>CAWUFW010001729.1:1314956-2629913 GCA_963921515.1 Calotriton arnoldi
AATTAAAGTCACTACACCAAAGAAACACACAGAAACGTCTCAGCCATCACTATCACAACAAACAATATGCGGACTTAATCGACAAACTACAGAAGAACAATGAGGTGATAATCAATAAATCAGATAAAGGTGGCAACATCGTACTTTGGCCTAGAGCTCTGTACCTCGAAGAAGCTAACAAACATCTCAGTGATAACACCTGTTACAAGTTATCCAGCCACAAGGTAGTAGCCTCCAAAAGCAAGGAACTTAAAAAGAAACTGAACTCGTTTAGATCAGAGGGCATCCTCACCAAAGATGAATTTCTATTCCTCTGTAATGACTCCCCAGTACTCCCGGCGCTATACTTCCTTCCCAAGGTACATAAAGGCATCTCACCTGTTCCAGGAAGCCCAATCATCTCAGCCCGCAAAAGCCTATGTGAGAATATGTCTAAATACGTAGACTTTTTTCTTCAGGAATTTGTCACCCAACTACCCTCATATCTTAGAGACACCAGTGACTTCTTGCTAAAGATCAAAGATATCCCATGGTCTGATGACTACATCCTTCTGTCTATGGATATTACCGCGTTGTACACGAGTATCCGTCATAGTGATGGTCTTTTTTCTTGTCATCAATTTCTCAAAAAGCGACCTATCCAGTGCTATAGACATAATGACTTGATCCTATTCATGGTTGAGTGGTGTCTGAACAATAACTTTTTCATGTTCGACAAATCGGTCTACCAGCAGCTCAGGGGTGTGGCCATGGGAGCCTGTTTCTCCCCCAGTTACGCATGTCTCCCTGTGGGCTGGTGGGAGGAGCAGGTTCTCAGGGTGACACATGCTGCTGCCTGGAACAGACACATTGTGACGTGGCTACGTTACATTGATGACGTGATTGTTATTTGGAATGGTACCATCAACAGTGAAATGTCATTTATTTCTGCTCTTAATTCCAATGATCTCAACCTTGAGTTTAATGCTAACATCAGTGCTACTTCTGTTGAATTTCTCGATGTCAATGTCTATATCTCCAATAGCACACTACATTCCAAACTTCACAGGAAACCCACTGCTGGCAACTACTTTGCATGCCTCCAGTTTCCATCCTAGACATCTCATTGCCAGCATCCCCTACGGAGAAATGCTCCGGCTACGTAGAATCTGCAGCTCTAACAGTGACCTCGCACTATGCCAAAGCGAAGCGCACCAGAGATTCAGAGCACGGGGTTACTCTGAACCCATCATAGTCACGGCTACCAACAGAGCCAACACTATACCCAGGGAAGAGCTCCTGACTGGCAGATCAGACACTAATCCTAGTAACACTGATGCCCCTGTAGAGCCTAATAATGAGGGAGTAGTCAACACTCGTCTCATTATGACCTACAACAAGGAGGAGCGAGTAATAAGATTGATTATTAACAAACATTGGAAGATCATTCTGTCTGACCCTATCCTAGGGGCACTTGTAGCACAACGCCCAACCATCGCATATAGACGCGCCTTCTCTATGCATGACGCTCTGGTTAAGAGCAGCCCAGAAGTCATCTCCA
Source organism: Calotriton arnoldi (assembly GCA_963921515.1). Lineage (NCBI taxonomy): Eukaryota > Metazoa > Chordata > Amphibia > Caudata > Salamandridae > Calotriton > Calotriton arnoldi. The sequence continues at coordinate 1,316,497 of CAWUFW010001729.1, forward strand.
AATCCAATTGGCTTACTGACATCAAAGGTTTTTTTTAAATGCAGTAGCTGCAGAGCGTGCAAATTTGGCATTAATACCACTCAAGTCAATGCCACTTTTCGCAACGAACCCTTTACCATTAAAAGCAGACTCACATGCAGAACAGAATTTGCAGTCTACGTACTTCAGTGCGACTGTAGTCTGAGGTATGTTGGCAGTACCAAACTCCAAGTCCACCTACGCATCCTACAGCATCTGCGTGCCATTGTCAACAGTGATCCCACGTACCAAGTAGCAAGACACTTTAAGGATGTACACAACAACTTAAACCATCTCAAATATTTTGTTATTGATAGTGTACCCCCTCTAAGACGTGGTGGCAACCGCGAAAAACAGCTTAGGCGACTGGAAACACGCTATATTTTGGAGCTCAACACAAAATCACCAGCAGGTCTTAACATCAGTGAGGACTTACACAATTACCTATAGAACTCCTGCTCATTGGGTATTTCTGTCATTTTATCTTAAACAACCTATGTCCCTGTACCTCACTATTCTCATCCCATACTAGCTGTATTGTCACACCCTCATTGCGTTCCATTTCGGACACATTGATCAATTACTTTGTATTTCACATTTCTATGAAGTTGATCTCTCTCCTGTGTCCTGCTACTCTGCTGATCTATAGCTTGAGCCTGTTGGTTCTTTTTCACAGCCAAAGTCTCTCATATGTATGCCCAGAGTACTCCCACTGTTGCCATTTTGTACTCCAGTTACATTTGTTGTGTACAATTGTATATAACTAGTTCCGGCAGGAACCAGTTTGTGGTTTAGTCTTTTAATTCTGTGACGTCCCCCTTTTGGCCTCATTTCTGTGATCATGTTTGATTACCTTATTTCAACTTTTCTAACACTACCGCCACTTGGTGTTAGCTTTTTGCACGTTGACCACGATATTTACTATTTTAGCACCTCTGCACGCTCCTGCCTCTTTAGTCTGATTTTCTATCTTCTATTCTCTCATTTATCTTCACTGTCGTTTATGCACATTTAATCTGACTATAGCCCGATCTGCAATACATGCCACGCATTTGTGCGTTTGATATTCTAGCTCGCGTCTGTAATTGTGCTATGCCTTATCTCTCACTCATGTCCCTTTGCTACACCACCGGGAGTTCATTCTGCTCTTCCTGGTGTCCTGTCTTTATTTTTTTTGTAAACAAATTTTATTCAGTTGACGTTACAAACCAAACAATCACTGTATGGGGACAGTGAGCATACATTGATAAATGCACACTGGATGCCAACGTGCAGACAGTAAACCATCCACCCCTACACGTCGGCATGTGCCGTGCGTGTCTCATTTACCTCTGTTTTGGGCAGTCCACGTAAGTAGCAAACATTGGTGGCATTATCTGTCAACTCAACCAGGATCTGCAAATAAATCATATTCCACGTCCCAGCAATAAATATTTCACATCCTTCAAGCCAAATCCGATGAGGGCCCACAGGAAACGCAATAAGAGATGAACAATACCAATCCACCCACCCTCGCAGCCCCCCTCCCTCTCCCGCAACTCTTCCCCACCCACCTCCCTATCCCTCACCCCAGGCATGCCGCTCACCCATGTAAACTCCTGTGGAGAAACAGAGTCCGTCTGTCAGGTAGTCTAACATCCCAGTATCCGCTCAGTAGGGTCAAGCTAGAGGGTGGAAGTGTACTCTCGCATGGTAATTTTATCCGCCAACCCGCTAGAAGGCTTGGGGGAAGCTTGGTTGGGGCAGAGTGTCTGGCCCCACTTATTATCCTACTCAGTCGACATGGGGTTCATCATCATCCTCACTCGGGCGCTTGAGCTCCTCCACCAACGCCACCCACGCCTTTGCGGCCTCCAATGTCTTGTTGTTACCCGTTCTGTGTGCCATTTGGAGCCGAAAGGTACCCTCACTATCCGCCCACTTTGTAAGCTCCCGCATCCACCTCAAGTCACTGGGGGGAGTGCTCGCCTTCCAATGACAGGTAATTTCTCGCTTGGCCAATACTAGTCCTAGATCGATAAATTTACTGGTGATCTTGTTCCTGGCAGTGTGAGGGAACCAGTGTAACAAACAAGTCTGGTGTCCTGTCTTTATCTGGGGCCATGTAGTTGACATAAGTTCTGGGCAAACACTTTAACTACACTAGCTTAGGCTTTATATTTTTTACCTTTGCGGTGTTTTGTCACGTCTCGCACTTCCGTACACTGGTATGGAGGTCGATACTCATCTTATAACATAAAAGTGTATTTTACCCCTCATGCAGCAGCATCAACAGGTGGCTTGCTAGTTTACTTCACGTTTTCAGTCTGTTTATTATGTCTCTTGAACACAGGCTGTGTTAACTATGAGTCACTTGCATGTGACCCTCCGGGATCCGGTCAGAATTCACGTCGAATTGAAAAAAATGTAAAAAACAAAATAAATGCAAAGAATGTAAACATAGTAGAAATACTTACATGTCTACTTAAGCTGTAACTTACCTGCAGCGCGCCATGTGATCAAGGCCGCAATCCGGCGGTCGAAACGCATCATTTGGACCTTGTGATGTTACAATAAACACCGCCTTTCATCTACTTGGAGTCTGTGCCCGTGTGTTCCTCCAGCGTGACCGAACCTTGGGATTTCGTTTTGGATATATATATTGACCCAGTAGAAGGCTACGGCCGAAACGCGTAGGTCTGTTTTGGGATTTTACATGCACTTTGTACTTGAACTGCAGAAAAAAGCTATGAAAGCAGTTGAACTTTAATAAACTGCTTCTCAAAGGATTCTCTGCGTGCCGTACTTCTGTTTCGCCTTGGATTGAAAGTATTGGTATATGCAGGGCATTCTTCAGGAGTTCTGCTGATATATATATATATAATATTTTTTTAACAGGTAAACATTTGTTATCAAAAGAAACAAGTCATGATGCCCCGCTCCTTGCTTAACGTTAATAAAGAACATCTCATACTCAGACGATCTGCAAATATAGTTTAGGTCATCATGTTTTTTTAGGTCTTGGTTTTGAAAACTCAGCTTTTAAAAACGACCTATTTTTTCTAAGATACATAGAACGAACGTTGGGTCAACTATTTTCAACTATTGGCTTTTTTCATCAGCCTCTTTCAGCAATTGGCTGAGGGCTTGATTGTGAGTTTGGCGATGTGGGAGCGGGCGGCACGCCACCACCCCGCTCCCACACCGTCAAACTTCACCGCCGACCGCCCATCCTGATTACAAGTTGTAATCCGGGCGGGTAGTCCTGCAGTGGCTGGCCCACGGTGCTGCCTTTCAAAAGCTCATAGGGGAGCCTTAGAAAGGCAGCGCTGTGGGACAGCCACAGCGCGTTCTAGCATGGCATGGACTGTAAAGTCTATGCCGTGCAGGAACTGGGGGTGCAGAAAGACAAGGCACACCATGTGTCTGCCTGCATGCACCCTCGTGCACCAAGGGGCCCTGTAAGTCCCCCCTAAGTTTCCTCACCACCACCCTTTTCATGGGTGGCTCACCACCATAAAAAGGAGGGCAGAGAGGAAACTCATAATATGCTTGGTGGTGCCGCAGTGGCACCACCAAGCATATTGCGGCCTCAGACTGCCGCGCCACCGCCAGGGATCGTGGATCCCTGGCAGTTGTGGCATTTCTCTGGAGGTCTGACCGCCATACTTGTAATATGGCGGTTGAACCGCTGGTGTTGAGGTCCTAGACTGCCACCGCACCTCCGCTGCGACTTTGGCGGTCCCATGGACTGTCAAACTCGTAATCAGTCCCTTAAGACTTTGATAATCATGTCCTGCCTCAGCCCAGAGAAGTACTGCCCTCCCACCACATGCTGTTAGTTGTTAAAGTATATCCCTGTGTTTTTACTGAACTACATGAGGGAATAAAATAAAACTACAGGCTTCTCAGTCCACTCCTCTTAATTTGGTCTCACCCTTTCCACTTTCACTCTTGTGATGCTCGGTGCTGCTCCCTCCCACTCTTTTTTATTTCATGTGTGTGTCACTCCTGGCTCTTCCTGCCTTCACAGCCACATAGTTCCTCCAGTCCCTCATTCTTTTCGCTATCTGGCATTCTTCATCCCTCCCGCTCCCACCATCTACACCATGTGTGTCGCTTCTCATTATGTTATGGGCTTGAAGAGGCACCCCTTACTATGGGTTTAGAAGCACCCCCTAGCAAGAAGAAGCTTGAGTTATTACATCTTGCTGCATCTACAAACGAGCGCACATCTTAGTTTATTGCTGACCGCTGGGCCGATTCATTCACTCACATGAGAGTTCTGTCCTCACCATAAATATGATATTGAAGTCAGGAACGCCAAACCTACACAATGAGAATTTAGTGGCACGTAGCTGCCATTTTTTGTTCTTTCTGCATCTTTATATGGGTTAGGTTTGTTTTTCAGCAGCAGGGGTAGAAACCCATTCTGGCAGGCGAAAGGTGACACTCTGGGAAATGACACGTACCAGATTTTTTGCCAACATTTATTTCATGCCTACAAACTTTCAGACTATTTCTAATGGAATTTACTTTCATTTGGATAAAATCATTAAAAAAATTAAAGCATTAATATTTGGAGGTGGGGTGCCAACACATGTCAAAAAAAATGCCAGCAAATATCAATTACTAATATGAGCCAATAACATTTACTAATATATTCTACTGGATTTATATATTGGCTAAAAGCTTTTACATTGAGTGTGCATTAATTATTTTTTTACCATGTCAAATTTGCTTCACAAGCTACTAACTCACAAGCGTTTCTCAAGTCTTAAAAACAACAAACCATTCATCTCTTTCACTGTAGCACTGACACTACACTTTTCGCCTTCTCCCAGCCTCTTCCTTACAATAAACCATGCCACGGAATGAAACAAATTTCCAACCTGCAGTTTCATGCCTAATCATGACAAAAAACTCCCAGACATTGAGAGTTGGTGATTTTCGGAGGGATCTTTGGTGTTCTGGCTTCCACCTGACTAGTGTCAATTCCTAGAGCAAAGGAGAACTACTCATGCACTTTGGGAAGTGTACAAACCTTGACAGGCAAAAGCGTGCAAGGGCATCTTTCTTGACAGCTCTCCATGCAGTGCAGAAGAAAAGCACGTAGTCACCCACAACAATGATCTGTTATGTTGTGAGAATGTGCTGCCCCTTCTTACCTGAATCGCTATGAAGAACAAATTACTTACCTTCTGGAACGCCTTATCTGGTAGAGACTATCTAGCCACAGATTTCTTACCTTTAAATATCTCTCGGCATCAGACTGGATCCAGAATATTTTCTAGCAATACCCCTGCGCGCCGGTAGGTGGCGCCTTTTGGTTCGATGTCAGCATCGCCTACGCCAGAAGTGATGTGCGCGGTACCTATAATAGGTGCCACCTCGGCGCACTGACGTCAGTTACTTCCGATACTTTCCACGCCAGCAGCGCTGAGCCATGATAAAAACAGCTGGTTTGCGGGGAGAATGGGAGGGTCTGTAAGGAATCTGTGACTAGATAGAGTCTATACCAGATAAGGCAATACTGAAGGTAAGTAACTTGCTCACCTGATAGAGACTTCTAGCCGCAGATTCCTTACCTTGAATAGATACCCAACCAATACCTTCCCGGAGGTGGGTCTCTGAATCTGATCAAACCAAAAACTCCTGCAGGACCAAACGGGCGAAGTGCCCGTCATGACAGACCTGCCTGCCCAGGCAATAATGTTTTGTGAACGTGTGCAGGGATGACCACGTCGCTACCTGATAGATATCCAGGAGAGGAACGCTGCACGCTAATGCAGTGGTCCCAGCCTTGGCTATGATAGAGTGAGCGCGAAAGCCTTCAGGGGTCTTTTTCTTAGCCTATGCGTAGCAGATCTTAACACGCAGGATAATCCATCGAGAGATGATTCTTTTCTGTCAGCTTTCCCCTTTTTTGCTCCTACATAATGCATGAAGAGTTTCATTGTCCACCCGGAACTCTTTTGTGCGGTCAAGGTGGAACGACAATGCTCTTTTTGGGTTCAGGTACTGGAGTCTCTCCTCTTTTTTGGAGGGATGAGGAGGAGCAAAGAAGGTAGGCAGGGTGATGTTCTGGCCTACACGGAACGGAGTGACAACCTTTGGCAGGAAAGAGGCACGTGTCAAGAAGACCTGTTTGTCTGGATATAAGGTGGTATAAAGAGGGTGTGCAGAGAGCACTTGGAGTTCCCTGACCCCCTCCTAGTCATGTGAATTCGCGAGCAGATCCGTGTATTCCAGAAAACATCAAAAAAATACATATCTATGCCTTGGACACTGAGGAGCCTCAGGAAACACTGCACCAAACAAACGAGGCCGCAAAAGACATGTATATTCAAACATTTCCCCTTTTAGACTGATTTACATGATAATTGAATGTTGCAAAATATAATTAGATGCCTAATGTACTGTTATTTGAAACATCGTGGCTTTCACCAGCTTAAGTGTCAACACTGCGCACAGAACTGAATGTTTAAACATGCAGTTCGGCAACTAGTGCAATAGGATTTCGTGTGTCTATTTTTATAAGCTTGCAGTGAGACCAGGGCCGGACTGGCCGTAGCGGGCATTTCCCCGGTGGGCCAGAGGGGTGGGGGCCGATTTTGTGCCCGTGGGTGCCGGTTTTGCCACTGGGGGCTGGTTTTGCAGCAGTGCTGCAATATCGGCCCCCTGTAACAAAAGCAGGAGCGTTGCCTCCCCCTGCTCCCACCCCCCAGTCGGGCCAGTCGCCAGGGCCGGTTGCTGTTCCCAGTTCGGCCCTGAGTGAGACTCGTAAATATGTCAGGAGGTATCACCTTAAACAATGACCCCTTAAATACTGAAGTGTCTCTGAAATGTTCTATTTAATGAATGTGACCTTTGGGCTCGAGATTGAAAGGCTGCGCAGGATGCTTGGAACTGCCGTTTTGAGAGGGTTTTCTGTGATCCAAAGACTTTTTAGATGCCGATAATTTGTTGCCTCAATTGTAATTGTAAATGCATTTATATAGCGCTTAGTACCCCTGACGAGGTGTTGAAGTGCTTTTTCGGTGAGTAGCACGCTACTCCGGAACCCATTAGGATTAGTGGTGAATTAGTATACTGAAATATGAAGGTAATTTGAGTGGTGGATATGTTAGTCAGTTATTTGGATTGAGAAGGATAGTGGAGGGATGTAAGAGGAAAAATGGTTTGCATTTATATAGCGCTTGCTACCTTGATGGGGTGGTGAAGCGCTTTTTCAGCAAGTAGCACGCTACTCCGGAACCCATAAAGGTTTAGTGGTGAAATTAGTATAGTGAAATATGAAAGTAATTTGAGTTGTATATCCCAGAAACAGTTACAAAACACTTACAGGATGAGGTCATCAGTGATGTCACTGACCATGTAATGAGTGATGTAATAAGTGAGGTCATAATGCAGCTTTTAACTAATTGAGCACTTCAGTTAGGATTTTGAACTGGAGGTTACTGTAGAATTCAGTACTGAATTATTCAAGTTTTATGTTTGCAACAGTTTTAAAATCCTACGTTTATGCAATGTGGAACTACTGCAATGGATAATTCTTTTATGTCTATGATGTCAGAGGGAGTATATATTTGTCTAACAAAATGGAGTTTACCAGATTGATAAAGGCTGTTGATACAGTTGCCGGGTTGATAAAGGGCCAACGCATTAAAGAGTCGTGATTTTCCAGTCTTCGAATGAGTGAGTTGGGAGTAGTGTGGACACGCACAAATAAATATATATATATATATATATATATATATATATATATATATATATATATATATATATATATATCTCTCTCTCTCTCTCTCTCTCTCTCTCTCTCCTCCTCCTCCTCCCCCCCCCCCTCCATGATTCGGGAAAAGGTTGCACAGGTGGCGGTGCCAGAAATCTGTTCCTAACCCCATTAACCTGATCATTTGAGGCATGCATTGGGACAGGTTGTCATAGGATTCACTTTGCCACATTTCCCTCAGGTGTAAAGGATGGTTAAGCGGTCTTTGCCGCCATTTCAGACACAATATTACCAATTGACGCTTGAAGAAAGCTGTGTGATCCTGGGCACATGGCTTTGTTACCGGCCCTGTAGCCTCTTCCTTACAATTAGAAGTGCTCGGAAGTGAGCTGAACACAAGTGTTAAGCTCTGTACGACAACATCGGCCCAGTCTCATCAGCCCACAGGCACCTAAGGCAACCGAAATCTCGGTGGTGTGCTACAGAAGACCCTTTTATATCGATGCTTTTTATTCGTTAAAAATTGTTGTTTTATAGCGTCCAAGAAGCACTTTAAAGTCGCTGTAAAGCGCCATGTTGGCGCTATATGCCACCACTCACTAAAGTGAACATAAAATATATGGGAAGGGTTGATGCCAAGTGCGTTAGGCTGGCCAGGCGTGTTACTCTTCGGGCTCAATGCACTGGAATTGTTGGTCAGTGTCTATGCGGGCGTCTTTAGAAAGTGATTTTACAGGAACGTACCTGGGCCGTAGGAGGAAAAGGGGGAGGCGGATGTTACGGCTAGGCTGCCATTGGAAAAGTTGCGTCAAGGTAAGCCATTCTCAAAAGGACTGTACCTGAACTTGTGAATTCCACCAAAAAGATGTGTGGGATTTCTGTTGGTCTGTGGTTGAATCTTGGAAAATGAGCGGGGCTGGCAGATGTGCAGGGGTGGGAGAAGGCGGCTGGAGTTTGTAGATGGTGCACAGAGCTTTACATACTACAGCACAAAAAAACATTTAAAAAAGTTATGGTAACACCTTCTTTAGCTCACACAGCCATTCCCACCATCCACTTGTTTTCAACATCAAACCTGTTTTCACACATTCAAGGTCTTTTTTCCCTTTAACTACTACTGTAATGTCTAAGGGTGAGAACACCGTGCATCAGATATTTAATCCCCACATTTGCAAGGACAAGCTTGCCCAAGGACAGGGGTGTTTTGCTTGCTCCCCTTCCACACTGCCACAGACAAGAGGAATATTTTGAAAAATGAAGTGTAAATTGTTTTTTGATAACATTGTAAATTATGTGTTGATATCAGTTTGAATAAAACAAATGAGTTTGGAAAATAAGTTCAGAAAAAAATGATTATTAACTATAATAAAAATATACTAATTCTATAAAACCTTTTTTGTATATGGCATTAGTTGGGGGTCGAGACGTCAGGCACTAAGAGCCATTTTTGACGATATCCATGTCAAGAGGGAATTTCTACATATTTTTCTTACAGTAGAATTTCCATCATGATGTTTAGAATATATTTGCACATTCATGGATGGCCCACTGAAACAGAGTATGGCATCTATAAAAAATCCCGCATAGTATCCTAACACAACTACTGACAAGCACATGCAAAAATGCGTCATATGCATTCAAAAATATACCAGGTACAAGGATATAAAAAGTATAAATCTTTACCTTTGTCCTCCTCTTCAGCATCTTCTGCTTCCATTTGAGCATACTCCTCTTGGCTGTAATCATCTTCATTTTCATCCTCTTCTTTAGAATCCTCTCTCTTTTTATCTTCTTTCTAAAATCAAACAGGTATCTGTTAATTTTTTTTATAGTGACATAAATAATTCATCTTCTTATTTTCCTTCATATAAACAGAATCTATTCACTTACACAAATTTAAACAGTAAAGAACAGTGACTTAATGCAGTAAATCATTTACACCTAATCAAGGGCTCGTACATATTCCTTCAGCAATGTGAAAGGACCAAAACTGTGATATACAGCCCCAAGACATTAAATCACGAGACCTGTATAGTGATGCTGCAAGGGTACTATGGGTCCCAATGCAAGCACATAAAATGGCAGTTCAACAACTGTTCGGTCACATGCAGTTGTTGTAGTAAAAGTAGCACGTCTGGGATCTAGTCTATACAGATGTGTTTCCTTATTTGCTGGATGGGTGGAAGGAATAAAGAAGGAAGGCTGACACCATTTTGTGCAAGAAGGCCAGGCTAGTGCGAAGGACTCCACACGACACCACAAATTTGTCACAGCGCCCTGTGTAAATGAACTTTGTAGAGGGGCACCTTGCTGCAAGGATGATATCCACAACCTCTGGTGGTAAATCAAAAGGCACTCAACTGCAACTGCTCAAACTCCACGCACAGAGGTGTAGCTACTGCAGGATCGGGTGCAGAACCCAGTCCTACTGCTGCAACAGAAGATCCTCCCCAAAGCGGTAGCATAATCTAAGGACATATGCTCATGCTCAGGAGTTTCAGGCACCACAATCTCCTGACCCAATCTGGAGCCATCGGATGACTTGGGCCTGGTCATTCCTGATCTTCTTCAGATCTCACGGCAGGAGAGGTTGATGCACAAAGGCGTACAGGAGGCCATGCTCCACTCTAGTCTAAATGTGTCTCCTAGAGTGTTCTTGGAAACTCTAATGCACATATTTTGGACAATACAAACGCTTGACTGTGGCAAAAAGATCTAGGCAGGGTCTCCCCACTGTTGGAAATTCCCTGAGCCACCTCAGGTTGAAACCGCCATTCGTGATCCGCCATGTGCCGCCAGTTGAGCTTGTCTTGTCGTAAAGATCTGCCAGGTGGTTCATGGTCAGGCAGATGGCCTGATGCTCCAGCCAACTCCAGAGGCACAGCGCCTCCTGGCACAGGATCCAGTACCCCACTCTGCCCTGCTTGCTGCAGCACTTCATGGTGATGGTGTTGTTCATGAGAACCTGCACCAGTATTACCTTGATTGATGGAAGGAACACCTTCAAACTCAGAGGGATGGCCAGTAGCTCCATTAGTTTTATGTGCAAACAGGTTTCTGCTAGAGACCAAAGTCTTCTGATCTTCACGTCACCAAGACGGCCTCCCGAACACAGCAGTGAAACATCTGTCACCACCTTCAACTCTGGGTGGGGAAGGGAAAGGGGTTTACCGCTGGTCAGGTTGGGGTCAAGTAGACACCACTGCACATCTTGTGCAGTCTCCTCCTACACCTGGATAACATCCACCAGGTTCCTGTGGGACTGGGCCCACTGAAACTTCAGATTCCACTGAAGAGCTCGCATATGCCACCTGGCAATGAGGACAAGCAGGATGTACAAGACCAACAGACCAAAAACTTAGAACTGCTCTTACCGAGATACAGGACCGAGGTTGAATCATAAGGATCATAGCACGAATAGCCTAGACTTATTGCGGCGGAGGAAAGGTCCTGAACAGCACCATGTCCAAGGCAGTGCCTGTAAAAGGAGTCAGGTGTGATCCTCAGCTCATTGGTTGAGAACCCCAGCAATGACAAGAAGTTCGCCTTTGTCTGGAGATGGTCTCACACTGACTGTGGTGAACACACATTCAACAGGCAGGGAAAGCTGGTATCACAAACGCACGAAAATGAGCAGCGATCACCACCATCACATTCGTGACTACATGGAAGGTGCTGGTAAGGCTGAAGGGGAACACGGCAAACTGAAAATGCTCTCGAACGACCATGAACCACAAGTAACGCCTGTGGGACTGCAGGAAGGCCACATAAAAGTACACATCCTGCAGGTCCAAAGCCACCATCTAGTCACCCGGATTTAGGGCAGACAGAACATGGTCCAGTATGAGCATTTTGAAATTGTCCTTCCACAGGAAGGAATTCAGAGGGTGAAGATCTGAAGCAGGACCTAGGTGTCTGTCTTTCTTCAGCATGAGGAAATAGCTGGAGTAACATCCCATCCCTATTTCCCAGGCGGCACCCTCTCGGTGGCTTCTTTAGACAGTACGAGTTCACACCTCTTGCAATAAGATGGATAGGTGCGCCTCAGAGAGACACTCTGATAAGGGTAGAAGCTACGGAGGGTCAGAAAGAAAAGGAAGGGCATAGCCCTGCTAATAATCTGGAGGTCCCATTTGTCGGATGTGACAGACTGCCACCCTGGAAGAAAATAAATCAGATCCTGCCTCCCACAGGGTGAATGTGTGCCAGTAAAGGTAAACTAAAGCGGCTTGGAGGCTGATGCCGCAGGAGAAGAGGGGACTAGGAAAATCATTGCCCCGGGTAACCTCATCAAATCATGGCGACAAAGCACCACACTAGTGCAGACTGGGCGCCCCAAGCAATCAATAATATGCAGACCAGAAGAAATCACAAATTTAGCTGTATCCTGACCATCTTGAATGTTTTGAGCTAAGGAGGCCCTCAATTGTTCAGGGAGAGCTGACAAGACCTCGCTGATCATGTCCCAGAGCGGGTGCATCTAATGGCCGATAGACAGCTGGCACTGACCGAACTCAAGGCCTACCCGGACGAAGAGAACAAAAATTCCTAAATACCATGTCAGAACCCCTTTCAGAGGGCCAAGAGACACACAGGGGCTACTGGGCCCAAATGTTGGGGTTGAGGCCTTTTACTCCTGATGTCCCAGGGCCCGACCTACTATCGATTGTGGACAGCTGGGCCAAGTACCCCTTCAGCACTTGACTCGCAATGGTAGCTGTGGACAATCAGTCAAAGGTTTCCCAGGGGAGTGGGGGGTAGTGTAGATATAGGTAAGTGAACATGACTCTTAACTCAAATTGGACACAGTACGAACAATAAATCAATTTCCAGTCAAATATTTGCTTTTATAAGAAACAACGTATTTTATTTCTAACTCTACACATGCAAAGGAATATCGACACTCATATGCAATGACACACTCCCCTTAAGGTCACAGCTCTAGTAGTTGTCAGGCAAATCCCTGTCCCACCTTCTACCTTGTAACGTGTTTGGGGTTATTCATCATTCACAAAACATTTCATATGATCACATTCCTGGAGTGGGGGATAGAGTAATACCAAACACTGATCGAAGGATGGGTTTAATCCTAGCTGCACAGGAGGGTCTGGCATTTGCACACACAGGGGTGACTGCTACAATTTCATTATTGCAGCAACGTTACTGGTGGCCCAGTCTTTAAAAACACTCCAAGGACTTTGTCCTTAGATGTGACATCTGCCAGCAGATGAAGTGGTCCACCGTGGCGCATCCACCTCTACTGATTTCAAACAAGCCTTTGGCTTGTGTTTACCTGGACCACTGCGGCCCTCTGTCATTGGATGGGGCTTACAAGTACATCTTGGTAGCAGTGGACTCCTGCTCTGAATTCCTATGGGTATGGCTACAGTGGTCGGCTGACGCCCAAACTGCTATAAAGGACCTGAGCAGCTTCTTTGGGACATACGTAGTTGGCACATTACATTCCGACCAGGGTCCAGCGTTTTGCTCTAGGACTTACAAAGAGGAAAAAAGAAAACACAGAGAGGCAACACAAAGATAAAACAGCATAAATGCTATACAAAATCTCTCCGGACTCTTCAATGACGTTGATCCAATTTTTTATTTAATGCTTGATTTGAAGCAACAAAACGCCAATACAGCCAACGCGTTTCACCCTAAATAGGGCTTCATCAGGGCTGCAAACATAATATAAATCCAATCAAAACGACAATAGAAAATGATAAAAACATTAAATATGTTACAAACATTGCATTGTCCATCATTATCGATTGATCTTATTCATAACAATGTCAAAATTCAGTGCAATGTAAACCACCCATATGATTTAAACGACAAAGTACCTTTAATCACAAGAGCCGGAAAGAAGGAGAAAAGAAAAAAAGAAGAAAATAGAAAAAAGGGAAGCAAAAACAAGAGACAAGTGCCCAGCACCGACACAGAACCTGCCAGAGTAAAACCAATCAATCAATCAATCATGTCACTTATAAAGCGCACTACATACCCGCGAGGGTCTCAAGGCGCTGGGGGAAGAGGGGGGTGGTGCTGCTACTGATCGAAGAGCCAGGTCTTGAGGAGTCTTCTGAAGGCCAGTAGGTCTTGGGTCTGTCGGAGGTTGGTGGGGAGGGTGTTCCAGGTCTTGGCGGCGAGGTGGGAGAAGGATCTGCCGCCGGCGGTCGTTTTCCGGATGCGGGGGACTGTGGCGAGGGCGAGGCTGGTCGAGCGGAGCTGGCGGGTGGGGGTGTAGAAGCTGAGTCGTCTGTTGAGGTAGGCTGGTCCGGAGTTGTGGAGTGCTTTGTGTGCGTGGGTGAGGAGCTTGAAGGTTATCCTCTTGTTGACAGGGAGCCAGTGCAGGTCTCTCAGGTGGGGTGTGATGTGGCTGCGTCGGGGGATGTCGAGGATAAGACGTGCAGAGGCGTTCTGGATGCGTTGCAGCCGTCTCAGGAGCTTAGCCGTCGTTCCTGCGTAGAGGGCGTTTCCGTAGTCCAGCCTGCTGGTGACGAGGGCCTGGGTGACTGTTTTTCTTGTTTCGGTGGGGATCCACTTGAAGATCCTGCGGAGCATTCGGAGGATGTTGAAGCAGGATGAGGAAACGGCATTGACCTGCTTAGTCATGGAGAGGGTGGGGTCGAGGATGACCCCTAGGTTGCGTACGTGGTCGGTGGGTGGCGGGGCTGTTCCCAGTGATGTTGGCCACCAGGAGTCGTCCCAGGCTGAAGGGTTGGAACCAAGGATGAGGACCTCCGTCTTGTCCGAGTTCAGCTTCAGGCGGCTGGTCCTCATCCATTCGGCGACGGCCTTCATTCCTTCGTGGAGGTGGGCTTTGGCGGTGTGAGGGTCTTTGGTGAGGGAGAGGATCAGCTGGGTGTCGTCGGCGTAGGAGATGATGTTGAGGTTGTAGCTGTCGGGCGACGTGGGCGAGGGGTGCCATGTAGATGTTGAACAGCGTTGGGCTGAGGGAGGAGCCTTGGGGTACGCCGCAGATGATCTTGGTGGCCTTGGATCGGAAGGGGCGAGGCGGACGCTTTGTGTTCTGCCGGAAAGGAAGGATGTGGTCCAGACCAGGGCCTTCTCTTGGATCCCGGCGTCGTGAAGGCGTGTTCGTAGTGTGTGGTGGCAGACCGTGTCGAAGGCGGCTGATAGGTCCAGGAGGATGAGGGCTGCTGTTTCTCCGTTGTCTAGCAGGGTCCTGATGTCATCGGTGGCGGCGATGAGGGCGGTTTCGGTGCTGTGGTTGCTGCGGAAGCCGGACTGGGAAGGGTCCAGGATGTTGTTCTCCTCGAGGTAGCGGGTCAGTTGTTTGTTGACGATTTTCTCGGTGACCTTTGCGGGGAACGGGAGCAGAGAGATGGGTCGGAAGTTCTTGAGGTCCTTGGGGTCTGCCTTGGGTTTCTTGAGTAAGGCGGTGATCTCGGCGTGCTTCCAGCTTTCCGGGAAGGTTGCTGTCTCGAAGGAGATGTTGATTATTTTCCGGAGATGGGGCGCGATGGCTGTACTGGCTTTGTTGAAGATGTGGTGAGGGCACGGGTCTAGCGGTGAACCGGAGTGGATGGTGTTCATGATCTCGCTGGTGTCCTCGTCGTTGATGTTGGTCCAGGAGAGCAGGCGGTTGGTGGTTGTGGGGGCAGTGGTCTCGGTGGTTGCCGGGGCGGTCGTGGTGTTGAAGCTGTCGTGGATGTCGGCGATTTTGCGGTGGAAGAAGGTGGCCAGTGAGTCGCACAGGTCTCGCGACGGCTGGATGTCGTTGGTGTTGGAGCTGGGGTTGGAGAGTTCCTTCACGATGTTGAAGAGCTCTTTGCTGTTGTGTGCGTTGTTGTCTAGGCGGTCTTTGAGTGAGGCCCTTTTGGCGGATCTGATGATGTGATGGTGACTGCGGGTGGCGCTCTTGTGGGCGGCGTAGCTGTCCGCTGTCCGTTCGTGGAGCCAGATCTTCTCCAGTTTTCGGCATGTTCGTTTGGAGGCCTGGAGGTCTTCGGTGAACCAGGTGGCTTTCTTGCTGGTGTGGCTGTTGGGCGGATTCTTGAGCGGGGCGAGGTGTTGGCGCAGTCGTCGATCCACTGTCTGAGGTTGCGGGCGGCGGTGTCGGGGTCGGAGGGTTCGGCGGGTGGGCTCAGGGCGAGGGTTGTGGTTAGCTGGTCTTCCGTGACTCTGCTCCAGCAGCGGCGAGGCATTTGTTCGGTGCGGTGGTGCGTGGTGGGCTTCCTGTAGGTGAAGTGGATGCAGTGGTGGTCAGTCCAGTGGGGTTCGGAGGTGTGGTTGAAGGAGACGTGTGGGCTTGCGGAAAAGATGGAGTCGAGCGTGTGGCCGGCGGTGTGGGTGGGTGTAGTCACGAGCTGTCTGAGTCCGAGGGTGGCGAGGTTGTCGATCAGGGTGGTGGAGTTGGTGTCCTTGTTGTTCTCGAGGTGGAAGTTCAGGTCCCCGAGGAGGATGTAGTCCGTGGAGGCGATGGCGTGTGTGCTGACGAAGTCAGCGATGGAATCGCTGAACTGTGGTCGGGGTCCGGGGGTCTGTAGATGAGGGTTCCTCTGAGGGTGGTGTTGGGATCGGTGTGGATCTGGAAGTGCATGTGTTCGGCGGTGCTGAGGGTGTCGTCGGTGTTGGTTGAGACTCTGAGGGTGTTCCTGTGGACGATGGCGATGCCTCTTCCGACTCCGTTGATGCGGTCCCTGCGGGCGATCTTGTATCCGTCCGGGATGGCAATGGCGATGTCGGGGGCTGAAGCGGGATTCAGCCAGGTCTCCGTCAGGAATGCGACGTCTGGGGAGGTTGAGTCGAGAAGGTCCCAGAGTTCGATGGCGTGTTTTCGGGCGGAGCCAAAGCAAAAACACCACAAAAAAGAATAATACAACGAAGAAAAGAAAATAAGAAGACAAAGAAAATGTCCTTAAATCAGACACCACCAAATACAGTGAAACTATTCGAAGGAATAATTCCTTAAAAAACACACAAACAACAAATTCCTATGTGACTTGTTTGAATCCACCACCAAGAGAAATCACAAACTACAAAACTTTAATCCTCACCAATAAAAACCGTACTGCAACTGATAAGGTATTCTCTTCGCTACACAGATGGTGAAGAAATCAGTGGGACCTGAGTAGACACACCATAATTCAAATTCTTGAGCAACCTCTACCCAAAGCAACCAAGATTTAACACCCTCTAAGAGGCCAAAACGTAACGTTATCTATCATTACCTCCAATTAATGAAGAAAAGTCACA
This sequence comes from Calotriton arnoldi, assembly GCA_963921515.1. Classification (NCBI taxonomy): domain Eukaryota; kingdom Metazoa; phylum Chordata; class Amphibia; order Caudata; family Salamandridae; genus Calotriton; species Calotriton arnoldi. Next base: position 1,333,451 of record CAWUFW010001729.1, read on the forward strand.
CCGAGTGTTTTCCATTCATCCAATCCGATCATCTAAGAACGTTCAAAACAGTTGGTTGAGCAATAATATCTAAAAACACAACGAAAAACATTTTCTCCAATTGAACTCACATAAAAATGGGGAATATGAAATTGAAGAAACAAGAAATGTCAAATTAAGCCACACATATGTAGGCTTAATAATGATGAAAGGCACGGGGCACATATGGTCATACAGACCCGTTTACCCGAACATGACGTATATACAGCAGAGCTATACTAAGCGTTTAATCAAAAACCGCGAATGCGCCCGGTAGTGAAAAAAGCCCAAGTTTTTTAAATAAAATAGTCCCAACACAAATATGTGACAACATTATTTCCTACCGATGCCAATATTACCATTTTAAAAGTCGAATTCCCATTCAATGCGACTAAAAATTCATAACCTCACCGAGACCCCATTGAAACAGTCCTTACTCACATTCATCTTCCGAGTGTAGGACGCCTTTGGGTACGTTACGTAGGACGCGATCTTTCACGCTCCCACCATCAGTCTAATCGTAAGAAAAGTCGTCACGTATCACCTGGCTTAATAAAGCCTATAGCCGTGTTTGTGTTGCGGCGTACGTAAAGCGCGTCAATACGTCATATTACAAAAAAGTCAAGACCATAACAACTTTATTGACAATCAACCATCATTCCCTATTGGCTACAATCTATACAGAACCAAAACACGAAAATCACCGCGCCATTGTAACATTTCTTATCCAACAATATATACACTAAGTTTCCATTTCATTTCTCATGCGTATACAAATATCTACATATATTAAAGTCACTCTTACAAATATAAGCACATAAACAGAACTTCACATAAGGTGCATATCAAGAATGTAACCCCATTTCCACATTAAATCACTAAAAGTGAGAAATCACCAAAGTGTGACAAACAAGGTGACAGTACATTAGAGTTAAAAACACATGTTACACATCTTGAAAGTTCTATGTTCTTTCAAAGGCATTCCGAAATAATCTAAAATGTGTTTGTATTGCACTATGCGAGTGCAGTAGATCCAACAGGAAGCAACAATTAGGGAAACAACGCTACTTAAATAAACATCGATTTATAACATGGGAACAGATAATCACCCTTACAGGAACAAACAGCGATAAATTGAACAAACATATTGCTCATAACGTTAAAGTGTGTCGGTTGAGAGAACAACATCTCTTATAATGGAGGACACGTGTATACCCTCTTCAGATCACACAAAGGTAAATTCCATCAACATATTGCACTCAATATTTTATCAATATACACAGGGAACCTACAACTGCCACGAGACATTTGTACAGGAACTAAAGGTGCAATAAATTCACAAGGAACCAAAAATATGAAAAAGAAAACTTCTCAAAAACTCATAATTTCTTAAATTAGTGGATCAATGTCCCTTCTCATAAAGTCACCCAACAATAAGTTCGACAAACATTTTTCTCAACAAGTTCTTGTAAATAGGCAGCAGAAACATTATTTTTCATTATGGGAGACAAATATGTCTCCTCTTAAAATCACCCAACGGTACGTTCAGCTAGCACGTTACTCACATACTTTTATCAGTATGTAGAGAAAACAGTTAACCCTACCAAAAAACAATATCTGAACGGAAGCAAAATGATGTTTTCATTACAGTAGAAAATGCATTTCATTGTCACAATTAAGACCAGAACCCACTGCTCGTAATTTACATATCCAAAGGGCCTCCAGTTTTCTGAGATGCAACTCTCTATTGCCCCCCTCCTGTCTGCGGAAACACAATCAATAGCATGGAATTTAAAATTGGCTTTTGGGACATCTGAGTCGCACTTATGAGAGCCTAAAGCATTACTGCAGTCATTGTTTTTGCATGCTCTTCGATGTTCTTGAATACGTGTTCGTAGTTGTCTCACTGTGCTCCCCACATAAATTCTAGCACAATTACATATAATGACATAAACCACAAACATTGATTGACAATTCATAAACTGCTTAATCTCATGTACAAACTTGTTGTTATAGGAAAAGCGTAAAGTTTTATTCAGGCCCAAGTGGCATACATTGCAATTTCCACATATGAAAAAACCTTTGGGGCGACTCAACCAATTCCCAACAGCCATTGGTCTAATCGCTGTGTAACTGGGACACAATACCTCCCTCAGAGTACCTGATCTTTTATACGTAACCTGAGGTTTATCGGCTAAAAGAGGGCTCAATCCCGATGCCCCCTTAAGAATTTTCCAGTGTCAATGCAAAATTTTGAACACGTTATTGTTAAGTTTGGAATAGGTCGTAATAAAGGCCAAACATTCTTTTTTAATAGATCCCATGTTCCTTTTGTTCTTAAGTGTGTCGGTTCTCTTGACACCCCTAACCCGTCTTAGTGATTGTGATAATACTTGATCGCTATAGCCTCTCCTTTTGAGACGCCGCAGAGAATTTTGGGCTTGTATTTCAAATTGGGTATCATCACTACAGTTTCTGCGGACACGGAACAATTCACCAAACGGTATGGCATGCTTTGTGCTTGCAGGGTGAGCACTGTCGAAATGCAATATACTATTGACAGCTGTTTCCTTTCTGTATAGGGTACTCTTAAGTTGATTATCTTCAATGTACAGTTCTAAATCCAAGAATTGGATTTTGGTCATAGACATATTCATAGTAAGGCGTACATTGAAAGGTTTCTGATTTAGATAGTCAAAAAATTGATATAGATTGTTCTCAGCTCCAGTCCAAATCATAAAAACATCGTCTATGTACCGCCCCCAAAAAAAGACATCCTTTGTCCAACGTCCAGCATCATGGGACCATACATACACTTTCTCAAACCACCCCATGAACAAATTCGCATAGGATGGTGAGAATTTGGATCCCATCGCCGAACCCTGTTGTTGGTGATACCAGTCCCCATTAAAAAGAAAGAAATTGTTGCTCAAGATTAAGTCAACCATTTCAAGGATCATACCATTATGTTCCAACAAGTTCGCATTTCGGGTGGATAGAAATGATCAATAGCCATCTGTCCAAATTCTTTCTTGATGCATGTATATAGCGACTCAACATCCATAGTTACCAACCACATTGTTTCATCCCACTGTAAATCTTCTACCTTGTTAAGTATATCCTTCGTGTCCTGAATAAAGGACGGAAGGTTAACCACCAGTGGTTTGAGGAAGGTATCTACAAACTCAGATAGATGCTCCGTTAAGGATCCATTCCCAGATATAATTAGGCGACCCGGAGGGAATTTTGCTTTTTTATGTACCTTAGGAAGTAGATACAAACATGCAAATCTTGGATGGGAGATCCTCAAAAACTGGTATTCAGAGTCTGAAAGGAGACCCATCTCCTTCCAATGGGCAAGACGCATGTTTATCACCAACATTGCTTCGGCACAGGGATTGGACCTCAATTTTTTATAACAATCTTCATTACCAAGTTGTCTAATGGCCTCTAGATCATAATCAGACCTATTCATGATTTACAAAGAAGCCATGGGAAGTTTGGGTGTGACCTTGCGTTTCTCATCTCCATACCATCCTGAAGGAAATGCAGTTGTGGAGAGGAAAAACCTTGACTTAAAGCAGCCTTTAACAGTGAGGGAACTAGGATCAGGCCACAATTGGGTCCATCATCTGTATGGGGTCCAGGGGGCACTTAACCTGCCTAGAAAAACCCTGTGTGGTCGAACTCCCTATGAAATCCTATTGGGGGTAAAGATGTGGGTCCCAGACCTCGACAATATCAGCACAGTAGCGGCGGAAACACCGTTTGACATCACTGAACATTTGGCTGTTTTACCGGAACCGAACGACTTCCGGGACGAACGTAGCAATGTCTAACTAAAACACAGCGCCATTGAAGAAGGAAAGGAAGTGCCGGCAAGACCTGCCTAGGTCCCAAAGGTTGGGGACCTGATCAGGTAGCAAATTGTGGACAAAAAAGAATTCGGGCCATCTTAGAGAGCGCCTGTTCCTGTCCTGGCTGTTGAAGGTACCAGAACTGTGCTTTTTCCTCCTCTTGCTGGCGGCCACAAAGACAAAAGATTTGTCTCAACTGATCTGATCAAACCACACTATGTGGCCGATTCTCAACAGTAAGCCACGTGGGCTCTGGGTAGCTACCTGCCTCCTCTCACTACCATGCAGGAAACATTAATAACTAATGAAGCATCCATATGGTAGCTTGGCCGGCGGGCAAGATGGCTGCTTGCTAGAGCAGCTCTGCCGACCGAGCGCTTTGATCCGGCATTATCCTGTGATGAACCGTGATTCCGCGCTCACAACACACAGTTCTGTGCATCGGAACGCCTGGGGAGAAAACTGGCTGGTCGCGGGTGCCCGCAGACGCTGGAGGCTATGAGAACTGGCGCTCACGAGCCGCGATCGCGGCAGCTCCTCAAGATGGCGGCCGTCGGCGGTCCCGGGCTTTAGCGGCTGAGCGGTGCTGCCGGATCCCTGATCGCATAATCGACTGCTGAGGCCATCGGAACTCTGGCCATCGCGCGTATCGCGCGTATCTGATGCCGGTAAGCATTGGTGACTGGAGAGTCAAGAAAGAGGGAATCGGAGGGGCCTGCTTGGGGGAGTACTGAGTGGCCGGGAGCGGGAATCGTGTGCGGCCCGATTTCATCGGCACTGAAGTGTGGGTCACGCACTTTGGCATAATTACCCCTGCTGGGCTGAGGATCGCTTGATTAGAAACGCCATGAATTGACTGGCCTGTCGGCTAATGATGCAGGGGGACCTTCCGGCTCCAATACAGTCAGCAGAGCTGTACGAGGTGCAGTTTGTGGGACTTTTATTTTGAAGGCCCTGGAAGAGTTTGGTCCCGTGGCGGTTGCAAAGAGAGACAGCCTGGTGCAGCGGCGTGCGAGCAAGTCATCACCTGAAATCTCGATCTGTGCGATAAGACGTCTGTTCTCCACGTTGGCTCCACCCCCCTCCGGTTGCAACCGTTTGTTCTCAGTCTGCTTGTAGAGTGTCAGGGGCAGGTGCACCCAGCCACGACTTCTATCTCAGTCTCTAGCACCCGAGCTGCCTGCCAGACACTCAGGAAGTCCACCGACCCACGTCCCCCCTAACCAATTAACCTGTTATGTCTCTTCCATACAACTGATGTTGAGCTGTTCTTGGCATTCATATAGAATGGCCAATCGTCATTCATACAGGGTGCCCCCGACTTATTGGGGCCCCTCCTGCTGTAAAGCACCGTGTTCCTTACCATTGCGCCCGGGATGGAATGGACCCGCGTTTGAAATACCGAAGCTGTGTGGCCCGTCCGCTGCGCGTGAAAAACATCCCTTAGCCGCAGCGGACATGCCGGTTTGTTGGCCCTGAGCCTAGAGGCACCGGTTTGCCGAAGATCGAGGTGAGCGGTCCCCCCTCCCCACAAAGCTCTGTCGTACTCGGCACACTCTCGGTTTGGAAAAGGGTCCCAGGATGCCTGACCCCAACATGGCCGACATTGGTGACTTCTTCCTCCTTGCTGAACTTTTACCTACTCAACCCTTCCTGGACTGTGCCTGACCTCAAGAGGACTTCTAGATCTCTTTATGACCATGGCCTCCCTCCCCCCCACCCCCCTGACATTCCCTGAGGACACATGACCTCTTTCCTGACAGCGGAGTCCGAGGATTTGTCCGACGCCCGGTGGAGCTGCTCTGTTCAGCTAATGAGGAGATCGGACTTGGTTCACCCCCTGACCGTCACCTGCCCAGCCGGACCTTGGGCACAGTTTCTCCCTTTCTCCCTGTCTTGCCCACCCTCCCCCTCGCCCAACCCCGTTGGTGCTTCCTTGAGAGCTATAGGGGAGACTGGCCTCGGACTACCTCACTGGCCGTCACCTACCCATTCGGTCTTTGGGCTGACTTTACCTCTGTCTCTTATTCCTTCCTCCCCCTCGTCCTCTCCCTGAGTGAATTTACTATTTGCATAGTTACAACTCTAACCACTAGTATACGCAGTAGTTCTTTGTACTTAATATCACTATTTTGTGATTCTGAGCTCTCCCGTTTGCATCTCTCTCCTAAGTGTCTCTACAATGTACACATTTCCTTTTCTGCTATCTGTTTCTCTTCTTTGTGGGACTCTTCAACTCGCTGTCTCTCTCCCTCTGTCCCCCCTGACCCTTGCCTTTCGCGGATCCTGTCTTTTTCTAGATCACTAATTTACCCTGGTATTGAATGTGTTATCTTTTTGTATTAATGTGATTTTTCTTTTGCCGTCTGTTCCCCCTCTGTTGACCTGCCAGTTCCGACCCGCCTCCTAGCCCCCTGTCCCTTGTTGCCCTTTGACTAAGCACTCCTTCTCCTCTTGTTGGGGAAAGATCCAATATTCATACTCTGGAGTCTCAGGGACCCCCTCTGAGAGAGTCCACAGTGTCAAGGGAGCCACGCACAGTTGAGGTATGGTATGGCGCCCTTACCAAAGCACTCCCTCTCCCCTTGTTGGGGAAGGATCCAGTAGGTAGGCCTTGGAGTCTCAGAGACCCCTCTGAGAGAGTCAACTGCGTAAAGGGAGCCTCACGCAGCGGAGATGTGGGAATGATACCACTTCCCTGGGAGCACAGCTTACCGGACCTTGGACGCGGCTTTTACTCGTCTACCGGTTTGTACCCCCTTCACCCTCCCCCTCCTCTTTCATGCTCTGTCTCTCACCCTCAACCACCGCTTTCCCTCTTTCATTCTTTGTCTACCTCCTCTGCTCCTATCCCCTCTCCCCTGAATCTCTCCCCCTGTCTGCTACGCCGCCTAGCCCCCTGTCCCTTGTGCCCTTTGACTAAGCACTCCTTCTCCCCTTGTTGGGGAAAGATCCAATATTTATACTCTGGAGTCTCAGTGTTCCCTCTGAGAGAGTCCACTGCACTAAGGGAGCCACTCACAGTTGAGGTTTGGTATGGCGCCCTTGCCAAAGCACTCCTCTCCCCTTTTGGGGAAGGATCCAGTAGGTAGACCTTGGAGTCTCAGAGACCCCTCTGAGAGAGTCCACTGCTTAATAGGGAGCCTCCCGCAACGGAGATGGGGGAATGATGCCACTTCCCTGGGATCACAGTTTACTGGACTTTGGACGCAGCTATTACGCGTTTACCGGTTTGTGCCCCCGTCACCCTCCCCTCTTCTTTCTTGCTGTGCCTTTCACCCTCCCCCTCCTTTTTCCCCCCTTCAGTCTATGTCTACTCCCCCTGCTCCTACCCCCTCTCCCCTTGCCTGCTTTTTCCCTTACGTATATGTCCTTATTGTTTGTCTCGACCTAACATGTAATTATGTAGCTATGCTCTAATAACTGTGTAACCTTTGTAACGATGTAACCTGCAACTATGTTCTGATTCTCATGTAAAGCGCTCCGATACCTCCGGGTCTAGCCAGCGCTATATAAATCCTTTCAAATGTTGACTACTAGTCACCTATGCAACCCATATACTACTATCTACCTCTTTTGTACTGAATGGCGAATACCGAATGTATGTATACTACCTCCACCATCTAATGTTTAATAACTGTATATTGTAAAGCGCTCTGATACCCGCGTGGGTCATGTTCGCGCTATATAAAACTTTATAAATAAAATAAATAAATAAAATCCTCTCTCCAACGAGAGACAACAATCAACAACAACGAAGTATGTCTTCTACTTGTTGCTACAACAACAACTGTACAGTCAATAAGTACAGAAACACAGATTTCAATTCGGAAACCTGAAAAGAACACAGTCAATGTACCACAGATCGAGTCTTCTCCCAGTTCTACAAAACCTGCTGAGCTGCCAACAACGGATTACCTTTGATGACTTCTCTTACAACGCATCAGATCCACCACCACCACTGCCTCTACCATTCAGGCTGAAAGTGCGTGTTTTCTATCTTTGGCTGAAAAGGACATATTTTGTTTCTCCTTGGTTACATCTTTGTATTACAATTGTGTTACTTTTCCTGGTCCTTTGGATTAGTTTGGTGACAGTCTTTTTCTTGCTCCTAAATGGACACGATCTCTCTGAAACGTTCTGCAGTACAACTGGTGAACTTGTTTCTCAAACCACAAGCGTCGTCACACCGTGAACGAAGAGACCTTTCCCTGGTGATCATTTCAGCTGTTCCAGTTCCCGATGGGATTGTTTGGGATAGGGTATCGTATGATGTGTATGGCTCCACTGAACTTTTACAATTCCACATTTGTTCAAAATATCTTTGAATTATGTCATTACCCCTAGTACTGTTTCTGATTGGGACATTGATACAGTGCATGAAATGCTAATAGTTCTAGAGCATTCTACTGCGTTTTTGTCTGATGGATTGTATGATGGTACATGTAATTATGATGAAATGTTTTATTTTCAACATTATGGTCATCATTTTCTGCAGAAAGCAAGTATTCCATGTGCGGTTTACAATTACACTCAATGGGAACATTGCTTAACACCACCACGGGGTAGTTGAAAAACATTTGCACAGAAGTTTGCTTATTTTTCTGGGTATGAAACATCTATCCATGCCTCATATTATTATAGGCTTGCACCATCACCTGCAAAGAAATATATGCTGACACCGAGCTGATATACTCTGCTTCTTTTTTTCCCAGCTGTCCGTACAAGGTTTCAACTTTTGGAGAGACACAACAGATGTAAAATCTATTTGGAGGACAAAAGACCGGCAGGTTCAGGGAACTGAGGCCTTGTTTAGAGCATACCTAATACCACAACAAATGCTTTTCCTGAACAAAACTGTGCAACAAATGACATGACTTGGACTAGCCAAGATGAAAGATTTGAACACACCATGAATTCCCACATTTGCACGCTTTGAAAACTGTCAACAGTTTATAAAATACAGTGAGGATACATTGGATACCATGCTGCATAATGGTACATACAATTCATCAGACCCCAATTGGAAGGGATGGTTAGTTTGGCCATTAGACATGAACGGATGACAGGCATGATTCCTAGATAACAGAGTGATTAAAAAAAAACAGACCTGACATGCGGTACGTGTAGTATGAACATTCGGGGTTGATGACAACTTACAATGTTGGTAAATTGCACCTTGATTGGCTAAAAACCTCAACACTGTCCCCTGTGAAACACTTGTCCCTTTTATCTGATGACCTGGAACTCCGCGACTCTTTATTAGGTCCCCGTAAGCCACGTCATAAACACATCCTATATGCAATATACAATGAAATATAGAAGGTTTCTCAGCAGGAAGATGCTAAAATACTGCACAAAATTGACAGGGCCAATTTAGAGAAAGCTCTAGCCGTGGTTAACAACAGTATGACCACCTTGTCTTCTAGGATATACTCTTTAGGAAACAGTTTCATCAGTACTAGACATTGTTCAACATGTCCGCATTACAACATGGGCAGTCACAGCTTAGGTCTATTATGCTATTAAGCTGGACATTACAAACACTACGTTCTGGCCACGTGCCATGGCGACATATTAACACCACTAGCTTGTTCGCCCCATACCAACTTACAAAACAGCAGATGCTCATGGCGCGCAAACATGAAAAATACACTGTTACACGTTGAGAAACTAGAGAAGTAACCCTTCACCGTTGCTGTAATTGAAATACAATCCGTGGGTTGGATAATCCATGGGTACATCACCCTGACAATTTCGACATTTCATTTTCAGTACTGTCTGCAACACCACCAACTAGGCAGATATGTAGCGTTGGGGGAAGGGTTTGTACACAAGTAGTGGGAACTACCTTTCAAATTTGATGTCGAAATAGGGAAACAGGATTTTCTCAGCGGTTCAGACTGCGAGAATACTTAGTCCTTAGTGTACAAGGATGTTTCGCTTCACGGGGCCTGTAATGCTTCAGTGGCAAACTTATCTCGCTACTTGTGAGGTTCCCTAGCAACAGTGATACGTCCGGCTTTCAGATTGCTCTCTAATGGGAGTTACCGGATGCTGAACAGTCAAAGTTGCTGTGGAATGAAACCGGGAGTTGCCTATCTGGTGACGGTTTCTTCCATTGTTACTTGCTGTACACAAGTACTGTTTCCACCTGCTCATACAGTTAGGGAGGATACGCTTTGGACTTCGATTAAGATTACCAATGTGCATTTAGATGCCCTGAGCAAACTGAAAACCTTACTGTTTCAAAAAGATGTGGCCTCTTAACTTCTGCTAAGGAGACGTTGGTCTTCAGGTTGCAAGGTACTCTTCAGAGATACAGGAGCTACTCCGCACTAACTTCCCACAACATTTTGGAGAGCTGGTGCATCACGTTTGTAACATCTAGTACAAATGGAATAGTGCATTTTTTCAAAAGTATAGGCTTTGGTTTGGTTAGCACCTTTGAGATAGTTTTTAGAGTCATTCCATCTTTTATACAGTCTGTGCTTGGAAGCATCTTTGGAAGTCTACCACTAGTCCTGTTCCTGATTGTCGGGCCTGTGATTTAAATTTTTGTGCTCCGCAATGGATGTTCCATTTCGAGATCAAATGGAGCTAGCACTAACACATTTGCTTCTGTGCCGTGAGCGCATGATGCATTGCTTTGGCGCACTCTTGCTTCGAGAACTAAATGAGCATTGGTTTTTATCATTTTGGCCTGTGGCTTCACTGTGTAGAACCTGTGTTACGCTGTCTGTTGTGCACTTTCAAGTGTGCCTTGGATTTGTGCCTGGGATTGCAACTGATTGAGCCTTCGGACATAAATGTACTGGTGGACCTCTAAAAGGCCCATATGTATAGCTGTCCATTGCGTATTCTGCTCCTCCTGGCTGCATTCTACGAGCCCTCCTGGGATGCATCTGCTACTAGTGAATTGGATCTTGGCTCTGGTTTGGCGGGACTACCCATGGCTGTAGTCATTCCCTCAGCGACTGCTGTGGGGGTTGGATGGGAACACATTTGCTCTATAAACCTGCTCTGAGGTGTGCCTCTGGGATCATTGTCTGCGGATGCTGGGAACAGAAATGTTTCGGCTACCTTTCGGAACACACATATTTGGCTATTCTGTTTGGTGGGAACATTAAAAATTCGGCTTGTTTTAACATCCTAAATTATTTTTAACATCCTAAATTATTTTTAAATTGTTTATTTTTGCTTTTATTTCAAACAGATTTCTTTGTGCTTTTGGCTTCTAAATCGCATGATCGCCTTCTTTAATAGTTTTTAGCTTAATTTTAAAACATGAATTTTAAGATTCCTTTTTACACTTACATATGCTAATGCATTTGAGACATAGCTTTCTGTTTATTTAGATAGCCTAGTAGTTGACTTATGTTTGCGGAGTGGGTGTCATGTGTCCCGGTTAGGCCTAGAGGGAAACACAACGCATCTGCTTCTGTCTATTGAGCATTGCAGCACATATATTTTATACAAGAATCAATATGGTACAATAAATATTGAAAACGGCCACTGTATAGTCCTTGTATATTTCACTGAGAGAGAGCACAAGTGAATGATCAATCAATCAGGGGTTTATAGAGCGCACTACTCACTCGTTAGGGTCTCAAGGCGTGGGGGGTGTGCAGCTCAGATGCGGCCATTCGAAGAGCCAGGTCTTGAGGTCTTTCCTGAATTGGTTCAGTGTCAGGCTTCGTCGGAGGTGAAGGGGAGAACGTTCCAGGTCTTGGCTGTGAGATAGAAGAAGGACCTTCCACCCGCTCTGTTCCTGTAGAAGCATGGGACGGTGGCTAGGGAGAGGTCGGCTGAGCGGAGGTTTCTCTTGGGGGCGTGGAAGGAGAGGCGGTTTTTGAGGTATTGTGGTCCGATGTTGTGGAGAGCCTTGTAGGCGTGCTTGAGCAGCTTGAAAGTTATTCTTCTTTCAATGGGGAGCCAGTGGAGGTCGCGGAGGTGTTGGTGATGTGGTTGTGGGACATGGAAGATGAATCGGCCCAGTGGAGCTGGGTCGCAAGAGCTTTGAACAATATCCGCCCTGTAGCAGAAAGGAGCGAACCTTTGAGGTAGCCTGGGGGGTTTACTATTGTCTTGGAATATGTCCGGTTTGGGTCATAATGAGATGAAATTGAATTTTTTGAAAACCCTGAACCCTTTAATTATGTGCTTACAAGAAACTTGGTCTTGTAAAGAGTTTGATTGTGACGGCTATTTTGTGTTTTCCTGTTATGCTAAGCGCTCTGAAAGGGGACACGCTAGTGGGGGGGTCTCTATTCTGCTTAATAACTTGATTAACTGGAATCAGGATGAATTTTGCCATCCATCAAATCTTTGTATATGCTTGAAGTTGGCACGTTTGGGAGACTACGCCAGGTCTACTTTCTTCCTCGTGGCAAATCTGTATATCCCTCCTGGGAGAAATTTTGACCATCTGCTGAGTGTACTTTTTCCATTCATTCATGATATAGCTACCAGGGAAGAATGCCCTCTAGTGATAATCGTGGGAGACTTAAATGCCAAAATCTCTAACTCTGCCTCTGAGATTTATGCCAACACTGATAAAGAGGAAATTTGGCATATACCTGAGATTTTATTACCGGACAAAATAAAAACGGATAAACGAGGGTTCTCCCTGCTTGAAGGCATTAGAAGTATAGATCTGATCATTCTAAATGGGAGAGTGCCTGTCGACAAAGCAGCACAATCTACGTTTCATTCTCACCATACTCAGAGTCTCTTAGACTATGTGGTTGTCTCTTATCAAATGTTTGGGGCTTGTGTAAATCTATTTGTCCTCCCGTCGGTATGGAGTGACCACAGTGTAGTGGGTATGACAGTGGCTTTTGATCTACCTGTACTGGATCCGGGGAACTCTGGCCCGGGTACGCCGGTCTTCAATAAAGCAAACGGACATTCCTTTTGGACCTTAAAAAATATCTCTGAGGTTAGTTCGATAGTTAAGAGGGCTTATGTAGAACAGCGGGATTATGCTCACGCGAATATCATTCAGTATTTTGAGGCCCAAATGGAAGAGATACGTAATTCAAGCTTTAAAACTGTTGGCCCTTGCTTGTCTAAACAGGGTATATTTTCGTTGAAAATATTAAATCAAGAAATTAATCGACTAGTCCGAAAACAGCATATACAATTCTCTATGGGTCGACAGCAGGAACTCAATCGCCTCAAACGAGTAAGAAGCCGCCGTAAACTCAGTGAAAAGAGAAGGGAGTACGACTCTAAGTGGATTGGGTTGAGGGAAGCTGCAAGGGCTAAAGATTCTAGAAAGTATTGGCACTTGATTGCGGAATATTGTGACTCAAGGCAGAAGGCTCTGCCTATTCCGATCCCAGAAAAGGATTGGGTGGATTATATCTCCCTATTATATAAAAACAACAGTCCAGTTGTTCCCGTGACGATTGGTGTGGATGAGTCTTCTCTTCTTGAATTTGGTCCCCCGTCAGGGGATGAAGTAGTAGGTTTTATAAAGAACACCAGAACATCCGGTGCACAAGGTCCAGACGGAATTCCGATTGTGCTAATTAAAAAGGAGTCAGCTGCGTGGGGAGCTCTCTTAGCTCCACTGTTTAATTATTGTTTTCGAACCAGGAAAATTCCCCTTTCTTGGAAGGGGAGTGTTATAGTCCCATTGTATAAAAAGGGTCAGAAAACTTCGCCATCCAGTTTCAGACAGATTGCATTGCTGGATGCTTCGGGCAAATTATTTGCTAAAAGCATATTATGTCATCTGCAACAATGGGCCCATGACCAGAATATCATACAGCCAGAACAAGCTGATTTCAGAAAGAAACAGAGTACCTTGGACAACATTGCGGTCCTCCAGACCATCGTAGAGAAATATGTTTTTTTGCAAGGCATGCCAGTCTATACTGCATTCATTGATTTCTCCACGGCGTTTGACAAAGTGGATCGCCAAACGCTGTGGAGAAAGCTCCTTCATCTTGGTATACCACATCACCTTCTGGGTCTTATTATAGAATTACATTCAGATACTTGGTGCCAAGTTCTGATGGGAGGTTCACTGGGGTTATCTTTTAAGATTAGAACATATAATGGGCTTAAGCAGGGCTGCCTGCTGGCCCCTCTTTTGTTTTCTCTATATATATCCGATCTCCCCGGCGTCTTGAACTCAGTGAGGGGGGATGCCCCCAGAATCGGTACAATGTCCGTTGGTTCTCTATTATATGCGGATGACGTGGCCATCTTTGATTTAACACCTATTGGTTTGCAACGTCGCCTGGATGCCCTGACTAAATATGCAGAAGCCCACTTCTTGAAAATTAACATTGCCAAAAGTAAGATCTTGGTTTTCCGCAAGAAAGGGCTCAGAATAAAGAGATGTTTGAAGTGGATGTTGGGGTCTGAAAAATTGGAATTGGTTGATTCCTATTTATATCTCGGAAAGGTTTTTTCAAAAACCGGGCGAGATATAGAGCATATCAAACTTTGTGTAAGTAGGGCTGTTTCCCAGGCTAGCGCATTGTAGCATTCTTGAGGTAAGACGCTGGATGCAGTTAAGTTGTTGAAGCAAGTTTAATCCAGAAAGAAGATCTCATCCATCAACCAGCAGCCACAGCATTAACTGACCCTGGCTTCAAATACAAACATCTCTACACAAGGGCAGTACTATGACATAATAACATTCTATAAATGATCTAAGCAAGAAGATACAAGAATGTAAGCATACAGAGCGGGGAAGGTATCATAGAGAGGAGATGCTGTAGCATACTACACACCTCCCTTCCTTAACAAACTATATACATACTATGCATAGAAAACTATTACATGCAAGTCAAGCATAATCATTAAGATAACCAGGACGTTTAATCACCCTGGAAGAACGCCTAATCTTTTCCATCCCATCGGTATTAAGCGTGGGAAGACCAAGAGCAGTGGTGTCATTGCGGGTCACCTCACACCTCCCATCAAACTTCCCTTTACAATCACCACTCTGTTAAGATTCCATATGCGATGATCTTGAGTTTTTACAGCATTTTTAAAAACTTTGATAACCATCATAGGTTTAAAATACTTAGTAGGAGAACCACCTAAGAGACCAGGACGTTTGATTGAAACCCAATCTCCTACATTCACATTAATTTCTTTTACAGCTCTTTTATTATCAAAATATTTTTTCCTTTCAACAGCCTTCCATTCCTCCCTTTGCTGCACATCCTTTCCATCACAAACACATTCCTTACCCTTGGACAACTCATATCTATTGACCCAAGCAGGTTCAACACAAGTGTTAGGCACTCTGTTCCGGAATAATAGAAAAGGAGTTTTCCCCGTAGTGCCATGAGGAGTCATTCTATACTCCTCAACTTTCTTAAGCACTTCCCCTTTCCATTCCAAAGACGAAGCTTTTGCCATGGCAATGGTCTCTTTGAGAACTCTATTGAATCTCTCAACCATTCCGTTGGTTTCGGGATGATAAAGGGCACAAGTTTTGTGGACTATGCCTCTCAAAGACAGAAACTCCTCCATCTCCTTTGATATTAATTGTACACCATTATCAGTAAGAATAGACTCTGGAGCACCTTCCCTAGAAAATAACACTTTTAAACACTTAATGACATGAACAGAATCGATTACTGACATGAAGAAAACTTCAGGCCACCGAGAGTACATGTCAACAACCACTAGCAGAAACACTTGTAAACCACCATTGTGGACAGGTCCCAAGATATCTAATGCAATATCTTGCCAAGGGCGTGAAGAGCGCCTCCTGAGAACCATGGGTTGCACCCGAGGACAATGAGATTTGTCACTCACGGTGCAAGGAAACACTCACGTACTACATGCTCCACCTGTTTGTCCATCCCTGGCCACCAGTAGGACATACGCAACCTTTCTTTAGTTTTTGTGAGACCTGCATGGGTAGCATGGGCCAAGTCTACTAATTCTTTCCTGAGACTATTAGGCGGAATCAATCTGGATCCACGAAACAACAGACCATTCTCAACGGACAGTTCGTGCTTTAAATACCAAAAAGGTCTAGTTTGATCAGAGCCTGATTTAACACTAGACCAACCATTTTGCATGAATGCCATCACTTCTGGAATAGTAGAATCCACAACTAATTCTTCACGCCATCTCTCCTCCGAAATGAAGCTATGATCCACTACACAGACCCACTCATTACCAGCATCCACATCATCATCCATGGAACAATCCTTGGGAACGAGCCGCGATAAGGCATCAGCCACTCCATTTTTAATACCAGGAATGTACCTAAGAGAAAAACAATACTCTTGCAGGCCAATAACCCATTTGGTAATCCGACTGGAGATCAAATCCAAACCTTTCTTATTGAATATCTCCACCAAGGGTTTATGGTCTGTTCGCACTTCAAAGTCAACACCCCACAGAATTTTTTTTAGCTTTTTGATGGCCCAAAAGATTGCAAGGGATTCCCTCTCCACAACGGAATAACGAGTCTCAGCATCCCTTAAGCTACGTGACAAAAACATAATAGTTCTTATGCCAGCGGGACCATGCTGCTGTAAAACTGCCCCCAAGCCTTTCTCACTAGCATCAGTGGTGAGAATAGGTTTGACCTTAGGTTCAAAACTCTGCAGGGAAGGAGCTGTACTCAAGCTTTCCTTAATGCAAATAAATTCCTTTTCACATACCTCTGACCATTCAAAATTCACTCCTTTATGCAACAAATATCTCATACTTGTAGAAAGCTCTGCAAAGTTCTTCACGAACTTGGCATAGTACTCCACCATGCCTAAGAACTTCATTAATTCTTCTTTATTGGCAGGCGAGCTCATATTCTGAATAGTGGTCACCAGGTCATCTTTTGGTTTAACTCCATCACCACTTATATTATGTCCTAGATAATTGATGGAATCAGATCTAAATTTACACTTTTCCATTTTTATAGTAAGATTGCATGCACATAACTTTCCTAAAACTAATCTTAATCGGGCATCGTGCTCTTCCACATCATCACCAAATATGAGAATATCATCTTGATATATGCAGACCCCAGTGAGGTCTTTCAGTACATTCTCCATGGCTCGTTGAAACACGGATGAAGCTGAAACCAAACCAAAAGGCATCCTGATGAACCTAAACGTGCCAAATGGTGTAATGAATGCCGTAAGATCTCTATAGGATTCCTCCAGTTCAATTTGATGGTATGCGGAGGTAAGATCAATTGTGCTAAACACTTTTGCACCACCTAGTAATACAAGCAATTCAGTGATATTAGGTAGAGGATATCTATCTACAATTACATTCTTATTTAGTTGGCGCAAGTCAATGCAAAGGCGCAAATCACCATTAGGCTTCCTGGCAGCGACCACCGGAGCTAACCATTCTGTCCCTTCCACTTCTTCTATTATACCACCACCCTTGAGTTTGGAAATTTCCTTTTCCATATCATCTTTTACAGAAAGCGGTACATTTCTCACTTTACAACATACAGGTATGGCATCACTTTTTAATATAATTTTATGTTGATATCCCCTCAAACATCCCAATTCATGTTTAAAAACACTTGGAAACTCTTTTTCAAGAATATGTAAGAATTCATTTTCTTCAGGCTTCTCTACTTTACAAACTTTATCCTTAATGAGAATAGGAGTAGAAACTTTCTTCTCAATATGAATGGGAGTAGAAATCTTGTCCCTAATTAGGATAGGAGGGTCAGAATTAGGATCCAGAAACACACCTAAATCACCCTGATGTAGCCAGCTAATAATACTGTCCCCTTTCTTGGACACATAAATTTTCCCAGATACATATCTGTTTTTGTACTCAATGAGACCAATAAAATACCCATGTAATTTGATGGGTTCTCCTCCAGTAAGCCAAAGGCGTAATATCAGGTTTCAGAAGATTAATTTTTCCTTTCAATTTAGTTTGATAAAATTCATTAGATACAATTGTAATCTTGGCACCTGAATCGAAAAGAACTCTTGTAGGTTTCCCTTCAACAGTAATCGTATCAAAAGGACAAGTCTTTTTACCTGGAACATTTTGAACTTGAACAACAATTTGACCACATTCAAAGTCATCTGAACTTATCTCAGAGTTGTCACCCTCATAAACTTCAACTTTTTTGACTCTAATATTAGATTTACTTTTACACATGACAGAGAGATGCCCCTTTCTTTTGCATTTTGCACAAGTTTGACTCAACGCTGGACACCTCTTGTCATTGGCAAGGTGACCAGGGTTGCCACATCTATAGCATTTCAAACTAGTCATTCTATCTTTAGACTCCTCCTTACTAAGATGTAACTTCCCTCTATCTCTTTGAGACTTCTCTCTGTCCCTTTCACTCCATCTTTGGTTTTTAACTTTAACAACTTGTATTTTGGTATCCTTCTCACTCTCCTTTTTATAACAGCAACACATTTTAAGGAATGCTCTATTCTTTTAGCAACAGTAAGAACTTCATCTAATTTCGGTTCATCACGTAACCAAAGTTCTTCTCTTATTTTCTCCATGTTGCATCCAAACATGAATTGATCACGGATGCGTTCATCACTTAAGTTTTCAAACTTGCATGAAGAAGCAAGTTTTCTTAAGTCAGTCACATAGCCTTCCACGGTTTCATCATCCCTTTGCGTTCTCTTAGCAAAATGATATCTCTCTAGGATGGTACTAACTTTGGGCAAATAGTGCTTATCTAATTTTTTTATGCAAATCTCATATTCATTCAACTCACTTGACTCTGCATTAGATAAGTCAGGTAAATGATCAAAAACATCTTGACCCTCAGAGCCCAAGCAATGTAGAAGCAATGACGTCTTCCTTTCCACACTAAGGGAAGTTCCACAAACCCTGGCATACCTTTCAAATACGTTTTTCCATTTCTGCCACTTTATTGGTGGTACACCTGGACTACAAAGAAAAACGGAGCTGCAGTAACATTTTGCATAATGTAAACCACAAAAGAAAAGCACGCTAAGTGTTTGTGCTATTTGAGAGTGAGAACCACTAGAGAAGCAAAAACTGAATTAGAGACAATATATTGCATACACAACTATATACTACACAATTTAAATCCTTGTTAAGAAAACTTAAGTGTGCGTATCATTGAATCAACACGCAATGTAAGGAATCCTTGTAGTAAATGTGCGTATCATTGAGTTGACACGCAATGCAGGTAAATCCTTATCAATATAACAATGTGCGTATCATTGAGAAGATCTACTAAACTAGTAGTAGTATATAACTCAGCCAACGCAGAGAAAAGTGTAATGTTGCTCTCAAAAATGAAGCGAAGATCTTAATTCAGGAACGAACATAAGCTGTCAAAATCTCTCAGCATGTGCAGTGAAGAAGGAACAGTCTATTGTTGCACTAAGCAAATGCAGTAAAGTTATTTATTCAGGCAAATGCTCAGCTATGTAACGTGGGGTAAAATCTCTCAGCATATGCAGTGAAGACGGAACAGTCAGTCCAACGTTGCTAAAAGCAAATGCAGCAAAGTCATTTACTCAGGCAAACGATCAGCTATGTAACGTGGGGTTTGAACACACCCAGACACGCCCACTCGCCTCTTAATAGGACGAGAAAAGCCAATCATATGAGCGCTGATGAATACAACAGGAAACGTAGAGGCTCCAAGCAGGCAGTAATTCAAGGCGGAACTGATCTCAGGTACGAGAAATGTTATTTACTTGTCTCGCAGCACAAAGACATTGGGTTGAAATTGTCAAATTATAATCACGGCACAAACAGAAACGACCCGCGATTGAAATTCTCTTTCTCCAAGTAGATCGCGGCAGATGATTTACGGGAAGGCCGCTGTGGAATCTCTCACACGCTTGAAAAAAAAACAAAGCTGCTGCGGGACCGTTAGAATGCTTGAGACAGCTGTTCTCGTTACGCTTGCTGCACATAAGTTAAGAACAAAATTAAGGTGCTGCAATACCGTCACTAATGTGTAGAATTGGGATCTTTTAAAGTGCATACAGCATATCCCAATAAAATCGTTCTCTGAAGACGATGAAAGCTGAACTTGAAATAGGATGAAGACTAGTTAAGCAAACACGAAAGCCATAACTAGTGAAGGTCAATAGAGAACAGTATCAGTAAAAGGATGACACTTTACTACAAGCGCGTTAGAGTCAATGACGCTATGTAAAGTGTTTTGAATGTCAATAAAAAGGTTCTCTCTCACCAGATTTGAGCTTTTCTTAAATGGGCTTTGTCTTGTGTTGAGATCTTCTGGAATTGCGCCTGCCGACTACGCCAGTGTAGCATTCTTGAGGTAAGACGCTGGATGCAGTTAAGTTGTTGAAGCAAGTTTAATCCAGAAAGAAGATCTCATCCATCAACCAGCAGCCACAGCATTAACTGACCCTGGCTTCAAATACAAACATCTCTACACAAGGGCAGTACTATGACATAATAACATTCTATAAATGATCTAAGCAAGAAGATACAAGAATGTAAGCATACAGAGCGGGGAAGGTATCATAAAGAGGAGATGCTGTAGCATACTACACGCATTAAACAGATTTTATAAGACTTGTGGGAGATGCCATTTTGGCCATGTTTTGCCAGTTTTCAAGGTTAAAATACCCTTTCATTGACATACGCTGCTGAGGTGCTGGATATGAACCATTGGCTTTCCTTTGATAAGGCCGAAGGTCGAATCCTGCGCCAAATTTGTAACTTAAACTCTCTGGCTGCCCCTCATGTTTTACGTCTCAAACTTGGCTTATTATCCTCAAATACCTTATCCCTGGCAGCGGTTCTGAGGTGGGGTAATTCCTTCTTCTGGGGGGATGAGGGTACTCTTAGGGCTCCCTTGAGAATGGAAATCTTTGATAAGCTGAAAGAACAATCAACATTCTTTAGGTCCTTTGCACAAGCAAACAATTCATTTGGGCTTAGCTGGAACACTGACTCCCCCATGCCAAAGTCTGTATTGAAGTTGTTTATAAAGAAGTCAGTAACCTCTATCAGTCTGGTCAGAGATATCGCTTTAAGTCAGCCCAAGTCTTGTAATGAGGTGGTCTGTGGGAGCGCACTGGGGAACACAGCCCTATTTAACTTGGAACCTACCTCACGGGATTAGAAGGTTGATACTTTTATTGAGAATCCACTTGTTGCCCCTAAGAGAAGTTACCGGCATTTGGGATAAAATACCGAAAGAGGAGAGAATTTGTGAAATGTGTCGTTTACAAATTCAAGATTTTAACCATGTGCTATTTGTGTGCCCCGAAGTTACAAAGGGCCAGGCACATGTTTTTAAAACCATTATTTATCAAATTTAATATTCATTCTGCCCATGAGGCCCGTTTATTTGTTTTGTCCCCACCAAATGAAATGGTCTGTTATAGGATATGTCAATTTTTAAAAACTTTTTTGGCTATTTATTAGGTAATTTTTAACTCTATTTTGTATGTTGTAATACTTTGAGGGCTGGATATTTGATTGTATACATGTTTTAATATTTCTCCTCTTGTTCCATAGGAATGTTTTGACTTATTTATTTATCTTTCTTGCACACCGCACAATATGTTTGATAAAAGTCTTTTTAGGAGGCAGCCATGTACAAAGAAAGAATTATGTAATGTATGTAAAGTATTTCTTGTTTAATCTGTAGTGTGTATTTTTGAGGACCTCCGTAGGAGTTCCATATCAAAATAAACTAAACTTGACTTGACTAGATGTGGTTGTGCCGTGGATATCGAGGATTGGCATTCTGGATGGTCTGGAGTTTGCGGAGGAGTTTTTTGTTGATTCCGGCGTAGAGGGCGTTGCCGTAGTCCAGTCTGCTGGTGATGAGGGCAGGAGTGACCGTTTTCCTGGGGTCGGGGGTATCCATTTGAATGTTTTCCATAGTATGCGGAGGGTGTTGAAGCATGTGGAGGCGATGGCATTGATCTGGCGATTCATAGTGAGCGTTGAGTCCAGTATGATGCCGAAATTGGGTGCATGGTCTGTCGGGGTTGGTGGGTTTCCGAGGGTGGGTGGCCACCAGGTGTCATCCCACGCAGAGGGGGAGGAGCCGAGGATGAGGACTTCAGTTTTCTCTGAGTTGAGTTTCAGGCAGCTGTTCTTCATCCAGGTTGCGACGGCTTCCATCCCCTCTTGGAAGCTGTGCCTGGTGATGTCCGGCTCCTTGGTGAGGGAGAGGATGAGTTGGGTGTAATCGGCGTAGGAGACGGTGTTGAGCCCATTGTTTCTGACAATGGTTGCGAGGGGGGCCATGTAGACGTTGAAGAGGGTGGGGCTGAGGGAGTATCCTTGGGGTACTCCGCATCTGTTCTCTGTAGGTTTTGAGAGGATGGGCGGGAGTCTTATTCTCTGTGTTCTGCCCGTGAGGAATTAGTGTATCCAGTCAAGGGCCTTTCCTTGGATGTCGGCGTCGTGGAGTCTGGTGGCTAGTGTGCGGTGGGAGACGGTGTCGAAGGCTGCTGATAGGTCTAGGAGGATGAGGGCTGCCGTCTGGCCGTGGTCAAGGAGGGCGTATGTCGTCTGTGGCGGCGAGGAGGGCGGTCTCGGTGCTGTAGTTGCTGCGGAATCCGGATTGGGAGGTGTCCAGGATGTTGTTGGCTTCGATGAAGTAGGCTGTGTGTTGACGGTCTTTTCAATGACCTTGGCTGGGAAAGGAAGCAGCGAGATGGGCCTGAAGTTCTTGATGTCTGTTGGGTCTGCGGAGGGTTTCTTTAGGAGGGGGTTGATTTCGGCGCGCTTCCAGTTGTCGGGGAATGTGTCTTGAGGGAGCAGTTGATGGATCGGCGTAGCTCGGGTGCGATGGCTGTGGCGGCCTTGTGGGAGATGTGCAGCGGTAGGGCTCAGAAGGTGCTCCGGAGTGGATGCTCTTCATGGTATTTAGGGTGTCTTCTGTCGTGATTGAGGTTCAAGTAAGTACGGTCTGTTGGGTGGCGTTGCTGGGGGTGAGGGTTGAGGCGGTGCAGATGTCGTGGTCGAAGTTGTCGCAGAGCGTCTTGATCTTGAGGTGAAAGAAGGAGCTGAATCTGTCGCAGAGGTCTTGAGAGGGAAGGACGTCTGTTGTTTCACAATTGCGTTTGGCAAATTCCTGTATGATGGAAAAGAGTTCCTTGGAGTTGTGGCATTGGAGAGTTTTCTGTCTTGGAGGAAGTTCTTCTTTGTGGATATGATGAGTTGGTGGTGTGCCGTGGTGGCTGTTTTGTAGGTGGTGCGTGTTTCCAGTGTTTTGCTGTTTCTCCACGTTTTTTTCCAGTCGTCGGCAGGAGCGCTTGGATTCTTGGAGTGCCGTGTTAAACCAGTTTGCTTTCTTGTTGTGTCGTTTTGTAGTCTTCTGGAGGGGGCGAGTCTGTTGGCACAGTTGTCGATCCATTGGTGGAGGCTGCTTGCCACTGTGTTGGCGTCTGTCGTAGTTGGGGTGGAGTGCCGGTGAGGTGTTCTTCGGAGACTTTGTTCTAGATTCTGCGTGGGAGGCGGTGAGCGTGCTTGTGAGTGGTGGGTTTTCTAAAAGAGAAGTGGATGCAGTGGTGGTCAGTCCAGAGCAGTTCCGTGGTGTGGCTGAAGAAGATGCTGTTTCCTCCTGCGAAGACGGGGTGGAGTGTGTGTCCTGCTGTGTGAGTGAGGGCGGAGACGAGTTGCTTCAGTCCTATGTTGGTGAGGTTCTCTAGGAGGGCGGTGGTGTTGGGGTCGTCATGGTTGTCCAGGTGGAAGTTTAGGTCTCCGAGTAGTATGTAGTCTGTGGAGGCTAGGGCTTGGGGGGGCGATGAGGTCGGCGATGACATTGGTGAACGGGGCGCAGGGGCCAGGCGATCTGTAGATGAGGGTTCCATGGAGCGTCGTTCTGGGGTTGGTCTGGATCTGGAAGTGGATGTGTTCCGTGGGGGCTGAAGCGTCGCCCGAGTCGGTGGTTGTTGTGCGGAGGGAGCATTTGTGGATGACGGCGAGGCCTCCTCCAGGCCGGGTGGAGCAGTCTTTTTTCAGGATCTTGTATCCGTCAGGGATGGCGGCTGCGATGTCGGGTGCGGAGCTGGCGTTGGTCCAGGTCTCTGTGAGGAAGGCGACGTCAGGCTTGTGAGTGTTGAGGAGGTCCCAGATTTCTATGGCGTGTCAGTGCAGGGAGCGTACGTTGAGGAGGATGCAGTTCAGTGGATTGTGTATGCTGGCGTCCGGTGGGCTGGGGGTTACTGCTGGGGTCCGGAGGTGGGTGAAAGTGCGGCAGCAGTGTCGGCAGGAGATCGGGCCTTGGGTGTTGCTCGGCGTCCAGAGCTGGCAGTTGTTGTTGCATCCGGGATTGAGAGCGTGGAGGGTGCTGTGGTCATAACGGCGGGGGGTCGGAGGACCAGGGTTCCTGATGCTGGTCACGGTCGGGTCGCGGACGGGCGCAGATGGGCTTGCCTTTGGCGCAGCAGCGGGGCACGTCCGCAATTAATTAGGGGTCGGGGAGTGCGGTCGGCTCGGAGGCGGGAGCAGGAGCGACACACTGGGGGGAGGGGCCGTGGGCGCAGCGGCAGGGAGCGCAGGAAGAGGGAGCGAAACGAGGCAAAGAGGCAAAAGAGGTAAAAAAGAGAAAAGAGTCAAACGGGCAAAAGAGGTAAGAGGGAAAAAGTGGCCAAAGAGGCAAAAGAGAAAAAGTGGCAAAAGAGGCAAAAGAGAGAAAGAGGCAGGAGAGAAAAGAGACAAAAGAGAATAGGGGACACAGAACAGAGCGGAATAGCAGAAGAGCAGGGTGCTCTTCCACTAGACCCCCAGGGATGAGGCGCAGGCAGGAGCCCGTGGGTGGAGGAGGGCCTCGAACACCTACCTGGCAAGGAGCTCGGACACAAGGGCAGACCCTTAACGGTGGAGTTGGGCGGAGGAGAGCAGTGACTCTGACCAGGAAGGTCAGAGGTCTTGCTCTTCTTGCCGCGCAGCGGCCGCCATTAAGTAGGGGTCAGGGGAGGCGATCAGCTGGCAGGCGGGAGCGACATGCTGGGGGGAGAGGGGCCACGGGGGCAGCAGTGGCGGGGAGCGCAGGAAGAGGGAGCAAAACGAGGCAAAGAGAAAAAGAGGCAAAAAAGAGAAGAGAGTCAAAAGGGCAAAATAGACAAGAGGGAAAAAGTGGCTAAAGAGGCAAAAGAGAAAAAGAGAGAAAGAGGCAGGACAGAAACGAGAAAAGAGGCAGGACAGAAACGAGAAAAGAGGCAAAAGAGAACAGGAGACACAGATCAGAGCGGAATAGCACCACCAAGGATGAGGCGCAGGCAGGAGCCTGCGGGTGAAGGAGGGCCTCAGACACCAACCTGGCAAGGAGCTCGGGCTCAAGGGCAGACCCGTAACGGTGGAGCCGCACGGGGGGAGAGCAGTGACTCTGAGCAGAAAGGGTTCTAAGATCTGTTACCACGATTCCTGGGAGAACTCAGGGTTGTCATGTTCTGTGGTTGCCAAAATCATTTGCTACCCATTTAGGTGTAGGGGTGCACATGGTGGCACTGTGGGCTAGCTGGTCTTTAGGATGACATATCCTGCGGGGGTGCACAGAATCAGTCTGGCACTATCCCTATGTTTATGTTGCACAACAAACATGCAGTTCCTACTGGGAAGTGGGGAACTACGCAACACCAATCTATCTGCAAACATATTGAGCTAATATTTAAGCGACTAGTAGGATGCAGGTATTGAACAATAGTGTATTGATTACAATAGGTTAAAGATGGTACGGGTCTGTGAGGACATATTTAGGTTTGCCTTTAAATTGGGGTGTAAACCAATCAGGGAAATGGTTTCCATTTAAAGAGCCAAAAGTTCTTCTGTAGCCCCTTATGGTACTGGGCTTTGGGGCCAAGCCAAACACACTATTTTGAAAACTCAAGAGAACATGTTTCTACAGCGACTTGTCGCTGTTCCTCAATCTACACTTGTTGACATAGTGCATAGGGAATTGGGGTTGCCACTCTTGGGTGATCTATTATCGATGAAACCTCTACAGTTGTGGCACTCAATTTGGTGCAAAGGGGAGACCAGGCTCACTAAATCAATTATATTAGATTGTTTAATATTGGATAGGGTGCTGAGAATTCCATGGCTCTCGTGCATCTCTTGAGAGCTGGCCCAGCTCAATGATTCTTTGTCCCTACATAGACCAGACTGTATTACGCATTTCAACAAGAGGGAATTGAAGCTTATGCAACTTAATACAAAGAATGACGACAGACGTTCTATTGACTCCCTCAGGCCCTCTGTGGCTACATATCTCTAGGTGACATCCAATAAGGGGCCACAGCAGTACCTGTCAATTACACTGATATTAGGACATTTTATCTTAAGCCATTCTTTATAGCAAATAACATCAGGAAGCTTATTTGTTTCTATGTTTCTTGGAAGACTCAATCACATGTTTTAGAGTTGCCTCTTTTATATGGAAGGCCACACATAGAAGGAAATACATGAATCTTATGTATCAATGTCTCCTGTTGTGAATGATTTATGGATTTCTACAGCCTTAGTGTTCTTTTTTGGTATTTATAATAGCAGGTTACCCACTTTATCTCCAGAAAGGACAATCCACTATTACAAACCTGTTGGCTTTAACCCTACTTGCGGAGAAGGCTGCCTTAAACAAACAAAATGTATACATTGCTTTTATTGATCTCAAGGCAGCCTTCGACTCTGTGCCACGAAACCTGTTATGGAAGAAATTGGTAGAAAGGGGTATTTCAAGGAAACTGTTGAAGGCTATCATTCTTCTATATACCGACACTTGGGTACAAGTTAAGTTGGGTGACGGTAATTCTTTAACAAAGAAGATAATAACGTATAACAGCCTCAAGCAGGGTTGTGTCCTTGCCCCCTGTCTATTTAATTTATTCTTATCAGATCTCTTCCAGCACCTGGATGTCGTTAATGGGCATGTTCCTAGGTTGGGGGGGGGGGAGAGAAAATTAGTTACCTTCAGTATGCCGATGACACCATCCTTGTGAGCCATACTCCAATCGGCCTACAAAGACTTATTACCGCCTTTGATGACTATACTCAACAGAATGGCCTTGAATTGAATGTTAAAAAAACCAAAGTGATGAAAATTGGTGTAGCTAAACAGAAGTTTAACTCCTGGAAGGCTAGAGCAGGTACAATCGATATTGTTAAGACGTATAGATACCTAGGGGTGGTGTTTGACAACCGTGTGTCTTTTAAATTTCATTTTAAGGATTTAAGGGCCAAGGCTGTGACCTTGAGCAACGCATTTAAATGTCTAAAAAAATCATTGAGCTGCCAATCATATGACTTTATACTTAAAGTAATTAAAGCCAAACTACAACCAACCCTCATATATGGTTCTCCCATTATTAGAGGGAAAGATGCAAAGGTACTCGACCTATTGGTTGTCAAGGTCTTCAAAGCAACCTTTGGGATTGCCAAATCAGTGTGTCAAGCAGGTATAAGACTGGAGTTTGGTCTCCAGAGACAGAGCCTGGTATCAAAAGGAGCTTTTCTAAAATGTATGGTTGCATTGTCAACATCAGCACCAGCATATTTAGGGAACATTTGTTGGCAAGAAATAGACAAGTCGGTTCATGCGGCTAAACGGAGATCCTATATTTTAACTTCCTTAAGAGAGATAGGCCTGCAAACAACATTGCAAGATTTGAACATATCCAATTACAAGCTAATGTTAAAAAGCGTATTAAAACTGAATCGCTTAAATTGGATAAGATTGAATTAGCAGGAACAAATTACGCTTGGTATGTGATTAATTCATACCAAACTTTGCGTATACAGCCGTATTTGAATGCTTTTTCTCAGCAAAATTTAAAAATAAGTTTCTGAGGTTACGAATGGGATTAAATCCAACAAAGGAGGGCACAAATTCGTGGATTAAGCAGTGGCCGGACCCTGATTGTAGACTTTGTGGAGGGCCACAGGAAACTTTAGTCCATATAGTGTGTGTATGCCTAAAGTTGATTAATATTCGACGTACATTCTTAAGACCATGTTTCTTGAAGAGCGGGGTGAGATCTGCTCGTCAGGCTTTAATTATGTCATTATCTGGTGAATCGATTCCTCTATTGTGTCATTTGGTAAAATTTTTATTGGCAGCTGAAAAATGTTTTGATATAATAAGGTAGACCTCCAGTATTTCCATGGTTGTGTTACCTAATAGTATTATTTGGCTTATAATTCTTATTAATTGATAATCATGTTGCGAAGGTGACAATTAGATATGTCAAAATAGATGTGACACTATTACAATAAACTAATGCACTTTATCTGTTTTAACACGAAGATCGTTGCAATAATCGCATATTAGCACTTTATAGTAATGCACTTTATTTTTGCTCTGATATGATGGCCGTCGTATTAATCGCACATTATCGATGCTATGTGAATGGACCTGATTTTATTGATAAGTTTTAAATTTGTATATACAGGTCAGTTTTTTATTCTATGTGTTGGGAACATGTTTTGCTTGTAATGGATTTTTTTTATGATTGATTAAGTTTTTAAGTATGTGATGTGAAGTTGTAGTGATTGCAATGATTTTAAGTAATCAAGCAATAAAGATTATTATTATAGATTATTAAAAAAAAAAAAAATATTGGATAGGGTGCTGAGAATTTAATGGCTCTCGTGCATCTCTTGAGAGCTGGCCCAGATCAATGATTCTTTGTCCCTACATAGACCAGACTGTATTACGCATTTCAACAAGAGGGAATTGAAGCTTATGCAACTTAATACAAAGAATGACGACAGACGTTCTATTGACTCCCTCAGGCCCTCTGTGGCTACATATCTCTAGGTGACATCCAATAAGGGGCCACAGCAGTACTGTCAATTACACTGATATTAGGAAATTTTATCTTAAGCCATTCTTTATAGCAAATAACATCAGGAAGCTTATTTGTTTCTATGTTTCTTGGAAGACTCAATCACATGTTTTAGAGTTGCCTCTTTTATATGGAAGGCCACACATAGAAGGAAATACATGAATCTTATGTATCAATGTCTCCTGTTGTGAATGATTTATGGATTTCTACAGCCTTAGTGTTCTTTTTTGGAATTTATAATAGCAGGTTACCCACTTTATCTCCCATTAACATAGCGGACCAATATTAGAGGGTTTTGTTATGTCGAATATAGTGGTTTTCCTGCTTGTCTCTTACTTTTTGAACACAAGGAATTTATAGGACAGGCCAATTAGCAAAATAAGCATCACTAGGGACTCTATTACCGGGCATTTTATGGCAGCCCTCCCTATAATCAGTTAGGTACGTAATAAGCCCAGCTGTGTGCCCCTGTGTTGGTCTTTCTGTATAATCTATTCTGCACCTTCGTTATTTTGCACACTATACCTTGGTATTAGGTGACGCATATCATCATTACTTCTAAAGTGAATGATCTTTTAGACTATATAAGCAAGTTGTGTTTTAGTCACAGTTAATGTTCTTACTCACTGCATGTTTAACAGCCGCTATTTTTATTTGGTGGTTAATTACACATTGGTTCTACAGCCCCCAGAGAAACTCACCAGCTTTGAAGTTGTGAAGTATTACACTTTTGATATTTTATGTTGTTTTTATTAGTTTGTTCCTCTTTCCTTTAACTTATTGTGTTCATTTGATCTTGTGACCTATATTTATTGGTAACTAGTCATAATATCGAATTAAAATATCGAATGGACAAAATATCGAGTTTTTAATATCGAGTGGACAGGATATCGACTTGCAAAAATATAGTGGTTAAGAATATCGACATGCAGGTAAGAAATATCGATTTTAATAATATCGAAGTTAGTAATATCGATTGTCAAAATATCATTGTTAATAATATCGATTTTTTGTGTGCGTTTTGTATGTTAGTATTTGTGTTAAAAGTATGTATATATTTTGTAATGTGTGTTTGAATTTTTTAAAAGTAATGAATTTTATGTTAATTAATTTTTGCGTAATTTAATTCCGTAGCGGGTTGTGGATTTATAGGGGACTAGGGTGGGAAGTAATTTAATTATAATATATTTTTTAAGAATTATTTAGAATTAATTAATTATATGTTAATTACTTTTTGCGTAATTTAATTGAAATAAATAAATTAATTATTTTATTAATTAATAATTTAGTATTTAATAATTTATATTAATTAAGTTAATTAATTTATTATTAATTAATTATAAATTGATCAATAACAATTAATAATTAATTGGTAATTATGTTAATTTTTATTATTAATTAGTAATTAATTAGATATTAATTATTAATAATTAATTTGTAAATATGTTAATTGTGTCCTTTTTTTATGAGCGGGTTGAGTGTTGATAGGGGAGTAGAGTGGGAAATAATTTAATTTTAATGTAATTTTTATTATTTTTTATATATTTATTAAAAGTTATTTTATAGTGTTAATTGTGTGAATTAATTTAGATTTGATGGTTATTAATTTTATTGTTAATTGTTATTAGTTAATTAATTGTTAATTAAATATGTTAATTTATTAATATTTTACAATATTGTAGCTGACGTTTATAGGGGAAAATGGTGGGAGGTAAATTAATTTTGAACATTTCCCACCCGCTATCCAACACTTTCCCTACTGTTGCATTCGTTGGAGTTGGACTAGTAATTTTTACCCTCCCGCTATCCAACACTTTCCCTACTGTTGCACTCACTGGAGTGGGAATAGTATTTTTACCCACCCGCTATCCAACACTTTCCCTACTGGTGCACTCACTGGAGTGGGAATAGTAATTTTACCCACCCGCTATCCAACACTTTCCCTACTGTTGCACTCACTGGAGTGGAAAAGTAATTTTTACCCACCCGCTATCCAACAATTTCCCTACTGTTACACTCGGTGTAGTGGGAATAGTACATTATTCCCACCCGCTATCCAACACTTTTCCTACTGTTGCACTCACTGGAGTGGGAATAGTAATTTTTACCCACCCGCTATCCAACACTTTCCCTACTGTTGCACTCACTGGAGTGGGAATAGTAATTTTTACCCACCCGCTATCCAACACTCTCCCTACTGTACCACTTGTTGGAGTAGAAATAGTAATTTTATCCTTTACGCTATGTAACGTATTTAGTATTGTTATATTTAATGTAGTGTAAAATATTATTATTTTTTCTTTTCATTTTAATGTTTTAACCTTATATTTAATTTTTTTATATTAATATTATAGGTTTATTTATATATATGTAATTATATTTTAAATTATGTTTTTTACATTTTATAATTAAAAATATAATTAAAAAAAATATTATTAAGTTAATATATATAATAAAAAATAAAAATGCATGTTTATTTTTTTTTACATTACATTTATTATTTAATAATTTTAACGTTTTTAATTATTTTTAAGTATGTTTTACTTAATTATATTTATTATTTAGTTAATTTTATATGACTTTTAAGACATTTAAAAAAGTCGATATTTTAGCAAACTATATTATTTACAACGATATTTAGGATTCGATATTTTTGTACTTACCTGTTTGTAGATAGGAATTTGATATTCTGTCACTCGATATTTTCTCATCGATATTCTGGCAGCTCGATATTCTGCTCCTCAATATTCTGTCAGTGATCCATATTTATTGCTTGACTGTTCTTTTTATCGATATATGTGTATTTATCTTTTATGGCCTTTTTCTATTTGATCAAATAAAGTTTGACTTGATTTGAGTTTAGACTCAAATGTTTTATCATAATGCTTTAAAGACATGCATGCATGTTCTTAGCAAACAAAAGCTGTGGATATGCTGAGCTAGTGTTGCACATCTCGGGATGAATGGGCACATTACAGATTGTTTAATGAATGTCATTTTTTTATTCCTGATACATCTGTTCATTCAACAACTACCAATCTATCTGCAAACATTCTGAGCTAACATTTAAGTGATTAGTGGGATGCAGGCTTTGAACAATAGTGCTTGTGCTGGAGTTATAGTGATAGCAGCACCAGGAATACATTAGAAGAACTGTGGTAAATGGTGGCCTAAACTTGTAGTTCACGACAGTGGATATTGTTTCTGTATTGGAGACCAGGCTAACTGTGCGGTGACTGGTTGCCCCATCTGCTTAGCTTTGTTCCCTATTAGGGGTTATTTTAGACCACATGGTTTTTTGGGGTTTTACTGATAGTTGCAGGTTTCAATGTGGGTAGGATGGGCTATCAAGATGGGGGTTGTTCAGTTAAGTGTGCTTTTCTTGAGAAGGTGATCACAGATCTTTAGAGTATTATTAATGGAGATACAACATACCAGACGTAATAGATGCAAGGTATATTCTTCTCTTACTCAATGCATGCGGGGGGGGGTCCTGCATATTGAGCTTCATTGTTGAAGTAATTGGCAAACTAAAAAAGGCCTGCAGTCTACTTTATTCTCTAGATCTGTGGTTCTTAACCTGTGGGTCAGTGACCCGTGGGGTCTGCATCTCATTAGAAAATTACCTAATGAACAAGTTACTTACCTTCGGTAACAATATATCTGTAAGAAACATAAGT
The DNA here is from genome assembly GCA_963921515.1 of Calotriton arnoldi. Classification (NCBI taxonomy): domain Eukaryota; kingdom Metazoa; phylum Chordata; class Amphibia; order Caudata; family Salamandridae; genus Calotriton; species Calotriton arnoldi. Next base: position 1,365,752 of record CAWUFW010001729.1, read on the forward strand.
TCGTTATAGATTCCTTACCTTAGAATTACCCCCAGGCGTCAGACTGGATCCGGAAAGTTTTTCGTCAGCAGTACCTCTGCACGTCGAAAGGTGGCATCGGTCGGCTCCGCGTCCGTCGTTGGCGTCGTGGTCGCCGGGATGACGTCGCAGTAGCTACTTAGGCGCCGCCCTCGCGCGCTGACGTCAGTTCTGTACACGATTTTCCGCGTCAGAAACGCAGAGCCATGCAAGACACTGACCACTGGTGAACAAAACTAGGGCCCTGAAAGGATGTCCTTAACCCTAGAAGTCGGTTCGCAGAAACGGGGAGGATGGGTGGGGCGGTAAGGAATCTATAACAGATATATCGTTACCGAAGGTAAGTAACTTGGTCATCTGAAAGAAACAGTTAGTTATGGATTCCTTACCTTAGAATAGATACCCCAGCAATACCAACCCCGGAGGAGTGTCTGCGAACCAAGTTCACACCAGAAAGTCCTGGAGAACAGAACGGCCAAAGAAGCCGTCTCTCCGGACTTGGCTGTCCAGGCAGTAGTGTTTGGTGAACGTGTGCAAGGACGCCCACGTCGCTGCCTGACAAATGTCATGCAGAGGAACTCCTCGTCCCAAAGCAGTAGTGGCTGCTGTCGCCCTGGTGGAATGGGCACGTAGCCCCACTGGAGGCTCCTTTTTAGCTAGAGAATAGCAGGCTTTAATACACAAAACGACCCATCTAGAAATGGTCCGTTTGTGTACGGCCCGACCTTTCTTGGCGCCCACGTAGCCAACAAAGAGCTGCTCATCCACCCGGAACTGTTTGGTGCGATCCAGATAAAAGGAAAGCGCACGTTTTGGGTCCAGACGGTGGACCCTCTCTTCCTCTTTCGAAGGATGCGGAAAGAAGGTGGGCAAAGTGATGGTCTGCCCAATATGAAAGGAGGTGACCACCTTGGGAAGGAAGGATGGACGAGTTCTTACGACAACCTTGTCCGGATGTACAGCCAGAAAAGGAGGTTTGGATGAAAGAGCCTGGAGCTCACTCACTCTTCTGGCAGATGTGATGGCCACCAGGAATGCAGTCTTAAGAGTCAAAAGTCTTAAAGGACAGTTGTGAAGCGGCTCAAAGCGAGCACACATCAAATAGGTCAAGACCAGATTCAAGTCCCACTGAGGCATAATGAAGGGGATAGGAGAAAAGAGATGAGTTATGCCTTTTAAGAAACGATTAACAACCGGGGACTTGAAGAGAGAAGGCTGATCAGGAAGCCGAAGAAAGGCAGAAATGGCCGAAAGATAGCCCTTGATAGTGCCCAGAGCAGAGCCCTGCTGGGCCAAAGAAAGGAGGAACAAGAGGACCTCAGAAAGGGGGGCAGAAAGGGGATCCACAGCCTTTGCTGTGCACCATGCCACAAATTTGTTCCATCTGCAGGCGTATACCGTCTTAGTGGAGGGACGCCTGGATGCCAAGATTACATCACAAACTTCGGGAGGCAAGTCGAATGACGTCAACTGCCGCCGCTCAATCTCCACGCAAGGAGGTGGAGGTTGGACAGGTTCGGGTGGAGGACCGTCCCCTGCTGCTGCGACAGAAGATCCTCCCGAAGAGGCAGTCGGATCGGAGGATCGATGGACATGTTGAGCAGCTCGGGATACCAGACTCTTCGTGCCCAATCCGGAGCCACAAGAATGACTTGGGCCTGGTCGCGCTTGATCTTCTTCAGCACTCTGGGCAGAAGTGGTATAGGCGGAAAGGCGTACAACAGCCTGCAACTCCACTCGCACGAAAAGCGTTGCCTAGCGAGTGCCGCCTTGGAAATTCCAATGCGCAGAATTGCTGACATTGCGCGTTCTCTTCTGTGGCGAATAGATCTAACCAAGGCTCTCCCCACTGTTGAAAGAGACCTTGCACCACCTCCGAGTGAAGATGCCATTCATGATCCATCATGCACCTGCGGCTGAGTTCGTCCGCCCTGGCGTTCAGGAACCTGCCAGGTGTTGAACCACCAGGGATATGCCCTGATGTTCCAGCCATGTCCAGAGGCGGAGGGCCTCTTGACACAGGGTCCACGACCCCACCCTGCCTTGTTTGTTGCAGTACCACATGGCGGTGGTGTTGTCCGTGAACACCTGCACTATTCTTCCCCGGACAGAAGGAAGGAATGCTTTCAGTGCAAGTCAGATCGCCCGCAGCTCCAGAAGGTTGATGTGGAACCCGGACTCCGCCGGAGACCAGAGGCCTCTGATCTCCGCCTCTCCCATGTGGCCACCCCATCCCAGCAGTGATGTATCGGTCACCACTGTGAACTCTGGCTGAGGAAGGGAGAGGGATCTGCCGTTGACCCAATGCTGGTTCGTGAGCCACCACTGCAATTGGTGTGCAGTGCCCTCTGAGTTCTGGACGCAATCGGACAGATTCCCCTGATGTTGCGCCCACTGGAACTTCAGGTCCCACTGCAGAGCCTGCATATACCATCAGGCATGGTCCACCAGCAGGATGCAGGAGGCCATCAGGCCCAGCAGCCGGAGGGTCATCCTGACCGAAACCCGGGATAAGGGCTGAAAGATCGGAATCATAGCCCGAATATCCCGGACTCGCTGCTCAGGAGGATAGACCCGAAACCGTGTCGTGTCCAGAACCGCTCCGATGAGGAGCTTCTGAGAGGGAATCAGGTGTGACTTCAGCACGTTGATGGAGAACCCCAGCGAATGCAGGAGGTCGGCCGTAGTCTGGAGGTGGACCGTAGTCTGGAGGTGGGAGACGACTGCCTGGGGCGAGCCCGCCTTCAACAACCAGTCGTCGAGATAGGGGAAGACTGGGACCCCTGATCTGCGCAGATGAGCTGCAACCACCGCCATCACTTTCATGAACACCCGAGGGGCGCTGGTAAGGCCGAAGGAGAGCACGTTAAACTGAAAATGCTTGTGGCCTACTATGAACCGCAAGTAACGCCGGTGGGCTGGCAGGACGGGGATGTGAAAATAGGCGTCCTGCAAGTGCAACGCTACCATCCAGTCTCCAGGGTCGAGGGCAGACAAGACCTGAGCTAACGTCAACATTTTGAACTTCTCCTTCCGGAGGAAGCGATTGACGCTCCTGAGATCCAAGATAGGACGCAGGCCCTTGTCCTTCTTGGGTACCAGAAAGTAGTGGGAATATCAACCACGACCTACTTCTGGGGCAGGAACGCGCTCGATGGCTCCTTTGGCAAAGAGAGCCGTAACTTCCTGTTGGAGAAGGCCCAGGTGATCCTCCGATATGCGATGGTACTGAGGTGGCATGGCTGGAGGGGTAGCCTCGAAGGGGAGGGAGTAGCCCCTTCGGACTATCTGCAAAACCCACCTGTCCAACGTGATGGTGCACCAGTGGGGGAGGTGATGGCGGATCCTGTCGCCCACTGGCGAGTGATGGGCCTGAAAGGTCGGACTAGGAAGGTTTGGAGGCGGAAGCAGAGGGGAGGTTGGTGGACTGGCCTGCTCGCTGGCCCCCAGAACCACAGCGGTGGTTCCCATGTCCCTGGCCGCGCGAAGGTTGTGCAGCTTGCGCCGGCCTGTGGCTCTGGGCGGGACGTAGTGGGGCACCCCTTCCGTAGCCACGAAAGGGGCGAAAAGCAGACTGCGCAGGGCGAGTGGAGAGGCCCAAGGACTTGGCCGTAGCCCGTGAGTCCTTGAAACGCTCTAGAGCGTGGTCTGCCTTGTCGCCAAAAAGGCGACGGCCATCAAAGGGCATGTCCAGAAGAGCGCTCTGGACATCCCCAGAAAAGCCAGTCGATCTCATCCAGGCGTAGCGACGAAGGGCTACCGACGTGGAAATCGTCCTGCCTAGAGAGTCGGCGGTATCCAGCCCACAGCGGATGGTAAACTTCGCTCCATCTCTCCCTGCAGCAACGGCCTGGGAGAGTACGGTCCGGGCCTCCTCCAGATACTGAGGCAGCACTTGCGCAACCGTGTCCCACACAGAGTGGGAATAACGGCCCAATAGACATGCAGTGTTTACCGACCGCAGTCCCAAGCTGGCGGAAGAGAAAACCTTCTTCCCAAGATGATCCAGCTTCTTGGATTCCCTATCTGGTGGTGCGTTAGAGAATGCGCTCTTGGAAGTAGAAGCTTGGACCACCAAGCTCTCCGGGGTGGGGTGTTGGAAGAGGAAAGTGGGGTCGCCCGGGGCCAGACGGTGGCGTCGGGCAACCATCCTATCCACGGGAGCCCCCATGTTGGACCTGGACCAAGTGCCCAAAAGGATGTCGGTCAGGGCTTCATTGAACGGCAGCAGGGGCTCCGAAGAGCTCGCTGCCGCTTGAAGCACCTCTATCAGGAGGTTAGTCCTGACTGCCACCGTAGGAAGCTCAAGGTTGAGAGCCTCGGCCGCCCTACGCAACACCACGGCGTAGGACGCTCCCTCCTCCATAGCCACGGTAAGAGGAGACAACATGCCAAGGTCTGGGGAGGTATCCAGACCACTGGCATCCCCAGGTCCTCTCTCCAGTCCGGATCGTACTCCAACTGGTCTGACAAAGGGTCCCCAGACCCCTCCCAATCTTCCTCACCCTCCTCTGGCTGCCAGGTTGGTTGAAAATGGCCAGGGTGGAACACAGGGGCAAAAGTACACATCGGCGCCGGATCCAGCGTCGGCCAACGCCGATCCGGCTCCATGTCCACGTCGGGTTGGAAGCCGGGGTCGACGCCGGCTGGGGGGCCAGGAGGCGTCGGCAGCGGTCGCGGTGCCGGTGGAGTCGGCGCCGGTGGAGGTGTCAAGGTGTACAGGCGCCGATCCGGATCCAGGCCTGGATCCATGGGGGCCCTGCGACGCCGGGGCCGGAGCCGCCGGCAGGGAAGGCCTAGGGCCCCCAACCGAGTCCGCGGGGACCGAAGGCGCGCCGGCGGAGTCGGGCTGCCCAAATATGGCATGCCTGGCTTCATAAAACTGACGAAGCTGGGCAGGGGTCGCTCCAGGTCCTGGAAAGGGAGGGAAACTCGAAGTCGGCCCTTCAGGCTCCGCACGCGGAGCCACAAGAGTGGCACCGCTCGCATCCCTCGTCGCGTCAGCCGACCGACGGGGAGAACTTGAAGAGCGACGATGCTTCTTCGACTTCTTCTTGTGCTTCAACTTACCTGACCCCGAGTGCGAAGACTTGGATGACGAGTGGTGATGGCTCCGCGACTGGTCCCTCGACCTCCCTCGCGACCAGGACCTCGAACGGCGTGGAGCCGACTGCCGGCGCTCAAGAAGCTTTCGGGACCGCTCCCGCAAAGACTTCGGAGCCATGGTCCGGCAGTCGGAGCACGACTTGGGGTCGTGGTTGCGCTCTAGGCAAAATAGGCACACACGGTGCGGATCCGTCACCGACATCATTCGGGAACAGGAACCGCAGGCCTTGAAGCCGGGCATCCTTACGTGCACCAGGAGTCGGTAGGACTCAAAAAGACGTCGACAAAAGTCGCTCAAAAAGTCCAGTCAAAAAACGACTGGAGGTACCGCTCTCTCCGGATCTGCGCTGGCTGGCACGGAAAAAGAAAGAACTGACGTCAGCGCGAGAGGGCGGCGTCTAAGTAGCTACCGCAACGTCATCCCGGCGACCACGATGCCAACGACGGACGCGGAGCCGACCGACGCCACCTTTCGATGCGCAGGGGTACTGCGGACGAAAAACTTTCCGGATCCAGTCTGACACCTGGGGGTAATTCTAAGGTAAGGAATCTATAACTAACTGTTTCTTTCAGATATTAAGATTAATAGAGTATATATCAATAAAGAAGCAACATTGAACATTTTAAAATGTCTGTAAATGTGAAGGGATTTGAAATTGGAGGCTAAACATTTAGTTGGTATCCTTAGCTTGATTTGTTAGCGCGGTGCAAATACAGCAAACAGAATTTAGTATAGATTATGGATAGTGTCAATTGAATTGGCAACAAAAAGAGCATGCATTTGGAGCAAAAAAGACAAAATTATATGCTAGAGTTTATCGCATCTCTTCATCTTCAAGAGTTAAAAAAAATAATTTGGAAAAGTTTCAAACTTCCCATTAAAATTTGGATTTTCCTATATTTGATTGTGAATTAAATAAAAATGTAAATATTTGTGCATTTGTGTGATTTATACTTGTTTCTGAAATTTTGTGTATTGATTTGAGGTCCAGATCGTAGAAATTGCTTAAGAGGGGCGTCCCAGACTTCAAGCAATGACTCAGTGGGGGTCCCCGGATTCCAGTAATAATTCAGTGGTGTTCCACAGAACCGCTGCTTTAGATCGATTCAACAAACTCTGTAATGCTCCAGGAGACCCATTTTCACTCTCCCAACCACATAAGTGTGCGAGTAAATGGGGATGTCACTGCTACTATGCTCCATCTGGTACATAAAAGTTGGTCGAAGCGGAAGGAAAATGTTTCTACAAATCACATCACCCAAACTAAACACATTATTCAAATTGGTCTGAAATTTTTGGCAAGTTTATATCACAGTTAGCATAATGAAATCAATCTGTACAATTGCCAAATGGTGCTCCAAGATGAAGTGAAAGTAAAAAGTGCTCAAAGGAGTGCTCGTGTGAGGATTTAAGAGGGGGAAGATAAGAAATTCACAATATTTACATTTATTATACAAAAACCTGTCTGACCATCAGTTGTACGTGTTATGACTGAGGAGAGCCACACAAAAGTGTTTTTTTAACAACTTCTTCGGCTAGAACCCAATTGTGACTTACTTTGCACATCCAACTGAGGTAAACTGCTCGTTGATTATGTGAGCCGGAAAGTCTATGGCTTTCAGGATCAGACATATCACCCACAGACAAATTTTCTGCGCTCTCAGTGAGAGTGTTCTCAATCTCGTGCCTCTGTTTGTTTAGATAATTAACAATAGTTGTGTTGTATGTTTGAATTAGGATGTTGTTCGTCTTAAAGCATGGGTGGAAATCCTTGAGCACTAGATGAAGCACTCGTAGGTAACTGACATGATCAGAGCTTTCTTCCACCGTTCATAGGCCTTGGACTGACAGATGACAGTGAGACAGCTGTGCTCTCTATCCATTAAGCAATGCATCTGTCACAATTGTTTGTAGCAGTGTCTCTTGTTGAAAAGTGAGTCTCTGTTGTAGATTTTTCCATCTGCACCACCACGATAGAGATTGTTTTGTTGGCAAAGTTAGTTGTACCTTCTTTTTCCATTTATCCTGTGTTTTCAACCACTGATCTTCGAGGCATTGCTGTGAGGTACTCATATGTAACCTTGCATTTGGGGAAAAGAAGTTACGTAAGACCATGAAGCCAAGCCGTCAGGATATCTGCAGAGCTGCTTTTCTGTTGTTCCTGATTTAGGGATGACATTTGTTGGGGGGGCGTGGCCGGACGCCGATGGAGCAGGGAGCCTGAACCGGAGCTCCTGCGGGTGATCCCCCAGAACAGCCCATCCTGCCCGATAAAGAGGAGCCCTCCACCTAATCAACTCACCTCCTGACTTGTGAAGGACAGGGGAACAGGCAGGAATCGACGATAAGGGCGAAAAAAGCTCGCCTTCCTAGGAAATCGAGCCGGACGGAGGCACTGCGGGGTCAGCCAAGATGGCGCCCGCGGTCTGAGCTCTGATTCAAAGGGGGCGACTGGAGACAGTCTGTAGCATAAGGTGGATCTGAGAGGCGATCCGGACCAGCGGAGCACCTGTCCTGCGAGGCCCAGCGACCACCGGTGTGAGGAGGAGAGACCTGCCGGCGAACAGGCCGTGAAGAGAGGGCAGCGCGGCTCGTGAAGATGGCGCCCGCGGCCTAAAGGCAGCCTCCACTACGAAGCCCGGTACTGGACGGATACCCAGCCCCCCTCTAGTGCGGGGGGCCGCAGCGGATCGAGCACGAGCTGAGGACCCCAGCCCATGAAACTGTGAGGTGGTGCAGCGGCGGGGAGCCCAGCCGACGACGGCGCGAAGGGGAGCACTGGGCCGTTAAGGACCCGAGTCCAGCACATTGCGGGACCCCCCCCCCCCCCCAACTGTAAGCGGGAGCCCGACTGACTGGCGTGTGGCGCCCTACCTGCCCGGCGGGGTTGGAGGCACTGGCTGCATCGTTGAGAGGCCCCGGTAGGAGCCGGCTGCGCCGCCTGCGGGGGGGCCTGCCTCTTAAGCCAGGAATAGTGAGGCGGACCGGTGAGTGGCGACCGGGCCGCTTCTGCTGAGATCCCAACCCGCACCATCCACGAGACTCGGACGAGTGAGAGCCGGGGGCCCCTGCGCATGGAGTGGTGAGGAGGTGTGGGGGCGGGGGGACCAGAAGACGTCAGCGCAGCGGGGAGCACCGGGGCACTGTGGACCAGAGTACAGCAAGTTGGGGAGCCCTCCTACTGGGCGCGGGGGCCCGACTGCCAGACACGCTGCGCCATACCTGCCAGGCGAGGCTGGTGAACTGGTGACACCGTGAGAGACCCGGGCCGGGGCAGGCTGCGCCGACTGCGGAGGGGTCCTGCGGTGCAATTGACTGGTGAGTGGTGTCCGGGCCGCTGCCGTAGCGCTACCATTATAATCCGCCCCTCAGGCACACGTGGGTGGAGAGCAACTGTTGGAGCTGAGAGCTGTCGACGTGCTGGCGGGCCCTGTATTCGTAAGCAGTGACCGCATGACAGCGGGGGGAGCGGGCAGCTGAACACTGGCCTCCTTCGTGTGTGCTCCTGGCGCCTACTTGCAGCCCGGCGAGGCCTAGAACTCTCGCAAACTCCTCGGCCCCAACACTGATCAATAGACCCAGCGGGGCGGAAACCACCGGGACAAAGCTACGACCTCCTGCAACGGCCTGGGGCGCGCTGACACCCGCAATGACGCAATCTGAGTGCGGGGAGTAGTCCCAAGAGAAACGGGGAAGAGGGCTGCGCACCTTGCCCGCAAAGACCTACCGCACAGCCACGCAACCTTTGGCCGCCCTAATCTGTTTCCGACTGCGAGGGGTGCTGTGTGCACGCGCTGTTACTACCGCCAAGTTGGATTGTCTCCTCGTCTGCACTCCTCGCTGCCTCACCGCTGCGCTGCCCTGCGATTCGCGGCTAGAACCCGCACAGCACGTACTCCGCCTCAGCGGCCCTTGCTCTCTGGAGGGACCTACGCACAACCGGTGTCGGAACCAGTTGGTGCCCCTACTGACCGGCCTGCGCCCATACTGCACCCAGCATGGGGAGAGTCAGCAAACGACGAGATGCGGAGCAACAGGAGTCAGCGGGCGAAGATAGTGGAGAGTCACGAGCGCGCAAGGGGGCTCGAAGTGAAAAGACCGCGCCCCAAGGCGATTTATCGCTCCATGACATCCTGCAGGCCATAGAAACATCACGGACTGCTGTAGAAACCAAAATCGACACGCTCCGAGAAGATCTGGGCCTCTTAAGGGCAGACCACAGAAAATTGGCGGACCGTGTCACGACAGTGGAAGGAGATGTCGGTGACCTGAAACCACAAGTATCCACGTCCGCACGCAAAATCACGAACATCGAAAAAAGGGTCCAGGTGCTGGAACAGCGGGCTGAGGATGCCGAAAACAGGGCAAGACGAAATAACATAAGAGTTATTGGGCTGCCCGAAAAAGTCGAGGGGAACAACATGGTGGCCTATCTCGAGAACTGGAGCCGCACTGAGGTGGCAGAGGAGGGCCTATCGCCATACTTCGCCCTGGAGCGGGCTCACAGGGTCCCTGCCCGGGCGCTTCCGCCTAGGAGACCGCCGAGGCCTGTGGTGGCTCGCCTTCTGTTCTACAAAGACAGAGATCACGTGCTGAGCCAAGCGCGACTCAAAATAGAGAACAGCACTGTTCGGATCTTCCCGGACTTTTCCAGGGAGGTACAGAGGCAGCGAGCTTCCTTCGTCACGGCCAAAAGGAAACTGCGCCAAATGGAGGTGTCATACTCCATGGTGTTCCCAGCTAGACTCCGGATAGTGTATGCAGGGGAGACCAAGTTCTTCACCACACCTCAAGATGTGTGGGACTGGATAGAGGGGCAGGGACCACGCGACCGGAGACACGACGGCAGAGATCAGCCCGAGAAGGATCACACAAGATCCCCTGGAAGAGGGGGGAAACCCAAGGGCCACCCAACACTGGAAGAAGCTCGCCGAGACAGGGAGAGCGCGGTGGCAGCAATAGCCTCCCTGAGTGCCACAAGCCCACGAGGCAACCCCTCTCTCTCAGGAAAGGACCAGAGAGACTCGGACTCTGACGCCAGCTCGAGCACCGTGGGGGATGCCAGTCAGATTCTGCCAGAGGTGACTCCTAGAACGGCGGACGACTTGATCTAACTCATCCACGGCACGCAAGTATACGCTGGACATTTCAGTTAGGGGGTGAGGGGCCATGTCTCGAGACTGCTCTGAGCACAGGTGGGGCCCAGGATGGGCGATACGAGAGCTAAATACGGAATGGGGGGGACCCGGGGAGCGGAGGGGAAGGTTTTCCTCCAGACGCGCATTTGTCTAGCCACCACCAGAACGTTGGACACTTGACTGTTACTATGCCAGAGGGCAGTTTGGATGGGGGAGAATTTCTCACTTGTCCTGAGGAGGGGGAGTTGGGGAAGTTTTGTTGTTTTAGGTTGGGGGCACTGCTGTCTACACATTCACGGGGACATGAGTTACAGAGCGAAGGTTCCCTTACTCATTATATAGTGCCGAACGCCAAGCAGGGGCGCGGGGGCCGGAAGGAGGTAGAGAGGCTACTCCGGGAGGTCGAATCAGAAGGTATATAATCTCCTCTCTTGGAATGTCCGGGGGATGCACTCCATGCACAAACGCTACAAAATTTTCTCCCACCTGAACAGGCGAGGGATTCATATCGCAATGCTGCAGGAGTTGCACACACTGGCCTCCGAGGGGGCGGCCCTACACAGCAAATGGAGAGGGCAGGCGTACTATACTTCATATTCAGCGTTTGCCAGGGGGGTCCTCGTATGGATCAGGGCAGGGGTCCCCTTTCAGCATACTGGACACAAAGTAGACCCAGAGGGTCGGTACGTGGTGGTCACAGGGCGACTGGACGGGCAGGATGTCACGCTCATAAATATCTATGGATCGAATGTGGACCAAGGAACCTTCCTGGAACAACAGTCTGGGACCTTGGCGCCATATTTGACGGGGTCGATTATTATGGGGGGGGAATTTCAATTGTATTGCAGACCCGGCCCTTGACCGGTCTCACCCACCCCTCCGGGATGCCCCGGTTCACAGGATAGCTAGGGCGTTTAGGGACTGGCAATCTCACTGGGGGTTGGTGGACACGTGGAGAGGCACGCACCCACTCGACAGAGAATACTCCCACCTCCCACATGTACATGACTTACACGTCCGCCTTGACACCTTCCTATGCTCCCCGGATATACACGCCCGGCTACACGGCACGGAATACCTCACTCGAACGGTGTCGGACCACAACCCGATACTAACCTGACTGCATTGGGGGACCCAGCAGCAACACATCCCCACATGGCGCCTTAAACCTGAGGCACTAGAGGATCAAGTGTTCCTACATGAGATCAGGGGCCATATCGTCACATACTTCGCTGACAATGCCCAGACCACGGACTCCAGGGTGACAGAGTGGGAGGCCTTCAAGGCTATAATCAGGGGGCGATGCATGGCGCTATCAATTGGGGTAAGGCGAACGCTACTCACGGACCGAGCACTGAGAGAGGTGGAACTCCGCCGCCCGAACCACCCAGAACTCCACCAGGAGCTGCTAGAGGCGAAGGAAGAAGTGGCAGTGCAAGAGGAAAGGCTGAAGTGCTTCGATTATCAGGCCTATATGGATAGGACGCACGCCGAGCAGGACAGGGCGGGCAGACTACTGGCGTGGCTGGCCAGCCCCACCCGCAGGGGGAACACAATTATAGAGCTTGCGGACTCTGAGGGGCACTCCCTATACCGACAAGATGCCATCAACAATAGGTTCCGCGGCTATTACGAACAGCTCTACAAGAGCTTGGGGCCTCGGGGGAAAGGGGAAATAGAGGGCTACTTGGCAGACCTTCCTCTGCATACCCTGACAGAGGAAGACGCGGACCAATTAGGAGCGGCAATATCTGAACGCGAAGTTAGGGTGGCCATTAAGGAACTGGCCAGAGGGAAAACCCCGGGCACGGACGGGCTCCCCAAAGAATTCTATGCAGCATACGTGGACGAACTAGCCCCCAAACTAGTGGAGATGTATGCGGAGGCAGGAGAGCGGGCCGCTTGCCGGACACCACTAGAGAGGCGGTGGTGATTCCGCTGCTGAAGCCTGACAAGTCCCCCCTGGAGTGCACAGCGTATAGACCCCTGTCGATGTTAAATCTCGACTTTAAGATTTTAAGTAAGTTACTGGCAACGCGGTTGTTACCGCATATGACCTCCCTAGTGCATCAGGATCAGGCGGGCTTTATTCCCCGCAGGAACACGACTCTGAATATACGCCGCCTGTTATCTGTACTTGAGCTCGGGGCGACGGGCGATCAGGCAGGAGCGATGTTTGCCATCGACATGGAAAAGGCATTTGATAGCCTTGAGTGGGGGTTCCTGTACGCCGTTTTAATCAAGATGGGCCTTGGGCCAGGGTTCCTACGCTGGGTGCGGTTGCTGTATGCTGATCCAGTGGCGAGAGTCCGCACGGGGCGCACGATTTCGGAGCAATACCGGGTGGAGAGGGGCACGCGTCAGGGGTGTCCTCTCTCCCCACTGCTGTTTGCCCTGGCTGTGGAGCCATTGGCATGTGTGGCGAGATCTAACAGTGCTTACCACGGGCTCCAACTGGGGGAGCAGAGGCATAACATAGCGTTGTACGCAGACGACCTCTTACTATTCCTACAACATGCAGAGGAGGATCTTCCGGGGGCACGGAGGATGATGGACGAGTTCGGATCCCTATCGGGCCTTCGAGTAAATTGGCAGAAGTCTAGATTATTTCCCCTAGTGGCAGACATGCCTCCACCTGAGGACCTCGGTGATCTGAGATGGGAGCCCCGATGTTTCCGCTACCTGGGAGTGCGCATCTTCCACACCACAGCAGATGTGAAAGAAGGGAATATAGAGAGGGCGCTGCGCTCGCTTAAGGATAGCATGGCCTTCTGGGGAAAGCTTCCTCTCTCCGTGAAGGGCCGCATCTCCCTACTCAAAATGGTGGCTCTCCCTAGGCTGCTGTACTTCTTCACCACGCTACCGGTGTGGATCTCGGTGGCCTGGTTTCGGGAGCTGGACTCCTGCCTGTCAGCGTTCATATGGGGAGCGGGCCGGAGGAGAGTAGCCCTTAGCACGCTCAAAAGACCCCGATTAGAAGGGGACCTCGTAGTGCCGGATATGGAGGCGTACTATATGGCAGGTCAACTGCAGAGATTTACGCAGTGGGTGGTGGGGAGCATAGACCCGGACAGGGGGGTACCACCCTTCACCCCGGACAAACTGAATGTGTTCCGCACACTTCTAGGGATTGCCAAACCTCAGCAGGTCAGCAGTAACGAGCATAGAGTGATTCGACGGTGCTGGGGTCGGTGCCTGCAGAAAACTAGGACAAAAGGCCCATATTCGCTAGAAATGGCGATGAAGCTGCTGGGAGCCCTTCCCCATGGGGGACAATGGCGGGGAATAGACGATTGGGTGCAGGCGGGGGCCACAAGGGTGGGAGATCTCTACCGAGATGGGGAGCTGCTCTCCTTTGAAGACTTCAGTGCCGACTGGGATATCCCACAAGGGCATTTCCTACTATATGGAGCAGTTACGGGGGCCATGAGGCGACACTGGGTAACGGGCATGACTGAACCGGCTCGACAGGCCACCTGCGAATACATAAGCCTTGCTGGGGGGACTATCAAGGCGTCGCATGTCTTTATAGGGCCATAGGACGCAACTCCATACAGCCGCTGGACCGGTTGAGAAACCAATGGGGGTAAGACATTGCCAGACCACTGGAAGACAAGGACTGGGAGAACATACTTGAACGGGCAACCAAAGTCTCCAGAAACGCCCACTTTAACCTGATTAGCTTTTATACACTCCACCGAGCTTATATAACCCCAGAACGTATCAACAGATATTTTGCAAGGGAGGACGCCCAATGCCCGAGATGTACTACATTAGGGGCGACTTACATCCACATGATATGGAGCTGTACTTCTTTAACGCATTACTGGCAGGAAGTGACACAGGAGATGGCTAGAATCACGGAGAGGGTAATCCCATGCACACCAACACATGTCTTGCTTGGCTTGTTCCCACACAATGCCAAAACTAGGACCACAGACAGGTTCCAAGATCTGGCCTCGTAACTGGAAAAACCCGAGCGGCCCCAGTGTACACAGTTGGAAGCGGGAGCTAGTGAAATGGGCTAGATGCGAGAGCAGGATCCTGCTGAGAAATGCGAGGCGAGGGATAGGCAAGGAGGAAAGAGCCAGGGCGTGGGAGGCGATGATGGGTGACCTGCAGAGAGATGGACGGGCGTCTGACGCTTCTACCCCCGAGCGACCTCCACAACAGGAGCACCCCTAGAGGCCGGGGCAGGACGAGGTGTCACCGTGGATCCCGGGAGATGGGGGACATATAACATACTCTCACAGGAGAGGGCAGGGACGGAGAATGAGGCACCTACGAAGCGCCACCACACACTGTTCGGCACAGGGGAGGTGACCTTCCGAGCTCAAGGGATGTACTTGGGAGACAGCAGTGCGGGGTGGGGGGGCGAGGGGGGGGGGACTAGTTAGCTGTTTTGTTGGGGAAGGCGGGGGGGGGAGGGGGGGGGAAGGGGGGAGAATGAGGCCAGTGTAGCAATATCTCCACCGGACAATGAACATGAAAGTTGCTCATTGGGCCCATAGCTGTGGGGGACTGTATGATGTGCAATGTGATATATTGCTCATGGCAAAGGTTTGAATTTACTTGTACCACGACCTGTGGAATCGCTGATTGATAATAAAAGGCAATAAAGTTTGTTTAAAAAAAAAAAAAAGGGATGACATTTGTCTTTGATGGAATAGTGTGTCTCCTCCGAAAGAAATACTTTACCTTTATAGTGTCTATTGTGGCCCCAAATAGGGTAGGCATTGCACTGGGGTGGTTCCTGACTTTTTCAGTTTTTGTTGTTGTTTTATATAGTGCAAACTCAACCCAAATGTTCTGGAGCGCTTTACATGAGCACTCGTTACATTACACAAGGTCAGATTTATTTTTAAGGCAAGGGGGGGTTACGTGATTTGCTCAGAATTACAGGACGTTGTGCCGATGCCAAGACTCAAACCTGGTTCCATAGTTCTAAAGTTGACAGTTCTGGGCATAACATCACATCTTCTCCCTAGGTTTATTTGTAGCCTTAATTTCTTCAGTAACATGGAAACCTTGTTTTGCTTTTTGGCGGACTGTGGGCTCTGATCATCCAATTGTCAAAATAGCGATAGACCAATATTACTTTCTTTCTCAGGTGAGCTGCAACTACTCCATACATTTGGAGAACATGAATGGAGTTGATTTCAGGAAGACGGTATTACTGTGTACCTGAAGTGCAAGATTCCAACAATAAAGCTTAGGTATTTCCTGTGATGTTTTGAGATTGGAATATGGAAATATGTGTCTTGGAGATCTGCTGTGCACATCCATTCTGCTTCCATACGGTGAGGATATATTTGATGTATTTATTTATTTATTTAAGCGATTTTATACAGCGCACACTTTACCCAGATGTATCAGAGCGCTTTACAATAGAGCAAAGTAAATTACATAAGAAAAAAGAGTAACATGGTAGTAGGTATCACTACTTATATGTACAACAGTTACTTGTGGTGTGAGTTACAAATTAACAAGTTACATATTCACTAAAGATTACATATTAAAAGGTGGAGTGATTAGGGTTACACAAATACATAATTACAAAATTGAGACAATCGTAGTAGCTCTCATGAGTGTCATTTAACAACCAGGGACATGACCTAGCATGAGGTGGTGTGTGCCTGGAGGGGAGCTTGGCGAGGAGAATTATTGATTGAAGTGTCTTTGGAAGAGAACAGTTTGGAGATCAGTTTTGAAAATCCGGAAAGAGGCAGTGGGGCGAATGTTTGGCGGTAGAGAGTTCCAAATTGTAGCTGCATTACCTGAGAAGGATTGCGCCACAAGTCTTTCCCTTTAGAAAGTTGGAGGTTCGAGCAGCAGATTTTCAGCATTGCGTGTAAGGTCTGGAGCTGCCTGATAATTTGAGTTTATTGGCCAGGTAGCAAGGGGAGGAAGTGTGTATGGCTTAATGGGTGATGCAAGCAGTCTTCTATATTGCCCTAGCTTTTCAATGGGAAGCCAGCGAAGAGAAATCAATATAGGTGTAATATGGTTGTTTCTTTTGTCCCCATAGATGAAACACGCAGTTGAATGTAGGATGGATTTTAGAGGAGATAGGTGGGTTTTGGGGCGACCTGCAAGGAGAGAATTACAGTAGTCCAGTCTGGAGAGTACCAATGATTGAACCAGAGTTATCAGGTCTTGTTCAGGAATGAAACGCTGAATCCACCAAAGAAGGCGCAGTTGGAAGCAAGCATTCTTGGCCATGGTGTTGATTTGGGAATGGAGGTTGAGTCTTTTGTCCGGGATGACACCTAGGGATTTGGCACGGTCAACAATGATAGGTTTGATGTTAAGAATGTTCACACTATCCATCTATGATTGAACAGGCGGTGGAGAGTTAGCGGTTGAGAAAAGAAGGAATTCGGTTTTTGAGGGATTTATAATTAGATGATGAGACGTAATCCATTCTTGGATGGAGTTGAGTGTGGTGGCGAGGATTGAAATGTCGAGTGCAGAGGACACCTTTAGGTAGAGTTGGGTGTCGTCAGCATAGAAGTGATAATGGATCCCAGACTTTTTTAGTAGGTTTCCCAGCGGTTCCATGTAAAGATTAAAAAGGGTGGGCGCGAGGATCGAGCTTTGAGGGATGCCTTGATCCACAGCCTTTGATGAAGAGAGACAGTTTGCACTAGATATCACGGAGCACATTTTCACGCCGGAAGGAGCTTTGTTTGCTATATGTAGGAGAACCAAAACGAACTCCAGAGTGGTGCATTATCCGGCCTTTCCTTCTCATCCCAAGTTGTGTGTGGTCAGATGTCTTTGAGACTATGAGGCTGTGATTGAAGAGTACCGTCCTCCGGGTACGAAGCAATTACTCATAGCCCTGAAGAAACCGTTTAAGCTGGTTTCAGCGACTACTATTGCCAGATGGGTGAAGTGGGTGTTAGAGGAAGCTGGCATTGAGTAACAAGTTACTTACCTTCGGTAAAGATATATCTGTAAGAGACATATATTAGTTATGGATTCCTTACCTTAGAATTTCCCCGAGGCGTCAGACTGGATCCGGAGAATTTTTCTTCAGCAGTACCCCTGAGCGTCGGTAGGTGGCATCGGTCGACTCCGCATTCGTCGTTGGCGTTGTGAACGCCGGAATGACATCGCGGTATCTACTTAGACGCCGCCCCTGCACGCTGACGTCAGAACTTTACACGACATTGCACGCCAGAAGCGCAGAGCCATGCAAGACACTGACCACTGGTGCATAAAACTAGGGCCCTGAAAGGGAGTCCCTTACCCTAGAAGTCAGTTCGCAGAACGGGGAGGATGGGTGGGGCGGTAAGGAATCCATAACTAATATATGTCTCTTACAGATATATCGTTACCGAAGGTAAGTAACTTGTTCATCTGAAAGAGACTATTAGTTATGGATTCCTTACCTTAGAATAGATACCCCAGCAATACCAACCCCGGAGGTGGGTCTGCGAACTAAGTTCACACCAGAAAGTCCTGGAGAACTGAAAGGCCAAAGAAGCCATCTCTCTGGACTTGGCAGTCCAGGCAGTAATGCTTAGTGAACGTGTGCAAGGAAGCCCACGTGGATGCCTGGCAGATGTCATGAAGGGGACTCCACGTCCCAAAGCAGTAGTTGCTGCTGTCGCCCTGGTGGAATGGGCGCGCAATCCTACTGGAGGTTCTTTTTTCGCCAAGGAATAGCAAATTTTAATGCAAAGAACGACCCACCGAGAGATGCTTGGTTTTTGCACGGCCCGACCTTTCTTGGCGCCCACATAGCCAACAAAGAGCTGATCATCCACCCGGAATTGTTTTGTGCGAAGAGCAAGGAAAGGAGGCTTAGAAGAAAGAGCCTGAAGCTCACTCACCCTGCGAGCAGAGATGATGGTAATCAGAAAAGCAGTCTTTAAGGTCAAGAGTCTGAGAGGACAATTATGTAGCGGCTCGAAGGGAGCGCACATAAGGTAAGTCAGAACAAGGTTCAAGTCCCACTGGGGCATTACGAAAGGGATAGGAGGAAAAAGGTGAGTAATGCCCTTAAGGAAACGATTTACAATAGGGGACTTGAAAAGAGAAGGCTAATCAGGAAGGCGAAGAAAGGCCGAAATGGCCGAAAGATAGCCTTTAAGAGTGTCCAGAGCAGAGCCCTGCTGGGCCAAAGAAAGAATGAAGAGGAGAACCTCTGAAAGAGGGGCAGAAAGGGAATCCACAGCCTTTGCTGTGCACCATGCCACAAATTTGTTTCATCTACAGGCGTATACCGTTTTGGTGGAGGGACGCCTGGCGGCCAAGATAACGTTACAGATTTCGGGAGGAAGGTCGAAAGCTGTCAACTGTCGCCGCTCAACCTCCACGCAAGGAGGTGGAGGCTGGACAGGTTCGGGTGGAGGACCGTCCCCTGCTGCTGCGACAGAAGACCCTCCTGAAAGGGCAGTCTGATCGGAGGATCGATGGCCATGCTCAAGAGCTCGGGATACCAGACTCTTCGTGCCCAGTCTGGAGCCACAAGAATTACTTGGGCCCGGTCGCGCTTGATCTTCTTCAGCCCTCTGGGTAGAAGTGGTATAGGCGGAAAGGCGTATAGAAGACCGCAACTCCACTCGCGCAGAAAAGCGTCGCCTAGTGAGTGCGCTTTGGAAATTCCAACGCGCAGAACTGCTGACATTGTGCGTTCTCTTCGGTGGCGAATAATCTAACCACTGCTGAAAGAGACCTTGCGCCACCTCTGAGTGAAGATGCCACTTGTGATCCATCATGCACCGGCGGCTGGGTTCGTCCGTCCTGGCGTTCAGGGAACCTGCCAGGTGTTGAACCACCAGGGATATGCCCTGATGTTCCAGCCATGTCCAAAGGCGAAGAGCCTCTTGACATAGGGTCCACGACCCCACCCTGCCCTGTTTGTTGCAGTACCACATGGCGGTGGTGTTGTCCGTAAACACCTGCACTACTCTTCCTTTGACAGAGGGAAGGAATGCCTTCAGTGCAAGACGAATCGCCCAGAGCTCCAGAAGGTTGATGTGGAGCCCAGACTCCGCTGAAGACCAGAGGCCTCTGATCTCCGCCTCCCCCATGTGGCCGCCCATCTGTCACCACTGTGAACTCTGGTTGGGGAAGTTAGAGGGATCTGCCGTTGCCCCAATCCTGGTTCGTTAGCCACCACTGCAATTGGTGTGCAGTGCCCTCCGAGATCTGGACGCAATCGGAAAGATTCCCCTGATGCTGTGCCCACTGGAACTTCAGGCCCCACTGTAGAGCCCGCATATGCCACCTGGCATGATCCACCAGCAGGATGCAGGAGGCCATGAGACCCAGCAGCCTCAGGGTCATTCTGACCGAAACCCGGGATAGAGGCTGAAACATCGGAATCATAGCCCGAATATCCCGGACTTGCTGTTCGGGAGGATAAGCCCGAAACTGCGCTGTGTCCAGAGACGCCCGATGAAAAGGAGCTTCTGAGAGGGAATCATATGTGACTTCGGCACGTTGATAGTGAACCACAGTGAATGCAGGAGGTCCGCCGTAGTCTGGATATGGGAGACGACAGCGTGGGGCGAACTCGCCTTCAACAGCCAGTCGTCGAGATAGGGGAAGACTAGAACCCCTGATCTGCGCAGATGAGCTGCGACCACCACCATCACCTTCGTGAACACCCGATGGGCGGTGGCAAGGCCAAAGGGGAGCACGGTGAACTGAAAATGCTCGTAGCATACTGTGAACCGTAGGTAACGCCGGTGGGCAGGCAGGACAGGGATGTGAAAATAGGCGTCCTGCAAGTCCAACGGTACCATCCAGTCGCCAGGGTCGAGGGCAGACAGAACTTGAGCCGAAGTGAACATTTTGAACTTGTCCTTTCGGAGGAAGCGGTCAACGTCCCTGAGATCCAAGATAGGACGCAGGCCTTTGTCCTTCTTGGGTACCAGGAAGTAGTGGGAATAACAACCACGACCTACTTCTGACACAGGGACTCGCTCGATGGCTCCCTTGGCCAAGAGAGCCACAACTTCCTGACGGAGAAGGGCCAAGTGATCCTCCGACATGCAATGGAAAGCAGGTGGCATGGAGGGAGGGGTAGTCTCGAAGGGGAGGGAGTAGCCCCTTCGGACTATCTGCAAAACCCACCTGTCCGACGTGATGTTGTGCTAGTGGGGGAGGTGATGGCGAATCCTGCCGCCAACTAGCAACTGGTGGCCCTGAAAAGTCGGACTAGGAATGCTTGGAGGCTGCTGCAGAGGGGGCGCTGGTGGACTGGCCCGCACTCTGGCCCCCAGATCCACGACGCTGGGTACCACGTCCCCGGCCGCGCAGAGGCTGGGCAGCTTGCTTAGGCCTGTGGCTCTGGGCGGGACGTAGTGGGGCGCCTCTTCCATAGCCATGAAAGGGGCAAAAAGCGAACTGCGCGGGGTGAGAGGGTAGATTGGCCCAAGGATCTGGCCGTAGCCATAGAATCCTTAAAGCGCTCGAGCGCGTTGTCCGCTTTGTCGCCAAACAAGCGACGGCCATCAAAAGGCATGTCCAAAAGAGTTGATTGGACATCACCCCAAAAGCCAGTGGACCTCAGCCAGGCGTAGCGTCTCAGGGCTACTGATGTTGAAATCGTCCTGCCTAGCAAGTCAGCGGTGTCCAGCCCACATCGTATGGCGAACTTAGCTGCATCTCTACCCTCAGCAACTGCACGGGAGAGCACGGCCCGGGCCTCCTCCGAGCACTGTGGCAGCACCTGCGTGACCCTGTCCCACACAGAGTGGGTGTAACGGCCCAAGAGCCATGCGGTGTTCACCGACCGCAGTCCTAAGCTGGCGGAAGAAAACATCTTCTTCCCAAGGTGATCCAGCTTCTTGGATTCCCTATCAGGTGGAGCAGTAGGGAACGCGCCTTTGGACGTTGAGGCTTGGACCACCAAGCTCTCGGGGGTAGGGTGTTGGGAGAGGAAAGTGAGGTTGCCCGGGTCTGGGCGGTGGCGTCGGGCAATCATCCTATCCACAGGGGCCCCTGTGCTGGGCTTGGACCAAGTGCCCAGAAGGATGTCCGTGAGGGCCTCATTGAACGGCAGCAGGGGCTCCGAAGAGGCCGCGGCTGGTTGAAGCACCTCGGTCAGGAGGTAAGTCCTGACCGCCAACGTAGGAAGCTCAAGGTTCAAGGCCTCAGCCGCCCTACGCAACACCACAGCGTAAGACGCTCCCTCCTCCGTAGCCACGGTAGGGGGAGAAAGCATGCCAAGGTCTGGAGAAGTGTCCAGACCACTGGCCTCACCCAACTCCTCTCTCGAGTCCGGTTCTTCCAACTGGTCTGCCAGAGGGTCCACAGACCTCTCCCTGTCCTCCTCACCCTCCTCTGGTTGCCACTCAGGGCGATAGGGAACACCAGGGTAGAACAGAGGTACCAAAGTACCGGTCGACGCCGGTCCGGCCCAGTGTCCATGTCGAGCGGGAGGATGGGGTCGACGTCGGTTGGGGACACAACCGGCGTCAGCGGGGGCGGAGGTGTCGCCAATTGATTCGGCGCCGGAGGAGGTGTCGTAAGGTCGACCGGCGCCGACCCGGATCCAGGCCTGGATCCCTAGGGGCCCTGCGGCGCCGGGGCCGAAGCCGCCGGCATCGAAGGCCTAGAACTCCCAGCCGAGTCCGGGGGGCCCGAAGGCGCGCCGGCGGAGTCGGGCTGCCCAAAGATGGAGTTGAGGGCTTCGTAAAAACTACAAAGTTGGGCAGGGGTCGCTCCGGCTCCCGGGAAGGGAGGGAAGCTCGGAGCCGACTCAACAGGCTCCGCGGACGGAGCTGGACGACTACTTTCCGCATCCCGCGTCGGCCGACGGACAGGGAGAACGCGAAGAGCGACGGTGCTTCTTCGCCTTCTTTTTGTGCTAAGACTTACCCAAAGATGAAGACTTTCAAGAGGAGTGATGGTGGTGACTCCGCGACTGGACCTCTCTCTCGACCGTGACCTCGAGCGGTGCGGAGCCGACTGCCGGGCCTCCAAAAGCTTTCGGGACCGCTCCCGCAAAGACTTCGGATTCATGGCCCGACAGTCGGAGCACGACTTCGGGTCGTGGTCGCGCTCCAAGCACCACAGGCACACAAGGTGCGGATCTGTAACCGACATCAACTTGTGACACGAGCCACAAGGTTTGAAGCCGGTCCGCCGATGTGACATCCCTGTGCACCAGGAGTCAAACGACTTGAAAAAGATGTAGATAAAAGTCGAAAAATGACAGTCAAAAAGTGACTAGAGGTACCGCTCTCTCCAAATCTGCGCTAGCTGGCGCGGAAAAAAAAAAGAACTGACGTCAGGGCGCAGGGGCGGCGTCTAAGTAGATACCGCAGCGTCATTCCGGCGATCATGACGCCAACGACGAACGCGAAGTCGACCAACGCCACCTACCGACGCGCAGGGGTACTGCTGAAGAAAAATTCTCCGGATCCAGTCTGACGCCTGGGGGTAATTCTAAGGTAAGGAATCCATAACTAATAGTCTCTTTCAGATACCTCCTCTTTTGGAGCACAATCGGCCAGGGGGTCTATAGCCTCGAAAACTTTTTCTCTAGGCGAACAATTGGAAGATATCTTGAGGGCGGCAGATTGGTCTTCAGATTCCACATTTAAGACCTTCTACTTTAATCCGATCCCAGGAATGGCCTCACTGGTGATCAACCAGCTTTAAAGTTGCATAATCTGAAGCTTACGGTCCTGACATAGAATATAAAATTTCCTAGCTATCGTGAAGGGAAGTGTGAGTCCTTTAAGTTGATATATTCTTTTTTCTATGATAGGAATAGATCAGAAGCAAGATGCCTGAACGTAAAAGATGAAAGGATCTCTATCGCACGAAGAAAGATGAAGTGCTTTTTCTTCATGGATGTTATATATGGTGGACTCTATGATTGAACTGTTAGATCTGTTTCAAAAATAAAGACTCTAGGGATTTGTAGTCTTTATTGTGTTGATATAATGCTGGTTTTGGCTACTAAGCAATAAAATGGGGAAATTTATTGTATAACCCTCGCCTCAGAGTCCTTAATAGAATTGAAACTTCCCTTCACGATAGCTAGGATATTTTATATTCTGCTGCTTTTTGGGAGGATCATAAAATGTAATGGTTGAAGAAGAGACAACGCTGCTGGTAGATTTGAAAAGGTCAAAGAGTTTTTAGGTCTGTTCTTGGCAGAGTCAAGGAGGGTTCTGTAGTGATTTGCTTTTTCACTAAAGATGTGTTTGTGATAGCGCAATCTTGCGTATCGGAGATTTGAGAGATTAATGGTGGAAGGGGACTGTCTCCATTTCTTCTCCAGGTATCTCAGGTTTTTTCTTTCATCATAGAGGGACTTATTGAACCAAGGGGCAGAGGGTGTGGGCCTTTTCTTTTTGCTTTGTAGTGGAGCAGCATTGTCTATCAAGGAGGAAAGACTGGTGAGACACTGGGTGGTCAAGTTGTTGATGTCAGAGTTGGGGCTGATGACTGGTAGAGCCTTCTTGGCTGAGTTGTAGAGTGTGTCTCGGTCGATGTTTTTAGTGTTGCGAAACAATGTAGCTGCCCTTTTTGGTTGGCCCAGGGTTTAAGAATGAGGTAGGTGCAATGAGAAGGGGATGAGGAGGTGGTCCGACCAGCCTACTAGTATAGGATCATCAGCTGTTAGCAGGTTGCCCTTGGAAATAATAAGGTCAAGCTTGGAACCCTTGGAATGTGTTGGTTTAGCGATGTGTTGTAAGAGATCATTTCCCGAGAGAAATGTGGCAAGCTGGTTGGCTGCTGAATCTTTCGAGAAGCCCCAGTGAAGATTAAAGTCTCCTACAACTGTTGTGCGAAGTACAGTGGGTGCCCCCATCATTCACCTAGGTCATTTGGAGTAGTTTATGTATCCAAACTACAGCATCTTATGTCTTTTATAATGTTCCAAACTAGGTGGTATAGTTCAGCTGTATTAGTTAGAGTCCACTAGATCGCCGTTATCGTACTGTAGATACGACCCAATCCCCTCAGGAAAAATTGGAACAATCTTAACAATATCCAGACTCAATAACTCCTTACGGGGGAGAATCTCAGCACCATCAGTGGCAGGACTAATAGAGATGGAGCCGCACTCGCTGACCTCCTCTCCTCTAAGACCCTGGGGTCGTCAAATGAACAATGTCCATGCAGAGCATCTGATACAGTCCCACAGTCAATGTAATCATCATGAATTGGCGTGCAAGTGTCATTGCTCCTCTGAATCATGCATAGTGCTACCTTCTTCCTGAGTCTTCCTCGGAGAGCCCCATCTACTGTTAGCTTGTGCCTTCTTCTTGATGAACTGCATAGCCAGTTTAGGATGAGTGAAGTAGTGCGCTTTGCCCTCCGACATTATCCGTAGCTTGGCTGGATAGAGCATACTATAATCTATGTTGAGTTTTCTTTTGGCTGGGACAAACAGACGTCGTGCTTCCTGCACCTGCTGGGTAAAGTCTGGATAGAGGGAGAGGTCATACCATTCATTCCACAATGTTCCCAGTTTGTGAGCCCTGCGCAAGGCCGCGTCTCGATCCCTGTAGTTCAATAGTCTCGCTATTATAGGCCGTGGGTTGTCTCCAGGTATCGAACGTGGAGCAAGGGAGCGATGGGCGCGCTCCACAACAAACATGTCTGAGAAGGTGTCTCTACCCAGTAACTCGATTAGCACACATTCAATGTACTATTCGATGTTGTTTATATTGGTCGTTTCCGCAATGCCCACAATTCTGATATTGTTTCTTCTAGACCAGGCCTCTAAATCTTCCGCTTTGGTCTGGAGCGTAAGAAGGAGTTTGTCCATCGATTTGTGTGACACAGTTTCGGCCTGCATCATATCTTCTGCATCAGAAACCCTCTGTAGTGTAGCTCCTATTTCCCTAATAGGCTCTGCGCATTGGAATAATATATCCTATAGGTTTGACATAGGACTAAGGTCAGTATGTCCCTATCGAGTATATTAAACTTAATTACTTGTGCCAGCTAGCTCAGAGGCCACTAGAAACTCCTTGACAACAAGAAGGGAGTAGTTTCTGGCAGCCGCAAGACATGACCACTATGTTTCCCTTTAGAATCAGAACGTGTCCCAGAGTCGTGGAAACAATAGATAACTATTTCACTCAGCTCAATCGTGCATGCTTAGTTTTCCTCAGATTTACACAGAAAGAATAGACGGGCGTTTTCAATAAAAGATTTATTGAACAGTCTTGTTCCTGATGTAAGTATAATGTGCTGTTACGATCACAAGACAGTATGCGAGATAAATAATGTACAGGGTGAGCAGTAGAAATAAATAATACAGCGATAGCATTATCTTTTAGTACAGATGCTGTTACATAAATAACACAGACTAAAAATGCGAGTACTCATACGATGCGTTGCTAAGCTAGTTCTACCCCAATGTACCTAACCTAACCTAGGTGTAGGACGAGGTATGAAGTAGGTGAAGTATTCCTTACTATGGTATACTAGGAGTATGTTTAAGCCTAGTATGCCTAGTATGCCAAGAGTCCCTCTAGGTTCTTATCAGCTCCATACCTGAAGAATGAGAGAGGTTGGAATCTCTTTGCCAGACTCGAACTCCAACACCCCGCAAGGGAAGTCAGATCACTGGAAGCGGGACTCTCTGCGTGCAGGGATGACAGCGTCTTCTCGGTGCGTCAGGCCGGGATACGGGCTCCTCTGAAGTCGAGGTCTCCTCTAGTTTACAGGGGCTAGGGAAGGTATATTTATACCTGAGAGTACCTTAGGAATGTTTTTTTTTTTTTATAACTTTATTTTTCATTGATTATCAACAACATAGATTTATGTTTCAGTCGTTACAGTCGTCCACGGTAAGTATAATACATATAAAATAGAATCATGTCAATTTCACATTGTAATAAACGAAGGTGTCTTGCCAGGTTATAAACTCAACATAGTATGCAACACAATACCTGTCATACAATTCTCAACAGATCGATCCAGTGCAGAAAGTACCTTTTCAGTTTTATCAAGCGGCAGAACCTTGCCCTCTATCCGTTATTGTCCCTATCCCAGAGTAATCGATGGCGCTGACTTAGCGAGCAGGAGGTGGTATTAAATACAGCAGTGCAGTACAGAGCCTATCCGACCTATCAATGTGCAGTCAGAATGGCCTATCCAATACCCATGGGTACTATCCCTGAGTTAGGCTGGGAGGCGGGAGGATTGTTTAGGGTGTCAATATATGCCTTATATGGGCCCCAGATATCCTTGGGGCGCCTGTGCTGGGTAGCAGGCTAGAATAGATCTCACTGTTTGTACTACAGAACGCTAAACTATTCAGCCAGCCTTGTGTTGTAGGGGAAACCTGGTTGCCCCAATATAATGGTATCTCCCGTTTTGCCAAGAGGAGGCCAAGGGATGCTAGTTTTCGGACTGCTTTAGGAAAATTAACCGTGTAGCCCAGCAGTGCCACTTCCGGAATAGGAACCAGTGTAAGCCCAAGAATGTTCCCTAATGTTTTGTGTACCTGGTCCCAATACAGGTGTATACGGGGGCATGTCCAGGCCAGATGGACGAAATCAGCGTGCTGAGCGCCACATTTCCGACACGTGTGGGGCCTTTCGGGGTCAATTTTATGTAATTTTGCCGGTGTCATGTAAGTTCTACGAAGAAATTTATAATGTAATAGTTTGTGGCGACTATTCAATGACACGTCCTTTGTTACCTTGCAACAGGCGGACCACTGGTCGTCCGAGATGGGATGTCCCAGATCAGTCTCCCACTCCGTGCGTAGCCTGTCGTCCGTGATAGGAACCTGTGCTATGCATAGTTTGTAAAGTTTGGAAATTATGTGTGTGCCACTCTCATTCTCAATGAGTAGAGTCAGTGGCGCAAAGGAGTCAGGCTCCAGCGGGAAGCCAGTGATCGTGGCTCTTAAGGCTGAGTGTAGTCTCCGGAGAACAAATTTATCCATGAACGTGGCCGCATGGAAACGGACATCCTCAGTGGCCGAAAATATATGCCCACCCGGATACAGATCACCTATTTTGACAATGTCAAATTTAGTCAAAGTGCGTTGCACAATTTTCTCACCTGTTATGGGAAGCCAACGAGCATTCGGAAGCGGTAGGGCCGATGAGTATAAAATTGAATTGCCCGTGTAGCGGAGGAGCCTGCTCCACGCCCAGCTGGTAGTCGAGACCGTTTGTATGTCGACTGGACTCCTGGGTTCGCCCCTGGGTAAAACCGCCGCCAGTCGCTCAGGGAGGACAAAGTCGGCTTCCGGGCGCAGAAATGGAATCCGCGCGTCTGGGTGGTACCAAGCAAAGGAGTAACTACACTGAGCCACTAAGTAATATAAATAAAAATCCGGCACTCCAAGTCCGCCTCTATCATATGGTAAAGTAAGTATCTTCCAACGAACACGAGGCCGTCTGCCTCCCCATACCAGTCTGATAAGATGGGATCGAAGTGTTGCAAAGAAACTATGGGTGAGAGGCATGGGGATATTATTAAAAAGATATAGAAATTTAGGTAGGACCATCATCTTAATTATAGCGATTCTTCCTGCCATGGATAGCGGGAGTCGTAACCATTTCTCCACTTGTGTCTTCAGTTTCTCAACCGCTTGTCCATAATTAAGGTACAGAATCTGGTCCTGGTTCAAGTGTACGTGGATACCCAGATATTTGACGGAATCTGAGCACCATTCCAATGGAAACTCACAATCCCAAGGGGTCGTACTTGTGGTCAAGGGAAAAATAATCGATTTGTGCCAATTAATACCTAACCCAGAGTGCCGCCCAAAGCGGAGGATTTCCCGGATGAGCGGGGCAAGGTTCAGATGTGGCTCTCTGACATAGAGGATGGTATCATCGGAGTATAATGAAACTAAAAGGGGGCCCGTATTGAACTGCAGCCCTCTATGGAGATGTCGTTCCTGGAAGTGCCGTATTAAAGGGTCCATGGCGAGGATGAACAAAAGGGGTGATAGAGGACATCCCTGACGCGTACCACGGGTTAATGTAAAAGGGGCAGATATAGTGCCATTTATGCGAAGCCGTGCCGTAGGACGACTATATAATAAGCCCGTAGTGGCTATAAAGCCAGCTGGCATACCCATACGACGCATTATGGCGAGGGAGAAAGGGCCATTCGAGTGTGTCGAAGGCCTTTTCTGTGTCAAGAAGAATAGCCGCAGCAGGAGTTTCGGGATTTATTCTATGCAATACTGCGAACAAGGTTCGCAAATTTAATGAGGTCGAGCGATGTGGGACAAAGCCTGATTGTGCCGGGGAAATAATAAACTCCATTAACTGGGACAACCTGTTAGCAACAATTTTAGCGAGTATTTTATAATCTATATTTAATAGTGATAGAGGTCTGTATGAGCCGCAAAGAGATGGGTCTTTACCAGGCTTTGGGATGAGAATAATTACTGCTTCATTTAACGTAGGAGGCAGGGTTTGTTTTTCCAGGGCCTCAGCATAAACCTCAATCAATTTCGGTGCTAAAAGGTCTGAAAAGGTCTTATAAAACTCCCCGGTAAAGCCGTCGAGGCCAGGGGCAGAGGAGCCACGCAGAACTTTAATAGCCCCACGTACCTCATTCTCTGTGATGGGTTCTGCCATGAATTCCTGCATGTTTTTTTCTAGGAATACTAAGGCGATTTCGGATAGATAATCCTCTTGTGCGGATGTGTCACTGCTGTGTCTGGATGTATATAACGTCTTGTAGTATGAGAGGAATTCGTCCCTAATATCCGTGGAAGTCGTGAGCAGCGTCCCATCTTTGTCACAAATCTCTGTGATGTATGCTTTGCTGTAGGGTGGCTTGAGGATCTGAGCCAGTGTGCGGCCTGGGCGATCACCTTCACCGTAGCTACGGGCTGTTTGATATTTGCCTAGGTAAAGGATCTCGCGATCCGCAGTTTCTCTGTATTCGGAAAGGAGGGCCAGCCTCCTGCCTTGCAGAGAGTCTGGTGGAGCGTGCAGCGCCTCGGTGTCCAGCGTTGCTAGTTCTCCCTCTAACCTTGCTAATGTTGTGCGTAGTGCTTTAAGTACCCCTGCATGTTTGGAAATGCACACTCCGCGAATATAGGCTTTGAATCCCTCCCACAGCACGGCCCAGGAGTCCACAGAGCCAGTGTTAATGGTGAAATAGTCCTCAATTGCCTCCCTGACCTCATGACAGAAAAGGTCATCTAGGAGAGCACGACCGGGAAAGCGCCATTGCCTTTCAAACCCCTCGGGGCGCGGGACTCGGAGACATAGTTGGACCGGGGAGTGGTCCGAATATGTTCTAGGAAGTGTCTTCAACACCTGATACCAGGAAGACACATCCGGGGAGATCAGCCAGAAATCGATCCTGGTCCATGTGTTGTGCTGACCTGAAAAATGTGTGCAATTAGTAGTGGTAGGATTGCGCCTGCGCCAAATGTCTATCAATGAAAACTGATCACATAGGTCTCGAAGTGCGCGCCGTGCTCTAGGCTTGGTGTCTGGAGTGGCGGATGTGCTATCCAGGTCTATATTCAAAAGGAGATTGAAATCCCCACCTATTATAAGCAGCGCGGGTTCTAGTTTAGAAAGTTGGGTGTGTAGTGCATGAAAGAACTCCGGGGAGTCAGTATTGGGGGCGTAGACACAAATCAAGGTGATCCTATGACCCATCACGGACCCTACCACAATAGTATACCGACCCTCCTTATCCCTGATGACCAACCGGCAGTGAAAGGGGACTCTCTTATGTATAAGAACTGCCGTGCCTCTCGCATAATTACTAAAATTAGCAAAGTACCTGTGGGCACCCCAGCTGGCAGCAAAACGTGCTGCATCTGTAACAGGCAAATGCGTTTCTTGCAGGAATGCGATGTCGATATTATGTCTATTCAAGTAATGTACCACCTGCCTTCGTTTACGCTGATTATTAAGAGCTCTGACATTCCATGACAACAGAGACCAATTAGAGGGGCCTGCAATTAGACCTGGCTGCGCCATCTGTGAGTTGTAAGACGTCTGAAGAGGACGAATGTCATGTTGAAAACACTAAACCCATACCAAGGACAACATAAACGATAATCAATAATGAAAGCAGTTAGCCCTACCCCAACCCCCCCCCACCACCCAGCCCTACCGCAAAAAAGGCAAGGCCTACCCCATCCTGGAAACCAAAGACTGAATACCAGTCAACTGTACAGTAGAAGAGCTCCACTATAAACAGATACATCCGAAACAAACCCAAGGTATCCACCTAGGGGGGTGGCAACGCCACGGCAGTCAACCAACTGTGAAGAATATACTTAATCAAAACACAATGTTTCCCCAAATATTTCAAAGTACAAAATAAAAGGGGGGGGGTCAAAGACACAACGGTGTCACCCAACACCGGAGCCAGAGAACAGTTCCAAACTTGCGACGGATCCACTGTGTGGAGGGGACGGGCCGCCCCCGCCGTCCCGCGGCTGATCAATGTTATTTTTGTAGGTGCGACAAAATTCTTGGACCTCATTAGGATTGTCAAAAAAACGCACCCGGCCTCCAGCCTCCACCCTAAGCCGTGCAGGATATAACATGCCGTATTTAAGGCCAAGGTTCCGGAGGGTGGCCTTTACCCCCGTAAATTTGCGTCTGGCCTCCTGTACCATCATCGTGAAGTCCGGATAAAGAGCGATCTTGGAGCCCTGCCAGGTAGTGTCCCCACGTTCCCTGGCCAAGCGCAGAGCCGTGTCCCTATCTCGGAAGTTCATGATCCGGGCTATCAGGGGGCGAGGAGGGAGGCCCGGGTTAGGTCTTGGTCCCAGGGTGCGGTGGGCCCTCTCCACCACAAAGCCAGGCGTAAAAGATTCCCTCCCAAACATATCTGCCAGCAGAGTTTCCACAAAGATGTCCAGGCGGCCCGTTGCTGTGGACTCCGGAACCCCAAGAATACGCACATTGTTGCGGCGGCTGCACGCTTCAAGGTCTTCATTTTTGTTGGCCACTTCCTTCAGTATGCGTTCCATTCTGTCCAGTCGTTTGGTTGCTTGCGCGGTTCCATCTTCAATGTCGGAGATCCGCGCCTCCGCCACATCGAGACGCCTATCATGTGCCTGGATCTTCGTGCCCATTGATTCCAGCGTTTTGTCAAGGGAGTCAAAGCGACTGTCTAAAGACCTGAAACCGGCCCTCATCTCTTGTAGCCACTCCGCTGGAGGGGCCAAGGCAGCCGCGTCACCAGCAGGGCTCACGGCACGTTCCGCCATGTCAGGGCCTCCCACTGCTGTGTTATCCGCTAGCTTCTCGAATGGGAGTGTCCGTTGTTTCGGGTCTTTGCGACCCATGCCGTCGCGAAACGTCCGGGGACCGACCAGCCGCCGTTGTTGTTCCTCGGATAGTGCTGGCAGCGCTATGGATGTCGAGGTCTAGAGGTAACTACTGGACATCCATCCATTAAGCAGCGACGCAGCGTCCCTATAAGCCTCAGCAATAATATCAAAACGCCAGCTGTCTCATCATCTCCCCTGTACCACGAACCAGTCCCCCGGCGCTGGTCAGGGCGGTGCTGGCATATGGTTGCCGCCTGGTGTGTGGTACCTCTGTATTAGGGCCGTGGACTGCAGGTACGACAGCAGGGGCATTAGGCTCTATGCGAAGTCCAACAGCGGACCGGAGCACGGAAAGTACAAGGGGCCGGCGGACGCCAGAGGCAAGAAACAGCCTCACCGCCAGGGTGCACCCAGACGGCCTTCGAGCTCAACACCGCAGTGTTCGTGGAGACAGTAGGGCCCAAGGTCACTCCCGTCTAATGCCCAACGTAGTCCATTATGGATGCTGCCCTATAGGTGGGGGACCGCGCGGGAGACTTACCGGGCGCCGGGGGCAATCGGCAGCCTCAGGCCCACTCCCACCCCGCAATTCTCGCGCCGCCTCCGTTCCAGCCGCCTCCGCCACACACCCGTCCGTGGAGGCTATGGGGGTCAGAAGGCAGCGCGGCCGCGATCCCGCATCAGCGCCTGGCCGGTTCCGTCACGTCCCTGGATCGGCGCTGAATACGAAAGTGCGGGGGGGGGCGAGACCACCAAACCGGCACCCGGGCACTCACCGCATTGTTAGTCCCCGCTCAGGGTGGAAGGCTGCTCCGATGTCTGCGGGGGGAGCACTCGTCCAAAGTTTTCTTTTCAGGCCGCCATTTTGTCTTCCGTCGCCTCCCGGGTGGATCTCGCCTCGGAGCCGTTTTGTGGACTTCGCATCGCTGCTCCGACTCACATCTCACTCCGCGTCGGTTATGGGGTGCACCGATATCCTCGCCTCCCTCACGTCTGAGCTGGAAGTTGGGGAAAACGCATTTATCGTCGGTCGGCCAGCGGAGCTTCAACACCGCCCGGCCATCTTAGCCCGCGGCTTGGCCACGCCCCCTACCTTAGGAATGTTAGCATTGACGTGAATTGGACAGCGAAAGACGTCATGAATGAACCCCTAAGGAATAACGGTTCATACATAATATATGAGTCCTTGAAGAAATGAAGAAATCAATAGTCCTGGACTAGGGAAACTCCCGCAGCCTAAGGGTCTGTTCTTCATGAACTCGTTGTGACGTTAGGGTGGACGGATGTCGGAGACCATGCCTGTATTTGGAGTGCATGGTTTAATGCCTAAATAAGGCCTGGGATTTTGTGCCTATATAAGGGCAGGGCGAATTGTGCCTATATAAGGACATGATATTGGAAAGCCCGTTATGGACACCCTAAGAGGAATACAACACCTCCTTTCAACAGTATCGAGCCTTTCAGAGTGCTTTTCTATTCGTTCGGTCATTCTGTCCATTTGGAAGGTGAGAGCATCTATTTTCCCGTCTATTTTGGACAGGCTCTGCTGCATGGTTTGTAATATATGCTTCAAGTCCGTCTCTGCAAGAGGCTCAGTGTCATCTGATGCAGCACTTTGTTTGGCAGCGGCCACCTCGCGGGCCTAGGGGTCTTGCGCTGATCAAACTGCAGCTTTTTTGGGATCTGTCAGTTTTGCCCATCATGTGCTTCCACTGTTGACTAGTGCCTCCACCGAATGGTACCTGTATGGAGCGTCTAAGTCTACACTGAGGTGCCCAAAGACGACAGATGTAACACGCCGGCATACACTAGAGGCACCTCCTTCTGCGCACCACTGGTTTGTTAAGGTGCTCTTTGTCTAGCAAATCTCTCCTACAAGACCAAGAGTAGCAGTCTAAAGACGTGGTGCACCACACAATACTTGGGCATCGGAGCCCCCTCCGTCCTGCAGCTCGAACCTGTCGCTCCACCAGGGGAGTACCCCACCACAAGCAGGCGTCCCCGGAGGGCAGTCTCCCACTCCCCCGGTTTTACAATTGCAGATTATGCTATGGTTCTGGACTTTAATGGTCCCTTCCAGCACCTCCAAAGGCTCTCTACAGGACCAACAGGCCCCCACAGGTATTCGACTTTATTCAGGAGAACACAGGAAGTGGGATGAAAGAAAATGAATATTTCTATGAAGAACAACCATTAGTAATTGAGTCACTACAGGAAGAATCAGTTAAAATGGCCATAAGCAGGATCAGATCAAATTGGGCGCCGGGCCCCAATGGGATTCCCAACGCTGTTTTTAAAGCGCAAATAAATCTCTGGTCAAAAATTTTAACATCATTGATTTATCTAACTGGATACCGTAGGGGACAGTCAACGATCACAAACTTGCTGTCTCTTACTTTGTTGGCGGAGAGAGCAAAGTATAAAAAACAAAAGTTATATATTTGTTTTGTAGACCTCAAGGCTGCCTTTGACTCTGTCCCCCGTAACTTACTTTGGGCAAAGCTATCAGCATAGGGTGTACCCAAACAACTGTTAGACATGATCATATTGTTATACTCTAATACGTGGGTCCAGGTAAAATTGGGGGATGGCAGATGCACTACTTGCCTCCTGGAAACCCACAGTGGTCTCAAACAAGGATGTGTTTTAGCCCCATGTCTTTTTAACCTTTTTATGGCCGATCTACCGTTCCATCTCCAAAATGTTAATGTTAATTCTTTAAACTTTGCAGGTCACAATATAAAATATTTACATTATGCAGACGATACTATATGCTTAGCCACACTGCTATAGGTCTACAAAAATTGATAGAATCATTTAATAACTATATTTTAGCCAATGGTCTGCAAATAAATACAAAAAAAGCATAAATCACGACTACAGGATCGACCAAATCAGATGTGAGAGTATGGAAAATTAATGGGTTAATGATTGAAACGGTAAAACTATATAAGTATCTAGGGATCACATTTGATGACAGAATGTCTTTTAAATATCATTTTACCAACATAAAGGCCAAAGCCACGGCACTTTCTTTTGCTTTTAGAATGCTGCGAGATAAGCTGTTATGTCCCAGTCATGAGCATTTACTTAAGGTAATCAAGTCCAAGTTGATTCCCTCTCTCGCCTATAGGTCAGTAATTTTTCGAGGTAAAGACTCCAAACTCCTTGATAATCTACAAATAAAAGTTTTTAAATCAATTTTTAGGGTACCAAGAAACGCCGGGCATACTAACGGTAGATTGGAATTTGGCTTGAAACGACAAACCCTAGTGAGACAATCTGTGTTTCTAAAATGCTTATATTCGTTTTTTTGTCTGACCCCAGCACTCTTGCAGATCAGTGCTGGCAAGAAGTACCGAAATATGAGCATGCAAGCGCTTGGAGATCTTATCTAATGGTGAGCCTAAACACTTTTAAGTCCCTGCCCTTTGAACATGTGGATAGAAATAAAACTGTGTTTAGACAGATAATAGATCAATCAGCAAATTTCTTATCGACCATATTGGATAAGGAGGAGTTTGCAAAAAAAAGAAAAGCATGTCTGGTCGGTTATTAATTCTTTTAATAAAATTGAGCCACAACCATATTTCATCTCCTATTTAAAACTGTTTTTAAGGGATAAATTCCTTATGCTAAGATTCGGTCGATATCCCACAAAGGACGGAACGCCAATATGGTTACAAAATTGGCCAACATATAGTTGTAGATTATGTGGTTTTCATATGAAACATTATTACACATTGTATGCATTTGCCTCCGATTGCGTCAGAAGAGGCAAGCATTGTTAAAATCCATCTTTAAGGAAAATGGCTGAGAACGTGTGGCCAAGCAATTATAACTTGCCTTTCCGAGAACTCTACTCGCTTATCAACCCAATTTCTAAATTGTATTCTTATAGTAAAAAAAAAGTTTAACTAGGAGTGCCCCCCAGACAGAAATGGTAAGCAGTTATGACCAGTAATCTGTCCGCACTGTTATTTTATTTTGCCAACGCTGTCATGAGACCTGAGCATGGTGAGATTGTTTATCGAAATCTCTTACAAATCGATGCTGAAGGTGGTAATGGGTCTCAGGCATGGAAACATTTTATCGACTTATCACCTCCCAGTAACCTATAAAAACTATCACCATTAATTTTTTGAATTACTTGATTCAGTCGACTTATGACAATTTAAATTTTATTTCAATTTTAATATAATAATATTGAAAAGAAGCACGATGACACTTTATAGACCTAGCCGATCTATTTGACTTGCACAAATCTTCTCAAGGAATTACTTATTTAATTACTTCATAGGGCTAATTGACAGGGTTAGCTGATTATACAATGGGACATTAATAAATCTATAAATATTATAATTTATGAAGTGTAGGGTCCTTGTGTATAACGACCCTAGATCTGTTCTCGCGTGAAATGGAGCTCATTTTTGGGGAAGCGAGCATGAAGTCATTTTATAGATCTTAAATTTCCCAATTATTGCAGCTGAACTGTTATGAAATGATATGCCTCATTACTTGTGACTCTAATAGATTTAGTTCAGATTTGAGAAGCAGCTTCCCAATCGCTGCAGGTAAACCACTATGAAACTATAAGCCCCATTTCATAAGATTCTAATAGATTTAGTCTAGCCTTGTGCAGAAGCATGGAGGCATTCTACAGATCAAATCCGAATTTGTTTCTTTTTATTTCCCATGAAATATGACTCTAGTAGAAGTAGTTGTAAACAACAAGAGAGTAAGGAAATTGAACGGGACTATGTCCTCTTCCCCACAATTATGCAATAAACAACAAGGACAAATCCCTAGAGGGTTATAGTCATAGTTGATGACCTGTACCCTTTTCCCAGAGGGAGCACAGACAACCAGTGGTTGTTTTAGAAGACCCCTCACCCACCTACCTAGTTGGTGGCATGCTTCATCATTGGGGTCCCAGCTGGATTGCCGAATGCAATCCAGCTGTGCTTCAACGCCTGATTTACAGCGGAGCAGGTTTTTGTGATAAGGTGAAGTGCTATGTGAGATGTGACTAAATGATAAAAATGTCTCTAAGAAATGCCCTTGTAATGAGTTTTAATGGAAGGGTCTTAGGACATGGTTAAAAACATAGGCGGGATATACTAGAGGTAAAAAGTTGTGCCTCAATAGTCTCTAATGTTTCGTTTTTTTAGAATAGGAGTTTTAAATTGAAATGTTGGTTTTAGTGAGATTGGTGTTGGCTTGACCCTTAGACGAAAAAGAAAATTCCTTGATCCACTATGTTTAGCACCCAGCTGGCTGCTGTTATGTGTTCCAGCTCTGCCAGGTTACACAATACCACTCCCCCCACTGGTGAAGAAAACAGAGGGTGGGCAGTAGTTTTGAGGAATTTCATCCTCTAACATTTGGCAGTCTTGCCTGTGTTGACTTTGGGTTTTCAGATTTCTTCTGGTACTAGTACATCTGGCCCTATTGTTGCTGGTGTTGCTGGTATGGCAATTGAGGAGATTGAAACCTCTGAAGGGAGTACCTGGAATCTTCGGATTTATATTGACACCTTAAGAACTGTTTCCTCTGCTGTAGACCAAAGGTTTTTAGGGTCTCAGCTTCATATTTCATTTTTAGCATTTCATCTTCTCTGTCCTGTCCAAACAAAGTTGTAGCAGAAAAGGGAAGGGTCATATTTTTTGGTGCACATCTGGCTTCAATGTGGCCAATCTTATCAAAAATGATCCGCGCAATGAGATGCCATGGCAGTAAACTGTTGCTATCGCGTCTGCTCTGAGAAAATCAGAGAGGTGTTACTACTTTTACTATTGAGGAGGTGAGGAACTTGTCCTCAGGGATCTCAAATAGGCCTGGGGCTAAAGGGAAAAGAGGCCTAGGAGATGCCTCTCCTTCCAGGGATTCACCAGTACACATCATAACATTTTGCAATGTGCTTGTGTCTGTGGTCCTGCTACCTGGATATTCAGCTTATTTGCTCCTCGCACAAGCACATTGCAAAATGTCATGATGTGTACTGGTGAATCCCGGAAGGAGAGGCAGCAGGTTAAGTAGGAGTGCAAAAAGTTGAAAACCTGTCAGTAGATTAAATATGTAACAATGTTCTACATTATGATCTCCTGTTCTTACACCTGTCATTTTCTAACTAGTGACAGAAGTTTATCCTTCTCAGGTCATCCTCAGCCATCCTATCTTCCAGTTTCTCTCTTAGTCATAACCTTCTCTCTCTTTTAATATCCTTTAGTACTGTTTCTGTCAGGGTAGTGCTTTGTGAACGTGTACACCGACATCTGTGTCACAGACGTCAAGGGCAGCCACTTTGCGAGCCAATGCAGTAGTGTCACCTTAGCCTTGGTGGAAAGGGATCTCAGACTCACCAGAGGCTGCTTCTTGGCCAATGCATAGTAGATCTTAATGAAGAGAGCAATCCACCTCAACAAGAATCCTTTTCTGCATCGCCTTGCCTTTCTTTGTCCCAAAGAACCCACAAAAAAGCTTCATGCGAGGGGTTTTGGTGTGATCAATTCAGAAGCTTAAAGTTGATGGAGTCTGTTCTCCTTTTTCGAGGGTTGAGGCATGGACAAGTACTCTGAAGAACGATGGATTCTCCATTGTGAAAAGGAGTCACGATTTACAGCAAGGACCATCTGGGTCCTCCACACCAGTTTGTCTGTAAAAATGGAGGACGGTTGTACTGAAAGAGTCTGGAGTTCAACCATATAACAAAAGTGATTTGAATGAGAAAGACAGCCTTCAGTCAGAAGACAAAACAAGCACCAGTTCATTGTCTCAAAGAGGGAGCACATGAGGAACGTCAGGACCAGATTAAGGTCCCACTGTGGCATTACAAACTGTTTGAGAGAGAATATGTGTCAAACCTTTAATAAACCACATTAAAATAGGTGATTTAAGATAGAACCGTTAGCCCGGCAAATGCAATAAGCCGAAAGGGCAGATAAAGGATCTTTAATAGAGCCCACTGAAAAACCTTGCTGGGCCAAACAGAAAACTAAAATAAAACATCCAACAGTTTGACTTGTAAGGGGTCTGTGTGCGCTGCACAAAAGCCACAAATTTGTCTCAGAGCCCAGCATAAATTAACTTTGTAGAGAGATGTCTGGAAGCAAGGATGACACCCACAACCCTCAGGATGTAGGGCAAACACGGTCAACTGCCGCCAGTCAATCTCCATGTATTTAGGTGTAAACAGCGCATGTTCGATTGCAAAACCTTTCCCTGCTGCTGCAACCAAAGAACCTTCTGAAGCGTTAGCCTAATTGGAGGACAGATGTTCATCCCCCAGAAGGTAAAGGTATCACACTCTCCTGGACCAATTTGGAACCACTAGGATCGCATGGGCCTGGCTGTTCCTGATCTTCCTCAGAACTCGGCAGAAGATGCAGAGATGAACAGGTGTACAGGGGTCCCATGCTCCACTGTAGCAGGAACGCGTCTCCTACAGAGAGATTTGACTCTACGCATGCTCTACGGTGGACAAAAGATCCAGCCAGGGTTCTTCCTTTGTCAGAAGATGTCCCGTGCCACTTTGAGGTGAAACCTTCATTCATGATCCCCCAGATGCCACCCGTTCAGCCTGGTACTTAAAGATACCGCCAAGTGGTTCATGATCAGGAAGTTTCCTCACTCACCAGCATACACTAGAGGCGCAGAGCCTCTTGGCACAGAATCCAGGACCAGACATACGCCACCAGGACTGTGAACAAGCAGAACTGCAGGAGGCTAACAGGTAAGATGCCTCAAAACCGCTATCACTGAGACCCAGGACTGAGGCAGAAACATTAAGATCATAGCCTGAATATCCTGGACTCCTGATGATGAACGGAAGGTCCTGAACTGCAACGTATCCAAGACAGCTCAGATGAAAGGAAGCCTCTTTGAAGAGCTAGGTGTAAAGTTTTGCACGTCAGAAGGTTTGCCATTGTTTGAAGGTGGTCCCCGACTGACTGTGGTGAGCCCGCCTAGAACAGTCAGTCATTGAGGTAGGGGAAAACCTGTACCCCAACTTGCGAACTTGGGCAGCGACCATCGCCATCACTTTCAAGAACACACAAAGGGTGCTGGTGAAGCCTAAGGGCAGCACAACAAATTGAAAATGCTCCTGGCCTACCGTGAACCAAAGTTAACAACTGTGAGACTGCAGAACGGGTATATGAAAATATGCATCCTCCAGTTCCATTGCCATCATCCACTTTCTAGGATCCAGGTCAGACAGAACCTGGGGCAGTGTGAGAATT
Organism: Calotriton arnoldi; assembly: GCA_963921515.1. Lineage (NCBI taxonomy): Eukaryota > Metazoa > Chordata > Amphibia > Caudata > Salamandridae > Calotriton > Calotriton arnoldi. Next base: position 1,405,475 of record CAWUFW010001729.1, read on the forward strand.
TGGAATCTGTCCTTCCACTGGAAGGCATCCAGAAGGGAAAGATCTAAAATAAGACAGAAGCCTCCATCCTTCTTTGGGATAAGGAAAGCGTGTGAATAAATGCCCATCCCCTTCTCTGAAGCCAGAAAACTCTCGATGGCTCCTTTGGAAAGTAGATTTTGCATCCCTTGCAGCAAGATGGAAAGGTGCTCCTCTGAGAGCTGCCATGATGTGGGAGGAAGCTGAGGCGGGCTGAAAATAAATGGAAATGAATGAAAAAGCATAGCTCTGTTGAACAATCTGGAGGACCCATCTGTCAGATGTTATGGATTGCCACCTAAGAAGAAAGTGTTGGAGCCTGCCTCCCACAGGATGGATATTCACTGCTAAGATCAAACTAAAGCTGCTTGTCAGCTGATCCTGCAGGAGAGGAGGATTGCAAAGATCAGTGCCCTTGGAGGCCTGCACAGTGCCTGCTTGATCCCTGGCCATGAAAGGACTGGGGAAGACTGCTGCAGGGTAGAGGGGCCTGGCAGTGCCTGTTTGTCAACCCCCTAGAGTAGCCTTGGAAAGGGCGAAACTGGTGGTACAGATGTCTGGCAGGGGTGGAGAGACCTAAAGAACATGCTGTGGCCTGGCTAGCCTTAAAACATTATAAGGCGGAGTCAGCTTTTTCTCAAAATAGGCGGAATCCATCAAAAAGCATATCTATAAGATATGCCTGCACATTACCTGAGAATCCCGTGGACCACACTGATGCAAGGTAATAAAGCATCACACTGGGGGAGACTGCTTGCCCCAAGCAATCAGTTGTATCCAAGGCAGCAAGCATTGACCTATTTGGCTGCATTCTGACCACCCTGAACAGTTTAAGTCAGGGAGGCTCTATATACTTCCGGAACAGCTAACAAGATTTCACTGGCTATGTTCCAGAGGTCATGCGTATATTGGCCCACTAGGCAAACTGCATTGGTCAATCTCAAGGTCAGGCTGGCCGAAGGGAACATTTGTTTCCCAAATGCCTCCATCCTCTTTGACTTCCTGTCTAGGTGGGGGTCTTAAATAATGAATTGGGGTTCACCTTCCTGGTGGGAGCCTGGACAACCAGACTCCCTGTAGTAGGGTGCTGTGTTAGAAGATCAGAGTCACCTTGCACCAGTCTATGGCATCTCATTACAGAAGCAAGGCTAATACTGGATGCCCATCAGAGTACTGGTCAGGGCTTCATTGAATGGGAGTAAGGGCTCAGAGGTAGCAGGCCCAGGCTGCAGGACCTCTGTAAGGCAATTTGCTTTAATCTCAACAGAAGACAGTTGTAGGTCCAGGACCTCTGCAGAACATGGACTTCCCACAGCAAAGAAAGCACTCTCTTCTGTAGGGGTACCAATGGGGAACAACAACCCTGTATCAGGGGGCGTATTAAGCCCACTGGTCTCTTGTATGTGTATGTGTATGTATGTATGTATGTATGTATGTGTGTATGTATGTATGTGTGTATGTATGTATGTATGTATGTATGTATGTATGTATGTATGTATGTATGTATGTATGTATGTATGTATGTATGTATATATATATATATATATATATATATATATATATATATATATATATATATATACTGTCATCTTCATAATGCAAGATAAATAATACCCATCATCACTACTGTCATATTTGGGAGGTAAACTTTGGTCCGAATCAGAACCAAAAAGATGATAGAGCCACTGAGGACGGCTCTATGGTAGTTGATGTATGTTGTCTGAATCAAGGCATATAGGAAAAGGGTGCGTTAGAGTGGATTTGGTGCGTGACCTCGGTTGAGGTGGGTTCACTTCAGGGAGGGACATCGGTGTTGGCACAGAATCCCCCTGCGGTCTGGGTGATGTAGTATCGGAATTGATGACAGAGGACCGGTGCAGGCCTCGGAGCCGGAATAGAAGTTGGCACTGGAGTGGGTGTGGAACCCGACATGGGTTGTAGGGCCTCAGCTGGCATTGAGGATGGATACATCAGCCGTAACCCAACTGGAGGGGCCCTGTGGATACTTGGTAACCAAAGGAGGGTCAAAGGGAGCTAGAAGAGAGCTAACAATATGCAGCATAGACTCCTAAAAGGCCTCGCATTGCATTGTTCAGCATTCCGGTCATCAATTGTTTCTTTTGAATTTGTTGCCCTAAGTGGGAAGGGTATGCCCAGACGTGGGTCCCGTGCTCACTGCGCCACTGGATTCAAGCTAGCCTGGCTGATGAGGGGTGATGCTCCGAAACTGGAACAGGGTCAAGACTGTTTTGCATATGGCTGGGTCTAAACTGGGGTGGCGTGGTGAGCAAAAGAATGATGGATTAAACACAGATCCTTGTGACTGGGGGTGAATGTTTACATTGTTCAGCATTCCATCAATCAAGTGTTTCTTTTGCATTTGTCGCCCTAATTGGGAAGAGTATGCCCAGACGTGGGTCCTGTGCTCACTGTGCCACTGGATTCAAGCTAGCCTGGCTGATGAGGGGTGATGCTCGGAAACCGGTCCCAGGATGCTTGTTTCCGGTGAAGGGAGGACATGGTTTGGCAGTTCGGGCTGGATTGTTCCCATAAGGAACAGGGTCAAGACTGATTTGCATATGGCTGGGTCCAAACTGGTGTGGCGTGGTGAGCAAAAGAATGATGGATTAAACCCAGATCCTTGTGACTGGGGGTGAATGTTTGCATTGTTCAGCATTCTGTCCATCAATTGTTTCTTTTGCATTTGTCGCCCTAAGTGGGAAGGGTATGCCCAGACGTGGGTCCCGTGCTCACTGTGCCACTGAATTCAAGCTAGCCTGGCTGATGAGGGGTGATGCTGAGAAACCGGTCCCAGGATGCTTGTTTCCGGTCCAGGGAGGACCTGGTTTGGCAGTTCGGGCTGGATTGTTCCCATACGGAACAGGGTCAAGACTGATTTGCATATGGCTGGGTCCAAACTGGTGTGGCGTGGTGAGCAAAAGAATGATGGATTAAACCCAGATCCTTGTGACTGGGGATGAATGTTTGCATTGTTCAGCATTCTGTCCATCAATTGTTTCTTTTGCATTTGTCGCCCTAAGTGGGAAGGGTATGCCCAGACGTGGGTCCCGTGCTCACTGTGCCACTGGATTCAAGCTAGCCTGGCTGATGAGGGGTGATGCTGAGAAATCGGTCCCAGGATGCTTATTTCCGGTCCAGGGAGGACCTGGTTTGGCAGTTCGGGCAGGACTGTTCCCATAAGGAACAGGGTCAAGACTGATTTGCATATGGCTGGGTCCAAACTGGGGTGGCGTGGTGAGCAAAAGAATGATGGATTAAACCCAGATCCTTGTGACTGGGGGTGAATGTTTGCATTGTTCAGCATTCCGTCCATCAATTGTTTCTTTTGCATTTGTCGCATTGCTACAGCATAGCTGATGGCCCAGGGAACTCAGGAGGCATATGGACCAACTGTGAAATTGCCTACTCAAGCAAGGATCAGTGGCGAGGCCGATTGGCACCGTAAGGCCCTTGTGACTTCTCTTTTGATAGAGTGGCAGGATGTGGTCGAGTCCCGCGTTTTTTTCTTCTAATTATACCTCAATATACCTAATGATTCAGACTGCTAAGAGGAAGTGTGTCGGGCCAGTCTAGAGAGTGGAAGCAGGTTAATTCCCTTGACTCTGAGAGGGAGCCGGACTTATGCAAGGTCCAGGACTTCTTCTGATGTTCGGCGATGTACAGCTTCGCTTCATAGTCCTGGATGGCCTTTGGGTTCATGAGGGCATAATCATTTTACAACTTGGAGTTGTGCCCCAAGTCCAGACACCAAAGGTACAACCTGTTGCGGGTCTATTATCAATATTCTTCACAGTCAGGGCATGGTGTGAACCCTGTAGTTTTAGGTAGGGACATCTTTCCCTTGCCCCCTTGGTTTTGAATTTGAAAAGTCACTGAAAGCCAACGAAAACAGGAATGAAGCTCCAGATCTACATTCAAAGGTGCAGAAAGAAAATAACTGATGTCAGTGCGCAGGAGAGGTGCTTACATGCGGTTCTGCTCCGTCACTTCTGGGGAGGAATGAAGCCAACATGGAACTGCACAACTCCACCTAGCGGTGCACAGGAGCACTGCTAAAATAGAATCTGGATCCGGTCCAATGGGAGGAATTTGCAGTTAGAAGTATTCATCAGAAGAAATGGTTACTTATTTGTAGTCCTGGTTCTGCACCGTAGGAATCTTCACTCAAGTTAGAAATGACCACTCATCAGTCTCCCAGCTGGGTTATCTTGAGCATCCAAAACTCAATTATTAAGGGACCTATTTTCAAATATCTCACCATAAAACAGATGGCTACTGCTAGCACATTGGGAGGCAACTGCCATTACAATGCACCATGGATAGGGGAAGTTGCTCGGGCCTTAAACGGACAACAGTCTAATTTCTTAGCCTTACAATGTATACCTACCAGATTGTGCTTTTCTCTCAATGATAGACAGAGTCTAATCGTTTTTGCATTTCAGATACTGAAATGTAATTTTAAATGGACTCTTTTCAGCATACATTAGTCTAGATTTTGGAAAAATCTTGACTTGGATAGGCTTCTGATGGGTGCTACCCTTCATATGAGCAATGGTACCCTGTGCACATAATTCTATGGACAAATATTAAACATGAAGTGTTCTGGGGTCCACACGCACATAAGAGGGAATTTTTTTTTACCATTTATGACTATCAATGAAGATTCTACGATGCAGAAACATATTTCCCTGCACTGTTATTGCATTTTCAACAGATTGCTACGATGTTTCTCCTCAAAGATGGCTGATAAATTTATGTAGCAGAGTGTGGCCTTCGGGGTGATATCTACTGCTCTTGTGTTACATGTAGATATTTGCATTCAATAGACCTTCATTCAATTGCCTGGATTGCCCTGGGCTTATATCCGGTGGCATGCACACAAAGCTAGCTAATCATTTTAACAATCGTTAGAAACAGAAAGGACACAGTCGGCACACTTTGGTAACTCCCATATCCTGGTTTTTGTTGAGAGGAAATGTGTTATTTAGTGAAGCTTGTTGGATTGGTATTGCTAACTAGCTCTATGCAGTTGGTTGATCTACCAACATAGCAGCCACGACCAGCCAACACAGACGTATAGGATGTGAGGGATGGGAGACTGTTCAAAGTTATTACAGCTTGTTTTCCATTTTTTTTCTTTCTTTTCTTCACTATTGGCATTGAGTGGGTCATGACTCATTTTCAGCTAATTTCTTCCATTGGCTAATTGTCAGGAAGAAGAGCTTCGTGGGCTAACCAGAGTTATGTCGGGGAATGAAAACAGGGCTAAATCATATAATTAAGAGAGGGCTCTGTTGAGGTCAGCTAAATGTTATGCCTCAGATATATTTTTGTACCTAGAAACACACTGATGGGCACTAACTGTAAATTCCTGGGCAGCTATACATCTAACAGTTCAGTACTAATGCAGGCTTCACCTTAGTTTCTCAGGGTATAGCAATTTCACAAGATCATTATCATGCACATCTTTGCAAGAGGGCTATTCAATCACTTTCTCATCTAATTAGTGATACATCACACTAGCGACAGCAGGAAACATGCAGAGTCACAAATGGCAACATGGTAGATACCCTCAAATAGGAGGTGGAACCACATTTTCCCCTTAACACAAACTACGTTGATTTCCCATTGACTCTGTGGGATGCATTTAATCCGGTGCTGAGAAGCATGACAATGAGTGACATCTTCAAGTTCAAAAGGGATAAATGGGAATCTGTGGAGTTTTTGGAGTACCTTGCTCTTCATCTTGAACCTAGTACTCAACACGTCAGTTAAAGCTGTGCTCCAGGAATCTGCCAAACTAAACATACAGCAAGTTGTCTTGGACAAAGCCAGGGGATCTGGTTGGCAACCCAGTACAGGTTTTACAACTTTGGCAACAAGACTAAGAAAATGACATACTGGCTCAGCAAATCGGAAGATGTCAGGGGAAATTGGATTAGAAGTGGTAAATGGTCAGAGATCAAGAGATGGTTCAGGGGCACACCACATACAATAAAATATTATACAGTTTGTTTGAGCCATCTCACCCTGAGGCTCTTCAAATATTCTTAGCGAACATCCGAGTGGCCAGTCTCCTCACACGACGAGGTGAGCAAGGCCATAAATCAGTGGCTGCTGGGCAAAACATCTGGCCCTTACACATTTCAAAGAGAATTCTTTAAGATATTCTCAATTATGTTTACCCTAAATCTCTATACGATGTATTGGAGAATGATCCCAGCTGCTCTTCTGAAACCTGGACTGCTGCAGCAGACATATGAGAGTCCCACAGACCCATCTTTCTTTTAAATCTCGAGGCAATAATCTATGACCAAGTCTTAGCAAATTAGCTGTCCAAGGTTTTTATTTTACACGGACCAGATTACAGCATATGTGACGTGTCTCTTCCCCAGTCTGCCAGTGGTGGCAGATGGTCAAAGAGTTTCTTCCACACAGTCTGGAGCTGTTCAATTGTGCCGATATTCTGGACTAAGACTGCCAGGGAACCTGTAAAGGTACTGGGGTAAAGCTTGTCTCTCAGGCCCAAGATAACTCTATTGAACATTCTAGATGATGTAGACATCAATACGTACACATGCCCGTCCCTTAGCTTTGGGCAAGTACTGGCTAAGAGACATCACCCTCAAAAAGGTATTACAGAAGCAGTGTAGATTGACAAATAGGTCTTGGGGATTAAAAGATGCAGGATTCTGGAAGCACCAATCTATGAGGCTTGCGGCAGCCCCCAAAAACACAGGACATTTTGGAGCACTGGGTGAACTATCTGGACTAAATCTGAATAACGTAACCATAATAGCTGTGTTTCGTATTGTGTCGTATCATTGATTAACCTATGCCTGACCTTTACCAATTCATAAATAAGTCACATGGTGTCATTGGCCCCAGCCATGTTACATACTGCAATGTTTGTGACTATATCTACTATAAATGTCAACCATGATTCATTAAAAAATAAAAGAAAGAAAAAAAAACAATATTAACGACGAAGCTGAAGAGATGGTATTGTGAATTTTTAACTATGACGGCTGAGGCACTTACTGAATTCAACAATATTAATGCTAAACATAAATGTGATGGGGTAGACCTAAGGTCTAGATAAGAGGGATCTACATCTCGAAATAGGCTGGTATTATTAAGTCTAGCAGGAAATAATTAAAATCCATGTTGTTAAAGGTCTGTATGTTAGATTAATGGTATTAAAAAAAACTTAAAATCAAAGGCTCTTAGAAGACATCTATGAGGCATTAGATAAATTCTAATTTACTGAGGTGAAATTTCTGGAGTAAAAGACTAGAGCCAAATAATATGGTAAGGGGGCACGAACAGATAGAACCCTAGCATGGCTCTCAACAAACATGCAGGTGAATTCTCAACATTTGTCTTGGAGAGGTTTGTGATTACCACTGGGGGAGAAAGAGCAGTTTTGTTTTACAAATCTAGGTCAGTTTTCGGCTTGATCTACATCCAATCTAATAAAGATGGACTTGGTCTGAAAATATGTTTTCTCTATTTAGCCCTTTCCAATCATAGTTGTGTCAGGTTCTCAGGTTATTGCCCAAGACTTGTGTCAGATTCATTCTGTTGCTCTGAGGAATTTCTTTTCCTCTTTTGAGCATGAACAAGAAGTACAACAAAACCACTGATGAGTCTTTCATACCATCCCAGTGTAAGCAGAATCCACCAAGGAAGATATTTTTGTCTGTGTTGATTGTACTTTCAATTAGTTGTACAGTGAAGGTTACGTTGCCTTGTGGGGGATGGGATACGGCATGTACGTTGCTGGGAGTGGAGTCAAATTGATTTCGTTCCTACTGCTAAACATGTAAAATACACCTTTTTATTATTGTTTTAGGGAGTCCTGTTGGAGAATTGCTTGTCTTGCCAATTGTATGCAGGCTTATAATGGAATACCTTTGGTAGACAAGAAAGTCTGACCATGGTAACCAAGATTCATTTAGCCCAGCTAACGGAGTAGGTTCAGTACAAGCTTTCATATGAAACGTATAATGAATCTGAAAAACAACATTAACAGCATACAGTCATATTCATTGTTACAGATTTTCCAACTCTATACTGTAGTCAACATTAACACAACTATGGATCAATTTCACTTGAGCAAACTAATCTCACAGAGCAGCTATAAATTAAAATGGTATTTGTTAATGCCCATCACATAAAATCATATTTGACTCACATCGTATTGCCAAACGTACGCCCCAACTCAATGAACAGCATTCAGTTCCAACTCCTCACAATAGTTAGTTCGCTGACGTTGTCAGCACTGATCTCCTCTTCAAAGGTCTTAATATTAGTTTGTGCCACAAAAGTGCCCCTTAATGTTAGTAGGCCTTTTACAAAGCTTTGGCATCGCAACATGTTCTCCACCCCTTTGCTTGAAGAACTGGTCTCCCATACATATGCTTGAGGCCCTGATATAAATAACGAATAAAACCCCTTCAATTTACTGATACATGCAACAGCATTACCCTCTTCCACTCAGAAGTAAAACATTCAGTGCCAGTGTCCGCAATATAAACATAATAGTGCAGAGCAAAAGAATATGGCTCAACTGGCTCAAATAATATAAAGTTATCATGATCTTCGTCTTTCCTAGGGCAGGTCCAAGCTATTCTTTTCATGGGCTCAATAGAGAGGATGTAGTGAATTAAGTGCTCCAGGAGAACGAGTTGATGCGTGCTAACAACAGTTTTTCAATGTTTCTCCTTTTGCATCCTCAGATGTCGAGCACCTCAAACTAATTTTAGATGACAGTATTCCAAAATCAATCTTGAAACCTTATTATGATATTCAGGAGTTCACTCCACATAATGGGGAGGTGGGAGGGCACGAGTATTCTGAGGTTAGGTAGAGTATCCACGAGAAAGATCAAGAGAGAACAGTTTCCTCACAATTGGAATATACATCAAAGGTGGATCGTCTGAGGAGTGAACTCAGATGAGGAAGTCTTGAAGGACTAAGGGCAATATCACCCTCCTTTTGGGACCTGGCTGTCAACGTAGTAGTGTTTCGTAAACATGTGTACCGATGCCCACATCAAGCTGGGCAGAAATCTGGAACCAGCATCCACCTTACCAATGAATTCAAAGCATCAAAGTGTCCTTGGCCATGGTATAAAGAGCCCGTAGGCCTACTGAGAGTTCCTTCTTAGGCAGCGCATAGCATATTTCAATGCAAATGATTATCCACCTGGAAAAAGTTTTCTTTTGCCTTTCTTTCCTCCAAAGAGTACTAAAAGAGCTGATCAGCCACAAAATGGTCTTTAGTGTGCTCAATGTAAAAGCACAAAGCCCTATTAGGATCAAGCTAATGGAGCCTCTCCTCCTTTTTTGAAGGGTGAGGTGGAGCAAAATAGGTTAGCAGAGTGACAGACTAAACAACATGAAAAGAAGTCACAACTTCGGGCAAAAAGGCTACTCAGGTCATCAGCACAAATTTGTCAGGAAAGATGGTAATTTTGGGCGGCTGCACTGAGAGGGCCTTGAGTTCACTTATAGGGTGGCAATAAGAAAAACCATTTGGAGTGCCAGAAGTCACAGCGAGCAGCTATTCATTGACTCAAAAGGGGTGAAGATAAGAAATGTCAACACTAAGTTCAAGTCTCAATGGGGCATGACGAACAGCTTGGGAGGAAACATGAGAGTCAGGCTTTTGAGAAAACACATCACAACCGCTGATTTAAAGATAAAAGGTTGATCAGGTAAACAAAAAAAGGCTGAAATGGCAGACAGATAACCCTTAACTCTGCCCACTTCAAGTGCTTTCTGTGCCAGAACAAACAAAATACTATAAACTTCAGCCTGCAGAGAGTCGGAATGACAGATGTCACAACAGGCAGCAAATTTCTCCCACCACACGTGGACTTAGTTGAAAGTCATCGGGTTGCAAGGATATCAACTACTGCGGATGGCAGATCGACCACATTTAACTGCCACCGCTAAATCTCCACGCATGACGGTGTAGACTGCAGAGGATTGGGTGCATTGGTCTTCTGCTGTTGCAGAGACAGAGGGCCCTCCTGAAGTGGTAGCTAGATTGGAGGGTAAATGCTCACGCTCAGGAGCTCTGAGTAACACTCTCCTGGCCCATTATGTGGCTATTAAGATGATCAGGGCCCAGTCTGGACTGGTGTTTTTCACAGCTTGAGGCAGGAGAGGCAGTGGTGGGAAGATGTACAGGAGACCCATGCCTCATCGCATTGCTTTGGGTTGTGTCTTTCAATGACTTTCATGGAGGAAACTCTAGTGTGCGGTAGTTTGGATACTGTGTGTTCTCACCAGTGCTGAATAGATCTAACCAAGGCATGCCGCACAGCTACCTCTGAGCAGAGATGCAACTTGTGATCCGCCAGCCCATATCGGTTTGGCCGCGAAGATGCCCTGTTGGTACTGGTAATCGTATAATTTGTCATTGAATCCAAGGCATCCTCCTCTTTCTCTGGTTCAGGTGTTGCTGGCAGTGGTAAGTCTAGTTGTTCCGGTTGCTCGACTTTGATTTCTACCTCTACCAGTGTTTCCTTTGAGGATCAGGGAGGAATCATTGAATCTTTAGGAGTCATCGAAATCCTTCTTCTTTCTGAGGACTGCCTCCATTTTGGCCTTGAAGCATCTTCTCTTGACTTTCAGCGCTTTCTTTTAGGCATCAATGTCTACCTCCAGGGGCCACTTTTTTGGCACCAAACCTTCCCCTTCCCGTGTTCTTCATCGCCTTTTGAATTAGAGGCTGGTTGTCAGGGCTTGCTGCCTGCGATAGTTTTGGTCTTCGATCCGAGGGGCTCTTTGGTCTCTTGGGACATTGTTTGGCCTCTGGGGCCTTCAAATTCGAGGTAGACTAGTTTTGGAGTCATACCATTTTGCTCCGTCACCAATCTCCTCTGTATCTTGTGTTTTCTACATTCAGTTTCTTTCTGCAACAGTTTTCTTGGCGCCTTCCCCTTCTCGGCATCAATAGTCTCAATGTCGGAGTCTTGCGGTTGCAGCATTTCAGCGTTATTGTTGCTGTAGGTTACCTCTATCCTGGGGGTATGCTTCTGCATCCGTGTTATTTAATAGTGCACCCATTCCTGCTTCTGCCTTACTTTAAAGGTGTTTGGATGTAACTCACCGCAGGTGTTGCAGCCCTCTAATGTGTGGTCTCTGGGCAGGCACAAGGTGTAGACTTGGTGACAGTCCTTCGGCGGCAACTTGCAGTGACATCTAGGACAGAACTTGAACAGCGTATGATTCATACCCCGATGCATTCTCCAAGCCATGCGACTGAGGAGCTCATGGCCTTGTAGGTTTATCCAACCCAAGGATCTTTAGCGATTCTCGCCGGTGTTTGGAGGTTTTCCTCAGGGTTCAAAAGGTTTTCCTCAGTTTTCTCCAGTTTTGTGGTGCAAAAATGTATTTTTCTCGAATCTGTGCCGGAGCTTGCTCCACTGCATCCAGATCCAACACTGGGAAAAAGAATCTGAATATGGCAACCACCCAGTGGAGCTCACGAGGCGTACATCTGACGTCACAGAGGAGGGACAAACACCAAATTATCAGCAATGACACCCAATCTAAAAAAAAAAAAATTGGGAGAAAATAGAGACAATTCTGGACCCAACCACTAGAGGGCGGAATAATGTTCAGCATGTAAATCCAGAAACATTAACGCTGAAAATCATACTAGAAGCTAGAGAGGGCTGGGATAGTGACTTGGCCATCAACTAACGGAGATGCAGTGGCATAGAGTTCTCAATAAACTAGGTTGAGGTGGTTTATTTAAATCTTTATTTATTGCACAAATATTAGTACATAGTAAGGCATAAGTTTTCTAAATGTTCCCAATATACACCCCTAAACAACTCCAGACTACTTCAGTTACAACTCTGTAACCAGAAATCAGAATATATTAACCACAATATGGGTCACTTAGAGATTAGTCTTGATTTTTAGCGGCATTTCACAAGGTGGGCCTGGATATCTTTCTGGCAAGAGGTTGGGGGAATATTACCAAACTTGTGACATTTTGCTAGCTTAAGAAGCCCATTTTTAAAGTGTGGCTTATCCCTCTTGTACCAGCAAAGATGAATATATCACTTTTGCCACCACACAACGCCACTGTCCCCAGTCAGCTGATGCTCTCAGTGACATTCTGTTCTAGCCCCACCATCAACACTACTAGGTCTTGAGGTAGCCACACCCATGTCAGTTTCCAGGGTACCAGTCACCTCTTACCAAAATGTGTTACTCCAAGGGAGACCCAAGTCAAAGGCAAATTGTCCGTATTTTCAGCTCCACATCTTATAAACTCAAACCTGAGGTGTAACTCATGTAATCCCAAGAGTGAGTAGTATACCTGGTGAAGATATTTAAAGAGGAGGGATTTGTGCCTATAACTGAGCAATACAGATTTAGTATGTCTACACAAGTATGCGCATTGGTTATCAGATAGGGGTGACTGTGCCACAACACTCCAGTGACCTCTATGCTTCCAGTAAGCGACCCCAGGGAGTTAATTATCAACTTATATATAGTGGAAACCATCCTGCCTTCCTTCCTTCCCCATGCGAATGGGTTTATCAAGTGCTTCAAATGTCTGTTTTTGGGGGGGAAATCTGGAATGCACACCCCAAACTCATGATAAATTCTGTAATATTGAAAGATGTCTAGGATACCACTTCCCCTGTTGTTCTTAAACTCATCTAGCTTAATAAATGACTTGTCTACAAGAATGTTCTATTAGCCCAGAAAATAGTAATAAGGGATGAAGCTTAGCAAACTTTAATTATGGCAGTACCCTTAAAGATAACAAATTATTCTGACAGACTGTTAATCGGAACTACTTCGACAACTCTTATGATACTGGCCTTGACACTGATTACCCCCGATGACTGAGTTTGACAGTTTACTCAGGTGTACTCAGGTCCTGCCCCTTTCGAGGGATTTTTTGCAACTGAGGCACAAGCCAAAGATCCTACTGTAGCAAATGCTCATTTTCCCTCTTTCTCCAAACCTAGTTATAGGTATCAAAGACGTTACAGACGCTATTAATAGATGTCCGGGCGGCAAAGTGCCGGGCTGGATGCCTGAGGATCTTTTTAAGGCAAATATGCCATTGTGGACCCTTCTCATGGCGAATGTATTTAAGGCTTTGGTAACCAAAGGTCCCCCCAAAGCGTGGTCGCATGTGACTTTTGTGTCCCTTGCCCATCTTTAAGAAGGGCTGTAAAGGGAATCCCCAATGTTACCACCCAATATCATTATTAACTCCACATTAAAAATAATGGGTAGGATTTTACTAGAGCAACTTCAAACTTCGGCCAATGAAAACACTATTCTCTCTGAGCTGCAATTTGGCTTTTGTTCTGGCCTTGGGAGAATTGAGCAGTGTCTCAACCTTTATCTTTTGATGAATAAATATAAAGTGGCCAAGGAAGGGAAGATATAAGCGTTTGACTGTTAATATATCTAATCTTTGGGGTAATATGACCAAACTTTGGGTGGAGACCAGTATTGTTCATTTTCTGAGGGAGTTACATTCTGAAGTAACTGCTAGTGTGAGGTTTGGTCCTGGTGGGGAGGCAACTAACGTTTTTAGCTTAGCCAGAGGCGTATGCCAGGGCTGTGTTTTGGCATTTTTTCCTTTTCCCTTATATATCAATGGCCTCAACAAATACCTGCTAAATTTTAACATCGACTGTCCGTGGGTAGGCTATCGCTATGTCCCGGCGTTGATTTACACCGATGATACAGTTCTATCGGCAGGACTGCAAATGGCCTTCAGCGGCTGTTAGATCATTTCTGTACTTTCATGGCCAACCTTGACCTCACGATTAATCAGGGCATAACTCGCATTATGGTTTATGGTTCCCAGAAAAAATAAAGTTAGTTCTTTCACTGTCAACAAGAAAATTAGCACAGTCCCCTAATACCTGTATCTGGGGATTTTGTTTGACGAGAAACCCAGTTGGGGCTCACTGAACACAGCAAAAGCTGCGGCCCTTGTGAGAAGTATGGACTCTGTTTTCAGTTTTGCCTCCAGACTGGGCAGTAGACCCATGAGGAAACTTATGACAGTTTAAAGGTAAAATGTCGTCCTAATGTAACCTCATTGTGGGTTATTAAGGATTACCCAGGGCTACAGAGGGTTGAGAGTGGTCTTATTAAAAGATTGTTGACCATACCAAAAACTATTTGTACCCGTATTTGCTTCTCAGAAGTGGTACCTATTGTAAAAATGTGCCTGTTTGCCCATGTGATTGCTCTTTGTCCAAAGCATGCTGCACTCTATGATATTTTGTAAATTCTATTCTGCATTGAGGAAGCTCTTTATCTTACCCTTCTTACAACAAGTGAACTTTAGACAATGCAGGGCTGCTATGGTTTTCTTACAAGCACTTTCATCACCCAGTTTGTGCTTTTCAGTTGCATGTTTTATGCAATGGGCTATACGTCAGCAATCAGATGTGAACTAGTATGAATTTTGCTCTTTTAGCTTGTATCCATTTTTTGAATCCTTCTTATTTTTGTATTTATTATTTTAATATGATTGAATATATTTGATATTTTGATGGAATGTAAGAATGTATTTTATTGCATCTTTTATGGTAATTTGTTTTGATTGAATAAAGAAATTGATGATGATGAATTGTCTACAAATAAGTCACCAATTTGTGCCACACCGAGCTGGCGTGCAATGAATTATATGCAGGCTCCAACGTAATTGGCACCTCTCGGATGTGAACACAAGAAAGGAATACAGCACTGTACAGTATAATACCCCACATCCACCCTATTCACCAGCATCCTCCAGGCCCAATTAACCATACTCCAGCTGTAAATCTCTTTGTGTGTCCAGCAACTCTCTTGTCATCCCAGCTGGGTGCGTCAGTGCCCTTTTCATCTGTACATGAGGCCAATGTCGGATTCTATGAACATGCACAACACAAAGTGGAACTGGAGGACAAAGTAATACACTAGGATATCTGAAACAGTGAGGACACACCCTCATCATAATCTTGACCAAGTGTGTCCCAAACCACTCTGGGCCGACCTCCCAGTCCACATCAAACATGAGTATGCTCTTAGGAGTAGCTGAAAATACATGCACAAGTACATCGTTGAAACAGTTATGAATAAATACAAGGATCTGAGCAGTAAAACCACCTTCAACAGGCACTCTGCTGAGCACCAAAAGTGGTGCCTTAATCCATAACTCCATGACTGCTCCAAAGTTCTAACCAATTTTACAAAATTGCAATGAAGCAGATGTTTATTGCAATTGACATTGAGCCCTAAATAGCTTATACAGTCTTTCTTCCACAGAAACCAAAAATCTTCCCCAGGTCATTCCCTACTATTATGTCGAAGACATAAGCTAAGATTTATTTCAATTAATAACCAAACTTGTTATTTTGCCAGACACGGCTATTTACTCAACAATGGGTCACAGATTCACCAAGGGAGCTCCTAATAAAATAGGAGGATTTCATCTGTGTACATAATGACTAAAACCTGTTGACCACTACAGTATAAGCTTCTGGCCACATTTCTCTTTAAGCATAGATTTGAATGGCTCCGCAGACAGATCAAACAGAAGCGATGACAGAGGACATTTCCTTGTAGTACTCCTTGTTAAGGGGAATGCTTCATAGACCGGTATCGATATTGTAGTCACCAGTTTTGTATATAGGAGCTTAAATAGAGTGAGGAAGGAATCGCCCACTCCCATTTGCCTAAGAACCTCCATTAGAAACGCCAATCGATAGAGATGAATGCATATTTAGCATCCATTGTTGACAGTACTATCCCAATCTCCGGTTCAATCTGATGTAGAGTGGCTAACACTTTCAGTACATTATCTGACTAAGCCTTGTCCAGAATAAAACCACTTGATTCAGCCACACAAGAAGCAGCATTAAGGGCAGCAATTCTAGCAAAGTTTTTACAATCAATTTTGGACTAGGTTTCGCCAAATTATCTCGACCATAGCTTCTGACTGGGCTCTATACACATTTTTATAATAGGAAGCAAACTCCGCATTAAAGTCACTATCCCTGGTGACAATAGCACCCTGATTTATTCTCACACTTATTATCGAACATTGTTGTCACTCAGCCCTTATCAGTCTAGATAAAATTCCCCTCTGCCCTTATTTGCGGGCTGTGGCCTTACAATCTGCACGATTAACTTCCCTGCCAGGTAGGGATCTGAACTCCAAAAGGCCCTTCCTGAACTCAGCAAGCACACCTTTGTCCCCGTTGGTTCATATAGCCAGTTAACCAGCTTAGGATACATATTTAATCGATAAAAAAGAGCACACATCACCAGGGATGTAACTGAGAAGCATGTAGCTGAATATACAACCAAGGGTACCCCCCGTGAGGAATTCTCTTCTGTGTCTCTTTCCTCTTGTACAGTAGGGCCAGCAGCCAGATGGGTAAGTAGAAACTTCTTTATTTAAGTAATAGGGAGGGATAGCACGGGAACAGGTCCTACGCAGAGGACTGCAACCTCCAACTGACTCATACTACATTCGGAACCAGAACCCCCAAGAGTGTGGCACTCTGTTGCCATGGAACCATGTCAACCGAACACCACACACCTTCCCCCTTAAATCTAAAAGCATAATAACAACATAAAGGTGGAACAAGGGTGGTAAAGTAGCCAAGAAAATAGTGGAAAGGAAAGAGAGGGTAAAACAGAATAAGGGTACAGTTACAATCGTGATGTGAAATTAAGCTAATGTACACTCTAAGGCTTGGTAACAAAATCCTTTAGTTTGGTTGGCCTGGTTACAATTCTTCCACACCTGGTAACCTTACTACTGCCAACATTGGAAAGTGTGTTCATCTCAGCAGAACTACCCTGAGAAACTGGAACAATCTGACCAGCAGACTTGTCCAAAGTGACAGGATGAGGAGGGACCTCAACGTGGGAAGCTGGAAGCTGAGAACTTCCAAGTAAACCATCTGTAGGTGCAACAAGAGTAGGTTCAAGTGGCAAAGACACATCATTCCAATCATCTAACAACCAAGAATTTGAAGGCCCAACACTGTTATTGTGCCAAGACAAAATGCTATTGCACTTGGCAAGTTTGCTGAGGTGCCAGACCTTCCCATCACTCAACCTTGCTGAGCATTTAAACACTTCCAAGACTTTTAAAGGGGAAGAAAAACGACGTCCCCTTTGCATACTTTGCCAGACAGTTTAACACACACCGAATCCCCTCTTTTGAGAACACAATTTTTTACCTTGTTCCTTTGGTCATAATACGTCTTGTAGAGTTTGTGTGCTTTCTCCAAATTGTTTTTTGCTACAACAAGTGACCATTTGGTTTGATACTTCTGAGACATCCAAACCACATTGTCCTTAGTATAAGGGCCTCTACCTCTCAAAACTTTAAAAGGACTGAAACCTGTGACAGACGGAGAAATCCTGTAAGCCCAAATCATCTTGTTTAACTCAACTTCCCAAACCTTTCCAGCATTGATGGCCCCTTGGACACTACCCATTATGACCCTGTTGAAACGTTCAACAGCTCCATTGCAGGCTGGGTGGTAAACAGGAGTTTTTCTTTCATTGACACCATTCCTACACAAAAAAAAAAAAAAAAAAAAAAAAAAAAATCGCAAAACAATTTGGCAGTAAATTGTGGGCCATTGTCGCTTAAAAGAGATTTGGAAAGTTTTCTCTAAAAATGTCACAATACTAAGAGTCACAGCCTTCTCCATAATTTCTAGTTCTGGCCACTTCGAGAATAGGGCAAATAAAACAACAATGCACTTAGCGGTGCCTTCCTTGTCTAAGATGGGACCTAAAATATCAATGGACAAATTACACCACGGATCAGAAGGCAGTTCAACATCACCTAAGGGTGGCCTAAACATTTGCAGAGATTTGTCTGCAGAAGCACAATGGACACAATTTCGTACACATTTCTCCATTTCTGTGTCAATACCAGGCCACCAATAACCAGACTTAACTCTTTGCTTGGATTTCACGATGCCAAGATGACCCTCGTGATTTAATTCTAGAATCCTGGTCCGCAATTTAATGGGTGGAACAACTCTATTCCCACGTATGAGAAAACCTGAATCAGAGACTGATAACTCACCTCGCAATTCCCAGAAACACCTACATATACCTTTAATGTCACATTTCTCGGGCAATCCAAGCAAAATATATTCCTTAATCTTGTCTAACGTTTCATCTTCAGCATAAGCAGATTGCCACTCTTCTAATCCAATGCCTTGTACCCCCCAATCAGAAACAATGCTGGCAACACTGCAGTCATACCAAATGTCATTATTATAATCAACCTCTAAAACATTGATGGGGGATCTGCTCAAGAAATCAGCAACAACATTTTTCTTGCCAGGCAAATAAATAACATCATAAGCATAATCTAACAGATTAAGTGACATCCTAGCTAAGCGTGGCGTGGCTCTACCTGCACCTTCAGTAGTAAGTACTTTAACTAACCGCTTGTGATCTGAACGTATGGTAAACTTAGTACCCCACAAGTACTGCCTGAATTTCCTTGTGGCCCAAACACACGCTAACATCTCTTTCTCGATCACAGAGTACTTAGATTCAGCCTCTGTGAGAGATCTCGAAGCGAATGAGATAGTGCTTTCCTTACCATCTGTTGACACTTGGGATAAGACAGCGCCCAGGCCCTTGCCACTGGCATCAGTGGTCCAAAAGGTGTGAGATTTTACATCAAAACCTTGCAAAGGAACAGCATTGCAAATGTCCTTTTTAATGCAGATAAACTCATTTTGCAAACTCTCATTCCAACAAAACTCTTGACGTACTTTAAGCAGTTGTCTCATGCCAAAGGTTTTCTCAGCGAAGTCCCTGACAAACTTTGAGTAGAACTCAGCTAACCCAAGAAAGGATCGTACATCATCCTTGGTGGTAGGAGCAGGAGCTTCCTCAATAGCTTTAATAGTGCTGCTTTTGGGATACACACCTTTGTCACTCACTTCCTGCCCAAGATAAGAAACAGAGTGTCTGCAAAATTTACATTTCTCCAATTCAGCAGTGAGCCCGCTGTCTCTCAACTTGGTCAAGACAGAATGTAATGTAACATCATGTTCCTCCTTACTTTTGCCCATAATGAGGATATCGTCTTGGAAGTAGGTCACGTGAGGGATATCTTTAAAAAGGCGGTGCATCAATCTTTGGAAAACACAGCGGCGGATGCAAGCCCAAACAGCATGCGAATGAACCTAAAACATCCCATGGGTGTTATAAAAGCAGTAAGATTTTTGCTGTCAGGGTGCAGTTCTATTTGGTGAAACGCTGACGACAAGTCTATTGTAGAAAGCCATTTAATCCCTTTAGTTAGACTCAGTAACTCATCTATTTTAGGTAGGGGAAACTTGTCCACTACAATTCTCTTATTTAGGTCTCTTAAATCAATGCAAAGCCTGATCTTACCATTGGCTTTGCGAGCTACAACTAAAAGGGGCAAGCCATTCCAAGCATTCCACTGGTTCAATGAAACCCTTCCTTAATAACCCTTCTAGTTCCTCCTCTACTTCTTGTTTCACACTTAGAGGTATATTGCGAGCCTTGTGACAAACAGGTTCTATACCCTTTTTGAGCACAATACGGTGAACAAAATCTTTAGGTTTGCCCACAGTGCCTGAGAACACACTGGGATACTTGTTTTTAAGTTCCACCACCGTTTTGTGTTCAACAGTATCAAGCGAAAGGACTTGGTCAATTTCATTGGGGTTGAGGATTATTCCTAAGGCTTTTTGGTCTAACCACCCCAAAACGGAAGGTCCAACTTCAGCTACATACAACTTACTATTAGTACTTCTACCTTTGAACTCGAAATTGAGGTTTCTAAAACCCAACATAGGTATCTCCTCTCCTATAAAGGTAACAGGGTGTATATCAGAAATAGTTAAATCAGCACCCAGGGTTGGCACTAATTCTTTTTTCCATAACTTTTGATTAATGATAGTGTACGGAGAACCGGAATCCGCAACAATCGTAATTCTTACACCACCAATTAGTATTTCACAAACGGGTTTTGATTTGGAACAACCATCTAAATTAAGCACAGGAGCATCAATGCATAATACACTTCCAGATTCAGTATTATCGTCATTTGTTCGGATTCAGGTTGTTCAGTAACTAATTTTACCATGCGGGGTCTTTTAGTTTTGCGTCTACACACTTTGGAAAAATGGCCAATGATGAATGTATGAATGAATGAAATTAAATTTCTATAGCGCGTTACTACCCTGAGGCCTCGTAGCGCTTAGGACAGGACAGACAGAATCATGGCAGGTTAGTGTGTAGTACTAAAAAGATAAGTTTTAAGGAGTTTACGGAAGGACTGTAAGTTAGATTCCATGCGAAGAGTAGAAGGAAGAGAATTCCAGAGATTAGCAGCATTCAGAGAAAAGGAACGTCCGCCCCATCTGGATCTGCGTACTTTCCTTGTGGTAGCAAGGAAAGCGGAGCTGGAACGAAGACTCCTTGGAGGTTGGTAGGGAGTGACCAGGGGATGGATAATGGCAGGGCCAGTTTTCCAGATGGCTCTGTGGGCCGGGCACATGGCCTTAAATCGTATTCGGGACTTGATTGGGAGCCAGTGAAGTTTTCTCATTGCGGGTTTTGCTGATTGTCTCCGAGGAATCTGGAGGAGTAGACGAGCCGCGCAATTCTGGATCACTTGTAGTTTTTGAGTAGTGGCCTGAGGGCGCCCAAATACAAGGCGTTCCCGTAATCCAGGCGGGACAAGATGAGGGCTTGCACCATAATCCTTCGCGCCTGAAAGGGGAGTAAAGGAAGAATTTTCCTTAACATCCTCATCAGGCCAAAACATGTAGCTGAGAGCTTGGTGGCTTGATGGTTGAACCTTAAGGAGCTATCAAGCCACATGCCTAGGCTCTTAATCTGGTGCTTTGGGGCAGGCATAGTGCCGAGACAAATAGGCCATGAGAATGCCGAGGAGGGTGATGGAGCTTTGCCCAGGAACATCAATTCAGTTTTGTCCCCATTTAACTTAAGGTGAGATAGATCCATCCATTCGGCTACCACAATAAAGACCTTTTGCTTGTTATGCGGGGCATCCCTTATCCATGGCAAGATGCTCATTGCTACCAAACCTGTAACAAAAAAGATTTTTCCGTTTTGGAAAGTCCTTAGACTTTTTCTTGAGAGACTCACTATCCTTGTTTTTGCCCTTATAAGAAACTTTACAAACAGCAGCACTATTACTACTACCAACATCAGAATAAGTGGAGGGATACACTATGGCTTTGGCACACCTCTTAGACATTTCGCTTTTCTTAGCAAGAGCAATTACATCCTTAAGAGGTGCATCACCATTAACCCAAAGTCGTTCTTGAAGATTTGAGTCGTTAGTGTGCATTATAACTTGATCTCTTAGTAGGTAATCGTGAAGAGAACCAAATTTACAAGATATGGCTAATTTTTTAAGGGCTGAAAAGTAATCGTCAATGGGTTCTGACTTGCCTTGTTTCCTTTGGAAAAAATTAAATCTGTCTATTGCAGCACAAACATTGGGCTGGTAATAGTTGTCTAAATCTTCTAAGGCATTTAAGAATACATTTTGCTCTGCACCAACTCTGTTTTTTTTTCCATTTGATTAAAAACTCGAAAACCTACAGGTCCCAAATTATGCCAAAGTATTTTTTTTTCCTTGCTGGAGAATCATTGGTACCTTCTTCCTCAATGGCACTAATGTAATTAAGAAAGTACTCCTTCCATTCTGGCCATTTCATAGGTGGTTCGCCTTGAGAAGGTAAAAATGGTAAAGGTGGAGTTAACGAAAATGTTTGTGCACACATTTTGTAGACTTAAGAAAAGACCAGATAAAAAAAATACTCAAGAAAAAATTATATATTTCACAAGTGGAAGATATAAATAATAAGAATGTGTGCGCGTGCACTTGTAAGAACTTGTAATGTACTTGTAAAGTTGAAGAATGCTTGTTAAAAGGGTGTGCGCATCACCGAAGGAAGTGACACGCAAGATGAAAAGTACAATTGTAATTAGGTGTGCGTGTCACCGTGCCGAGAAGATGAAGAAAGGTGTGTGTATCACCGTGTAGAAAAAATTACACACAAATAGCATCCAAATGTGTCACCGTGGCAAAGAAATGGCTGCTCACACTGTAACAATAGAGCAAGCGGGTGCACACACGAAGGTATCCAATTTAAAGATGTGCGTGCGCAGAGGTAACAGCTTGGTGAAGATCGCGATGAAATTGGCGCGCTAAACTTGTGCGTACCCAGACAATGTAGAATGAAAGTTGGAATGAACGTGGGCCGGTAACTATAGTAACGTGAAGCTGTGACGGCAAAAGGGGTGACGTGCAGCAACGTGAACGTGATGTAGCCAAGCAACGGCGGGAGCGCTCGAGCGGAATGCTCGCGCTCATGAAGTGGAGCGCTCACGCAAAGCTGCGATGGCGGTCGAAAATAAGGAAAACCCTGGCGGAAAATAGCAGGAAGCTCAGGGTGACGCCGTGCTCTCCCAGTCGACACGCATTACCGCCAAGTATGAAGGTTGTCCAGAACGAGCTACGGTGGCAGCAACGGAGACCAGGAACCGTCAGATGGCAGAGGCTGCGGCAGGAACCATCAGATGGCAGAGGCTGCGGCAGGTTCGTCAGATTGTCGCCAAAATGTAATGTAGGTCCGGCAGCCAGATGGGTGTCAGGGACTGTCCGGGACTATGTCAGGAACACAGTCAGGGACTTGGGCAAGGACTGGGAACGGGGTAGAAAACGTACACAGAGAGGGGAGTACAGCGCTGCCCAGGATCACACAGGAAGTCAGAGGAGAAAAGGGATTCAAAGGGGAAGCCTGTACAAAGGAACAAGATGGCTAAGACTCAGAAAGGAAGGTCACTCACAAGGCAATTTAGCATTCAGACTAACTACACCAAGGACAGACGTGCAAGACATATATAATACAACATTAACAATAAAGGGAATGTGGGGTAAAGCACTCAGGAGCTCCACACGGTAAGACTGAAGCTCAGTAAGTTCCTCACCCACAATTGCTGTTACAGATACTGACTGAAAATACCCACATATAGGATATGTATGCAAAGGCAGGGTCTGTGGAGCTCATACCTATGGTGATGTTATAACAGTAACTCAAAGACAATACTCACAGTGAACAAGAAACACCATTTAGGTAGTCAGCTGTGCCCATGGATCCTGGCGATCAAACAGGAACACGCAAGGCAGTAACAGCAAAGGGGTAGAACTAAACACAAGCACAATAGACAAGGAGCTAGCAAGGAGGAGTGCTTAACAGGAAAGGAAGGAAATCACAGGTCACACTTGGCAGAAAGCAGGTAACAAACATACAAGGTAACAAAAGCAAGACAGCAGAAATAGAAAGACAGCAAACTAGAACTGGAACCAAGGAAATGGGAAGAAAGGCAGGGACTGGAAAAGGATATACAGAATGGGAGGCTACAAGGGTATACTAGAATAGTGCAGGTTCAGGAATCAAGAAAACAAAAGTAGCATAGAAGGCAGTGCTGGGGCAGGAACAAGAATTGGGCAAAAGCTCAGGAGTCAAAGTAGCACTGCAGGTAGTGCTAGTTCAGGAGAAGGGAAACTGCTGCAGGTCAGGAACAAGGAATGCTAAGGCTCAGTAGTCAAGGTAGCACTGCAGGCAGTGCTAGTTCAGGAGAAGGGAAACTTCTGCAGGGCAGGAACAAGGAATGCTAAGGCTCAGGAGTCAAGGTAGCACTGCAGGCAGTGCTAGTTCAGGAACAAGGGAAACTGCTGCAGTTCAGGAACAAGGAATGCTAAGGCTCAGGAGTCAAGGTAGCACTGCAGGCAGTACTGGTTCAAGGAAACAGGAAATAGCTACAGCTCAGGAAACAAGGAGTCAAGAGAGCACTGCAAGCAGTGCAAATCAGGAACAAGAAATAGCTGAAGCCCAGGAACAGAAACAAAGAATAACTATAGCTCAGGAACTCAGGAAACAAGGTAGCACTGCAGGCTGTGCTAATTCAGGCACAAGGAATAGCTATAGCTCAGGAATCAAGGAACAAGGATTAACTATAGCTCAGGAATCAAGGAATATCAAAAGCTCAGGAAACACTGGAAACAAGGATCGGCCTCACCGGTATACAGCTACAATGACCAACACTGGGCTGAAGGGAGCTGGGGCTTAAAAGAGCTCACAGTAATCACATTCATCAGGTGTGAGCAGGCTAGCAGCAGCCAGCCACAGGTGAACTGAATTCCTCCACCCATCCTTGGCCTGCAGGGGTGGAGACAAAGCAGTGAGCAGGGGATTATAGGTAATGGAGTTTCCATCATGAGCAGACTGGCTTCCACAAAACCCGGCATCGATTGGGAATGGATGTCAATTCCTAAATGACGTCCAAATGCCTGGAAGTCAGGATATGCATACAGTGGAGTGTCTGGAAGCATATTAGAATACTGGAAAGCCCCACAATTCGGCCCCCTGGTGGTGGGAACGAGAGCACAGGGAGTGAATCGTGACAATGGGTAAGTAGAAACTTCTTTATTTAAGTAATAGGGTGGGATAGCACGGGAACAGGTCCTACGCAGAGGACTGCTATCTCCAACTGACTCTTACTACATTCGGAACCAGAATCCCCAAGAGTGTGGCACTCTGTTGCCATGACAACCGAACACCACACCTCTGTGTCCAAACAAAGAAAACATTTTAAAAAACTATCCAAATAAAACAAAAAATACAGATCTGAAGAGTCAGCTTGGCAGAACCGGTTTACTGACCTTCACGTTATGGTGCACCAATCTTGTGTTTTTTGCTTCTAATCTCAAGAAGTGTAACTTTTCTTTGCATAGGTTAACTCAGCGAACATGTGCGTGCATTAATTAGCAGAGGGCTTGTTCAAGGCTGAAAATGTTACAAAACTGCAATTTTGTAAACTTTTCAGCCTTGAAAAAGTGCTAGGTGAAATAGCCCCCATAGGGCGCTAGTAAAATGAAAGGCCCCTTATAGGGCCCAGGAGAGCAAACAGCACTGCATTGAAGTCCACAAAGCTAGCTGTAGTGTTTTTGAATCCCACCTCCTCACACCCAATCCCGCAGATGCACTGAGCACTTTCTTTGATGGGTAAGGAGACCCAGACAGGGGTTCTATGGGCAGCAGGGCACAAAAGGTGCCCCTTCCTGTCTTAGGAGAGTGATTACAGTCATCTTCCAAGACTGAAGAGGACAGACAGTGGTGGCAGTGAAATGATTATAGGGCATGCCTTTTTCCCTGTTGCCTGCTTTGACAGAGCAGCCTATGGTTCTCTTCTACAGGTAAAACTGTCCTGCCAGTTCCCTATAGCTACGTCCTTTACCCACGCACACGCGCGATGGATGTTGTGTGTGCATGTCCTATAGATGTGCAGCTGTTGCATGTGTGCATGTTGCCTACATGTGAAGAATGCATGTGGAGAGTGAGACAGCGCTTGTGGCTACTGCTACTGTGGGCTTCATTTTGAATCTGATATCATCTATATTGTGGTGGAAGCTTGGAGGGTCAGCCCAGGAAGCAAATGTATATTGCAGGGCTTTCCTCAGAGCATTCCAGGGATCTCTCTCAGCAGGTCAGAGAGTGGAGTGTTGCTGAAATTAAGAAAGGCGATCTGAGGTGCCTTTGAAGCTAGGGAGTTACCCTGGTGCATTGTTCCCTGGGAGAGCCTACCCCCACAAGTTAGGAAGTTAAGTAGGGTAGCATACCTTCCCTTTGAGTTCGTGTTTTGGGTTGTGTCTGAGAGACGAATCCCAGCTCCCCCACCTTCCTGCTCACACTTGTCACAAAGACAATGGCTGGCACACTTCATTTAAACTTCACAAAAGTGCATAATTTCGCAGACTGCTGGAATACACAAGGATTGTCTGCAACGTGGGTATGATGACGAGGCAGAAACCTCCAGTCATGGAGCCAAGATTTCCTCTCCAGAAGCCCGGAGTCCCACACCAGTGGTGAACATGAGATTTCCTTGAGCTCCAAGGTTGTGGTACTGAATGAGCTCTTGCCATGTTCAGAACCAGTAAATCGGAAAAGATATGCCATGAGGGTTGCCTGCATCCTACTTTGGGGAAGAGAGCTAACTGACTGCTTAGCAAGGACATTGGAGGTGCCTTTGCGCAAAGAAGTCCCTACTAGAGGCTGCAAGAAGCTGAGGCAAGGGGATACAGACATAACACGGGGTGCGACCTGCAAGAAGGGGGTGCACTCATCGAGAGTCCTAGATGTGTCTCCTTTGTGAAGGTGGCATCAACATCTATGACACTGAGAGTTCTGGAATTTATCTGGAAGATAATTCCATTCTGAAACTTAGCAACTAAAAGGACCAAAGCTTTGAGGCAAACATGGACTTTAAAGAATCTGAGTGCTGAGAGAAACAAACAATGTCTAGAAGAGTCAAACTGCTGCAACGGGGAGTTGGTACCTGCTTATAGGAAGAGAGGTTTGAAATTGAGCCCAAGGAAGACCCAAGCTGCAAGATCCCTACAACTGCATTTTCTGCTGCCACATGCGTACCTTCACTGAACTAGACCTGGTGCTGCCATGATCTACCTTTGGTTACAGGCAGTGCATGACATGAAGCACAATCTCTGCCATTTGGGGTGGGCCCCCTACTCAAGTATACTCTTGCTTGGTGGGCTGTGCCAGATGTCCATCAGCACAGAGGGACAGCCTCCATCGACGGTAGCGAACCAAGGCCGCACCTGTGAAAGGACTTAGTGAACTTCACAATCCGGACAAATAAAGGTACTTCCATATTGTTCCACACAGGGAGAGACAAGTGGGGGCTAAATGATAGATATGGCGGTAACTGAGATTAACAGGAGTACCAGACAATATACCTTTTCAAGTACCCTAACAGAGGTCCAAGGGCCAAAGTACTGCACCAGTAAAAACTGACCCATAACATTTCAAGGGCACTGATCCCATTAGGGCCCAAATAAGCGACTTCTGCTAAATTGTGTACAAAGATCCCTTTTCTTTGTTGTGTGTGTTAAGAATAAAATACTTTCCTTTTTACAAATCAAATTATTGGTTGCCCAGTTATTTATTACTTGTCACCCAATGACTGTTGAGTGCAGAGTATCTAACCACAAACCACCTCCCTGAGTGAGCAATGGACTGTTTGAATTCGCTACCCAGAGAGAGAGAGAAGTGCTAAAAGAGTGTACTTATCCGTTTTGGGTCCAAGAGCAAGGTCAAGCCCCTGGACACCTGTGGTAAACGGCTATGGTTGATACAAACTGAACACAGTAGAACAGACTGCCCAGAGACTCCTGAATAAGATTCTGCAGGGCGAAACACGTGGGTTTAGATAACCTATTGTGAGAAGCTGGCTTAGTATATGGTGCACACTTAAGTAAGTGGGCATTCTGCATTAATCCAGACTACCCTTATGGTGATTTTAGTGGTCTTAGACAACCTTAGAAAGCTCTCTAAGTGGTAGCTGTGGAGAGCAGCCTTCAGGCTTAGTCCAGAAGGAGTGTAAAACAGCTTGTTTTACCAGAGCATAATCTTATTGGTATGGATTAAGTGAAAAAGAACCACACAGTATATTTATAAAAATATGTACTTATTATAAGACACTCACTAACACATACAAATATCTCCTGCCCTGAGATATGCACAATGCACACAATACTTCGCAAATAAAACAGGTAAGTAGCACGCATACACAGTGGTCGCCAGGGGGAGACAAAACCATATACTAAAATAGTGGTATGCGAACCACAACTCAAGTCAAGACTATATCAAGAAGACATAGAAGTGCCGGGGACTCAAGGAACCACCCGGGGAAAGTAACCAGGAACCCCACGGAGCCCGTGTGCAGAGTGGGAACACGACCGCGAGATCAACACAAGTCAATGGGTAAGTCGTGGTTGCAATTTTAAAGAAGAAGGACCCTTCCCAGTGGACCCTGAAGAAACCCCATGGAAGACAGAAGGTTGGAGAGCCACCCCACCCTTGGATACCCTAGGAACCAGGATACCTACACCAGGGAAGCCGGGTGCATAGGTGTGAAGTTGCGTCGGAAACCGCAGTCGAACCCAATGGAGGACTTCAGAAAGATGCCGCTGCTGGAGAAGGTGAAAGGGTCCGGTGGAACCCAAAGGTGGATTCAAGATGAGAAGTACCTGCAAGCAGAGGGGCCAGAGTTCATGCCACTCAGGAGTGACCAGGAGGCACGGAAGACAAATGCCCACCGATTTCGGGTGTTGCAGGAGAGCCGACGGTGACCTTGGAGCTGCAGTTGTGCGGACCAGGCGACGATGTGGAAGACCAGGAGCCGTTCACGAGCTGTCCCATGTTGGATGTCAAGAGTTGAGGGGTTGGTGTCAGTCAGGAGCACCAACAAGCCTTGGCAACTGCAAACAACGTGGAAAGCAAAAAAGGTGCAGTGTCGGGACCAGCAAGGTCAAGGTGACTCGCCACAAGCAGGGGAGTCAGAGCAGGCACCGAGCAATCAGGGGAGCCCGTTGAAATCAAAGAAAGACCCTCAAGAGGATCCACAGGCCAGAGGCACTGGCGTCGCAAGAGGACCTCGAGCAGCTCACCAAAGATGCAGGCCTACGGTGCAAGTGATGCGGTGAGGACTAAGATCTTGGTCACAGGAGATGCTTGAGGCTACTTGGAGCCCGAAGATCTTGGAGGAAGAAAGCCAACAAGCCTTTGCAACGGCAAGTCGACGCGGTGCACAGGGGATCGGTTCCTGCGGCTCCGACGAGGGATACTGGCCTCAAACTTGGTGAGAGGACAGGGAAGGCCTCGATGGGATGTGGAGAACCACCACCTGTGTTGCTGAGCCTTTCGGAGTCCATGGGAGCCCAGGATCAGCAGACCGGTCAGCTTCATTGCGATGCCTGCAGATGCAGGGAAGTGACTCCTTCACTTCAAGGGAGATTCCTTCAGGTGACTTGGATGTCCACAGGCCTTGGAAGGTTCCTGTATGGAGCACAGGCACAGACGTTGCAGCAGACTTGCAGGACGACGAGACCAGGAGCAGCAGGAGTCTTCCCAGTTGCAGTCTCGGAGCCCAGAGCAAGGTCCAGCGAAGTCCAAAGTGCCCAGACGGTCGAAAAAGAAGTGATGTCTTGATATGAATCTTGTCTCACGACGAATCTAAGGACCCACCTACAGGTAAGCCCTTAAGTACCCTAAGGAAAAGGTTGGGACGATTCAGGGTACCCTCCCAGGGGAGGGGTCAGACATGTCCTTTGTCCAGTTTCGCGCCAGGACGGGAGCCAACGGCTCCCTGAGCTGGTTTGAACTGAACTATGCAAGAAGGGCACCAAAGGTGCCCCTCAAGCAGACTGAGTGGTGCTGGCAATCGCTCCCACCCAGCCCCAATACACTAAATCCTGTCTGGGAGGTGGTCACACCTCCCTGTGACAGGATACCTATTGTTCTGCCTTCCCCTGCTCGAGCTTGGCTCAGCAGCAGGAGGGCAGAATCGTGTCTCTGGTCGGCAGTAGCCATGTTGTGCTGTCTGGGACTAGAAGACTGGTACCGGGAGCACTGAGGGCCTCCCAGAGGAGCTTTACAGTGCATGGAATCATTCCTCCCACACGGATATGATTCCAACATGTTTGATACCAAACATGACAGGGTTTGTTACAGTCAGTTTAGAGATGGTCATCGCATAATGACGCATTGCCACTCTATGTATCGTAATGGCTGATGCACTTACAACCCGGGAGAATGGACTCCGTAGGCTGTAGGGGTGTCCTGCTCATGCAGGGGCACCCTCACACTTAGAACCGAGCACCCTGCCTTCAGGATTGAAAGGCCTGCCTTAGGGGTGACTTATAGGTTTTAAGTGCAGTGACCTCAGATATAGGGAAACCTATATCTGTCGTAAGTGGTGCTAGCACCAGCTTACACAGGCTGCAATGGCAGGCCCATAGTCCCAATTTGAGTGGTCTCTCATGGGTGGCATAATACATGCTGCAGCCCATGGAAGACCCCTGGTGTACCTATGCCCTGGGTACCTCAGTACCATATACTAGGGACTTATAATGGTACACGAGTAGTCAATCTGGGATGTACCCAAGTACTCGCCACAACCAATTTAGGGGAGAAAGCACAGAGACTGGGGTCCTGATTAGCAGGATCCCAGTCAGACTAGTCAGAAACAGCATAGCACCAGGCAAAAAGTGGGGGTAACCATAAAATCAGATCCTACTTTCCTACACCTATGCATAGAAAACTTATGCCTCATGAGATTAGAAGCAATGCAACTTAATATGTGAAGATTTTTTTTGATAACCAATTTTTATTGATTTTTTGGTTTAAATAACATTAGTGACGCACAAGGACTAGCTCCATATGTCCACATCAAAATATATATGTATGAAGTCGCAACATCTAGCCCTTGGTAGTCCCACCACTTGCCTCAGATCTTATCATGTTTCCGTGGGCAGCCCCGTGCCTCATAAAAAGGCTGTTCATGCTGGGAGCACCAGTCCACGCCCCTTCTCCATTCCACCAGCGACAGGGGTTCAGGGGTCCATTTACATGCAATTTCACATTTGGCCACCATCGTTGCCACCCCAATGAAGGCCCGTTCCATCCTCAATTCACCCACCTCCTCCAACAAGCACAGCAGGGTCACCCAGTCGGTAAGTTCAAACTGGTGCCCCAGAACCCTGGAAATCTCCTCGCCCATTCCCTTGCAGTAGGGGGGTCAGTCCGGGGCAGGCTCAGACCATATGAAAGAAGTCAGCTTCTGCTAGGGAGCAGTGTGCAAATTGCCCCGGGTTATTCCGCCTGCTCAGTGTAATCGCTGGGGAGTCAAGTAAGCTCTGTGTAGATAACTCAGTTGAATCATGCAGAGGCGTGAGGAGATAACCATTTCCCTCAGTCCAGTCTGGCTTCATCAAGGTGTCCTACCCATTTCTCCCATCCCATCTGCAATCCAGGGAATCGATCCAGAGCATTAGTGATGAGGGAGCGGTAAATCCTGGAATTGGCTCCTTTGCCCAGTCTCCCCATTAAGAGCCCCCATAAGTCGGCAATTTGGGCCAGCCACCTGCCCTGCCACAGCGAGATCATGCCCTTTAAAAGAGCTGTCAACAATACATCCAAAATATTATCACCCTTAGATGACAGAGCAACCATAGAGAAATGCTCACATGCCTGGATGGTATTAAACAGCTATCCATCCGTGCAAACACAGAAATATCTGGGAGAAGTTTTTAATAGCAGGATAAAAGGACAATATTTCAAATACTGACTAGGAATCTTGTCTTCAAACTCGCATGCTAGCCCCTGGTCAAAGACAGAAGGAAAGCGGGATTTGCAGGCTGTGCGGCCACCCAAAAGAGGATGCATTTCACACTATGTCTTTGCAAGTCCACCCTTAGCCTCTGTCGAAGTAGGCTGTGCCCTCTCTGGAATCAGTCCAGCCCTGCCCGGTAACAAAATCTAAAGAATATATTTAATAATCTATATAAATGTGCAAAGCATCACAAAAACAGTCCAAAAGAACCTTGTGGTACTCATAATAAATCTTTTTTTCTAAGATCGAGTTTGGCATTTTTTTATTATTCATTCTTTTTTTTTTTTAGTAACTTAGTAACATGTAATCATATATTCATTTTTATACAATTTATATACAAAGAGAAACATACAAAGTACAATAAAATCATTAATGTACACACAGTTCTCAAAGAACCCCCGGAATCACAATAACCCCTAAATCAACTCACTCAAACTACCATTCACTCAAATCATACAAGCCTGACCAGACCTCACATTTCAATCATTCTAACACATCGCACAATTGGTAAAAAACAACCATAGTTATTTGCCAATGGACCAGAAAAAGTCAATTGAGTGATAACAAATTATTCAGAGTAATCAAAAATTGTCAAATAATACATGTCCAGTAGTTGCTCCATCCAATGGTACCCTAAATAAGATAAATGTCCTGGTCCAAAAAGTTGTGAAAAAAGCGCTGACGCGTGTTTCGGTAGAGACCTCTCTCCGAGGTCAACCTTCTTCAGGGTGCAGAGGAGCTAAATAAAACTAAACCCCACAAAGGGTAAAAGCTTTTATCCGGGGGTAGCCAGGGGATACAGCAATAAACACCGCTAAACAGTTCAGTCCTAATCCCTACGGAGTCACAAGCAAAAGCAGACCAAAGAATTTTTTCAATTCATGAGCAAAGTAAAGACTCTCACAATTGCCAATGGTAACTAGTGAATCATCTCCGAATAGTCTCGAAATTGGGCCGGATCACCATTGTTAGATTTGGGGGTCTCTAGTTGGCAGAGGTAGGTACCTTTGACCAAATAGGGACCCTTGCGTCTAGTCAGGGTAAGGGGGTACACTCCTAAAATAACCCCTGCTCACCCCCTTGGTAGCTTGGCACGAGCAGACAGGCTTATCTCAGAGGCAGTGTGTAAAACATTTGTGAACACATACAGTAATCAAGTGACAACACTACAGATGGACACCACACCAGTTGTATATTAAAAATAAGTATCTTTTATATAGATTTAACACACAACCACAAACGACAAAAATCCACAATACTGTACTTCAAAAATGGTAGAATTAGCTCAGTTCTCTTAAGATGGTAAATGCGTCACTTTGAGTTCAATGTACCTTAGGATGCGTAACGCTATACAACGAAAGTGTTGCAGGGAAGGTGATGCGTCGGTTCCTTACACGCAAGAACGGTGATGCGTCGGGTCCCTACTGATGCGTAGGGGATGCGTCGGTTCTTCTCTGCGAGGGGAGGTGATGCGTCGGTTTCTTACTGCGCTTTCGTGGCGATGCGACCAGCAACGCCGTGATGCGATGAAGATCCGGTGCAAAGAAACAAAGATGGTGTCTTCTTCTTGATGCGACACGATGCGTGCACGCCCGATGGCCGTGCGGCGACTCAAATGATTCTTCTGAGCCGCGACAGGCCCTGCGACACGCTTCCCGGTGATGCGGCGGCGTCTGATGCAACGTTGATCCTCTTCTCCGGCGATGCGAGGCGCTTCGGCAACGATGCGACGGCCGTGCGGCGACTCAACGATTCTTCTGAGCCGCGACAGGCCCTGCGACACGCTTCCCGGTGATGCGGCGGCGTCTGATGCGACGTCGGTCCTCTTCTCCGGCGATGCGAGGCGCTTCGGCTGCGGCGGCGATGCTTCTCCTTCGTGAGTCGCGCTTCCAGCTCCTTGCGACACGCAGTCCCTCAGAAAGCACAGCAGCAGGCACTTTCCAGAAAGACTCTTGGGGAACTGGTTGGTGAAGTCTGTTGTCCCTGAGACTTCAGCAGGAGGCAAGCTCTTCTCTCAAGCCCTTGGAGATCTTTTACAAGTTGATGAAAGTACACACAAAGTTCCTTTCTCCTTTCTTTGGCAGTCAGGCAACCACTGCAGGCCAATCCCCCAGACAGCACTCAGCTTAGGGATAGTCTCCTCCTCAGTTTCTCTGGTTCCTCTCCTCAGCAAAGGTTCTTCTTGTTTCCCAAAGTGATCTGATCTTCTGGGGTGTGGGTCCCCTCTTTTATACACCTATTCTCTTTGTTCTCTGAAGGCAGAGAGCCCTTTGCCTAGTCCAAACCAGTTCTGGTCAGTCCTGGAGCACTTTGTTGACAAGACTCCTTCTTTCCTTTCACAGAGTAGGCCAGGGACATCAGACACACCACAGGAGGTGGAGCCAGCATTGTGGAGGGAAGGCACAGCCCTATTCAGGTCCCAGGTGCAACTCCTCCCACCCATCTCCATGCAGATCTCTCTATTCAGCCCTGTGCTGACTCACCCTGTCTCCTGGAGTCCCCCAGCCCCTGTCACTCACAAACCCAGACAAGGAATACACAACCTAGCAGAGGCAGGCTTGGATAGTTAGGCAAGAAAATACCTACTTTCTAAAAGTGGTATTTTCAAACACAGAATGTTAAAACCAACTTCACTAAAAGATGTATTTTATCATTCTGAGTTCAGGCATACTAAATTCGTTTTTCTACCATGTTCCCTAGGTCAAGTAGGATTATAAGATGTAATAATCAAACTGCCCATTCTGGCCTATGGGGAACAGGTAGCCTTACAATAGTGAAAAACGAAAATGGCTGTAATTCACTATTAGGACATGCCACACACACCAGGGCATGTCCTACCTTATACTAAAATGCACCCTGCCCTTGGGCCTACCATAGGGGTGACTAATATGCAGAAAAGGGAAGGTTTAGGGACTGGCAAGTGGGTGCACTTGCCCAGTCAACATGGCAGTACCAGACTGCACACAGGCTCTGCAATGGCAGGCCTGAGACACCCTTTTACAGGCTGCTTCCGTGGGTGGCACAACCAGTGCTGCAAGCCCACCATCATCCTTTGATTTACAAGCCCTGGGCACACTCAGTGCACTGTACTAGGGTCTGACAAGTAAACCAAACCAACCAATCATGGAGTCACTAATCCACACATCAATTTACCATAGGGAGCACTTGCACTAGGGCACTGAATAGCAGTGACACAGTGCCCAAAGCATCTATAACCAGCAAAAACACATGAGGCAACAGCAAAAAATGGAAGGGAGACACACGCCAACAGTGCCAGGTCTAACAACCATGAAAAAGAGGATGTCTTGCTATACATCTTGATAAAAAGAGACACACTTCTCTGTGCCTGTTCTCGGGAGCGTGCAACTCCGTAGTCCTTGCAATTCTGCAGGTCGGCGTCCTCACAATACTGGTCTGCCTTATTTCAGCTGAGCCACAATTAATCTCCCGAACAATGAAATAACTTCAGGGGGTTGGAGGAGCCCTAAAGAAGGCATCTGCTCGGACTGAGTAAGATTCTCCACTCAAAACTTTGCCTCATGAAGGAAAAGGAAAGACATACCAGACTCCAGATCAAACCAGTCACATCAAGTAATAATTTCTTCGGTACTCCGGGGGTCGCACACTGGCACTGAAACTTATCCCTTAGACCCCTTCTCCATCAGGGATCCAGCAGCGGTCCCGTAGGACATGGCGCAAAAGGGACGGCAAAGCAGGGTGGAAACTTCTGGATTCCCCATGCTAGCATCTTAGTTATATATTCGGATTAAATTCCTGTCATGATTGGGAAGGGGAGGATATCTTAACGCACAGACCAAATTTATCAGATGAGTCAACCCTACTGGCATCGAGGGGGTCACGCTCTAGTACTGCAATCAATTCCTCAAACCCCCCCCCCCCTCATTTGTTTTAGGCCCCTACGTCTCTCAAGGGTTAACCAAACCAATACAAAAAACTCAAAGAACACAAGGAATTCAATATGCTTAAGATCAGAAGTTCAAGCACAAGCACACTAGATAAGTCTACCCATGAACTCTGCACGTATTGCACTGAAATGAGACAACCACCCTCTCATGGTGTTATATTTTTTTTAAATTTGAAAGTATATATGCAAGGGTTTTATTAATTATACATAGTAAAGCATTACGTACCAACTTAGTCAATGGGCATAACTAAATTGTGAGAAGACCGGGACATCAGACACTGCTGACATTTTTATGCATTAGCACCCTTGTTCTGGAATGGATCACTGCTGCTTCTATTTTTACCGATTTTAGCGATCTCTGCCCTCCCAGCCGGAGCATGCACACTAGTCTTGAACTCAGAAGCCTTTTATCTATTTTCTTATTTATTGTTTTTTCTCCAACATGCGCAATTATGTATATTATAATGATTTTAATTAATCGAACAATAAATAACATTCATTCAGTGAGGCTATGGTCCAAATCGATAAATCAGAGTGCCTCTCTGCAGCACAACATGGTCACCTGTGTACATTCTGGGAGTGTTCGAGGAATGGGGTAACCATAGGGCAGTCCAAGAGTCCGTCAAGGCCCAGTAGATTCAATTCCTTTCGGTAGGCAGGATCAGCCCATCCCCCATTAAACCAATCGTTAATCGTTGTGAGTTGCGCTGCTAGGGAGTAGCCGTGAAGATCAGACACTCCCATTGCCCCGTCATATGGGGAGTGCTGCACACTGACAAAGGGCACACATTGGCGTTTCCCCGCCCAGATAAAGGTAGTGATCTTCGATGTCAGGGTCTGAACCCATTTCCAAGAGGTCAGATGGGGAAAGTTTAAAAAAAGATACAAGATGTGAGGCAGCACCTTCATCTTAAAGAACGAGTTACTTACCTTCGGTAACGATGTATCTGGTAGAGACACAATCTAGCCGCAGATTCCTTAACTTAGAATATCCCCCAGGCATCAGACTGGATCCGGAGAATTTTTCTCAGCAGCACCTCTGCGCGCCGGGGGATGGCGCCGCATGGCTCTGCCCTGACGTGGGGACTCTACGGATACAGTGTCAGGTGCTGCTACTTGGCATGAACCCACATTGATTCGGGTGAACAAGATAGGGCAGAGTCTGAGTGAGCCAAATAGCCAAGAGTTTCACAAATATCTTGACATCAACATTAATAAGAGATATGGGCTTATAAACAAACACCTATCAAGTGGCTGACCTACCTTAGGGATCACAATAATCGTGGTTGTGTCCATCTCTGGGGAGGAACGACCCTCGGTCTGCCACCTCTGTGTACAATGCCATGAGGTGCGGTTGCAGGAGGGATCGAAAGTGTTTAAAGTATTCAGTCGGAAAACCGCCTGGACCCGGTGTCTTCCCGGAGGACAGTTCAGACAGCGCATATCCAATTTCCTCAACTGTGCGCAGTTGGTCAAGGTTGCATACCAGGAACGTAGGAATGGAGGGCAGCAGGATATCGTGGAGGATTGGGTGATCAAGTTCTTGTGGGGATCTGGGGGCTGCCGCAGAAAGTGTACAGTAATATTCTGTAAAGGCTTGTACCAATGCCGAGGTTTGTTCATGACGACAATTCGCTGCATCTCGAATCAAGAGCACTATCCTGGAAGCCACCTCCCTGGAGGCCTGCAAATAGAGGAGCTTGCCAGAATAGTCCCAGTGTTCATAGATCCTGTGGGTTGAGGCCTTCCAGCACTGCCTGGCCTCCTCTAAGGAAATCTGTCTTAAACTGGATCTGGCCAGTTTCAGTCTATGGTCTAAGATGGCCGTGGGTCGGCAATGCATCTGTCTTTCTAAGTTAAGGATCTGATACTCTAAGTCTGCCATTTGCGACAGACTGAGTGCTTCTTTGCAGCGGACATTGCCTTTAATCAGCCTTTTGAGAGTGAGTTTTCTGGCCGCTCATAGCGTTCCGGCAGATTCTACAGTGCCCTCATTGGTCTCTAAAAATGATTGAATCTCCTCCTCCACAAAATCAGCACATTCTGATCTCCGAGGTACCATGCGTTGACCTTCCACAGAGGTCTCACGTGTGATTAAGCGGGCCCAACTCAAGGAGAAGAGGGGCGTGGTCTGATATTCCCCTGGGAAGGATTTGGACTTGTGTAAGGTGGAGGATGTCGGGTGCTGGAAGCCAGAACTGGTCAATCTGTGACAATGTTTGTGTGCCGCTGATGCACGGGTATGTGCACATAAGTGAGGGTGCCACGTTCTCCAGGAGTCACAGAGGCCCAATGATTCCGCCCACTGTGAGAGCCTGTGCAGAATGAATTCGACGGCCTGACCGGGGGGTCCAGAAGTGTCCCAAACTGGATCTAGAACAGCATTAAAATCACCCCCTATTAAAGTGACGCCTTGAGGGATGGTTAACAGAAGGTCTCGGAGCACCTGTTGCATCATTTGGAGGTGTGGCTAGGGGACGTAGGCAGGCAGAAATGTGAGGGTGCCACGTTCTCCAGGAGTCACAGAGGCCCAATGATTCTGCCGATTGAGACAGCCTGTGTAGAACGAATTCAACGGCCTGACTGGGGGTGGGGGCCCGGGGGGTGGGGGGGGACGGGGAGGCGGGGGGTGGTCCAGAAGTGTCCCAATCTGGATCTAGAACAGCATTAAAGTCACCCCCTATTAAAGTGACGCCTTGGGGGAGGGTTAACAGAAGGTCTCGGAGCACCTGTAGCATCATTTGGAGTTTTAGCTGGGGGACGTAGGCAGGCAGAAAATTAAAGTGTCTGCCTTCAAATCGACCATCAATTCCCAGATAACGCCCTTGGGGGTCTATATGGGAAGCAGAGACTACTATGAGAAACCCTTTATGTAGCATGATCGCCACCCCACGGGAGCCCCAGGAGAAGCCAGCGTGGAACACCCAGTCATAACCAAAATGACCCTAAAAGGTGGGTTTCTTGAAGCATGAGCACTTCAAGTTGAAAGCGCTTAACGTATCGTAGGACGGCTGATCTTTTAATGCGATCAAGGTGGCCATTAACATTCTAAGACAGAACCTTTACCATCAACAACAGGAAAAGGAATCACAGAAGAAATCGGTCCTGTGGGGAGATGCCAGGAGGGCCAGTGGGAATGAACCGCCGTGGGAATACTCAGAGAGGAATACCGTGACGCGATTGAGTGACATGTATGGAACATATGAACCATGTGTGCAGACAAACTAAAACAAACAGAACAACCCATCCCCCCAACTGCCCCCAGCCCACACTTGCAACCCTGAAGTATATGTCACCCTAAACTCCAACATATCAACAATCAGATAAGACTAAAAGACATAGAGGGGCTCCAAAATCACCTCCCGTAAAAATAAGGATCCTAGTGTCAGAAAGCATTTACAACATAGCCCAGTTCTGTGATCTAGTCAGGGGTTAGGGAAGGGGTTGTAGAGGTGTCATGGTATAGTGGTCTATAATTTCCAAGGTCAAAGAATCAATGGTAAAAAAAACAACAACCATATATAGGGGTTCCCATCCAGTGAGTGTATTAACCGTGCAGGCAAAATTCTATGTCCGCCAGCCCCGGCAGGAAGCAGAAGGATCTGCCTCACCTAAGACTCCAATCACGCACTAGAAAAATCTGCAAACAAAAGGGTACTATAAGGACTTTAAAAAAGCTTTATTTAAAACATATACCAGTATGTCTATACCTGTGTTTCTTCTTTCTCTTCCTTTACATCTTGACCATCTGCAGATTTCCTTCTTTTCTGTTTTGGATCATCAATTTCATCCTCTTCTTCCTTATCCTTTCTATCTTCTTTCTTGAATTTCTTGTCCTTCTCTTTTTTGTCATCCCTCTCTGGTAGTGTTAATAGTGCTTTGTATATCCGTACTCCAAAATCTCTCTGTAGCATTTCATTGAAAAGCTCTGCAAACAACGATACCTAAATCAAAGCAATGATGAGTGTCTAGTGAAAACAGGCTCTCGCACATACAGTGAACTTAAGAAGAATTTGTCCTGGAATTAACGTTGGTCATTATCAGGATAAACAAATTATCTAATAGACATTTATAGGGTTCATCCTGATTTAAGGTGTATATTATGCTTAAATTAATGTAGATTTTAATTATACTATGTCAATAATCACATTTACAAAAGGCACTTTTTTAAATCGGTTATTATGGTGTCAACATCATGACAGGGCTCGAAAAATCCAGCCCACTCGCTATGGCGAGCCAGATTTAATCAGGACGAGCTATTTTTAGAGCCTACTCGCCTGTTCTGGGGAGCTGACAACAGGTGTTCTGCTTGCTCACAAAGTGAATGAGCAATAAAGATGCTTTTAAATCTTGCTATCTTGTCACATTTGCTCAGCTTTCAGAGACAGAGGTCAAAAGTCAGTTTGTCTTCCTACATTTACTTTTCTTTTTGTGACTGAAGTTAGAGGATTTTGTTAAGTGAACTGGGTGACAATCGTGCTGTGCAAAGCATGTGAAATGAAAGGCTGTAAGATTTCAGGCTTTTTTCCTAACACAACACTGAAATAGCTAATAAGTGAACTGTTCAATCATTTCAAATATATTTCACTAGTTATGAAGAAACATTTTTGTAATTCTGTGGTGAAAAAAAGATTTTTAAGATCAAAACAAATCAGAACACTTTACTTAATGATGTGCAAATTTTAAATATTTTTGCTGAAACAATTTTAAATCATTGTTTATGCACTATATAGTTTTATCAGTAAAGCTACATGTTAGCGGGAAAGTTTTGTGGCCATTTCATTGGAAAATGTGCTATCTGTAAATGACAGTGCACTACTACATCATGCTTAGTAATATATATATGAAAAGTGAGTTTTTAAACATGAACTGGGAAATATTTCTGCTCATGCCCAGATGACAATGCTATTAGTGAAGTAGGAGGCAAGCTAG
Organism: Calotriton arnoldi; assembly: GCA_963921515.1. NCBI lineage: Eukaryota > Metazoa > Chordata > Amphibia > Caudata > Salamandridae > Calotriton > Calotriton arnoldi. The sequence continues at coordinate 1,445,675 of CAWUFW010001729.1, forward strand.
GGATCCTGTGTACCCTATATGTGGGCTTGATTCTTATTATACATGGAGCAAACATTTAGTCTAGTAAATAAAATAAAAAGAGTTTAATTGTACAGCAGAACTAGAAATAGAACTTGCATATTTGAAGGTGCTCTCTTATGTAATGATGAAGAAAAAGGTGGCTCCATAAGACAAACTGTTTGCCTAGGATTACACAATTTGAGACCAGTTCACGGGTCAAGTACATTACAGTTAGGTCAAGTAGATTATTCAAGTTACTAGACATGCAGGTCTAGTAACATTTTTATGAGTTTTCGAACCCTGCATTATAGTACATAAAAATATCAAATGGTATCATACATAATTACTACATATAAGTAACAGGTCATATGAGAAAAAGTATGTAGGTATGTACACCTGAATTCAAACAGCATTAAAACTGTAACATGTATGTTTCATCCCTTAAATTAATAATTTAACACCAGATTTATTGCAAATAAAATGTATTAGCCACTTGCTCTATATTTTGCTCATAGCCATCCATCACGAACATGAGTTCCTGGAGCCTCAAGATGATTCAGGTTTGGATGGATGCTAACAAATTGGCTTTGAATGAGAGGAAGACTTAAAAGTTTCCTTTAGGCTTTGTTACTCTATGATCACTTTATTTCCAGTAGCCAAGCCTAGGAAAGACACCACCTACTTCAGATTTGGCAGATGATATAATCAACCCCAGGCTTAACCCCCACAAACAAATGAACCCAACTGGTTAAAAAAAAGATATCATTTATTGCTTCAAAAATATAACACATTTCCTTAGGAACATGTGCATCTGAGCCTTAACTCTATGATTACACAAATGCCCTGTATTCTGATCGGCTCACCATATTTTAAAGCATTAAAACAAGACCACGCACCCGATTGTTCATGCCGAACAATGAGATCAAACCAAACCTTCATTGACTCAGTCTCCCTTCAGAATAAATATCTAGATACTGTCCAACAAGAACTCTAGGATTAACAAATGACTTTTGCATCCATTTCAAAATTCCATGAACAATGACTGGTAGCTACAAGTTCAAGCTCCCACCCCGTGTAACTCACTATCATCCTCACCAAAACCCAAAACATGTCTCCTCAAAATGTATAAGAAATAAAATAAAAAAATCTGGGCCCAGGCATTATTGGTCAACCCTTCAAACCCTTGCTCAGGGCATTGCCACTCAGGATGCCATCCGCCTTGGTATTGCAGGAGTCATTTTACCCAGGATTGGGGCTGTCTCATTTGTGCTGCCCAGTTGTGACTCACTCACACTCACCCCCCCCCCCCCCAAAGGCTACCAGCTCAGCCAATTCTATCAGTTTGTGGGCACCTCAAAATCAGTCACAATATGCCCCATCTGAGTGGGAGGCTACAGTGGGATTCGAAGATCCGCCACAGGATTTGAGGATACTAGGAATTAATTATCCCACACTGTATAAAAGCAACACCAAGGGCACGGCCAGGTGCTTGGCTTTCTAACTTGTTGATGTCAGGAAGCCTCTCTTTGGGCTCTGCTCTTCACCCATGCTCCTAGCTCTCTAGCTTATAAAATCTTCAAGCCAGGTGCGGAGTTCATCTTCTCAGACGTTTCAGCTAGTGGTGCATCTTGGAACTTCTTCTGCAGCATCACCTGAAAGAATTTCCTTGCATCATTGGAACTCTCCAACCTCTACCACCACTGTCTAGAGAGGCCTCAAGTAAGTGATTAAGATAGGGAGAGTTACATTTATTTGTTTGGATTGTGAAACTACTGTTGGATTATCACATTGCCCCTTGCGCCTACGTACTGGAACTCTACCTTGACTACCATGTTGTGCTGTAACAATTGTATCTTTAGTCTTTGCAGAGTTATTTACAAACCTGAGCGAACCTCTTTTCTATTTGCTGCCTCAAGTTGAGAAGTTTTACAAAGTATGTATAGGGCACTGGAACAGCACCAGTCTCACACGGATTCCCTTGGCTCTAGCATGATAAAGGTACTATGCTATTGATATGTTGAATGTCTACTAACGGCACCTGTTGTTTCAGAGATTCTTAAGTATTTTTCAGCTTCTGTAGAATGTTAGCAATAATGTGAAACCCATATAAAGACAAAACATCATGCAATTAAAATTGATGCAGGAGCAGAGCCTAACAGTAATCTTGTGTACTGCTTATTATAAAAAGAGTCATTACTCGCGAGAGACTAGAGAACACCCAAGAACCTTTATTTGATGAGACGATCTATGTAACTACAACTCTCATATCTATATGCCCCTTCCCCCACTCTTCGCTGTCAGTCTCAAGCACAGTCTTGAACATGTTCAGCACTGTCGACGAGGCAGGGGAATGATGGGTTCTACGTTGTACCTGCAGCAACATTTGGAGCTACAAGTTAGTGGTAACTTGAGTTTAAAACATTAATTCTTGCTAGCCCCTACTACACCAAACTTGACTTTGCTCCTTTGTACTAGGCAGTGATGTTCGCTGTTCAGCTGTATAATAAATAAAAGACCAAGATGAAAGACACTGGAAACATCTTACAGAGCACTGAGCCAAACAGATACCCAGACTTGCCCTAGTGCTGATTCCAACTTAATAAAAAGCAACAGCAGCAAGGGGGCAAGGCTCGTCAAGCCCCAAGATGGCTGCAATCTGCTGACATTCCTGGCTGGAACATTCGCCCTCTCCTGGGCTCTATGCTACCACAACAGTATGCACACTAGTGGGTGACCACTTAGGCACTAAAATGGAGTTCATCTTTGGCATTGAGGCCACCTGTGCCCTACCCAGCATGAGTATTAAGGCACAGTCGCACAAACCCACTTAAACTAATGGTGGTAACCCTCATGATGACATAACCCAGAGTGAGAGGAAGGGAGCAGTTGAGGAGGTGTCGGCTATCCGGTGCCTAAGGGGAGACAACACAGGGTGATTCTCTTGCTGGGAGTGCCATGTAATTACTGGAGCTGCAATGGGGAAGGGCTGGGGAATGGATTGGATGTTGGGTAAAGGGCTTGGTTGGGGAATGAACAAGACGAGTGCAGTATTCCCCTGTAGTCTGGCGGACAGTGACCTGAATAAAAGAGAACAAAGGAGCCATCCTCCACAGTGGATCAAGTGGCTTCCACCCTATTCATCCACCTTGAAAGTAGTTAAGGAGGTGATCTCTGCTGAGGGAGTTCTCCCTGCTATATTCCCCTATGCCCTGTGCATGCAGCCACTATGTCAGGTATGTGAGATAGGAGGAAGGGCAAACAGGACTTGAGTGAAAAGGAAGACTCCTCCACTCAATCCCTGAGCAAAATAGCCATGACACAAGAAGAAAAAGCCTTGCTAAGGGTACTTAATGAGCTACAGGAGGACTTTCAAGAGAGGAAAGGCACTACACAAATGAAGCTACAATTAAGGGATGCAGGATGCACAAAGACAACTCGAGGGTTTGTCTAATAAAGTGCATATGGTGAAGTAAAGCTAGAGGAGCTAAGAAGGGGTTACAAGTGTTAGAGGGACAAGCTGATGTGAGGCTGAAAGAGTACAAGTTGTTTGAACCTCACCCTGTGGATGTACCAGTAAAATAAGGAGAGGATTGAAACAGTGAACAACTTACTCTGCGGCACCCTTATTAGAGTGCTGGGAGTTCGAGTGGAGATTGAAGCAGATGCTCTTATTGGCAATAATATTGCAACATGTTGCAAAATGGTCAGAAAACAAGTTTCGATCCATACAATGGAGAACCTGAATCTCCCTGGAAGGAGTGGATAGAGGCATTTAAAGTATTTATGCTTGCTTCTGGAGAACAATTACTTGACGACATAAAACAGACAACCTTGTTGCAATGTTTGAAAAAAGAGGGATTAAGAGTATATCGCACCCTTCCAGAACTGCAAACTGAGGACAGAGGAGATAACTTACCTTTGTATACCAAAACTTTGACTCAATTAGAGGTACATTTTGGAACTAGGAAAAACATAATTTTAGTAAAATATCAAACAAAAACAAATCAAGTTGGTTTGTTTTTTATAAGTTTAAGGGCTCTTTTGGTGAATTGCCTATTTCCAGGAAAAAGCAACCAATTTATACCTGACCAAATAATGCTGCGCATATTGAACAAGGCAATACAAGAAAAACTTTGAAGTGCACATAACCTAACATTACTAAAAGTGCTGAACATAGCGAGGGGAGAGGAACTAACATCTAAATGTGTAAAAAAGTAGGAATGAGAAAAACAGAGTTGTATGCTTTCATAAAGAAAGAATGAATGAGGAATTCTTGAGCTGTTTGAAGAATTCTCTGACACAATATATATAAAAGTTTTGATAAAGTATCAGTAAGCAAAAGAACCATGAAAATGTACAGAACAATAGTATGAGGTATGGAATCTCAAACAATTGCATAGATGATAAAAGTTGTTCAGCATGGACTGGGACATGCATGAAATGCAAAAAAAAAAAAATTGCAACGACATGTAAGAAAAATAGAGACGTGTAAACGAAGTAAATGAAAAACGGTGACAGAGGAGAAAGATGACAATGATTATTATGCTTTACATGTAAAGGATGAAGAGATGCAGAGTGTGAATGAGATTAAGGAAAGTCAAATAACGGATTGTGATGTATACAGGTAAAAAGGAGCGAATGATCTTAAATGTATAATGATCAATAACATAGAATTTGAAGTTTTGGTACATTCGGGAACAAGATATAGAATATTATCTGAAAAACACTGTCAAGATGTGTTAGACCTGGAAAATGGGAAAGTGAGTAAAACTGATTTAAAACAATTAGGTGTATGGTGTATTAGGAATAGAGACAACTGGTTATTTTGTGTCAGAAATAGTTTTTAAGAAAACAAAAAATAATGGCAGTGTTTATTTCACTAAGAAAGGAGCAGCTATTTGGGGGTTGAACACAGTTGCTCCCCGGGGAGCATAAAGTGAGCGCACATGCCAGTTGCGCCCCTTGCTTGAGGTGCGTTAGGCTTCAGTATAGGCATAGGCTTAGATGACAAGTAGGATGATTGATCCTTCCCCCTCTTCCTGTGATGAATGGAGTGCCCTTCTTTAATTCCTGTTAGACCTATTTCTAATTTGTCCCCATTTCTGCACCCAAGCCCAGTAATTTTAGGAAATTTGAAGTATCCTGCATTATTAGCACTTTTATGTGAAAAGTCGGTACAAACTGAGAAGCATAGCTGTTGCAACACGATATTACATTTGTACTGAATTTCGCTCTTGGTAGATAAAACATGTTTAAAAAGTTCTGCTTTATAATGAACTCCATGATAATTACCTCTGTTGACAGCGTCTGAAGAGGAAATCACTTCTATCTGGTTAAATAATGATTAGCTGTATTAAGTATTATTTTTTATTTATATTGCTATGCTTTGTATCTCAATGTATGAAACTATACCAAGTTCTTATTGTGTAAAAGATGCATCAGCTCACCAACCCTTTCAAAGATGGCAAGGCTCTGGTATTCCTGCAAGAGGCAGCAAAAATGAAATTATTTGGTACATAGATTTGGATTCTGCTACATTTCCTACTCTGGGACATCACCTTCATTTCCACTCTCTGTTCCAAGGGCTTCTCCCAATTCATCCCTCTCTCTTAAAGATCTTTACTTTCAGCTTGCTTCCTTGCTCTCATTTCTTGTTGGAGCCCCTCAAATGTCAAGGCCCTGTGTACTTCAGGACCCCAAGCTATCATTTAATTCTCACCTCGGACCAAGATTATCTCCCGTTCAGGTCTCTACCCCTAATTCCGCTCTTCTCATTTAAGTGACATTTCTTGCTTTAAGGAATTTCTATATCAGGACCAGCCCTATTAAGCTCACTTCCTTCAATCTGCTTCTCATCTTTTTCAGGAAGCCTCACAAATCAGTCTTCTGCTTGAATCGGCCCGGCTGGGCATGTGAAGTCCTAGGGAGGCCGGAGATCTCAGCCATGATTGACAGAGCTATGTTAGGTTTTAAATTCCTGTCCCTGCAATGTATTCCTTTCACGTTATATTAGGTTAGCAATTTGTGGCTAAATAGATGCCAGTTGTATTTACGTTATGCAACCCACTGAGTTATCCGTGTAATGTGCAGGCTTCAGTTGGCGAATGCGACTCCATTTTGTTTCTTGCAATCCTTATTAGGCTGCTCAGACTGTGCTCGAGTTAGGCCTCATGGCCGGTAATGCTTGCCTCAGCAGAACACTATTTCGCTAATGTTTTTTCTTTCTGTCCAAGGCTGTTTCCCGATCTGCTAATGAGGAGACAATTCAGCTCTTGCATACCAATCTAAGTGTGTAGTTCTGCTCCCACGTTAGGAGACGCTGAGACCCAGCGCAGTGGCCTTGAGTTTCTGATAACATGTACCCATCTGCCAGGTGGTAGCTCATCTCCCAGTGCCTCCTTTGTTCATGTTCGGCCCCGGCTGGTAGTTTTCCATGGTGGGCGGGGTTGGAGGCTTTTGGGGAAGAATGATTACTCACTGTGGACCGGGGGGTAGTCAGTCCCTCGGCAGACATCTTAGGGTGCAGGTCATGATGGACTCCTCTATAGAGCAATTCTAATAAACATGTAAGTTTGTATTCTCTACTGTCTGACCGACTCTTCATTCTTGGGAAGGCATAGCAGGTGGTTGTGAGAAAACCCGAGCGGCCCTAGCGGGCCACTTCCTTCAGCAACACATACAAAGTCAACAGTACCAAAGGCTATGTGTGTAAAAAAGAAAGGCTGCTATGACATGACAAGATGTCCAAATCTTTATTTAAGTGTTTAGTCAATTAAAACCATTACACTGTAATTCATTCATTGAGTATCATAAACAAACAATTACTTTACTTTATATCTAAAACACAGTCATAGACTGTTTTGTCAAATTGTTTTCCTATAAAATAACATATCGATAAAACCATTAACAAGTCATTTGTAAAAATGTTAAAATCATTAATTCCTGCAAAACGTTTCTATAAATGCTGCAGCTTTCTATTAAACGACCATTTTGCTTCTAAATGATAGTTATCTCCCACGTAGGTCAGACTTCTATGGATGTTACTTAATTTCACTGTTCTTTGAATTTCTTGAATGCAGTAATGACAGGATTTCCTTTATAACTGATATTATCCCAGAGTTTAAAGTGCAAGTGCCTTGTGCAAATTAGTCAATGTTACTTTGTTCTTACATGTTCTCCAATTATCATATCCCAATATTACTTCTTTATAAAAGTGCAAGTGCCTTATACAAGTTGTTCCATTACTTTGAAATGTGCTTTTACAAATTTTACACCCCTGCAAATAAGGGGAATAGAGGAGCCACCAAGCCAAGTGATTACTGCTTGCCTACAGGATCGAATTTTCAAGTTTCTAAAAATTCCTTTCAGCATTTTCTTCCTTTCTATCAAGAACTTCGGGCAGAAGATGTGTATCAAAGTTTCTTGCTTATATTTACACAGTCGGCATTCTTAGTTTTGCGACTGGTCCTTCCAGGTGGGGATTAGATCTTTTGTTTCCCACGTACCAAAACAGAATTGCATAAACTGGTGTTTTATTGACAGTGAGAAGTGAGCTGTAAGATACTCCTGGGGCAGCAGTTTTTTTATATGAATTGATCACTGTTCAAGCATGTCGTCTTTGTGTGAAGGTATTCTTATCTATCAGATGTGACAATTGCTTGGTTGTAGCCTTTATTACTTGATAAAAAGCCTGTTTCCCAATACTCGCACTTCAGGCTTCTTGTACTCCTAGTTCCTCAATAGCCTGGTTTAGGTGTTGTCCCCAGGATCCTGTTTTATTATTCTGTTTTTGCTCCTCGATTTCCTGCCAGCACAAATTATTGATGGATCCTCTGTCGGAAGCGCATAGTCTCCAGCATAGTTTTATGAAAGCGCTTTTACATTGATATATTTGATTCGACAATCCAAACTCTAAGAGCAATTGAGCTGGGGAAGTTGATTTCGGAATATTAAACACAGATTTGTATGCTCTCGTTTGTATTTTGTTTAGAATGTCTACTTCACGACCTCACAGCGTTTCCATGCCATATGTCATTGTTGGCATTAACTGGGCGCGCATTGCTGTTAGCAGGTGGACTAATGAAGGACAGGTCAGTTTCTTTTTTTAATAATTTAAAACCATAGGTTAGCGATTGAGCTTTCGCTTGCATGGCTTCTAAATGTTGTTTACCTTTCATTTGGTGCTCCACGTTAAAACCCAGATATTTATATGTATTGACTACCTCAACTTTTTTTTCCTTCCAGGAACCAAGAATGCTTCTTGTTGGTAGAGTCTACCAGCCGTACTACTTTAGTTTTTTTCAGGTTTAACTCTAGCCCTTGTTTGTCAATATAACTTTTTAGGGCCTTCATGCTATGTTGCAATCCTATTGGCATTTGGCTTAGTAGGGCAATGTCGTCTACATACTGAAGACATCCTATTTCTTCATGAGTCAAGATTGGCGGATGGGAGTTGATGTTCTGGAGTACTTCTGCAAGATCTGCCAGATATATATTAAACAAACATGGTTCTAAAACGCACACTTGTTTTAGACCATTTTTTGTATCAATTTTGTTTGTGGTGTGGGTACCATCTCCAATTTTTACCAAGGCCCAGGTTCCAGTGAATAGCTCTACGATTGCCCTCAATAAGATATTTGGTATGCCACATAAGGTCATTTTTTGCTATAAGCGCCCCCACGGCACTCAGTCAAATGCAGACTTAAGGTCTACAAAAAGCTGAGTTTTCCTTTTTTTGGCCTTTTCTGCTAAGAGTGCCAACGCTGTTAGGTTTGTTAGTGTCCCCATGCCAGCCCTGAACCCTGTTTGCATTCAGGGTAGAAGCGTGATGGCTTGTATCCAAGATTTGAGATGCTTTAGTAAACAGGCTGCGTAGAGCTTGGCCTCTACGTCAATTAATGCTATTAGTCTGTAACTCGTCGGTATTGACGGGTTTCCACTTTTGATAATTGTTTGGAAAATGCTGCCTTTCCAAGATTCCGGAATATTGTTCGTATGATACAGCTCATTAAAAAAAGGTGTGAAATACTGGGCCCAATAAGTTGTATTTCCTTTAAAAAGAGCATTGTGTATTCCGTTCAGTCCTGATGCCCCTTCTGATTTAAATTCTTTATAATTTTTTCTAGTTGTTCTGTGTCCATGACCGGTGACAGATTTTTCTTGCTGTGAGTTGTATTCACATTGTCCCTTTTGTCATTAACATGTTCTATCTGTCTTATTGAAGCTTGACATGTACTCATTTGGATTCTCCATCTACCTGGTCCCACTTCTCTTCGGCCTCTGGTTCGGCCGTATGATTCCCACACAGCTGCATTTATCCCTACGTTTTGTTGTCTTGTCTGCCCGAAAGACAGACCATTTACCATCTGCCAGAATTTTTTGCTGTTCTGCTGTTTACTTGAAATAAGAAGTTTGTTCCACAGATCGACCCGATATCTTGTTAGGTCTCGCATACGCAGCGCGCATGCGCTGCATAGGAAAAAGACCTTTAGAAATCGATTCCCTTTTGCAGCCAAAAACGTGCACGCATTGCATTGCTTTGAATGGCAACGCGTGCACGTTTGGCGATTCCCTTGCGGGAGCGAGCTTTTAAACCATCTGTTTGTAATTAACAGATGGTTCCTGCTCGCTCCCGCAAGGGAAACAGGTGCAGGCCCCCTCCTCTCTCCCCTCCCCCTGCTGCCTCTCGTCAAACTTGCACTGACTTTCGTCATAGAAGGCAGCAGGCGGGGGAGTAGGGTCTTTACTAGCGCGCATGCGTCGTTGCATACTTCCGTAGCTCCATGCGACGCCCTGCCTTAGAGTCGTTCTTTCAATGACGGCAGTTGAAGGTGTGCAGGTCAGCGGAGTATTAGGTCGTTCCTTCCGCCTGTGCGCTTCCCTGGGTCGCAGCAATGATGGCGGCCGGTAGGACGAGTGCTATCGCTGCGGGCGTGTGCGGGGCTCTTCTAGTCGGTTATTGCATTTACTTTGACAGAAAACGGCGCAGCGACCCTGGCTTTAAACACCGACTGCGGGAACGTGAGTAGTCCTGGTCCTATCTTAGAGGGAGGGCAGGAGGCTCTGCTACAGTCACCAATTGCTTCGCAACCTCCGAGTGCAGAGCCAAGCTTGTAGAACGTGCGCTATTTCATCTCGACGGCTCCTGGATCAGATGGCGTTGAGAAAAGTATCTCTCGCCACCCGAGAGCGGAATTAATGGCAAGCAATCTAACACCCCCTCCTCCCCCCAGAAGCACTCCAGTCCTGGTGCTAAGCCTGGTGGAAAACCAAATGCACCAAAGGTATGTTTTATGTTTGGCTCGAATGCCTCTTTAGTACCAAGCATGTCAAATTTCCAGATGATCTAAAAGGTCAGTGAGAAATGAAGAAATTGTAAGTTTTATCATTGGTTCATGGCAAAGACTCGTTTATGCATTATGTAACGTTTAGCAAGTACATTATCGGGATACGACATTGCCTCGTCTCATTTGAGCCATGTTAAAATGGGCCCTGCCATTACAATAACAAGAGATATCCTGCAATCGCAGCTTCCGCACTGCTGCATGAAGTGCTTTTTTGTTTGACCAAGATAGCAGACAAAAAGACCGACCCCTCCAAACCACAGCACATTTCAGCACCTATACCTCTCAAGAGAAAGGCCATGAGAATATGGTTTGAATTGTGGGCATCTGGCATTAAGTGGCGTAGTGATGTTGCAAACCTTTTTTTTAAATATCGACGATTATTCAGTTTGAAAAAATGAAACGTGTAAGAAATACTCCGATTCATAATATTTGCGTTTAACACACTTGAGAATGCAAATCATACGCAAACTTAGTTGACCACCTTCTCTACTGAGCGATAATTAGAATGTGTTTTTCGTGAGACAACCAGGAAGATCATCTTTAACATTTGTCTATCACATGGACAGGTATTTTATTACACTTTCACTAACGCCATATAATCAACATATTCTTCCCTCATTGGGAACCCAGCTACCATGCACTGCCAGCAGTGGCGATTTGCCTAAACGAGCCTTCACGGTTACTTTTCTGTGGTAAAGAGACATTAAAAATGTCAAATGTTGTTAAGACCCTATGGGTCTCCATTGTAACAATGTTTAGCTGTCAGTTGAGAAATGACAACGTTAAGTTAATTAACAAAATCTAGAATGTAATCAATGACGCCTTCAAGAAATATAACAGTCCAGCTGGTTATTTTTACAACAGGGTCAAAGTAATTTACAAACCGCACGACGCGAGACAGAGAAGGAGTGATGTGACGCCAATAGACTAATGTGATACAACGCTCAGTTTTGGCTAAAACCAAGTACAACACTGCCCGTCGAGCCTACTAAGTTACTTTCAACAAGGAGGGAAAAAAAACAAGCATTGGCATAGCCAATAGGTCTCGCTTTTGGGACCTTATAAGTGTTTAGCCATGCAACAGTTGATATTGTTGCACCAAGGATATTGTGCTGGTTAACTAAACACTTATAAGGTCCCAAAGGCGAGACCTATTGGCTATGCCAATGCTTGTTTTTTCTTTCTAACCGTTTTTCTTATACTGGGTTCTTAGTTCAAGTAATCTGCTTTTATCAGATCTTATTCCTTGCTTTGTCTGCTTTGTGATTTTTTTGCATTCTTGCAGTATTTGCATTTTTTGATTTCGTAACTTACTGCTATACCAAGGTTGCTTTCCAGATCCCCGTTGTGTTTTCCGTTTGAATTGTACTTGCATGTCTGGTTTTTTGTTGGGAATTTTTCCAGTAACGTCTTTTTTAACATTTCCCATGCCTTTTGTTGTTCGCCTTCTTTTAATTGCTCATCATCCCTATTGTTTTGTTTGTTTTTTATTGTGTCAATTGTTCTGGCATGCTGGTAGCCCTCGGTCATCAGCTTTTCTATCCCCTTTCCCTGACATTTCAAGCTTTTTAAATTAAATGTTACAGGAGCCGAAATTAGCTCTTTAGTTAATTGTTTCAGCTCAAACTTGTATTTTATTCGAATGATTTGGGGAAAGTGGTCGCTCTCCGTGCGGGGGCTTATTTGAAAGTGACATACCTGTTGCATTGCGAATTCACTTACTAACGTGTAATCTATCATTGAACAGTTGTTTCCACTTATAAAGGTAATGGAAGCCGGTGAGTTCTCTCTTGTATTCCCATTCAGGAGCCTTAGTCCAAGTTTTTCCAGCTGAGTTCTATAAATGTTCCTGCTTGGATGCTGATTCTTATTTTTTTCCATAAATCTGTGTTAAAGTCTCCTGTGATAATAAACGGAGCGTGTTTATATTGTCTCTGAATTGTTTTGAGTATTTCACGTAGGATTTTCATATGCTCCTCTTTTGACTCTTTTCTGGGGTGGATATAAACATTTATTAATAAGATTGCTGTAGGCACCAAACTGTCCTTCTGTATTTCAATAATTATCGCCTAGATCCAATTTATCCCGGTTTCCAATTATTCTATTTGCCAGTTGAAATTTGTCGAACAGAAAAAGGCAAGACCCCCTTTGGCATGACCAAATTTTGACGACTTCACTGCCAATTCATGATAGTCTGTATATCCTGTAATACGTGTTGGTTCTAGACACCACGTTTCCTGCATCAGTATTATGTCATGATTTTGGAAAAATTCAATGGCTTCGTTGTGTTGAAGCAAATTTTCAAGCCCATGAACATTCCAGGAGCAGATATTTAACCAGTCTTGATCCATAACTGGTCTTTTAATCTTCTTGTCAGGGCTGTGTTATTGCTTGGTTGTTATAAACCCATGATCCTGCCTGGTTTTTTGCAGTGCTAATGTCGTAGTACTCCTGCGGGTCCATGTCCAGCAGAGCCTTGCTGGAATACTTACTGATCTTTAAGTTTTCAAAGGATCTCTGATTTGAGCCTGTGCCTGCTGTGGCCGCTATGATACAGACACAGTTGAGGCACTACAGAGCACGAGTCTACGTCAAATCCTCAATAGATTGAGCTGTGAACACCAGGGGGGTAGTTGCATCTGAGTTGGAGCTGTCAGACTGCCTGTCCTCCCCGGAGGCCGCCGAGCCAGATGTAAGGAGATAAGGCGTCAAGAAAAGCCCCTGAAGAGACCCCGAAGCATCACTGTGCTGCTCATTGCAGCATTGCGCAGGAGTAGGTGTCTCCCCTTTTTGAGCAACTGCGGCAGAGCCGGCGGACAGTGTCCATAACTTGAGTCATCATTTGCCGTGAGGAGGGACGCGATGGCGAGCGGCACCGGGAACTTCCAGTGAAAGACTCCATCCAGTCCCAGGCCTCCTCCTGCTGTGAAAACAAGTGGGTACATTAACCATCAAAAATCTGCAGTTTAGCAGGGAAAAGAAGAGCATCCCTGAGGCCCATCTCGCGCATCTACCACTTGACCTGAAGCAAGGAAGCCCTCTGGTGGTGGACCGCCAGTGTGTAGTCCTGTAAAAACATTATCTTCCCATTTTTGTACCAGACAAAACTTTATCTCAAGCCATCGTCAACAAAGAATCCAGGTCACGATAATTCAAGAGTCTCACCACCATAGGTATAGGGGGCGTCCCGTGAGGGGAACGCCGGGCGGGTACTTTGCACACGCGTCCAACCCAAAAATAGTGTGAGAGCGTAGTGGGAGCCACATCCTGCTTAATCCAACGTTCCAGGAGCTGCACTGGGTCCACACCCTCTGCATACTCGAGGAGGCCAATAAGACGAATGGTGTTGCGGCGTGAGCGGCCCTCTGCATCATCTAGTTTCCGTTCAGTGACTCGCAGCCTCTTTGCAATGTCATGAATCTTCTCAGCAGGTTCCTGGGCAGCCGGACGCAGCTCTCCCAGGGCCTGTGTATTCACGATGACCTTTTCAGACAGCTTACGTTGGTTTTCACAGAGGATCACCAGATCGTTGGTAAACTAATCAAACTTAACCACAAATGCCACATGGGCCTCAGCAATGGCAGCCACAATTTTGTTCAATTTACAGGGGCAGACAGTGACACAGCCGAATCCAGCTTGAGAACGACCGCAAGTCCAGAGAACGAAGGGCCAGGGCAAGACAATCCGCGGCGGGAAGCCCTTACAACCCACCACGGGGATAGGCCAATGTCTCAAACCTGCACTGGGTGTCCAAGGCGGACAGGACAGCTTAGATGAGAAGTTCAAATGGAATGGACCCCCAGCAGTAGCAGCCACACCCGCTATACAGTGGCCTCCACTCACAGTCTGATGCTGTCCCCCGGGGGGTGGTCCACCCACACACTCAAGGCTCCTAGTCGTGTACACTCAGGGCCTGGTAAGCCGCACGGCCACACCAGCCCCCCAAGGACAGGGCTGGCCGCGCACCATGAAGAACCTGCAGCCTGATCTCAATTAAGGGCCGCGGAGAGCGTAGAAATGCACACTCACTCCACAGGCCCGGGTCCTCTAACTGATAGGAAACTGGCAATGGCAAAGGCAGTGGAGACGGCAGCCACCGTGGGCCGGATTAGGCCGGAGTGGGGACGCCTCACGGCTCCGGCCCCTCTGGCTCAGCAAAGCACCACACCGAAATTCAGGTGCCGCCGCTGGTACCCGGAGGGGCCCGATGCGGCGGTGTGGCAATCCACCTCAGATGAATGACTCTGTCCTCGGCGAATGATTCGGGATCGTCACGGGCATCGGAGTTCCTGCGCTACACATCCACCATGTTCGGCGACAGGGCCACGCCCCCTGGTTGACCTCTTTAAGGGGGGTTTCTGTCTGAGTGTTCTAGGGATGAAAATCAGTCTGGCGAAGAACAGACCTTGTAAGGGGTGATTGGGTGAGGAGAAACCGAATGCAGAGTATGGATGAGTGTTTCCAAAGGGAAGGGGAACTATGGATGAAATTAGCAAGGGGAGGCAAGGGGGTCCCATTCCCAAGAATATGGTAGATGTGAGGTCCATCAGATCAAACATGGGTACTCACTGGTGGGTCAGCATAGAATCCGTAGGTACATAGGTAGAAGGCCCAGGGGCTGAAGCAGTTGAGAAAAACTGAGAGGGGAACTTTTAATGTTAAGGAGTCCATAGCTTCTCTGTCAGCCATGGGATACATCCTTCGCCATCTGAGGACCAGCAGAGAGTCCCCATGTCTACAACATTTCCCACACCTTCTCTGGTTACCGACGTCCTCGCATTCGCCACATATGAGGTCCTGAATGCTGATAGGATGGAGGGCAAACACAGAAACCATAACTTTATGATAATTAAGGAAGGACGTGTCGGCTCATGTTCCGCACGGGGCATCGTACACCAGTGGGCTCTTCAGCACAAAAGCTGCAACGCCGTTGTCACAGGTATAACGTAGGAGAATCACAGCCCCAATCTCTAGTCAGAGGTGGATATAATCGAGGCAAAACAACAGGCTTCTCTAGCAGAGTTTAGAGACCTGCTGCCATTCCAGTGCTCTCACATCCAAGCAAACCAGCTGAAAATGCTTCTTTATTACTATTTGAGAGAGATGGTCATTTTCCACTGCCAGTGTTGCATCTCCATCCAATCTGTCGGCTTACAGGCTACATAAGACTACATTTCCGAATGACAGAAAAGTGATTCATGTACATCAATAGAATATAAGAAACCTAATGGAACAAGATTACATTGTCAGAGGTCATCGCTACTCTAAACAGAGGCCCAGGAATTCTATCTTCAAATGTAACAGCTGTTGTGCTAAAACAAATTTAATTACCCTGTTCTGTCACATAATCTGGTTTTCCTTGCCTTGACACTGCATGTCTTTAGCAGTTAATATAAGATCACTCTGTATTACATGTAACATACATAATTACATAGAATTAGCAAGGTGTTCTTTACCTCAAAAGAATGTTCTTTATTATCCTCTAATCTGTAGTCCAGAAGCACACTTAAAGACATAACACTGCAGTCAAATTTTCCATTTTTTGCTTCCCTGTTAGGGTGCACAATGATTGCAGGCTCAGCTGGCAAGACATAGCGCCTCTCAAGTCGTTGTCGCCCCATGTCCTCATGCCGTTTTTTCTCTTCTTCCTGAAAATACCAAAAAAGACCATTTAAATCAAGAAGACAATAGAGTTGAATATAAAAACATGGTTTGAAAAAGAAAAACAATGTAGCCCAGATATATATACTTCATTCGCAAACCTACTATTGACTGTAGGACTACAAAACCTGTAGTAACAGCTATAAAGTAATTCTGAGATGCAATCGTTTAAGTGAACATCCGCATACATATCCGCAGTGGTTTTTGTAGCGTACCACCTGGCCTCTACTATACAATGTATCGCACACTCACCAAGGAGCCCGGGCTTGGCTGAATGGTATAAATAAAGGGCTGAGAATCGCTCGTGGTTCTTTGGCGAGACCAGTGCCAAGGGTCTGTGTGGAGTGCAATAAAGCGTGGTTGTTCTAGGCCCGACGGCCTATGCGAAGGGTTGACTTGGGCCCTTTACACTGGCAACTAGGTTGGAGTTTCCTCTGGGTGCTAGAGAGCCCACCTCTCGGTGCAGAGCACAGCGTGGCAGGGTGGGCTTTGCCGGCACGTTCTCTTTGGTGTGAAACTGGTCTGCACATTGCTGTGAGGCGGCCGGTCTTCCCAGCCCCATCTACGGCTGAGTGTGCTGTGGATGTCTCTGGATTGACCGGAGGAGAAGTGTTGTGTTTCCGCGCTCATGGTTGGAGTGTGCGATGGCTGCAGAAGAAACATGTTGCTGCAGTTCCGGGCAGGAGCAGGCCTCGTGGACAAGGAGGTCCTTCGAGGGGAGATGACAGAGCTGAGTGGCCGCAGGTGCACTGGTCGAGGTGCAAGACCCTATCCAGGCATTGGTGGGAAGGCATGCGCCAGCCAAATTAGTGGCCCCGGAGGTGGCCCACACGGGCATGGCCGTGGCAGTACGCCCGGTGAAAGTGGACAGTGGGGATTCTGCATGCAAGTTGCCTGACGAGTAACAGAGGTGAGAGGCTTTCAATACGCCAGTGATCCAGTGTAAGTGGTGAAAAGACCAGATCGCTGGGGGCGGAGTCGAATGCATAAGCCTAGATGAAGGCGCCCCCAGCATACTCAGTGGACTCAGCATTGGAACGCTGTGTGAAAAAGAGAGAGCGCCATGTCGACAACACCCAATGAGAGTGCTGGCTCTTCGCGCCAGGCGGATGCCTCATCCATGCATCCAAACAGTGCGCATGCACCAATGGCAGGGCTACCATCTTTCAGTCAATTGGCAGACCCTGCGACCTCTGCTCCCCATTGGCGACAGTGGTGAGGGAGGTTGAACAATTACTTTTGAGCAACACGAGAGACCGATAACGTTGAAAGCGCTCTATGATGCTTCACATGGATGGTGATGAACCCTATAATTTGTTCAAAAACTTTCCGAATACTGGGAGTAACACTGACTTTGATGCAGCAGGGGCCTCGCTCAACAGGTACTTTGACCCACAATTAAATCCTGATTATGAAAAGTTTAAATTGAGGCAGGCCCGGCAGCAGGAGAATAAATCAGTCGATGCTTTCTATGCGTGCCTTAGAAGGCTCGCTGACACGTGCACAACTATAGACCGGCTGAATGAGATCAGGGTGCAAATTATACAAGGGTGCAGATCTTCGAATTTGAGAAAGTTGATAATGCGCCAAACTGGAATATCTCTTGAGGAAAGGACTGATCCTTGCAAGGTCACATGAGTTAGTGGACAGTAGAGCAGAAGATATGGGAGCAGCTCTGGCACGAGGAGCGGCAGGGGTGTTGACTCCAAGTATGACAAAAGTCAAGGAAGAAAGAGTTAAAACCATCAAACACAGACCGGCCAGAGACAGAGAGACAAGTGGTCCAAAGTCAGGTGAGATGTCCTGTGGGGCCATGCACAAGTTAGCAAGTGGTTGTCTGGCACACAGGAAACCCTGTCGAAGCGTTGGTCGCGTGACTGGGTAAGGACTTCGTGGGCGCAGTTGGCCTACTCTTAGACACCTGGCTGTGGGGGAAGATGACGAAAATGGTGACACTCAGTCGGAACACAACGCCCTCGAAGGGTGCTGTGTGGCAGATGACGAGGACGGAGAAATACTCACAATCTCCCTTGTGGGGCGTGACAAGCAGTGGAAAAGACTGCCTCCCCTGTGCCATATCACTAATGAAGGTGTCAGGATCTCCGCTCTGTTGATACAGGGGCTTCGGTGAATGTGATGGATGACACGCAGTTTTGAAAGTTGACACCACGCCCCCAGCTCGTACCGACTAAGGCGAAGATTTACATGTATGGGGGTCACAATCCCATTCTCCTACGAGGAGGGATTAAGGTGTTAGTTGAAAGTGAAGGAAAGATAGTGCTCACCAAGGTTCATGTGACCAGAGGAGATACTGGGACTCTTATAGGGTGTCATACGGCTGAGGAATTGGGGCTATTTTCTTTGCTCGTCAGATTCCCGAGGCCATTTTGGTGGACTTTCCAGAGTTGGTTAATAGCCTAGGATCTTTGAAAGGCGTAAAGGTTAAGTTGCACATTGACAAAACCATTCGCCCTGTGTAATTACGACATAGAACAGTCCCCTTTCACCTGCGACAACAAGTGGAGGAGGAGTTGGGTTGGAAAAGCTTGAACAGTTGGGGGCCACTGAAAAAGTATCAGAGCCCACCCCATGGGTTTCCCCGCTTGTGATCGCCCCAAAGGCAGAACAACCTGGGGCTATAAGACTGTGTTGAAATGAGATTACCTAATAAAGCAATTCATCGGGAAAGAGATATCAGACCCACCATGGATAAGTAAGTAAGTAAGTCCGTTTTTATATAGCGCAGCTACTCACCCTTACAGGTCTCAAGACGCTGGGGGCCGTAGTGGAAATTAAGTGAGCTATTGCCCAGAGTCACATGGTGCTGAGCTAAGCTGCCGCCGGAGCCGGGGATCGAACCGTGAACCCTGTGCTCCGAAGTCAGCTGCCCTGGCCGCTGCACCACACCTCTCCAATGAAATAGTAGCAGATTTATATGGGGCTGAATGGTTGTCAAAAATTTAACTGAATGCCGAATCTCATCAACTGTTACTCGACGAAGCGAGTAGATACATCACAACATTTTCTACCCACGTGGGGTTGAAACGATATCGCAGGCTCAGCTTTGGGATCTCCTCAGCTGCGGAGGCGTTTCAAGAAGGAATACGAGAAACCCCATCAGGTCTAGTAGGGGTGATTAATGTAAGTGATGGCATTTTGATCTTCTCCAAAACGCTGTAGGAGCACCATGTGAGGTTGAGAGCAGAACTACAGCGCCTAGCAGAAAGTGGCCTGACACTCCATCAACAAAAGTGTCTATTTTACACCGACTCAGTGGATTTTTATCACATATTACTTTTCACACTAGGGCCTACAAGTTGACCCCAGAAAGTGGAAGCTATCAAAACAGTCGATGTGCCTCAAAATGTAATGGAGGAACGAAGTTTCCTGGGGATGGCTAATTATTGCAGACGATTCATTCCGAAAATAGCAACTCTGTCAGAACCGCTAAGGGATCTACCAAGCATGACAAACAGTGGGAGTGGACTGGAAAAGCAGCACAGGCATTTAAGGCTGTGAATGAGGCACTCTTGCATGACGCTACCATGGCATATTTCAGTCCTCAAAAGCGAACGGAGTTGGTGGTTGATGTAAGCCCAGTGGGCCTGGGACAGTGCTGCTACAAAAGAAAAGTGCTAGGTAGGTGCCCATTGCAAATGCCAGCCATGCACTCAGGCCAGCCAGGCACTCACGTAAGTGGAAATGCGTTACGCCCAGTTCAAAAGTGAAGCTCTAGCGAAACACTGGGCATGCCAGCACTTTCATCTCTATTTAGGTGGACAGAAATTCGTAATAGTGACGGACCACAAGCCATTAGTTCCTCTGTTCACTGGCCCTGCCTGTAATGGACCCCCGAGAATCGAGCGTTGGGCAGTTCAACTTCAACAGTATGCATCTGAGGTGGTTTACAGGCCTGGTACGAACAATCCAGTTGACTATTTGCCACGTCTCTGGCAGGGGTCGAATACCATCCATGACAGAGAAGCGGATGAAGGCACGGAGGCATTCGTGAAGACAATTGTGGAAGTGGCACGGCCAGCAGCGCTATCAATAGTGGAGATCCTTGAAGAAACAGCAGAAGATGACTGTATACAGAAAGTGGAGGAGGCCCTCAAGAACCGGATGTGGAGAAAATTTCTGGATGGCATCAAATTGCTGACAATGGAAGATCAATTGGTTATAACCCAGATGTGGAAGGTACGCGATGAGTTGAGCATGAGTGCTGAAGGTCTGCTGCTAAGAGGCGAGCCTATTGTAATTCCAAGTTAGGCTATGGGCTCGAACAGTGGATTTAGCACACCAGGGCCATCAAGGGATTTGTAAAACCAAGGCTCGGCTACGACACAAAGTATGGTTCTGGGCAAGGATAAGATGGTCGATGAAAAAGTAAGAAGTTGCCACTTGTGTGTCATCACAAGTGGAGATTCCCCAGTAGCACCAGTGATCACGGAGGAAGCGGTTATGCAACCCTGGTCATCTGTCAACATGGATTTCGGAACCTTCCGGATGAAACACTGACCGCAGTATTCATTGACTGTCATTCAAAATACCCGGCGGTGGAGCTGGTGAGGTCCACATCTTTTGCTAACGCCATGCCAGCCTTAGAGAAGATCTTTGCAACCTTAGGCACCCTGATGAAATAAAAACAGATAATGGACTCCCGTTTCATGGTCAGGAATTTCAGGATTACTTGCCAAATTGAATACAAGGCACAGAAAGATAACTCCCCAATGGCCACAGGTAAATGGTGAAGTAGAGCGTTTTACGAGGACACTAAATAGAGCACTCAGGATTGGGGTGGACCAGGGTGAAGACATGGAGTGTTGCTTATACCAGTTCCTCAGAACATATAGGCAGACTCCTCACAGTACATCTGGCTGTGCCCCCAATGATCTGATCATGAGACGGAACATGAGGGATGTGCTGCCAGTGAGCCCGTGCTGGGAAGCCAATGTAATCAATGTACAAGAGGCGCAAGACAAAAGGAAAGCCACAAATGAGAGAGCCAGTAAAGATCGAGGTGCAGCGGTTCAAGACTTGAGAGTGGGTGACAAAGTGATCATGAGAGATCGTCAACTGGGCTGGAAGTATTGTACCCCCTATAAGGAGGAGGTGTGGGAAATTGTGGATGTAAAGGGAACCATGATAAAAGTGGAGAGGAGAAGCGACTGTATCGAGGAACATTTCATGGTTCAAGACACCTGGTCAAGCGACAGGTACTGGGCAAGAAAGAGACAGTGAGCGAGAAGAAACTGAGTGGTCAGAGGCCAACTTGTCTGGTGAGATGTCAGTAAAAAGCCCTGCTGTGGCCATAAGTCCTGAGTCATCACAATTGGGGTCTGAGAACAACTTGGACGATAACTCCCTGAGCCAAAGGAACACACAGTGCAGTGGGAGGTATGGACTGCGTCCCAATCCAGCCCCCAGTCAACGACTACGAGATTTTGCATGTGGCACCACAGATGGCTAAAAAGGACAAAGTGCTGGCAACTACATGTCAGTGTATTTTTGTTTGTTATTTTGATTTGTTGTTTTACATCAATAAAGGTTGGAAGGGATGTAGAGTGCCACCCCGCCTCTAATATACATTGTATCACACACTGACCCAAGAGGCTGAGTTCGGCTGAATGGTATAAATAAAGGACCGAGAATCGCTTGTGGTTCTTCAGTGAGACCAGTACCAAGTGTCCGTGTGCAGTGCTATAAAGCGTGGTTGTACTAGGCCAGAAGGCATATGCGAAGGTTTGACTTTGGCCCTTTACAGTTTGTTCCCATCACCTCAAACTTAAAAGTCTTAAGAAAAGGAACAATAAGACACTGCCAGTTTAAAAACTTCGATATGAATTAAAGTGTTTGTGGCACCAAACATGTCACCTCATGGTAAGTTCAAAAAGCATTTACATACTTTTGCGCCATACTATTAAATGCTCAGTTGATGTTTAATAAAGAGTTTTTCAGGGCATAAGGGCGTGCTTTAGAGCACAGTTTAATTGGAAAGCTTTTAACTTTTGGAGGAAGAGATAAATCAAGGCGAATCTATGGGTTGAACTTCACAGAATGGTAAGTGGAAACATAGACACTGGCTAGCAGAGCTAAGTGAATGCATACTTTATTTATTGGATTATTTATTTGGATGCAATTGTGGACAATTAGAAACCTTTGAAAAAGTAAATAAAGTAAAAATTTGTTTTCACTGTTGGCTTTTATTATAAAAAATTGTGCATCGTATGTAGCTTTTAAATTGCTTAAAATTATTTGAAATGAGGACTTGTCGGAGACCTAGATAGTCACTATTCCTTGGAGTGCCTGATCGGACCTTTTTCAGATGTCTGCAATTCTATCCCGTGAATGCTCGGAGCAGCTCACATTTTGGGGTAAAAACGTCTGCCCAACAAACTGTCATGAACAGTCCCCACTCCAGTAATGTAGCGTTTGAGGCATTCCTTGCTACCAGGGTTGTAGCTTTGGGTGAGTGGGGGTGTTTGGGCTGTCACACGCCCTAAATAAATGCATTTTTGGCCTGGTAGTTGGGTCTGGTAGCCCTGAGTTGGTTCTGCCATCTATGTGTCGGTTTTCTTGTCATGAGCCAGGAATGAAAGACAGGACAGTGACCTTTGATGTAAACTATCTGGTGGTTGAATTTCAAAATGTGAAACCAGATAATCTGGAATCAATACTGGCTTCACTGTTTGACCAAATTGTGTTATCCTAGGCAGAAATGTTATTTCACAGAGCCCTCCTTTTTCTTTATTATCACATATGAGCACACTTTTACATATTTGAGTTTAAGATGTGTGCTGTACAAGAACCTCTTATTTTTGATTTACTAGACTATCATGTTGCTCCATCTATAATAAGAATCTAGGCCACATTTAGGTTTTACATGACTACTTAGTTGCCTCTTAGTTCACTAATGCAAAATAAATAAATGATGGATGGAATGCTGAACAAAGCAAACATTCACCCCCTGTCTCAAAGATACAGGTTTAATCCATTGTGTTTTTGCAGGGCTACTGCGGTGTCCTCGCGACCTCTCAGAGGGAAAGTGGCGATACTGGGATGAGTCCTAGTTGGCCTTCTTAGGTTTCGACTTGGACTTTGACTTCAGATAAATAAGGCCAAACACCTCATATGACTTGGAATGGTGGCCAGAGCCAAAACACCAAAGACATACCTCACAGGAATATGTCAGAGACATCTGATTGCGACAGTCCCAGTAAGGCTTAAACCTTGTAGTTTTTGGCAGGAGACATGTTACCTTGCACACTGGAAAGGTACCTGGAAAAGTATTTTGAGAAAATACTTGTAAACTGGCCAGAGAAACTTAGGAGCTAGCTCTGAATCCATGTATCGAAGGCACAGAAAGAAATGTACTGACATCAGCATGCCTGGGTGGTGCACATTTGCGGCTCTAGCCATCACTTTAGGGACTGAATGGGGTTGACAAAGAAGTTACTTACCTTTGGTGATGCCACATCTAGCCGCATGTTCCTTACCTCTGAATTTCTTCAGGCGTCAGACTGGATCCGGAAGATTTTTCATGAGCAGTACCCCTGCGCGCTGGTAGGTGACAGCGATCGGCTCTACTTGCGCCGTCCGTGCACTAAGGGACTTATATAGGCGCCACCCAGGCACGCGGAAGTCAGTTACTTTTCATGACTTTCCACGTCAGAAGTGCAGAGCCATGAAGGTAACTAACCACCGGTGTTTAAAACTAGGGCCCTGAAAGGGTGCAACCCTATCCCTAGAAATCAGTTTGTAGAGCAGGGAGGATGGGTGGGTTGGTAAGGAATTTGCAGCTAGATATAGTCTCTCTATCAGATAAAGCGTTACCAAAGGTAAGTAACTTGTTCATCTGACAGAGACTTCGGGCAGCTGATTCCTTACCTTTGAATAAATACCCAAGCAATACCTCCCCAGAGGTGGGTCTACGGACCAATTTCAAACAAGGACGTCCTGCAGGACCGCACAGGCGAAGTGCTCATCCCTGCCGACCGGACTGGCCAGACAGTAGTGTTTGGTATATGTGTGCAGAGATGCCCACGTTGCTGCCTCACAGATGTCCAGGACAGAACTCCACGTGCTAATGCATTGGTCGTAGCTTTAGCTCTGGTGGAATGAGCCCGCAAGCCTTCAGGAGGTTGCTTCTTGGCCAGTGAGTAGCAGATTTTGATGCAGAGCACGACCCTTCTAGTGCAGGATCTTTTCTGCAGGCTCGACCTTTCTTGGCACTAACATACCCCACGAAGAGTTGGTCATCCACCCGGGACTCTCGTGTGCGGTCAAGGTAGAATGACAACGCTCTTTTTGGGTCCAGACGGTAGAGTCGCTCTTCTTCTTTGGAAGGATGAAGAGAAGCAAAAAATGTAGGCAAGGTGATTGATTGGCTACATGAAATGAGGTGACCACTTTTGGCAGAAAGGAGCCCCTTGTGCGAAGCACCAGGTAGTCAGGATAGACAGCGAGGTAAGGCAGATTAGATGATAAGGCTTCCAGCTCACTCACTCTGCGGGCAGATGCAATTGCCACAAGGAAGGCTGTTTTCAATGTCAGAAGCCTGAGGGGACAATTGTGGAGAGGCTCGAAAGGAGCCCACATTAAGAATGCTAAAACCAGATTAAGGTCCCACTGAGGCATGATAAATGGTGAAGGAGGAAAAAGATGAACAAGACCCTTTAAAAACCTATGTAAAATAGGGGACTTGAACAATGAGGGTTGGTCAGGCAGCCACAAGAAGGCATAAAGAGCAGACAGATAGCCCTTAAGAGTGGCCAGAGCAGAGTCCTGCTGGGCAAGGTAAAGAATGAAGAGCAAGACTTCAGAAAGAGGGGCAGAAAGAGGAACAATATCTTTTTCTGCACATCATGCCACAAATTGTTTCCAATGGCAGACATATACCATCTTGGGGAAGGGACGCCTTGCTACCAGAATAATGTGACAAGACTTCAGGTGGAAGGTCGAAAGCTGTCAACTGCCGCTGCTCAATCTCCACGCAAGAAGGCAAAGAGTGGTCAGGTACAGATGACGAACCCTCCCCTGCTGTTGTGACAAAAGATCCTCCCGAAGGGGCAGCCTGATCAGAGGATCGATGGCCATGCTCAGTGGCTCTGGATACCAGACTCTCCCTGCCCAGGCCGGAGCCACAAGGATGACTTGGGCCCAGTCGTTCCTAATCTTCTTAAGAACTCTGGGCAGTAGTGGTATGGGCGGAAAGGTGTACAGGAGGCCTAAGCTCCACTCTAGATGAAAAGCCTCTCCGAGTGAGAGCAGCCTTGGAAACACCAGCGTGCAAAACTGCTGACATTGCACATTCTCGGCGGAGGTGAACAGATCCAACCAAAGCTCTTTTCACTGCTGAAAGAGACCTTGCACCACCTCCAGGTGGAGATGCCATCATGATCCACTGGGCATCGACAGCTGAGTTTGTCTGCCCTGGTGTTCTGAGCACCCGACAGGTGATGAACCACCAGGGATATGCCCTGCTGTTTCAGCCATGTCCAGAGGCGCAGATTCTCTTGACAAAGGTTTCACGACCCTACCCCGCCCTGTTTGTTGTAGTAGGACATGGTGGTGGTGGTGGTGTCCGTGAACACCTGCACTAGCCTTCCCTTGAAGTAGGGTAGAAAGGCTTTTAATGCCAGTCGGATTGCATGGAGCTCCAGCATGTTGATGTGGAGTCTGGATTCTGCCAGACACCAGAGTTCTCTGATCTCCACCTATCCCAGATTGCCACCCTATCCCAGGAGTAACGCATCTGTCACTACTGTGCGATCTGGTTGGGGAAGGGAGAGGGGTCTCTCCCTGACCCAATCTCGATTCATTAGCAACCACTGCAGGTCCTCTGCAGTTCCCTCTAAGATCTGGACCATGTCGAAGCGATTCCTCTGATGCTGGGTCCACTGGAACTTCAGGTCCCACTGCAGAGCCTGCATATGCCATTTGGCATGTGTCACTAGCAAGATGCAGGAGGCCATGGGGCCCAGCAGCCTCAGAGTCAATCTCTCCGAAATCCAGAACTGAGGCTGAAACATCAGTATCATTGCCTGAATACCCTGAACTCAACGCTCGGGAGGATAAGCCCAAAACTGCACTGTGTCCAGAACAGCTCCAATGAAAGGGAGCATCTGAGCGGGAGTCAGGTGTGACTTTGGCATGTTGATAGTGAACTTCAGCCAGTGCAGGAGGTTTCCTCCACTTACCAGAGTGTCCTGAGGACTTGGAGTAAGACGATGACTACTTCGGGCTCCACGACCGGGCACTCGATTTGCGCGGAGTCGCATGCCAGGCAGCCATAAGCTTTAAGGACCACTCCCTCATAACTTTCGGATTCATGGCGTGGTAATCGGAGGACAACTTCATGTCGTGGTCACGCCCCAAACACCACAGGCAGACAAGATGCGGATCTGTCACCGACATCGGCCGATGACAGGATCGTTGACACTTGCAAAGACATCCTACAATCAGCAGGATTCAGTCTCACCCCTACCCTCACACTAGAACAGCGCGGGCCAGCAGCACAGTGACACATCTAATAAAATGGTAATGACCATTTTATTAACGTTTAGCTGATGCGCTCGCAGCAGGTGAGGCGACGTTCCTCCGCCCTTTAGGAGGAACCGCCACTGCCAATTTATTAAATCATCTATTGCTGTAATTTTCTTTGGAAAAGAGTAACAGTGCTATCAACTTTATCTCATTTGGCATCCCAACTGATGTATACTTACGTCATGAAAAAGTGTCTCTAGGATGCACTTTCAGATGCACTTTCTATAGAAATGTTTATTTTTTTGATTGGCTTAGAACTTTTGACCTCGTATACAGAGTTGCACAAAATTCATCAAGTCACTAGTGCAGGTGAAACAAAAGCAACAGGGGGAAAAAAATGTAAAAAAAAGTGATTACATATTTTAGCTTTCTTAGGAAATTTTGCTTATGCCCACAGCCTGAATCGCTTAATGGATTTGCACCAAACCTGGTGTGAAAGTAGAACTTTACTCAGAAAATCTGCTGGTGTTGGTTTGGTGTAAAATCCGTTCAGCAGTTTGTAATTGACAGGTGGCTATGCTATAAACTTGCACATCAAATCAATCATATATAGGGTGGTGAATAAGTATCAAATATCACAAGCGAAGACAAGCAAAGGAAGACCTTCCAGTGGTGCACACATGGCGACAGCACCCAGCCATCTAAGGTGCAAAATACCGTACTGTAGGACAGTCCGGACAACTTGACAATAAAGCACTGAAGCACACATTCTATTATTTCCACAGATCCTTGATAAGTAAGTGGAACAAGTAAGCAGGTAATTCAGATTATTCTGTTTACTCTTCACATAATTTCACCATGAAGGCAGCCGACACGTGTTTCATACACATGACTTTTTCAAGGCTAAAACAATGTCCAATTACCACCATAGTGGACCAATGTCCACGGCACATTGCCCATGCTTCATAGGTCCTTCCAATATGAAGTCAACTTGTAATAGTAGCCAAGACATCGTATCAGTATCGAAAAAGTATTTGCAGCCAACCATGCTCATGTAGGCACATCAAAACGGGGGTTGCTGATAAAGTGAAATCGAAATGAACACCCAGCAGGGCTGTGATAAGCCTGCTGACATCCGTAACGGCTCGGAAACGCCAAAAGAGCCCATCTGATCCTTCACTTGCGATGCCCACGCAGCTATTGACTCCCAATCCTCTCTTCCTGCCCTCATGGCCCGTGGTCCCCTTCACCCCCTTGCCCCCTCCGCTCTACAGCAACGGCCTTCAGACACCCTTCCTGGACTATGTCTCCAACCTCTTTGAAGTAATCTCATACTTCTACTATTTTTTTACAGTGCATTACTAACACTTGTATGCTCCTCAGTGACTTGGTTGCTCTGTCCCCCCCCTCCAGTTCGCAGCACAGAGATTAGATACATTTCAGAACTCCATGACCTCTTAACCAATGCTTCACAACCTTTCTTTTTACAACACAACTACTTATGCTATCCCTCTTTTGAATTATGTTATATAATGGCCTACTGTATGCACATAATGTGAAAGAGAAATCCATATGGTTTGCAGTGCATTACTTTATCATCTCACGGCTCTGCTGCTTTAAAAACCAAATAAAAATAATTGTTTAAAAAAAAAAAATACGTCTATGTACAAACAATGTAACAGAAAGTCCCTGCTGTTTATCTCTGAGGTGTTCATGGTATCAAGGTAGATAGGATACTTTATGGTGTGCATTAAAGGCAAACTGCATCTATAGAGCATAAGGACTCACCTCCCTAGAGATATCTGCAGTGGGGACCTACGACGTGGAAATTTGAGTTGAACGAGGACTAAGATGCTTACGTTGGTGCAACTGATTGTGACACAAATGTTTTTGTGAAAGTGGCTGATTGACATTTCAATACGAAATATGTATAAGTGCGTACTGATTGTGACACAAATGTTTTTGTGAAAGTGGCTGATTGACATTTCAATACGAAATATGTATAAGTGCGTAGTGATTTCTGCTCACAAAATCAAGTCCATCATCCCCTTTTGTATCGCTTTGTTCGCCCTAAGTTGGCGGGGGTATGCCCAGACGTGGGTCCCTTGCTCACTTTGCCACTGGATTCAAACAAGCCTGGCTGATGACGGCTGGAATGCCAGAAACCGGTCCTAGGATGCTTGTTTCCGGTCCAGGGAAGACATGGCTTGGCAGTTCGGGCTGTACTGTTCCCATGAGGCACAGGGTCAGACTGATTTGCATATGGCCATGTCTGAACTGGGGTGGTGGAGTGAGCTAAAGAATGATGATGGATTAAACCCAGATCAGTTGACTGGGGGTGAGTGTTTGATTGGCTCAAACGTTCCGTCCATCATCCCCTTTTGTATCACAAAATCAAGAACAGCAGTAGAATTTTATATTTTTTATTTGGAATGGCATAAAGCCTAACCACAGAACATCTTTCTTAGAGTTGTTTTATTAAAACAAATAAAAACTAAAAAGGATTACTTATCTTACCTCTTTATCATCCCCAGATTTAGTTTCTTCCTCCTCATCATCATCTCCATGTTCACTCTTCCCCTGTACGTTTTGTTGTTCCATTTGTTCTTCTATTTTCAGATGTTTTGTTAAGCGAGCTATCAATTGAGATTTTAGCCCTTTGGAACTAAGTGTTCGACTTTCTAATTCCCTTCGTAGATCATTCACCTAGCCAAAAAAGAAAAATCTTGTGACTTTTACCAGACAATCAACACAAGTGTTAAATGTATATGATATCAAGCAGATATAGTATGAAATTAAACACGTTAAAATAGTTTCAACTAAGCACTTACAAATTAACAATGAAAATAGGGTGAAAAAAACAAAAATGGAGAGGTGGGAGGAGAAACAAAATGTGCTCTGGGGGTTATGGAATTGTTATATGGGCAAGGTCAAAATTCACATATGTCAATTACTGAAAATACCATTTCCTACTTTTCTTTCTCGTTTTAGGGGTGTGGCCTGATGTTTTCAATCAAATGTTACTTACTGTCACGGTTTTACATTATGTTCAGTTTATTATCATTAGAAACATAATTAGGTGCCTGTACAGTGTCAAATGCAGCATAATGGTGCTTCAAGGATCAGAGAGAATAAAGATGGAGGAAACAGATGAAAAGGAAAAAACTTGATGTAAAAGATTTCTTCAATGTCTTCCTATATGACTGCTAATTTGTTATTTAAGTCCTGGAGGTCATTCCAGAGTTTAGAGCCTTAGACAGCAACATAACTTCCACTTTTCTGTTTCTTGGTGTAGGGTGCTCAACACAATGCTAAAGATGCACAGCAGGTTTCATATAGAAGCGTATTTAGTGACAAAGTCTTGTGAGTAGTCTGCGCCAGATTGATGGATGCCGTAATATCGTAGGTTGAGTGCTGTGATTTAAATCCTCTTTATTAGAGAGTGACAATATAATGCTTGTAGGGCAGGCAAAATATGGTCAGAAGGTTTGAATATGAAGATCAGTCTTGCTGCTCTAGTTTGCTCCGCTTTTATTTTGTTACTGAGGGTGATAGGAGTGCCAATATAGAGGAAATTATAGTAATCAAGGCTGGAGATTGCCATTACTCTGACAAGGAGGGATTTGCCACGAACGAAAATATTGGTGTCAAGTTTTATCCTCTCTATATTGGCAGTTAGCTTGATTGTTAACTACATTATTTGGTGACAGGATAGCTGTTTACCAAAAAGCACTCTTAAGTTCTTTAAAGTAACAGATGGACCAAAACATCAAGGTTTGTTAAACTGTAGATCACTTGGGTTTAGTTGACCAGTATCAAGGATTTCTGTTGTCTTGGATCTGTTGAGGACAATGTAGATAGATTGCATACAAAGAAAATGTCTTTAAATCAGATGGAAATGTCACTGAGCTTGCCTAGTGAGGCATCAACAATGCTGCTGGGATAGACAAATGCAAAGTTGGGTGTAATATGCAGTGAACTGGAATGGCAAGTTGAAGATGCAGATGGTCAAAGTATTGATGCAAAAATGGAATTGGACCAGTTGCATATTGCCTTGGGAGGTTCAAGGGCATACCAGGACTGAATATATACTTGCAGAAGCCATGCCTGTATCCACTGAGAGCACTTGACGCACTAGGGGTTGGGGACCTACCTTCACTAGTATTAAGGTGGGAAACTGCCACTTTTAAATATCTTGGCCCAAAGTGTACCCGACACTGACCTAATGGATGATAATTTATTAAAAACGTAGTCACATGCTCAATGTCTAGTGACATTTTGGAATGAGCTGCCTTGATCTGTCTTGGGCTGATTGGCCATCATAAAAATGTTGGTCATTCCAAGGTTCCTCTACTTCTTCACCACTATTCCAATAATTTTGCCAGGCACTTCTTTGCAGAAGCTGACACTTTACTGAATGATCTCATAGGGGTTAGAAAAAAGACACAAAGTAAGGCTGAGCAAATTGCGACTCCCTCCCCCTATCCTCAGTACAGAGGGCTTAGTGCATATAACCTAGAACACTACTACCTGGTCGCACAGCTGCCGTGGGCAGCAAGTTGGATCATAGGTCCACATAATTGTGATCTCCAGTTCCTACAGGCAGAATTGGGGGAGAAGTCAGCATTCACTTTCTTATTCTTGTAGCACTCTGTGTAACGTTACACATTTATACTACTACATACCACTAGATACTGTTGCAAATGAACACCGTAAAGACAGCGCACATACATAGCTTGTCACTGTGAAGCATACAAGGCGTTGGCAATCTATACAAAGTGCTTGATAAACAACAGTGGGCAGGTGGGTGGGAGTAAGATTGTGGGAGACCTTTACAACGGGGATACACTACACACACTCCAGATTTTACAACAGGCATACCACCCTATGCCTTTGGGAAAATTCCTGAAACGCACTTCATTAATTGGATAGTGCAGAAGGTGTAGTCCAAATGAAGGGAGATTCCTTGACACCCCCCATTATTGGAGTCGCTACTTGGAATGTGTAAGAGCAGGAGGACCATTGCACAACTTTACTCCGGGACAAGAGGGATACCTGGAAATACCCTGGAGTCCTTGCGAGACACCCGGACAAGGGGTTTGCAGAATATGATGCGATACCCAAAATTGGTATCCCACAACTGCAAATTTAAACTGATTCAATTTATTGCACTGCACATAATTGATGCCCAACTGGCTGCAAAGGATGGACTAATCGATCATCAATGAAGGCCCCAGGTTTCACTCTGGGCAAGCAATCTTGTTCCTGTTTGGGAGCTGCAGCATCGTACTCAAGCACTGGCATGGAGTTATTTGCATTACAGAATAACTGACAGGCAACACACTTATCGTTTGCCCCTGGGTATGTCTGCTAGGTTCACAGAAACAGACAAAGAACGAAGAAACTAAATGTAGATTTGCCGAACTCAAATTGCTCTTGACCAAAAGACAGCTGCTGTGTTACAGAACTTGACAGGCGCACCCCAGTAACCACCCAGGAGAGGCAAACTGCACAAATGGGTAGAAGCAGGATACACAGTATTGAAAGAACAAGTCATGGATGTGGTGACTAGCCTATTGACATGCTTGGACATAATACTTCTAGAACTCACAGAAAAACTATGACAAGGCCCCTTGAACTAGCAACACTGCATGAACAGGAAAGGGGAAGGTGGTTGTTTTACATCACCCACTACTGTCTAACGGAGTCACACTTATCATGTTACACAATTCAAAATAACTAATGCACATACATGGTATTCATTCTCCTACAAATCCCAGGTGCTTGATGATCATAAATCACATCAAGAACTTGGACATGGACCAATGTACAATTGAATGCTAAGTCCTGATAGATACCCCGGCGGTTCCAGTCCCTCGTGCTAAAAGACAACAAGAGTGATGTATGTCTAGAGTCTACAATGCTGTATTGCTTTTTTTATAAGAAGAAAGAGTCATACCTTGTATGAAATTAGTGATTTTAAAATGAAGAGCAAGATGTGTATTTCACAGAGAATCTTAATAAACATATTAAAAAATAGAGAGTATTAATCTGTAGTCCGAGATAAAATGAAACATACAGAAGAGGATGATGCCTGTGGAGCTCTAAAAGAACAAGTTACTTACCTTCGGTAACGCATTATCTGGTAGAGACTATCTAGCTGCAGTTTCCTTACCTTTGAATTCCCAGGCGTCAGGCTGGATCCGGAAACTTTTGCTGAGCAATACCCCTTGCGCGCGGCGTTGGGTGGCTCCATTCGGCTCCGCCTGACGTCGTCCGTGTCGGCAGCGTCGGTTATGATGTCGCGGTGCCTATATAGGCGCCACCCAGGCGCGTAGACGTTAGTTCTTTTTGTTTTTTCCACGCCAGTAGCGCAGAGCCACGAAGTAACTGACGTAGTCCTGTGCAAAACTAGGGCCTTGAAAAGGAGGGAATAACACTAGCCCTAAAACAACTTGTCCGCAAAGCGGGGAGGCATGGGTGGGGCTGTAAGGAATCTGCAGCGAGATAGAGTCTCTACCAGATAATGCGTTACCGAAGGTAAGTAACTTGTTCATCTGATAGAGACTTCTAGCTGCAGATTCCGTACCTATGAATTAGATACCCAAGCCATACCATCCCGGTGGTGGGCTGCGGACCAATTTACTAAACTAGAAGTCCTGCAGGATCGAGCGAGCAAAGTGCCCGTCCCTGCAGACCTGACCGTCCAAACAATAATATTTTGCAAACGTGTGCAAAGACGCCCATGTTGCAGCTTGACATATGTCTTGCACAGGGACACCCCAAGCCAAGGCCGTAATCGCAACCTTTCCTCTGGTAAATGGGCCCTTAATCCCTCAAGGGGCTTCTTCTTCGCCAAGCTGTAGCAGATCTTAATGCAGAGAACAACCCAGCGAGAAATGGTCCTTTTCTGCACTGCCCTTCCCTTCTTCGCTTCCACGTACCCCTCAAAGAGTTGGTCGTCCTCCTGGAACTCTTTAGTGCGGTCAAGGTAGGACAACAACACTCTTTTTGGGTCCAGACGGTGGAGACACTCCTCTTCTTTAGAGGGATGTGGGGAGAAAAGAAGGTGGGCAAAGTGATGGACTGACCCAGATGGAATGGGGTCACAACTTTTGGCAAAAAAGAAGCCCTGGTGCGAAGCATCACCTTGTCCGGAAAGGACATAAGATAAGAAGGCGAACAAGATAACCCCTGCAACTCACCCTCCGGGCCAATGTAATCGCCACTAAGAAGGCTGTTTTTATGGTCAACAGCCAGAGGGGACAATTGTGCAAAGGCTCAAATGGAGCATATATCAGGTAGGTGAGGACCAAATTAAGGTCCCTCTGTGGCATTACAAAGGGCGTAGGTGGAAAAAGGTGAGCCAGCCCTTTTAGAAATCTATGCAGAATGGGAGATTTGAAGAGAGAAGGTTGGTCTGGCAGCTTCAAAAAAGCAGTCCGAGCAGAAAGGTAACCCTTAAGAGTGCCCAAAGCAGAGCTCTGCTTGGCAAGGGTCACAATGAACAAGAGGACAGTAGAAAGAGAAGCAGATAGAGGGTCAATAGACCTCTCAGTGCAGTACAATACAAATTTCTGCCAAGGGCAGGTGTATACCATCTTGGTGGAGGGCCGCCTGGCCGCCAGAATAATGTTACAGACTTTAGGAGGAAAGTCAAAAGCTATCAACTGCTGCGCTCAATCTCCACGCATGGAGGCACAGCGATGACAGGTTCGGATGGAGAACCATCCTCTGCTGATGTGACCAAAGATCCTCCCGAAGGGGCAGCCTGATCGGAGGATCGACCCTCATTCTCAGAAGCTCTGGATACCAGACTCTCCTCGCCCAATCCGGAGCCACAAGGATGACTTGGGCCCAGTCGTTCTGGATCTTCTTCAGAACCCTGGGCAGGAGTGGCATGGGCGGAAAGGCATGCAGCAGGCCTGAGCTCCACTTGCGACAAAATGCGTCGCCGAACGATAGCTGCCTTGGAAACTCCAGCGCGCAGTACTGCTGACACTGCACATTCTTTTAGGAGGCGAACACATCTAACCAAGGTTCTCCCCACTGCTGAAAGAGACCTTGCGCCACCTCCGACTGGAGACGCCATTTGTGATCCGCTAGGAATCCGACGGCTGTGTTCGTCTGCCCTGGCGTTCAGAGAACCTGCCAGGTGTTGAACCACCAGGGTTATGCCCGGCTGTTACAGCCATGTCCAGAGACACAGAGCCTCTCGACAAAGGATCCACGACCCCAACCCGCCTTGCTTTTTGCAGTACCACATGGCGGTGGTGTTGTCCATGAATACCTGCACCAGCTTCCCCTTGACAGAGGGAAGAAATGTCTTCAATGCCAATCGAATCGCTCGGAGCTCCAACAAATGTATGTAGAGCCTCGCCTCCGCCGGAGACCAGTGTCCCCTGATCTCCACCTCTCCCAGAAGGCTGCCCCATCCCAGAAGTGACGCATCTGTCATGACTGTGAGATCTGGTTGGGGAAGGGAGAGGGATCTGCCACTGGCCCAATTGCGGTTCGTCAACCACCACTGCAGATCTTTCGCAGTTCCTTTCGAGATCTGGACCATGTTGGCGAGATTTCCCCAATGCTGAGCCCATAGTAACTTCAGGTCCCACTGCAGAGCCCGCATATGCCACCTAGCATGCTTCACCAACAGGATGCAGGAGGCCATGAGGCCCAACAACCTCAGAGTCAGTCTCACCGAAATCCAGGATAGAGGCTGAAACATCAGAATCATAGCCTGAATATCCTGGACTCGCTGCTCAGAAGGATAGGTCCGAAACAGCACTGTGTCCAGAACTGCTCTGATGAAAGGGAGCGTCTGAGAAGGAGTCAGGTGTGACTTAAAACGTTTATAGAGAACCCCAGCGAATGAAAGAGGTTCGCCGCAGTCTGAAGGTGGGAGACGACTGCTTGGGGCGAGGACGCCTTCAAGAGCCAGTCGTCGAGGTAGGGGAAGACTGACACCCCTAACTTGCGCAGATTCGCTGCGACCACCGCCATCACCTTGGTGAACACCCGAGGGGCACTGTTAGGCATTTTGAATTTCTCCTTTTTGATGAAGAGATTGACGGTCCGAAGTTCTAAAATGGGCCGTAGCCCCTTGTTCTTCTTTGGAATCAGAAAGTAGAGGGAATAACAGCCACTACCTACTTCTGAAACTGGGACTCTTTCTATAGCTCCCTTGGCCAAGAGAGCAGCAACTTCCACTTGGAGCAACTTTAAATGATCCTCCGTCAGCCGTTCCTGTTTTGGCAGAATGAGAGGAGGAAAAGAAAGGAAAGGCAGAGAATAGCTCTCCTGGACGATCTGCAAAACCCACTTGTGCGATGTTATGGGTCTCCAGTGGGGGAAGATGATGATGAATTCTCCCACCAACTGGGGTAGTGTGGTCCCGCAGAATCAGCCTAGGAGGGCTTGGAGGCTGCAGCTGCTGAGGGGAGTGTGGTAAGCGATTTCTGGCCTCCATTCGAGGATCGGAATGCACCGCGTCCACGTCCTCCCACGGCTTGGGCAGTCTGTGCGGGACGGTGGTTGGGATAAGGTTGACGCAGCTGGAAACCCCATCCTCTGCCACGAAAGGAGCGAAAGGAAGACTGGTCACGAGGAGTGGAGGAGAGGCCCAAGGATCTAGCCGTAGCTCGAGAGTTCTTGAACCTGACCAGGGCCGAGTCTGCCTTTTCCCTAAAAAGGCGGGTTCCATCAAAGGGCATGTCCATCAGATTAGCGTGGACATCCCCTGAGAAGCCAGATGTACGGAGCCAGGCGTGCCGTCTCAATGCCACCGTAATTCAAATTGATCTACCCAATGCATCCGTTGTGTCTCAACCACATCGTATGGTGAATTTTGCCGCATTTCTCCCATTTTTGTCTGCTTGGGAGAGCAAAGCCCAGACCTCCTCCAGGACCTGTGGCAGCACTTGCGCAAACGTCTCCCAAAGGGAATGGGAGAAACGGCCCAATAAGCATGCAGTATTTACCAACCGCAATGCCAGGCTGGAGGAAGAAAACATCTTCTTCCCAAATGCATCCAACCTCTTGGATTCCCTATCCGGAGGGGCGTAAGGGAACGCGCCTTGGGACGTTGAGGCCTGCACCACCAAGCTTTCTGGGGTGGGGTGTTGGCTGAGGAACTTGGGGTCGCCCGGAGCCGAGCAATGGTGGCGTGAGTCGTCCTATTCACAGGAGCCCCTGTGCTAGACTTGGACCACGTGCCTAGGAGGACGTCCGTAAGTGCTTCGTTGAAGGGCAAAAGGGGTTTGGATGTAGAAGCCCCCTGTTGAAGCACCTCAGCCAGGAGATTAGTCCTGACCTGCACTGAGGGCAGCTCCTGTCCAAGGACCTAAGCTGCCCTCCTTTTCCATCATGGCATAGGATGCCACCTCCTCCTTAGCCACCGTTGGAGGAGAGAGCATGCCAGCATCTGGGGAGGTTTCCAGTCCACTGGCCTCCCCAAGTTCCCCATACCAGTCCAAGTTCTCCTCAGAGACTTCCTGGTGTTCCAGAGGGTCCACAGACTCCTCCCATTCATCTCCTGAGCCTAGCACCTCTTCAAAGTACTCAGGCGATAACATAGAACCTCTGGGTTCATTCCGCATCGAGCAATGTCGTTCCGGCTCCGTGTCATCGGGGATGAGGATGGGGCTGGCGCGGCCGATGGGCACCAGCGGAGCTGAAGGCACCGACTTCGGGTCCGACACTGGGGGAGGTCGCAATGGCACGACCGGCGTCGACCCAGATCCAGGATCAGATCCTTGAGGCCCCACCGGTGCCGTGACCCGAAGCCGACGGCATCAAACTCGATGGGGCCCCTTCCGACCCCGCGGGGCCCGAGGGCTCACTAGCGGGGTTGTTCAGCTCAAATACATGGTGCATGGGCACGTAAAAAATCTTTCATTTGAACGGCAGTCGCTCCGGCTCCCGGAAAGGGTGGGAGGCGCGAAGTTGACTCAGGCTCTGCGGAACCATGCCTAGAGCGTCAATGCTCCTTACCACTCTCGACGACGGACGCCAGTCGAGGCGAAGATGAAGTCCGCTTGGACTTCTTCCCAGCTCCCTCAAGGTCTAGGGAGCCATGGCCCAGCAGTCCGAGGATGACATCGTATCTTGGTCGCGGTCAAGACAACAAAGACAAATCAGATGGGGATCGGTTACCGACATCATGCGGTGACAAGCACCGCACGGCTTGAACCCTGTCTTCCTCGAAGACATCCCTCGCACACAAAGTGAAAAGACTTCCACAAAAAGTCGAGAAAAAGCCTGCCAAAAAGCGGCAGAGGGGTAGCTGTTCCAGGATCGGCGCTTAACTGGCGCGGAAAGAAAAGAATTGACGTCCACGCGCCTGGGTGGCGCCTATATAGGCACTGCGACGTCATAACCGACGCTGCCGACACGGACGACGTCACGCGGAGCTGAATGGAGCCACCCAACACCGCGTGCACAGGGTATTGCTCAGCAAAACTTTCCGGATCCAGCCTGACGCCTGGTAATTCAAAGGTAAGGATTCTGCAGATAGAAGTCTCCATCAGATTTGGAGTGTATGTGTAGGTAACTCATCAAGGAGTATGACGTTAACATTTGCTTTGTAGAGAGATGGAGGAGATGATGGTACGAAGAGTTTGCAATGGCTTTTAGGGCGAGAGGATGACTGTGGGCATGGATGAGATGGGAGTGGCATTTACCATGTGCATCGCTTACTGAGGGAGGTCACAGCTGCTTACCAGATATGTGCTGTATATCCAAATGTTACGGAACTGCATGGTAAGAGCATTTATCTTCCCCATCTACTATAGAAGACATGATATGCCATGATACTGTAAGCTGTTCTTGTTGTCATTTTCTTTCAAGTTGAAAAGGATAAATAAAGATGAACAAAAAAAACAAAACTATTGTTCTGGAGAAAGGACTCTAGCCATTTCAAGTTAAGGTATGTTGGGCCAAATTGATTGACAAGTAGTACTAGTAAGTAGTTTACAATGATCTGGTGTAACAAAGGTGGCTTATATATTGAGAAAGGTGCTGACTTGCACAAAGAGGATTTCTTTTCATATGGTTATTAAGAACCATTAAGTGAAGTATAAAGGGCTGAAGTCAGATTCAGAAGGAAAAAGTTTTTGAAATATGCAAAAATAGCAGCTGTATGGCCCGGCACAGGCGTATTTTTGCCACACAAGGAAAATTACAATCAGGCAGTGTTGCATAAACCGAGTCAATGGCTCAGCTCTACCAGGTTTGCTTTCCCACATATGGGTGACACGAGTGAACTTAGTTCAATGCACCACCGCTTGAATTTGAAAGATAGGTTCTATTAGCCCTACAGAACTCCCACCCAATACATATACATTTTTATATTTTCTCTCTCTCTATCTCTCTCTCTCACATGTTTATTTTAACAGGTGCACCCTGTTAATGAACACATCTAAAATAATCACACAGAATACAACTAAAACAGCACAAATGCACGTTGCTAACAATTAAAATAAAATGAACTTTTCTAACACGATTAAAGTGCCATCTAAATACCGAGCACCCTAAAACCTATTTCTATGCACTACACTAGGAGAGCATGGACAGTAGAATAACTTGCATCTAGATTTTCTAACGGAGGATGAGCACACTGCATACCTTCTTTACCGCAAAATGCTGTAATTATCAGGAATCAAGAAGTCTGTGTTTCCTACGAAAGGTAAACACGGTTCAGCATCGACGACTCCTGAGCTCAGGCTCAATATCAGCTTTCAGTAGAAAGACTGATACAGCAGCAGCATCTCTGGCAGGGAGAATCGTCTCTGGTCTGGCAGTATGTTGCTTGTGATATGGGGCCTCTCCTAACAGCTGGTCAAGTGGTCGTCCTTTTATACTGTAGCTTATCTGAGATAGAATTTCCAACATCACCTTAGGAATGTCTGATATAAACAATGAGTGTCAAGATGCTAGTCCAAGACGCATTCCTTTAAACATATAAGGTAAAAATTCGACCACTCAGACTACACTGTTTTGGCTATTGTTCTTATTTGACCTTGAAATTGAGATAACAAGGCACCTGTTCCAGACTGATGTTGCATTAGGTATTTTGTTGATGTCTGTATCTTTTGAATTAACACTTTCACAGTTGTTGAAAAGATAAGGACAGACAACATCTGAGTTAAAGGTAGATACGGTGATGATTCTGCAAGAATCCAGAAAATTGAGTCGCGGTCTACTTAAAATGGAGTTGGGCCTTGTGTCTTTACATCAGCAGATAAATTTACAGGAGGTGGGGGCACAATTTGCTGTTTTAAAAGTAGGTTCTCAATGCACACTTTTGAGGTCATGGCACAGATGCTTGGATAAAAAACATCCAGGCACAATTTGCAGGTATGGTGCCATGGAGTGGCTCGTTAGTTACAACACCAAGGTCAAAAAGTGGTCAACGGAAGGTGATGAGGAACCCATATTCAGTGTTGTTTCACTGATGTCAGGCATAGTGTTGCAGGTGAAGTGAGACTGGAGGAATTACCAGGAAGTTGAAAGGCAGAATGGCTACAATTTGGCAGTTGGAATTGCCTGCCTCAGCTACAATACCTAAATAGTAAAGAAAGGGTGAAGGTTGCTAACCACATACTCAGGGCAACAGACCTCATACATCCCAACCAAAGAAGCTTCATGCCCATCACATCCACTCGTCACAATATCAGAAGAGTTTTTAGTGCTTTGACGCTGGCCGACCGTTTAGAGACACCATCTACCTTGTCATGTCCTTTAGGTTAGTCCCATCATGTACATACCGATTATATACATTTTGTCCCATCCACACGACAGAACGGTCTTACACAGGTGACCTTTTACCTAATAGCTTACTTCTGTCTCTCCGACATCAGGCTCTTGGTACCATATCTTAATCCCTGTACCTGACGTACAGAAACATATCCCCAGGCACGGAAGATTTATTCTGTATAAGGGTCACCACTTTTTTCATCCATGGTCAACAGCCAGCTGTGCATGATCATGTTTGTTTAGAAAAGGATTAGCAGGGGATTAGCGAATGTTTTCAAAACATATCGATTCTAGAAAAACCCCGGAGTGACCACTTTAGTATAAAAGACCCTCACTCCCCCTTACAGAAACAGAGGAGAATTCCTTCCAGGCTGGACTGAGACTCTGCAGGCTGATCCTTCGACAAGCAGAGATCTGACATCCCTTGCGGGGTGCCATCCTCGACGCAGAGACGGGGTCCTTCATTCAGAACCATCAGGTAAGGGGTTAGTACTTCCCCAGGGGATTCTTGGCTCCATTAGGATCTATCCTGACATTTACATACACAGGCTTCACCCACATACCTAGGCTAGGTTCATTTAGGTAGGCTACGCATCGTAGGAGTACGCCAATGCTATTGTTTTATATAATATGCTTTTATTCATCTTATTAGCACTATGGTAGAAATGTATCTACTTTTTATGATATTGGTACTAGCGATTACATTTGTCTGCTCCTGTCTTTTGATTGTCGCAGCTAACATGTTTCATACTAGACTGACGCTTGACCAATAAATAATTATTGAAACTGTTCCAATCGTCATTCTATGTATTCTGAGAAAAGCAAGCAAGAGTGACTGAGTGAAAGATACCGTATTGTTTCCACAATACCGGAGTAATCAGGGTTGTCATGTTCAGTGGTTGCCAGAAACTACATACAACACTGTAGGATACAGGGGGGTGGTAGTGGCACCGTAGAGCTAGCTGGTCTAACGGCTGACTCATCCTGTGGGGGTGTCCAGAGTCTGTCTGCAGACCAAGCCCTCAGTTTAGGTCATCCAAAACGTGCAGATCCTGGGGGTCCTAGGAACTACACAACAACCTCAATGTTAATTGATTTGACAAGGTATTCAATAGTATATCATGGGACTACAAGTTCATTCTCCTACCGTATCTAGGTTTTAGACTGAAATCCCTGGCCTACACCAAGTTACTTTATACTGCACCATTAGCAAGGGTCAAGATTAAAGAAGCCCTTTCAGAAAGTTTTCCTTTGCGCAGAGGTACACGTCCGGGATATCCACAATTTCTATGACAGACTGAGCAGATTTGGGGATTTAGGTGGACTGAAGGCATAGATCGAAAAGTGTCACTATACACCAGCGATAATCTCCTGTTTATCAGCAACCTCACAGTTGCAGGCCCAGTGATAATGCAACTTTTACAGGAATTGGGGACATATTCAAACCTTAAGGTCATTTGGGATAAAACTACAGTATACCCAATTGTTAGACCTGGCACCATTGGCGTAGGTCTCCCCTCCATTTCTCGCTTTTTGTCTCCTCTGTGTTTGCTGGTGTTAGATGCTCTGGGCGCTGTGCCACGGCCATTCCGTGCCACAGCGCGAATGCTCCCTATGGTAAATTGACTGTATGAATTGATGTTCCCATAATTGGCTCATTTGGTTTACCTGTTAGTCTCTAGTATAGTGCACCGTGCGTGCCCAGGGCTGGTAGACCGAATGCTGCTGGTGGGCCTG
This sequence comes from Calotriton arnoldi, assembly GCA_963921515.1. NCBI lineage: Eukaryota > Metazoa > Chordata > Amphibia > Caudata > Salamandridae > Calotriton > Calotriton arnoldi. The sequence goes on from CAWUFW010001729.1 coordinate 1,487,659, forward strand.
CAGCGCTGATTGCGCCACCCACAGAAGCAGCTTGTAAAGTGGAAAGTCGAATTTAGTATGCCTGAGCTCAGAATATTAAAGTACATCTTTTAGTGAGGGTTATTTCTATATTCTGTGTCTGAAAATACCACTTTGGGAAAGTGGGTATTTTCTTGCCTAAGTCTTCCAGTGTGCTCTGCTGTTATGTGTATTGGCCGTCTGGTTTTGGAGGGACAGGGTAGGCTGAACCCGACCTGGGTCGAGTAGAGGGATCTGCAGCTAGAGTAAGGGGAGGGGTGACCCTTTGATCTGAGCAGGGCTGCGCCTGGCAAGGTGATTGATGGCTCCCCCTCCCACGGTGCGTCTGATGGCAGACCCCCTCTCCTAAAGGGCAGGATGCCGCCTCGTAAACAATGTGCCCCCAGGACCTCCCCGAACTGGTTCTGACTGGGTTCAGTGACTTGTGAGAGAACAAAGGCGAGGGGGGTATAAAGATGTGTGCGAAAACCCCCACGGGTGGTGTTACTTCTGGATGCCAAGACGAACCTCTGTCCGTGTAACTAGAGGGAAAGGACTTTGAAACTTTCATCCATCTTGCTGAAGCAACTACCCAAGGGCCTGATTTGAGCTCGCCTCCTGCTGAAGTCTCAGGGACATTAGACTTCACCCATCAGCCGTCTGGATTCCTATTTGAGGGGGATTCTACCCGTAGGTGAGGCCTCTGTTGAGAATTCCAGAGCCTCTGGTTCTACTGCGGGCTGAAAGTCGCTATCGCTATTGGGGGCCGCTGCAGCTGAGGAGCTGTGCCACTGAGTGCCCGCATTTGCCATCCTACGAAAATCATCGCTATTGTGGGCCGCTGCAGCTGAGGAGCTGTGCCGCTGAGTGCCCGCATTTGCCATCCTACGAAAATCATCGCTATCGCTATTGTGGGCCGCTGCAGCTGAGGAGCTGTGCCGCTGAGTGCCCGCGCCTTTGCCATCCTACGGAAATCATCGCCATCGCTGTTGTGGGCCGCTACAGCTGAGGAGCTGTGCTGCGGAGTGCCCGCATTTGCCATCCTACGGAAATCAACGCTATCGCTATTGTGGGCCGCTGCAGCTGAGGAGCTGTGCCGCTGAGTGCCCGCATTTGCCGTCTTACGAGAATCATCGCTATTGTGGGCCGCTGCAGCAGAGGAGCTGTGCCGCTGAGTGCCCGCACTAGTCACCACTTCCAGGATCTTGTTACCTCCTGCGGGTACCGCTGGGTGCCCGCCTTTAAGCCCCGTCCCAGGATTATCGTGAGTGCACGCCGCGGACCGCTACAGCCGGGAGCTGTGGCCGCTGCGAGTCTGCCTGTCATCACCACGGCTTCCTTGTGAGGCTGCGTGCCGTGCCCCTTTACATCTCAGGTACATTGTTCACCCCCGTTTCGAGTGCCTTTATTGCTTTTGAAGTGAATCTGTAATTGTGTGCATTGTGGCTCCTTGAGTGCTTTTAGCCTCGTGTTCAGTCTATATAAAGATAACTATTTTTCTATAACTACTTGTGGTGTCCGTTTGTAGCGTCTCTCCTGTGTTATTGTGTATGGTCATAAATGCTTCACACACTGCCTCTGAGATAGGCCTGTCTGCTCGTGCTACGTTACCACAGGGTTGAGCAGGGGTTATCAAAGGGTGTAGCCCCCTTACTCTGACTTAGGAAGAAGGATCCCTATTTGGACCTCGGCGCCAGCCGCGGCCAACTGGAGATCCCCATTTCTAACATTGGTGGCAGCGGTGAGGATCAGGACTTGCATTTGTGATCCACATACAATAACCAGTGTACGCTACTAGTGAGTGTAGGCCTAGGCGCAACCACGTACGGTTTGATTTTGTTCTATTGTCGATTGTAATTGCCAGTTATGTCTACAACGGGTAGGCCAACGTCCAATGCTTCGGAGGATCTCATCTTTGAGGAAGAGAGGTTACAAACCTACACTGCCAAACAGCTAAAGTCTTTTTGCAAGCGATTCACAGTCCCTGTTGCGGGTCTCTCTAGGAAGGAGGAGTATCAGAAGGCCCTTAAGGCCTGGTTAGAAGCGAGAGAGTCCGCTAGGAATGAGGGAGAGAATGCTGGAGGGCAGCAGGATGACGAAGTGGATTTAGTGGGAGGTAAAGCACTATCCAATCCAGGTACTAGTGTGTCCTCAAAGGGTCTGTCTCCAGAAGAGATGGAGGACAGGGAGAGAGATAGGAGGCATAGTTTGGAGATGGCCAAATTAGAAGGTCAGAAGGACCTAGAGAGTAAAAAATTGGATATTGAGAATAACAGGTTGGCATTTGAACTTGAGAAAATGAAACTGGAGCATGAGAGAGTATTGAGGGAGCTGGAGATCAAGGCTAAGAGCTTAGAGATCTCCCCTCTGGTGGCAGCATACCGTTAGTACCTACCGAGAGTAGAGTGTATATACCCAAGGATGTCATCAAGGATTTCCATAAGAGTGAGGATATTGGGCAATGGTTTGCCGCATATGAGATAGCCATGGTGTCCCACCGGGTCCCTGAGAAGGATTGGGGAGCGGGGTTGTGGGGACGCTTTGTGAGTGATCGGAGGGATACCCTGTTGGATCTGCCTGAAGAGAACAGGATGGTGTATGCCCATATGAAAGAGGCCTTGATGAAGCGATATGGTTTGACCCCAGAAATGTACAGGCAGAGATTTAGAACCTGTAAGAAGTTAGAGGGTACCACTTGGGTCGAATATGTGTCTTTTTTTTGCAGAGCAATGGATCGCTGGGTAAAGGGTAGCAAACTGGAAACTTTTGAGCAACTGTATGATTTGTTTGCATGGGAGCATTTATCTAGTAACTGTTTTCCAGAGCTACGCCAGCACCTTGTTGATAGCAAGCTAACTAACCCTAGGAAGCTTGCTGAGGAGGCGGACCGCTGGGTGAGCACCCGGGTTCGCAAGGGTCCTGTGGGAGACTTCGCCAAAGGTGGGCAGGGTCCCCAGCAGAGAAGTGGGGGACAGGGGTAAACCGAGGGAGTTCCAGAGAGGGCCCCAAAGTAATTCCCAAGGGAACCAAGGAGTGGTGTCCCAGTCTCCCCCTGAGAAGAAGCCAGGGCCCCCGATAGGTAGGCCTGTTCATAGGGGGCCCCTTACTTGTTTTAAATGTGGTCAAGTGGGCCACCGGTATGATCCCCAGTGTCCCCAGAGGGACCTCAATGCCCCACCCCGCGCACCACCCCGCCAGCTTGCTAGTGTAGCCCTGGGAGGGGAAGAGATGGGTGCCCAAGGTGGGTGGGATCCCGTGGAATTGACCCTTGTCTCGCTAGGAGACTTTGAGAAGGTCCCTAACCCCACGCTGCCTGATAACACTAAGAAGTACAGGCAGTGGGTGACCATCAATGGCTATAGGGTGGAGGCTCTGAGGGACACCGGAGCTAGTGTGACTGCTGTCAGCTCCCGGTAGGTGTCCAAAGAGCAGGTTGTCCCCCATGCATTCTGCCCAGTAGTGTCAGCAGACAACTCTGAGAGCCAGTGTGAGGTGGCTCAGGTTCCCTTTGAGTGGGGGGGTGGGGGGGGGGGTTGTCTCAGGAACTCTTCAAGTAGCTATGAGGCCAGCCATGCCGGTAGACTGTCTGTTGGGCAACGATTTAGAAAACTCCCCGTGGGCTACGGTGGAGAGGAAATCTCACTTGGAAATGTTGGGTCTGCTTGAGTGGGCGTGTGCGACCACTCGGTCCATGGCAGCCAGTAAGGACGTTCAGAAGGACCTGGAGCCTGAAAGTATGGCCCAGGCCCCTGCCTTACAGAGACGAGGTAGGGGGCGCGGGAAACCGGCCCCCATAGTTCCCACGGTCCAGGAAGGACCATACCTTGAGGGGGATGCCCTGGAGCCTACAGGGGAACAGGTAGCCGAACTGGGGGACCTGCCTGAGCTGACCCATTGGCAGCAGGAAGGAGGGCCCACCAGGGAGGAATTTTGTGAACAGCAGAAAACGTGCCCTTCTCTCGAGGGGCTGCGGCGACAGGCTGCAGCCCAGGCAGCAGGTGATCAGTCAGGGTCACATCTGATCTATTGGGAGAATGACCTCCTTTACAGCGAGCCTAAGGTTGCTGAGCCTGGGTCAGCCCGTGTGCTGGTGGTACCCCAGTGCTTCAGAGCCTTCCTACTGGGGTTGGCTCATGATGTGCCATTGGCAGGACATCTGGGGCAGACCAAGACCTTCGAGAGGCTGGTCACCCACTTGTTTTGGCCCCAGATGCGCAGGAGCTCAGATGCTCACTGCAGGACATGTGAGACTTGCCAGGCAAGTGGGAAGAGTGGGGGGAAGATCAAAGCCCCACTCCAGCCCTTTCCAGTTGTCAGTTCCCCGTTTGAGCGAGTGGGCATTGACATTGTGGGGCCTCTGGACCCCAAGACAGCCATGGGCAACATGTTCATCCTGGTCTTGGTGGACCATGCCACCCGGTACCCTGAAGCCATCCCACTCCGGACAGTGACGGCCCCCGTGGTGGGACGTGCACTGATGGGGATTTTCTCCCGTGTGGGGTTCCCCAGAGAGGTGGTGTCTGATAGGGGTACTAACTTCATTTCCAAATATATGAAGTCTCTGTGGGAGGAGTGTGGGGTAACTTATAAGTTTACCACCCCTTACCACCCCCAAGGGAATGGGCTGGTTGAGAGATTCAACCGGACCCTCAAAGGCATGATTATGGGCCTAGAAGAGACCATGAGGCATAAGTGGGACGTCCTCTTGCCATGCCTGTTGTTTGCTTACCGTGAGGTGCCACAGAAGTCCCTAGGGTTCAGCCCCTTTGAACTACTCGATGGTCACCCGGTAAGAGGGCCTCTGAGTCTGGTCAAGGAAGGCTGGGAGCAATCTCCCAGGAAACCTCCCCAGGATGTGTGTAGTTACATGCTGGCCTTCAGGAACCAGACTCGGCGTTTCAGAAAGCTTGCTGAGGCAAATCTGGAAGCCAGCCAGGAAGAGATGAAACGTTGGCACGATCAGAATGCCACTCTGAGTTTCAGCCAGGTCAAAAGGTTTGGGTCATGGCACCAGTGGAGCCTTGTACGCTCCAAGATAAGTGGACCGGGCCATTTGAGGTGGTGGAGCGCAAGAGTCCTGTTACCTACTTGGTGGACTTGCGGTCTCCCCGGAACCCCTTGCGGGTCCTGCATGTCAACCGCCTGAAGCCCCACTTTGAGAGGTCCGAAGTGGGCATGCTCCTGGCCACAGATGCTGGGATGGAGGAGGAGAGTGAGCCTCTTCCTGACCTCCTGTGTGCAAAGGAGCAAGACGGGTCAGTGGAGGGTGTGGTCCTCTCCGCCACACTGACCCCTGAGCAACAGAGTGATTGTCGCCAACTGTTGGGACAATTCAGTGATCTGTTCTCCCTGGTGCCTAGTGTCACTGATTGGTGTGTCCACGAAGTGGACACTGGGGACAGTCCTCCTGTTAAGCACAAGGCTTACCGAGTGACTGACCGGGTTAGGGCATCCATTAAGGAAGAGGTTTCCAAAATGTTTGCTTTAGGGGTGATTGAGTCCTCTAGAAGCCCTTGGTCCAGCCCAGTGGTCTTGGTACCAAAAGCTGCAGCGCCTGGTGCCACCCCAGAACTTCAGTTCTGCGTGGACTACCGAGGTCTCAATTCAGTCACAAAGACTGACGCGCACCCCATCCCCAGAGCTGATGAGCTCATAGATCGGCTAGGGGCTGCACGGTACCTCAGCACGTTTGATTTGACATCTGGGTATTGGCAGATCGCCTTAACTGATGGGGCAAAGGAGAGGTCCGCATTCTCCACACCAGATGGGCACTACCAGTTCAGGGTGATGCCCTTTGGGATGAAGAATCCCCCTGCCACCTTTCAGAGGTTGGTCAACAGGGTGTTGGATGGGCTGGAAGATTTCAGTGCCACCTACCTGGATGACATTGCAGTGTTTAGTTCCTCATGGGAGGACCACCTGCGCCACCTCTGGGAAGTGTTGATGGCACTGCGAAGGGCAGGCCTCACAATCAAGGCAAGTAAGTGCCAGATTGGGCAGGGTTCTGTGGTGTACTTGGGACACCAGGTGGGGAGCGGCCAGGTGGCGCCCCTACAGCCCAAGATTGAAACCATCCTGGCTTGGGGGCCCCCAAGACCCAGACACAGGTGAGAGCCTTTTTAGGACTCACGGGTTATTACAGGAGGTTTGTCAAGGGGTATGGCAACATTGTTGCACCCTTGACTGAGCTGACTTCTAAGAAGCAGCCCAAGATGGTGAACTGGACTGACACCTGTCAGAACGCTTTTGACGCCCTGAAGACTGCCATGTGCACAGCACCTGTACTTCAGGCGCCCAACTTTTCAAAAGAATTTGTTGTCCAGACAGACGCTTCCGAGCATGGTGTGGGGGCCGTTCTGTCACAGATCAATGAGGAGGGCCTAGACCAACCTGTAGCCTTCATTAGTAGGAGGTTACTTCCACGGGAACAGAGGTGGAGTGCAATTGAGCGTGAGGCATTTGCTGTGCTCTGGGCACTGCAGAAGCTGAGGCCATACCTGTTTGGGACTCACTTCCGGGTTCAGACAGACCAAAGGCCCTTCAGATGGCTGATGCAGATGAGGGGAGAGAATCCAAAGTTGTTGAGGTGGTCCATTTCCCTACAGGGTATGGACTTTACGGTGGAACACCGCCCTGATACAGAGCACGCCAATGCTGATGGTATATCCAGATTTTTCCGCCTTAGTGATGAGAACTCCCAAGTGGGTGGGTAGTTCTCCCCACATTTCAGCTGGAGGGGACACGTGTTAGACCTGGCACCATTGGCGTGGGTCTCCCCTCCATTTCTCGCTTTTTGTCTCCTCTGTGTTTGCTGGTGTTAGATGCTCTGGGCGCTGTGCCACGGTCATTCCGTGCCACAGCGCGAATGCTCCCTATGGTAAATTGACTGTATGAATTGATGTTCCCATAATTGGCTCATTTGGTTTACCTGTTAGTCTCTAGTATAGTGCACCGTGCGTGCCCAGGGCTGGTAGACCGAATGCTGCTGGTGGGCCTGCAGCACTGATTGCGCCACCCACAGAAGCAGCTTGTAAAGTGGAAAGTCGAATTTAGTATGCCTGAGCTCAGAATATTAAAGTACATCTTTTAGTGAGGGTTATTTCTATATTCTGTATCTGAAAATACCACTTTGGGAAAGTGGGTATTTTCTTGCCTAAGTCTTCCAGTGTGCTCTGCTGTTATGTGTATTGGCCGTCTGGTTTTGGAGGGACAGGGTAGGCTGAACCCGACCTGGGTCGAGTAGAGGGATCTGCAGCTGGAGTATGGGGAGGGGTGACCCTTTGATCTGAGCAGGGCTGCGCCTGGCAAGGTGAATGATGGCTCCCCTCCCACGGTGCGTCTGATGGCAGACCCCTCTCCTAAAGGGCAGGATGCCGCCTCGTAAACAACGTGCCCCCAGGACCTCCCCGAACTGGTTCTGACTGGGTTCAGTGACTTGTGACTTTTGAGAGAACAAAGGCGAGGGGGGTATAAAGATGTGCGTGAAAACCCCCACGGGTGGTGTTACTTCTGGATGCCAAGACGAACCTCTGTCCGTGTAACTAGAAGGAAAGGACTTTGAAACTTTCATCCATCTTGCTGAAGCAACTACCCAAGGGCCTGATTTGAGCTTGCCGCCTGCTGAAGTCTCAGGGACATTAGACTTCACCCATCAGCCGTCTGGATTCCTATTTGAGGGGGATTCTACCCGCAGGTGAGGCCTCTGTTGAGAATTCCAGAGCCTCTGGTTCTACTGCGGGGAACGCAGGCTGAAAGTCGCTATCGCTATTGGGGGCCGCTGCAGCTGAGGAGCTGTGCCGCTGAGTGCCCGCATTTGCCATCCTACGAAAATCATCGCTATCGCTATTGTGGGCCGCTGCAGCTGAGGAGCTGTGCCTCTGAGTGCCCGCATTTGCCATCCTACGAAAATCATCGCTATCGCTATTGTGGGCCGCTGCAGCTGAGGAGCTGTGCCGCTGAGTGCCCGCATTTGCCATCCTACGAAAATCATCGCTATCGCTGTTGTGGGCCGCTACAGCTGAGGAGCTGTGCCGCGGAGTGCCCGCATTTGCCATCCTACGGAAATCATCGCTATCACTATTGTGGGCCGCTGCAGCTGAGGAGCTGTGCCGCTGAGTGCCCGCATTTGCCGTCCTACAAGAATCATCGCTATCGCTATTGTGGGCCGCTGCAGCTGAGGAGCTGTGCCGCTGAGTGCCCGCACTAGTCACCACTTCCAGGATCTTGTTACCACCTGCGGGTACCGCTGGGTGCCCGCCTTTAAGCCCCGTCCCAGGATTATCGTGAGTGCACGCCGCGGACCGCTACAGCCGGGAGCTGTGGCCGCTGCGAGTCCGCCTGTCATCACCGCGGCTTCCTTGTGAGGCTGCGTGCCGTGCCCCTTTACATCTCAGGTACATTGTGCATCACCGGGTCGTGTGGACCCCGGCCCCGAACTAAGTCCGTTCCACCCCCGTTTCGAGTGCCTTTATTGCTTTTGAAGTGAATCTGTAATTGTGTGCATTGTGGCTCCTTGAGTGCTTTTAGCCTCGTGTTCAGTCTATATAAAGATAACTATTTTTCTATAACTACTTGTGGTGTCCGTTTGTAGCGTCTCTCCTGTGTTATTGTGTATGGTCATAAATGCTTCACACACTGCCTCTGAGATAGGCCTGTCTGCTCGTGCTACGTTACCACAGGGTTGAGCAGGGGTTATCAAAGGGTGTAGCCCCCTTACTCGGACTTAGGAAGAAGGATCCCTATTTGGACCTCGGCGCCAGCCGCGGCCAACTAGAGATCCCCATTTCTAACACCAATATACATGCAAAAGGAAAGCATCTCATGGTGTGCCAAAGAGAAAATACTTACTACATGCACAGCTTCAAATATCTAGGCATCCCCATCCCCTAGGATGTCCATCTGGCATTAGGTAAAAATGTATGTCCGCTCCTAGAACGGATATGCCAAGAGACCTCACAATGGATGACTAGCCCAATAACTCTCATCAGTAGAATAGTTCTGCTTAAAACGATGCTCCTCCCCAAAATCTTATATGTCCTTTCAAAATACCCCTTCTGCCTACCAGTGTCAACCTTTCCGACTATGACCAAGCTATTACCATCTTTCAGGGGACAGGGCAAACATCCCAGGTTGGCTTTATCCAAATGTTGTAAATCAGTGTATGATGGTGACCTCGCCATGATGGACCCCAAAGAACAAGTTACTTACCTTCGGTAACGATGTATCTGGTAGAGAAATATGCTAGTTGTAGATTCCTTACCTTAGAATTTCCCCCAGGCGTCAGTCTGGATCTGAAATTTTTCATCAGCAGTACCCCTGAGCATCGGTAGGTGGCGTCGGTCGGCTCCACATCCATCATTGGCGTTGTGGGCACCGGAATGACGTTGCAGGACCATATGGATGCCGCCCATGCCCGCTGACATCAGTTCTTAGCATGACTTTCCACACTAGAAGTGCAGAGCTATGAAAGACAGTGACCACTGGTGCGTCAAGACTAGAGCCCTTTAGGGGAGTCCCTATCCCTAGAAATCAGTTCGCAGAGCAGGGAGGATAGGTGGGGCGGTGTAGGATAGTAGGATCTGCTTCCATGGTCACCCCCACTTTTTGCTGGTGTCATTATGTTTTTCTGACTAGTCTCACTGGGATCCTGCTAATCAGGACCCAGTCTCTGTGTTTCTCCCCTACGTTCGACAAGGTGAGTGCTTAGGTACACCCCAGATTGGCAACTGGTGTACCCTTGTAAGTCCCTAGTATATGGTACTAAGGTACCCAGGGCATAGGTACACCAGGGGTCCCCCATGGACTGAAGTATGTATTATGCTACCCATGGGAGAGCACTCAAATTGTGACTCCAGGCCTGCCATTGCAGCCTGCGTAAGCTGGTGCTAGCACCACTTACAACAGATATGTTTCCTTATATCTGAGGTCACTACACTTAAAATCTATAAGTCACCCCCTAAGGCAGGCCTTTCAATACTGAAGGCAGGGTGCTTGGTTTAAAGGTGTGAGGGTGCCCCTGCATGGGCAGGACGCCCCTACAACACTCGGAGTCCATTCTCCCGGGTTGTAAGTGCATCAGCCATTACAACGTATAGAGTGGCCATGCGTCATTACCCGTGGCTATCTCTAAACTGGCTGTAACTAACCCTGTCGAGTTTGGTATCAAACATGTTGGACTCATACCCCAACGGTGTTGGAGGTATGATTCCATGCACTGTAAAGCTCATCTGGGAGGCCCTCAGGGCTTCCAGTACCAGTACCAGTCTTCTTGACCCGGACAGCAAACTATGGCTGCTGCCGACCAGAGACAAGATTCTGCCCTCCTGCTGCTGAGCCAAGCTCCAGCAGCAGAAGGCAGGACAATAGGTTTCCTGTCACAGTTGTGTTACCCTCTAGTTTTTACGCTCATAGACATTATGGGAGGATTCACAATGTTATAAGCATAAAGGGTAGATGGAATAATGCCCTAGATAGTGCGCAAACCAGTGGTATATTGTCTGTCAGTACGCCTATGTTTGTAGTTGCATTATTTCCCAATCTGTAGCCAAGGTATCTCATCGTTCAGTCCTGTATACCACAACTAAACTGAAATGATTTTTATGCCCAGGACCCTCTAATACATTTATGCATGATGTATTTCCCCTTTTTTTCCCCTGTTTAAATTCACTCAAGTCCCAGCATTTATTCTCAAAGTTAGAATTTAGCAACTATTTCACTTTGGCAACAATTACTTTTGCCTTTTCCTGAAAAGGAAACGTAAATCTCGTCTTTTTGACAACATGTACGATGTTCAGGAACAGACTCCTAATTTAGGGACATGTGCGCAGAGAATTTCTGTCCTGCATTCTCTCTGAAGAGAAGTCCTGAATCTCCTCTTTTCTACCGTTTTTTACAACAATAGCGATATTTGCAGAAACACACAAGGCATTTCCACACCCGCACGTACCCTGAATAACACGAGAACACGCTCGCGGAGAGCGCTGAGCATAGGTATTATCACAAGGACAGGCGGTGTTCGCATGTGTACTCACGAGCGGCACCGCCCCGCGCTGCTTGCTGACGCGCGATCCAGGCGAGGCCAGGCTGCATTCTGTTTGACACCGGGAAACCACAGGTTTTCGGCCGGAATGCAGGTTTTCCTTTTCTTCTTCCTGCTGACGGGAGGATCAGGCACGCAGCCCATAGATAACAGGGGCTCTTTTCAGACACCGGAAACCTTTTTAAACAGTAATTACGAGCACATGTGCATCCAATTTACGAGGTTTACTCATTAAGGGCACTGTTTAAAGCCTGATTTTTACACTGCTCATTCTACTTCGGGGATGAAGAGCAGACACATCTAGGATCACGGCGAGAGACGCACCTTGATGTAGTAAGAGCATAAATGACAGTATGAATGTGCACGTGTGTAATACCTTTCCATTTCCCCACCAGGAAAAGGTTGGATGATAGAAGCTGACCTGTTGTGTGTTTCTATTTTTCTTCCAGAGTTTGACTACAGGGGTCTCTCCTTCACTCTCCTCCCATGGGGCATGTAGGAAGCTTGACCAGGGTAAGGTTGGGAGCTGGTCTCACATTCATTTTAATAAAACTGTGTGTGTTTCACGTTTGCAGTGACAGGTGTTACACACAAATAGCCACTATATGTATTAGTGATGCATGTGGGGCATTTACTCTCTTTTGACCAAATGTTTTGATGGCAATCTCTCTTCTCCATTATATTTACAGGTTTCAGGAAATCATCTTAGGTAGAGTGTGACACAGGTCAACCTACCCAGTGGTAACTTCATACTAATATTTTGGTAAGATAGGAGCCCATTTTTTCATTTTCCCATCCTGATGAATGCCGGGGACCCTTTGGGCCACCAAGGCAGAAACATGTCGGCAAACGTAACCACTACGGCGACGGGGCAATAACTCCCCTTTTTCACCATTCTTGTATTTTTAATATCATATAATTGCCTATTTGAATAAATGTACTTGGGCGATTATACTGATTTTTAGAATTTCACTTACTTTCATGGGCCCCCACTTAGTTTTAGAAGTGCCTCCCTGTCTCCAGGTGTAGGCCCGCTCTCTATCAAACCAAGTTTTTAGAGAGCGAGGACTCCCGATGATGAAGCATGACACCAGGTGGTTTGTGAGGACAGTCCTGCACTTTTTGTGAGATGCCAGCACTTTCACTTAGTATCTACTAAGTTTCGGTCATTGTAACTTGGAGCAGCTTCTTTTGTGTATTTAAGATAGGTTGGAGGCCAGCTTGCTGCCTCTAGTTCCCTCCCCTGGGACTTCCTAGGGTTAGTGTGTTACTTGGTGTTCTATGCCACCATGTAAGACTCATTTTAGTTACTTATTTGTTGCATATAAATGCACCAAAAAAAGAGTTGGGGAAAAAATAAGAAAGGGGGAAGGTCCTTACATAACGTCTTCCACATTAGCAAGAGGGTGTTAGTGAATAAAAGTGTCACAATGCATTTGAGGAATTTGTAAAGTTCCCTGCTATTATTATAAGTGCTTTTGAACGAGATTTTAAAGTATATGTGTTTGATTCTAAATACCGCCTCAAAATAAACTCTAGCAGCCCTTTAGCAATTTCTGCTACATGACCCTGCTTTTTTGCTCAGTTAGATCACTGAAAATGTAATTAGTAAAGTTATGGGTGGATAGGATATGGTGGAGAAAATGGATCTACTGAATTTCTGGAAGGCCAGGTGCACAGAGGTGGCAATGATTACAAATCTTAAAAATACAAAAAACTATTAGTCAAACACCTTAGTTATATCAGCTCTGCACAATTGCAGAAGACTAGGACTAGAACAAATGGTAGTCTGCACATTCCAAAGAATAGCCACCTTAACTGAGAAGGGACACACTCTCAAACCATTCACATAAAGCTCTGGACTACACAGGAAGGAATATAAGGCAGAATTTATCTCCAGAGATGCAACAGACCAGAGCCATTAGCAGCTGTACACTACTAAGGGATTTGAAAGCAATTGTCTTTTCTACTCAGGGGTCCCTCCCATAGGAGGGGCTGGACAGAGGGGAGGATACTCCCATGTCCTTTGTCCAGTTTCGCGCTACAGCGGGAGCCAAGGGCTCCCTGAACTGGCTCAAGTATGCAAGGAGGGCACCAAATGTGCCCTCAAAGCAGTCTGGTGGCTCTGGCAAACCCCCCCACCACAGCCCAATACACTACGTTGTTGTGTAGTTCCTACTAATCCGTAGGATTTGCGCATTGTTTAGATAACATAAACTAGGGGCTTGGTGCCAAGACTGATTCTGGACACCCCGCAGGATATGTTGGCCTATAGTTATTTTGGAAAGGAAGAGGGGCCCCTGAATATAAGATAAATGCCTCGTCAGGGAAATACAATGAGGGGAAAAGGAGGAGTGGGCACCTAGGCAAGGTGCATTAAACACATAACAGACACATCAACACCAGATAATCCTAGAAGTTGCAACATGTGTTAAACACTGGACACACCAATATTCTTTTATTATTGTTTTTTTTATTTTTTTACTTAAATTTGATAATATAAATATCTACTTATTTTTACATGAAAAATGTTTTCATTGCAATTATAAACACAATTTAAAAACACATTGTTTAGTGTACATACAAACAACACTGATAATTACATCCACATATCTTGGTTATCTTGTTTCTACCTTTTATTTATATTAGCAGAGAACAAAATTATCGTATGGTGAAATCCTGTAAACAAAAACAAACCCTACTAGAATCTGAACTGTGAAAGCAATTGAGTTCTTAAATTCTGCAATAAATTATACATGTAATATACTCAATACACATCCATCCTTATGATGGCATGAGGAGACTGGCGGTTTAAGATCTAACAACTACGCGTTTCGGCTTAGGCCTTCGTCAGGACTCCGTCACAGGTTCTTGAAAGGAGAAATAGACAACAATATAATATGATGTTAATGTGTCTGTTTGATAATATTTATTAAAACTAGTTCTGCTTTGAACTAAAGATTAGTTACTCATGAGAGGCTATATCTAGTTGACACAGTAACATTAAAAAATGAAATGGTATACAACAACCAAAAGTGATGGCCAAAAGAATGATGGCCGAAGAATAGTGACCTGGTACCCAAGTGTATTTTGTGTGCTCAGTTTTATTTATAATTGCGTACACCTAAAAACGTGAGACAGTGACAGTGTGATATTTTTTAAGCATGATATAATTAGAGGTCGGGTGAAGGTACTTGGATTATGACATTTGAATATCTCACACTGTCACTGTCTCACGTTTTTAGGTGTACGCAATTATAAATAGTGCTGTCACCCCGTGGATGAAGATAGGACCACTTTTGTACCTAGTGCGTAGAGAGGCCTAGCACATGATGTTCAGGGCATCGTGATAATGTTGTGCGAAGCTGGATGTATAAACAAATAGTTTCATAGAAACGAATCCAACAGTGTTGTGTATGCAAATGTGTGCAAAAGGTCGCCGCTGAAATGTTATTTTCTAGGACAATGTAAGGAATAAGCTGCCTTGCTACATGGGCCTAATTCGGGAATATAACAGAATCAGATATTCAGTTAACCCCAAATATAGTACATTCCCATTGTCTGGTTTGGAGACAATAGTAACCTGATCTTGTGGTTTACACTAAAAGTGCAGTAGGGGGAAACATCTTCCATGGTGTTTTGAGGACAGGGAAACACTGTAGCTCTCTTGAAAACCAGAGGGACAAATGACAAAGGATTACAAGATTCCTATCTTTTACTGATGGAATGGGTGTAAGTCCAAACAAGCATTTACATAGCCAATAGGTCTCGCCTTTGGGACCTTATAAGTGTTTAGCCATGCAACAGTTAATGTTGTTGCACCAAGGATATTGTGCTGCATAACTAAATACTTATAAGGTGTCAAAAGCGAGACCTATTGGCTATGCCAATGCTTGTTTAATTAGGGGTTAGGGTATTAGGCCTCAGGGCAGGGGGAGGGGAATGGGTGGTCAAGGTAGTTTTTAGGGCTTAGGGGAGGGCGGGGCAGTTTTTAGGGTGGGTCAGGGCTGGGCAGGGTCAGGTTAAGGGACAGGGTTAAGGGGCAGGGTTAAGGGACAGGGTTAAGGGACAGGGTTAAGGGACAGGGTTAAGGGACAGGGTTTTAGGTATCAGGGCGGGGGAGGGCACAGCGTTGGAGTTGGGAGGGGGTAGAGGTATTTGCACCTCAGGCCGGGAGGGGGAGTTTGTACCTTAGGGTGGTGGGGAGGGTGGTGGCGACCTTAGCCACAGATGCCCCTTTACCAAAAATGTGTGGTAAAGGCATACGTGGTAGAGGAATGCGTGGTTAAGACGCAGTCGTTATTCAGACCACATTGTTTAGGCATGCGGGGTTGGGGAATTTGTGGTTGCATCATACAACCCCTTCAGTATGAATACAGAGCTTTCAGGCCAGCTTGCTAATCACTTCATACCATGCCACAACATCATCCAATGGAGAGATACTAGTCTACATCACTTCAAATGCCTGTGGCAAGTATAATCACTAATTGGAATTCATGTCTGGACGTCAAATGTCAGAGTGACTGGAAAGTCTATTTATGGGCACTGATGACAAGATACGTTGTGGGGTTACAGAAAAATGACTTTCAATTCAAAAACAAAAGTGGCGAAAACATTTTTGTACCCTAAACTAAAAGGAGTTATGACTGTTTGCAGTAAATGTATTTTAAAATGTAAAAGGACAATGTAGCTGTGCAGGAAAAACAATCTGCACACATAACTAGCTTTAAATCAATGCAATTAGTGTTCTGGGGTAGTTTGCAGCTTGGTTGACGTTTAGAAGATACACGAGCAAGTTCCATGTATAAAGAAAGATTATTTTCTTTATATTTTAAGACTATAAAGAGTTTTGTATTCACACAGTAACCTCTGAAAAACAATATGATTGGTTGTTTTGTCAGGTGCATTTTAAGCTTTGGATTCTTTCTCAAGTTGTGTATGTTTAAATAACATCTTGGGGAGATTAAGGTTTAGATTTGGGGACTATGGGGGCGCAGTAAAAGTAAATTAATTCATGCCCTCAAAAAGTGTTAATGTTAGAATAAGTGTTTCCGCAACTACATGCATTTTAAAAGGAGACAACGTGTAAAATAAATATCTTCTGGACTCCGCGATTTTATTACAATGCTCATTTCTCAAACAGCCTTTCTCTTGCGTCTTTTCGTCAGCTGTCGTTTCTACTGCGAACTTTCACATGAAATCGGTGACAGGGGCAACCTCGATCAACCTCCATGATGAAGGAACAGGCAATGCTGACCTTCGAGGCACTTCTGCTGGAGGCAGAACTGCTTCCTCTTTCTCACAAAGGTGTCAGGCATTGGGTCGCCTTTCTTATGCTTCTCAACTTTTTGACACTAACACTCTGGAACTTGAGTCTAGTGTCTGGAGGCATACAGCGCCTCGGCGTCGAGTCTTGTTGGTGAGTATCTCAATGCCTATGGCTAGCAGAATCTGCTAAGGTGACTCAAACATTAAAATGCTTCTGCATCAAGTGCTTCGAGTACCCGGACATCATCCAACTGCGTCTCAGCTGTTGGCAGCAATGGCACCACTTTTATCATGGACTTGTGCAGGTGTTGAAGGGTGCTCCCGCAGAACAGGGCATTGTGAGCTCCATCTCAGTCATACAGCCTCCTATACAGCAACTCCTGAAACAAGAGAGGAGCGGGGGCGAGCGAGCGCGGCAGCCTGCTGAGCTGACCAGACGCTCGTGCGTTATGGCCTTTTGCCTGCGATTACCCGCACGGCCGGCATGTGTTTCCAATTATCGCGCCCGCGTCTGGGCACGATAATTGGAAACAGATGTCTGCCGTGCGAGTAACCGCAGGGAAAAGGCCATGACGCACGAGCGTCTGGTCAGCTTTCAGAAGCCCCTAACTTAAAAGTCTCGCAGAGCAGCGCTTGCGCGCTACTCGAGGCTCGACCTAAAAAGGTGGTCACCTACATCAGACAACAGCAAACAAAGCCCACAAAGAACTAGAACATGGTTTATCAGAGTTGTTGTTAAGAGTGTTTTTTGACACACAACCATTCACATGAAACAGTTTTCAAAGTTGGAAACGTGAGCAGGAGTACTGGGAGCCAGAGGAGTAATTGGAGAATTACCTCTCAAGAGTGATTCAATTAAGGTTCTTGAAGGAACTTAATCTCACTGAAGGGCATTTGAACTGGCTCATTCTTGTAAATGATATGCAACAGCAAATTAAAAATTAGTTCAAGGTTCAGCGTTTAAGAGTGGAGGATGATTTAAAGGATCAGCTTCAGTGTTAGGCCTTAGTAGATCAAGGACCATTTCTAATATGAGTTGGACCCTCATTGAGACTGCAGATATCAATAAGATTTAGTAACAGGGTAAATTCTCTTGAGATCTGAATTCAACAGGAACTTGACATGCACAACTAATTATCCCAGTTGGACATACAAGCTACTGAAAAATACTTGAGACCCGATTGTGGTGTTTCTGATGACTCCTGAAATCCTTGCTCAAACTTTACTAACCTAGACATGCTTCATGTTTTACTATTGTCAACTATCACATAGTTCTTCTGTACTTCCACAATAGTAAAGGTTCCCATATAACGGGACCTGCCTTTCGGCTCCCATCCAGGTTTTATTCACCCAAACCAGATCATGAATGTAGGAGACTGGCTTAGTATATGGTGCACACTTCTTTGAGTGAAGCACCTTGCACTAATCCAAACAACCCTTATGGTGATTTTAGTGGTCTTAGACAACTATAGAAAGCTCTCCAAGTGGTTAGCTGTGGAGAGCAGCCTTCAGGCATATCTTGAAGGAGTGTTAAGCAGCTTGTTTTACCAGATCTAATGATGTAGTGTAGGTTAAACGAAATGGAACCACACAGTGTATATATAAAAATAGATATATTTATTACACAACACACACTAATGCATTGGTATATCTCCTACCCGGAGATATAAACACATATACACAAGAATACTTCAATTGTAACAGGTAAGTAAGCACAAAATACAGTGGTCTCAAGGGGGAGACCAAACATATATTAAGAAAGTGGAATGTGAACTGCGATTGAAGTCGGGACTCGGACCAGTAGACTCAGAGGAGCTGGGGAAACAAGGAACCACCCAAGGTAAGTACCCAGGAACATCGCGGAGGCTGTGTGCAGAGTGGAAACACAGCTGCGTGTCCAATAAAAGTCAACAGGGAAGTCGCGGTTGCAGTTTTAAAGAACAAGGACCCTTCACAGTGACCCTGAAGAAACCGCGTGGAAGACAGAAGGTTGGAAATTCACCCCACCTGTGGATACCCCAGGAACCAGGATACCTACACCAGGGAAGCCGGTTGCATAGATGCGAAGTGACATCGGCAACCGCCATAGACCACAATGGACGACTTCAGGAAAGATGCCGCTGGAGAAGACTGTGACAGAGTCCAGTGGAATCCAAGGGCGGATTCTTGAAGAGGAGAACCTGTAAGCAGTGGGGACAGTGTCTTTGTCAGTCGGAGGTGACCAGGAGGCACGGAGGAGCAATGTCCAACGATGACGGACGGTTCAAAGGAGTTGATGGTAACCTTGTCACTGCCGCTGGGAGGACCAGCTGACGCTGAGGAAGACCAGGAGCCGTGCACGAGCTGTCCCACGTCAGAAGTCGAGAACCAGGGGGTCAGTGTGCGGTCGGAGCACCAACAAGCCTTGGCAGCTGCAACAGGCGTGGACAGTGAAGAAGGAGCAAAGTTGGGACCATCAAGGTCCAAGGGACTCACCACAAGTTGGGAGTCAGAGAAGGCCCCAAGGAAGCAGGGGAGTCTACTGAAGCAGGAGAAGACCCTCAAGAGGAACCACAGGCCGAAGGCACAGGAGTCGCAAGAGGACCTCGAGCAGCTGACCAAGAGGGAAGGCCCACGGTGCAGAGGATGCAGTGAAGACGCTGTACTTGGCAGGAAGAGATACTGGAGGTTGGAGCTTCTTGTAGCCCGAAGATTTCTTGAGTACATAACCAGCAAGCCTTGGCAACGGCAAGTTGACACAGTACACATGGGTTGGGTCCCAGCGGTTCCGACGAGGGATACTGGCCTCAAAATTGCAGAGAGGACAGGTCAGGCCTCAAGGCAGTTGGAGAAACACCACCTGTGTTGTGGAGCCTTTCAAAGTCTGTGGGACGTCAGGAGCAGCAGAACGGTCAGCTTTGCTGCGGTGCCTGCAGATGCAGGGGAGTGTCTCCTTCACTCCAAGGGAGATTACTTCGGGTGTCCTTGATGTCCACAGGTATGTTGAAGATCCTGGAAAAAGCAAAGACACAGAAAACTAAGAAGACTTGCAGAACAGCGAGACCAGAAGCAGTAGGAGTCTTCCTTGATGCAGTCTCGGTTCCAGGCAAAGTCCAGCAAAGTCCAAGTGTCCAGACGATCGAAGAGTGATGTGGTTTCAGGCTTGAGTCTTGTCCCACGAGGAATCTGAGGACCCACCCGCAGGTAAGCCCTTAAATACCCTAGAAAAGGGGTTATGACGACTCAGGGATCCCTCCCAGAGGAGGGGCTGGACAGAGGGAAGGATACTCCCATGTCCTTTGTCCAGTTTGGCGCTAGAGCGGGAGCCAAGGGCACCCCCACCCCAATAGACTACGCTGTCGTGTAGTTCCTACTAATCCGTAGGATCTGCGCATTGTTTAGATAACCTAAACTAGGGGCTTGGTGCCCAGACTGATTCTGGACACCCCCGCAGGATATGTTGGCCTATAGACCAGCTAGCACACAGTGCCACTGTAAGCCCCCCTAACTTACCAGGGAGCAAACAGTTTCTGGCAACCACTGAACATGACAACCCTGATTCTTCAGGAATCGCGGAAACAGTACAGAACCTTACGCTCAGTCACTCGTGCTCACTTATTCTCAGAGAGGTATACAGAGAATACACAGTGGGAAGTTTAATAGGTTTATTGAACCAATGTTATTCTTGTATAAAATACATGTGCTGCAATGATTAATAGACAGAAGCAGATAAAAGTGATTACAAGCACCAAAAGCTTGAATAGTAGATCTAGTTCTACCATGGTGCTAAAACAATGTATATATGCAGGCATATAAAACAATGCAGTAATCGAGCGTACTCCTACTATGAAAACCCTACTCTAAGTGTACCTAGCATGTGTGTAGGTGTAGAGCTAAGAATCCCCCCAAGGTACAATCCAACCCCATTACCTGGGAGAGAATGAAGGACCTTCGTCTTGGTCACAAACTGGACACCCCTCACGAGATGTCATATCACTGCGTGGTGATTTCTCAGCATGCAAGGACCTTTGGTGTCAGCTGGAGTGCCTCCTCTGCGAATCTATCAGGTGCTCATCTTTTATAATAGAAAGCAGCCTTGCGATGTGTGTATAGATTAGCGATGTTATGGATATGGAGATAGCCCTACCGCCCAGTGGATGAAGATAGAGATGACATTTGTACATAGTGCAAAAAGAGACCTTGTACATGATGTTCAGGGCAATGTGATAATGTTGTGCAAAGCTAGATGTGTAAACAAGTTCTGTTTCAGGGAAACTAATCCAACATTGTCACACACGCAAATATGTGCAAAAGGTTACTGCTGAAAAATAGGACGATGTAAGAAATAAGCTGCTTCGCTACATGGGCCTAACTTGGGAATATAACAAAGTCTTGTCTGGGGAGGTGGTCACACCTCCCTGTGACAGGGAACCAATGGTTCTACCTTCACCTGCTCAAGCTTGGCTCAGCAGCAGGAGGGCAGAATTGTGACTGTGGTCGGCAGCAGCACTAGTTTGCTGTCAGACCCCGAAAGGCTGTAACCAGGAATACAGGGGGGTACCCTAAGGGAGCCCCCCAGTACATGGGATCATACTTACAAAACTGGAATTGGTTTTGGGATATGATTCAAACATATTTGATACCAAACATGACTGGGTTCAGTGCAGCCACTTTATAGTACGACATCTCGTAATGACTGATGTCCACTATATGTATTAAAATGGCTGACCACACTTACAAAGCCTGCAGAATTGACTCCGGGGTTTGTAAGGGTGTCCTGCTCATGCAGGGGCACCCTCACACTTATAACCAAGCACCCTGCCTTCAGGACTGAAAGGCCTGCCAGTGGGGTAACCTATAGGTTTTAAGTGTAGTGACCCCAGATATAAGGAAACTTATATCTGTCATGAGAGGTGCAAGCGCCGACTAACACAGGCTGCAAAGGCAGGCCTGTAGTCACAGTTCGGGTGGTCTCTCATGGATGGCACAATACATGCTGCAACCCATGGGAGACCCTTCGTGTACCTATGTACTGGGTACCTTAGTACCATATACTAGGGACTTACAAGGGGACACCAGTATCCAATTGTGGAGGTACCTAAGTACTTTCCATGTCAAATTTAGGGACGAAGCACAGTGACTGGGGTCCTGATTAGCAGGATTCCAGTCAAACTAGTCAAAAAACTAGGAAAAAGTGGGGATAACCATGAAAGAAGATAATAACTTTCCTACAATGAACTTCACACGGTTGCACCAAAGAGAACTTTCCTATCATAGCTTTCCTGACACACAGCATGTTTGAGTCTCTCTGTGTACCTACAGTTGTTAGGTCCTTCTCCATGACTCTTCAACCAAGCAGGATTAAGTTCAGATCAGGCAACTCTGTCCTCAAACAATCAAAGGGTGATTTCATAGTTACACTATTAGGAGCCACACAATATGCCCACCAAGTTTCACATAGGATCCCTGTAAGAAATGGGGTTACTGGTTGAGGGGGGTGAATCCCTACACAAGCAGGAACCACAATCCTTGTCAGGGTGAAGTCACAAGCAAACCCTAATTAACCTGCGCTCAACCCTCGGGTAGCTTGGCACACAGTAATCAGGCTTAACTTAGAGGCAATGCGTAAAGTATCTGTGCAACTTTTCAAACAGTAACAAAGTGGAAACACGCCACAAAAGGATCCCACACCAGTTTTAGAAAGAAGACTTTTCTTTGATAAATAACACAAAACCAAAATGACAAAAAATACAATCAGTAAAACCAGAGATCTGCAATTTTAAAGATTTCACAGAAAATAGCGCCACAAAGTGCAAATTGTGGCTATCTGGTCACGCCGAACCAGGACAAAGTCACAAGTTCAGGCTGACTGCGATGGAGCGTGGGCCAGCTACAGTGACCCACTTAGGCCTGCTGAACAAAGTACCTCAAATCCTGGTTTGTGGAGCGCTGCGAGGGTCTGCATCGAAGATGCGCTGCGCAGCTGAAGCAATGCGTTTGTCCCGAGATGCAGCGAGGCTGCGGTGTGAGGTCCTGAAACATCGTCGAGGTTCCCATCGGCGAGAGCTTGAGATGTGAAGTTCGGTGCCGGAGATGCGTCATGCAGTAGAGGCGATGTGTCAATTGCAAGGCTGCAATGCGGAGTCCGGTGTCATTGAGGCTGCCGTCATCGAAGGATGCAAGGGCCTGCGCCGAGGATGTGTCGCACAGCAGTGGTTCCAATGAGGCGACTGGCTGCAATGTGAGTATTTGCAACAGAACCGATCCATGCAGCAGCAATGAGTTGGTTCTGCTCGGCGCTGCGCTGCGCAGCCGAAGAGATGGGTTGGGTCCGCTCGATCCACAGAGGCTGGCAGCGTACCTTAGGCCCACTACCAATGGTACAGGACTAGAGTGGCACTGCTGGGTAGGTTCTAAAATTGTTATGGGGATGTGAAGGGTGGTACGGGATTTGGCTGGTAGCTGTGGATGAGGCAGCAATAAACTCACTAGTAATCTTGCTTACCTTATCACTTCTCATGTATTCTTTCACAATTGCGACGAGCGGGTCTCTGCCTTAACACAGCGTACTGTCCAGGCTTTCAAGGCAGAGTGGCAGAGGCTAATGGCAGTGTTAGAAGTCGACTGAATGGAGCCTGGAGTGCATCTCTGACACCCCGCAAATGTCAAAAGAAGGACTCTATTCTGGCGGTTTTAATGGAAGGTGCATTTCAAGCTTCAGAGTTGGTCCAGGTACTCCCAAGAAGCTTGTTGTATTGCTGTCCTCATTGCGTCTTGAAAGGAGGGCGTTAAGGTGAATTAAAAACAGGCACAGCTGCCATTTCATGGGGACAAGAATATAAACGTGTGGAGTGTCGTTTGGTTTTTCACACAAAGCTCCACATTGTCATGGACAGCATATGTTTGGCGGACATATTTTAGAGTTCTACAGATTATTCATATAATCTGCATCATATTTTCATCAGAGGTAATAAACGATATTGTCCTAAACATGGTCCATGTCCAGCCACCATTATAAAGTGTTTGGCACAAGTAGTAGTAGTAGTTCTTTTTTGATCAAAATGGAGATCCTTCACAAAATTTATAAACAACAATCTTCCTAATAAATTACATTATACAATAATAAGTAGAAATCATAACATAGAAAGATTAGAAATTTAAAAAGTTAAGAAATAAATTAAAAACATGTAGCCATTAGCATTAAAAACAAGTATTGTCAACAGCATCATAATGATGTTTGCATATTATGCCTGAACTTATATTGTACCAGGCTTTACCTTACGGGTAGCAACTTAGACCTAATACGCCAAGTGTATAGCAAGTACTGTGATATGGCGAATGCTAGCCACTTTGCGGAATATAATCTGAGTACTCGCAGCACCGCTACTGGTTGTTTAAACGATAAGAGCCGACATACAGGTATTAGAAACTTTTTCCTAGTCTGTACATAGCAGGGACAAAAAAACTTGTAGTGGTCTAATGATTCGGGACTAAGGGAACATGCAGGGCACATCGAGGTTACAATAGCCTAAGTCCATCTGCTTCTGAAGAAATTCAGTGGTAGAGTTCCATACCTAAATTGTAAATAAAGAGCACGTGCATGTGGTGGTTCAATTTCATCCATAATATCCTCAAATAAAAATATACATTTAAACTCTAGAAATCTACCTGTTAAAGTGCTCTGTGCTGAAGCAACATAACAGGAGCCCTGGATGTAAGCCCAGAACTTCGCTTTTAAAAGGGGTAGTGCATCTTTCGTCAGGGATTTAGGGTCTTCCCACATCGCCTTCAACCCTAATCTCATTAGCCAGTACCTCACCTCTCTAAACCACTTCACCCAACCTACTGCTCTATCGAGGTTCTGTACTTCCTCTACAGCTTCTTTCACTGGGACTTGGGTTTTACCAGTCCATATTCTAACCCAAAACAATAAGGATTTCAATTCTGCTATGTGTTTAACATTTCTTAGACCGAGGTCTAACCGGACCGAAAGAAGTGGGGTACTGTTGGGCAGTTTTAGTAATGACCTTATACATTTATTTCCTGCCAACTCTAGGCTCTTTATCTGGTCCAGGCCCCACAATTCTGCTCCATAGTGCAGCCCCCAGACCTCTGGCTCGATAAATTTCTAAGACTGGAGAAGTAGGGCGATAAACTGATTGATTACGTTTTCTGACCACTGCTGAGTCAACGTGCTGTAATGTTAGGGTACTCTTTTGAATTTGATTGGCCCAAGTCAAATTACTATTCAGTCTGATGCCTAAGTAGTCGAAAACCTTGACTTGTTCTAGCATGCCTGCACCCAGCCCCTTTCCCTTTAAAACAATGGTGGGGGTTAAAAGCCATGAATTTGGTCTTAGAGCAATTTATCTCTAGACCGAAGTCAGTGCAAGCTGTTGCAAACCTGTTCAATATATTTTGCACACCCATAGGGGTTTTTGCAATTAATAAAGTGTCATCTGCAAACAGGAGTGATGGTATTTGTCTGACCGCACGCTTAGGAGGATCACACCCACAATTGTACAGAGCTTGAATTAGCCCATTCATGTAAAGAGTAAACAGGGTTGGCGCAAGGACACATCCTTGTCGGACTCCTTTATGCACTCCTATCTTCCCAGTGAGTTCACACCCCTGGTTCCATCGGACCTGGGCATAGTTGTCCTGATGCATACGCACTATCAGTTGTAGTAGCCCATTTGGTAGACTGAGATCCCTCAAGGCGACCCATAACTTAGTGTGATTTATGGAGTGGAATGCTTGCTTGAGATCTACAAACACGACTTAGAGATGACCCTTCCTGATGACACTGGCGTAACGAAACATGAGGGGGCCCCCCCTGCAAAGTACAGTGAGGGGCCCCCTCCGGACTAAATCGGGAGCTCTCCGGCCAAAGTTATGTGCTGAGGGGGCCCCCTGGAGCTTGGGGGCCCCCCCGCACCGCGGGGGATGCGGGGGCCTGTGTTACGCAACTGCCTGATGATGACTTCCTTCCATGTGATCAGTAAAAAACGGAATACCTGCTCTAATGTGCTAGTGAATTCCCTAAAGCCAGCTTGTAGGTGAGACAATATGTGATTTTCCTCAGTCCAAGTGTTTAGATGCATCAGAATCAATTTACTAAAAACTTTCTGGGCCGTATCTATGAGGCTGATTGGTCTATAGTTTGAGGGATCCCCTTTATCCCCTTTTTTGAAAATCGGAATGATTTCAGCGCCCTTCCAGGTACTTGGGATGACCCTCCTCGCGCTATTGTGTTAAATATTAAATGTAATACAGGGCCGCATATAGTGGGTTCTGAGTTGTAGAGATCTACCGGAATCTTATCTAATCCCGGGGCTTTGCCCTTTCCCAGGCTGCTAATTGCAGTCACAGTTTCTTCTAAGGTAAAAGACTACTTCTTCTGCCACTACCTCTGCTAACTGGTTTGAGTCATCCTTTGGGGTTTCGGAGTCCTTGGCGCTGCCCTCCGCTGCATACAACTGTGTGAAGTGTTCCTCCCAAGCTTGTGGTTGGATATAAAAATCCTCTTTTATTACCGTATGCACTGAGCCTTTGGTCAATAAATGCCAATGCCAAAATGATTTGCCATCTTTCATTCTTTATGCTTCAACCAAAATGAACCAGTTCTCTTCCTCCCAGCTTTTCTTTGCCCCCCCGAGCCTTGTTATAGGCTCTTTTTCTTTCCACACTATAAGAGCACTACTCCCGTTCTTTACTGCTACAATTAAGGCAGTTTTGGCCTGCTTGCAGTATCCGTTGAACCAGGGCTTATCTCTGCTTCTAGGGGTCATGCTTACTATTTTTCGGGAGAAGTGGCTCTTAATAGCCGTAATAAGGTGGAAAAAAGTAGACATAATGGTTAGATCATCACATCCCAGGTTACTCGGATTAACGAGGGCCGACGTAACTTCAGCATATATGTTAGCTAGAGAATTCTCATTTGAGACTATGTGGGTCCATTTAATCCTTCTATCATTATTTGAGGTGGCTATAGGGGGTGGCCAACCTAAGAGGGCTCTTAGACAAAAACGGAATGTTGGTTAAACTCAAGACCAACGCGTTATGATCACTGTCATATCTTGGCCTGATGGCCATGTCATGTATTTTATGCCATAGGTCTAGGTCGATCATTATATAATCAATCCTGCTACGGGTGTTAGCCCTCTTAAATGTGAATGTTGCATCTGAATCGGATTGTGTCTGCTCGTTGCTGGCACGTACTCCCTGAGTTAGGGTAAAAGCTAGAACCTGCTGCCCCACCTTTGTGCATCTCTTAAGCGGGGGGCGTCTGCCGTTATTTAATGCCCCTTGCTAGTTCTTCCTCTTGTAGGAGGTCTTGGACATAGGCCACAGACTCGTATGTAACATTGAAATCTCCGGTTACAATTAAAAATTTCCCTCTGCGTTATCTAGGAAGTTGTTCAAGAGTGCTATTGTGTTAGATTCCTGGTTATTATTCTTATAACAATTATATATATTGATAAGTCTTAAAGCAAACTCCCCTTTTATGAATGTAAGGTCAACGCCTATTATGTCTGCTGACTCTATATTAAGTCTGGTGACTTTACAGGCCAGGCTTGTCTTGACCCAAATAAATAGTCCTCCAGACGGTCTGCCTACCGGTGAGGGTCTAGCTTGAATGCTATAATTAGTATACCCTACTCTGAAAATTGGTTCAAGAGACCATGTTTCCTGGAGCATGCATATATGGCATTCATCAATTAGATTAGTCCAGTTGGAGTCCGACAGTTTCGACCTTAATCCTGCAACGTTCCAGGAAGTAATTATTAGTTAGTCTTTACAATTTAGGAACATCTGCGGCTTAGGGGCCTCAGCTGGCTCTTCTCTACCTGGGTTTGGGTCATGAGCTAACGGGACACAGGCTTGAGACGGGGTGCTTTGTGTATTAAATTGAGTGTTGATACCAAGGAATCTAGACCTCTGGGGATGGTTTATTAATTCTTTAACTGAATTCATTTTGCGTTCAGTAGGGTCCCTTGTGAGTCAATCTAGACGGTCAAGGTCAGTTAGGGGCTGAAACCTATTAGTAGTTGTTAAAGCATAGGTGTAATTACCCTGGTACTGAGTCTGGGTTGGACAAAAAGAGCTTGGTGCAATTGCACAGGGATACTTAAGATGTCTATAGAAGTACCCCAAAGGTACAATGCTAATCCGATGGTCTAGCCAACCCGATAGCCTCTCCCCAGACATAATCAGTTGTTTTGTTAGAATGGGGGACCTACAATTGACCACAATGCAGTCCCTCTGGATGCATTTTCTTAAGGGGCCTAACCATCCCATTCTTCTTGCAAATAAAATGTTGTGATAGCTAGAATTAGAAAAGTCTGTATTACATGACAACCAATGGCAAACTTTGTTTTTCAATTGGCTCGGAGACTCTGTTTTATTAGCAGATAGGTGAGGAACATTAGTTAAAATTGCCACATAGGGGACACTTCACACAATTTGAGAACTACATTTGCGCTACTACACGACATTGACCCTGATGATTCTGCGGCGGGAATCTTTCTGGACGCTACAAAAGCGTTTGATTCCCTTGAATGGGGATACATGTTGTCTATTCTGGGTAGAATGGGCTTCCCCGACCTTTTTTGGGGTGGATAAAGCTGCTCTATACCCAGCCCGAGGCAATAGTACAAGTCAACGGGCTCTATTCAGAGCCGATCGCCATTACGAGGGGCACGCGGCAGGGATGCCCGCTGTCCCCGCTGCTTTTTGCTCTATCCATCGAACCCTTAGCGGCCAAAATTAGATAACACCATAGGGAATATGCAATTCAATATCCATCTCGTCAGATACTGATATCACTCTACGCCGACAATATTACCCTATATCTGCGTGACCCCAGCACTAGCCTTAATCTGATCCTTCGGGAATTCATAAGATTAGGGGAACTATCGGGAATTAAACTAAATTGGGCTAAATCCCAGATATTCCCACTCACTGCAAACACTGCACAATTTGCCCCTGATTTCCCACTGAGCTGGTGTGACCAGGAAATCAAATACTTGGGGGTGGTCATCACCAGAGACAGAGAAGCTACCCTTCGAGCCAATTATGGCACAACAATTGAAACTATTTGCTCCTGGATAGATAGATGGGTAACATTGCCGCTCTCCCTGGCTGGAAGAGTGGCATTGATGAAAATGAACATTCTGCCCATGCTACTCTATCTGTTTGTTAATATACCCTACTATCCTGGCTGAACTTTTTTCAGTACGATCCGATCCTTGCCTATCAAACTGGCATGGGGCGGTAAACAGCCCAGAGTGGGGCGGAAAGTCCTGACCCAACCATTCTCTAGGGGAGGGTTTGAAGCTCCGGACATGGAACTTTATTATCTCAGTGCGCAGGCTCATTACGCCACCTTACATGCCGCATTTGGCCGCTGAACAGGGGTACATGTGGCCCACGCCTCTAAACTCCTTCCTGGGAACCACTGTTCCAGGCGAGGGGGTCACGCATCACACGGTCAGCTGCACCAACTATGCATGGAAGAGACTGTCCAAAATAATGGGTAAACCAGTGTTATATTCTCCCCTCCTGACACTTCAGCATCTGCCCGTCGCACCGGTCACCAAGGAGGTTGCATGCCGGGAAATGTTTCGGAAGCGAGGTCTTGCTGCATGGGGGGACCTATACCAAGGGGGACAGTTTAAAAGCCAGCAGGTATTACTAACGGGGGATAGGACTACTCCCTTGGAGGTTTCTTATATACAAGGCTCAAACATGAGCTCAGGGCCAATGTCCCTGGATTCCCAACTGAGCCTCCCGTACTGGAGGTCCTTCATGCAACACTGAAACTGGCAGGGCCTGCACATGCTGTATCCCAAATTTACCGAGCAGAGCTGATTGAGCAGCCACAGGGGGTGCACGGGGCCAGAGAGGAGTGGGGTATGGACCTAGGGGAATCCCTGACAGATGAGCAATGGGCTTATTGCTGCTCGCAAACAGTGGCCATTACTGCAAGCAGTAGACTGCGCATAATCCATTTTAAATTCTTGAATAGATCATATTACACCCCAACAAAGCTGCATAAATTTAAATTACGTGAGGACGATTGTTGCTTATGATGCCGGAGGGAAGGGGTGGACTTCTTGCACCTCGCGTGGCACTGCACTGCGATCCGCGAATATTGGAGAGAGGTGATAGATGCGCTATCTAAAATGGTTGGTCTCATTGTCCCAGACACCCCCATGCTGGCACTTCTGGGGTACACAGCTAATATACAGCGGTCCTGCAGGAAATTTGTATCACTAGGCTTATTGCTCGCTAAGCGCAGACTGGCATGTAGATGGGGCAGGGGACGAGCTCCTAAGTTTAAGGAATGGCTCTCTGACTTTATATAGTGTAAGGATCAACTCACTGTCTACGCTGACCTTCTTCCGACATCATCTCGCCCTAGGGACATCTGGGAACCACTGATAGTGTACCTAAGAGATAATTCTGACGACTAATGTACATAACCATATGCTCGCATATACCCACATTGAGTAAAGACCCGTTTTAATAGGTGAGGCAAGAGCAAAACAAGGGCCAGCCCTCATATACTGGTTTGAGTTACCAGCATCGGTAGAGTTAAGTCATATGTATCATATCCCAGTGCCCGGATTCATGTAAAAATGCTAGCCGAATGTGATTATATGTCCTGTGATATGAAATTTGCATCCATTTGTTGATATGTAATGTGCAATACCTTTTGCATCTCCTTCCTCTATGGTTTCTTGTATTTTGTTTGAAAATCTAATAAATAATTTTTTTTAAAAAAAAGAAAATTGCCACATAGGGGCAACATTCCGGGGGAAGATCCAGGTTCTCCTGATTAGGAATACCATGCATTAGATATCCTGCCTGGGGTTTTTTCTCTCTGTTGGATCTTCATTCACTTCTATTGCTACTTTGCTTAACACAAGCCTCACTTCCCCGTAGACGAGAGATTTCATTGGCCTCAGCTCTTGATGTACAGCCAGTTTTGAGACCACTTGCCACAGGCTCCACAGCCCCTCTGGTAAGATCCCTAGCACAATTAGTGACAAGATAAATAGTGGGGGCGGATTCACACATCTGGGTTTGAGCTTGTATCTTAGTTCTGTTTGCCTCTTCGTCGCCTATATCGCTACTACAGCTCTTCACTGCTGATCTCATTAGGGTATCAAACTTTTTAATGTCATCTATAGTATTCTGTAATTTTGTTACAACGGCCTCCAGATTACTAAGTCTCAGCAGAAGAGGGGTAAGATTAGCAATCAGGGCTGAGTCCAGTCTATTGGTAATCGTGTCCAGGTTCAGCATAGGTGCACAGTCAGTTTCATTGTTGAAGCTGACATACTCAGTCTTGTCTATGTAGGTCGGCAAGGATAACTCTCCTGTGACCCCTCTACATTGGCAGGTATTTGCAGACAACTTAGTCAACTTAGATCTAGCGCATGTCGTTTGAGTTAAACCACTATGTTTTGTTTTCCTCTTCCTCTTTGTTGGAGGTCCATTAGGAGGTATTAAGGAAGAAGTGGGAGATGTTATGGCATTTGGGGCTGTTGGCGGGACCCCAATAGCGACTCCATCTTGACTGTTCGGATCACTTTGTACAGCCGCAGAATCTTGGAAAAAAATTAATGTCTACATGTAATAAATGAGTTTCTCCCGTCCATTGCTAGGCGATGTTGTGTAAGAGTAATCTCATTGTCCAGGACTCTTGCAGCACGCACTAAGAAAGCGTCAAGCGTGGTGCCTTGGCGTCTCTTGGGGGAGCCCTCTTTATCCCCCGTGGCCTTCCTTTTTACCATCTTAGGAGGTTTTCAGAACAGTGTCAATAAAATAAAACTAAATACACCTACCGCACTGATGGGTAGAGGGAGCCAGGAATGCCAATCAGATTCAAGCGCAGCCAGTCAGGGGGACTCTGCCTCCAAGGTGGTATTTAAGCGGTGGGGTTAATGCTCACCCTGAGGGGGCTCCTGTGATTAGTTGTTCCAGCCCCTCTCCCTGTTTGCCAAATCTTGGCAACCTCGTCCTGGACACTCCTTGGAGGGCTGTTTTTCCTGCAACAGCGAGGAAATAGCTCTAAGCAGTGTTCTCGCCAGGGTCAAAGAACCAAGAAGGGGGCCCAGCCCAGCCTCCTCCGCTCTCTGACTGGCGTGGATGCGCCCGCCCTTGGCCCGGGCTTCACCTGGGCGCGGCCCGCATGCGTCCCACGCCGCGGGATAAGGTTGGTGTTTTTCACAGCACGTATGGCTCCCACAATGCACCTCTGTGCAGAAGTCTGGGACTCCGAGTCCCTCCTCTCTCCGCCACTACTCCAGTACTGGCCAGGTTTGCGTCCCACGCCGCGGGAGAAGCTTGGAGCTTTTCACAGCACATATGGCTCCCACAATGCACCTCTGTGCATTAGTCTGGGACTCAGAATCCCTCTTCTCTCCGCCACCACTCCAGTACCGGCAAAGTTTGCGTCACTAGTGTACCCCAGTCACAAGTATTGTGCATGTCTGGCCGTCATTTTTAAGTGTGTGGGGAGTCTAAGGCTCATGAACTAGACCAATTTGTTTGGTGATAATCTACTTTCCTGGTGGCCATCTTTGTGCTGGCAAACTTCTTTGGTTTTGCTGGATTTCTCATATTTAAACATATGTCAGCACTATTTGAGTGAGATTTCAACAAACTCAGTTCTGGATTTACCTCTTACACTCTATAAAGGAAATCATCATGGATCATTGATAAAGATATATATTTTTTGCTATTAGTGAGTGTAGGAAAGTAGGATCTGCTTTCATGGTCACCCCCACTTTTTCTGGTGTCTTTATGTTTTACTTACAAGTCTGACTGGGATCCTGCTAATCAGGACCCCAGCCTCTGTGATTCTTCCCTAAATTGGACATGGTGAGTACTTGGGTACACTCCAGATTGGCTACTGGTGTACCCTGCAAAGTCCCTAGTATATGGTACTAAGGTACACAGGGGATAGGTACACCAGGGGTCTCCCATGGGCTGCAGCATGTATTATGCCACCCAAGAGAGACCACTCAAATTATGACTACAGGCCGGCCATTGCAGCCTGTGTAAGCTGGTGCTAGCACCACTTACGACAGATGCACGTTTCCTTATAACTGAGGTCACTGCACTTAAAACCTATACGTCACCCCTAAGGCAGGCCTTTCAATCCTGAAGGCTGGGTGCTCGGTTCTAAGTGTGAGGGTGCACCTGCATGTTCAGGACACCCCTACAACCTTTGGAGTCCATTCTCCCGGGTTGTGAGTGCATCAGCCATTAAGATACATAGAGTGGCCATGCGTCATTACGCGATGACCATCTCTAAACTGACTGTAACGAACCCTGTCGTGTTTGGTATCAAACATATTGGAATCATACCCATACACCGTAAACGGTGTGGGAGGTATGATTCCATGTACTGTAAAGCTCCTCCGGGAGGCTCTCAGTGCTCCCGGTACCCGTCTTCTAGACACGGACAGCAAACTATGGCTGCTGCCGACCAGAGACACGATTCTGCCCTCCTGCTGCTGAGCCAAGCTCGAGCAGAGGAAGGCAGGACAATAGGTATCCTGTCACAGGGAGGTCTTAGTGTATTGGGACAGGGTGGGGGTGCTTACCAGCACCACTCAGGCTGCTTGAAGGGCACATTTGGTGCCATCTTGGCATACTCCAGTCCAAACCAGCGTTGGCTCCCGCTCTGGTGCGAAACTGGACAAAGGACATGGGAGTATCCTCCCCACTGTTCAGCCCCTCCTATGGGAGGGACCCCTGAATACTTCCAACGCTTTCCTTAGGGTACTTAAGGGCTTACCTGTGGGTGGGTCCCTAGATTCGTTGTGGGACAAGATTCAGATCACATACCACTTCAACTTCGACCGTCTGGGCACTCTGAACCTCGCTGGACTTCGCGTTGGGAACCGATACTGCAACTGGGAAGACTCCTGCTGCTCCTGGTCTCGTCATCCTGCAAATCTGCTGCAACGTCTGTGCCTGTGCTCCATACAGGTTCTTCACAAGGCCTGTGGACATCCAAGACACCCGAAGGAATCTCCCTTGGAGTGAAGGAGTCACTCCCCTGCATCTGCAGGCACCGCAATGCAGCTGACCGGTCTGCTGATCCTGGGCTCCCAAGGACTTCGAAAGGCTCAGCAACACAGGTGGTGGTTCTGCAACTCCCTCGAGAGCTACTCTGTCTTCATACAGAGTTTGAGGCCAGTATCCCTAGTCAGAACCGCTGGAACAGAACCCCTGTGCACCGCGTCGACGTGCCAAGGCTTGCTGACTCTCTCCTCCAAGAGATCTTCGGGCTCCAAGAAGCACCAACCTCAAGATCTTCACCTGCATCGCATCCTTTGTACCGTGGGCTTGCATCCTTTGGTGAGCTGCTGGAGGTCCTCTTCCGACTCCTGTGCCTTCGGCCCGTGGGTCCTCTTGAGGGTCTTCTTTGGCTCCAGTGGGCTTCCCTGCTTGTTGGGGCCTGCTCTGACTTACCTGCTCGTGGTGAGTCACTTGGGCCTTGCTGGTCCCGACACCGCACCTTTTTCTTCACCTACATTGGTTGCCGTTGCCAAGGTTTGCTGGTGCCCCTGCTGGACACTTGCTGCAACTTCAAGGGCACCGCCAACTTTCCTGCATCTCCACCATTGGTGGCCTTTCGTCTTACGTGCCTCCTGGTCACTCCTGAGTGGCATAGACTCTGTCCCCTCTGCTTGCAGGTACCTTTCACCTTGAATCCACCTGTGGGTTCCACCGGATACTTTCCCCTTCTTCGCAAGCGGCATCTTTTCTGAAGTCCTCCATTGTGGTCTACGGCGGTTTCCGACGTCACTTCACACCTATGAACCCGGCTTCCCTGGTGTAGGTATCCTGGTTCCTGGGGTATCCACGGGTGGGGTGACTCTCCAACCTTCCATCTTCCACAGGGTTTCTTCGGGGTCCACTGGGAAAGGGTCCTTCTTTAAAATTGCAACCGCGACTTACCCATTGACTAACATTGGGGACGCTGTAGTGTTCCCACTCTGCACACGACCTCCGTGGGGTTCCTAGATACTCAACTTGGGTGGTTCCTTGGGTCCCCGGCTCTTCTACGTCTTCTGGGTCCATTCTCGACATAGTTCATGGTTCGCATTCCACTATTTTAGTATATGGTTGGTCTACCCCTGGAGACCACTGTGTATTCTGTGCTATTTACAAATTCTAGTGACAAAGTATTGTGTGTATTGTGTTGAATCACCGGGCAGGAGATAATACATTGTGTTAGTGAGTGTTAATAGTAAATACATATTTTTTATAACTACACTGTGTGATTCTTTTTCACTTAACCTATACCATAAGATTAAGTACTGATAAAAAAAGCTGCTTTACACTCCTTCTGGACTAAGCCTGAAGGCTGCTCTCCACTGCTACCACTTAGAGAGCTTTCTAAAATTGTCTAAGACCACTAAAATCACCATAAGGGTTGTCTGGATTAGTGCAGGGTGCTACACTTACATAAGTGGGTCTCCTAATGGGGAGTGATACCTGTTGAGGACTAAGGAGGCTGGAATCTGTAATGAGTTTCTAGAAAAGGGTACCTCCTAGACCATACATTCTGAGTACTTTCACTAAGAAGGAGCTTTATGTAATGAAGATAATCTTTAATACATCCCAGTTTGAGAATAAATTCACGGAGGTATTTACTAACAAAGTCAGCACACCCATTTTCAATTTGTCTGAACCCTACTTGAGGCTAGGCATTGGAAACAAAAGTGGACACTCTAAAATATTGTCTCCTTTGTAAGTCACATAAATGTTCGCAAGAACAATGTGCTCTTTGTTGTTAACATTGCTCATAAAATAACCTTGCATCTTTGTCTGTTAACCCCGACTTGATATCCATACGAGAGAGCATTGTTCTGGGAAAACATTTCCTGAAAATTATACCATCAATAATTGTGAGCCTTGAACATGAGTCAAATACCATGATGACTATTGCCCCGCCCTTATCGGCGGGTTTGATTATAATTTCTTGGTTATTCATCAATTTCAGAGACCTAGATACCTAGATACCTTGGATAAAAAGAGGAACTACACCAAGTGGAACATAACAAACAATTAGAAGATTGCGTTAGAGAAATTGATGAATAACCAAGAAATTATAATCAAACTCGCCAATAAGGGCGGGGCAATAGTCATCATGGAAAGAACCAAGTATGAAGCAGAAATCACCCGCCAATTGTCAAACCAGGACCACTACAGAAAATTAGATGAAGATCTAAGTAGAGCGGTACAACACAAACTCAGTAAACTCATACAGAGAGGAGAGGAACATGGATGGCTATCCAAGAAGGAAGCTAAATACCTCCATAATGAAAATCCCAGAACACCATTGCTGTATGTCCTTCCGAAAATTCACAAGGACGAAAGCAATCCGCCTGGAAGACCCATAATATCTGGAGTCAACTCTATCTTAGAAAGACCAGCCAAATACATTGACACGTTCCTGAAGCCGCTAGTCCAAGAAACAACTAGTTTTCTGAGAGACACGATGCAGACGATCACCATATTGGAAGGCGAACCTTTTGAGCAAGAACATGAATACCTAGTGACACTAGATATAGTCAGTCTATACACTAACATTCAACAAGAGGCTGGACTAAAAGCGTTACAATATTTTCTGGAGAAACGTTCCCGCCCACACAATGTACCCACAGAATACCTGGTGGAGATGGCAGAGGTGTGCCTAAAATATAATTTCTTCCAATTTAATGATGAGCAATTCCTACAAATGAAAGGGACAGCAATGGGCTGTCCCTTTGCACCGGAAATGGCAGTAATGTTTATGGCTTTGTATGAAGCAAGATGGATTTTTGACCACAATCCTTTTGAAGGCTATATAAAAATATAGCTTCGGTATATAGATGATGTTTTTATGCTATGGAGGGGAACATCAGATACCTTACAAGAATTTCATGAGTGGCTGAATCAGAGAAATCCAGATATTCAGTTCTCGATCAGTTACAGCAAGAAAGAGATCAACTTTCTGGACTTAATCGTGAAACATGAAGAAGGGTTAATATATACCACCCTATATACCAAAAACACAGACAGAAACATAGTACTGCACTTTTCGAGTTTTCACCAGAGGAACCTTAAAGAAAATTTACCGTACAGCCAGTTCTTAAGGATCAGGCGAAACTGTACGAAGAAAGAGGATTATTTTGATTATGCAAAAATACTCCTAAACAAACTACTAGCAAGAAATTATCCGAAGAAACTGCTGAAGAGATCTCTAAAGCGGGCTTGGTACACCCCCAGGGAAACTTTAATGACACCTAAGAATCACAAGAAAGCCACACCATTGGTCTGCGTAACTACGTTCTCAGGCATTACCAGCGAGGTCAAAAAGATAATTAAGAAAAATTGGAACACCGTGAAAGGCCTTGAGGAATTTGAAGTAACACCAGTCTTTGCATTAAAGAGGAACAAAAATTTTAAAGACAAATTGGTACGAGCAAATACAAAATGTATGAAAACTGCAGCTTCAATACAGACCATGTTTGGCCTACCCCCCATCAAAGGACACAGACGGTGTGGAAACTGCACATCGTGCACTAGTACCATAGAAGGTGAAAAATTTGAATATAGGGGGAAAACTATTGTGCATGAAGAATTTACAAACTGTAATACGACAAACTTAATTTATTGCGTGGTATGCCCATGTCAACTTGCATATGTGGGCAAAACAACACAAGCGGTGAAGAAAAGGATCACACAACATAGATCCAGAA
Source organism: Calotriton arnoldi (assembly GCA_963921515.1). Lineage (NCBI taxonomy): Eukaryota > Metazoa > Chordata > Amphibia > Caudata > Salamandridae > Calotriton > Calotriton arnoldi. Next base: position 1,524,715 of record CAWUFW010001729.1, read on the forward strand.
TAAAATGCAAAATTCAGAATGCACCTATGGTCCAACATTGCGAGGAAAAAGGCCATCGACCTTTAGACATGAGATGGACTGTACTCAAACATATAAGAGGGACATGCTCTGATTCCACACTATCGAGATTCAAAGCAAAAACTATCCTACGCTTGGGAACAACAGAGAATGGCCTTAATGAAATGAACGAAATAATGCACTGCATCTGAGAAACCAGTGGAACGATTATGAAGAACAGGGGTTGCATCAATGCTAGGCTTGTCCACATCTTTCCACTTGATACAAGAACACTCCTTCACCTCTTCACCAGCCTGAAACAAACCTCCCGCAAGATATGATTGTCAAGAAACCTTTAGGCCATCTCCAGCATGCCTGCACCTTCCGATACAAACTCTTTACGTCAGCATATAGGATAATCCCTCACAACAAATGCAGATCAGAAATACTGTATGAATAACTTCGAAAACAAGGTTTTCGCAATGACACAGGAAGTCAGGCACAACCAGGCAATCGGTGATACCATAGCAACACAGGAAGTCAGGCTTCAACCAGGCAATGAGCGTGGTAACCAAGCTCACCACTGACATCAACACGTCCGACGTGATTCGAGGAAACCAAGAAGAAAAAGAAGTGTAAAGCCCGGACCCCGGGAAACGAGCAAACCTGGCAGTTGGGCGTTTTGGAGAAAAGGAGAGAAATCGCGACCTCGCCATCGGGAGGAGTAGCAGTCCCAGGAGTGCTGAAAAATAGCTGCAACACGCGACAAGATCGTTGAGGACTCCGCACTAAAAAGTAAGTACGGTACCTGTGGGAGGGATGCTCTCAATCACCCCACGGCGAGCACGAGTGTTGCACACCCCTGAAAACTGCATGAACCTGACGCGAGCAATTCAATATGGGCACTGGTATAAATAAGCATGGACACAGTTTTTGGGACCACACCGTGCTCCCATCACCATTCAGCACAGCCCCTAGTAGTCTCCACTGGGATGCCTCGTTCACCAGTACACCGCAACAAAGTTATAAAAACGTCCGCAAGTTTGATCATAGGATCTAAGCATGCTTCACAGCACAAGTAAGAGCATTGAGATAGATTGAAACTCTTAAGCGTAGTCGGCAACCCATTAAAACAACGACCCACGTAACTCCCTGCCCTTCCTCTCCTTCCCCCCCTTATTTTTGCAATCTACAGGCTTCAGGACATTAAGGATACAGTCATCATATCAACTTCCCTCACAGAAAACCCCTTTAGTGATGGGCAATTGAACACACCATTGGAAATCAGTATACCCAGAAATAACTATACACCGGTATGTTGCAAGTAGATATTTCTCATTTAGAGATATAAACGGGTGACAAAAGCTTTATTTAACTTTGTCCCTTAATTCATTTACAGTGTCCCTCAAAGAATACACACTGCCCTGAGGAAGACCTTCCATTTAAACCAACCCTAGGTCCAGAAGGTCGAAACGCGTTGGCATATCACAAAATGAGGCCAAGAGCCAGCATGCACAAGTGAACAGAGTACATGAGGCACCACAAACCAATGCACAATTAAGGGTGCTTGGACAATAAAACAATTTAGCCCTGCTCTGACCCGAGTAGGACCTCTCTCTATCATTCAAAGCGTATGAGGACATAAGGACAATAGGTCCCAAAATGTAATTTGAGTTGGACACTTGTATATAAAGTACACATGAAATGTCTGTGTGTAAAATGTAATGTCAATTTTTGTTTCACTAATTATTGTCATTGTTGATATTGTACTTTTTGTAAAAGTTCTAAAGTCCTTTGTAAATATATCTGTAATGTTTTGAGTCGCAAAAGTGAAAATAAGATTTGAAATCTAAAAAATAGAGATAAGATATCATCTTAAGTTAAGTACCTGGCTCCTCTGTATTATTTTGATGGAAACAGATGGGTGGACATCTAAAGTAAGGTATGGGAAACCTTGGGTATACTGAAGACTAAATTACAATAAGGTTTGTTCATTAATTGAACCTTTAGAGGGAGAATGTTGTAGCTCCTTCTTAGTGAAAGTACTCAGAATGTATGGTCTAGGAGGTACCCTTTTCTAGAAACACTTACATAAGTGAGCATCATATACTAAGCCAGCCTCTCACAGTGAGAAAATATATAGTGGAAAAACGCTTCATATCCTATTACGTTCTGTTAAATATTATGCTTATCCTAAGTTTATGTTATGAAAAAAACAAGGGGACCCAATTACTATCGGTCAGGGACCTTGGGTAAATTAACTGTTTCTAAAGACAATTGTCCCTAGACAATGGGGATGCGAGTTAATAAATATAGACTCAGTCAGTACTATATCCTCTGTCCAGCCGGACAGGGTTTTAATATGTAATCAAAGTAGGTTCTTCAAGTAATACACAAAAACATTTTAAGTGGGACACAAGCCTGCATCCAACTTAGCAAAAAAGGGGAGGGGACGTACAACATACAGTGAAGGGTTCAGGCAAAAGAAAGTTGGTTTGTTTAGAACACAATTCAAAATAGAACAAGCAGATTGAAGTTGAGACACCATTACACATTGGACATGACAATTTACAGAGTGTATATGGTGTACAAAGTGTCGACGGCGCTTCGATCCCTTAAATAAATGCTGGGATCATCTTCAGGACATTTATATTAACATGCCTGTATACAGTAGCCTGTAATTGCAAGAACCATAGGAGAAAATGAAGAAAGAAAACAGAGAAAAATAACATTGAGTTAAAATTTGGACAATTGGAAGTACATCCAAAGTGATCGTGAGGTTATCTCGAGTGTAATATCCAATGTGATGTGCGGCGCAACTGGAAAAGCGAACGTGCACGTGGATCGACCGTGCTATATAACAACAAGTGAAAACAAGAAGAATAGAGAAAGAGTGTGAAGCCAGGGATCACGTGGGCGGAGATGGCATGATCTGGCAAAACGTTGGAGGAATGGTGAGAAATAATTCTATCTGTAACCGTGTTATAGATCCGAAGAAGCTAAAGCGGCACAAGGAAAAAGGGAGATTCCTGATTACCTATGTAATGGCTAAGGGAGGTGCGCCCTGAATAGGGTGCGTAGCCTTAAGGAGTGTAGGCGGTAGTCCTAAGGGAGGGAAAAAGGGTAAAACTGAATTATGCTGGGACTGACAAAAGAGTGCTAGCGGTTAATACGAGGCTCAGACATACCTATCCCTATCGGGAAGAGGCGCTTGACGACACAGTGGCACAATTGGGAAGATCCCGGCCAGTGGGGGTGACGCTGTGACTACGAAGGGGCATAGGATAATTGGACTTCCAAGGGATAAGTTAGACGATTTCTGCAAAACATAACGAGCACTGTGGGGATAATGGACATCCAGTGAGGTACAGAAAAGTTACGGTAATTGAGAGCGCGCTTACCGCAGGCAATGTAATGCCGGAATCGGCATCTAGATCAAAGCGAGCCGCGTCCGCGGTCTCGAGTCACGATGAGGCTCAGGGCTAAGAAGGAGAAACATACGGTGTAAATTAGCCAATGCCATTTGAGCAGCAAGCCAAAAAACGGCGTGCAGCATCGGCATGCTTACCGAGTCGGGTTCCAGTCGTGTCACAGGTTCTGCTTCCGGTCACGGTGTGGCATGAAGCCGGGCTGTAGAATTTAAGGAATTTGGATTGGCGGAGAAGCGGTCAGGTGACCGGAAGAAAGGGGCTGGGAATTAAATGAGATGGATGCAAAAATGGCGGCCATCTTGGAAGGGGAGAGGGTTGCAATTACGCGCTAAACAAAAAGAAATAGAAGTGAAGGACACAGAGTGACACAGAGTGTGTGATTTAGACGTGGAAGAGGCGAGAATACGACAGTTGCATCATGGAAAATTTAAAAGGCATAGAGAAAGCAACAATTGTTGTAAAGTGAAAGCTACATTTCTTAAAAACCAATATAGTCCTGATGAGAACATAAAAATACATATAAGAACAATTGAAACGGAAAAACGCCAGGTTATTCAGTGTGGCAAAAATCAGATCAAAGAGGTTCAGTCCTCCAGGCGGTTAAGTCCAGTATGAATACTGCCAGTCCTCAAAATCCATTTTAGCTCCTCCTTGTTAAGGAGTTGGGTAATGTCAGCACCCCTGGGTGGCGGTTTGACTACGCTGATGATTGTCCATCTAATATCTTCTTCAGAGTGTCCTGCTGCCTGGAAGTGATCAACAAGCGGGGCATTCGGAGTATTGCAGCGTACTCGGCTGCGGTGCTGACATATCCGTATACGTGCCTTCTGTGTGGTCTGACCAACGTAAATTTTGTTACAGGAACATAAAATTGCATAAATGACATTACAAGTGTTGCAATTTGAGAAGGATTTACGTTTCATTTTGATTTTATCATAGACAAATTCTTTACCTTCGATCGTGGTCTGGCAAACAATACAATCTCCACATTTGGCATGTCCTGTTAAAGGAGGTACACCCCAGAGTTCATTAAGTGTACCTGTAGCTTTTGTAGATGGTAAGGCGGCCCGCACTAGGTGGTCTTTAATGTTTTTGGCTTTACGGAATTTTAATTCAAATTTTTACTCAATGTTATTTTTCTCTGTTTTCTTTCTTCATTTTCTCCTATGGTTCTTGCAATTACAGGCTACTGTATACAGGCATGTTAATATAAATGTCCTGAAGATGATCCCAGCATTTATTTAAGGGATCGAAACGCCGTCGACACTTTGTACACCATATACACTCTGTAAATTGTCATGTCCAATGTGTAATGGTGTCTCAACTTCAATCTGTTTGTTCTATTTTGAATTGTGTTCTAAACAAACAAACTCTCTTTTGCCTGAACCCTTCACTGTATGTTGTACGTCCCCTCCCAATTTTTTGCTAAGTTGGATGCAGGCTTGTGTCCCACTTATAATGTTTTTGTGTATTACTTGAAGAACCTACTTTGATTACATATTAAAACCCTGTCCGGCTGGACAGAGGGATATAGTACTGACTGAGTCTATATTTATTAACTCGCATCCCCATTGTCTAGGGACCATTATCCTAAGTTTATATCATGCAGAATGTAACATATCATTGTTCTTTCTAAACAGTCCCGGTGAATCTCCTATAAAGTGGCCTAAATACAAGAAAGTATTTTACTATTGCACCAGAGTTTGAGGCACAAGTTTGAGATCAGAACATACATTTGCTTTGTTGTTGTTACACACCTTGGAAGCTGAAGGCCAGGATGCATTGGAGAATCTTCCTGAGCTAAGTCAAGAAGGAGCACATGGTTTGAATGAATTGACGTGGTAATTAAGAAATTGGATAACCATTATTTACCACGCACTAGCACTATTTTGGAAAGGTATCATATTGGCAAGTGTATGAAGAAAGATGACGAAACTGTGTAGGAGTTTGTAACACATCTGAGATAACTGGCATGTATGTGTACAGCTGAAACAAGAACGTTTTAGGGATCAATTTCTTCTACACTGTCAGAGTGACAGGATAAGAGATGAGTTATGGATGAAAGATGATCCACCATGGGGAAATGTGTTGGTCACAGCCAAGAGAGTGGAACACATGCTGAAGTGTGTTAATGAACTAAAAAGGTGGACTCTGTAGAAGAACTAGCGAAAACTGTAGAAACAAAGGCTGTTAATAAGCCCATTGGAGGTTTCAAGGGAAAATGTTTTAGTTGTGGACAAATAGGTCATATGGCTCAAAGTGGTAATTGTCCGGCTTTAAAAATTGTTTGCAATCGATGTGGTCATAGAGGTTCTTTTATGAGATGTTGCTGTTCTGACAAATCTAGGAAAAGTGAAAAAAGATTAAGAGCAGTGGAGTAAATGAGATCAAGGAGGAGGTAGTGTTGCACATCAAGGGGGAAAAGTTAAATACTAAAGCACCCGATAATCTTGCTGACAGTGTTATGGTGGGTGATGTAAAAATCAACATGGTATTTGACTCATGTTCGAGGCTCACAATTATTGATGGTATAATTTTCAGGAAATGTTTTCCCAGAACAATGCTCTCTTGTATGGATATCAAGTCGGGGTTAACAGACAAAGATGCAAGGTTATTTTATGAGCAATGTTAACAACAAAGAGCACATAGTTGTTGCGAACATTTATGTGGCTTGCAAAGGAGACAATATTTTAGAGTGTCCACTTTTGATTCCAATGCCCAGCCTCAAGTAGGGTTCAGACAAATTGAAAATGGGTGTGCTGACTTTGTTAGTAAATACCTCAGTGAATTTATTCTCAGACTGGGATGTATTAAAGATTATCTTCATTACATAAAACTTACACCAGGGGCAATACCATATTCAGCTACTATCACGAAAATTCCTTTGAGTCTGCTGCAAGATATATGCAAGGAGTTAGAAAGGTTGGAGGAAGAAGGTATTATAACCCCAGTAGAAGCAACCGAACAGTTGACACCAATAGTGATGGCAAAGAAACTTTCAGGAGCTATTCGATTGTGTGTGGATCTAAGGTGGTGGTAGATAAGTTTCCCGTACCAATCATATCTGAATTGATTTCTACAATTTGTGATGCAAAATGTTCTACTACTCTCGATCTTGCATCTATCTGCATATCATCAGATCAGGTTGCATTCCAATTTGAAAGATCTTACATCATTTATAACTCCCATGGGGGCATATACGTTTTTGAGTGTGCCTTTTGGGCGTGTGTCAGCAGCCTCTGTTTTTCAGAGATTAATGGTTTCAATTCTTGGGAAGTTGTAAGTAGTGCAATGCTTACAAGATGATGTTCTAATTTATGGGAGTAACTGGGAAGAACATAGTAGAAGAATTTGTATAATGTTGGAAAAATATTTAAAAAATAGGCTTGACTTTGAATGTAGACAAATGCTTGTTTTTTAACAATATACTGCCACATGCATCAAACGAAGGAATTGCGATTCCTAAATAGCGATTTTTAATGAATCGCTATTTAGGAACCGCAATTCCTTATGCAGGTAGGAATCGCAAAATAAATTGCGATTCCCAAACATTACCTAATAGCGATTCGCGAATCGCTATTAGGTAATGTCACTCTATTCATTCCTATGGGCCAATAGGAATGAATGGGAATGCATTCGCAAATTGCGATTACCAAATTGGTAATCGCAAATTGCGAATGCAATTCCAAGGGTGCCAGGGGGCCTAAGACCCCCCAACTTCAAGTTGATGGTAATTAGCATTTCCTAAATGCACAGTTTGCATTTAGGAAAGGCTTGATGCATCGCAATTAGGGAATCTGAAATTTGCGATTCCCTAAATGCATTCGCAATTTAGGTAATCGCAATAAATTGAGATTACCTAATTTGCGAATTCAAAGCCTTTGATGTATCGGAAAAGGCCTTTTTCGGGTCACAAAAGGGGCCGATTCTGCAAATCGGCCCGATTGCAACCGGAAAAAAGCTTGATGCATGTGGCCCGAAATTTCTTATTTGGGACACACATTCACAGAGCAAGGAATTAAACCAAAACCTGAACTGGTAGATACCATCTGTAAACCTAGTCCACTAGAAAACAAGGATGAGGTAATATCATTCTTTTGCATGGTGGAATTATATAGCAAATTTATAAGTAATATTTCCAGTAAAACAAGAGAGATATGAAGTTTGTGCAGAAGGGGCATAGAATTTGTGCAGAGTAATGGATGTCAAAGAATTTGAGGCTATTAAACATGAATTAATTTCAATCCTTTTAGAATACACATACAAACTAAAGTAGTTACTGGCACCAGTAAGAAAATTCCTTTGAGTCTGCTGCAAGATATATGCAAGGAGTTAGAAAGGTTGGAGGAAGAAGGTATTATAACCCCAGTAGAAGCAACCGAATAGTTGACACCAATAGTGATTGCAAAGAAACTTTCAGGAGCTATTCGATTGTGTGTGGATCTAAGGTGGTGGTAGATAAGTTTCCCAGTACCAATCATATCTGAATTGATTTCTACAATTTGTGATGCAAAATTTTCTACTACTCTCGATCTTGCATCTATTTGCATATCATCAGATCAGGTTGCATTCCAATTTGAAAGATCTTACATCATTTATAACTCCCATGGGGGCATATACGTTTTTGAGTGTGCCTTTTGGGCGTGTGTCAGCAGCCTCTGTTTTTCAGAGATTAATGGTTTCAATTCTTGGGAAGTTGTAAGTAGTGCAATGCTTACAAGATGATGTTCTAATTTATGGGAGTAACTGGGAAGAACATAGTAGAAGAATTTTTATAATGTTGGAAAAATATTTAAAAAAATAGGCTCGACTTTGAATGTAGACAAATGCTTGTTTTTTAACAATATACTGCCACATGCATCAAACGAAGGAATTGCGATTCCTAAATAGCGATTCCTAATGAATCGCTATTTAGGAACCGCAATTCCTTATGCAGGTAGGAATCGCAAAATAAATTGCGATTCCCAAACATTACCTAATAGCGATTCGCGAATCGCTATTAGGTAATGTCACTCTATTCATTCCTATGGGCCTATAGGCCAATAGGAATGAATGGGAATGCATTCGCAAATTGCGATTACCAAATTGGTAATCGCAAATTGAGAATGCAATTCCAAGGGTGCCAGGGGGCCTAAGGCCCCTCAACTTCAAGTTGATGGTAATTAGCATTTCCTAAATGCACAGTTTGCATTTAGGAAAGGCTTGATGCATCGCAATTAGGGAATCTGAAATTTGCGATTCCCTAAATGCATTCGCAATTTAGGTAATCGCAATAAATTGAGATTACCTAATTTACTAATTCAAAGCCTTTGATGTATCGGAAAAGGCCTTTTCCGGTCACAAACGGGCCAATTCTGCAAATCGGCCCGATTGTAACCGGAAAGCTTGATGCATGTGGCCCGAAATTTCTTATTTGGGACACACATTCACAGAGACAAGGAATTAAACCAAAACCTGAACTGGTGGATACCATCTGTAAACCTAGTCCACTAGAAAACAAGGATGAGGTAATATCATTCTTTTGCATGGTGGAATTATATACAAATTTATAAGTAATATTTCCAGTAAAACAAGAGAGATATGAAGTTTGTGCAGAAGGGGCATAGAATTTGTGCAGAGTAATGGATGTCAAAGAATTTGAGGCTATTAAACATGAATTAATTTCAATCCTTTTAGAATACACATACAAACTAAAGTAGTTACTGGCACCAGTAAGAAAATTCCTTTGAGTCTGCTGCAAGATATATGCAAGGAGTTAGAAAGGTTGGAGGAAGAAGGTATTATAACCCCAGTAGAAGCAACCGAATAGTTGACACCAATAGTGATTGCAAAGAAACTTTCAGGAGCTATTCGATTGTGTGTGGATCTAAGGTGGTGGTAGATAAGTTTCCCGTACCAATCATATCTGAATTGATTTCTACAATTTGTGATGCAAAATTTTCTACTACTCTCGATCTTGCATCTATTTGCATATCATCAGATCAGGTTGCATTCCAATTTGAAAGATCTTACATCATTTATAACTCCCATGGGGGCATATACGTTTTTGAGTGTGCCTTTTGGGCGTGTGTCAGCAGCCTCTGTATTTCAGAGATTAATGGTTTCAATTCTTGGGAAGTTGTAAGTAGTGCAATGCTTACAAGATGATGTTCTAATTTATGGGAGTAACTGGGAAGAACATAGTAGAAGAATTTTTATAATGTTGGAAAAATATTTAAAAAAATAGGCTCGACTTTGAATGTAGACAAATGCTTGTTTTTTTAACAATATACTGCCACATGCATCAAACGAAGGAATTGCGATTCCTAAATAGCGATTCCTAATGAATCGCTATTTAGGAACCGCAATTCCTTATGCAGGTAGGAATCGCAAAATAAATTGCGATTCCTAAACATTACCTAATAGCGATTCGCGAATCGCTATTAGGTAATGTCACTCTATTCATTCCTATGGGCCTATAGGCCAATAGGAATGAATGAGAATACGATACGCAAATTGCGATTACCAAATTGGTAATCGCAAATTGAGAATGCAATTCCAAGGGTGCCAGGGGGCCTAAGGCCCCTCAACTTCAAGTTGATGGTAATTAGCATTTCCTAAATGCACAGTTTGCATTTAGGAAAGGCTTGATGCATCGCAATTAGGGAATCTGAAATTTGCGATTCCCTAAATGCATTCGCAATTTAGGTAATCGCAATAAATTGAGATTACCTAATTTACTAATTCAAAGCCTTTGATGTATCGGAAAAGGCCTTTTTCCGGTCACAAACGGGCCAATTCTGCAAATCGGCCCGATTGTAACCGGAAAAAAGCTTGATGCATGTGGCCCGAAATTTCTTATTTGGGACACACATTCACAGAGCAAGGAATTAAACCAAAACCTGAACTGGTGGATACCATCTGTAAACCTAGTCCACTAGAAAACAAGGATGAGGTAATATCATTCTTTTGCATGGTGGAATTATATAGCAAATTTATAAGTAATATTTCCAGTAAAACAAGAGAGATATGAAGTTTGTGCAGAAGGGGCATAGAATTTGTGCAGAGTAATGGATGTCAAAGAATTTGAGGCTATTAAACATGAATTAATTTCAATCCTTTTAGAATACACATACAAACTAAAGTAGTTACTGGCACCAGTAAGAAAGGGCTGGGTGCAGTCCTGTTGTAAGTGAAAAATGAGGAGGAACATACTATCGCTTTTGCATCACAAGCGTTTACAGGGCTGGACAAAATTACTCTACAATTGAAGAAAATAAAAGCTCTAGCAGTTTCCTGGGTAATCAAAAAATTTAAGTATTTTCAATGGGGCCAGCTATTTACTGTGGTGACAAATCATAAAACCTTAAAGGAGATTTTCATTAAGAAAGGGTTAGATAGTGTTTCATCCAGAATATGTAAATAGGTTATGGTACTACAAGAATATACTTTTTATGTTGAATATGTTCTAGGAGTACTAAATTGTACTGCAGATGTTATTACCATCTAGTTTCTGAACAAAACGCAAATTGTGACAATTTTGATGACACTATTTGAGAAGATGAAAGTGTATGTGTGGTGACAGAAGGTGTCACTGGAGAATGGTGGAACTTGGAGGTGGACAAGGATGGACCTTTGATTCTATAATTTCTTACATTTTAAAAGGGTGGCCTGCAAAAACTAAACTCAAGGAAAAATCGCATTCATTTTGGATGATAGAGAAAAGTGCTAGTTGTTCATGGTGGATTCATCTTTAGAGGTGATCGCCTTATTGTTCCTGTTGGTATGAGAAACAGAATAATTGATGTGGCCTATGAGGGGCATCTGGGTATTATCAAAACAAAGGAAAGGATTAGAGTGGAGTCTGGATTTAAACATTGAGGTTGAGAGGAAAATTTGTGAATCTTTTGAATATAAGGAGAGTGATAAAATTCATAGGACAAGATATGTCCCCATGGTTTGCAAAGAACTTCCAAGGGACCCTGGCAAGAAACTCCTCTGGATTTGGTTGTCCCATGAAGGGTGAGAGGCCTACTGCTTACATGTTTGTTTGTTGTTGATCTCTAATCGAGATGGCCTGAAGTTGTGGGCATGTCTGAGATAACGTCTAGAGCAGTAATTCAGTTTTTGGAAGGCCTGCTCAGGAGTACATAATAGCATACTTATCGACAACGGGGTACAATTTTGCTAAAAAGAAATTGAGGAATTCTTAGGGTCATAAGTCTTTTAGTTTATTTTGATTCTCTCAGGTAAATCTCAGCTCAAGATATGGGGTTAACATAATTGTGATGCCACAGAAGAAAGAAAACACTGGATGAAACCATGTAAATTGGGGCTGACAGCATTCTGACTAGCTTCACACATAATGGATCTGATAATTGGGCTTGATAAATGTCCATCTTCATGTGTTTTCATAAATGTGTCCGTTTTTCTTCTAAACCTTAAGTAGGTGTATAGTCAGTATAAGAAATAGAAACAATTATTGAGAGATCTCGTATCAAAAAGAAATTACAATGAAAGCAGCATGTCCATAAGGGAATTAGCTTGGTCTCTGTAAGAAGGAAAGCGTTTTGTGCAGGAGATCAAAACTCTGGGGCTGATTTTGATGTTGGCGGACAGATTGTACTTTACACCTGCCAAACTTCAAACTGTCCGTCAGCTCAACTGACATTTCACCTTTTGACAGGAACCGCAATCAAGGTGGTTCCTGCCAATGTTTTGGAACTTTGCCGTACAGTTCCGTCACACATGACGGAGCCATATGGTAAAGTTTAAAAACTTTTTTTATTTTCAAAAACAAAACTCCAAAGTGTTTATTTAAATTTTATTATAAAAACAAGCCCCCCTTGCCAAGGTGGTCCTCTCACATGGCGAGAGAGGCATTTTTAGCTTTTTACTGACCCTTTCCACCAGGGTTTTCCTGGTGGTGAAGAGCAGTAAAAAACAGCTAAATGTCCGCCCATCTAAATTGGTCGGGCAAACATATAGGCATTTCTCTGACCGCACTTACTACGTAGGGCCATTGGAGAAGTTTGCCTACGATGGAGACGGAGTAGTCTCCACCATTGCAAACTATGGTCTGCCTGCATCTAAATTTTGCCTGTGGACGTTGGGATGGAGCATGCTCACCGCAAATATATAAATCAGGGCCTCTGTCTCCAACCACCCTTTAAGTGAAATGAGGTAATAAGATGGTTTCGGCCTGCCATTCTCTGGTTGCAAAATAGGCTGTAGCAGATGTTTGATAACGTATGCATCCACAGCAATATTAAAATCTCCACCAACCACAAAAGGATCCTGCCAATTAATTTTTTTCAATTCTATTTGTCCCCACAAGCTGGGCTAACTCATTTCATGTACACACTGTACACAATGTCAATATTTGTTCATAGTGCTTAAACCAATCTACCACACACAGAGCTCCTGTATCTGTCTTATGAGTTTCTATAGAGCTATTCTAATTAAATACGAGAACTGCAACATCGTTAGCAGGGTAGGTGTTTTAGAACCAGAAAGCAATGTGCCTGAAATTAAAAAAAACTGCACATCTAGAGTAGGAGACATGTATTATGAGAAATATGTTTATATCTAAGCGAAGAGTAACTACAAATTTGTGTATCAAGTCATCATTATTAATAATTGTCTCAGCTTTAAAAAGTCACACAATTAAAACAATTATAAGAGCACAAAAATCATTAGGGTCATGATTATACAAAAATGTTTTAAATAAAAATCCCTGAATTAATAGTTACAAATTAAAAATGATAATAAATATACATCCTTAAAATCCGAATCATCGATGGAAGAATAGTTAACGTTGGTACTTTGCATGGCCAAGATGAATACCTATCACTCCTTAACGAACTGTGTCTAAAGCTGACAACTGATCTCTCAGATCAATAAAGAGGAATGTAAGGCCACAACATTTACAAAAAATCCATTCTCTTAATGCTCCAAGCTGAGGCAATATAAGTTGCCGGAGATAGAAAAGGTCATGGTAGGAACACAAATCCATTGCCTCCTTCCAAAACCGCACTTTGCGATTTAGAAACACAGGACGGAGAAACAGTTTCCTTAAGGAAAGAGTTTACGTGAAGAGTAGCATAAAATATTTCACGGTTTCACATCCACTTAAAGTGCAAGAGTATTGTCCTTACTTCCACTCCTTTTCTTAGTGTACGTTAGGACAAGTAGCGTGCCCAATCTGAACATGACAAAGTCTTCTCTTGGCTTCTGGCTGAATTAAATTTAAATGGGTGCTTGATACCGTACAAGTGTTTAAATCCAGATAAAGAGACCTCATGGACATAGATTCATCAAAATGCCAGGGGTAGCGGAAGTGACATTATATACCCTTTGACCTAAATGAGGTCACAGAAAGTGACATCATATGATCTTTGACACTGCATCGTCCCATGAAGTGATGTGACATAACCTTAATCCTGATGACATCACAATAATTAACATTGCTGAAGTTACATAATTGCATAATTAATATTATATATTCTTCTAGGGGAGGACAAAGGGTGGGGATTTCTCTTACCTGAGAGAATTCTGGAAAAAATGGGCGTTAGTAGTGCATTTTAAGGCATAATTTTCACATAAATTTGCTAAAAAGCCATAGGCTCAAAAAAAATACTCACTAAATATTCAAGTCCTTTCATGGTGTGCCAAGCTACTGAAATCTGACAGAACCCAGTTCACCCAGTTATGTTTTTTAAATGTCCTATGGGTGCTTTCTTATGTCAAAAATTACCTTCATTGCTTGGACCAGCATTTTGCCATGGTGGTCCCTTTTGCCCAAACATTACATACAAAATTGCGGTGCCGGAAGTTTCCTAATACTGCTTCTCTTGCATTATGGAAGTCCCTTATATCAAAGGTTATGTCTTATATGTCAAGGACCACATTTGTCATGGATGGCCCCATGACCTTGCCACAGTTGTCTCCCCGTATGCCAAGAATTTCCTTCAATGTGCCATCACCAGCAATTTGCCACATGTGCCAACCATGCCAAGAATTTCCTCCAGGAGGCCAGCACTGGCATTTATACATGGGTGCTCCATGCTAAAATGTTTCCTACACAGTGCCAGCAGTAGCATTTTCTCAAGGGTGCTTCTCTAAGCTAAGAAGCATGCCAGGTCCAACAGCGGATCTGCAAGCATAATAACAAATGCTCACTTACATTCACTTATTCACACTCATTCTATCATTAGCACTGACGTGCACTCATTAATTTTCAGCTACTCTTGTGGACTCACTCACCCAGAATCACTCATTCGCACTCTCTCACTCACTTATACTTACACACTCATTTTGACACACACACATCCACGAACCCATTTAGAAACATACATGCTCACACATACACATGCTCTCTCACCAAAACTCACTCTCACCCACATGCACGCACACAACATACATTAAAATAATTTTATTTTTCTTATCTTAGATGCCAGTGAAGGTCCAGATCTTGCTGCTCTGCTTTTTATTACACTAATAGCGAAAAATTGACTATTATTCCCTAGAAATTTAATAAATATGAACTGAAAACGGGGTTAGAGTAGGACTGATAATGGAAGACACCCCTGTGTGCTTGGCACTGATTTTGCCACCTCTGAGGCCAGGGGTCGCAAAGGCAGTGCCAGGGATAGCAAGGGGCAAACTAGGGGTCGCAATTGCGACCACTGGCGACCCCTAAATGACGTCCATGAGAGACCTCAAGCTTTCTTGCAGAGATTTCAATTGAAGCAAGTTCGATTTTACCAGTAATTTTCTTTAATGACTTTAATGCTATTGTTGTTTATCACAGCCAGAACTCTGCACAGCCATTGGCTTTCAAAGTGAGCTCCATATGTTGTAGCCATTTCACTTCTTTACCACCCATGTTGGTTAAAATGTCCTGGGCCGATTTTGAGTATGTAGTCTCTGCCAAGTTCGACAACAATCTTGCCCATAAGAGAATAGGCTTTATGTTTATGTGTGATTCGATAATATATAGGCCCAATTCAAGCGTCCGCACTGCCATTGGGGTTCCAGGACCTTAGAAAGCAGTTTTCAATCTTTTGAAGGACTGTGGGCTGTTGAAAACTTCACAGTTGCACCCCGTAAAGAGTAGATGCAACACCTTTTGCCTTATATTTCGAGGACTGGCTTTAGGGTACGTGCACCACTTTTCCACTTGCATCGCATGACCACAGTAGCGTTGGTGTTGTTGTGGTGAAGCAAAAGGGCACAAAGTAGTTTCCATAGCAACCTGCTCCTCCAAATTTGAGGACAGTAAACTTCTGTTTACGGTATCAAAGCAGGCTATAGGTCAATGAAGCTTAAGCTTAACACTGTAGACTTTTTGTCTGGACATATTTGATACATGTCAAGAATAATCTCATTACCTGGTCCACTGTACCAACTCCAAGACTGAAGCCTGCGCTTGTGGCCGGATAGGATCTGATGTTTCTCGACCCAGTCCCAGATGTGGTTAAACAACAGCCTCCCATAAATTTTGCCTGTCCAGTTCAGCACTGATATTGGACGGTAGTTCTCAGGGTATGCGCAGGATCCTTTTTTAAATATCAAAACTTGATAGCCGCCCTCCAGGACTGTGGAATTACTCCACTATTCCAGAGGATGTTGTAGACTGTTTTGTGAGTAGGAGCCCACATAGAGAGATTGTTACTAAACACGTTGGAGGAGATAGTATCGGGCATGAAGACTCGTTCTTTTTCTGGGAAAGAACTGCATCTCTTACTACCCCACGCATTATGACCCCATTTGACTATCTCCCATACTTTCCTGAAGTAATGTTAAGATGATAGCATCCTTTACCAGAATTTATTTTTAAAAATCTGCTTCTTCTTAAGCTTAATTAAGCCTTTGTATTCTTTCCTTAGTTCTTCCAAAATCATCTCCCATCAGGTGCCCTGTGCTTCAGTCTGAGGTTTGCTGAGAGTTTTTTTTCCCACCTTGTGGCAGTCCCTGTCATGCCACTCAAACGTTAGATGAAAGTATGTTAATAATTTAATAATTAAGTATGAGGTTGAATTTGAGTTGGTGTTTAAATATCGATTTGCTTTATCTGCTGGGACTCTGAAATGGTTTGTGTGGTCTCTCTATCAATGTCAAAGTATCCTCCAAGATATTAATTGCCTCTCCATTTCCTGCTTTGATGGTCGCTTCTAAGGTCTTTTTTTGGACAATCTGCTGCTTGCGTGTATTTGAAAAATCATGATTAACCTGCGACCATCTGATAGACCTCCGACTGGGCTTCAAAGTTAAATTCTGAGGAGCCAGATGATGTGCACGATTATTGGACATGGGCTTCTAATGGGTAGTAGTCATTTGGCATAATAAGGGTCATGGTCGCTTTCCATTATTGGGTGACCAAACATATCATGAACAACATGCCAGGAATCCATTCTAATGAAGATGTGCTCAATAATGGTGCTCCAATTCCTTGACCTATAAGTGTTATTAGCTGGAGCATCAGACACTGATCAACAAGAGGCTTCAGAGACCACAGGATGCCAGCCATAAAGTATGAAAAAGTCTCTTATCTAGTATTCCTTGAGGCCTCCGTAGCCAGTTCCTGCATTATCCAGGCAGTTCCTTCTGCAACAAGATTTGGCTCCAGCATTATTTTGTGTTGTCTTCTATTAAAAATCACAAATCACTGCACACTTGTTTTTATTTCAATTTTTCTTTATTAGTATTGCCTATTCCACTTCTGTTGGAAATTCCATTGTATAAATGTATTATGTTTTCTGGGATTTTAAGATTGCAGATCTATCAGGGGGTAAGTAAACATGGACTATTTCTCTTCTTCAAGACTCATTTTTGAGAATAATGTGCTGTAAATTGTTGTTCAAAACAGTATTTACTTTGATCCGGACTGGAAGACCCACAAAGATCCACATTGCATGGCCATTGTTAGGTCAACTCATTCCTGATTTTAGTGCAGGCACACAGTGAACTGTGTATCCATCCATATGTATCTCTTTTAGGGCACAAGTCCCAGCCTTGATGCTCTAGAAGAGACCTTTACAATAGAGTTGCTAGATAATCATGTGAATCTGTGCCTTTAGTCTTTCTCAGGAACTATGAATAGTTGTCAATTTTGCATGCCACATCATCTAGTTTTAACCTTTAAGGCACCAAGGTTTTTTCTGCGCATTAACCTCAGCAGCAGTATAGAGACACACAGCTTCAACAAAATCTACTCACTCCACAAATTCTACTCGGCGGCCCACGTTTTCTTGTCCAGTCTCAAAAACAATCTGCTTACCATCTAATAGTTTGCATCACTATTTTACTGGCTAATCAATAAATATCAATGAACGTCCTGCATAATAAAGTGAAGCATGTCTGTGAGTTAGAGATGTTCAGAGAGTGCAACAAGTAGGCAGAAATGCCTGGAACAAAGCAGAAAAGGTTTCATGGTTTAAGTTCCGAATACGAGCAGTCCCTCGGAGCTTGTATAAATTGCCAGGCATGTTGTTAGAGGGTAGAAAGTAGATATTGTAGCCAAATCTTGAAGAACTGGAGCCATATTGGGGCCTGGACAGATAGGACCAACAGCACAAACCCAGAGGAGGGATCGCCATTATCTACAAAGACTTCTACACATGCACGACCACCGTGGAGGGTGAAACCAGCTATGTAGAACATCTCACCTTCCAGCTACAGATCACCACCAACTTCAACCTGCATGGCACCTTGGTCTACCACACACCAGGGCCTTGGGCCAGCTTCACCAAAAACCTCCCAGACTTTGTTGCACCTCTCCTGATCAAATAATGTGCTTCATCCTTCTAGGAGACCTGAACTACCACCTGGATGACACCTCTGACTCAAACTCATCGGCCCTCTTGAACAGCCTTGAAAACCTCAGTCTCACACAAGGGGCTAAAGGACTGCAGACTGCCATACACACCTTGGACTCCTCCTTCACGAACCTCACTAACATCACATTCTGCACACCCACCACGGTCTTGTAACCTTCAAGACAGACCTACAGCATCCCAAGAGAACCGCCACAGCCCTTCATCAGTGGAAAAAAGTCTTGGAAGAAAACGTGACTGTCACCCTATCAGAAAACACACCAGCCCAGACAGGCAAGCTACAGACAGACATCAACAATTTCAACAACTGGATCAGTGCTTACGCAGACACACTGGCCAAGCTCAGATGGAAGCAAACCAAAAGATCACGAACTCTGGCTTGCTGGTACACAGAAGAACTTAAGAAGCCCAAATAACACTGCAAGCAGCTGGAAAGAAAAAGGAGGCTCAATCAAAACACCTCAGACAAACACACATACAAAGCTGCATTACAATTCTCTTTGTTAAACTTTATTGGTTTTTACATAACTTGACATTGGGTTATACATAGCCATTAACAGTGCAATGTGAATTTATACAATAGTCAATTATATCTAGATACACACTCATTCTCATATCTAGCGGGTGCTGCACCCGAGTAATCTCAGCAGGATGAGATCTAGTGTTTTTTCGGTGTGCAAAAGATACCCACATGTGTGCATTATAACCCCGGCATAACCAAACAGGGCTAATTGTACTTTAAGCAGCAAGGTAACAGGGTCCCAGTGTCAGCTGCAGGTATTGTCCACTAGAGGAGCAAGTTGAGGTAAAGGTTTAAAGTAATGGAATAAAAAAAATATCAAGTTCTAGCTCTGGTAGGAGGAGTTAGGTTTTGCCACCAGCCAATGGGAGCAACCAAAGAGCCCAAGCAGGAGCTTCAGTCGGCACCTTAACCATCTACAACGCTACGCAATAATTGTTCATTGTCCAGGAAACTAGTTACCACTTCCATCCACTGCTCCGCCAGAGGTTTTGGGCGGATGCCTCTAAGCTTCCTCAGAGCATAGCACATGCATTACGAAGATACCACCAGCATATAAAAGACATGAAAAAGAAGTACCTCACAGAGCGCATACACAGAAGAGGGGGATTTTTTACTCTGATAAAGGAATTCACAGCACCCGTAGCCACCACTATCACCACCCCCTCTAAGGAACTATACAATATGCTCTCCCGATACTTCAAGAACACATTCAAGGACAAAAACAGGAGCTTCAAGGACCAACTTGAAAACAGCCACCTCACAGAGACCCTCCCCATCTTAGAAATCAAGCACACCATGAACACCTGGAACTTCATCATCAATGAGGAAACAGCAAGACTCATGAAAACCACCAATTCAGGGTCTCCCTCTGACCGCTGCCACCACCACATCTTCAACAAAGGACTCACTGCCATCAAAAGAACCCTCACCGAAATACTTAATACCTCCATCCACACCACAACCTTTCCAAAGACATGGAAACGTGCAGCTGTCAATGTGCTGCTGAAGAAATTTACCACACATCCCGCAACCTCAACAACTATCACCCCATATCTCTCTTGCCATACCCCGCAGCCTAGCAGCTGACCTCGTCGACCAGAAAATCCTCGACATCTTGCAATCAGACTTCCGACCTATGCACAGCACCAAAAAGGCCCAAATCGCAGCCACTGACATCAGGTTGATCCTGGACAGAGGAGGGATGGCAACCCTCATTCTCGTGGACCTCTCAGATGTATTCAAAAGGGTCTCATGCCACCCTCATCCAACGTTTATATGTATCAGGCATCTAATGGCACTCCCACAAATGGCTTGGTTATTTCCAAACCAGCAGAACCCAGTCAATCAACCGGCCATCACACACATCAGAGACCTGTGTGGGGTACCTCAGGCCTCCTCCCTCAGCCCAACACTCATACATGACCTCACTGCAAGCATCATCAGAGCCCACAACAAAGAAGTCCTATTCTACGCAGATGATACACAACTCATTGCATCCCTATCAGACAAAACAACAAGGACAAGAGACAAATTCAAGGCTTCCATGACCGAAATAGCCAGGATCATTAAGGACAACTGTCTGAAACTCAACTCAGACAAAACGGAAGTGATCATCTTCAGAAATGCGACTTCAATCTGGGACTCCACCTGATGGCCTTCAGACCTTAGGTCCACACCCATCCCCAGCATGAATGCAAGGAACCAAGGAATCATCATCGATGATCAATCGGACATGTCAGCCCAGATCAACACAGTAACATCGTTGGGCTTCCACCTGCTCAAAATGCTGAAAAAGATCTTCAGGTAGCTCCCACCCAACACCAACTGGATGGCTACACAAGCCCTCATCAGCTGTACACTTGAATGCAGCAACAGCCTTTGAATGAGGAGTCCCTAAACATGTAACCAGCAGACTTCAAACCACACAGAGCACAGCAGGTGCCTTATACTAAACATTCTTTTTTGAGAACACATCACACCTCACCTCAAGAAACTACACTGGCTACTAATTCACAAGAGAATCACATTCAACCTGCTCACTCTCACGTTCAAGGCACTCCACAAGACTGGAGCAGGATACCTCAACAGTAAAATCCACTTCCACCATTCTACAACACACCTCGGGTCGGCGGGACTAGCCCTTGCACAGTTCCCTCGAATACACAAGAGCACAAGTGGAGGCCGGGTCTTCTTTTGCATCACACCCAAAACATGGACCGACTGACCTCCCTCTCCACATAAGAAGCTTGCCTCCCTTTTGGAATTCTGCAAAAAGCTGAAGACCTGGCTCTTCGACTAGCAGTCACTGAGTCCAGCACCACTCCAGAACAGCGCCAGGATACCCTCACGGGTGACAGAGCACTCTACAAATAGCATAGCATCCTTGCTAATTGTTTTCTTTATACATTTTCATGTAATTAATAATATGGTATGTATTGATGTATAATTATAATGTAATATAATTATATTTATTTGTTGAAATTTTAAGATATACAAACTAATAAAAATTTCTACTGGGCAAATGTAGAAAACACCAAATGTCTGTCAATATTATGGCCTTAAGACAGCCTTAATTCTCTTGCCAGACTCGTGTTTTAAAAACCAAAATCCATACAAACATACATACATTTATAGGGACTCAATCAACACACTTTCGCCATTGGTCTGATCAAATGCCATTCATATAATGCTCCCTCCCACCAAAGCACAAAATATAGTCAATGAACCAGCCCACTCTATCCACTGGATGCCTTCCCTTTGAGTGACTGCATTTTCCCTTGCACATGTAGACGTTCATCTGAAAAATGGTACCCCAAGAATATAACCTCTTACACACTTTTACTTCCCAGTGACTGCTAGTCCCTATGTATAGTAGAGTGTCATCAATTAATTTCATAACACTCAAAACGTTTAGCAAGCATTGGCAGTAGAGACAACTGCTGCTTTCTTTTTCTTTTATTTTATTGATTTTATGACCATAAGCACATACAGATTAAACAATAAAAACAAAAATAAAACTAAAATACAAGCAGTCACAGCGTTCATGAATATACATCCAAAGGCATTACTGGGAGAACAATGCAAAATACACTTATTAAATCTCTAGAGGGATACATATGTTCTTTATGAGTCCACACTTCTCATAGAACCCCTTCCATAAAAAACAGTTGACATGACCATTGAAACCCTTCATGCAGATACGAATTCAGTTGGGGAATAGAGAGGATATAATATACTAGGCGTGTACCTGATGTAACGTTCCCTACGTGACATCTATAATTTCTGTAGAATCCACCCAAACCATCTGATACAACCCTTATATGGGGAATGAATACATAGTGGTTCATTTCTTGCCGTCTAAAAAACTCCTGTACAAGCTCCAAAAGTTCTTGGGGCGGCTTTGAGGAGGAAGCAATTCGCTGTATAATTCGGACTGGGTATTACAGAACAACATATCTCTGGACCATTGTGTCAGAGTAGGGGGTGAACCGCGCGCCCAGTGCATAGCAACAACTCGCTTCGCTATTAACAGCCCCATGTCAACCAGATGCCTTATATCTTTACGTACCCGCTTAGAAAAGCCCAAAAGCGCCAACAGAGGGTCTGGTGTCAGGTGTTCTTCGGTTATGGCATTTAGTTTTTGGAATATTGAAACCCAGAAGTTCGCTATTGAGGGGCACAACCAAGCTAAATGCATGAATCCTGCTGACTCCTCCCCACACCTTTCACACTTAGCTGTATCCCGTAAGCCATATCTATGCAAACGGGCAGGGGTATGATAAACCCTATTGAGGTATTTAAACTGGATGAGTCTGTGTCGACCATTCAGAGAAATACGTTGTGTGGCTTCGCAGCAATACCGCCAGGTGACATCGTCTAACGTGACCCCCAAGTCTGTTTGCCACTCTAACCTGGCCATAATGTAGTGATTCTTACGATAATCTTGCACCGTGCTGTAAATATGTGAGACGAGCTTGCGCGGAGATTCTGAACGTAACACTAGGGAGAAGGGAGCAACTTCCGGAGGCTCCATCAACTCCTCACCTAACATCTCACGGAGCGCGTGACGGGCTCTGTAAAAGTGGAACATCGTAAGTGGAGAAATATCCAGTTTTTCTGCAATTAAGTCTTCCCAGTCCCGCCCCATCCCATCAGCGAATAAATCGCCTATTACAGAGATATCCAGGTTTTTTAAGGCTCGCACCACTTCAGGTTCCGCAATTGTCGGTAGCCAAACACACCACTCAATTGGTGTTAGCGGGGAGTACAGAATGGAGGCAGCTTGTCTTTTGGTTAGATTGTGCCAGGCATGCGTGGTGGCATTGATAGTCTCTAAAGTGCCGGTGCGCCTCACCGTAGCGCGGAACAGAGCCGTAGCCAAGTGAGAAGGCGCTGCAGCTACCCTTTCTATGTTTAGATGGGGAGGAGAGCTTTGCTGATGGAGCCAGTAGAAAGTGTGCGAGCACTGTGCCACTCGGTAATAGAGCTCCAAATCCGGAGCGCCAAGCCCACCTATGGAATATGGGAGAGTGAGGATGTCCCACCTAACCAGAGGTTGCTTACCGGCCCAAGCTTGCTTAACCTGCAAGGACTTAATATGCTTAAAAAAGTGGGGGGGAGAACCATAGGTATGTTTAGAAACAAAAAGAGGAATCTAGGTAACACCACCATCTTCATTTGGGTCACACGTACCCGTAGCGACAGTGGGAGCCGCACCCATCTGTTTATATCTTCTTCTAATTTGACAATCGCTCTGCCGTAATTCTCCGTGAAGACCGTCTCTGAGCACGTGTGCACCTGGATCCCCACGTATCGTACAGGGTCTGTAGACCAGGTCAGAGGGAACTCTAGTTCTAACGGTTCCATTGCTGAGGTGAGGGGAAAAATAGTAGACTTAGACTAATTGATTTTAAGTTGCGAGAGTTCCCCAAATCTTACCACCTCCCTTAACACTGGGGAAAGGTTAACCCCCAGGTCTCTAACGTATAGGAGAGTGCATAGGTGGAAATTATGAAATTATTGTTGGGGAATCGAAGTCCTCTGTGACTATGGTATTCGCTTAGGGCGCAAGCCAGTGGCTCCGCCACCAGCGCATAGAGTAGTGGGGATAGCGGGCACCCCTGACGGGTGCCTCTGGAAATTGTGATAGAAGAGGTTACGATGTTTCCCACTCTCACCTGGGCCGTAGGGGAATTATAGATGACTTCCACCAACCGAATAAAGAGGTCACCTAAACCCATACGTCTTAACACCAGCAGTATGAAGGTCCACTCAACTGAATCGAAAGCCTTTTCGGC
The DNA here is from genome assembly GCA_963921515.1 of Calotriton arnoldi. Lineage (NCBI taxonomy): Eukaryota > Metazoa > Chordata > Amphibia > Caudata > Salamandridae > Calotriton > Calotriton arnoldi. Next base: position 1,548,779 of record CAWUFW010001729.1, read on the forward strand.
GTCTTAAAAAAAAAAAAAAAAAAAGAAATCGCAGCTTCTTTGATGTCTGGCTTAGTGTGTTGGATAGCACGGAATACTGTACGTAGATTATGTGTTAATGGGCGCCCAGGGACAAACCCTGCCTGTTCGGGACCGACCAGAGTCGGAATAAGGGGGGCTAACCGGTTCGCCAAGATCTTGGCAAATAATTTAGTATCGACGTTTAATAGAGACAACGGCCTATATGATGAGCATTCATGTGGAGGCTTGCCTGGCTTCAAAAGCGCGACCAGCATGGCTTCACGCATTGACGGAGGCATGATTCCACTCTCACCCATCTCTTCAAATAGGGTAATCAGATGAGGAACTAGTTGCTCCCTGTACTCCTTATAGAAGGCCACCGTTAGACCGTCTTGACCTGGTGCACTATTTGCTCGCATGGTTTTTAGCGCGTCTAGGACTTCCCAGGCCTCTAGGGGCCTCATAAGGCACTCTCTATGTTCATCTGTCAACCAGGGGAGTTTAATGTGATCCAGGTAATCCAGCATAGTAGTGTCAGTACTGTGCGATTTGGTATGATATACCTCTGAATAGTAGCTTTTAAAACGGTCGGCGACAGAGTCAGGGTCACTTGTCTTTTCACCTGAAGCTGAACTGATCTCTATGGGAGCTGATGCCTCCCGTCTACCTTCCATTAGGGTTGCCAAGGTAGCGCCGGGGCGCTCCCCCACTCCGTATGTCCTCGCTAGGGCGTACTTCCCCAAGAGTTTAACCTCTCTGTCAGCTTCCTCATGGTACTCTTCTAGTGTGACTTTAAGCTCGCCCATGACCTGGTCGCTGCCTCCCTCGAGAGCTTCTCGCTCCAAAATAGCCAGTTTCCTTTCTAGCGATTCAAGGCGCCCTCTTATAGAGCGTAAGACCCCTGAGTGATTAGCAATTCCTATCCCTCTGATATAAACCTTAAAGGTTTCCCAAATAGTAGCGAATTGAGGTACCGAACCTATATTAGTATCAAAAAAGGTCTCAATAGCCTCCGACATCTCAACCCGAAAGGCGTCATCTAGGAGAGCATATGGAGGGAACCTCTACGTAAATGGAGCAGGCTGTTTCTGTGGACACTCAAGGTCTAATAGAATTGGTGAATGGTCCGAATACGAGCAAGGGAACACCTCACAGCCACGTATTGCGTGTCTCAGCGAGCCAGCGAGAAACCAGTAATCTATTCTAGTGTATAGATCATGTGGGGCAGAGTAGTGTGTGTATCCCCCCTCATCCCCAAACCGTGATCACCATACGTCTATCATGCCCAGCTCAGCAATCGCATCTTCAATCGCCTTAGCCGCTAATGATTGACGCCGAACAGGGCCCCCAGATCGGTCAATAGCTGGGTTTACTACACAGTTAAAATCACCTCCCCATATCTGCGGTAGCGAAGGTGACTGTCGTGCTACATGAAGAAGAGTTCGATAAAATTGTGGGTGATCAAAGTTAGGGCCGTAGACGTTTATAATGATGAACTCCATGCCTTTCCCCTTGAATTTAGTGATCGCAAATCTGCCCTCTGCATCAGTATGGAGTCCTTCTAGGGAGAGACCAGCTCTTGGGTTTGCCCAGGTGAGGACTCCACATGCATGTGTGGAAAAACATGCCGCATGGAACGTGGCGTGCAACTTTCTGTGCATTAATATTGGGTTGTCTAAGGGAAGGTGGGTCTCCTGTAATAGGGCAATATCTATGTTATGCCTGTTGAGGTACGCAACCACTTTCCTGGTTTTCCGATAATCATTCAATCCCCTGACATTCCAGGTCAACAATCTCAACCTATCACCCAGTGTCTATGAAAGGGGGGGGGGACAATTTCCCAACTGGGTCCCTCTGGCACCCACCTACATAGTCACCCCAGAGCAGCCCTTTACAACGGACCTCCCTTGACAAAGTTATCAAGTACCATACCCACACTGTGACCGAAACAAGTCAAACAAAAAATTACACCCAGGTCAAGATTACCACCCTCCACCCATGCCATGCAAACCCCAACTCAGCATAGTCGAAATCCCCCCTCCCCCCACCCATCCCCCTTATGTGAGAAAGGCCATAAGCCATAAAGTGTGTAACATTAGGGAGCGGATTTTACCAAAGCACCGCAAACTGCACCGGAAACAAGAGACAGTTTGCTATTCCATCGGCGCTAATAAGGTACACCTGAAACCAACAGTACTAACATTATTTTTACAGTACGGGTGGGAGAGGCAACTACCCGTCTATACATGCAAACCATGTGATCCCCAGTGAAGTGACGTGTCCAAGCGCACCAAAACAGTGGCCCTCCCCCAGGCCGCTGCCACATTATCATTAACAATACTTGCGAAAGTCCGGACTTCTCCACGCCACCATCTTGACCTTTGCAGAGCTATCCAGGTTTCAACGCACAGTGGAGCACGATCTTTAGGCCCCCCTATAGGAGGAGGACACTCTGTTTAATCGGGCCACAGAGATAGGAAAAAGCACTGAACAAGGGCCCACTCAGTGTTGTTCATCCAAGCCGCCGCCAGATGCCTCGTCGAGTCTGTTCGCTTCCGAATTCCGCTTTTCCGTCTTAGAGAAGTCTTTAAGAGCTTTATGTAGGGATTTGGGATACGAGAAAATCCTGGCTTTGCCGTTCATTATGACCCTCAGCCTGGCAGGGTAAAGCATAGCATAGTCCATGTTCTGCTCTTGAAGGCGACGCTTCAGTGGGGCAAATTGGTGTCTAGCTTCTTGGACCTTCATGGTAAAGTCCGGGTACAGGGATATCGCAGAGCCCTCGTATGTCAGAACACCCTTTTCTCTAGCTTGCTTTAGGGCCGCTCTCTGTCCCTGTAGTTTAGCAGTTTTGCTATCATCGGACACGGAGGGGCTCCCGGGGGCGGCCTAGGGCCGAGCGAGCGGTGGGCACGCTCCACCACGAACATTTCTGAGAAAGTTTCACGGCTCAGCAATGTGACAAGAAGTTTCTCTGTGAACTGTTCCATATTGCCCATCGCGGTGGATTCCGGCAGGCCCGTAATCCGGATATTACTCCTCCTGGACCTGGCCTCTAAATCCTCTGCTTTATCTTGGAGCGCGACCAATGCTTTAGCCATTTGTTTTTGGACTGTGTCGGACTCCGACTGCGCCTCCTCTACTTCCGACACACGCCGCTCAGTCATGTCAATACACACTGCTTGTTTGTCGAGGCGCTCCGACATTCTGTCCATCCGGAATACAAGTGAGTCAATCATGCCATCAATAGTTAATAGACTCTTCTGCACCGCGGCAAACATCTGTTTGACATCGCCGGTTTCCTCTTCAGGGGCGTCTACCCGGTCCTCCGAAGAGCGGGCCCCTTCCACCTCCCTGGTCCTTGACTTCCTTTGGTCGAAAAGTAGTTTTGTTTGAGTCTTGTCCACTTTGCCCATATTGGCGCCGGAAGGGTTGCGCCCTCCCTCCACTGCGCTCCCGCTCACCGGCATGGGGTCTATAGTACTCCTGTGCTTCTCGCAGCGACACTCCAGGCGCCCTGCTAGCCTCGATCTCTGGCAGCGCAGGGGAAGCTGTCCCCCACTATCTATCGCCGGTCAGGTTCAAATCCCCATGGTCTCCACCCGTGCTTATAGGTGTTGTTGGCCGGGGAGTACCCCCAGAGGAGACAGGACTCAGTATGCCAAAGATAAGTGAAAACTGGCGATTACCTCCTAGGTGAAATAAGCTCACAGGAGCAGTGCTTTGTGGTGCGGCCGTAAGCCAGTGTCCGGCTCCTCAGCCAGCAGTTGATTACCGCTCAGGAGCTGGCTCTCAAGTACTCCTGGGATCATACTGGAGCAGGGGCGTCGTCCACTCGGGGCTGCCAACGGTCACCCCTTCCGCTGGGAGAGCTTGTAGGTTCAACAGTTATTTGAAGCTGTTGAAGCAGCCCCCAAACAGCCATGCCAACAGGGGAACTCTAGAGGCTGAGGCCCAGCAGCGTACCAGTCAATCCTGTAGAGGGCCACACCAATGGGCCACGCATCCAGGGCGATGACTCTCCATACCTTCCGCCCGGTCCCAGAGTCCGTTACCAGAGTGAAGCCGAGGGGAGCACAGGGAAACCACGCCCCGACGGCCTGCCACGCTGTTCGCCCAGGTGTCGGGTCCGCCTTGGCATGGCCGGGAGGGGCCGCGGCAATAAAAGTACGCCGTAAACAGCGAGGATCAGCAACGGGATCGTGCTGCACCTACAGCGTCCCACGGGGCACACGACGCAGGCGCGATAACGCACCCGTGCCAAGACCTCCTGGGGTTGCGCCGCCCACCGCTCCGGTTAGCAATCGACGGTCGCGTCCGCAGCGAATAAAGAGCGGTGCGTCATAGGATGATGCAGGCCGCGCCCGTTTTCTCCCTCAAACGTCCAGGCTCCGCGCTCTATCCTGCACCGGTCGGAAGAGTAGATCTTGCGCTTCACTCTCCACCCACAAGGTATTGTGCAACGGCTTCAGGTGTGAGGATCCGTGGTGAATTGAGACGATGGCTCGCGGAGCTCTTCAATCACGTGGCCATCTTGTGCTTCGGCAAGCTCCTCCCCCCCACAACTGCAGCTTTCTATCTCCATTTTACTCTTCTGTGAGGACCTCTGTTGGCAGCAGAGTGCAACAGGTTTCCCATCTACATTGTATTCTTCTGTGAGGATGTCTGTTGGCATTATAGTGCAACTGCAGCTTTCCAATAAGCAAAAGGCACTAGAGTAGCAAGAGAGTATGTGCATATTTCAAGGTTGAAGCCACACCCCTCAGCTTTGTGATCAACATTTCAAGCAATTGCATAAGACTTGAGAGGGACCTCTAGTAACGACCTGAGGAACTTCAGTAGCTTTGCAGCCCTTGCATTTCTTTCTGAATCACTTGTGTTGCACTCACATGTATTCATGCAACCATCCCAGGATGTTTTAGTCATACCGAAATAGTTGTACATCTTTGCGCTGTGCAGAGAGTCGCGTCTAGTAGACCACCGATGACAAAAGAAAATAATAAATTCCTGCTGCAGTGGAAAACAAAAAAAATCTTTGTCTATGCAGTCCATGAATCGCATAAAGAATTAAATGTGTTACAATAGATCCTGCTTTTCAAATATAAAATAGTTCCTCATGCTCTCCATAAAAAGCAAAATGTCACATCCAAGCTAATTGAAAGATGTGAGAGTAAAATGCTACTGCACGATGATCCAATATGTGTTTAATAATGTCTAAAGTCAATAGTGGAAGAAAGTTGATCCGAAACCCCCTTCTATATGTATAGAGTAGGTATTGCATACGATACGCTTGCCAAAATGTTGCAAGCGCAATTACATGCCAGATCTAATACTGGTGCAAGTACAATTACACGTGAAACCTAAAAACATACATAAATTCTCATTCTTTTATTAAATTTATAATTCATTCAGTGTTGCAATATCAAAAAAGACAAAGTGACGTCAGACCTACTGGCTTTGCTAATGCTTGAGTGCTGCTTTACAAATACAAACCTGAAATAGAAAGCTTATCAAAAAAACATAGCCCGTTTTGTAATCCAAGCTCTTCACAGAATGGTTAACAGAAAGGTAAACCACCAAAATAGGCATTATAGATTTTAAAAAACATGTCAACTGAATAAAATATTTTTGTAGTGAATGATGTGTATATCTGATTGGAAATCCAGATATTCACTGCTCGGAAATTGTTTTTCACTGATATAGCACAGGGGAAAAGCTGCTTCCCTAGTTTTTCACCAGCTCAGAGACCAGCACAGATCAGTCAGAGACCAGCACAAATTGGTCAGGCAGAGTTCCACTGTCTTGCCCACTTTCTTATGCCACAAACGAATTCCACAGTAATGTGAGAGAATCATTGGTGCCACCAACTGCTATGTAAACTGTGAGCTGCTGGTCTCTAAACACATGCAGCTGACAAGGAATTGCACTCCATGTGCACGGGTTCTCTCAGAGCCACTACCAGCAAAGCACTCACTTTTCTTGTTGAGAGTGCAAAACATAGTATATGGATTGGAAAAGAAGGCCCAGAAGGTGGTGGTGGAGGATAGCCATATTTCCTTTCAGCACTTGGCTCTCTAATGGTAGTACAGTTGAACAATCAAGACTCACTCAAGAAGACGGTGAAGGGTTTGAAACTCATACAGCTTAACAGATCATAGCAAGGTAATAATTACAATGTTCATACTGATCTTAACTTCATAAAAACAAAAGGCTGGACCCTTAAGTGAAGCTTCTGAACATAAAACACAACTAGTAGCCAAAAACAGGAATTATCTAGCACCTACTTGATCAGAAAACCAGTGACAAACACTATTGTAGCTCCATAGAGCTAGGCACCTGTGACACTGCACCTTATACTCGGTAGGAAATAATAGCGAAAGAGGGTTTTCATTTTTTTTTTTATACTTGTCCTTTTATTGGTCTTTTCTTATAATTAAGTTAATCACAGGGTTTACTATCTCCTTCTTTTCCGGCCTTCGGTTTTCCACTTCCGTTCTTCGGAACCACTTCAGCACGTCTCACTACCGCGGCCCCTCGGAAGAGAAAACGTGGCTCGAGTCAGTAGTTTGCTTTCTTCCCAATTACCCTCAGGGTAGGGAGTGAGGAGGTATAAAGTTTTTTCACCCAAACACACTAACCAACACCAGTGGGTTCCCTTTAGGTCCCCTCCCTCCAGTTTCTCCCGAGCGCAGATCCTTCTCTAGGGTCTGGCTTCCCTTTTCTTATTTGAATAATCCGCGTAAGCGGGCACGCACCTGCGAGAGCCACGTCCCTCATGGGACGCGGCGGGACACCTCTTGTTCTTTCGGAGACTTCTCGCTTTCGGCTTCTCAAGCAAGGTAGACGGTCGTCGCTGCTTCACTGCGTTCCTTCGGTCTGGAAGAGAGACTCCTGACGACGTACGAGGCTTAAGTCCCTTCCGGCTACGTGCGCGGTTACGTTCACTTACGCGTCTTTTCTTAAAGGGTCCTTGCCTTCCGCGGCGTCTGTGTGATGTTATTATTCCGCTCATATCTTCACTCTGTAGGGGGTTGTTGTTCCTTCCGGTTACCCTGGAAACGCACTCAAGTTCAGGATCGTCTAAGCCAGAGGTGGGCTGTAAGAAGGGGAATGGAGAAAAATAAGGGGGTAATTTGTCTGTCTCCTCCTCCATAACATTGTTGTCTATGGGCACTTCGTGACACATCCCACCTCCAGTCTTTTCCCGATCGGGAAAGGAAAACGGGAGAGGAAATCTGCATTTATATTATCAGAGCCTTTGCGGTGCTTGACTTCAAACACAAAGGGCTGTAGAGATAAGAAACATCGTAAAATACGAGGGTTGTTCCCTTTGTTGTGACACAACCACTCTAGGGGCGCATGATCTGTGTACAGTATAAAGGGTGACCCTTCTAGGTAATAACGTAGTTTATCTATAGCCCATTTGATGGCAAGACATTCTTTCTCGATGACTGCGTATCTTTGCTCACGAGGATATAGTTTCCGGCTAATGAACAATACGGGGAGTTCGACACCGTCCTTGTTTTTTTGTGATAGAACGGTACCTAACCCTTTGTCAGAAGCATCTGTTTGTAGGATGAAGGGTTCTGCGAAATTGGGGGATATTAAGACAGGACTCGAGGTTATGGCTGACTTGAGGTCCTGAAAAGCCTTTTGAGCTGCTAGAGGGGGATTTAAGAGATCTTTTGCCCTTACATCCTTCTTTAATAGGTCTGTCAGAGGGGCAGCAATTTCAGAATATTGGGCTATGAACCTACGATAATATTCCACTAATCACAAAAAAGCTTGAATGTCTTTTTTTGAGGTCGGAAAAGGTGTGTTTAGAATGGCCTTGATCTTTTCTTGTTGGGGTGCAATCATACCGTCTCCCAGGAGGTACCCTAAATAACGGACCTTGTTAAAGCCTATTTTAGATTTTTTTGCGTTAATGTGGAGTCCTGCAGAATGTATGGCATGAAAGACCTCGCGGCAGTGTAAGAGATGTTGTTCCCAGGTGGGACTGAATATTATAATGTCGTCGAGATAGGCCGATGAATAGGATTGATGGTTTTGTAACACTCAATTCATCAGCCTCTGAAAAGTAGCAGGGGCACCATGTAAACCGAAAGGTAGGACTGTGAATTCGAACACACCAGTGGGTGTACTGAAAGCGGTTTTGTCTTGGTCCTCAGGCCTTAGTGGCACTTGCCAATATCCTTTTGTAAGGTCAAGAGTGGAGATAAACCGGGCCTCTCCTAGTTTTTCAATTAACTCGTCAATTCTGGGGAGGGGATACGAGTCGAATTTCAAAATGGCATTAACTGCCCTAAAGTCGATGCAAAAACGGATTGAGCCATCAGGTTTTGGTACGATGACGATGGGAGAGGACCAATTACTTTGTGATGGTTTTATGATTCCCAATGTTATCATATTCTCTATTTCTGTGGCTATTGCCCCTCGTCTAGCTGCTGGGATTCTATAATCAACATAATTCCCATAACCATTAGTAAATAATCAGCCAGAAAACGGAATGCAAAAAAATATATAAAAATGGTTATGGGAATTATGTCGACCCTGCAGGGTCGCACTGGATCCTCACGCCACCATGCCATTCGCCTGAAGATACAATGATCTTGGCTACAATGCAGATATCTCCTGATTGGGAATAAATATCACTCTCAAATAATTTGAGTAAAAGGAAGAAGACAATATTCTCAGAAAAAAAAAATATATATTTTTTTTAGGAAAAATATCAGATAAAACCCTTATTTACCTGTTCATGGAGGAGATGGTTATATTCTGATCCCGCACCATTGCAAAACTACGGTCAAACAGTTTCTTTTGCCCTGAAGAAGTCCGAGAGGACGAAACGCGTTGGCTACGGTCTTTTTCCATGTCATAAGGAAGACATCAATAAAGAATTTTGAAGACTCTACTCTGTTGAATTGCCATTTTTGTGCTTCTATGACACATATTGTTAAACGGATGTATTATAATTGATATTAGCGGAGAGTGCTGGACCTTATGATGTTCCTGCAGGGTATATAGTACACTACCGGGGAAGTTGCACGTTCCAATATGGCGGCCGAAAACTGGTGACGCGGACACATTGTCCAATGCGGTCCGTTGTCAATGTTTAGGAACCTCAAGTTTTTCTCGCGAATATCGTGTATAAGATTCAGTAGTCTCTGGGAACTTCTTCAACTACTAGCAGATGAACTCAGGAAGCGGAGCCGTCGTAAATAAATAAAGGGGGCGAAATACATGCTAACAATGGTCTAGTTGGTTTGTTGTTTTCTTGCAGAGTTTATGACTGTGCAAATAGCAGGCTTTCATTCTTGGAGTATACTCAATCAATCACAAGCTTTATTTCGACAAAAAAAGTCATAAAAGCGACATAAAACATGAATGACATGACCGTTAAAATTGGGCATAAGTAATAAGGAGATTCGGTAATAAATATACACTTAATCTTCCTAATATCAAGTTAAAAACAAGTAATAATTAATCATTTTGTAATACAAAACATAATAAGACTTTTAAATAGCTTGGAAAAATTCATACGAATATACGACAGTTTTATAAAAGCCGAAACAACTAGAAATACCATAAGAATCAATAAATAAGTTATATTACTAAGAGCGATAAAACTATTATATTACGACAATCGGTTTCACAGTTCAAGGTCAAACAATCTCGTAAAATCCTGTGTATAAAGGCACTACTTAACCATACTATATTTGCTATTATGCCTATCTACATAAGATAAAAAGTAATAAAACCAATAGGCTGTCCATGTGTATGCTTGACCTCTCGTTCATCATGTACAAAGCCCTCGAGATTCCTTGCTACTTCAGACACTTAGCTCGAATTCCCCACATCCAGCTCAGAAATTTGGCCGTAGCCACAACTATAGGAACATGTGTATTGGTTTTCAATATACGATATGCATCACTGCTTAATCTTGTGCCCATATTTGAACAAATTGGCCTAAGCCATTTGTCCCTAGGGCGCTTATAAGCTGGACACATAAACAGGATGTGAAGAACTGTTTCGTCATACATATTACAGGATTCGCATCTAGTAGTAGGTGGGCTTTGCCAGTTTTGCATAAAAGATTTTATCGGAAGTGTGCCAACCCTAAATTGATGATACAATTTTCTATCTAGAGGCTTTAGTATAAGATCCCAATAAGAGTCTTGTTTATGTTCCATGAAAACACCGGAGAGAGAAGTGTTAGTAGTACATGACAAAGATTTGGATTTCACCATGGCCCAGTAAGCTTCCTTATATGATTGTTTAGATGGAAATAAATTGCTTTCTGGATTCTCCCACAAGTGTCTATACCCCATTTCCACCAGAGTATGCTTTATTTTTTGTAACCATAAGATGCTACTCGATGTGCCAGCCCGTTTACATCTTTCAAAGCATCGGCATAATGGGCCAACTCTGGGATAGTCCAGATCCTTCTCCAGTAAGCTACTGGCCTAAATCGAGCCAGGTCCTCAAGAGTACTACAACCCAAATCGAGAAAAAGGGGTTTAAGGGGAGTAGATTGGGGAAGGCCTGTTAAAGTTCTCAAAAACTTATTCTGGGCTACAGTTAGAGAGGAAACATTTTCGAAGCACCAGAGCTCCGCGCCATAAAGAATGGAGGCCCTGACCGTGGCATTATAAATTGTTAGAGCTGGACTTACTGGTTTGGTTTTGGACAATCTGTGTTCTTTTAGTAGAGCGCCTGCTAACTGGACATGCTTTAAAGTCATCAGATCTATCTGGGGTTTCCAGTACAGCTTCTTGCTCAGTGTCACTCCCAGATATGTGAACACTTCAGATTGTTCCAACTGAGCCTTATTCATAAATACTTTTCCTTGGACCAATTTAGATTTATGGAAAATCATGTATTTAGTTTTGTCCACGTTGACTACCAGCTCGTGGTCCCTGCAAAATGTCTCAAATCTATTCAATGCACGCTGCAGACCCGATTGCGTCTTAGATAGGATAAGAGTGTCATCTGCAAACATAAGGAGCGGAATCTTTACACCCGCAAGAGAGGGGGCGTCGGTTGGATGTGACGAGAAATAATATACAACCCTATCAATAAACAAAGAAAAAAGTGTAGGGGCCAAGACACACCCTTGCCGGACTCCTTTTGATACTGCAAACCTATCAGTGACCTTGCCCTGCGACCCCCATCGTACCTGCGCAAAGTTGGATTCGTGTAGCCTAGCAACCAGTACTAGAAGTTCAACTGGCATCCCAAGATCTTTTAATACCTCCCATAACTTATTACGCGGCACCAAATCAAACGCCGATTTGAGATCTATAAAGGCCACGTAAAGAGTACCCTCTGCTAACACTACCCAGCACCAATAGATCATCATGAACCTAAAGACTTGGCCTATAGTGCTCACTTTTTGGCGAAAGCCAGCCTGGAGGGGTGACAAAACATCTTTTTCACCGATCCAAGATTGGATCCTACTCAACACAAGCCTAGCCATTATCTTCTGTAATGAGTCAATCAGGCTAATAGGCCTGTAATTGCTCGGACACGTGCGATCACCCTTTTATAAATTGGTATAATTTCCGCACCACGCCATGAATCAGGGATTGGAGCCCCACTCGCGATCGCATTCGCGATTATATAAATATATTTTAGCCAGTTTTCTCTATCATACCTAAACAGGTCGGCCGGGATACAATCCAGGCCTGGCGCTCGTCCTTTGGGTATCGCATCTAAAGCTCTACCGACCTCTTCTAGACCAAAGTTTACAGTTTTCTCTGACCTTAAAATTAAACTTTGAGTAGTGCTGTCAATTGTGGCGGCAAATTGGGCTTGATAGTGGGAAATCCACTGATCTGGTGCTACGTGGTTAACAGGGACTTGTCTGTGCTCCTCACTGCCCCACTTCACCAACTGCCAAAAATTCTGCATCCTTTTTTCTCTACTCGCCAACAGAAGTTCCTCCCAGCGTTTTTCATCTGACTCTTGCTTGGCTTTAAGTTGAATTTTCTTATAGTTCGCTCTAGCAAGCTTTACATTTTCCCTAGATTTTGATTTTATGGCGTGCGTTAGTTTTCGATATGCCACTCTACAGTCCTTATTATACCAGTTAGCAGATTTTATACTAGCCGAATTCCTTGGTTTGTGTACCTTAGTAAAGAAACTCTTAAGCTCTGTGAACAAGTCTTCGTGTACCTGCAAGATCACTGCATTAATATCATCCTGGGTTTCTAAATCCAAAAGGATCTTGAGGGTACGCTCTACTGAGATTTTCATATTCTTTAATGATTTGTCATTCCCTAAAACTGTTGCCCACTTCACCCTTCTCATATCATTCTCAAGAAAGACATCTGCTGTTGCAATTTCAATTATCTGAGGCTGTGGGGCAATCCCCGGTACCTGTAAACTTAAAAGGAGTGGATTGTGATCACTCTCACTTCTTTCTTGGACCTTCATATCAATGACACGTGACCACATCTCCATGTTGATAAGAAAGTAGTCAATCCGACTGCTACTTATCCCATTGGAGTATGTGTGGGATCCCTTGCAATCCGATAATGTCCTCCCGTTTACTGCCCTAATGCCCCTCTCCAGGCACAGGCTATTCAATTGGAGAACTGCCTCAGTCCACTTCGTTATAGGCGGCAGGTTTAATGAGGAATACCCCACTGTACATCCTCTTCATTACCAAAGCCATTCTCGTCATGGAGAAGGGGCTCAAAAGTGCAGTTAAGGTCTCCAGCTATCACCAGGTTATAGTTCCCTCTCTGTTCTTCTAAAAAGATCTCTAGCAGGGAAACTGTACTAGAAAGTTTACCTCCAACCGTACCTCTGGCATAGATATTAATAACGAATATACCAGATCCTTGGCTTGGTTGAATGATAGTGGCCAGGATATCAGGGCTGTCAATATAGATATCCTCGACCCTATAGCCTGGATGTTGCCTAACCCATGTGGTGAGCCCACCCGAGGGCCTTCCCTTTTTGCCGGCTATAGCAGGTTTAAAAAAAATTAAATACCCAGGGCAGAAAATTGGACTTACTGACCAGGTTTCCTGAAAGACCCATATATCCTGGTCCCCAATAAAGGATGACCAGTCCGCTGACACTGTCTTTGGATTTAATCCCGCTATATTCCAAGAAGCTAATAATAGCGACCGGTTGATTGGACTGGGATCGATGGTAATGCTATCAACCACTGTGGTGGGAATCTGCACAGTTTGGTAATCAATGGGTTCCCCCCTCGTGGCTGGCACTGCCTCATACTGCAGTGTCATAAGCCCGCCCTTTAGGCATCAATCAACCTTATCCAAGACAGAGCCCTCTTTGGTTATGGGGACTTGGACCTGAGTAAAAATCCTGCTTTGGGATGCAGGGGGACTATATTTTATTCTTATATTAGATGCAGCCATGTATGAAGTTCTGAGATCAAAGGATACTAAGTTATCTACAAGATCTGTAGTAGTTAGCCAAAGACATACATAATCTGTACTAAAACCATGATTCGTGTATCTTTTCGCAGAATATATGTCTTCTCTTATAACTGATCGACAATTCCTCACATGTCGCAACCAATGGATACATTTATTTATCAAATCCTGCTCATTTTCATAAAAGTACTCAGATGTTATTTTAGGAACATTAATTAGGAAAACTTTAGCTTTTAGAGAACTGCTTGAATGTGAAGTTAAAGGATTCAGACCCATAAGCAACGGCGTATTTGGAATCCTTAGTGCACTATGAGTAGTATGGTGCTGCCGGGAACTTGCACGGCTATGGCCGGAGGACCTTGGTTCCTGACAATTACCAAGGAGTGCTCTATCTGTGTTTGTCTGAGTCATTATAGATGTAATAGATTCTATACCCGCCGAAGGAGCATTCATTGAGCCTGTACCTCCCAAAAAGTAGAGGGTGGACACTATCAATAGATCTACCCAATAATGCTGGTCTAAGGTTTCCAAGATCTACGTTGAGCCCTGTTGTCTGAATTATATCTGTTAATCTCACAACCAGGGTTTTCAGGAGACTAACAAGTTCTGTAAGCGAGTCGATGTGCACCCTTAAGCCATCTAATTGGTGGCTGGAATGCAAGCAACTACATCCTTTATTTAAGGCCTCCATATTGGAAACCTTACTTGCATCTGTCGGATCTATCTGTACCTCAGGTTCATTGGGGCCAGTGGGCTCTTCAATATCCGTCAGCGGGGCAAATCGATTGTTACACTCAATCTCAAAACCCCCATGGTGGTCAGCGGAATTAAGAACATTTAACGACATTGACAATTGTGGCATAGCTATCTGCTCAGACTGAGCTTCCTGTACCTGGGTATGAGATAAGCTTTTTTTGTATGTGTGCTTCTTAAACATTTCTGGGATGTATTTAACTGACTGGGGGGAGTCGGGGGGCCCAGCCGAGTGAACTCCCAGTAATCCACACTTGGTACCTACAGGAGCAGAGAGGATCTCCTCGCAGTCGCTGATGATATTGTCTATACGTGTCATAACACAGTTGTTTTTCGTAGACTCTATGTGTTTATCCGACCTTTTAACTTTCTTGCGCTTGCCCACTCTCCCTCCCCCTATAGCCTCCATCACCTTCCTTTTATCCATACCAGGATTTGAGTGGGTAATAAATTAACAAACAATTAGTGATAATTTAAGAACAAACAATTGAGCACACCTGGGGATAATTCTATCCTTGGCCAAACAAAGACCGCAATCTTTGGTTATACACAATATACCCTGCAGGTCAGGCTCGGCAGAACTTAATCAGTCTCTGGGCTTTAAAGTTAATAACGCACAAATGCCCGAAGGGAACGCACCGGTGGCTTATACAAGTAACCGACGATAAAGTCAATACCTTGTTCTCCGTGCAGATTTAAAGTCAGCGTTAGTGGGGTGGCCCTGCCTTGCCTCTTCCTGGCGATGACGGGCAAGGATGGGCCCACCCTTGGCCCGGGCTTTGCCCGGGCGCCGCCCGCGCGCGTCCCGCGCCGCGATGGAACCAGGCGCTTTTGAGCGCTTTAGGCAGGCAGAGCACCTCCCTCCTGGGAGTGCACAGAGGGCAAAGACTTGTGGGCGTTGTAGTCCCCCAGCAGCCTCGAACAGCAGAGCGTCCCGCGCCGCGATGGAACCAGGCGCTTTGAGCGCTTTAGGCAGGCAGAGCACCTCCCTCCTGGGAGTGCACAGAGGGCAAAGACTTGTGGGCGTTGTAGTCCCCAGCAGCCTCGAACAGCAGAGCGTCCCGCGCCGCGATGGAACCAGGCGCTTTTGAGCGCTTTAGGCAGGCAGAGCACCTCCCTCCTGGGAGTGCACAGAGGGCAAAGACTTGTGGGCGTTGTAGTCCCCCAGCAGCCTCGAACAGCAGAGCGTCCCGCGCCGCGATGGAACCAGGCGCTTTGAGCGCTTTAGGCAGGCAGAGCACCTCCATCCTGGGAGTGCACAGAGGGCAAAGACTTGTGGGCGTTGTAGTCCCCCAGCAGCCTCGAACAGCAGAGCGTCCCGCGCCGCGATGGAACCAGGCGCTTTGAGCGCTTTAGGCAGGCAGAGCACCTCCCTCCTGGGAGTGCACAGAGGGCAAAGACTTGTGGGCGTTGTAGTCCCCCAACAGCCTCGAACAGCAGAGCGTCCCGCGCCGCGATGGAACCAGGCGCTTTTGAGCGCTTTAGGCAGGCAGAGCACCTCCCTCCTGGGAGTGCACAGAGGGCAAAGACTTGTGGGCGTTGTAGTCCCCCAGCAGCCTCGAACAGCAGAGCGTCCCGCGCCGCGATGGAACCAGGCGCTTTTGAGCGCTTTAGACAGGCAGAGCACCTCCCTCCTGGGAGTGCACAGAGGGCAAAGACTTGTGGGCGTTGTAGTCCCCCAGCAGCCTCGAACAGCAGAGCGTCCCCATATATACTCATATACTGGAGGTGAGCTAACATTTGTTAAGATAGAACGATTGTCTTTTCGGGTTGAGTAGATTGGTGATTACTGTGTCAATATTACTTTATTTGATTGAACTTCATTTGGATTACAGATCGGTTCTGATTGATTTTCTTCATCAGTTATATGGATTTTACGTTTTGTTTAGAATATTGCAAGGTAGGAATGGTTAGAACGTGAACTTGCATTTAAAATTTCAAAATCTCACGCTTGGTGATTAAAAATAATGCTAGTCCGATTTTAATGCACTTATACATAGAGGTATTTCGCATGAATACCTTAACGCACATGATTGACTGCACATCACAGCAGTCTTGAATTGATCAGATACAGCATGCACGATGAAGTGGTATGGGACCAGCAATGGTACACTAGAACCCACAGTGCACATAAGGTTGTTGGCCGTATATGACTCTCCATGTACACAATGTATGTTTAAACATTGGCATTTTATTTTGGGTTTCAGATATGCCCCTGAAGAATGGACCCTGCAGTCCCAAAATGCATCGGGCATGAAAAATGAACACAAAATGATTTTTGTTGACAAAAATGCATATAATGTTATGTTTTCGTATTGATGTTACATTTCGTATTGATGTTACATTTCGCATCTAAGTAAACTTTGTTGAAAAACTATTGTGTTGTAAATAATGAGCACCTGGTACTAGCAGTATGGTACCAAATGCAATGAACTGAATATATATTATGCATAAAGAAATAAATGTTTAAAAAAATACTGAAATGAGTAAATTGAGGTTTAGATTGTGATTAATTTAGTTTGAATTTTAGTTCTAAGTGAACAGTGCACACCGAATACAAGTCTGTGAACTTGTCATATTTCGCTAGTTAGTAACGTGTGTTGACAGCACACGTATCGGGGTAGCGCCTCTTGATTACACTTGAAAAGATTTCATTGGAGCAAGATTAACAGTAGGAAACGGAAGGAGTGCACCTCTCACCCATAAAAAAACTTTGTGACAGCACCACACTTTAGTTTAACATCGATTCCTATGGCCAATGTCATTTTTTGGAGGAAGGTTCAGCAGTGCTAGAGTCCATTTGGAAGCATTTGGGTCTGTACCACTTGAAAGTCCTTCTAAAGAGTTACATTAAGGTCCAAACATATTAGTATGTTCATTTTGCAGTTACTGTTGTTCGACTTCAAAGACTGGAATATGCCCAGACATGCACCAGATTTCAAAAATGTACAAAGAATTGCCACCCAAAAGAAATGAAGTGTTGACTCTATTACTGTTAAGTGTCCAAAGGGGAGGGAGGATGATCCACACTACTACAGAAGGAAATGCAATGGCTAGCTAAAGTGCTTGTTCATTCAAAGTGTCCCAAAATTGATGATGGGTTGGGATAGCTTGTATCTCTCTGAAGCCACTGGCTGAGGTATCGGTCTTCCGTCCGAGAGCATTCACAGGTCAGTGGGCACTCACAACACCCATACTGCTGTCCAGTAGTCAATGGACTACTGGCCTGAATCATGGGTTTACATGTGGTATCTACAGAACCATTTCAGTTATGAATCTAATTGAAACAGTTCCTAAATCAGAGCAACACCCTTCTGCTGATGAAATGGGACCTCAGGCCAAGGTTGGGTTTTTTTAGGACTGCCGCAGGACCACTGGAAAGGTAGGTGCAGGGACCCTACCGCACAGGAATGATCATGGACGAAGAAGGATCATACTTCAGTGTCTGAAAATGATGGCGGCTCCCATGGACCCAGGTAGTATATCATGCTCAATTTAGCTTGGGGGAGATTATCCTACACCTATAGTGTCCAGGACAGTTTCATTCTGTTTAAACTATTGAGCAAGGTCGTTTCAGTAACAGGGTACTGTGGCTATCTATGAGGCAGGTTACTTCACTTCCTCCTGCAATGGCACTCCAAATTTTTGTGAAGGCAAGGTGTCTAAATAGGTCTTTCTCATTCTTTGACCCAGTCCAGAAAGTGGTAACCCTAGAGTAGTCCCACTCATCAACCTTGTATCTCCTAGTCTGGTGCACAGACCCTCCCTCGTAGTTGAGTCTCCACTATTTAACAAGGTACTGATCAAAAGGGCAAATATTTATCTTCCCTGATGGCCAAGGCAGGTCAATCAGGATGTCTGTGCCTTTTTGAAATTCTGAAGGCCCTGATATTGTAGAGGAGCATGAGCATAGCCCAATCAGCTGATATTCAGGTCATGCAGCTCTGCTCCCCTTCCTGAGGCGAATCAGGCTGGCTCAGCGAAATGTGAAGTGACTTCAGACAGATGGGCATTTTCCCCAAAAATCCAGACCTCTAAAAGGAAAGTGGGAGCCCTAAGTTTCACTGTCTCAGGGACTGCAGCAACAGCTAAGGGATCTAGCTTGTTGCCTCCCCTAACCGCATAGACCGTTAGATTTGTGGAGATGAGTAGGAGAGACGTACATGCAGAACTCAATGTCCTAAGAGAACACTGGCAGCCCAGCACAAAGGTGACCATCTTCTGCAGCGCATGCACACCTCTAGTCCAAACTAGGTCTGTCAATGTACATGTAATCTGAATAAAGAGTACAGCACCCTTCTTTGCTAAGAGGGGTGCACTTTGAATGCACAATGTGATGTTTCAGTTTTATAACGGGTCAACTCAATGGGCTTGCATGGTTGCCGAGCTCACTGGGAGGAAAAAGTGTAGGGTCAAACAGAAAACATACAGAAGTAGCGAGGCAGAAGTTCATATAGCCATGCAAAGGGACAAACCCTTCATACTACTTCTCAATGTAGAATTGTATCTTCTCAAATTTCCTCGGGCACCCGCAGGCCTTGTAAACAGACTTCTCGGCCTGCATACACCAGTCCAGGTTGTACGCCAACTGCTCTATAGTGGGAGTGTTCCTGCAGCCCTATAGCTACTCTATGTCTCGTCTAGCCACCACGAGGGCTGTGTTGCATGGCAGCATAATGTATCTGGCAAGGATTATGTTACTTACCCAGTAACCATCTGTTCTTGGCACGTAGAGCTGTAGATTCACATGCTTTGCATACTCCTGCCATCTAGTGTTGGGTCTGGATGTTTGCAAGTTGTTTTTCTTCTAAGAAGTCTTTCCAGTCACAAGGTAAGGTGAGTCCTCCTTTCGGTGATAGGGCGCATGGACATCGACTCCATTGTTAGATTGTTTCCCCGCAAGAGGGTGAGAATGGAGTAAGTGAGTGTAGTAAAGATATTGTCCATGCATAGATAATGTAAATAATGAGAACTGCAACAACTACAGGTGACCGGGGAGAAGGGTGGGCGCATGTCAATGTACAGCTCTACATGCCAAGAACAGATGCTTACTGAGTAAGTAACATAATCCGGACGAGGCATGTGTGCTGTAGATACACATGCTTTGCATAACTATATGCAAAAACAACAGTTGATGGACAGAATGCAGAACAATGTCATACATTCACCCCAGTACAGAGATCTGGGCCTAAATCCATCGTTTTTTTGCTCACCATGCCATTCCAGTTTGAACCCAGCCATATCCAAATCAGTCTTGACCCTGTGCCTCATGGGAACAGTCCAGCCCGAACTGCCAAGCCAGGTCCTCCCTGGACTGGAAACAAGCATCCTAGGACCGGTTTCGGAGTTTCACCCCTCTTCTACCAGGATAGCTTGATTCCAGTGGCATGGAGAGCACGGGACCCACGTCTGGGCATACCCGTCCCACTCGGGGTGACAAATGCAAAAACAACAGTTGATGGACAGAATGCAGAACAATGTCATACATTCACCCCAGTACAGAGATCTGGGCCTAAATCCATCGTTTTTGCTCACCATGCCATTCCAGTTTGAACCCAGCCATATGCAAATCAGTCTTGACCCTGTGCCTCATGGGAACAGTCCAGCCCGAACTGCCAAGCCAGGTCCTCCCTGGACTGGAAACAAGCATCCTAGGACCGGTTTCGGGGTTTCACCCTCTTCAGCCAGGATAGCTTGATTCCAGTGGCATGGAGAGCACGGGACCCACGTCTGGGCATACCCGTCCCACTCGGGATGACAAATGCAAAAACAGCAGTTGATGGACAGAATGCAGAACAATGTCATACATTCACCCCAGTACAGAGATCTGGGCCTAAATCCATCGTTTTTGCTCACCATGCCATTCCAGTTTGAACCCAGCCATATGCAAACCAGTCTTGACCCTGTGCCTCATGGGAACAGTCCAGCCTGAACTGCCAAGCCAGGTCCTCCCTGGACTGGAAACAAGCATCCTAGGACCGGTTTCGGGGTTTCACCCCTCTTCAGCCAGGATAGCTTGATTCCAGTGGCATGGAGAGCACGGGACCCACGTCTGGGCATACCCGTCCCACTCGGGGTGACAAATGCAAAAACAACAGTTGATGGACAGAATGCAGAACAATGTCATACATTCACCCCGGTACACTGGGGTGGCATGGTGAGCAAAAGAATAATGGATTTAATCCAGATCTCTTGACTGGGGGTGAATGTTTTGATTTGTTCTGCATTCCGTCCATCAATTGTGTCTTTGCTTTCTCGCCCTAAGTGCGCCAGGTATGCCCAGACGTGGGTCCTGGGCTCACTGTGCCACTGGAATCAAGCTATCCTGGCTGAAGAGGGGTGAAACCCGAAACCGGTCCTAGGATGCTTGTTTCCGGTCTAGGGAGGACCTGGCTTGGCAGTTCGGCTGGACTGTTCCCATGAGGCACAGGGTCAAGACTGATTTGCATATGGCCAGGTCTAAACTGGGGTGGCATGGTGAGCAAAAGAATGATGGATTTAACCCAGATCTCTTGACTGGGGGTGAATGTTTTGATTTGTTCTGCATTCCGTCCATCAATTGTGTGTCTTTGCTTTCTCGCCCTAAGTGCGCCAGGTATGCCCAGACGTGGGTCCTGGGCTCACTGTGCCACTGGAATCAAGCTATCCTGGCTGAAGAGGGGTGAAACCCCGAAACCGGTCCTAGGATGCTTTTTCCGGTCTAGGGAGGACCTGGCTTGGCAGTTCGGGCTGGACTGTTCCCATGAGGCACAGGGTCAAGACTGATTTGCATATGGCCAGGTCTAAACTGGGGTGGCATGGTGAGCAAAAGAATGATGGATTTAACCCAGATCTCTTGACTGGGGGTGAATGTTTTGATTTGTTCTGCATTCCGTCCATCAATTGTGTGTCTTTGCTTTCTCGCCCTAAGTGCGCCAGGTATGCCCAGACGTGGGTCCTGGGCTCACTGTGCCACTGGAATCAAGCTATCCTGGCTGAAGAGGAGTGAAACCCCGAAACCGGTCCTAGGATGCTTGTTTCCGGTCTAGGGAGGACCTGGCTTGGCAGTGCGGGCTGGACTGTTCCCATGAGGCACAGGGTCAAGACTGATTTGCATATGGCCAGGTCGAAACTGGGGTGGCATGGTGAGCAAAAGAATGATGGATTTAACCCAGATCTCTTGACTGGGGGTGAATGTTTTGATTTGTTCTGCATTCCGTCCATCAATTGTGTGTCTTTTGCTTTCTCGCCCTAAGTGCGCCAGGTATGCCCAGACGTGGGTCCTGGGTTCACTGTGCCACTGGAATCAAGCTATCCTGGCTGAAGAGGGGTGAAACCCCGAAACCGGTCCTAGGATGCTTGTTTCCGGTCTAGGGAGGACCTGGCTTGGCAGTTCGGGCTGGACTGTTCCCATGAGGCACAGGGTCAAGACTGATTTGCATACGGCCAGGTCTAAACTGGGGTGGCATGGTGAGCAAAAGAATGATGGATTTAACCCAGATCTCTTGACTGGGGGTGAATGTTTTGATTTGTTCTGCATTCCGTCCATCAATTGTGTGTCTTTTGCTTTCTCGCCCTAAGTGCGCCAGGTATGCCCAGACGTGGGTCCTGGGCTCACTGTGCCACTGGAATCAAGCTATCCTGGCTGAAGAGGGTGAAACCCCGAAACCGGTCCTAGGATGCTTGTTTCCGGTCTAGGGAGGACCTGGCTTGGCAGTTCGGGCTGGACTGTTCCCATGAGGCACAGGGTCAAGACTGATTTGCATATGGCCAGGTCTAAACTGGGGTGGCATGGTGAGCAAAAGAAAGATGGATTTAACCCAGATCTCTTGACTGGGGGTGAATGTTTTGATTTGTTCTGCATTCCGTCCATCAATTGTGTGTCTTTTGCTTTCTCGCCCTAAGTGCGCCAGGTATGCCCAGACGTGGGTCCTGTGCTCACTGTGCCACTGGAATCAAGCTATCCTGGCTGAAGAGGGGTGAAACCCCGAAACCGGTCCTAGGATGCTTGTTTCCGGTCTAGGGAGGACCTGGCTTGGCAGTTCGGGCTGGACTGTTCCCATGAGGCACAGGGTCAAGACTGATTTGCATATGGCCAGGTCTAAACTGGGGTGGCATGGTGAGCAAAAGAATGATGGATTTAACCCAGATCTCTTGACTGGGGGTGAATGTTTTGATTTGTTCTGCATTCCGTCCATCAATTGTGTGTCTTTTGCTTTCTCGCCCTAAGTGCGCCAGGTATGCCCAGACGTGGGTCCTGGGCTCACTGTGCCACTGGAATCAAGCTAACCTGGCTGAAGAGGGGTGAAACCCCGAAACCGGTCCTAGGATGCTTGTTTCCGGTCTAGGGAGGACCTGGCTTGGCAGTTCGGGCTGGACTGTTCCCATGAGGAACAGGGTCAAGACTGATTTGCATATGGCCAGGTCTAAACTGGGGTGGCATGGTGAGCAAAAGAATGATGGATTTAACCCAGATCTCTTGACTGGGGGTGAATGTTTTGATTTGTTCTGCATTCCGTCCATCAATTGTGTGTCTTTTGCTTTCTCGCCCTAAGTGCGCCAGGTATGCCCAGACGTGGGTCCTGGGCTCACTGTGCCACTGGAATCAAGCTATCCTGGCTGAAGAGGGGTGAAACCCCGAAACCGGTCCTAGGATGCTTGTTTCCGGTCTAGGGAGGACCTGGCTTGGCAGTTCGGGCTGGACTGTTCCCATGAAGCACAGGGTCAAGATTGATTTGCACATGGCCAGGTCTAAACTGGGGTGGCATGGTGAGCAAAAGAATGATGGATTTAACCCAGATCTCTTGACTGGGGGTGAATGTTTTGATTTGTTCTGCATTCCGTCCATCAATTGTGTGTCTTTGCTTTCTCGCCCTAAGTGCGCCAGGTATGCCCAGACGTGGGTCCTGGGCTCACTGTGCCACTGGAATCAAGCTATCCTGGCTGAAGAGGGTGAAACCCCGAAACCGGTCCTAGGATGCTTGTTTCCGGTCTAGGGAGGACCTGGCTTGGCAGTTCGGGCTGGACTGTTCCCATGAAGCACAGGGTCAAGACTGATTTGCACATGGCCAGGTCTAAACTGGGGTGGCATGGTGAGCAAAAGAATGATGGATTTAACCCAGATCTCTTGACTGGGGGTGAATGTTTTGATTTGTTCTGCATTCCGTCCATCAATTGTGTGTCTTTTGCTTTCTCGCCCTAAGTGCGCCAGGTATGCCCAGACGTGGGTCCTGGGCTCACTGTGCCACTGGAATCAAGCTATCCTGGCTGAAGAGGAGTGAAACCCCGAAACCGGTCCTAGGATGCTTGTTTCCGGTCTAGGGAGGACCTGGCTTGGCAGTGCGGGCTGGACTGTTCCCATGAGGCACAGGGTCAAGACTGATTTGCATATGGCCAGGTCGAAACTGGGGTGGCATGGTGAGCAAAAGAATGATGGATTTAACCCAGATCTCTTGACTGGGGGTGAATGTTTTGATTTGTTCTGCATTCCGTCCATCAATTGTGTGTCTTTTGCTTTCTCGCCCTAAGTGCGCCAGGTATGCCCAGACGTGGGTCGTGGGCTCACTGTGCCACTGGAATCAAGCTATCCTGGCTGAAGAGGGGTGAAACCCCGAAACCGGTCCTAGGATGCTTGTTTCCGGTCTAGGGAGGACCTGGCTTGGCAGTTCGGGCTGGACTGTTCCCATGAGGAACAGGGTCAAGACTGATTTGCATATGGCCAGGTCTAAACTGGGGTGGCATGGTGAGCAAAAGAATGATGGATTTAACCCAGATCTCTTGACTGGGGGTGAATGTTTTGATTTGTTCTGCATTCCGTCCATCAATTGTGTGTCTTTTGCTTTCTCGCCCTAAGTGCGCCAGGTATGCCCAGACGTGGGTCCTGGGCTCACTGTGCCACTGGAATCAAGCTATCCTGGCTGAAGAGGGTGAAACCCCGAAACCGGTCCTAGGATGCTTGTTTCCGGTCTAGGGAGGACCTGGCTTGGCAGTTCGGGCTGGACTGTTCCCATGAAGCACAGGGTCAAGACTGATTTGCACATGGCCAGGTCTAAACTGGGGTGGCATGGTGAGCAAAAGAATGATGGATTTAACCCAGATCTCTTGACTGGGGGTGAATGTTTTGATTTGTTCTGCATTCCGTCCATCAATTGTGTGTCTTTTGCTTTCTCGCCCTAAGTGCGCCAGGTATGCCCAGACGTGGGTCCTGGGCTCACTGTGCCACTGGAATCAAGCTATCCTGGCTGAAGAGGAGTGAAACCCCGAAACCGGTCCTAGGATGCTTGTTTCCGGTCTAGGGAGGACCTGGCTTGGCAGTGCGGGCTGGACTGTTCCCATGAGGCACAGGGTCAAGACTGATTTGCATATGGCCAGGTCTAAACTGGGGTGGCATGGTGAGCAAAAGAATGATGGATTTAACCCAGATCTCTTGACTGGGGGTGAATGTTTTGATTTGTTCTGCATTCCGTCCATCAATTGTGTGTCTTTTGCTTTCTCGCCCTAAGTGCGCCAGGTATGCCCAGACGTGGGTCCTGGGCTCACTGTGCCACTGGAATCAAGCTATCCTGGCTGAAGAGGGGTGAAACCCCGAAACCGGTCCTAGGATGCTTGTTTCCGGTCTAGGGAGGACCTGGCTTGGCAGTTCGGGCTGGACTGTTCCCATGAGGCACAGGGTCAAGACTGATTTGCATACGGCCAGGTCTAAACTGGGGTGGCATGGTGAGCAAAAGAATGATGGATTTAACCCAGATCTCTTGACTGGGGGTGAATGTTTTGATTTGTTCTGCATTCCGTCCATCAATTGTGTGTCTTTTGCTTTCTCGCCCTAAGTGCGCCAGGTATGCCCAGACGTGGGTCCTGGGCTCACTGTGCCACTGGAATCAAGCTATCCTGGCTGAAGAGGGGTGAAACCCCGAAACCGGTCCTAGGATGCTTGTTTCCGGTCTAGGGAGGACCTGGCTTGGCAGTTCGGGCTGGACTGTTCCCATGAGGCACAGGGTCAAGACTGATTTGCATATGGCCAGGTCTAAACTGGGGTGGCATGGTGAGCAAAAGAAAGATGGATTTAACCCAGATCTCTTGACTGGGGGTGAATGTTTTGATTTGTTCTGCATTCCGTCCATCAATTGTGTGTCTTTTGCTTTCTCGCCCTAAGTGCGCCAGGTATGCCCAGACGTGGGTCCTGTGCTCACTGTGCCACTGGAATCAAGCTATCCTGGCTGAAGAGGGGTGAAACCCCGAAACCGGTCCTAGGATGCTTGTTTCCGGTCTAGGGAGGACCTGGCTTGGCAGTTCGGGCTGGACTGTTCCCATGAGGCACAGGGTCAAGACTGATTTGCATATGGCCAGGTCTAAACTGGGGTGGCATGGTGAGCAAAAGAATGATGGATTTAACCCAGATCTCTTGACTGGGGGTGAATGTTTTGATTTGTTCTGCATTCCGTCCATCAATTGTGTGTCTTTTGCTTTCTCGCCCTAAGTGCGCCAGGTATGCCCAGACGTGGGTCCTGGGCTCACTGTGCCACTGGAATCAAGCTAACCTGGCTGAAGAGGGGTGAAACCCCGAAACCGGTCCTAGGATGCTTGTTTCCGGTCTAGGGAGGACCTGGCTTGGCAGTTCGGGCTGGACTGTTCCCATGAGGAACAGGGTCAAGACTGATTTGCATATGGCCAGGTCTAAACTGGGGTGGCATGGTGAGCAAAAGAATGATGGATTTAACCCAGATCTCTTGACTGGGGGTGAATGTTTTGATTTGTTCTGCATTCCGTCCATCAATTGTGTGTCTTTTGCTTTCTCGCCCTAAGTGCGCCAGGTATGCCCAGACGTGGGTCCTGGGCTCACTGTGCCACTGGAATCAAGCTATCCTGGCTGAAGAGGGGTGAAACCCCGAAACCGGTCCTAGGATGCTTGTTTCCGGTCTAGGGAGGACCTGGCTTGGCAGTTCGGGCTGGACTGTTCCCATGAAGCACAGGGTCAAGATTGATTTGCACATGGCCAGGTCTAAACTGGGGTGGCATGGTGAGCAAAAGAATGATGGATTTAACCCAGATCTCTTGACTGGGGGTGAATGTTTTGATTTGTTCTGCATTCCGTCCATCAATTGTGTGTCTTTTGCTTTCTCGCCCTAAGTGCGCCAGGTATGCCCAGACGTGGGTCCTGGGCTCACTGTGCCACTGGAATCAAGCTATCCTGGCTGAAGAGGGGTGAAACCCCGAAACCGGTCCTAGGATGCTTGTTTCCGGTCTAGGGAGGACCTGGCTTGGCAGTGCGGGCTGGACTGTTCCCATGAGGCACAGGGTCAGAAACGGCCTTGCTGGTAGTGGAGATCTGGGTTAAATCCATCATTCTTTTGCTCACCATGCCACCCCAGTTTAGACCTGGCCATATGCAAATCAGTCTTGACCCTGTGCCTCATGGGAACAGTCCAGCCCGAACTGCCAAGCCAGGTCCTCCCTAGACCGGAAACAAGCATCCTAGGACCGGTTTCGAGGTTCCACCCTCTTCAGCCAGGATAGCTTGATTCCAGTGGCACAGTGAGCCCAGGACCCACGTCTGGGCATACCTGGCGCACTTAGGCGAGAAAGCAAAGACACACATTGATGGACGGAATGCAGAACAAATCAAAACATTCACCCCCAGTCAAGAGATCTGGGTTAAATCCATCATTCTTTGCTCACCATGCCACCCCAGTTTAGACCTGGCCATATGCAAATCAGTCTTGACCCTGTGCCTCATGGGAACAGTCCAGCCCGAACTGCCAAGCCAGGTCCTCCCTAGACCGGAAACAAGCATCCTAGGACCGGTTTTGGGGTTTCACCCTCTTCAGCCAGGATAGCTTGATTCCAGTGGCACAGTGAGCCCAGGACCCACGTCTGGGCATACCTGGCGCACTTAGGGCGAGAAAGCAAAGACACAATTGATGGACGGAATGCAGAACAAATCAAAACATTCACCCCAGTCAAGAGATCTGGATTAAATCCATTATTCTTTGCTCACCATGCCACCCCAGTGTACCGAGGTGAATGTATGACATTGTTCTGCATTCTGTCCATCAACTGTTGTTTTTGCATTTGTCACCCCGAGTGGGACGGGTATGCCCAGACGTGGGTCCCGTGCTCTCCATGCCACTGGAATCAAGCTATCCTGGCTGAAGAGGGTGAAACCCCGAAACCGGTCCTAGGATGCTTGTTTCCAGTCCAGGGAGGACCTGGCTTGGCAGTTCGGGCTGGACTGTTCCCATGAGGCACAGGGTCAAGACTGGTTTGCATATGGCTGGGTTCAAACTGGAATGGCATGGTGAGCAAAAAACGATGGATTTAGGCCCAGATCTCTGTACTGGGGTGAATGTATGACATTGTTCTGCATTCTGTCCATCAATTGTTGTTTTTGCATTTGTCATCCCGAGTGGGACGGGTATGCCCAGACGTGGGTCCTGTGCTCTCCATGCCACTGGAATCAAGCTATCCTGGCTGAAGAGGGTGAAACCCCGAAACCGGTCCTAGGATGCTTGTTTCCGGTCTAGGGAGGACCTGGCTTGGCAGTTCGGGCTGGACTGTTCCCATGAGGCACAGGGTCAAGACTGATTTGCATATGGCCAGGTCTAAACTGGGGTGGCATGGTGAGCAAAAGAATGATGGATTTAACCCAGATCTCTTGACTGTGGGTGAATGTTTTGATTTGTTCTGCATTCCATCCATCAATTGTGTGTCTTTTGCTTGCATAACTATATAGCAGTGTTCTCCAACATTTAGAGATATCAACAATAGGAATGCTATCTAAAAAGGCCATAGATGCCCCTATTTTGTGAGTGGAATGCGTTCTAGGGGGTATAGATAAA
This sequence comes from Calotriton arnoldi, assembly GCA_963921515.1. Classification (NCBI taxonomy): domain Eukaryota; kingdom Metazoa; phylum Chordata; class Amphibia; order Caudata; family Salamandridae; genus Calotriton; species Calotriton arnoldi. Next base: position 1,576,758 of record CAWUFW010001729.1, read on the forward strand.
ATTCTTTTAGCTTTAGCATAGCAGGTTTGAATGCATTTAACAAACCATCTGGAAATGCCTGATTTAGAGATATGATTGCCTTTGTAAGGTGTAGCAAATGCAACAAAAAGTTGCTTTGTTTTACAAAAATGTTTTGTTCTATCAATATAATACAATAACGCTCTTCTGACATCAAGTGTGTGAAGAGCTCTTGCTGCTACAGAATCCGGCTAAGGGAAGAACACAGGTAACTCAACGGATTGGTTAATGTGAAAAGCAGAAATTACTTTAGGGAGAAATTTAGGATTGGCGCAAAGAACTACCCTATCATTATGAAGCTGGAAGAAGGGTTCTTCTAAAGTTAATGCCTGTAGCTCACCAACTCTCCTTAATGAAGTGATTGCAATGAGGAAGGCAACTTTCCATGAAAGGAACTGCAATGGACATTTGTATAAAGGCTGAAAGGGTGGACCCATGAGTCTTGTAAGTACAATCTTAGGATTCCACACCGGTGCCGGAGGTATTCTTTTTAATCACAGGAACTTTGAACAAGGATAAATGTTGTATGTTTTGCAAATATGCAGCGACTGCTGCAAGGTGTAATCTAATAGATGTATAAGCTAGACTAGATCGTTGTAGATGCAGAAGGGAACAAATGTTCTGAACGGAAGCATCTGAAGGATTAATTTTGTTGCAATCACAATAGATAACAAAATATTCCCATTTTGCTGCGTAACAAGTACTGGTGGTAGGCTTTCTTGCTCCTTTTAAGATATGCATACAGTCTGGTGGCAGATTTAAATATCCAAACTCTATGATTTCAGGAGCCAAATCGCTAAATTGAGCTCCTTTGGGTTTGGGTGCCTGATTTCTCCAAGACTCTGTGTGAGAAGGCTGGAGTGGAGATGCAGCTTTTGATGTGGAACCACTGATAGTTCCAACAGTGTGGTGAACCAAGGTTGACAAGCCCATGTGGGGGCTACTAGAATCAGTGTGAGTGATGTTTGCTTGAGCTTCCAAACCAGAAACTGTAGGAGAGGGAGAGGCGGAAAAGCATAGGCAAATATCCCTGACCAATTCATCCATAGGGCATTGCCTTTGGAGAGAAGATGTGGGAACCTGGAGGTGAAGTTTGGACATTTTGCGTTGGCCACTGTGGCAAACAGATCTATTTGTGGGAATCCCCATTGTCGAAAATATGGAAGGAGAACCTGGGGATGAAGTTCCCACTCATGTATTTGCTGTCTCCTTCTGCTGAGGAGATCGGCAATCTGATTGTTCACCCCTGGAAGGTGTTCTGACAGGAGATAAATTCAGTGTTGGATTGCCCAACTCCAAATGGTCTGAAAGAGGCGTGACAGTTGGAGAGAGTGTGTGTCTCCCCTGTTTTTGTATATAGTACATAGCTGTCATGTTGTCCATGCGGACTAAGTCAACTTTGCCTACGAGGTGAGGCTGAAAAGCTTTGAGTGCTAGAAATACTGCCAGAAGCTCCAGATAGTTGATGTGTAGATGCTTGTGCTTGGTGTCCCAGAGACCCTGGATTATGTAATCTTGGAGATGGGCACCCCAACCTGATAGAGATGAGTCTGCTGTTAGCACGATCTGTGGAATAGGGTCGATGAAGAGCCACCCTTTTGATACATTTTGTGGATTCTACCACTGCAGAGAGCGATGGGTGCGGCTGTCTACCAACACTAGATCTGTCAATTGACCCTGTGATTAATTCCACTGACGTGCTAAACATTCTTGTAGGGGACGCATGTGTAGTCTTACATGAGGCACTATTGCTATGCATGATGCCATCATCCCTAGCAATTGCATAAAGGTTCTGGCTGGTAATTTTTGGTTGGCCTGAAACTGAAGTAACAGAGCTTGAATGTTGCGAATTCTGGCTGTGTTGGGAGAGGCTAGAGCTTTTTGAGTGTCGAGAGTGGCTGCCAGATAAGATTGTGTCTGTGAAGGCTGCGGTGAGACTTTGATGTGTTTACTGGGAAGCCCAACTGGTGGAGTAAGTCTAGCGTGACCCGAGTGTGTTGTAGACACGTTTGGTGTGTGCTGGCTTTGATGAGCCAGTCGTCTAGGTATGGGAAGACGTGGATCTGTTGTCTTCTGAGATGAGCTGCCACTACTGCTAGACATTTGGTGAACACTCTTGGGGCAGTAGTTACTCCGAATGGAAGGCCTTTGAACTTATAGTGTTTGCCTGCTATCACAAATCGGAGGAATTTGCGATGAGCTGGATGTATGGGAATGTGAAAGTATGCGTCTTTTAAGTCCAGTGTAGACATAAAATCGCCTTGCTGTAGAGGGGAAAGCACCTGTTGAAGTGTTACCATATGAAAATGCTCTGAGAGTATGTAATGGTTTAACACTCAGATCCAGAATGGGTCTTAGGGATCCGTCCTTTTTGGGAATTAGGAAATATAGAGAATAAATCCCTGAACCTTGGTAGTGTAACAGAACTGGTTCTATGGCTTCTTTCTGTAAGAGGGATTGCACCTCTTGAATGAGTAACTGTAAGTGGTCTGACGACAGTTTGTAAGTGCGAGGTGGAATGTTTGGAGGATTGGTGGTAAGCTCGAGGCAAGAACCATGACGGATAATGTCGAGCACCCATTTCTCGGTTGTTATGGATTGCCAAATGGGGAGAAACTGTTGAAGTCTTCCCCCGACAGGTGTGAAGTGATCGGGGGAAAGTGTGGGCAAGTCACTGTTTGTTAGGGGAAGGGGTGTTGCGTGTTGAGGCGCCTCTAACCCCAACCTTTGGAATTATTTCCTCTATAAAAACCTCTAATGGGAGAGGATTGGGTATTGCTTTTGTAAGTGGAAGCATTCGGGTCTGAGGATGTGGTTTTGGACCCGCCTCTGTTAAAAGAGCGATGAAAGGAGCCTCTATTTGATGGGGACTGGATCGCTCCCATAGACTTTGCCACGTCGGTATCTATTTTCATTTTTTCTAGGGATTGGTCGACTACAGGACCAAACAGGTGTTCTTTGTCAAAAGGGGTGTTTAAAATGAATTGTTGTACCTCAGGTTTAAAACCTGAAATCCTAAGCCATGTATGCCTTCTGAGGAGAATGCTGGTACTGATCTCCCTAGCACCGGTGTCAGCAGCATCTAGAGCACATCTAATGGAAGAGTTAGAAATGAGTTTACCCTCATTAACTAACTCTTTTGCCTTGTTTTGTGTTCTTCTGGGAGATATTGGAGCAGTTGCTCCATCTCGTCCCAGTGTGCTCTGTTGTAAGCAAGCAGGCCTTGTGTGTTTGCGATGCGCCAGTGATTAGCAGCCTGAGCAGCTACACGTTTGCCTGAAGCATCTATTAGCCTAGATTCTTTACCTGGGGAGCAGCATCACTAGAAGTTTGTGAATTTGCTCTTTTGCGAGCGTTGGATACTACAAGGGAGTCAAGGGGCAGCTGACCTTTAATAAAGATAGGATCAGATGGCGAAGGTTTGTATTTTTTATTGATTCTAGGAGTCAAAATGCGTGCTCGCACTAGGTCTTTGAAAATGTCATTCGCATGCCTCATCATGCCCTTCAGCATAGGGAGTGTCTGACTTGACCTGTGTGTGGCCCCAAGTGTCTCAAATAAAATGTCCTCCTCTAACGACTCCTTATGTAACTCCACTCCATGGTACTCTGCTGTTCTAGCAATGCGTTCGTGGTAAGCCACATTATCATCAGTTGGGGGAAGGCTTTGCACGTTAAAGATCTGGGTCATTGTCTAATGGAGGGTCAATGGTGTATCTTTCCATGGGTCTACAGGCAAATGAATATCTTCCCGATCAATATCTCCCTCTTCAGGCTGTGAAAGTGCAGACCCCGGAGGTGAAACGTGTAAAGGATCTAAATGTGGAGAAAAGGGTGGAAATGGAGGGGATGGTGGAGCAGGATACACAGGGCTGGTACCCACATCTTTTTTCTTCTTTTGTTATGTTTCATATAGTTACCCCAATATAGGCTCAGGTAGCAACCTAACCGTTAACCTATATTTCCCCTACCATTACACTACATAACGGTTCTTAGTACTGACCTTTTACCTAAGTACGGTAATGCCTAAATGACATGGGGTTTTCCCTGAAAACTAGCCGCATCCATTATGCATGAGGATTCTTGGAAACTCAGCAGGACTACCATCTTCTGCATAATAACTATGTATAAGGGTCATTCCTTCCGTCATCCAAAGTCCGACATGACACAGCAAGGTAGATCCCCTGAGGGTATCAATCGCAAATGTGGATTGCACCACCGATTCCATGTTCCAAAATGATTATGTCCATCCAATACTTGTTATTGCAAAATTTCTTTATTCTTCACTTCAAAATTTAGTTAAAACAGCCAACGCGCTTCGTCCAACTTCCGTGGACTTCCTCAGGGCTGTAGAACATACAAAACATATAGTGTATAATACAACAAATAAAGGATTGACAATAGCATGTACATAAAACACCCTAATATTTACACCCAAGATTTCCACATAAAAGACTTGTGTATAAAACTCACATATAAATATTCACATATAAAGAATCCACATATAAACATTCACATACAAAAATTCACATGTAAAATTTCACATGTAAAAGACAGGGACAGTCTCGGCACTCGTCCAACCAACATGAAATATTGTTACATGACTAGGTGACAAAGTGACATAGTACAAAGAATAGATAAAAGGGAACCAAAGAATAGAGAGGGATGGTTGTAAAGGAATGGATCGTACTACACCGTGGCTAATCAGGGACATTTGGACACCCTGTAAGTGTAAATAATCCAGAGTGAATAAGAGTGTTAGAGAGATAGTATCCTCATTGGCAGATGTTCCCAGACGTAAACATCGCCCAGATGACATACCGTAATATCTAGTTATGTTCTTCAATGATTGCTGGTATTTAAAACAACACTGTGAGGTTACTGTACCACAGTGTATTATGTCTTTCGTTTGAACTGTTCCCTCCTGTATCCAGGGTAAGTTCAACATTACTCGGCTCTTGTGCCTAGAAAATAGAGTTATAAAATATTTGAGGTTAGAATCACCTAATCCAGATTGTTGGCCCCCCAAAAACTAGGGGGGACTCTGGAATATTTGTTTAAATATTGACACACAAACAGCGTGGGTGGAATCCCAATACACAGAATAAGAGAACCAATGTCAACTTCGTTACGAAGTATAATAAACATAGTCAAGGAGTTTTCAAGGTATTTTTAAAACATTGGGCCTTACTTCAGGATGTGCCCGGTCTGAAGGGTGTTATTACACCGAAACCCAGAGTAACATACCGGCGAGGCACAACCATAAGGGACATGTTATGTCCAAGTTACATGGTACCTAATAAAACAGATAGGAGTTGGCTGCCCAAACAGACACATGGCTTTTTTACATGCATGGACTGCAATATTTGCCAATATAGTAAGAATAAATTAAAGCAGTTTAAGTACAACACGGAACAGGTTTATACGATTTGCCATACTATCACCTGTAAAACACCCTTTGTAACGTATGCTATTGGCTGCAGTTGCAATATCATTTACGTAGGAAGTACGGTTAGGGCCCTGAAAACCAGAATTCAAGAACACGTCAGGGCAATCAAGCTACGAGATGCAAGGTATCCGATGACCACACACATGACGGAACAACATGCAGGCAAACCTGACATTTGGTTTCATGGTATTGACCATGTTCCATCGAGGGTGAGGGGTGGAGACAGAGAACTGGCTCTTAGACGTAATGAGGCTGGATGGATCTGTCGCTTACGTTGTGTCACTATGGGGCACAATACAGACGAGGAGCTCCATTACTTTTTATAGGTGCTATCTTCTGGGCGCATAACAAACTCCTCTAAATATACTTCGTAAGCCTGACATGTACATGGACGGACATAAGGCCTCCTGTAACTCTGGAGAGTCTTAGGGTGTAACTCATATCTCCTTTCTTCCATTACAGGACTTGTCTCATAGATGAGATTACACTCTCTGCCCCCTCCAAAATAACAACATAGGGGTTAATACCTACAATCCACATGCATAGACCATTCAACTCACTAAGGGCCCTCACAGTATATCAGGTATATTAACAGCACGGACTGACACTGGGTGATATGTTCCATCTTTTCCACAAACTGGGGATAAATTCTTATTGTCAAATTATTACAGGTAATAGTGATGATTCCACTATTGTCAGAGCATAAAGTACTTATACATTTGTTTTCTAACCATGATATGAAAAACGGGAGAACTGTGATTGCACAATGTGGTTGAATAATTCTGGCTGGATAAACAACTAGCTTTCTTTTCGCCCGATGGTATATCACTCTTATATCTAGGAATGTATGTTGTAATACCAAACTTTCTAGAACTTCTTGCACGTTTCCTCTGAACGTCATACAAAACAATTTCCTTTTGTCCACACCAGACTTTGACACGAAACTGCATATCATATTATGCCTTCAAACATGTAATGGGTTACCTCAAGTCACACATAAGGCTTGGGATTTCCTTCGTTGCCGCAGCACATACAGTAATATTGCACTTGGATCAAGCCTTCCCATAGGTCCTCTCATTTCAGCCCTCTAAAATAACCTCCTTTGCGTATACTCTATTGTTTCATTTAAAATCAGTAGTTATGCCTTTAAGTATTGCGTGCATTTCACTGAACTAAAATTCACAGGTATCCCTTTAAGAATTCGGACATGCCTCTTGCACGCCGAGATGCCTTACGTCTTTAATTAGACAGCGCAGTTTCGCGGGAAACACTACACGGTCAAAGACGCGGACCATGGCAGTTGGAATGGATACGCGGCGCAGTGAGTAGTAATTCAGGCGTTTCTGATCCCCTTGTGGGAAAACGGGGGGTCGTACTGCCCACATCACAAAAGGGAGGGTGGGGGACCTGTGTTTCTTGCTTTGCGGGCCCCAGTATTGTGACACCCAAATTGAGGCTCTTTCCAGGCTGTGACTGCAAGGATTGGCTCGGGCCAGTTGTGATTATACTTAGAGATACGTGCACCGCATATTGACAGATACTGACACACGCCACTTGGGGCATTCTCTGAGAAACGCGCACAGCATATTGTAATAAGGCACTTTAATTTTGGAGTAGGCGATAGTTGCCGAACCCAACTGGGCGAGTACGGACACTAGCACACGTCACTTTCTAGCCATGTACGCTGCTACTCTTTAAGTTGTCGTTCTTAATGAGTCGACACCAACGGTGGCATAATGACTGAAGATATTTGGACGCACTGCCCACTGGGCTGGCGCAGATACCAACACGCGTTATGGTGGGATTTCTTTCATTGAATTTGATACCCATTGATACAGCCATGGATCCACACCAAGGATCTCATCGCGAGTTACATAGGGCAATGCCACACAAAGGGGGGGCCCAGCTGTAATTCTCTTTTTAGAGGACATTGATTCAACTGCATATTTTAAACAAATATTCCAGAGTCACCCCTAGCTTTTGGGGGGCCAACAATCTGGATTAGGGGATTCTAACCTCAAATATTTTATAACTCTATTTTCTAGGCACAAGAGCCGAGTAATATTGAACTTACCCTTGATACAGGAGGGATCAGTTCAAACGAAAGACATACACTGTGGTACAGTAACCTAACAGTGTTGTTTTAAATACCAGAAATCATTGAAGAACATAACTAGATATTACGGTATGTCATCTGGGCGATGTTTACATCCGGGAACATCTGCCAATGAGGATACTATCTCTCTAACACTCTTACTTCTCTCTGGATTATTTACACTTACAGGGTGTCCAAATGTCCCTGATTAGCCACGGTGTAGTACGATCCATTCCTTTACAACCATCCCTCTCTATTCTTTGGTTCCCTTTTATCTATTCTTTGTACTATGTCACTTTGTCACCTAGTCATGTAACAATATTTCATGTTGGTTGGACAAGTGCCGAGACTGTCCCCGTCTTTTACATGTGAAATTTTACATGTGAATTTTTATATGTGAATGTTTATATGTGGATTCTTTATATGTGAATATTTATATGTGAATATTTATATGTGAATATTTATACGCGAGTCTTATGTGGAAATCTTGAGTGTAAATATTAGGGTGTTTTATGTACATGTACGTGCTATTGTCAATCCTTTATTTGTTGTATTATACACTATATGTTTTGTATGTTCTACAGCCCTGAGGAAGTCCATTAGCTGTTTGGCTGTTTTAACTAAATTTTGAAGTGAAGAATAAAGAAATTTTGCAATAACAAGTATCGTATGGACATAATCATTTTGGAACTCGGAATTGGTGGTGCAATCCACATTTGCGATTGATTCAACATTGGTCTTGGTGACTGCTCTCTGGAAACAGCGGGAGTGGTGGATGTGCACACCGCACGAGTGTAATACTCGAAACTTTGGACTTACTGTGGGGGATTTTTGTTTTGGGGGAAGTGTGTTACATGTACATTGGTATGTAGATGTTTGGCTTGCTGTTTCGTCTTGGTACTAGATCCCCTGAGGGTACACACTGACGCAAGACGCTGAGGTTCCTGCACGAAGACACTCCAGCTCGCAGTGGTCTGACATCCCTCGTGGGGTGTCCATCTCGAGACCAAGACGGGTCCCACAGTCTCTCCCTTCAGGTAATGGGGTTGACTTTATCCTAGAGGGCTTCTTGGCTTTACACCTACATACATGCTAGGTACACTTAGGTACATCTAGTTGGGGTCGCATCATAGGAGTACGCATTTTATTGTCATGTATTTTTATACCTGCCTGTATTCATCGTTTTAGCACTATGGTAGAAATCTACTATCCTTTTACTCTGTTGGTGCTTATAATCATTTACATATGTTTCTGTCTTATGGTTGTTTCAGCACACCTATTTTTCACTAGAATGACCCTGGTTCAATAAATGCGTATTGAAAAACGTCCCTACCGTTTATTCTGTGTATCTCTCTGAGACAAAGTGAGCACGAGTGACTGAGCAAAAGGTATCGCACTGTTTCCACGATGCCTGATGGGACAGAGTTGTCATGTTCGATAGTTGCCAAGAACTATTCTCTCCTTGGTAAGAGGGGTTTCTAGTGGCACAGTGAGCTAGCTGGAATACAGGCAAACATAACCTGTGGGGGTGTCTGAAATCAGTCTGGACACCAATCCCACAGTCTATGTTGTCTAAACGCTCAGATCCAATCTAGGTTTATAGGAACTACACGACACGGCGCCGCCAACGTTGGTTTGGTACTTATTTAACGGTCAAATCTGTGTAGTTCAGTCGTGCTATTCTCAGAGACCCCTACTCACATTTTCCCAGAGACGTCTGGAGTGGGAAGGGAACTATCCGCCACAGCTGAGTAGGCATATCCTATGTATTGGCTGTAGGTTTATCAAGCTTGAAGGACAAATAGTTCCTATTGTGCATAAAACCTTATCTCAGTTTCCTTGAAACTTTTTCCTTCTTCAAAATAATGGCTAACAAAGACACCAATGCGCCAGCACAATGTGCGGTTGCAGCAAGGGAGGAAGAAGAAGATGAAATAAACATTTCAGAAAATGTCAAAACTGCCCTTACTTTAAAACTAGCAGACTAGGGAGTTACAGCTATGGGTGGGAAAGTAACTTTCGTGATTGAGGCACATGAATCATGCAGAACAGAGGTATTCTATTCATGGGTTAAATTCCCACAAGCAGATGCACAAACACATACATTTCATTTTTATAATGAGGATGAAACACCAAATGAATACTGTCCGTATGAGGACATTGAAATTCCGCTCACCTACCAGGAGCAAATAAACTGGTTTAAAGGCGCCCTCCCACACACAAAAGAAAAAGTGGGACTCGGTCCGCTCGGAAGAGATAGAGCAACTTGGCCAGTCCTAACGGCCTACACGCCACATCCAGACATTGACACAATGTCAGTAGCAGACTTACGTCCACTTCATAAAGAAATAATAAAACTTTACAGAAACCTGACACAGTTCGTGATGAGAACACTCACACTTCAGCCAGCAAGGGCTACACCAGCAGGACAAATTCAGGGATCTACAACTAAATTAACACCACAAACGCTACACGCCATTATAGGTAAAATGCCCACTAGACGTGAGCAAATGCCATTCTGGATAGCTCAAAAAATAACACAGCTAGAGGTAGTATTTCCACACACAAGCCCTCAGGAAAAATACAGAATGTTAACAATCTGCTTGCCAATGGGAATAGCTCCCCAGATAGAGGATTGTACCACTTGGGGTACAGTTTTCGCTGCCATATATACCAGAACTCATGGTATCTCTTCATTAGCAGTAATAAAAGATGTATTAAGACAAATACAGAATGAGTATGGAGCAGAACCTGCTCTGAACTTAGGGATGAAATGGTTAGGTAATTTTGCCCAGGTATCAGCTATTATATTAGCAAACATAAAAGGGGAGGCAGCAGCAGTGGCAATACGCCAACGCCTGAGGGACTTCACTCCTTTACAACAGGAACGTGAATTACCTAAAATTATCGAAGACATCTATGCTGAATTAGGTAGAGATAGTTTGGGAGCTAGAGCAACAAAACCTCAACTCACGGGTGGTCCTGAAAAGGATAACACCAAGCAAGCACCTGATTCTTCTAAGAAGAAATGGGATAACAATAAAAAACAAAAGAATAGAGAGAATAGATCACAATCCAGGGGTGGGTCTCCTCAACAGGAGCCCTCCGAAAGGAGGTACAACCTTAGGAATCGTGATAACATTAAAAAACCTGACAGGTATCAGGATACTGATACACGTTCCTCTCGTTCCTATCAGGGTTCATCAAAAAAATCAGAGAGGGAAGGACGGTCAGAACACAGACAAGAAGAGCGTACAAAGTCCAGAGACACTCAACGCACTTCAGACTATACTTCCAAAAAAGAAGAGAAGCCAAAATCAGAACCTCAATTTAAAAAGTAGAAGGTAGCAGGTCTTAAAGTTAGACGTGCCCAGAATTCTGAGGACTCAACTTCTGAACGGGGAGTGGGCTCGGACGACGCTAGACAGCGCAGCAGAAGTAACAATAGCTCGCCAGAACCTGATGGAATTTCTGGTGACAGCGGAGTTGAATGAACATATCACAGTGGAAACACCTGAGACGAGGGTAAGTGTCCCACATAGGTTACATGAAATAACACTCTAAATGGAGGAGGACAAACCCAGAAAAATTAAAGGTCTCTTTTGGGAGAACCTGACTTATGGCTATGACATCCTTTTAGCTGAAAAAGATTGGCCGTCTGAAATTGTTATGGATTGCTCAAAGGGAGAAACAGTAATTTTACCGGCTTTTTCCGACCTCGTTCCAATATACTTAAAACATACATACGCGCAGGAGTGGGCGGTAGCACTTGCTCCAGCATTATATTGCAACCATGTTGGGTGGGATGCTGAGTCACCTCACCATGTAATCCCAGTAACAACTACTCCAATTCCACAGAGACAGTACCCAATAAAACTAGAAGCGCAAAAACAGGTCAGGGAGATCTTAGATCAACTTGAATACCAGGGTGTAATTGAAACTTGCACCTCTTCAATGAATAATCCTGTATTCCTGTAATGAAACCCGATAATTCATACCGTCTAGATTTAGACTACAGACATCTGAACACATGTAAATGTAATGTAAATGTCCAGTATTTGTAAAGCGCACAGCTACCTCCGGAGAGGTGTCCCGGCGCTGGGGGCCGTCGGGAAGATTACGTGAGCTATTGCCCAGAGTCACATGGTGCTGGGCTGATCTGCCGCCTGCGCTGGGGATCGAACCGTGAGCCCCAGGATCTGGAGTCAGTCGCCCTGGCCGCTGCGCCACACCTCTTCCCTTGCACTAAAACATTTGCAGTACAGAATGCACAGTGTGCATAATGAATACCATTGTGCGGAAAAAATACAAAACAACTCTGGATATCTCAAATGGATTTTTCTGCCAAAATATAGCGCCTGAGAGCAGGTATTTGACAACATTCTCAGCGCTCGGATCTCAGCATCAATTTTATCGACTCCCCCAAGGGTATAAGATTAGCCCTGGGTTGATCTCCGCTAGGGTAACATAATTTGGATGAAGAGGCATTGTCCTATGTAGATGATATTTATCTGACGGATGATGATTTAAAGTATCACTTTACCAGGGTGAGCAACATAATTTTGGGGTTCGCCTCTCTAGGGCTACAAATTCAACTTTAAAAAAACTAAAATAGCCCACCTCAATGTCCTATTTTTGGGATATGAGCTTTCACATGAAGGGAAAAGCCTGGCAGCTAACTTTTTAGAAAAGTGTGCGCTGCTCCAAACTCCTAAATCGTTGAAAAACTTACAATTATTATTATTATTATGGATTTATAGAGCGCATGGCTACCCTTGGGCTTCCCAGCGCTGAGCAGTCAGGTACGGAGTATAGGCAGGTTATACCTCAAAGATATTGCATAAATAGCCATGTTTTGATCTTTTTACGGAATTGTAATTCCCCCTCTATCCGCCTGTATTCCAGTGGTAGGGAATTCCATAATTTGGGCGCAAGGTGGGAGAAAGATCTTCCTCCCCATTTTTCCCTTCTGACCTTTGTTTGATTTAGCCGTTCTTCTGCGCTAGATCGCAGCTGCCACTTTGGAATATAGGGGGAGATTAGACTTCTTACTTTTTTTGTCCCTTTATTGTGCCGTGCTCTATGAGTTATGACCAGCACTTTAAACTTCATTCTGGCCTCCACTGGGAGCCAGTGTAGTTTTCGTAGATGTTTTCTTACTGAGTCCCGTGCCGGGATGTTGCATAGTATTCTTGCGGCAGCATTCTGGGCTAACTGCAATTTCTGGGTAATTGGTGCCCCCAGGAACAGTGAATTTCCATAATCCAGTCGCGAGGTTACCAGCGAGTGGATCACTGTTTTCCTTAATTGAGTGGGTATTCTGTCTAGAATTTTTCGCAGACTTCTGAGAAGTCCGAAGCAGGTTGCTGTGACCTTATTGGCCTGTGAGATCATAGAGAGATCTGTTTCTAGCCAGAACCCCAGGTTTTTTACCGTTTCTGCCGGGGTGGGTGGTTTACCCAAGCATGCCGGCCAGTCTATTATTGGCCTGGGTACTGTCTTGTTTCCGATCAGTAATAGCTCAGTTTTATCTCCATTTAACTTTAAGCAGCTTGCCGTCATCCATTCTTCTACTTTGACCAGGCAAGAGGATAATCTTTCACCATCCCTGCAGTTTTTTGGGTCGAGGGAGATGATCAGCTGCGTATCATCAGCATACGAAGTCATGGATATATCAAATTCCAGTCCAATTTTGGCAAGTGGTTCAACATAAACATTAAAAAGTGTTGGACTCAATGAAGAGCCCTGTGGGACACCACACCTCAGGCACATAGTTTTAGAGAAGATGGTGTTTTCCTGTACTTGAAATGAACGATCACTCAGGAATGAAGTCAGCCATTTGAGCGCCGAGCCCTTTATTCCATTGTCTGAGAGTCTTCTGCACAATATACGATGATCCACCGTATCAAATGCGGTGCTCAAATCTAATAAGAGCAATGCGGCTGGTTTTCCTAGGTCCAATGATTGTTTTAACTCCTCCACCACTACCAGCAAGGCCGTTTCTGTACTGTGTTGTGCCCTGAAGCCCATCTGTGTGTGGTGGAGGCGGTGATTGGCCTCTAAGAATTCTGACAGATTCTTATTGACGTATTTTTCCAATAGCTTGCCAACATATGGTAGCAGGGAAATAGGGCGGTAGTTCCCTGGTTGTGATTGATCTGCATTTACTTTTTTTAATAATGGTTTTATCACAGCATGTTTCCAAACCGCCGGGACTGTACCTGTTTCTAGTGATTGATTCTTGATCTTCATTAAGATGGGTGCAATAATGGGTGATACTGTTTTGAGAATATGTGGAGGTGCTGGATCCAGGGGTGAACCAGACTTCACCGTGTCTAGTAAAATTTCTAGATCCTTCTGTTCCATCTTCGGGAAATTAGTAATGACCTGTTGTGAGGAGGCTGCTATATGTTCTTCCTCCACCTCTATTATGGGGTCGCCTTCTGTTTTGAAGCAGCTATAAATATCTGTCACCTTCGAGAGAAAATATATCCATATTGGGATTCTTAAATTTTGGCAGAACTTACATTTTGGATTACGCAGAAAAAGTGAAACCTTTCTACGACCAAATAAGACCTGATTTTTCAGTTAGGCATTGGACACAGGAACACACAGATATCTTTTGTTCCTTACAAGCTGACATATCTTCAAAACACCTACACACATGTGTAAACACAACACATTTGGTGATCCGTGTTATAGCGGGTCAATCTGGGTATACTTACCTAACCTTCAATTAAGGCGAAACAGTACCCATAGCATATAAATCACACTTGTACACAAACGCTGAAATGCGTTTTGCTTCTACATAAAAAATTCTGACAGCAGGACAGACTGCTGTAGTAAGAGAAAGTTATTTGAAGAGACAGGGGTCCCTTTAAAAAGAAAAATCAGTAAAAAGTAGCCAAATTGTCAAAATCAAGATTGGCACAGTTGGTGTCTAAATTGACAGTATCTGAAAATGTATTCACAGCAAATGAAAAACAAAACAATACATACAAGGTGAGTGAGCTGGACGTGACAGGGTAAGCGGAAATCAGCCGATTTCCTTACCGCAGGCAAGTGACTTAAAAGTGACTTTTAGGTTGAAAAATGTAAATATGCAAAAGTCACAATCAGAAATACATCTTGTACTCCACATATATAAACAATTACAGTTTAGAGTTAAGATGTAGGTGTCGACGACGTTTCGATCCCAAGTATTGAGCAGCTTGGCGATGGCACGCCCATTGGCTCCCACCCGCTGAGCACACCGGACAGCGGCCCGTTTCCTTGCGATTACAACACCGTATTGTGTCTAATTGATAGCCGGATTACCGCTTCATTACCGGCCGCATACCGGTCACACTGGACATTATCTAATGCAGTCTCCACGCCGCATACTACAGTTCGTGCGTGCCATCGCCAAGCTGCTCAATACTTCACTCTAGGGTTATATCCTCACCCCTCGGCCACTTCCCAGGCAATTGCTCTATTATTTAGTCCTGATGATGATCCCATAACTATGCTTGGGATCGAAACATCGTCGACACCTACAATGGAAGCGGACTTATCTGCCAGGGTCTCACATCCGTTTTATAGTCCTGAAGGACCCTTCCTAGGTTGTGTTTGTGGAATCCTGCCCGATCTAGCATTATATACATGCCCAGATATTTAAACCCCTCCTGTGACCAGCGTAACAGGCACTCTAAGCCCACCGCTGGCTGCCACAGAGCAAGCAGGAAAGCTACAGACTTGGTCCAATTAATGCACACCCCTGAGTGCTCCCCAAATAGAGCAAAAGAGAGAAAGATAATTTGTAAGGAGTCTGGTTGGTGCTAATTCTAATGCTTCTTTGTGGGTGCTTAAGAAGACTCTTCCATCCTCAGGATATTGCTGGAAGCCAGTGGTGACAGACCGGTCACTACAGAGGCCTAATGAAGCAAAACACCACAAGTGTATGTATCCTGACACAGTTAATTAATATAAATTTCAAGTAACGATCAATCACGTCACATTTCAAGTAATGGCCACCTCTGTCACAAAGCTCAACAGTGAATAGTACCTCCATACTGTATGTTACGTATGTATATGGTATTTCCATAGCACAAACCTAGCCGAAAGGCAGCGGAGCACTGTACATAGTCAAAGACAAGCATAAAGTCAAAGAGTAATAGGAGAGGAAGCTGTATTGTAGATGGTTAATGCATCATGATGCAGTATTTGTTTTTTTTAATAGATTTTATTTATTGGTTCTTTTCTTTTGTAAAACATTACAAACATGTAGAAAAGAAAAAAAAACAAAAGGGGAAAAAGAAAAAATGGGGAGGGAATGTCCAGGGTAATTGCAACACCAATAGAAAGCAAGTAAAAGATGTGAGCGGAAAGAGTAATAGCGCCACATTGGTATATAGGGCAGTGCAGTACAATTAGTAGCTCAGACATGAAGAGAGCCATCAAGCCAGTAAGTCATCATGATGAGGTAACATTGGTGGCAGTATTGCTTATGGTCACAATTCAGTCCTCATGCTCCAGTTCTCCATTGGATGACGACAGGCCCTACACATATGGGCTTGCAGCAAGAGAGTCGGTGCAATCATGGTGAGGTGCACCTTTGCCCTGTCTCTCTTGACATACGTCTTAAATGGTGACCAGAAGCACTCAAATTTAGACATCTTGTCCGCAACCAAAGCAGTTAACCGTTCCATAGCATAAATGTGCCATACCTTAGTCCAACACAAAGCCAAACAAGGCCGGAGGGGGGCCTTCCATGTATTAGCTATTGTGAGCCTAGCCGCCAATAGGAAGAAGGTGAGTAATTTGCCCCGAGGGGTTGTGTATGAATAGGCAGAATCTTCCCCAGCCTCTCCCCCAATAACACCACCAAGGGGGTCAAATGGTAGGGTCACTGAACAAATCTGGGAGATCAGTAGAAGCACCTTCACCCAAAAGCATTTGACATGTGCACATTCCCACCACATACGCATATAAGTGCCTCTAGAGTCACAGCCCCGCCAACAGAGGTCAGGAGTTCCCACTACGGCAAGCAACAGAACTGGAGTGAAGTACCATCGCGTAAGAAGTTTCTAAGAATCGGCCTTGTGTTGCAGACAGCTAGAGGTCTTGGCTGCCCGTCCGTACAACCTCTGCCAAACATTGTTAGAAATAGTACTGCCCAAATCTTGTTCCCCCCGTGACTGATATGAATGTCGGTGTGGCTGAAGGAGATCACAGAAGACCAACTCAGGCAGGTGAAGGCCTTCTTGGTGGACCCCTGCGCTAAAAGTTGTTCAAAGGGTGTCTCAGTTCTACCACCCCTGGCCCTCACTATGGGTGAGTCAGCCCAGTGTAGCAGTTGGTTACGCCAGAGGTAAAGTGGAAGCGCTGCCTACAGGTTTGCCGGTCTAGAAGGGTTCCATTGTGATAAAAGTCACCCAATAAAGGGGGTGCTCCCTCTCCCCAGTCCACAAAGCGAGCATCGAGAGTGCCTGGTATGAAGTTTGGGTTGTGTACTATGGGGGAGAGTGGAGAAGGGTAGGTAGTAGCTGCCTGACTATGGTTTATTCTGTCCCAGTGCTTCAGAAGGGTTGCAGTGGTGTATAGAGGTGTTTGGGAAGCGGTCTCAGGGCCTCAACCCCATAATATGTTGCAGAGGAAGGACTGAGCAGCTATGTTCTAAAAGCATCCAAAGCTTGGTATAGGGGGATTGTGCCAGTCTAAGGCATAATGTAATTGGGCTGCCTGAATATAATATTCTACATTAGGGAATCCCAACCCACCATCCGGCGTTCTCTTATAAAGTGTTGTTTTAGATATACGGGGTGTAGAGTTCTGCCACACAAACTGCAGAAGCTCCCTTTGAGTTTGTTGAATAGTCTCACGTGGGATCCACAGGGGCAAAGTGTGCGTGACGTACACTAGGTGTGGCAAGTAATTCATCTTCATGGCGTTGATTCGGCCTAACCATGATATCTACAGCTTGCCCCAGCGGTACAGGTCTGTTAGTAGAGCGGCTAGCATCAGTAGAATATTATGGTCATAGAGCTTATGAACAGAGTTAGTTAACTGGATCCAAAGGTAGTGCATAGAAGTAGTCCCCCAAGCAAAGCCAAAGGAGGAGAGTAGGGAGTGAATCTGTTGGGTTGGGGCAGCCACCCAGATGCCTGTGGATTTTGTGTAATTGATACGGAAACCTGCAGCTTCTTCAAAGAGTCCCAATTCGTCCAACAAATGCGAGAGTGACGACTCTAGGTGTGTGAGAAAGCATAGCACGCCATCTGCAAAGAGTGACAACTTATACTGCTCACCATCTACCCCGAGCCCACGAATCTCAGGATTCATCTCGATATGATGGACCAATGGCTCCATTGTGAAAGCAAAATTCAATGGTGACAGAGGGCACCCCTGTCTGGTGCCCCTGCCGAGCAGTATCGGAGAAGAAAGGGTGCCATTAACTCAAATTCGGGCAGTTGTAGATACATAGTTGGCTAACAAATATGGCTTCATATGGGGTTCCAGCCGCGTCTTAGCTAGAACTGCGCACAAGAACACCCAATCCACTCGATCAAAAGCCTTCACCACATCTAGTGAGAGAAGGACAGTGGGGGGTTTGGAGCGTTCAGCCACAACTATCACATTTACCGCCAGGCGCACATTATTACGAGCTTGCCTATTATGGATGAAGCCAGACTGGCAACTAGACAGCAACAGCGGCCAAATAGAATGTAGACGGGAGACCGAGATAGAGGCAAAGAGTTTGACATCAAAGTTCAACAGGGCAATAGGCCTATAAGAAGAACAGGCCAACGGGTCTTTACCCAGTTTCAACAATAGGGTTACTGTAGATTCTGTCATAGTTGGTGTGACTGTTTTGGTGGCACAGAAAGAGTTGAAGACCTTGGAAAGAGGTTCTGCTAGCAATTCACAATAAGGTTTATAGAAGGACACAGAGAACACATCCGGCCAGGCTTTCAAATAGTCCGGGGTTATGGGTACCTTTCATTCTTCAACTAGTGGGGGGTCTACATGTGGGAAGGAGAAGTCGCGTAAGTATTGGGTCTGAGACAATACCGATGGGGGGGGTGGCTTGATAAAGGAGCATATAATATGTCTGAATGAGACCTAGAATGTCTGACGTACCCGTGTTGAAAACCCCATCCTCGCTCTTAATAGCTGAGATGCAGTTTCAGCCTTGCTTCTGTCTCAGTTTATACGCTAGCAGACGGTGCGCTTTATCCCCACCTCTCATAGTATTACTGGGTAATACACAATAATTTCTCACAGCATCTGTCATGAAAAACTGTTCTAATTAGCCCCGAACCCGTCTCAATTCCCTAAATACCTTGTTAGAGCCTGTAGCTTTATGTTGGGACTCAAACTGAGACAGACGTGTCTCTAAGTCCGTCTTCTGGAGCCGAGCTAAGGGGACAAAGGTAGATGTGTGGTTGAAGAACTTCCTGTGCAATACCGCCTTTGCAGCATCCCACAGGGTCGCCCATGAGACCTTCCCATTCTCGTTTTCCTTGAAGTAATACTCCAAGGACTCATGAACGAAGTCACATTGCGCTGGATCTCGAAATGCCGATTCATTGACATACCACTGGGGGATTATTCTCTGAGTGTGGATGCGTTCAAAACTAAGAATACCTGGCAATGGTCAGAAAAGGTCTGAGCGCCCACAGACACAGAGATCCCCCACGGCTGGAGTGAAGCAGCTATTAAAAAGAAATTAATACATGTGTGAGTTTTGTGGATGTGTTAGTAATAAGTGTAGTCCCGTTTCCCTGAATGGAGTTCCCTCCAGATGTCTAGCAGAGAGATCATGTATGCCTTGTGTGAAGTTCGAGGGGATCGGATCTGTGTAGTATCGGGCCACAAAACAATCTAAGGTGGAGTCCAAGATTGTATTAAAGTCACCTAAGATTAGCTCACCTTGGGCACAGCCAACCAACAGTGGGAAGAGGGAGCCATAGAACTCCTCTTTTTTGTCACTGGGGCCTTAAATAGAGACAAACGTAACTGCCCAAGTGCCTATATGAGACTGCACCCCAACCATTCTGCCCTCTCTATCAACATGGGATGAGTTGACCTCTATAGATAGCAAAAGACACACAATTGATGGACGGAATGCAGAACAAATCAAAACATTCACCCCCAGTCAAGAGATTTGGGTTAAATCCATCATTCTTTTGCTCACCATGCCACCCCAGTTTAGACCTAGCCATATGCAAATCAGTCTTGACCCTGTGCCTCATGGGAACAGTCCAGCCCGAACTGTCAAGCCAGGTCCTCCCTGGACCGGAAACAAGCATCCTAGGACCGGTTTCGGGGTTTCACCCCTCTTCAGCCAGGATAGCTTGATTCCAGTGGCACAGTGAGCCCAGGACCCACGTCTGGGCATACCTGGCGCACTTAGGGGCGAGAAAGCAAAAGACACACAATTGATGGACGGAATGCAGAACAAATCAAAACATTCACCCCCAGTCAAGAGGTCTGGGTTAAATTTGTGTGTCTTTTGCTTTCTCGCCCTAAGCGCGCCAGGTATGCCCAGACGTGATAAGTACGATCGAAAGTAAGATCCCGTCCCTTGAAGTCCCGAAGAATAAGCTGGAACAACTCCCAGACAAGCTGCCGAGCTCGGCATTGGACCCTGAAACGCTTGCACCCCTAATACAGATATTATTGTGCCAGGAAAGATTTTCATAGTCCTCAAGGGTTTCAAGTGCCAACACACTCTCTATTAGATCATCTTGCACCTGATCTTGCTGGGCCACTGTCGCCTCCACAAGGTCTATGCGAGATTCAATCCCCTTCACCGTTTGGTCAAGCTGCGCAAGCGGCCTGGTGACATCACTGGTCATGACTGCGATGTCCCTCTTCATCTCCTGAAGGAAAGACTGGCTATCATCCTTCGTTCATCACAAAAAATTGGGGAACTAGAGCGCATAAAGGTCCAGCATACATGCTCCGCTGTTACTTCTCCAAAGAAAAAGGTATGCTGTTCCTAAAGGGGACAAAGAACAAAGTGGAGTAGGTCAGAGAAAAGGAGCTACTACAAGGGGAGTAGTTCCTTTTTGGAAATGGGGCCCTCACACACCCTTGCCGGTGTCATGCTTCATCATCGGGCTTGCTCCTCGTTGGGCCGGTGCTGCAATGCCTGACGGGCATCCTCAAGGGGGCTCTTTATCGGAGATCTTTTTCCAAAGCTGTGATGTGAAGTGCAAGTTAAGGGCCCTTTGTGTAGATTGAGGAAACGTAGGTGTCGATGTAGTGATTTAAAAAAGACTAGGCAAATCTCAAATCAAATTTTAATCCATGAGTATGCCTGACTTATTAAAAACGTGATGTAACCAGTGGGGACAATGATCCCTGGTGACTTATAAGGTCAAAATGTTTCATGTCGGCAATCAGTCAAGATGGGATCTAGGGCAATTCTTCAGGACCGTAACATTTATAACTAATCTACACAGTGTCTGGGACCAAGGATGCAACAAGTAGTGTCCAAACACTAAGTACCCTGTAAGTGTACATACAGAATGTAAAATCACTGACCTGGGGGAGTAAGATGTGAAAAAAAATCATAAAATAGCGCCATACAGAGCAGTCTTGTATAGTACTTTGTAGAGGCATGCAATACTAGCATGCATGAATTCTTGACAAGTAGTGATAGGAACCAAGTTAGACAAACACGTGACATATACATAAAAACATATAGGTGGTGGTTTCATACACTGTGGTCAAAAAGGGGGGGGGGGGGGAACACTCACCCAATGAGGGTGATGTCAGCACCTCCTCAAGAGAAACACTGAAATAAACGCTAAAATTGTTAGCGTGCTGCTGGGAAGTAAAATTTACATTGACATTTTGTAAGTGAGCCCAGGGGGAAGAAAAATAACCTCCATTCACATGATGGAAAGTCAAAGATCCAGTACTCACATCATCCATTGGAGAACTTCACTAACGACCTACCCCTTCTCATGTGCCTCGGGAGTGAAGACTTGGAGGTGGCAGTTCGGTTTATAAACCCTCCATCCGGCCCAAATTGGTGACAGGTGGTCCGTATGAAGTGGTTAATTGCTGATCAAAGGTCAGCAGTGATGGGCTGGGGATTGTGGGCGTCATCTTGTAGTGGGTAGGCTCGATTAACGAGATTTTCCGAGTGCGAGGGCTTGTTTGTCATAGTCAGAAACAGAGCTACAATTACGGCGCAACTGTAGAAATTGTCCTTATGGGAGGTTGTCTCGTAGTGCCCTGGGGTGGTGGCTACCGTATAATAGCAGGATGTTGCTATCTGTGTTTTTTTTTTAATGTAGTCGTTCAAGTTCAAACGCACTTCAAACATAAAAGACATGCTGGTGCACACGAGACCAAGGGTACCAGGCCATTTCCCCAGTGGTTCCTGCACTGTCTGTAGCCTGACTACAGCAACAAAAGAAATAAAACTAACAAACACGTTCACCTGGACACAAAAGACACATACCAACTTCAATACAAACAAGCATTTGCAATGCAAATTGGTCTTGCATTTGTGAGAGTTAGAGGTATTGGCGTTGTAAATGACAATGTCTTTTACATACCAAAGAAATAAAAGAGGAAAGAATATGGAAACAGAAAGGATGCTAGAGAAAGGAGGAAAATGAAACGGAGATGGAACGAATATGTGGAAAGAGAACTGGAGTGAAAATAAAATAAAGGGGAAAATGGAAATGGCACAATAAAGACAGAATGATGAAAAAGAGAGTTAAAGAAAGCAAAAATGCCCAAAGATTAACACGAAGCCAGAGCTCACTGTTCGTCCATTGGAAAGAGATGGTAACAGACATGCCAGTCCTAAAAACAGCCTCCCCTGCCGGAGGCAGCACGCTGCGCATAACAGACCTACTTCTCACATTATAATGGTCTCTCAAACCATGTAGGCACCTTTCTAGTTAAAAGGACAGTTCTCCTTAAATTTGGAGACGGGGCTTTGAGAAAGACGTGTGCGACTGTGCAGCCGTCTCCAGCCCCACCGAAATGGAAAAACTAGACTTCTCGTAGTACTAGCGCTGACGCTACGAGTGAAGTTTGTTTGAAAGGTCTGTGAGTTGTAGGGGAAGGGAGTGGAAAAAAGCAAACGCGTTTAACTGTTTGGGGAACTACTTAAAGCTCCTGGCGTTAGGACCATAAGACATTGCACAGGAGCAGAAATTACTGCGCTTCGCATTCTGTACGAAGCATTTACCGTAGGCACAAATAACTTTTTACTTTTTTATAAGCACGGTTCACATTTTTAAATGAAGTAAACGGTGAAAACAATTCAAAATGAAAAGAATAAAAACTGATCGTACAAACATAATTAAACAAAGTATCCACTGGGGGCACTTCGCACTCACAGACCTGCATGCGGCTGGCCGTGCCTAATTTTTTCTATTGCTGCTTTGACAGTCGCGTGCACACACACGTCCTATGTTTATAGGACTGCAAGCGATACTTGCCATGTTTGGGGCTGCTTCATCGCAGCCTTTCCTGTAAAATTCTGAGATTTTAAATAGGGCACTGCCAGCAGGGAGCTGATGGCTGGCCTAAGTGGACTAACCTAGCGAGCGTGGAATTTCCCTCGGTGTCCCTGCACCGGTGCGAGAAAGACGCGACCCTCGTGTGCCAAGCACATGTGACTGACTCCTGCCCAGCCCTGGTGGCTTCGCAAAGGTAACTCGGAAGTTTTAGTCAAATCCAGCTGTGAGAAGTCTAAACTCGTAACACTATGATGCACTGGAGTTACAGGGGCCATTTGTTAAACGCGCGGCCGTGTGTGGTTGATGTAAAGTGGAAGGCTGGCGCGAAAAGTTCACCCACAAATATTGTAAAACTGTTAGCGCAGAGTTTGTCGATCGAACTGCTCTTGATTCAGGATGCTCTTCTGGGCTTAAAGGTGTGCCCCTCCCCCCCCCTTTACCTTGCTTCTCTGTATACAGGTGGGAGCCCCCCCTCCCCTGACGCCCCCAGTCCGCCGTGCATCCGTTACCTTCACCACGTCGTTGTTGAGGTGTTTGGGGTCGATCTCCTTGGTGTGGGCGTTGCGGCACAGCTTCTTGTACATGCACTCGTCTGCCATGACTTTGTTGTTGGGCTTGCAGATGTTCCCGTGCTCCCTGCAGCAGGAGCGAAGGAGGCAGGGCAGTCCGTTTGGGAGGGAGCGCAGTGGGCTGCCTTTTAACCACACCTCTCGGTACCAGAGCACAGGCTCGCACCACCAGGGGTCAGCGGATAGCGGAGCTTTCACTGTTCAGAGCGAGGGAGACTCCGCATTCCATGGGATTCCATCCTCCGCCTTTCTTATCGAGGACGCCCACCCCATGAGCAGCTCACACACAGAAGACCCCCTGCTCCAGCAGCGACGTGCTCACAGGAGAGGGACCAGCTCCGCACAAGCACCTCTACGCAGAGCCGCTGTACCCAAACGGCAGAACTAGTGGGAGGGAAGAGCGAATACTGGGGGGGCCATCAGGACGCCAATGTGGGCAGGGCTGCAATGCCTCTACGGAAACAGAATTGGAAATAAAATTAAACGAACACAAAACAATAACAAGTGGTCGCAAGTGTCCCAGCAGCATCGAAAGTGAAAGCGCGCATAGCGTGCTGAATATAAACAAAGCACGTTGCACTTTTGGCGCGCATGCGTACTATGTAAGGCACTACTTTAAAAACAAGCATTTGCAATGCAATCGAACTCGCATTACGCGAGTCCTATTGCATTTTAAAAGCGAGTACGGGCGGGCAAAAGGGAGTGCGGGGGGGGGTGGTGGTGGGGCGCCAGGAAGTCACAGACTGCGGGAGGGGACGGGGAGAGGCACGGGAACAAAATAGTTTTTGAAGTAAAGGGCCCGATAGCCATGGAAGTATACAAATGACAACATGGCCGTCAGGAGACGGGACTAACAAGCTGAAAACCAATCAGAATGCAGCATTTAGGATGTAAGCCAATCCAAAAGATGGGCGGAGCTTAAACGAAGCTTCCCCGCTATAGTATATACTGCATGTCTCAACGAGACAGCGCAAGCGCTGCCTAGGCGAGACCTTAAAACTGTATTTACATAATCACATGCCCCTGTGATAAAAGACCAGTCAAGACCCGCATTACTGAGCACCACAGCAATATCAGGTGTAAAAGAACTAGCACTAAAATGTGAACACACTTTATTGACCTTGGCCACACAGCTGATGATTTACGATGGACTGTGCTGGAAGCCCCTTCCATTTTGGGAAAAGGTGCACTCTTTAAAAGGGAACAACACTGGATTTTCCGTCAGTCCACACATATTCAGGGATTGAATGAAGAAATACCATGGGGAGAGATCAATGGTAGCCTTCACTAATCATTCGATAATCTCTATCTGGCAATATGCTATTTCACACATTAGGTGTGCTCTCCTTACTGGCAACACGTTCCACCTCTGCCATGGGTGTAACCATGACACACGCGTTCTACCTCTGGCTATTGGCCAGAACCCAGTGGGTTATCAGACTCTGTAAAGACACTGCATGATTAATACTTCACTACACGACTTCAGTGAGAATTAGCTCTGTTTGTCCCTGTCAATTCTCTACTGCATCTGATTGGCTGTTAACATAATTCACACAAACTTGTAGGACCACCTTAGGATTCTTTGCCCCTTAACTTGTGAGAAATTATTTCTTAGGTTTCACTAGCCTCCTTCATGGCATCATTTCCTATGATAGGTTGTGCGCTCTACCAGGACTGTTAGTTGGTGACTGCTCTCCTGGAAAATTTTGTTTTTTACATTGCCTCTCCTATTTATTTCATGGTAAGGAAAGGAGACCCACATAGGCGCATACACGCCCACATTCAATGGGAGCGCTCCAACGATTTTCAACCCGGTCACATTAATTGCTAGCAACAATCCATGTGATATATGGGCTTCGAACCCACAACAAGATGGCGCCCACGATCCTCAGTCCATCACTGCTGACATTTGATCAGCAATTAACCACTTCATAGGGACCACCTGTCACAAATTAGGGCCGGATGGAGGGTTTATAAACCGAACGACCACCTTCAAATCCTCACTACCGAGGCACATGAGAAGGGGTAGGTCGTTGGTGAAGTTCTCCAATGGATGACGTGATTACTAGATCCTTGGCTTTCCATCATGAGAACGGAGGTTATTATTTCTCCCCCTGGGCTCACTTACAAAATTTCAATTTTACTTCCCAACAGCACGCTTAGTATTTTAGCGTTTATCTCAGTGTTTCTCTCGAGGAGGTGATGACATCACCCTCATTGGGTGAGTGTTTTTTCCCCTTTTTGTCCACAGTGTATGAAACCACCACCTTTATGTTTTTATGTATGTGTCACATGTTTGTTTGACTTGGTTCCTATCACTACTTGTTCCAAATCACAAATCCACGCATGCTAGTATTGCATGCCTCTACAAGTACTATACAAGACTGCTCTGTATGGCGCTATTTTATGATTTCTTTTCATATCTTCCTCCCCCAGGTCAGTGATTTTACCATCTGCAAGTATACATATAGGGTACTTAGTGTTTGGACACTACTTGTTGCATCCTTGGTCCCCGACACTGTGTAGATTAGTTATAAATTTTACGGTCCAGAAGAATTGCCCTAGATCCCATCTTGACTAACTGACAGTATGAAACATGTTGACTTTATAATGTCACCAGGGATCATAGTCCCCACTGGTGACATCACGTTTTTAATAAGTCAGGCATACTCATGGATTAAAATTTGATTTGAGACTTGCCTAGCCTTTTTTAAATCGCTAATCACTACATCGACACCTACGTTTCCTCAATCTACACAAAGGTCCCTTAACTTGCACTTCACATCACGGCTTTGGAAAAAAATCTCAGATAAAGAGCCCCCTTGAGGGTGCTCGTCAGGCATTGCAGCACCGGCCCGACGCGGAGCAAACCCGATGATGAAGCATGACACCCGCAAGGGTGTGTGAGGGCCCCATTTCCAAAAAGAAACTACTCCCACTTGTACTGGCTCCTTTTCTCTGACCTACTCCCCTTTGTCCTTTGTCCCCTTTAGGAACAGCATAACTTTTTCTTTTGAGTATCACTCTTCGTTACCAGGGAAGATAGATCCGGGGTGCCACCCCCTTGCAGCGCCTCATCAGTAATTCCGGCTGCATCAGCACCTCTAAATTTCTTCGGGGCTGCCAGCATGTCCTTAATAGAGGAGGCTTTTGGGGTCTTTTTGCGAGTGGAGGCCATGTCAGAGGGGCCCCCCACCCAGCTGACTTACTGCGTGCGAAAAAGTGCCTCTGTGGCACAAGGAGGGAAGTGGGTTGCTGCTAAGCAGTAAAGGACTCACTGGATGCTGCAGACCTCTTCAGCAGCCCTTCTCGGGCTCCCGGCCTATGCAGCAGGTGACGACTCTGTAGTTAGCCAAGGTGAAGGAAGGCCCAGTAGCCTCGGGCTCGCGTGACTCTAGTGGCCGGGCTCAGGTGCTTAACACTGGCCACCGGCTAGGAGCAGCGTTACGATCATCCGGGCGGCCAAGTAGAATGCTCTTGCGGCCGCATGGGTTCACTCACTGCTGTGGTCCGCAGCGTCCGGAAACCAGCTGCTTTCTGCCCCTAGGTCAGCAGCAGACTATCCTCACTCTCCCCGGGCCTGGTGTCAGGCTGTGATAGACATATGCGGGAGTCCTGGCTCGGGAGCTAAGGTAAGAGACACCATCATGGGTCCTCGTCCAGGCCATGCCCCATGATGTAGCATTTTTAAAGAGGTGATTCTTTGACACTTTTCTAAATTGGAACACTGTTAGGGCAGTCCTGATAGATAAGAGAATGTTGCTCCAGATACGGGATGCATAGATTGAAAAGGCCTTTTTTTTTCTTTTTTACACTTCTTAGACTGCAGTCTGATGGTATTCTGGCTGCGGGTGTGCCAAAAACCATCAGAGCTGGTGAGCTTATCTGCAAGACAAGCGGGGGTGCTTAGTTGTGATGGCCTAATAAGTGACGCAGCTAGTTTTGAAGATGGTAGAGGCCAATGGAGTTCCATCAGGATGGGGTGATGTGATATTTCTTTAGGCCCCGGGCCAATCAATCAAGATTTGTATAGCGCAGCTAATCACCGTGAGGGTATCCAGGTGCTGAGAGTGCTGCTGCAGGGGGGCTCAGTTGAACAGCCAGGTCTCGAGTCCTTTTCTGAATTCCAGCAGAGAGGATGAGGTCCGTAGGTGAAGTGAGAGGTCATTCCAGGACTTTGCAGCGAGATAGAAGAAAGAGCATCCTCCACAGTTGCTGTGGCGGATGTGGGGGGTGTGGACGAGGCAGAGCGCGGGTGTCTGGAGGGAAGGTGGAAGTTCAGTTGGTGGTTGATGTAAGCTGGTCCCTGGTTGTGGAGGGCTTTGAAGGTGTGGATCAACATTTTGAACTGGCATCTCTTCTGAAGGGGGAGGCAGTGGAGTTTCTTGAGGTGAGGCGTGATGTGGGTCTGTTTAGGGAGGTCTAGGATGAGTCGGGCTGCTGAACTCTGCATTGTTTGCAGTCTCTTGAGGAGGTGCGAGGTGATTCCTACGTAGAGTACATTTCCGTAGTCCAGTCGGCTGGTGACACAGAATTGTGCGACGGTCCATCTTTTGTCAATGGGGAGCCACTTGAAGATCTTGCAGAGCATGCAAATGGTGAGGAAGCAGACGGACGACACTGCGTTGAGTTGTCTTTTCATGGTAAGCTTATTGTCCAGGATGATGCCAAGGTTGCTGGTGTGGTCTGTCGGAGTGGGTGAGGTTCCTAGTTTGGGAGGCCACCAGGCGTCGTTCCATGGGGAGGTGTTGTTTCCAAAGATCAGCACTTCTGTCTTGTCTGTGTTGAGTTTAAGGCAGTTGTCTCTCATCTAGTTGTAGATGCTCATCATCCACCTGCAGAAGTTGCTCCCTGTGGCGGAGGGGTCTTCTGATAGTGAGAGGATTAACTTGGTATTGTCAGTGTAGGATATGATCTTCAGTCCATGCGATCTGACGACGTTGGCCAAAGGGGTCATGTAGGTCTTGAACAGGATGGGGCTGAGGAACGAACCTTGAGACGAACCACTTGAGGGCATCTCCTTGGATTCCAATGTTGTGGAGCTTATTGATCAGGGAGTGGTGTGATACTGTGTTGAACGCTGCTGAGAGGCTGAGGAGGATCAGGGCCGCCATTTTTCCTTGGTCGAGGAAGGAACTGATGTCGCCTGTGGCTGCAATCATGGCAGTTTCATTTCTGTGTTTGGTGTGGAATCCAGATTGGGAAGTGTCAAGAAGATTGGAGTTCTTCAGGTGTTCTGTGAGTTGTCGGTTGATGGCCTTCTTGAGGACTGTGGCGGGGAAGGGAAGCAGAGAGATGGGGCGGTAATCCTTGAGTTTGCTGGGGTCGGAAGATGGTTTCTTGAGTAGAGACTTGACTTTGCGTGTTTCCATTCTTCAGGGAAAGTGGCCATGGTGATGGATGGATTGAAGATGGTGGTAAGCTCGCTGCTGATCGTCTTACTCCAGAGGTTGAAGATGTGGTGGGGGCAGGGGTCCATGGGCGCTCCTGAGGGGATGGAGTTCATAATGGCTGTGCTGTCTTGTGTGGTGAGCTGGTTCCAGGTCGTGAGCAGATGGTCATGGTCCTCATTCGTGTTGCAGAGTTCCTGGAAAGGGGAGATGGTGTTTTCAGAGGCTGGAGAACTCTGACGATGCTGAAGGGTTCCTTGCTTTGGTTGGAGCTTGCTTCAATGCGGTCAGCCAGTCCATTTCTTTTCGTCTTTTTCAGGAGTTGATGGTCTGATAGAGGGCAGTTTTGAATGTGGTTTGGTCTGTGGACTTCATGCTGGTGTGTTATTTCCTTTCGAGTCATTTGAAGGTGCATTTCATGGTCCTTAGTTCTGTAGTGTACCAACTGGCTTGCTTGGAGGACCTCTTGTGCTTGGTGGGTTTCCTGGGAGGCGACTCTGTTGGTGCAGTCAGTGTTCCAGGCAGAGAAGTTCTTGAGTGCCTGTTCTAGGTTGATTGCGGTGTGAGGGCAGAAGCTGTTGAGGGCATCAGTCCATCGGCTCTCTGAGACCTTGTTCCCACTGTGGTGTGAAGTGCTGGGCGGCTTGGGGGCGGTGCAGTGGAATCCCGAGATGGTGAAGTGGACGATGGCGTGGTCTGTCCAGGTGAGCTCGGTGACATGGTTGTACTTGACTCTGTCGCTGACCATAAAGATGGGGTCGAGTGTGTGTCCTGTGATGTGTGCGGGGTTGGTGACAAGTTGGGTAGGCCGATGTTGCTTATGCTTTCGAGAAGGCTGGCAATGTTGGTATTGTTGGGGTCACTGAGGTGAAAATTGAGGTCGCCAAGGAAGATGCAATTATCCTTGCGGAGTGATGAAATCAGGAATGGCATTGCAGAAACTGGGGTACGGTCCTGAAGGTCTGTAGGCGAGGGTGCTTTTCATGGTGGTTTTGCTGTTGGTTCTGAGTTGGAAGTTGAGGTGTTCCATGATCGGGGTGACGTTGTCTGCGGTTGTGGTGGTGCAGTGGATGGTCTCCTTGTGGATGATGGTAATTCCACCTCCATTCTTGCTGACACAGTCTCGGTGAGCAATCTTGTAGCTGTAGGGAGTAGCTGAGGCGAAGTTGGGTGCAGATGTAGGGTTGAGCCAGGTCTCGGTGAGGAAGAGGACGTCGGGGTGAAGTAGCTGATGATGTCCCAGATCTCAGAGGCGTGCTTGTAGAGAGATCATGCGTTGAGCAGAAGGCAGTGGAGATGGTCGTGGTAGGCATGGTAGAGATCGCCGTGTGTGCTGGTGCTTCGGTGTTGCAGGAGAATAAGCAGTCCCGGCAGGTAAAAGGTCCAACTGTGGAACGGGGAGAGGTGCAGCAGTATTTGTTGCGGTGTCCTGGGTCTAGGGCTTGGAGGTCAGTGGCAGTGTATCTTCAGGTGGCGGTAGGGCCAGGGTCAATAGAGCTGGCCGCAGTCCAGGTGTAGACAGTGCAGACGAGCTTGTTTTGGCGCGTCAGCGGCATGTCTACACTGCGGCCTCCATAAGTAGTCCTGGGAGGTGGGAAGGCCTGGCGGGAGGCAAGGAGCAGGAAAAAAAACAAACGGGAGCGGTGCAAAATAATACAATGAAGGCACAAATGGAGAAGTTTACAACAGCAGCAAAACACACCAATAAAACAAAATCAGCACAGTTACAACACAGTTGATGGACGGACTATGGGCAGAGTTAAAAAAAAAAAAAAAAAAGTTATACCGCAGCAGCTGAGGAGCTGGCACGCAGACCGATGAAACGTGATGCTGCATGTAGGAGCACCTAAGGGCTTCCTATGTGGAGTCTGGAGTAGAGCATTACAGCCACTCAGATGCAAAAGTATGAGGGCTTGAACAGCAGTCCTGAAGTCACTTTCCTGAAAAAACTGTTCTACTCTTTTTAGAAGAGAAATCTGGTTGTTGGCTGTCTTTGTTTCTTTGGCGATGTATTCCTTGAAGGTCAGGTTGGTGTCCAAAGTAAATCCAAGTGACTTGGCATTCGGTGAAAGTTGGTGTATGGAGCTGTCAAGGTTCATGTCACTGAGTCAGGATTGTACTGTACCTTGTTTATTGTTCTTGGCAAATAACAGGAATTCTGCGTTGGCGGGTTGAGCTTCTTGTAGGCGCTGGACATCCAGGTCTGGATGATGTGCAAGCAGTGTTTGAAAAGTTGGATGGAGGAGACTTTCAAGTGGAGGTGTGTATCATCAACATATTGGTGAATCTTGATGAGGTAGATGAGTGCTGGGCCAGTAGTTGGTGGGTTCATTCGAGTTTATTGTTGGTTTCTTTAGGAATGGGAGGATTTGGCCTGTCTTGAGTGCTTCTGGGAAGATGCCTAGAGTGAGTTTTGATGAAGGACGATGGGAAGACATCGTCTTCATAATGGGTGGCTTTGAGGGGCTTGAGTAAGTCCGCAAGGTTTGGTAGTGATATGCGAGATTCTAACTGGAAAGGGTGGCTGCAAGAGATGAAGCAGGCTTGGTGTCATCGATGTGCTGTCGGATTTTCTGTGTTTTTTCACTGAAGAGGTTAATGGCATTTAATTTTTCTGTGTAGGAATACGTGGGTCCAGCAGCGGGTTTGATGCAGTGCTTGTTTGTATTGCACAGCAGTCTGCATCTTTTGCTGGCATCATTGATTGTGTTGGTATAGTACTTTGTTTTGACTGATGTGATGAGCTGTCTGTGTATTGTGCGGAGGGTCTTCAGTATCAAAGGCCTTTGGGAGTTCTGTTTTTCTTTCATTTTATTTCCAGTCTACGCATGGATCGTTTATTGTCTGAAAGGTCTTTAAACTACCTGGGTTCTGGAGGTTTTGGCTTGCGTTTGCATGTTTTAATTTGGATGCGGATGTTCACATAGCTTTACGAAGAATTGCTGAAGTTGCTTAGAAGGGTGTTGACGTTGGACGTGGAGTTCGTAGGGTGAGATTTGAGTTCAAGCATTAGGTTATCTCTAGAGAAGACTTTGAAGGATCTGATGGTTTGGTCTTCTGTTTGGTGTTGATCTTGGTTTTCTGGTAGGACACTGATCAGTGAGACAGTGATGGCAAATTGGTCGGTCCACTCCAGGTGTACGGGAAGTTTGCACTGGATTGTTGGTGATGTTGAGAAGACATGGTCGAACATGTGGCCTTTGGAGTGTGTTGATTGTGTGACGTGCTATACCAAGTTGATTTTATCAATAAAGCTGAAGAGGATATCTCTTGGGTTTTTTAAATCTTGTTTTGTCTGGGAGTTTGAAGACACCCAAGAGGGTGGTGTGGGCATGTCGAAAGGACAGGGTGGTGAGGGGATCTGAGAATTCATCAATTAAGTTTTTGTTCTGCCCGGAAGGACTGTAAACGAGATGGAAGGTGGCAGTCTGCATTGCAGAGAGTGGGAAATAGCATTTCAGCAGCTCCATGGAGTTGACTTTACTTGCTTGCCTTGAACGCAGGGCCAGGAGGACCTATGGATGATAGCAAGGACTCCTGCGTTCTTATGTGCATGGTCCACAAGATGGATTTTGTGGCCTGTGGTAAGAAGGAAATCTAGGATGTGTGAAAATGTGGGTGCAAACCTTGTTTCTGTGATGAGGAGGGCATCAAGGTTGTGATAGGCGATGAGGTCTGCAATGGCTGGTGCGTGGAGTACAGCAGAGCAAGTGTTAATGAGCATGAATTGGATTGTATCTTCTGTAGTTTCAAGATGTGTGGTAGTTAATGGGATGTGCATGAGATTTGGTCTATGCGTGGTGTGAATCTTATATGAGTGTTTGGATCATCTACGTCAGGGTGTGAAAGTAGGGATTTGCAGTATGTTGTGTGGAGTGATGCACATGATTTTATCTCACCTTGTAGGTTTCAGTGGAACAGGGGTACTTGTAGAAGGATCTTCCTGGCCCTAACAGGCCCAAATAGGTAATGCTCTTGTCTGTGTCCACCCTTTGCTGGGGATGCCGAGAATCACTGACTGAAGTAGGGAGAAGGCAGGTAGTGATGTCCCTTCATGTGAAAATGGATGATTGGAAATACAGCGATGATACTTCCTCTGCAGATGAATGATGGGAAATGCAGTGTTGTCACTTCCTATGGTGATGGATGATGGGAAATTTGGTGATGTCACTTCCTGAGTAGAAGAAGTCTTCTTTCTTGGCATCTTCTTATAAAAGACTATTCTGGCAGGAAACCAGTTATGCCACATCCTGTGCAAATAGATGATGGGTAATGCAGTAGTGTCACTTCCTGTGCAGACGGATGATGGGAAATGTAGTGATATCACTTTCTATGCAGATGGATTTTGGGAAATTAAGTCCTCTTGCTTGGCTTCTCCCTTTAAAGATGATTTTGAAGAGAAAGCAGTGGTGCTACTTACTGGGCAGATGGATGATGAGAAATACAGTGGTGTCACATCTTGTGCAGACGGATGATGGAAAAAATGAAGTCCTCTTGATTGGCTTTTCTTTTAAAGGCAATTTTGGTGGGAACTGTCATTTTTAAACATATGGATAA
This sequence comes from Calotriton arnoldi, assembly GCA_963921515.1. Lineage (NCBI taxonomy): Eukaryota > Metazoa > Chordata > Amphibia > Caudata > Salamandridae > Calotriton > Calotriton arnoldi. The sequence continues at coordinate 1,610,308 of CAWUFW010001729.1, forward strand.
AATCCCATTAGATAGGCTTATTTGCTTGCCTGAAGTACAGAATATATATTTGAATGCTCATGCTGGCTCTAGAGAGGGATGGAGCAATACAGCTCAATATCTCTGCTGGTATTTCATAATATTAAAATATTTAACACAAAAAAATTTAGTTAATTTTTGTGGATGTGAGAGCTGCTTGATTAATGGAGATTTACTATAAGAAGCTCAGGAAAATCATAAAAAATTAACTTTCTAAAAATACCACATGCACATACCATGGCATGAATATGATTTGGAGAAACATGCAAAATGATTGACTAATATTTTATCACAAAGGCTGCCAGACCAGTGGATAGTGTTGGCATTACACTTGCTCATTCTATTTCTGCATGATTTCCAAGCAGCAATTCAGGCAGTAAAAGCTAGACTGACTGATAAAAAATGAGCCAGCTAACTACTGTTTCACTGTCTGTTAATGATACCAGAATGCATGAAACAGCAATCAAAAAGTGTACTGTGAAACAAAAAAATATCAAAACTCAAACAAGCTATGGCACAAACCACTAAGCACCCTTTTACAGTCATCATTTACGATAAAAGGTCAAGCATTTTTGACAGTTGGATTGCTTTAGCACCTTGGAGCAGGATTTGCTGCTAACTTATCCCTAGGCTCAACAAGACTGCAAAAATGTTGACTTTTGATAACATTGCTGTCTTACATTTCAATAAGAAATTTCATGGTAAGGCTATGCCAGCTACCTTACCTACCTGGCCCTAACATATGGGTTTTCAGTATCCACTTAACTCTTTCAATTTGCAACTCCTTCAATCCTTCCTCAGGAGGAACTGAAAAGTCAGGAGCACCATTCCCCCAAGCACGTTTCCATCCAGGAGTGATGACATGCCATTTCTTAATCAGTGAACATGATGAAGCATATCCTACATTATCATTTTGGTGTCTGCCCTTCTCTACTAATATCCCTGTGAGTGCAGTTGACACCTTGTGGAATGTGATTTGTGATGGTGCAATGTTCTATCTATGCCATTTGGTGAAGGTCAATATAAACCTGTGACTGGGTCGATGTACATCCCAGCCATGAACATTATAGTTTCTGTTGGGGTTTTATTTCTTGGACTTGAACAAAACCTGTAATCTGGTACTTGCAGATAAAGTCCACAGAATATGTTAGTCTCCTTGGCATAGCTATATCAGCAGGCAACTTCTTTTATGGTTGTCGTTTTGGCACTTTCCTGTCGCACTACAATATGCACATCATCAGACATGGGGTACCATTTTTATCACGATTACCATGGGAATACAGGTTGGCATGGCAATCGTTAATATCGATTGATTTTTTTCTCAAAGGTTTTTGCAAAATCACTGTCACAAATGGATGGCATAACGGATAGTTCAAATTTCTGGGCGGTAAGAATGACACTAAAATTAAGTGGGCTATAACAGGGGTTCACACTTACATTTCCTGGTAGATACTGAAACAAAATATGTACACATTTATGATACTTCATGATCACCACTTATAGCATGCTAACAAGGTCTAGGGAACACATTATCATTATAGAAGGTAATAATAATATTATGAAAGGTACCTCACACACTAAGAAAGGAATCAATAGCCCGCATAAGTGGTCAGTTCTACAAGGATCATCACTAGTACTATTTTTGATAAGGCAATAGAATCCAAAGACGTTGATTATATTTGCTCATGTTCTTTCCCCAGGAACTATAGTCCCAAAGAAGTAAATCTTTGCTGCAGTTCCCTTATACTAATTTATCATTGCTATTCCGCTGCTTTTGTCTAATAGAAGCAACTAGTGTGCCTATTATAATCATACCCTACGAAGGCTCATATTAGGCAAATCTATTTAAACTGTGTTAAAGCACTTCAGCCCAAGATGGCAACACTCTATGAACTTGCCTTCGGAGCTTCATTCCTCGTTTCTGGGCTGTTTCCAGCTGCAGTAGATCTTGGCCAGGCAGCTGGCAGAGGATGGAACAGTACCTGATGGCACCATGAGAGGTGCAAAACATTACAGAGGATCCATCCCAATGTCATGCCCTGGGAGCATGCTTGGGCCAAGATGGCGTCCATGTGGGGAGAGCAGCGGTGCGATACTTGGGGAGTGACAGCACCTAAGGTGTACTTATGACCAACTTGGGTGTGTGTGAGGGAGGTGCGGGGAGGGGGAGAAAGGTTGAAGACGAGGAATGGCAGCATAATTAAAGAAGGGGCCATGATGCCAAGTCTAACAAGCAGTAGAAAGGTCAATATGTCTGGCTTCCATGCGGACATGCACACACAAATAGAGTGGTGGTGATGGTGGTAATGGAGGCAGTGGTAATGGTGATAGTCATTGTGCTAGTAAAGGTGATGGTGGTAATGGCTTGCACTTTAGTACTGACTAAAACTTACTACAGTAAAGAAGAATTACAAAAAGGATTGTTTTCTGTAAACAGTGCATGTATAAGATAAAGAATTGAATGTGTGATGGCTGAGTGTATTGTTTTAGATGCAATATAGTCACTCTGTAGAAGACACAATTCTACACCAAGCACCCAACAGAATGAAGTGAGTGGGCAAATACTGCTATGGGTGGAGCCAAAGCACACACTGTGTATATTGTATGGTTTAAATCAGTTTTATTGACAGTTGTAAGTATACACTTCTACCTACCTACATCTGCAGGTTGATGGGGGCTTGATAGCTAATGTATAGTATGCAAACAAACTAGAAAAAAGCAAAGCCCAACTATTCCACCACTGCCATTTCCATTTTACCGGCATCAGTCTCATTACTTGTCAGGAACTGCCCATCACACCAAGTGTCAGTGTTAGAGTTCATCTCAGTTGACCCTGGTACCACTTAGTAGTTGGGAAATTGAAGCAGTTGCTTGGTCTATATTGTGAGGTTGCGTGAGGCGGAGCACCCCTAAGTATTTGGGACATGTGACTTCTCTACATTTCTGAGATAGAAAAGCTATACATGAGCTCCATGTTTTCTTAAACTGAGTCTCCCTTCCCTCTAGGCTTGCTTAGAGTTTCCCAGTGCTCATGAGACCACACAATCTATTAAGCCATGCTTTAAAATCGGAAAGGGAGTCTATCCCCCACAGTGTTGTGATCACTTACTTAGCCGCTCATAAAGCTAACATAATCGCTTCACCTCAGGCTGAGTAAAGTGGGCATGCTATTTCGCAGGGCAGTGCCAGCAAAATATAAACTGGAAATTGTGGGATATCCATGGAAAATATTGTGTTGATACTAGCTATAAGATCCTGCCATTATTGTTGCTTCTTGTGGAATCTCCACAATAGGTGCATTATTGTGCAACTGTGGCTGCATTTCCTCCAACAAGTGGATGACTTTGCAGCGGGCTATGTTTGTATTTGTTTGGGACTATGACAGCAGTATAAGGCGACTTTGGTCATTGCTTTTTTTTCTGCACAGCTACTAATTCGGCCTGCCACCTTTTCTGGGCCATGGACTTCAGCATGAGGGTGGCTTTCTGAAGGAATTCCTAGAAGTCAGATATGAGGTATTTATCATCCAGTTTAGTAATGAGCCATTGGGGGGGAAACGATAAAGGGAACAATCTCTGCAGAGCAGCTTGGATATTTTGCACTGAGTTTAAGTGTAAAATTTGGGATTTGGTTGTGTTGATTTTGAATCCTGATACTTTGCCAAATGCCTAAAGTTCATGGAGGAGTGAAGGTATTGAGGTCTGGGGACCAGTCAGCATTATCATAATCTCATCTGCGTAGAAGGCCATTTTATGCTTAAAATTGCCGAATTTCATCCCAAATATCCAGGGAATGGTTTGAATACTTTCTGCAAGGGCCTCCATATATAGGGCAAAGAGCAAAGTTATAGGAGAAATCCTGGTCTTGTTTTGCTACGAATTACAAAAGCCTAAAAAATGTCACTATTTGCCTGAACCCCAGCTATAGGACGTGGCAAACCACTCGGTATTCAATTCTTACATTTGGGGTGGAGTCCTGTTTTGTTTAAGACCTCCTTAAGAAAAGGCCAGTGGCCCCATTCAAAGGCCTTCTCAGCGTGTATAAATGGAAGAAACACCAATGTCCCATACATGGTTGTAAGATCAAGGATGTGTAAAATGCTTTGTGTTGTCATTTTGGTAGGCCTCCTTCAAGAACGTGGTCGCTGTGCAAAGTATACATTTACTTTGTAGGGCAATTGGTGATATGACTTGGTATAACCAGATGGTTGCTCCCTCAAAACTGATGGGACCCGCCTTGCATACTGCCTCAATAATGGCCTCCTTCTCACAGAAATAACGTACACTGGTCAAGATGTCTGGCAGCCTTGAGCTCAACCCACCCGACAAGTCCTATCCAGTTGAATATCAGTCTTGTGGAGACCAGGGAGGACGTGGTGAAGCAGACGTTTTGATGTAGCATTCAACATCCCTCTTCGCGGTATCTTGCGGTACTCTCCTTGTATGTATATTGGATCTGCGGGATCTATTTTCGAGGTCCTCAAGATGGCCTTGGAGTCTAATGTTCAGGTCTTTCAGTTCTAGTATTTCTCTACAGAAGGCATCTAGGGCCAGATGTACGACGGTGTTTGCATGCGCAAACGGGTTTGCGAACCCGTTTGCGCTTGCAAAAACCTATAGGGGTATGTACCATTTCAAAATAGCGAGTCGCAATTTATTTGCGACTCGCTATTTTGGAATTGAGAGTCGCTATTAGGAAGGGGCGTTCCCTTCCCAATAGCGAGCGCAACCGCATGTACAAATGTTTTGCAACCGCAATTGCGGTCGCAAAACACTCGCAACTTACCACCCTCTTCATGAGGGTGGTAATGCACTCGCAAAAGGGAAGGGGTCCCCAGGGGACCACTTCTCCTTTGCAAATGCAGAGGAAAATATTTTTTAAGGGCGGACAGTGGACCCAGGGACCACTACCTGCCTTTAAAAAATGAAACGAAAACGTTTCGTTTTGTATAATTTAAATGCATTCCGTTTTCCTTTAAGGAAAATAGGCTGCATTCAAAAAAAAAAAAAACTGCTTTATTGAAAAGCAGTCCCAGACATGGTGGTCTGCTGTGCCCAGCAGGCCACCATACCTGGGAGGGCCTGCCAATCCCAATAGGGTCGCAAACTGCGAGAGGCTCATTAATATTCATGGGCCTCTCAATTTGCGACCCCATTGGGAATCCCTAACATTGTGAACAACACTGTTGTACATTGGAAATAGCGCCTCGCAAATTGCGAGTCGCAAAAAACTCGCAATTTGCGAGGCGCTATTTCCACTGTCGTACATCTGGCCCCTAGTTCTTCCTCTCATGCGTCTCCCGCATCTTCTAGGGAGGAGACCCTCGAACCTAGGTAGCCCAGGTTCTGTTGCATTTCTTTTAGATCCTTAGATACATCTTCTTGTGGTAGAGCAATATCCTGACACAGATTGCCAAATGGGTCTTCCATAAATGTACAAGTGAGAGGGGCTTTGTTAAGTCCTGTGCAGGTCTTTGTGGGGAGGGCTCATGGCTTCCGCGCCCTGTGCACCCTTATTTTAGAGGGTCTCATGCTTTCTTCTTTTAAAAATAAATCTTAAGTTTAAATCCTTTTTGTGTTTTAAGAGGCCATCGTAGATACTGATCCCTGCTATTGGAAATCTCCGTTTGGCAAGACCCTGAGTGGCTGCTTTATGTCCATTTGAGCGTGCAAATATACTTTGGTCTGGAGTTCTTTTCCCTCAGCATATGCCAAATCATGCAGTGGGTTTGGCCACTCCTTTAAGGTCACCAGACAATGTGTCACTTACTCAATCTATTTCCCCCCTCAAATATCATTGACCCATATAAACAAAGAGAGAAAAATGTTGTGCTAGAGTCAGAACTCCCACCCAGTGCTTTTGGTGTGCTTGTTTATACCAGGGGAAATACCGCTTGTCTGTCTCTCATTTGTTTATAAATTCACTGTTCAATTGCAGGGTAATGCATTTTTAAAGCCTCATGCCAGGCCTAGGTAGAGGCCTATGTCTTCTTCGGTGAGCGCTGCATGATATTAATTCTCGTGCCCGCCCCCTCTTAGTAGCTCAATCAAATGCTATTTGATGTGCTGTTTGATTGCCTTCAAAGGGAGATGATTTTGCTTTGTGAGCCTTGTGGCTTAGTGAGGCTTGCTTGGGGATGATTTTGCTTTGTAGATCTCGTGGCTTAGTGAGGCTTGCAGTACACAAGCGAGTTTGTCTCAAAGTTGTTACAGAACACTACAGTCTCTGTACAACTTTGACATTAGACGTAGCTCATCGCCCCACAGACTGATTCCATGTGGGCACCGAGGTGAGGGACTTTCCACCACCACCCCGCCTGCTCAGGTGTGCCACTACTCACTATGCCAAGTTGGGCCCAAGCGCCAGCAGTATAGGCCTCCGGGTCCGCATTGTCTCAGCTGCTCTTTCAGCTCTGTGTGGTCCTCCAATCCATCAGAGTGCCGCTGAGGTCTGCTGCAGGGCCCTCTCCTCTGCAGTCATCTGGCAGGAAGGGAGGGAGCTCTGACACCACCTGCAGCATCCTTCCTAGTGGGCTTGAGTGCCCACCATCTCTGGAGCAGCATGTCTTTGTCCCGGCTATCTCTGTCATGCCCTAGGAGCAACAAACTGTTGGGATGTCACCAGCCGCACCCTGAGGCTCCAACGAATCGCAGTAGCATTGTAACCTCTTGGCCTCTCAATAATGGGCTAGAAACAAGCTTTATGAAGGAGCTTGACATGGAGTGATGGAGAAATGCTGTTACTCCGAAGCTATCTTGGCCATGCCCCCATGTGTATATTTTGAGAACTGGTAACAATACAGTCAGCAGATAAGTCAAGCCATACCTAAAAATGTCCACTGGAGAGCAATATTACCAGCGCCGTGTTGAGCAGGCAGTGAATGGGGCACCACGAGCTAGCTCTGTGCAACCCAACTTGGACAGAGAGACCCTAGACCCCAAGGCATTGCCAGGATGCAGACTAGTGATGCAGTGGGAGTGGAATACACCAGAAAGAGTTGAGCTACGGCTGTCATCGGGTGACCTAGGTGAATGATAGGACATTATCAGCCTCCATAACACAAACACATCTAGGAAAGCTCATGTGAAGAAGCAGTGAGGGAGAGAGCTGGGCTGAATGGTGGACTTGCAACAACAGGGTGTGGATAGGGCTACGTCTGGAGTATTTATGAGGATCAGTCATAGTCTAAACTGGGGATGGGAGGGTTTCAAGATCAGAGGCAAAACGTCACTGCCCGAGAAAGGACTATGAGAATACCTAGCCTTCCCACATTGCCAGCTTCAAACCATCGAAGTTCTGACTCAAGTCCTACAGCAGAAACAATGGATCAGAGAAATGCAATGGTAACTTCCTGCGATTTTGTAGTTGCTACTTGAGACTCAACCCTTGATATTTTAGCCAATATACAGACAGGCAAGGGAACCCAAACTGCCTGGGTTGTTGAAAAACCAAAGAAGGTCACAGTACTTGGTCTGTCAGAACGGTCCTAGAGGATGAGGAATGGGGACAGTAATCAATGTTTACAGCTGACCTGGCAAAAAAGGCACCATTGCCACTATAGACTGACAAGGCATAGACTGCACCATCAAACAAAGATCTTAAAATCTGCTAGTCATAACTGAAAATTGATTTTGAGAAAGCACTTAAGAGAAATTCACAACTATAAGGGTGAATATGCAATAAAAATACAGATAATTAACACACAAGCGAGCTGTTATGTTATGGTACTGAGACTGATGGTCTTCAGGGAGGAGAGTTTACCCAAATTAAAACAGGTTCTCTTTGGGCACAACTGGGGGCAGCTAGAATGCTCACAATAGCACAATGGAAGAAGATAAAACTCCAAGAAATAACACCCCAAAACACTGATATTAGCCATTCATGGTTATCAATGCATGGAACACTCACCATAACCCACGCTGCGTATCATGTTGTTCTTTTGATAGCTCTTTTCTTTGTTTATGTACTGTTGGCAAATTGATGTTTTGACCACCATAACCCCGCTGGGCACAGCCTTGTGTAGACTGCACTCAGCAGCTTAAGTTTTTTTCCAGGCTCTGTGACCAGCTGAATAAGGAGACATTCTCCATGAAACCATTCAAAGGAAGGTTTATGACACAATATTAAGGACACTTGCTGTTCTTGACCGTGGAGAAGAGATCAATGTGTGGATACTACAAATTTGGGAAGATCATTTTCTTCACTTAAGGATGTATTTCTGTCTCATTGTCCACTGAGAAGAAGTGGCTAAGACCATCCATCCTCACTCTCAAGTGACTCGAAGGTGAGTCGCTAATAGGAAGATGCATAACACCCCACAAAGCTCTGTCTGTTGATATAAGGGATGGTGCTCTTGTAGGCTGACAGAACTCCAATGATGCTCTATGAGATAGAAGTGAGGAAGACATTCAAAACAAAGCAGACTACCAACAGCTCTAATACGTTTATGCTAGATACTGAACCAACGTTGCCACATTGCCTTTTGGGCACCCCAGCCCAATGAGGAGGCGTCCATAACTACTGTAGCTTGTCACTTGCGGGCTGACAGGATTAGCCACCAAAAGCTTGAAGAGGAACATCCACTAGTGTATATCTTGGAGAACAGTCATAAACCCACACCCAACCTATGAGACTTTCCTGATACTGGAGCCACTCTGTCCTCAAGCACCAATGAAAAGGGGTCTCCATCGCATATGGTGTGTTATATACACCAGCCAGGATGCATAAGGCCATCAAGCCCATTAGTCGGAGGAGCAGCAAAAAGAGGACTGGTGTCCTAGAAAGAAACTATGCAATCTTATCCTAAATACATATTCCTCTGAGCAGGAGGAAAAACCTTCATACAGGTCATGTCTAGTACTACACCTATTAAGATTAACCTCTGTGAGGTGACGAGTTGAGACTCCTGGGAGCTGATGGTTAAGCCCAAGTCATAAAGAAAGGTCATGGTGCATCATAGTTGACCTCTGAACAGCGCAGACTACCCCAACTTCATCAATAAAGTACAGTAATTCATGGATTCCCAACCTCCTTAGTAAAACCCCCAGCACTGTCTGCACCTTGGTGAACACGTGCAGTCTGTTCAATAGATTAAATGGTAGAACTACAATATGAGAGTGTTGAAACTCCACAGTGAATCTCAACTAGCTCCAATGAGCAGGTAGGACTTTTAAGATGAAAGGAAAAATCCTGGAGGTCCAGTGACACCAGCCAATCCACCACATTGTGGGCAAATAGAACTTGGCTTAGTAACAGCATTTTGAACACACCCTGCCAAATGAACACATTCAACAGCAGGAGTCGTTTCAGGCCTCCATCTTTCTTGGGGATAAAATCTTGCACCCCTTTCTCCAACAGCACCACCTCTATAGCCCCCTTGTTCAGCGCGGAAAGAACTTCTGCCTCCACAAACGGGGAATGTACTGGAGGACAAGTCCTGGTTAAAGGAGGGTGATACCGAGGGAAAGGCAAGAAGGGTAGCGCATAGCCCCATGTGGATAAGCTGGGTCAACAGGTGCTTTGTCATTGTCTCCAGAGAGTGGATAAAAGGGAACTCTTCTACCCAGGAACATGGTGATGTAGAGGGGATAGTCCGAGAGGTTTGAGGCAACAGAGCCAGCTGGAGAGGGTGAGGACAGGAGCTGCTGTAGCTGCTAACGACAGTATCCCATAGATTCACTCCTGCCTGAATAATACATCTGTCGGGGTGTTAAGATTGATTGCGACAAATTTCCCTGACAAGGCTGCTGGGAACTGCAGAAGCCCTTCTGTGCAGTTGATGGAACTGTTACACCACCGATGCCAAGTCCAGCAAGAATGCCATGCCACAACTCTTGTTTTAATCCCTCTAGCGAGGAATCGACCTTCTCACCAAAGATAGTCAATGGGCATGTCCATTGAGGTCGCTTCGACATCCCCTAAGAAGCATATGGAAGGCATCTATATAGGACAGCAGACGATGTTTTGGAGCATCTAGGCACTCGTTGGGCAGATTAGAAAAAAAGCTATTTTTTGTGGTGAGGAAAGCTGGCTGATAATGATAATTTCCATTTTTTTTTTTATAAACAGTGTTATTGAATTTTGCACAGATAATGTAAAAAGACACTCGGCTCTCGAAACAACTGTAATCATTGCAGTTATACATGGTACAGGCCAGTAAGGTATTACGAAAGCGTATTTCAGAGGCAACACATCTTTACAGATACAGGTAAATGCGGGCTCAAGCCAATTGCCCCAGCCACTTCGCCCACACACGAACATGTGTCTGGGAGCACCCCCGGGCTTTGTACACAGGTTGTGCTCACCAGTCAACTCCCCGTCTCCACTGTGAGAGGGTAGGAGGAACAGGGTTCTTCCAGCGGGCCGCAATGTCTCTTTTGGCCACCATGAGGGCTGTACCTAGGAACATCTGGTCCACCCTCGAGCCCTCGGAGCCCTCCAAGACCCCTCAGCAGGAGCATCAATGGCGAGAGAGGTACCTCCCACCCCAGGGCATCTGTTAGTTCACGCACTACCGCAGTCCACACGTCCCGAATCTTAGAACACAACCACATCATGCGATAAAAGTCAGCAGGGGCGTTGCTGCAATGGGGCATATGGGTTCAGGAAGGGGACCCGCCTGGTGCAACCGTGCCAGAGTAAAACAGGCACAGTAGAGATAATAGGTCTGAACCATGCGCAGCCTGGAAGAGACAGTAATAACCTTGGGTGCCATCATCGCCCTCAAGGGAACCCAGCCAGCCCTCCCACCGGGCCCTACGGTGATCCAGGGTACCCAGGGCATTAATGATTAGTGCACAGTATATTTTAGAGGCGCTGCCCCTACACAATGCACCCATGAGAACACTTGCGGCCAGCAGGCTAAACTCCGGGGTATGGTCAACCCAGGGTATGTGAGTGTGGATTACGTGTCTTAGTTGTAAATACTAATAGAAATGTGTGGAGTTAAGTGCATAGGTCTCTTGAAGGTCTTGAAAGGACTGTACGTGCGACCCAGACCACACGTCCCTAAGCTGTGTTATGTTGATGAGGTCCCTCCTCCCACACCCCAGCAGCGCAGCTACTACCTGTAGCCAGGTACCATGCCAGAGGGGAGTTTGTTGTGTAAGTTTGGTGTCCCATTGATTGTGGCGGAGTGCTGCCCTCCAGGCAAGGAAAACCACTCTGGTCACCTCAGGAGCGACACGAGGGATCAGGGATCCGTAAAGCATGGCCATAATTTGTGGAAACCCAAGGAGTGACACTTATCCACTAGAATGCGGGGTCTGACCAACCCCCGTTGAACCAATCATGGATTACCAGGAGCTGGGAGGCAAGAAAATAAAGATAAGAGGTTGGTCATCCCCAAGCCACCATCATACGGAGCACGTTGGCAATGGACAAGGGCCAGACGGGGCCTGGACTTGTGCCAGAGGAAGGAGGTCGTGACTATCTTAGTGCGAAACCAGGTCCGTGGCACTGATATTGGGAGATTTTGAAAAACAGAGGAATCTCTGCAGAATCATCACCTTATAGAGGGCTATGCAACCCATCATGTTCAACGGTAGGGATTGCCATTTGTCAAAGTCGTCTTTGGCCCTCCGTGTAAGAGGCCAGAGATTGAGGGACCAGGTAAGATCCGGGTGGAGTGCCACCCAGATGCCCAGATACCAGAAGCTAAGACGGCGTATAGGGATGTTGTCTTGCCAATCAAAACAGTCCTGGGTCATCGCCAATGGCACAAACACCGACTTGGACGGGTTCACTCGGAGGCCCGAAGCTGCTCCGAATAGTTGAAGGATACCAAGGCAACAGGCTCCGCTCACTTCAGGGTCTGCGAGGTAAAGGAGGACATCATCTGCATACAGCGCTATATGGTCCTCATGTCCCGTACTCCATCCCCATCCGCACATTTCACATCACAACAGATAGCACATGCCAGCGGTTCAACCGCCAGCACGAAGAGGAGAGTAGACAAGGGGCAGCGTTGCCGAGTCCCTCAGTCAACGGGGAATAGATCGGAGAGTACTCCATTCACCTGAAACCGCGCAGTGGGTCCAGCGTAGAGAGCTCGGAAGAGTCCAAGGAAGCGGGGGCCAAGTCCAGCTCTGTGCAGCACGTGTCTCAGGTATCCCCAGTCCACAGTTTCAAATGCCTTCTCAAAATCAATGAGAAGCAAGGCTAAACTGGGTGGAAGGAGATGACGGTGGCCCAGGGAAACATGGAGGCACCGAGGTAAGGCCTCGTACTACGGGCTGGCACTGATCTTGGTGTATGACTGCTCGGAGGACCCGCCTGAGACGGCTGGCCAGAAGCGTAGTGTATATCTTAACCTCGCAATTATTGAGGGAGATAGGGCGGTAATCCACATAGGAGCCAGAGGGGTTTGCTTTTTCGGTATTACCACCACAGTAGCGGAACCTAACTCTGAGGGAAAGGCACCCTTCTGAGACACCTCATTGTAGAGCGTGAGAAGGTGGGCAGTCAGAGTTTCCCAGAACGTCATGTAGTACTCTACAGGGAATCCTTCAGGATCCGGGGTCTTTCTGGAGGCCACCACAGAGATGGCCGCCTCAACTTCCTGCGCAGTTAAGGGCTCATCTAATGCCCGAGCATCAGATGGTGACAGGCGGGGAAGAGGCACATCATTAAAGAAATGAGAGGCCAGTTCAGGGTCCGCTCGTGCGGGAGCCTCAAAGGCGTGTGTGTTCTATTTCGGGGAGAGTGGGGGGAGGGTGTGATCGAGGTCATCTGTGATTTCCAGCATGATTCTATTAGCCTGCGGTCATGAAGCCAGCCCATACAGCAGTTCCCATTCTTGTCTCCCCAACCATAGACCCTGGCTGTCTCTTCGCGCAAGAGGTTTAGCTGCCGTGACATTGGGACATGAACGCGCCGCTCTCAAGACAGCGTCCCTGTCGTTGAAATTAAGGACTTGGAATGTCATTGGCCTGTGGTGAGCTCCCGGAGGTGGCCTAGGAGTCAAGGCCCTGTGCGCCGTCTCTATCGCAAACTAGGGGGATAATTGATCCACAAGCATCCAGGTTTCAAGAAATTCGGCAACTTGCTGGGATTCAGTGCCCTCTCGGATCCCAATCATGTGTATGTTATTGCGCCCTGGAGCGGTTTTCCGCATCCAATGTGCAGTGATGGGGCTCTAGTACGCTTGAGGAGACTGGAGACCTGGGATTTCAAGGTAACAACATTGTCCTCCACCGTGGACAAACGGGCCTCGGACTCTGTGATCCTGACTGTAGCATTGCACTGATCGTGGCGTAAGAGGGCGATGTGGCACACACCTCACCGATCTTGGCTCTAAGACCGATTGGGAGGTCTGCTTGACTAGGAGGATCGTGGCCAGACCCCCTTCCGAAAGTGAGGACTTCTCCGCGCCGCACTGGGACTGGTGGTATACTTGTCTATGCGAGTCTGGGAGGACGCCGGGCGGGTGGGCCTCTTCTTGCCCATGGCAGCAAAGGGGAGTGGCAGTACAACACTTTCAAGCAGAGGTCCACTGCCCGCTTACCAACGACTGCGGCAGCATGAGCAGCCGAGCCCCGAGGGAGGGTGCATTTCCATGATGCGTCGGTGGCAAATTGTGCAACAAGGAGGGGGGCCAGCGGGTCCTATGGTGAGGCGAGGGAAGTGGGTTCTGCGGGGGTGCCAGCCGGGATGAAGTAGGGCCTAAGGGGCAATACATGGTAGAGCAGTCCACCGAAACCGGGCCCAACCTTCTCCATGCAGGGACCCACTACTCACGCTACCAAAAGGATGACAGGCACAGCTTCAGAGTACCAACCTCAGGGGGGCAGCAGACAGTAAGCAGGTTATGGGTGACTTGGCCAGGCAGTGGGGGAAGACAAGGCGTTAAATCTCAAATGGGAAGGACCGGAAGACAGGCCACAGTGGCTCCTTGGGCCACTGACCAGTAGATCATTGTCCTACTCATCCCATGCACAGGAGAAGTGAGTCTGCGGCCGTTAGAAAGTAAAGGTGAAAGGCGGCAGTCTTCGACTAGTCAGAGAAGCACCTGAGCTCCAGACTTCAGTCTGTCCCTGCAGGGCCCGTGATAATCGGAACGTGCAGGTGCCCTCAATAGGATTCATGGCAATTCACAGCACTAAGGAGCCATATGTTAGACCCCCAAGGCCACTCCCTGGATTGTGGCACTTATCACACCAGGGATCGGGAGCGCAGGTCGCAGAGGCGGGACTACGCGCAGGCGAAGCAAGACCAGAAAGGTGGGCAAACATTGTGCCTGGGGAGCCGCCCAGGGGCCCTGCAAACCACTCCGAGAGGGGGCTTCTGTGCCCTCAACACTGCACCACAGAGGAACCAATCTGGGGCACAGACGGATCTCCTAGCAGCCCAGGTCTCAAGTCGGTGGGTCCTCTCGGGGGTCCAATGATGCAGGACGAGCAGTCCATGCGCCCCGGTCCTGAGGGGCGCATGGACTGCAGCAGCAGGGTCGCAGGAGGCACCGTCGCCGCTGGACTCACTGCAGAGGGCTGGGACCGGACACCCATGCAGTCAATCAGCAGCTCCGGTGCAGCCGCGTGGAACCGCCGTGTTGCAGGAAGACCGGCGCTCCTCATTGTAGCCGGCAATGGAGGCTACGGGATCGTTTTCATGCCCGCCACAAAGAGAACAGGTCCAGGGCACATGTCGGCCGAATTTGGAGCAAAGTGAGGCTCATTACAGCATGCGGATGGTAGCGGATGAAGGTGGGGTCCGGAGCACTCTTAGAGTGAGACCACAATCTTGACGCTCCAAGCCACGCCCCATGATGATCATTATTATGCAAAGATGTAGCCTGCAGGAGGTGAAAACTTGTCAGCCCATAGAGTCAAGTCTCTTAGATTTTCAGTATGGAGGGGACATAGAAAAGGTATTTTGCTTCAGTTTAACAGAATAGGCTTGAACTAACAGGTTACACAGAGTATGGTGAAACAATAAAAACTTTGGTTCCGTAGGTGCTGGTCTCTGTTATTGTTCAATTTGCCCCTAGGTTGTTGGGTACAAAAAGAGTTTCTCTCAGCAGCCAAAACTGCCTATCAAAGTGCTTCACAGCAGTGGCTCTGACACCACAGAAGATATCTGTTAGTTTCAGTCAAAACGCTGGACTTTGCCTGAGTGAAGTGCAAAGATAAATCCAATGCCTATGCAGATTTACGTACCACAAGGTTAAAAAACTGACTTCTTGTGAAGGTGGCCAGAGAGTTACAGGCTATTTCCTTCTGGATAAGTATTGAGGCCACTAGAATTTTCTAAGACCAGGAAAAGGCCAGGATCATTGTTATAAGAAGGGAAGAGGGTACCAGCCTCCGCGTCATCATTCTCTTTGCAGCCATAGTCTTTCTCCAGTATAGTTAGAGCATCATATTCTAAACCAAAACCTTCCTCCATTCAAGCAAGTCTCTGGACCCTAGGTAAGTGCTCTGCTAGGGGTTTGGCACGAAAACAGTCACAAACCTTATCTTTAGCCACCTAGATAACGCCTGCTGTCTTCGAAAATGGAATCAGTGTGAGGCTGGAGTCAAAGGTAGTACCAAAGGTGGAGTGGTGTAGGCAACTTGGAATGCATGTGCTTCTTCGGAAGCAAAACCAAGGCTGGAGCCTTTGGTGCTGCAGAGCCGGCATTATTGGTGTCAGAGCCACCGGAAACGCCAAATCTGCAAGACCATGCCAACCCTTGGAGAGCTGCCAGCATGGGTTCAGGGTTGACCTAATGACTTCCATTGCCTTATGATTGGCCGAGATCTGTGCAGGGTTAGCAGCTGAAGCAGGGAATGCTGGCTTAATCTGCTTTAATATTGGAACCAGCTCCATTGAAGTGGAAGAGACTGGCATTGGGGAATGGTGTTGAGTCTATTAATGATCCAGGAAGCGGGACAGTTTCCTGGAGGAATAAAAACTCTTCTTTCTATGCTGTTTACTGTATTTTTGAATCAGAAGATCGCTTGGAAGTTCCCTGCCAATAGACTGACCCAGAAGAAGAAAAGGGACGGCTGTTTGGATAAATGTATCTATAGCTAACTAGAGATATAGATATCTTACTTGAACGCGGACGAACGGACTGAGGTTACAGATTTTTTCATTTTCGGGCGTTACTTAGCCCTGGGAACTTCCCCTTGCATCCAGCGCAATACACTGGATCACTGATCTTGGATTCTAGCTACACAGTTGTCTGAGCTTTCTGTGTTACGAAGCCCTGATGAAGTTCTCCTTGTGGGAACGAAATGCGTTGGCTGAGCTGTTTATACTTTTAACTTATGGAAAAAATTGAGTTAAAATAAAGACGTTTAATACAACAAAAGTGTTCTGGACTTCATTGCCTGGTGCACCCCCACTTGTAGCTGAGATATAGATATCTGTCCAAACAATGCCCTTTCAGGCTTAGAGTAAAACTCAGCATGGCTAGCAGTAGCTAATCCAATGCTTAAATACTTTGCAGCAAAAAAGGCAAGAGGCTTTGTCGCTTTTCTATCTCAGCATGGATAGCACTGTGTGAAACCAATGCTTAATAACTCTGCTACAAAAATGGACATTTGAGGTGAGCACATTTAGAGTGTTGGTGGTGTTGTAGTGCTTCATATCAGGAGCTGCTCTACCTAATTCCCTACTTTATTTTTGCATATATTACACAGTGGCGGTAGCCACTGTGCGCTTATACGCGAGTCAGAGTTTCCATGGCAACATTTTTTTGGGTTTTGTTAATAACTTTGGCACCATGCGACTAATCTTCACAAAACTTTCCAAAACAAGCTTCCCCCCACCACCTCCTCTCTGGAAAGTTTCAGGGTCATGCATCAAGCGGCGGCCAAGAAAAAAAAGAGGGAGGGCAAAGCACTTTTTTCCTTATTCAATTTCCAGAGGAAAAATCAGACAATGATACAAAAAAAACAGCCGAAACAAATTACACCAAATTTGGCAAAAAGCTAGATATTAATCCAGAAAGATTGCTTTTTATGATTTGGTGTAATTCTATTCAGCCATTTTACAGAAATTAAGGCTAGAAATGTATAGATATATGTTGCTGTGGGACTTCTACAAGAACATAAGACGAAAAAGCGTGCTCATTGGCCAGACCCGCAGGACGTCCGAGGGGACCAGGCAATATGATTGGCGGCTGCAACATGAAGATAAATGCTGCCATTTTAGGACTTGGGGACTCGGTCCATGAGTCCTGAAAAACAAACAAATAAGTAAGGGGTCAGGGGTGGGATATCCTGACCACATCGCCTTTGTGGGGGGTTCACAGAGACCACCCTGGGGCCAAAAATATTTTTAAAACTACTTTGGGTTTGCAGCGGTCTTTTGGGACACCCACGAAAGCCAGCATGGCCATCGGAATCCAGCTGGAACTAAAACGAAACAAGAAAAAAAGAAAATGTGTGGTGTAAGTCTGTGGCCGACTGGATGCTGGTGGGGGGGAGCATTTGGCTGCAGGGCCTTATGTCGAGGGGGTTGGCCGCAAACATACCGGAATAAGATATTACTTTACATTAGGAAACAAGCATTGGCATAGCCAATAGGTCTCGCCTTTGGGACCTTTTAAGTGTTTAGCCATGCAGCACATGCATACACAGGAGGAAGGACACTGAAAAAAACATGCAAATATGCTAAAACAATTTTTTTTTTAAAAATGGAAATGCCATATTTAGAATGTTGAGTGGCTTTTGCGTTGTGCAGAGCCAGTGGGGCTGGTGTTGGGTAGTTCAGTTGCTCAGGACTTTGAAGTCTTTGGTGTATCTGCCTTTCTGGTTTGATTCTTCAGATTGTTTCCACTGAACTAATTAGATTAACACTTCTTATAGCAAAAATGTATGAGTGCTGACATGCCGCGAGGTAGCCACACAGGCAGGGTCTGCGTTGGTTAAAAAGTGAGGCTTGATTAAAGTGTCATGTGTAACACGGGGCCATTAGACAGCTGCTTTTAAGCAATCTCACCTTCTCTGGGGCCAGTCTTGGCGCTATCAATCAATCAATCAATCACGGCATTTATAGAGCGCGCTACTCACCCGGGAGGGTCTCAAGGCGCTGGGGGAGGGGGTAAGTTACTGCTCGAACAGCCAGGTCTTGAGCTGCTTCCTGAAGGAGAGATGGTCCTGGGTTCGCCGAAGGTGAGTGGGGAGGGAGTTCCAGGTCTTGGCTGCCAGGTAGGAGAAGGATCTTCCTCCGGCGGTGGCTCTGCGGATGCGTGGTACGGTGGCGAGGGCGTGGCTGGTTGATCGTAGCTGGCGGGTGGGCGTGTAGAAGGTCATGCGGTCGTTGAGGTACTTGGGGCCCAGGTCGTGGAGGGCCTTGTGTGCGTGGGTGAGGAGTCTGAACGTGATTCTCTTGCTGACGGGGAGCCAGTGCAGGTCTTTCAGGTGTCCGGTGATGTGGCTGTGCCGGGGGATGTCCAGGATGAGTCGTGCGGAGGCGTTCTGGATGCGCTGGAGTCTTTTTGAAGTTTGGCTGTAGTTCCGGCGTAGAGGGTGTTCCCATAGTCCAGTCGGCTGGTGACGAGTGCCTGGGTGACGGTCTTCCTGGTTTCAGTGGGGATCCATCTGAAGATCTTGCGGAGCATGCGCAGGGTGTTGAAGCACGAAGATGAGACGGCGTTGACTTGTCTGGTCATCGACAGGGAGGAGTCCAGGATGAAGCCCAGGTTGCGTGCGTGGTCCGTTGGCTTGGGCGCGGTGCCCAAGGCCGGGGGCCACCAAGAGTCGTCCCAGGCGGAGGGTGATGAGCCCAGGATGAGGACTTCCGTCTTGTCTGAGTTCAGTTTAAGGCGGCTGTTCCTCATCCAGTCGGCGACGTCTCTCATCCCGTCGTGTAGGTTGGCTCTGGCGGTGGTGGGGTCGTTGGTGAGGGAGAGGATCAGCTGGGTGTCGTCGGCGTAGGAGATGATGTTGAGGTTGTGTTGGCGTGCGATGGCTGCGAGGGGGCTCATGTAGACGTTGAAGAGGGTTGGACTGAGTGAAGATCCTTGTGGAACGCCGCAGATGACTTCGGTGGCCTCGGATCTGAACGGGGGAGGCGGACTCTCTGGGTTCTTCCGGCGAGGAACGAGATGATCCATTCCAGTGCTTTCTCTCGGATTCCGATGTTGCTGAGGCGCTTCACTAGGGTGCGGTGGCAGACGGTGTTGAACGCCGCGGAGAGGTCCAAGAGGATGAGGGCTGCTGTTTCCCCGTTGTCGGTAAGGGTTCTGATGTCGTCGGTGGCTGCGATAAGGGCGGTCTCGGTGCTGTGGTTGGCCCGAAACCCGGACTGCGAGGGGTCGAGGGATCCATTCGTCTCGAGGAAGGCGGCAAGCTGTCTGTTGACGGTCTTCTCGATGACTTTGGCCGGAAACGGAAGGAGCGAGATGGGACGGTAGTTCTTGAGGTCGGTGGGGTCCGCCGTTGGTTTCTTCAGGAGGGCGGTAAGCTCGGCGTGCTTCCAGCTCTCCGGGAAGGTGGCGGTGTGGAAGGAGGAGTTGATGATGTCCCGGAGATGGGGTGCGATGGTGGCGTCGGCTTTGTTGAAGACGTGGTGTGGGCAGGGGTCGGTTGGTGATCCGGAGTGGATGGAGTTCATCGTGCGGGTGGTGTCTTCGGTGCTGATCGGGGTCCAGTTGCAGAGGGTGGTGGTGGCGGGCGTTGGTTCGGCGGTAGGGTGCGTGGTCTGTGCGTCGAAGCTGTTATGTATGTCGGTGATCTTGCGGTGGAAGAACGCGGCGAGTGAGTTGCAGAGGTCTTGCGAGGGGGTGATGTCGTTGTTTCCGGCGCTGGGGTTGGAGAACTCTTTGACGATGCTGAAAAGTTCCTTGCTGTCGTGGGCGTTGTTGTCCAGTCGTTCTTTGAGTGCCGACTTCTTGGTGGCACGGATCATCTGGTGGTGTTTGCGGGTGGCGTGCTTGAGGGCGGTCCTGTTGTCTGTGGTCTGGTCGAGTCGCCAGGCTTTCTCGAGAGTGCGGCAGTTCTTCTTGGATTCCTTGAGTTCGTTGGTGAACCAAGGGGTTTTCTTGCTTCCGGGTCTGCTGGGAGGGTTTTTAGTGGTGCGAGGTCGTCGGGCGCAGGCGGTCAGCCACTTGGCGAGGTTGCTGGCTGCTTCGTTTGGGTCCGTTGTGTTGGTGGGTGTGTTCTGGCTGAGGGAGGCGGTGAGCTGCTCGGCGGTGATCTTGCTCCAGCTCCGGCGGGAGCCTGTTGCGGGTGGTGGTGGGTCGCAGTCTTTCTGAAGCTGAAGTGGACGCAGCTGTGGTCGGTCCAGTGGAGTCCGGTGGCGTGGCTGAAGGAGATGTGCTTGCTGGAAGAGAAGACGGGGTCAAGCGTGTGGCCGGCGTAGTGGGTGGGCGTGTTCACCAGTTGCTTGAGTCCGAGGTTGGCGAGGTTGTCCAGCAGGGCGGTGGTGTTTCTGTCGTTGTTGTTCTCCAGGTGGAAGTTGAAGTTGAGGTGGAAGTTGAGGCTATAGCCTTTTCACGTATCTGCTAACTGTTCCAGTCTCATGAGCAACACGTCCAGCCAGCTCTGACCTACACATCACCGGGCATAAAAATACTGGCACGCGATATTCAGTGAATCTACACATAAACATGATGTTACCTAAGAAACAAAAGCACTGTGCATAGGGCCAGTCCCCCAGTTTCCCTAGCAGTCAGTCCAACTCTCTTCACAAAATCCTCACAAGAATGTCCTCGCCAACCCTCCCTCCACCTCATTCATGTCAAAGTACTTTGTTTAAGGGAGAAAAGGCTACACAAGGATTGTGGTGCTGCCGAACACAAGAAGTTGGATTTTTGGTAAAACGACGAGTTAACACAAAAATAAAAAGCACGTTTCGCCCATCACAAAGTGTTGCGTGTGAATTTATAGTTTTTTTTTTTTTAACTCACCACGGTTCTGATTTTATCATCCTCGGAAGAGTGAACGGTTCCGTTGGGCTCAGCAGAATTGAAAGTCTAGCAGATCTCTGCCGCAGGCGCGCAGCCCACTGAGCTACCTTTCCAACAGCCAGTTATTCCCGTTCTGCGATAGCTCAACAGCGCAGGGTGAACAACTGCACCCGGCCTGACATCACGTCAACCGGTGACAGGACTTCCCAAGCTATAAAGAGTCCCAGGGGTACGCGCAATCTAATTGCGAGTTTCCTGTGGAGATTATTCCGGGCCTGAGTTCAAGGCGGCTTCCTGTGGGTAAGTACATACAGACGCATAACCCGCATGAAATGCCCGGCCCCTGTGCCTTGTTTAATCAGGTGTCTGGGGCAGTGCGGCCTGCACAGCTGCTCGACAACTGCCAATCTGGCTCCGGGAGGGGCGGGGGAAGGCGACGGCCCCAAGCAGCTACTGTATGTCTTCACTCCCCCCAGCCCCTCCCCCGCCGTCCCTCGCACCTCAGGTCAAGGGGATCTCAGCAGATTTAAAGAAACACCTAGAGGTGACATTTGCAAGTGCGATGCAAAAGCATGAACAACCTTAAATAAATAAACAAGTGTGATAAAACGTAACTCCAGGGTGGATAAACCACTGCTTGTTGTAGAGCGGTCTGTATCTTAAGGGTCAGAAGTTCAAACCCTGCCAGCCCCCAATTGTTTATGGAACTCAAAACCAGCGCGGTCGCGAAAGTCAAAGCGCCCGCGCTGGGTAAATTACACAGTAACCTGATCCTGGAATGCAGCCTGGAATGCAGCTGGCACACTGCGCGCCGCTGCTCACTCCGCTCGCTCCCGAGACACATAGGCTATGGGAGTGAACATTGAAAGAGAAGGCGGGACATACCCACGCCTTTGGCCATTTGCGTGCTTTGTGAAAGCCATACGCAATGGCCAATAAAATGTGTGGGTGTAAACAAATCCACACGGAAAAGTCTCTATGAAGTTGGGAGTGCTTACAAGAAGCCTCCCCATAGAGCAGCGCTGCGCTAGGCTCGACCTAAAAACATAGAAACTCACTGTAAAAAAATGAGGTTAAAGTGCAGTTATACGAGAGCAAGGTAGTAAAATCTTAACTTACATTTTAAAAAAACACCTTAGACATTCACTGAAAAAAAGCACTACAGTTTCAAAAACCCACAGAAATTCACCAGTTATACGTAATTCACATAAATATAACTGGCACCGCTGTGATGATCTGACCTTACACATTACATCACTGATGACACCTGAAATCTATGGTGGTGCAAGTTATACTTATGTCAGTTATGTCTAACTGGCGAATTTCAGTGGATTTTGGCTTTTAAGTACATTTCTAAGATTGTTTTATGGCCTGCAGAGCAGCCTGCACACAACTACAGTTATCTGTGGGACAATCAGTGGTCTGTATAACTATCAGATCTGTTTGTGTGCTGGGGCTCTGAGCTATCCATGCAGGTGTGACTGTCGACCCACTGAATGCACTGAATCAAGCTGGCAAGTCTATGGGATTGACACTCATGTACAATAGTGTTGCCAGAACGCAGAGAAACCTATACCCAGAACTGTCCATTCACTTCCAAGAGGGCCAGGAGTCGATTATCCTATCCAGGCGGTGTGTTTAGCACCCCAAGAAGCACCCCAACGAAGCCAACCCAGGTAGGACAGTCTGTGAATGGGCCATCGCTATCAGTATAGCATGCTGCACAGAACATCTTGTCTTCAGAGGTGCGCCCCTACTTCCTGCTTATGAATAGCTGCACACGCCCACGTACAACAAGCATTGGCATAGCCAATAGGTCTCGCCTTTGGGGCCTTATAAGTGTTTAGCCAGAGCTATTGACTTTGCCAATGTCTTCAAGCTGTGCTGTAGAGAAGTGTGGCTGCTGTGCAGCATGCTGAAAAGTTATAATAAAAAGTGTCAGAAGCATTTTTGTTACTTTATATATGACCAAGAAGGCATTATGTAAAACTGAACGACCATATTAAAAAAGTATTTACAATAAAACATTTCCTCAGTTTTCTTTTGTTCTTGCAATGCTGGCAACTTGTTTCTGCCTATTGCAATGGTTGTTTTTTAAAGCTTTTTTTTTGAGGGGGCATAAACAATCGGAGGGTGAAGGTTGGGAACTAGTACCTGTATTATAACACTAGCAGCGGCCAGACGCTAGGGGAGAATCAACAGATGCCAGATTCCGAGAGCAGGCTGAGGTGGTGCTGAGTGATGCTGAGGTGGTAGTGGTGGTGGTGGTGACTGTTGCGGAGACGATGCTGAGGTGATGCTCAATGATACTCAGGTCTTGCTGAGTGATACTGCTGTGGTGCTGAGTGATGCTGTGGTGGTGCTGAGTGATATTGTCTTGGCGCTGAGTGATGCTGTGGTGGTGCTGAGTGATATTGTCTTGGTGCTGAGTGATGCTGTGGTGGCCCTGAGTGATGCTGTGGTGGCCCTGAGTGATGCTTTCGTGGTGCTGAACGATGCTGTGGTGGTGCTGAGCGATGCTGTGGTGGCGCTGAGCGATGCTGTGGTGGCGCTGAGCGATGCTGTGGCGGCGCTGAGCGATGCTGTGGCGGCGCTGAGCGATGCTGTGGCGGCGCTGAGCGATGCTGTGGCGGCGCTGAGCGATGCTGTGGCGGCGCTGAGCGATGCTGTGGCGGCGCTGAGCGATGCTGTGGCGGCGCTGAGCGATGCTGTGGCGGCGCTGAGCGATGCTGTGGTGACGCTGAGTGATGCTGTGGTGGTGCTGAGTGATGCTGTGGTGATGCTGTGGTAGTTCTGAGTGATGCTGTGGTGGTGCTGAGTGATGCTGTTGTGGCGCCGAGTGATGCTGTGGTAGTGCCGAGTGATGCTGTGGTGGCGCCGAGTGATGCGGTGGTGGCGCCGAGTGATGCTGTTGTGGCGCCGAGTGATGCTGTGGTGCCCCCTAGTGATGCTGTGGTGCCCCCTAGTGATGCTGTGGTGACCCTGAGTGATGCTGTGGTGGTGCTGAGTGATGCTGTGGTGGCCCTGAGTGATGCTGTGGTGGCCCTGAGTGATGCTGTGGTGGCCCTGAGTGATGCTGTGGTGGCCCTGAGTGATGCTGTGGTGGCCCTGAGTGATGCTGTGGTGGCGCTGAGTGATGCTGTGGTGGCGCTGAGCGATGCTGTGGTGGCGCTGAGCGATGCTGTGGTGGCGCTGAGCGATGCTGTGGTGGCGCTGAGCGATGCTGTGGTGGTGCTGAGCGATGCTGTGGTGGTGCTGAGTCATCCTGTGGTAGTGCTGAGTCATCCTGTGGTGGTGCTGAGTCATCCTGTGGTGGTGCTGAGTCATCCTGTGGTGGTGCTGAGTCATCCTGTGGTGGTGCTGAGTGATGCAGTGTTGGCCCTGAGTGATGATGTGGTGTCGCTGAGTGAAGCTATGGTGGTGCTGAGTGATGCTGTGGTGGCGCGGAGTGATGTTGTGGTGCTGCTGAGTAATGCTGTGGTGGCGCTGAGTGATGCTGTTGTGGCGCTAAGTGATGCTGTGGTTGTGCTGAGTAATGCTGTGGTTGCACTGAGTGATGCTGTGGTTGCACTGAGTGATGCTGTGATGGCGTTGAGTGATGCTGTGATGGCGTTGAGTGATGCTGTGATGGCGTTGAGAGATGTTGTGTTGGTGCTGAGTGATGCTGTGCTGGCTCTGATTGATGCTGTGCTGGCTCCGATTGATGCTGTGGTTGCGCTGAGTGATGCTGTGGTGTTGCCGAGTGAGAGATAGAGTGAAGATATAATGCCCAATTAGAGAGGGTGGTGAGAGAGAAAGAGAGAGAAAGGGTGTACATAGAATAAAGAGTGGAGCGGGATAGAGAGAGAGAAAGAAGGGGAGAGAGAGTGAATGAAGGAGTTTGAAAGAGAAACAGATAAAGGGGTGAGAGAGAATGAAAGGCTAAAAAGATAGAGAGGGGAGAGTTAATTAAGTAGAGAGAATTAGAGAGGGGAGAGAGAGAGAGAGAAGGAGAGAGACAATAAGAGTGGGGGGTGGAGTTTAAATAGAGTGAAGAAGTGACGCGGAAAAAGTAACCTTAAATATAGCTTTGTGCTTTGCGCGAATAAATATAAAAATAAAAAACAGAGTGAGACAAAAATACTGGTAATTAGGCTGTGACTCCCAATATAAAACAAATAGCGATATAAGGTGAAATCAACCCACCGAAGCAATATTTCTAACTAGACAAAAAAAAGCTTGCATTTCAATGCTAATCGCTGTTGTTTTTCATGTGACTGTAGTCCAGGGCCGTCAGTTGGTAATGTGAGCTGCTGCTGCGATTGAAACATCAGAGTCCAGAGAGTTAATGAGCCATGACGAGGAAATGAGGAAGAGATAGGAAACCCAGATGGCAGCTCAGCTGCGCGCGTGCACGCCATCGTGAACGCAAGCTGGTCGCCAGCCGAAAGCCAGTGGGTTTGCACTTCCAAAACCCGCTTACTAAAACTCTCGGCCAGACCAGCGCAAGCGCTGGTGCAGGCTGAGACCTAAAAAGGCCTTTGCAACCCACTCACTAGAAGGAGATTTGCAGGTGGGGGGAGGCCAGCTCTGGTCAGGTATACATCTGGCCTCTGGACCCATTGTGTGTTCCCAGTCATTCAAACATCTGTCATCTGGATTCATATGTTCCCCTAAAGTTTCAGTGCAGGATCAGCATGCCCTCCGCTAGATCCCCACTGTTGTGCTTATGGCACCTTTTCACTTGCCATTTAGCAGTGCTCTCACAACGGCCCAACCTTTGGTTCCCCAGAGCTCTCTTCTTGAAGCCGCTTCCACACCAAGGTACTCCAAACCCCACCCCTAAGATCAGGTTTGGAGGCCCAGTTCTGCACATGTGTACACGGTTGCGGCTGTGTCTCGGCTACGTCGCAACATCTCTTCTGTTGCTGCGCTTCTCTATTCTCCAACCAAATAGGACAGTAGACTCGGACACCACCAGAAACTACAGTTCTTGTGCTTATTTTCGTTCCATATGTATCACACATTAAAAAAATGGGTTGCGTACAGCATTAGAGAAGGGAACAGATGGGGATCTGCAACAAAACAGGAAAAAGCATACACTAGTATGATAGTTATTAAACAATTCAAATTATATATGAGAATTTAATTTAGTTATTCCACATTTTGAGTTCATATATGTGTATTAATATGAAGTTACTGCAATTGAAACAAAATCATTACGTTGTGCTTTAGTGTGTTTTTCTGGCTTAGGTTAAACTAGGCCTCAATTCGGCCTCAACTTCATCATTTAAAATGGCTGCCATAATATGATGTTCATTGTGTGTTTATATTTCTCGTTTGACACTACATGCAGCAAGATGTGCCCTGTTTATTTTATATGACATATTGTTCTCAAGGAATTCGCTTAAGGAAGTCTTTTTGCTACTTGCCAAGGCTCTTTCTGCTAGCATACTCTTTGCATTTATTCACAATTATTTTCTGTTTTTTATGTAATTTTCCATTCTGAAACTGACTTTATAAATCGCTGGATTTGGGGGCAAGCCCGAAAGACTTGAATTTCAATAGGCACGCTTCCAGGTTCTCAATGGATTTGCTGGATATTTGAGACTTAGTCTATTATTCTGGTTGTGCTTATTGTTGGATTGTTTCTGTAACCGATGGCATTCATGCAATAGATTTCTATGCACTTAAACTGATTCAGAGACTGCTTCTATATTTGCATTTTGCTTATTTTTCTGAACTGCACGTTGATTTGAATAACCCTTCATGGTTTTCCTAAATTTCTTATCTCAAACTCCCTTTCTGAGTCAGTCCCTTCATATAATCTATTTTGAAATACTGTTTTGAATCTTGTCTCTAGAAAAATATTAACTCAGTTCCTGAGGTCAACACCATCCCGAACACGCAATTAGGCACACTATCATGCAAATTATCTAAGCAGTAGCACACCTACAGTGTTTGGCTTCCAAAGTGGGAGACTAGAGGTAAGATAAGAGATCTCCTTTTGAGATAATTTTTGTCCCTGATCTGTATTTTGTCTATAGTTTCCAAAGGTCCATAACTTGGATTATTTGCTTTGTTCCAGTGTTGTTCCTGAGCAAGGTATTGTGAGTATTAGTAGGGTGGAATGAATTCTGAGTGATTGAGAGTGGTTTTAGCATGTTGCTGGTGCATTATGGGATTTGTAGTTTGAGTGCACATTTGTGTTGACTAATAAATTATATACTGCATGGGAACTTTTTGGCTTGGTAATTTGAGGTTCGTTAGTTCAGTTCATTAGGTGGTTTGAATACTGTGATTTTTATGTTTTTGTCATATTTGTAAAATAGAGAATTTATAATTGTCATTGTGTTTGTTTGATGCTTTGAATGATATATGCATTGAAGAAAGTGTTGAACGTTTATGTTCACTGTTGGTTAAGGTAATCTGATTTGTCTTAATCCAAGATCTCGAGATTAGCGTCTGCAGGCAGGTGTTTTTTTCTGAGGCGCCGCATACACACATAGAAGCCGCTATGCCGATATCAATATTAACAAGAATCTTAGAAATTATTGAATGTGATTAACCCCTTTGGTGTGGATGTCGGCCGGTTATTGCTCCTCTGCAGGGGAAAACAATATTGATACAAACTCAGAATATATGCTACAAGGGCAAATTGTTTTTATTTGAATGAGTGTTTCCCCTGGGGGATGCGATCACGCCCCCCAGGAGAAAACAAAATGGCACACATACATTCTGGGGATTGGTCCTGCTGCCATATGGGCCTACTCCCTGGGGGTGTATAATTTATTTGAACCATATGTTTTCCCTTGGAGGCGTGTTTTCACCCTTCAGTGGAAAGCAAAGTGCCCCACAGGACCACCAGGGAGTTCTTGATCTGAATATTAGCAGAAATATTGCCTGCAGCAAACACAAAGGAATGCAGTGTTCCATACCATGCAAAACACAAATACGCACTGTGTTTTCACAAGTTCATAACTGGCACAGTGTTAAAATGTGGGTTACCTTTGAGGGAATTCTTTGACTTTTTGACTGTCAAATACTTTGCACCCATTTGACAAATCTCCACAAAACTTTCCAAACCTACAGCTTTTTCTACATTGCTGTATGATATAAAGTTTTGCGGTGATCGGTCAAGGTCGTGCAAAGGAATAAGGTGGATCCCAAAAACGTGCTTTCCACCAATGTTTTTTCCATACACGTTGTACTCACGAATAGCACGCAAATGTGCGGTCGGATTTCCCTGAAATGTGGCAGGATTATGGTGTGCAGATGATCCTTGTTGGTAGTACAAGTAAGTAGGGTAAGTATTTTTAAAATTATACGGCATTAAAGTTAGTGATATCTCAGGCCGCTGCAGTTTTGCGAAATTTCGCTGTACATAGCAATGACAAGGTATTATGCTAATGACTGCCATTACAAAAGTTAAAGGCAGCCATGTTATTTAAGTACACTTTGGCTGTGTTCTGGGTTAGGGCGTTAGATATAGGTAAGTAGTAGATCTTATAATTTTTCCCTAGCTATTACCACTTTATTAAAGTGGTAATGACTAGGGAAAAACATTGAAAGTCTTCCATATATTAATAAAAATGTAGAGAGTTCCACGGTACATCCTAGAAAGTAACGCAGTTTAAAAAAAAAATATATATATATATATCAAAAAATATAAAATACACTGTACTACACTATATTTTACAAATATAGGGTACTACAGTGTATTTTGAATTTTTCACAAATTTAATTATTTACAGAAGTCTGTGGAGTACCCTGGTAATACCTACGAATTATTGTGCTACTTTAAAAAAAAAAAAATTACATTGTTAAAAGTTATAAATACACTGTACTACACTATATTTTACTAATATAGTGTACTACAGTGTGTTTTTAATTTTTTAATATATTTTTTATTTTTCCTGTTACTACTGTGGTACTTTGTAGGTACTAGCACGGTTCTCCGTCAACTGTTTTAAAAGTATACATCCATTTCACTACCTATTACCGTTTTAATAAAGTGGTACTAGGCAAGGAACAACAATAAAACATACTACTTACCTATATCTAAGGCCCTAACCCAGCTAGTGTGTGCTGAAAACTACATGGCTGCCTTTTACGTTTTGTCAAGACAGCCATTAGCCAATCATATACTGCTTTGCCAACGGCATGTACAGCGGTATACAGCAAAGTTATCACAGTATACCGCAGAACAATATATAACTAAGTATTTTGAGACTTATAACCTTAACACTTCTTGAACTATTTACACCTACTCCCAAAAAGTACAATTTACACCCCATAATCTATATTACTGCCACAATACATCTACATCTGTTCACCAACTTTCACACTACGTCTGTTTAAACTACCAAAGTCCACTCCACACTATTAAACTTTAAACCAACCCACTCTACGTCACTCCATGTAAATCCACTGTATGACACTCCACTGTACCCTATTACACTGTACGCCACCCCGTTCTACAACACTCCAGTGTATGCCCCTCCACTCTACGATACTGCACTGTACGCCACTCCTCACCACTTTACGCTATTACACTTTACACCACTCTTCGCCAATGCACGTCACTTAAGTCAACGCCACTCTAATGTATGCCACTTCCGACGTGCGCTATTCCACTGTACGCCCCTCCACGCTATTCCTCTTTATACAACTCCACTCTACTCTACTCCACTGTATGCCTCTCCACTCTACACCACTCCACTGTATGCTATTCCACTCTGCGCCACTATACTCTACCTCCATCCAATCTACGCCGCTCCAATATATGCCGCTCTTCCGTACGTTATTCCACTCTATGCCACTCCACTGTACGCTATTCTATTGTACCACACTCCCCTCCACGACACTTCACTGTACGCTATTCTACTCTACGAAACTCCATGACTGCACTCTACGACACTCCACTGTACTCTACTCTGTCACTCCACTCTCCCTTAATGTACCGCAATCTACTCTACGCCACTTCACTGTACAGCACTGTAATCCACTCTGTAGCACTCCACTCTAGGACACTTTCCAACACTCTACAGCCCACCAGTCCACTCCACTGTACGACACATCACACCACACCACTTTACTCCACTATATGCTATGCCAGTCCACTCTACTCCACTCCATGCCTCTCTATCTATACACACTACTCACCTCTACACTATACCACTCCACTGGGCTCCACACCACTATACTCCCCTGCACAACATTGTATCCCACTCTAACCCCCTGTAAGACACTCCACTCTACACCCCTCCACTCTACTCTACCACACTCTACTCCGCATTATGCAACTACACTCTACAAGACTCTACTGTACTGTGCACCACTATACCATGCTGTACTCCACTCTATGCCCCTACACTCCCACTGTACAACTCTCTATTCCAATCTGACACACAACTCCACTGTACAAGATGCCACTACAATTAATGAGTTTACTAGACTCTATGCTATGCCTCTCCACTCTAAAGCACTCCAGGCCACTCTACTGTACAACACGCCACTCCACTCCACTCTGACACTTTTCTCCACGCTATTAAACTCCACTTCACTCCATCTACGATACTACACTGTACGACACTCTCTTCCACTCTACTGTATTACACTGAACTCTATGATTTGAAACACTTTTTTTAACATTAAAAAACAAAGGTTTATTTATTTTAGGAAAATGTTATTTATTCTTTCTACACAAACTTAAACTGCAAAAACATTCGAAATTCTAAAGTTGTAGTTATACCTTAAATTTATAATTTACACACCATCTTTAAAGTACTATAACTTTATTTACTTTATATACAAACCAAACTTAAACTGCACAAACATTAGAAATTCTAAAGTTATACTTGCACCTAAAATTTATAATTTACCACAGCCTTCAAATTATTATAACTCATGCACCTCCATACACAGTATATTGAACTCAGTAACCACACTACATTAACTATTACTCGCGCCTTCTCTATGCCCTTTCATATTACATCACTTATATTATCTGAAATTATAGCATTTCCGTCATCAATTATGACATCGAAATCACATAATTTGTGAGAACACAGTGAATGGTCGAGTGGTGAGTTATAATTAATAACAAACAGTCCTACTGGTCTACTCGCACATTTTGGGTAACACACCAGCCACGAGCAGAGATCAGTTTTTCCTATCGCAGCGTATGTTGCATTTCAATGATAATTCTGTTGGTTTGCCCCAGGACCATCTAGACCATTAAAAGTTGTTCAAAATTCGAGATGTCATGGAATGTTTTTCGGGGAGGTTTCCAGAGATTTAAACTCCTGGATAGAATATATCCATTGATGAGTCCTTGATCTTGTAACAAGGGCAGCTACTGTTCAGGCAGTATATACTGATCAAAACAGCTCGTTGTGGCATCAAAATATACATGCTATATGAAAGTTCTACTGGTTATGTATAAAGAGAGTGTATACAGGAGAGGACTCCACTCTAAATCCTGTAGGTTGCCATTCCAGTCTAGAAAACCTGGCAAAGATTGTATGGGAGCTTGTCCAACCACTTCTTCATAAAGGTTATAACCATTATGTGGACAACTTCTTTACAGGAGTAGAGCTTGTTCAGAGAGCTGTACAAAGCTGGCACTGTGGCATGCAGTACGATTCAATGTCGTTACACAGGATTCCTGCAGGAGCTTGTTTGTAAGAAGCTCCTAAAATCCCAGAGCACTGCACTGTGCTCCAATGAACTCCTCACAGTCAAATTCTCTGATCAACAGATGGAGAGATCACTTCCCCGGACACAGTTTGGGGTAAGAAGGCTGAAGCTCACAAGCTCACCTGTATACTTGATTACAACAAGTACATGGAGGAGTGGATA
Organism: Calotriton arnoldi; assembly: GCA_963921515.1. Taxonomy (NCBI): domain Eukaryota; kingdom Metazoa; phylum Chordata; class Amphibia; order Caudata; family Salamandridae; genus Calotriton; species Calotriton arnoldi. Next base: position 1,642,007 of record CAWUFW010001729.1, read on the forward strand.
AAAATGATCAGGAACTCCAGCCACACAACGAGTCTCGTAAAACTTGCATATAGTGCCCTAGTATATACCTTTCAATGGATTTGCCGATGCATATATTCCATGTGCCACTACTTCACTATGCAAGCAGCCTTTCAAATTATTTACTCTAGTTGAGAAAATCTTGGACTTGCTTATTGCCTCCTTGACACTTTTATCCGCAGTCAAAATGTGGGAGATGTTCTGTTCTCTGGATGACAAGCGCATTACAGTGACCACACTGCACATAACAGTAGATGGAACATAGGCCACGTTGTCATGGAGTACCTTGTATGGCAAATCTAAAGCCTTTAGTAGTTTTTGAAGTCCTCTTTAGGGAAGTTAGGACAGTCTTCTCCTGCATGTTTACCTTAGTTTCAAAGGTAGATATACTCACTCAGTTCAAGTAATCTAGGCCCTGAGGCATCCTCGGATGCCCCCCAACTCACATTCACAAACTGGAAGGAGTTGGATTTATCACAGTGAGTATGCTGAAGACGTATGAAAGACACGTCTTTCTGAGCCCCAGGTGGTTCTCTTGGGAGCAGTTTGTAAAGATTCACTTGGCATGGGTTCATTATAACTCAGAACCTCGAGGAAGGCAGATACCAGACAGGCACTAAAACGTAGTCCATGTTTCTTTTCTTTTGTGAAACTTCTTGATTCACCAACCAACAACATGCCTGGCCAGTTCCGTGTAGAGGTTTGCTTGTGGTGTGATTGTATGCAAGATGGTTGAAGACTGAGTGTCCTGTGGCATATGAATGTGATGGGCTCTTGAATGGCAGCGGTATATTGATGTGAGTGTAATGCTGTATTTTACTGGGCCAGTGTCTGGTGGTATGGAAGTCTTTGTGTGCGGTCCGTGACAGTACAGAACTACTAAAGACATTAGTTTTTGGTGCACAGTGTTAGCGTGGCTCATGTCCTGTCCATTGGTATGTGCAGTGCTGTGACTGTAATACACTTGTCATACGGTGAACAGAACATCACCCATTTTCTAACAAAGGATGAACATGACAAGCAGGCCACAAATATAACCAGTTTGCATAGTGTTGGGTGCAGAGTTCTGTGTACTGTTATGTATTTGTAAAGCACACTATCACCCAGGAGGATATCTTGCTGCCGATGCAGGAGTAACGAAGAGAACGGAATCCGATTGGGATAAATTAAAACCTGCGGTACTTAGTACTACAAAGAAAAAGTAATTTAACATTAGATATCTGAGGGAATCCTGATTGCCAACAAGTCAATATTATTTAATTATTTATAATTTACCTTATTTATTCGAAGTGCCACACAGAAAGGTTATATTTTCCTTTAGACTTCGGTGTCTCTGTACAATGTACATACATTAAATCATATCTTTACCCAACATACAACATAAATTACAAAAAAGTTTTTTTTGCTTGTTTCTCATCCTTTGATGCAAGTTTGAAATGTATAGGTGTTTATCTTATCAGTTAGTTTGTAATTCACCTGGAAGTAGTCAAGATTGCAGGGAGTCAGACCAAGAGCCCGCCGTTTAATAATTGCTCCTTGTGATCTAGATTAATTAGAGATACAATTCCCCTTGCAAGGACTTCGATTGACCTTGGTTTGATCCATTCCTGGGTGACAGGAATTTGAGGGATTTCTGTGGATTGCGTAAGTTTCCATCAGAGAAATGTAAGGAAATGCATGAGGTTAGTCAATGTGTGCGGGTAGGAAAATGTAATGGTATCCTCACAAGGCACCCCACCCTGCAGTCACCTGGCTGTCTACATTTTAAAAATGCGTGTGGTTGATAGGTTTCCCTGGGTGATGGCGGGGCCCGGCCCTAAAGATTGCAGCTACCTCTATCGCGGATCTCTCCATGTAGCATTATAGGGACTTTTGTGTCACAGTCTTGACCTACTGACACAAGCGGGATACAGCAGTTATCGGGAGACATGAGGGAACACAGAGTGGTATGAAATTTGTGTATTCCTCACAGATTCCGGACCTTTCCAGCACAGACAAAAAAGTGAGGAAAATGTGTGTTTTTTTCCAAACTTTGAGGTTTGCAAAGACTCTGGCTAAAAAAACCTGATGAGATCCATGCAAGACACCACCTTGGACTTCCCTGGTTGTCTAGTTTTGAGAAATGTGTGACTTTGGTAGGTTTCCATTGGTAGCGGCTGAGACGATACCCAAAATATGTATGGCCACGACCAGAATGGTCTAGGACATAACAGTATATTGCTTTTGTGAAGTGCCCATTGTGACAAGAAGTTACAGATTAAAATGTTATCACAAATGGCTGTTTTTTCCTACTCATTTTCAATATTTTTTTTTCATTAGGAGAGAAAAAAGACTTTTTAGTGGAGCATTTTTTCTGCCCCTCCTCTCCCCCCCCAAAAATGAACCTACATTTTGGCTATTTTCACTGTACTTTCCTGAGGAATCCACAAACCCTGAGTACTTTCAGAATCCCTTGATATTGGGAAAAAAGAACGGAAACTTGGTGTGCACACCTTATGTGGAATAAAAATTATGGATGCCTAGGCATGAAGTTTCCTCCAATATCCAAAACAGGGCTTAGCACTGAGGAGGAAAAGCTGCAGCAGCTACAGGGTTAACTTAGGTTGATGTTTATTCATTCTTTGGTGCACAGGAGTAAAATGTGCTAATCAGGGGTGGACTACTGCTGGATGGGAATCTGTCTTAAAATTAATTGTGATACACAAGTGCTGCAAAAGTACTAATTCTGTTACTACGGATTGTGATGTTGATTTCTTTGTTTTCCTTTGTTTTTAGGTTGAGCAGACAAGATTTCATTTGAGTGTGTTTGGTGGTGAAAGGCATTCTGTTGATTTCTATTCACAGAAAAGTCATGTTGAAATTGGCTGACCGGTGCAGAGATTCCCGCTGGGATTGGTGAGACCTCACCACAAATCATGCTGCCATTGTTTGGTTGCCACTGTAGGTCGTGGTGTGATTTGTTGACCTTTGCCACGGCTGCACTGGGATTGGTTGATTGCTTGTGCAGTTATTTCATGTGCTTTTGGGATTAGTTTGAGTGAGAATAATTCGCCTGCATTTGAAATGATGACAGATGTTGGCAAGGGAGAGGGCGAGAGAGTGAGTGTGTGTTTGTTTTAAAGACTGGCTTGAGTTTGAGTTCACTTCTAGCGACAAGGAATGCAATTTCCTTTGGAGGGTATTTTAATATTTTTAATACTAGAAAGCTTGATTTTCTGAGACATGCAATGTGTGAAAGATAGCGGCAACCTAGACCTACACAATTTAAATCATTAAATGAATGGGATTGAGTTGCCACAGGAAAGGAAAGAAAGGAAAAGAAACCGCAAGATAGAAATACGATGCGTCAGTGGTTCGCATCCAAGTGGGGCATGGAGAATAGAAAAGATAAAATGCAAGCTGTTAGAGTACTTTCTGTGATTGTCAATGAATCAAACGAAAAGAAAATTGAAACTAAAATTGATGATTCTAAAAATAAAAATCGAAAAAGACGAAGAAACTGATTCAGATTTGGAGGATAATTTTCTATTTTTTTTTTTGTTCTTTTTTTATTTTTTTTAAAGTTTTTTATTGAGTGAGAAAACAGAGTTTATACAAAGACAGTTCGAGCTCCTACAGGAAAACTCACACAAATTTTTAACCGTTTTTCTCCCCCGTAACGGTGCAACCCCCACCCCAACCACCAATCAAAAACACATTGCCTGATGAGTTTTTCAAACCTAAGGTCTAAGACACCTTTATCCAGAATCTTTCTCTTGTCTGATTTGGTAGTTCCTTAACGGAGGATAATTTTCTAAATGACCTATTAGATTCTAGACCCTCTCCTTACACAGATTTTGCACAGACGCAGAGACCACCCCTACTTGATATGGTTCTAGGAACAACAGGCATGAGTACACAAGAAATAACACTCGGTACAGCAAGTGCTCTGCCTGAGAGTATTAGCCAGTTTTACCTGGTTCTAGTGGAATTTCAACTGCAGTTGTACATACAGTGGTTCTTGTTATTGAAGCCTGAGAAAAGAGAAATTAATATTGCTAATTGAAAATTTTAATTTAGGGAAAATTTGCAAGGTACAATTGACACAAAAAGACTGCTTGTGTATAAATCAGATGAACTGCGGTATTTAATTCAAGAAGCAGTGAGGTGTGCGAATGAAGCATTCGATAAGCTTGAAGATTTAGCAAAAAAATGTCATATTGATTTATACAAAACTCAGAGCTTGTGTAAAAATTACAGAATGGAATTGAGTGAGGCAGAAATAGTAAACATGGGTTTGCTGACTCTGCTAGCCCACATCAAAGAATTGATTGATTCCATAAAAGATTAGAGAGACTTAAAGAAATAAAAGGACAAATGGAAGAAGAAAGCTAGCTCTATAAAGAAAAATACTGAACAGAAAAGAAAGTGAGTGTGGTCACGAGTGAGTCTGAAATGGAACCGGTTTTGACAGAGTTTCCCTTGCGAGAAACGCATGGAGGGAATTATGTGCATGTGTCTTCGACCAGGGGTGATCTCTTTGCTTTTACGACACATTTTTTAAAACTGAGGCTAGAACCAGACAGGTGTAACACAGAGGTTAACAGGCTAGTGATTATTTTGAAAGTGCTTTGGGTTGATTTGAATACACTGTTTTGCCATTGTTGATTCTAAGGATTTGTGGATGGAATGCCAAGCAGCTGTTGCATGGCCTACAGAGGAGGTGCAAAGTAGGGGTGGACGGAACTTGCAGATTTTCACTCCATGGAATTCGGCAGTGTTACATGAAAACTCTGCGAGATTCCGCAGAGTTCAGCGAGCGACTGTATCGGCACGTCACACTGATTTTTAGCACCAGGAGCTTGTACTGAGACTGCAAAATCATCACGAATGGCACCATGAAGTGCGCCAGAGGGCGCTGCTTCCTTGCTGCCGCTCGAGTAGATTTTCTACTCAAGCGGTAGCTTTCTTACCACAAATGATCACGACTGCCTGCATTGAGAAAATCTCGCTGGGTGCTGTCCAAGCATCCGAAAATTGAACTAGGCGATGCCAATTCTCGCTCGCCAACTTAACGTTTGGGAGCTGAACGCGAGACAAAACTCTGCCAGGTGGCAGTTGGCGGAGTGGTGGGCAAAACTCCGTGACCTCCACCGATGGAGTGGAATGAATTGCCCAACCCTAATGCAAAGAGTTCAGCCCAATAATCAACAACAGCTTTCACTGGAATCAGAAGAGGTAATGAAGCCTGTTATAGAAATGATGATAAAGCAGGGAATTGTAAGACAGATGCTGGGTAGTTCATGCAATTCACTTGCGATTGGCATTAAAAAACCAAGTGGAAGATGTTAGAAAAATAAATAAAATTGTAGTCATGTGTTGTCCAGTGGTACCGAATCCTGCTGTAATTTTGTTTCCGATTCCCATGGTTGCAGAATGGTATACAGTTATTGACTTATGCCAAATGCTCTTCTCCATTCCTCTCCATGAGGATAGCAAATATCTTTTCGATTCCTCAATAAAATTCTTGTTTGGTGTTGAATCATACAGGGGTATCCAGAAAGCCCTCCAATCTTTACTCAGATTCTAAAAAAAGAGTTTGAAAGTTGCAATTGCCCTATAACTCGGTAGTAGCATCAAAGACTAAGGAAGATTGAAATTTGGATACAATTGAGCTCTTGAAACATATTGCTGACAACAGTCATATGGTTTCAGCAACAAAGATGTAATACTGTAAGAAAGAAATGATTTATATAGCCCACCAGATTGAAGAGTGGGCAGGGAAAGTATACAAAGAACGCATTTCTGCAATTCTGAAAATGAATCCTCCAACTACCCTAAGAGAAGTGAAGATATTCTTGCAAATAGTTGACTACTGTAGCCAGCAGATTCCAAATTTTTCCCTGATTGCAAAGCCTTTAATAAGACTTACTCCCAGCAATGTAGAGGGCCTGTTGCCGTTTGATGACTAATGCATGAAAGCCTTCCTAGAACTCAGAGAGTCTCTGCTGCGCACAGGCTCTACGAATGCCTAATTATGATAAAGAATTTTTGCTTTACAGCCACAAAAGAAATTGGGGTGCTTTATCTGTTTTAGCTTAAAAACATGGTTGTTTGTAGTCCGTTTTAGCTGTTTGCCTGACAACTGAGCAGAGTGAAGGAAATGTTATGGGTCATACACTTATCATATTAGTAGCTCATTCAGTTGAGATTCTTCTGACTCAAAAGAACTTTGCATCTGGCAGCCCCCTTACTAAGTATGATCAAACAATAGTAGCAACTGAAAATATTCCTATCAGAAGGTACAATACCTTAAATCTTGCAACGCTGCTACCAATTCCAAGCAATGGCAAAGATGATGAAGATACCAATCAGGACTGCATCAATGTAGCAGAGTTATGCACCAAACCAAGACCAGATTTCAAAGACGTTCCTCTTGAAGTGGCTGATCTAACTTTGTGAATGGTGCATGTCTGACAGACCATCGAGGAATATTGAGAGCCACTTATGCAGGCTGTTCCATTTCTGAAGCTGATGAAGCATCATACTTGTATGCCGTAATTTCAGCACAAGTAATAGAACTGATTGCCCTGACGAGCATTTTGTCCAGGAATATAACTGAGTGTCCAGATTTACATACACAGCTAATATGGATTTGGAGTGGTACACGACTTTGAGCAATTATGGTCACTAAGTGGCTTCATAACCTCCTCTGGTACCCCAATATGTAACAGAATATGCATTCTAAATTTGTTATAAGCCATACAGCAACCTAGATATTGGTTGTAAAGTGCATTGCTCATATGTCTGGTGATGATATGGTTACCATGAGCAATCACTATGCAGATGAGGTGATACAAAAACTGAAGATGCAGAAAATGTGAATTGTTTTTCGTTGAATCCAATAAAGGCAATGTTAAGTTAATGCAGATAATTAAACGAGGGTGTACCAGAGGATGAAAAGAAAAGGGGTGAAATAGCTGGTTGTAAGAGGGATTACAATGATCTTTGGTTAACTCTAGAACATAAGTATGTTCTTCCACACTCAATACTGTAAGGCATGGCCGGGTTCCTTCATGGGCGCACACACAAATAGAGAGAGACAATATGGTCAGGATCTTTAAAACTATAGGCACAATACAAAATTCAGAAGTGTAGCAGAAGCTTTATGTCAAAGATGCATCACTTGTCAGACATGTAATCAGGGAAAGCATACACTGGTTACTACATAAGCAAATCTGAAAGACCATTTACTAGCCTTCGAGCATACTTCCTCAAGATGCCTGTCTACAATGAGTTCAGATATATTCTAGTGATAATCTGCTTGTTTTCTAAATAGGTGGAAGTATATCCAATCATAAGTGACAGTATGACTGTAGCCAAACTCTTGAGGAAATTAGTACAGAGTTTCGGCATACCTACTTCTACTGAGACAGACTGAGGAACTCACTTTAAAAACGGGATCCTAAAACCAGGGTGTACAGACTTAAAATTGAGCAAAGGTTCCACTGCAGTAACAGACCAGATGTCTCAGGTGTAGCTGAAAAGATGAATGGTGCCATTGAGTCCAAGCTTGTGAAGGTGTTTGTCTCAATGACCTTAAAATGGCCAGATGCTCTTCCTCTTGTTCTGATGAGCATTAGAAGTACTCCAAACAAAAAGACTGGTCTCTCTCCTTATGAAATCTTCTTGGGCAGGGCTATGTGGATTCCGTATATTTCTTAAGCAGCACTTGTATCAATAAGTGATGATATTATATTGTATTACTGTAAAGGAGTGACTGATGTGGTTCTCTCTTCAGGTGAATTTGGCAACACTGTCAACAAAAGAAGTCCATTCCCACACACAGCAACCAGGAGACTGGGTCTTGGTAAAAAAAAAACATGTCCACAGGAACTGCTTAGAACCACAGTGGAAAGGGCCTTATCAAATAAGACTTGTGACTAACACTACTGTGAAGTATTCTGGTATCCCACAGTGAATCCATGCAGTTCACACGAAGAGAGTGAAGATTGCAGATGAAGAAGTGATGACGCCAACTGTTGAGGGAGGAGAAAAGAATCCTGGTGAAGGTGGAAGTCAGTGTAGAAGTCACTTAATGGAAAGTCACCAGGTTGAAAATCAAGAAGAAAAGTTGCAAAGTCACAAGCAACAAGAAGAAATAGAGACTGAAATGCTAGTTCATGAAAAAGTAAGGCTGAAATCTGAGTCTCCAGAACTCCCAAAGGAAAACAATTCACAGTGAGTCAAGTTGCTGATGTAGATGAAAGCGCAAGTCCAGATGTAATGGAGAAGAATCAGCAATAGTCACAAGTCAAGAAACTGAATTTGAGAATGCACATTGAGGAGAAGAGTGCCTTGTATCTATGAGAAGAAATAACAGATTGCACTGGAAGACTCGCAGACCAGAATCAATTAGAGAAGAAACAGAAACAATCAGAGTTAATTCTGAGAATAGTGAAAATGAATCGCCTATAACCAAAAGACAAATGAGAGCAAGAGTGCTGAAGCGCAGAAAGTACAAGTCAACAGAGTGGACTTATCTAGCATCAGTGCCTGCAGAAGAAGAGTGAGATGTGGAAGTATATGATTTGAGAAATTGTTGCCAGTTCATCGTGCGGACGAACCAGAAGAAGAATATCCACTTTGAACTTTTGCAAAGTCTTAATGAACTTTGAGCAGATCTTGACCTTTACTTTTTGTAATTGAAGCAATGTTATTCCTATACGTTCCACTCCACAGCCTCAGCTGCAGTATCCTATTAAACGTGATGCTAAAGCGGCTGTTAAAAACATTCTTACTCAATTGAAGGACCAAGGAGTAACTGAACCCTGTGTATCTCAAATGAACAATCCTCTTTTTCCGGTTTTGAAACCCGATCATTCCTATAGCATTGTATTAGATTACAGACATTTGAATAGTCATACACGTACATTTGCTGTACAGAATACACACAGCACAGCACTGATTGATAATAATGTTCGTAAAAGATTTAAAACCACACTTGATATTGCCAACGTTTTTCAGTCACAATTTGGCTCCAGAGAAAAGTGATTGGTCCGCGTTTACCGCCCTTGGATCCCAGACTCTTGTACTGACATGTCATGTGTGTTTAGTGGATGTATGGCAAACGTGTTAAAGCAAGACTCTGTGTGTAGTGTGAGTATGGTTGCTATGACCGGCAGGATACATTTTGGATGGCCCATGATTTTACATGGCACAAGATGAAGGGTGAATGCAGTTTCCCCAGACAGTGGTAGTATATTGCCTGTGACTTGTGAGTGGAGATCCTGACATTGAAGTGAGGGGTGGATACAGGGATACCCTTAGAAATTCTCTGAGCACCTTTGTAGCAAGGGATTGCTGATTAGATTTTCTTAGCAGTGCTGCTTAGTGAATGCTAAAAGGGAGGAGATGACTCATCAGATTCTGTTAAAGGTGAGGAAGTTTCCAGGCAGGGCCTGTCCTTTTGCCTTTCCCCTTAACACATCTAAATTCACATTGTACCTTTGTTTTAGATACTCCTACTTGGAGCCAGCATCATCGCTACATGCACTGAAAGCCATCAATTTGCATAACGGCTTTATCTGCACTACAGCCAGGATATGAAAATTGAAAGGTAACTACCTGAAACCAGTTCCAAAGCCTTAGACAGTGGGTCCACATCCCCTGGCTGGAAAGTGAGTTTTAAAGTGGGATCTTCACCACCACGTTTTGTTCAAGCTCAAAGTTCTTCTTGAACAATGAAGGGAATTCTCTGCAGAGTATATAAGAGCTGCTGTGTAGCCAGGGCTAGTGTCAGCATGACTGTTAGTCTGCCAGAGTTGAGGAAACATTACCTTAAGTCTGCGTAACTTCCTGAATAAGCTGTGGGTCTGCCTAGAAGACTGCCCGCCTGATCAGAAAGGGAAGGGGAGTGCCTGGCCCTGCACAAGGAGAGACTGTCCAGGCAGAGAAGCCCAGCAAATGCTCATGATGCAAGGAACACCCAGAAGAAGCAATTTGTGGGTGGTAAAGCACCCAGTGCTGACCCAAGCTGAGAGATGGTCCCCCTCACTTCCTTGAGTGGTTCATTTGGCGAACAACGTGAAGCAACATTAACTTTCATCATCAGTGCGCTTTTCGGCATCTCCACACTGACCTAATGGACTTGCATGCTATATTAACTAGATTTGTGTCCAGACATTGTTGTGGCTGCAGCTGAGGACTCCCCCAAATGTCCAGAGGCCGCATTCACAAGGAGAGATGACTGTTGATCTTGGCCAGATGTGCCACAACTCCAATGTCCAAGAGACAGGACAACATCCATGAAACTGCTGCTGCCGGAGGGCTCTGTTGTGCAACTGGGAAAAATGCAGGATGTGTGGGACAATGCTGAGCAGCCCTTAACCCAGGCAGGTAACACAAGGCTGTACCTGAAAGATTGAGAGACTATTATTTGCCCCCAAATCTGTATAGTTAATCACAGTCAGTGTGCCATCCAAACTTTTATGAAGATAAGAGACTGAGGGGAGCCCAGCATTGGCCATTGACTGTACAGCCATAATAGTTTCCTCGCACAGGTAGGGGTTACATGGATATGACTGTAGTAGGACAGTTATCGCTGCCCCTGATAAACCTGGGTGGGAGTAGGCACTCAAAACATTGGTTACTGCCCCTATTGGTTAGAAGAACCCTGTACCTAAGGCCCATTACAGTGCATAGTATTATGTTTTGGTTAAGTTGTGCATTCCAACTCCTAACAGTATCTTCCAGAGAAACCTTTAACTGCTTACCATCGCTACCTTGAGAGTCTAGCACAGAAAGGTTGGTCTTGACCCTGTTTGTGAGTCATAGTAGGACAGACCATCGGCACCAGGGGCAAACAACCCCTTCCACCATAGCTGTGACACACTAGACCCTGCAGTCCCTGTCCCACCCACCCCCTGCCATTAAATTATGTTTGAAAAATTGATGACATCAGGTCAAGTAAATGCTTCGGGACCAAAAGGAATATCAACAGGCCCGCCCCCTCTTCAATAACACCTATGTGGCCATACTCCAGGCTTTGAACCTAGAGCCAGCTGGAGTCAGCAGATATCAATGTCCAGAAAAGCAAAATCAGCTGGGAGCCATGGGTAGAGATCAAGAAACCATGATAAACTCCATAGATAAGGAAGCGGATAGCTGGGAGTCACTACCACATGATGCACTGCGTGTGTACTTTTGCCACCTTTATGCTCTGGAAGAGAGATTCGCTCAAGTGATACTGGTAAGTGTCCCAAACACGTCTTTCCCTCTGCCTGAGATTCCCTACTGATGGGGTGAGGAGTATTTTCCCCCCACCACTCCCCTAGGTCCGCTGGGGTGATGCTTGTTTTGCCCCCGGGGTCTCCTGGCTGGCAACTGACACCTGAAACATGGGATTGCAATTAGTGGAACCCCGGCCATTAGCACAAGGTGGGCTCTGCATTTATAGAGGTTTGATAAATCTCAGTGAGAAACAAGTCAAGCTCTTGCATAAAGAGATGTTGCTCAGGTTCCAAGAACTGAGGAATTAAACCCTCATCTCCTAAATTTAAAGGCTGGATGTTGCCTTGGAACACAGGGCAGTAATTTGAACAATCACTAGACGGAAAGGGGGTGTGGTGACTTCCATTCCAGAGCAATGATTGTAATCCCGCTGACCCCTTTCTCTAGAGCCACAGGCCCTTTCACTGCTATGAAGGGGGTTTGGTGGCTAAGTTGGCTAATTATTCCAGTGGCGGGATCTGTTTGACCCTACGTTCACAGGTTTGTATACTGGCAGACATGCCCTTCCTTGCCCTTCTGCAGGCAATAAAATGAGTATGTTCAGTAACAATAAAGATGTGATATAGGGTGACATGAAACCCTTGAGTGGATGTGCGCCTTACAAAGGACCCATGCATTATGTTAAATGAGCCCCCATGCACCTCCAGTGCACGTCTCTCTGTAGATAGACTGCCTTCAGTATAGCAACAACGGGATAACTGGTGCCGATGGGTGTGCCTGTGTGAGGGTGCATGTGAGTGAAAGTGTGTCTCTGGCTTCATCTGTGCAAAGGGATGGAGGTGCTGTATTTATGCTGGGAAAGTGCCTATGGTGAAAATACTTACCTTCGGTAATGCCTTATCTGGTAGAGACCCTAGCATTAGTTTGTCTGGGTAGATGTTAAGATAAGGAGGCTTGGATGACAAGGCCTGAAGCCTTCCGGGCTGATGTTATTGTCACGAGAAAGGCAATCTTGATGGTAAGGAGCCTGAGTGGACAATTGTGCAGAGGCTCAAAGGGAGCACACATAAAGAAGGTGAGGACAAGATTGAGATCCCATTGGGGCATAACGAAGGGAGTGGGAGGGAACGTATGTTACAAACCTTTCAAAAACCTATGTACAATAGGGGATTGGAAAAGGGAAAGTTGGTCAGGCAACCGAAGAAAAACAGAAATTTCAGATAGATATCCCTTAACAGTGTCCAGAGCAGAGCCCTGCTGGGCAAGGGAAAGAACAGACGCACATGGAAAAGGAGGGCAGAAAGGGGATCACTGTGTCTTTTTGAACACTATGGCACACATTAATCCCAATGACAGACGTAAACTGTCTTTGTAGAGGGATGCCTGGTTGCCAAGATAACATTACAGACTTCGGGCGGAAGGTCATAGGCCATCAACTGTGACAGCGCAATCTCCACGCAAGAAAGTGGAGCGTTGACAGGTTCGGGTGGAGAGCTTGGGATACCAGACTCTACGTGCCCAGTCCAGAACCACAAGGGTGACTTAAACCCGGTCATTCCTGATCTTCTTGAAAACTCTGGGCAGGAGTAGTATTTGAATTGAATTTGTAAAGCGCAGGAATCACCCCCGGAGGGGTATCTCCGCGCTAGAGGAGCAGAATATGCAGAGCCAGGGCGGTCAGTTACTGGACAGTTCAGTCTTTAGAAGTCTACTAAAGTGGAGGAGATTAGTGCACTTCCAAACTTGAACGGGCAATGAGTTCCAGTACAATGGAGCAAGATATGCAAAAGCTTTGCCCCCGCCCGAAGTTTTCTGTAGCGGGGGATAACAAGCAGAGCTTTTTCCCCTGAACGAAGGAATCTGCCAGGAAGAGAGTGCTTAGGTTTTTCCATGCTGCAGATTAGGCCTCTGCTATGTAATGCTTTGTGGACTAAATTGCAGATTTTAAACTTGATTCTCTGACGGATGGGAAGCCAGTGAAGCTGCCGCAACAGTGGCCGGGAAGGGGTTCTGGGGGCCTGTTAAGAGCCAGGTAGGCTGCTGTATTCTGTACCACCTGCAGTCTATTCAGCAGGGATGCATTAGCGGACATAAGAAGGGCCTTGCAGTAATCAAGATGGCTGATTACTAAGGCTTGAATCAGGGTCCTGCGGACAGGGAAGGAGATGGAACACTCTACGGAGAAGACTCATAGTGTGGAAACAGGTACCTGAGGTGGCCATGACTTGGTCTCTCATAGTTAGAGAGTGGTCCAGTCGGACACCCAGATTTTTAGTCACAATTTTAGGGATATGGACTGAGCCTAACTCTGCGGGCCACCAGTCGGGGGACCACAGGGTTTGAGCGTTACCGAATAGCAAGATTTCAGTTTTAGCTGCATTAAGCTGGAGGAAGTTTTCGGTCATCCATCCGGAGATTGCTCGCATACCATCAGAGAAGAGAGATTTGGTTGAGACCATGTCATTATCAAAAGATAAGAGGAGCTGGGTATCGTCCGCATAGGAATAAGGGGTGAACCCATGGTCTCTGATGATCTTGGCGAGAAGGGCGACTTTCACATTGAACAGAGTAGGGCTGAGACAGGAACCCTGTGGCACCCCCTTAATGAGCTCCATGGTGCGTGACCTGAAAGGGCCCAAGTTGACAGTTTGGGTACACTGGTCCAGGAAACTCGCGAGGGGGGGGATCTGATTAGTACAGATTGTGGGGTTGGTGAAAGAATTGAGAACTTTGTAGAGTTCTGTAGTTGAATTGCCAGCTTGGTTTAGCCTAGAGGTAATGTGAACTTTCCGTGCCTTTTTAATATTGCTATGGTAGAGTGTGAGAGCAGTTTTATAGATTTCTTCTCCTTCTCTGTATGTGTTTTACCCCACGTTTTTCCAATTTTTTGCAATTAGATTTTTCCCTTCGAAGTTCGGAGGTATACCAGGCAGCATGTTTTCTATGGGAATTAGCGTGCTGCTGTTTTAATGGCGCCAGAGGTTCTGTGACAGATTTTAAGGACTCATGGAATGCCCTAAGCCTAGTGTCGATGTTGACAGGTTCTACATATGTAGGGGGTATAAAACCTTTCAGAAAGGAATCCTGCGTAATCTTGTATGGGCGAAAAGGTGTTCAGGAGGCCTAAGCCCCACTTGAGATGAAAAGCGTCTCTGAGTGGGTGCTGCCTTGGAAACTCCAGTGCAGAGAAATGCTGACATTGCCCGTTCTTGGCAGTGGCGAACAGATCTAACCAAGGCTCTCCCCATTGCTGAAAGAGACCTTGCACCATCTTTGGATGGAGACGGCATTCGTGATCTTCTAGGCACCTTTGGCTGAGTTGGTCCGCTTTGGCGTTGAGAGCTCCTGCCAGATGTTTAACCATCAGGGATATGCCCTGCTGTTCCAGTCATGTCTAGAGACGCAGGTCCTCTTGACAAAGGGTCCACAACCCCACCCCGCCCTACTTGTTGCAGTACCACATGGCGGTGGTGTTGTCCATGAACACCGGCACCAGCTTTTCCTGAATAGGCCTTGATGGGTTTCCCTGTGTACTGCTCACGATTTCCTTTACCCATGCTAGTTTGCACAGACCTGCTGCTTTTGCACATTATTTTAACCTTTTAAAATCGGCACAGACATTTGTTTTTAGGCGCTCTAATTTCTAAAACTGTTGAATGTTCTTGAATTTGAATTTGATTCGAAATGGATTGCTGCTTGGGCACTTACTTCCGGGTTCCCCGGTCTGCCACTGAGAGACGCCATCTTGGGCAGTGCGCTCTCTAGCTTCGTGGCTGCCGGGGCTATATAGATGCGCGCTGCGCGGACGCGCATCGGGCGCACCTAAGGCAAGCCCGTCTGCGCCCGTCAGTGTCCCGGAAGCTGCCAGTGCCAGCCATGCTGCCCGTTGGGCCCCGGGGAGAGATGGTAGATTGTGCTACACCAGGGATCTCTTGTGGGCTCTCTGTTCCCATTCCTGCCCTCATCAAGGTAACTGGGGTGTTCTTGCATGCGTAGATAACATCTGCCCGACCTGTGGCTTTAAGCTGGGTTTGGGCTCAGTTACTCCCGCCCAAACCAGCACCTCTACTAGCAGGCCCTTGAGGGCCCTCCCTATTTTGGCGGCTATGATCAATGCCCGTTCACTCAGGAAACATCATTTAGATGTCTTTGACCTCCTTGTTGACAGACCTGTCGACCTTTGGTTTATTACGGAGACTTGGCTAGATACTTCGTCTGATCCCATTGTCACCCTCGCCACTCCCGAGGGCTATAAGATCTCTAGAGCCGTTCGTCCAGAGGGGAGGGGGGGCGGAGTGGCTATTATTTATAAGAATAAGTGGGACCTTCGTAGGGGCGATGTTACTTCCTGGGGAGATTGTGAGACCCTTGACTTTAGCATCCGTTTCTCGGCTCACGTCACGCTGGGAGGCTCCCTGATTTACAGGCCCCCTGGCCCTGTGGGATCCTTCCTCCAAGCTTGGGGTGATGCTGTAATTCCCCGGGCTCTTCGATTCTCCCATTACATTGTCCTAGGAGATCTTAATATCCATCTTGATCAGGCAGACACTAAGGACTCGCTTGACTTCCTGGATGCTGTACATCTGGCCCAACTCTCTCAGTGGGTCAGCCTTCCCACTCGCCAGGCGGGTCATATACTGGACCCTATCTGCACCAATTTTCCGACCTCGCTGGAAGATCCGCGTCCGGTTCCATGGTCTGACCATTTTCTAACGTATTTCTCGTGGGAAGTATCTAATGCCGAGCCCTTAGGGCGATTTTACTGTAAACCAGCTTTTGGTAAAATTGATCCACTGGAGTTTAAACAGGCCTTGGATGCCTCCAGGCCCGCCCTTTCGGGGGATCTGGCGGGCCGACTTGCCGGATTCGCTAGCTGGATTTCTAACGCCGTAGATATGCTAGCCTCGTCCTCTTCACCTAGGCTGTCTAGGGAATCCCCATCCAAACCTTGGTTTACTCCTGACCTCAAAGCGCTTAAACATCAATGCAAGATTCTTGAGCGTGCGTGGCGTCGCAGTGATTACTGTCCTGCTGCCAAGTTGAAACTTAGACTTAAACAAAAAATCTACTATGGGGCTATAACTCAGGCCAAAAGGCAATTCTTCTCAGCTCGCATTGATTCTGCAAAAAACAATGCCAAAGAAATCTTCGCAATTGTCCAGAGTTTTACTTCCCCCACTGCCCGATCTAGCGCGTCTCCATCCACGGACGCCTGGTGCGACAATCTCTCCAATTTCTTTTTGGACAAAATTCGCACCATCCAGGCGGCTTTCTCCTCCTGTGACAATTGCACTGGGACAGCTTTGGAGTCATTGCCTGCTGATCCCAATCACTCCTTGTATGCTTTTAGGCCTGTGGACTTGCCTGACTCTCTCAAAATCCTCAAGGGTTTGAAGTCGGGCTCGCCCTCGTACCCTTGTCCAGCCAGACTGCTGACAGCAGCGGCAAAGACTATCAATACTGAAGTGAATGGCATCATTAATCTGTCCCTTCAGGAAGCCTATGTTCCAGAGGCTTGGAAGCAAGCCAAGATTCTGCCTCTTCTAAAAAAGCCGTTGCTTGATCCCCTTAGCCCAGGGAATTATCGCCCCATCTCTCTCCTGCCGGGCTTGGCCAAGGTGTGTGAGAAGGTGGTGAATAAACAACTCTCTGAGTTTGTTGAGAAAGCGGGCCTTCTGCATCCGGCCCAGTCAGGGTTTAGGGCCTCCCACAGCACCGAGTCTGCCCTGATGGAGGTCTCGGAGGCCATTCGGGAGTGCCTGGACGCCGGCGGGAGGGCAGCATTAATCCTGCTTGACCTCTCGGCGGCGTTCGACACGGTCCCGCATTCACTGCTCCTTTAGCGACTCGCCGAAATCGGTGTGTCGGGTACTGTTTGGGGCTGGCTCAGGTCCTTTTTGGAAGGACGGGTCCAGCAGATCTGGCTTCCTCACTCCTCTTCTTCTCCCCAGTCAGTGACCACTGGAGTCCCCCAGGGGTCCTCCCTTAGCCCCCTTCTCTTCAACATTTATGTTACACCTCTGGTTTATCTGGCAGAGGATCTGGGGGCTAAGGTTATGGCTTACGCGGACGACACCCAGCTTCTCTTCACATGGGATAAAAATGCGTACTCAGTCTCTTCTGCTCAACACTGTCTGTCTTCTGTTTACAAATGGCTGGTTGCCGCGCAACTCAAGTGCAATGAAGAGAAGTCTGAGATTCTCCTCTTTGGAAAATTCCCTCCCAATTTCAGGGAAACTCTTTGGCCACCCGAGTTCCCCCTGCCTACTTCCACAGGCAAGCCCGCCAAGAACTTGGGGATGTGGTTTGATGAGAACCTCTCCTTCCTTACTCAGATCAAAAAGCTTGCCGGCAATTGTTTCGGTCGTCTTAAAACACTAAGGAAGTTTCTCCCTCTCCTGTCCAGGGCTGTGAAAGAAACAGTTATCTGCGCTCTTATCCTGTCTTGCCTGGATTACGCCAACGCCCTTTATACTGGTATCCCTGGCTATCTGGTGAAGAAGCTCCAGGTGGTTCAGAATGCGGCAGCCAGACTTCTTCTTGACATTCCCTCCAGGAATAGCGTGAGACATCACCTACGCTCACTGCATTGGCTTCCCGTGGCCGAACGCGTTAAATCTTTAGTTATCGCCCATCGCGCTTTTCATGGCCTTGGCCCTACTTACTTGCAAAAACGCTTCTCTTTCTATGCCGCTCCGAGACATCTGCGCTCTATGACCCAATGTCTCGCGCGGGTTCCTCGTTTTAAATATCAGAGGCTAGGTGGCAGCTCTCTTGCCCGGAAAGCTGCTGTTGCTTGGAATGCTCTTCTCTTCGCCTTATGGAACATTCAGGATTCGTTGGTTTTCAAGAAGAAGCTGAAAACACACCTCTTTGTTTAAAGCCCAGCCCTCTGCCCCTCATGGTTTCGCGCCGGGACACTCCTGAGTATCTGTGCGCGCTACAAATAAAAAATAAAAAAAATAACATAACATAAAGGGTAGAAAGGCTTCAATGCCAATCGGATCGCTCGGAGCTCCAACAGGTTGATGTGGAGTCTGGATTCCGTTGGAGACCAGAGTCCTCTGACCTCGACCTCTTCCAGATGGCTGCGCCATCCCAGGAGTGACGCATCTATCACTATTCTCAAATCTGGTTGGGGAAGGGAGAGGGGTCTACCGCTGACCCAATTGCAGTTCGTAAACCACCACTGCAGGTCCCTTGCAGTTCCCTCCAAGATCTGGACCATGTCGGAGAGATTCCTGTGATGCTGCACCCACTGAAACTTCAGGTCTCACTGTAGAGCCCACATATGCCAACAGGTATGTGTCACAAGCAGGATGCAGGAGGCCATGAGGCCCACCACCTCTGAGTCAGTCTCACCGAAATCCAGGATAAAGGCTGAAGCATCGGTAAGATAGCCCAAATATCCTGGACTCGCCGTTAGGGAGGATAGACCAGAAACTGCACCATGTCCAAAACAGCTCAGATGAAAGGGAGAATCTGAGAGGGAGTCAGGTGCGATTTTGTCACGTTGATAGTGAGCCCCAGCGAATGCAGGAGGCTCGCCTTAGTCTGGAGGTGGGAGACGACAGCCTGGGGTGAGCTCGCCTTCAACAGCCAGTCGTTGAGACAGGGGAAGACTGGCACCCCTGATCTCCACAGATGAGCTGCAACCATAGCCTTCACCTTGGTGAACACCCGAGGGGCGCTGGTGAGACCAAAGGGGAGCACAGAGAACTGAAAGTGCCCATGGCCCACCGTGAACAGCAGGTAACTCCTGTGGGCAGGCAGGACGGGAATATGAAACTAGGCGATCAGCAAGTCCATCGCTACCATCCAGTCTCCAGGGCAGAGAGAAACTGAGCCAGGGTGAGCATCTTGAATTTCTCCTTCTTGAGGAAGAAATTGAGAGGGTGTAGTTCGAGGATAGGTCGAAGGCCTCCGTCCTTCTTGCACCAGAAAGTAGTGGGAATAGCAACCATGATGTTCTTCTGGCGCCGGCACTCTCTCTATGGCTCCTCTGGCCAAGAGACGTCCCTTCCTGGTGGAGAAGAGATAGGTGGTCCTCCGTCAGCCTGTCGTATGTGGGTGGCATGGAGAGAGGGGCTATTTCAAAGAGGAGGGTGTGGCCCCTTCAGACAATTTGCAAAACCCGCCTGTTTGATGTTATGGACTGCCAGCGGGGCATGTGATGGCGAATCCTGCCACCGACTGGGCGCCTATGATGATATATGGGCAGACTAGGAGGGTTTGGAGGCTGCGGCTGCAGGGGGGTTGGTGGACTGACCCAACTGCTGGCCACCTGACCCATGGGCTGGTAGTAACTGCGTCCGCGGCCAGGCAGAGGCTGGAGAGCTTGTGCACCATGGAGGCTGGGCAGGTAAAGACGCAGTTGCACGTCCCTTCCATCGCAACGCAAAGGAGCGAAAGGTGGATTGAGGGCGACGAGGGGCCATAGAAAGGCCAAAGGACCTGGTCGTAGACCTGCTGTGTTTAAAGTGTTCCAGAACCGAATCGGCCTCGTCTCCGATGAGACAGGAGCCATCAAAGGGCATGTCCATGAGTGAGGACTGGACAGCCCCAGAAAAGCCAGCCGTCCTCAACCAGGCGTGGAGTTGCAGGGCCACTGTCGACAAAACTGCTCTGCCAAGTGATTCGGTGGTGTGTCAAGCCCACAACGAATGGTCAACTTTGCTGCATCCCTCCCATCGCCAATAGCCTGGGAGAGCACAGCCCGGGCCTCCTCCAGTCCCGGTAGCAGCACCTGCACAGCCATATCCCACAGCATGTGGGAATAGCGGCCCAAAAGGCATGCAATGTTCACAGACCACAGTGCCAGGCTGGCAAAAGAAAACACTTTCCAAGATTGTCTTGGATTCCCTGTCCGGGGGTGCAGTAGGGAATGCGCCAGGATTTAAGAGGGATGTGGAGGCTTGGACCACCAAGCTCTCCAGAGTAGGGTGTTGGGTGAGGAAATGTGGGTCTCCTGGAGCGGGGTGTTGGCGGTGGGAATTGTCCTGTTCACAGGAGCTACTGTGTTGGGTTTGGACCAAGTACCAAGCAGGACGTCAGTAGGTGCCTCATTGAAAGGGAGAAGCGGTTCTGATGGCGGCACTTCCGGCTGAAGCACTTCCATCAAGAAATTAATCTTGGCTGTCACTGAGGGCAAGCTAAGGTCCATGACCTCAGCTGCCCTCCGCACCACTATTGCAAAAGAAGCTCCCTCCACCATAGCAACAGTAGGGGGAGAAAGCATGCCAGTATCTGGAGAAGTATCCAGTCGACTGGCTTCACCCAGATCCTCAGCCCAGTCCAGTTGTTCTTCATAAGGCTGGTATTCTTCAGGGACCAGCAGCAACTCCCAATCCTCTCCGAGTCCTAGCCTGTAAAAATAGGGTTCAGGCTCCCACTCGGAAGGCATGACTCCAGTTGGCGTCTGATGACGTCTCTCTGGCTCCATTTCAGATTCAGGGATGAGAATGGAGATGGCGCCGCCGGTGGGCGCCGGACTCTGGATCGGCATCGGGGAAGGTCGAGGTGGCACGACCGGCGCTGATCCGGATCTATCTGTGGATCCTTGGGCCCGTCAGGCGTCAGAGCTGCCGGCGTGGATCCACCAGGGCCCCTCCCAAATCCGCAGGGCATGAAGGTGTGCCTGAGGGAACGGGCCGCCCAAAGATGAGGCGCATGGCCTCATAAAATTCTCGTGATTCTGCGAGGGTCGCTCCGGCTCTCGGAAACTGGGGGAGGTGCGGAGCCACCCAGACGCTGACTCAACTGCAGAGGCAGGCCTCAAGAGGCGATGCTCCCTGGTCTAGTCAGCTAATGGATGAGGTGAAATTAAAGCGTGCTTCGACTTCTTCTTTTTGTGGGACTTGAACTTACCCAAATGGCTCGACGACTTCAAATGTGACGACGACATCAGGCTCTGCAACCACTCCCGGGAACTTCCTCACGAACGGGACTGTGAATGTCGTGGCATCTCATGTTGAGCCGCCATAAGCTTGAGGGATCGCTCCCTTAAGGCCTTCGGGTGCATGGCGCAGCAGTTGTGGCAGGCCTTTGGGTGGTGGTCCTGCTCGAGGCACCAGAGGCAAACAAGTTACGGGTCCATCACCGACATCTGTCGGTGACCGGAGCCGCATGGTTTGAAGCCAGCCTTCTTTGAGGACATCTCTGCCAAACAAGGAGGTAAACCTCAGAATGGACTTCGACAAAATGTCGAAAAACCTAGTCAAAAAGTGACTAAGGGGTAGTTCTTCACCGGATCTGCGCTAGCTGGAGCGGAAAGAAAAGAACTGACGTCAGCAGGCCTTGGTTGCGCCTATATAGGCACCGCAAATGTCACTTCCGGCGCGGAAGACGCCAGTGACGCCACACGAAGGTGAACGACTCAACCTACGGCGCATGCAGGCGTAATGCTCAAGAAAACTTTCCGGATCCAGTCTGACACCTGGGGATAATTCTAAGGTACGGAATCTGCGGTTAGAAGTTTCTATCAGATAGCATATTTCTAAAATAACAGCAGTAAAAGCACCCTAGCCCCCTGGACGATCACAGGCGTTCTCTTCTCCTACTTTGTCAGTGCACTTGACTTCATTTTGTCTTTCCTAGAATTCCTTTATTACCTTTAGTTTTTTTTCTATAAATTCTTTATTGAACGTGCAGTAAAATTTACCTCTCTGCCAATATTTCCCATTTTGTTTGGGGGGGGGTGAGAACCCCTGAATCCCCCTGTGACTGTGAGTGTCGCTCACTTGTGTCACTCACACCATGATATTACTTTTTGTGCCCTACCACTTCTTTATGTCACCAGCCACCACTGATTGGGAAAACACTCATTCATTAAGTCCAACAGCTGGGCGAACATCTTTGATTTTGTAGGTCGGGGATAAGGGGTTGCAGCAGCCATGATTTTGATGTGGTCACTCCTACTCAAGCATGCGCATCTGGGCAACAAGGAGAGGTGGCATGCAGACGAGGTGGGGAGGCTGGCAAATACTTTGATATGCCTGAACGGCCTTTGGGGTGATTGAGTGACACGGTTCGTTTCACCGCGTTCACCACTATTTTATCGCTTTCATTTTAAACGCCTAAATTGTACTTATTTTAACTTTGAACATTGAAATTGTCACTTGAATTTGACTTTGTGCTGCTGCCGCTCGCACCTACCTGCACTCCGCACTTTAGGAGGGATTCGACCTCCATTTCCCTTCCTGCTGGCTCCCGCGGTGGACAACTAGAGACGCCATTTTAGACAGTGCGTGCTCTAGTTGTTTAGGTGGCTTGCTCATAAACATGCGCGCTGCGCGGACGCGCACAGCGGACGCGCGCAGCGGGGGCGCCGCTGGCGCGCCTAAGGCAAGCCCGTCTGCGCCCGTCAGCGTCCCGGAAGCGGCCAGCGCCAGCCACGCTGCCTGCTTTCCATTGGACCATACTGCCCTTCGGTCATATAGCCGTAACGATCTCCTTCGGCTTCGAGCTCAGCCTTGCCTCCAGTCTAGCAGGTGGGAGGTGTTAGCATTCCCCCCTCCGGTGTGCAATAACTGCAGTTTTGCCCTACACCCTAATATGGACGCACCCCAGCATCATGGGTCTTCCTCTAGTAGCAGTGGGAAGGGGCCTATGGTTAAAGCAGCCCTTATTAACCCTCGATCACTAGGTAGACACCGCCAGGATATTTTTGATCTCCTGTCCGAGAATCAGGTCGATTTATTATTCACTACTGAGACCTGGCTCAATGATTCTGCTAACCCTATCATTGAGATGGCGATACCCGTTGGATTTAAGATCTCCCGGGTAGATCGCAAAGTCGGGAGGGGTGGTGGTGTTGCGGTCATCTTCAGGGCAAATGGGCCCTTCGCTGTGAGGAATCCTCTCAGCTAGGAGAGGGCGAAGTTCTCGATTTTAGCATCATTATCTCCCCACACGCTTCATTGGGTGGAACATTGGTTTACAGGCCTGCAGGGCCTTTTCTCAAAAATTTGCCGGATGTTATCATTCCCCGCGCTCTGCGGTTTACGCACTACCTTTTCTTGGGAGATCTTAGTATTCATTTGGATAAAGATGATGTTGGGGTCACCAGGGAATTCCTGGACTCTCAACCTGGCTCAGCTTACTCAATGGGTCAATGCACAGACGCATTCAGGTGGGCATATCCTTGACCCTATTTGCTCCAATTTCCCTATTAAGGTAGAGGATCCCCTACCGGTGTCATGGTCAGATCACTTTTTAACACACTTCTCCTGGGTTCCGGATGGCAATATTCCCTCATGTAGTGCCGGCCAAGGTCCGTCCTTTGCCAAAATCGACCCGATGCTTTTTAGCTGTGCTCTAGCTGAGTCTAGACCAGCTTCCTCTGCTAATTTGGGGGATACCATTGAAAGCTTCTCCAGTTGGATTAGGAGGGCGGTGGCCAGTTTCCCTCCTACGGCCCTCCGCAAACTCTCCAGGGACTCCCCATCCCAGCCTTGGTTTTCACATGAGCTTAGATCGCAGAAACATCACTGCAAACAGTTAGAACGGCTTTGGCGGCTGGACTATTGCCTTTTGGCAAAACTGAATCTTAGGAAAGTCCAGAAGCTGTATTATACCTCCATAGCTCAGGTAAAAAGCCGTTACTATGCGGATCGTATTGATCTAGCCAGGAACAATTCTAAGGAAATTTTTTCTATTGTTCAGAGCTTTATGGCCCCTAAGGCGGAATCTGTCACACTCCCTTCGTCTAACACTTGGTGCGAGGAACTGTCAAACTTTTTTATGGATAAAGTTCATTCCATCCAGGCTTCTTTTATGTTAGTGATCCCTCCTTGGTCAGGCCCTTGTCCCCGGAGGCACCACAAGCTGTGCTACCCTCAGGGGCGTAGGAGACACAAACTTTCTAGGGGGGGACAGGGACAACCTTGTGGACTTTCCAGTGACCCTATAGAAATCGCCCATTGCATGAGACCGTACGTCCGTTAAACAAATACAATCGGATAGTTTTGAAGTGAAATATTGAGAAAGGCAGGCATGTAGTCACAGTTTGCAAGTATGAATTATTGTTATTTGCATTCACAAAGTAATTAGACCAAATGTGGAAAAATCATGTATATTTTTTTATAGTGCTGCTCATAGTTCGCTCAGTTCTGTGATCTGCATGGTACACGTTCTTTGCAGCAGGCACATCAACCCTCCGCTCTACTTTACGATGAGCCAAAACTTCCACTAGACAAAATTTCGAACTCTCACTAGTAGGAACATTAATCACCAGAGTTATCTTGACATTTTTATTGTTGCCTGAAAACTGCCTGATGCACAAGGAAGTTCATGTGCTTTTAAACCAAAAATTATTTTTAAACACAGCACCCCCTTCCAAAGTCAACGCCAGGTGCAGCTGCAGTGGTTGCACCGCCCTAAAGCCAGTCCTGCTCCCAGCAATGGGGCAGGACAAGCATTTCCAAAAATGGGGTCAGAGCTAACCTCAGAGCCATTATATGAGGAAAGAGATCTATGTAAGTGGTGGGGTGTTATACTTCCCCCCCCAAATTCCAGCAAGCAAAACAATTTAACAGATTTCTTGTAGATGATTTAAGGGAGAGTAGACTTCTCCCATGAGAATTTTTTAATTTTTGGGATCAAATTTCTAAAACGCAGCAGACCCTTATGGGGCATTCATGAAATATTCCAGTACTTTCATGGTGCACCAGGAAGCCTAGCTTTTCCTACGAGTAAATCTGATTTTTTTAAATGTCTTAAGTCAGAAATAGCTTCCACTATACTAAGGTCCTCATTTTTCATGGGTGAGCCCCTTGTCAATGAGTACATTAAATATGACAGTGCCAGAAATTTACCATGGATACTGCAGCCACAGTCATGGGTACCTCTAAAAATTCCCTCCGGTATACAAGGGTTAGAATTTTGCCATTGACACTCCCGATGAAATGATTACAGGAAATCTTATGACAAAAGTTACCTCAAATATCAGTTCCAACATTTTGCTATGGCTCCACCCCATATGCTAAGAATTACGTGCATCATGTCAGGGCGTCGTGACATGTGTTCTGTGTCCCTGCTGCTGGATATGACTGGGTTAGCGGCTTTCTCAGTTAGACTGTTCGAGACCCCACAGCTAATGATGGTGTCTTCACAGTTTGACATAGGTAGCACCTCCCATCCATAAGCTGTTAGTGCCCTTGTCCATAAGGCAAGATTAACCTCCAGTATGCCAGACCAGCACTGCACTTGCACGCATAACAAACACACACACATGTTCACTATATCTCTTGCACTCTTTCGTACCTTTGTACTCTGTCACACACACACACACACACACACACACTGCCACTCACACTTCCATTAGTAAATATGCTTTTATTGTGTCAGAAATGCTTGCCCTGCTGCTTTACCTGCCTTGCCTTTTAGTGAAACTTAATAAAAACAGATTCTCTATACGTAATTCAAAATAAGAATATATTGCCTTGTCAATGTTTATTACAAGTATGATGTGAATGAAAAATGCACTTCCTTAAAATAGCTGTGTGGGGCTTATATTTGGGTTCACGTGTGGATCAAGCAGTTACAGTATTGGAAATGAACTAATCGACATTCTAACATGTAGTATCACAGCATCCAACTGACCTTATGAAATGCTTGACTTCTTCGGCAACCATGGATTTCATCCAGTAACACATTACATTTTGGGGTTTTTGAGACCCAACTTGCAATATAAAAGAAAACTACATGTCTCGGGATGAAGCATTGTGGTGAATGGAAAGCCAGGAATGGCTGAATCTGTCACACCTTCTTCAATCCACCACCATACCCCAAAGCCTCCGCCCTAGTCTTCCTCCTTGCACCATCCCACATTCTCAGTCCACTCTCCCTTCTTGCAGCAGCCCCGTTGTTGCAGATGGAATTAAGTATGCATCTAGTACCATGGAAAGAACAGGTATTTTTATGGATGCCTTCGTAGAAATAGATGTAGATTCATGAGAGTTGAGCAATTTTTATATGTGCACAGTAAGAGGTGTGCTCATGTAAGTGCTGGATGATGCTGAATAGTGTGAGGGAATGCTGCATGAGTGATGCGAGTGTAGGGTGAAAAATGTGCCAATGTGAGTGTCGGGTGATCTGCATAAATGCAATGTGAGAGGAAGGCCCATGTAAGTGTCAGGTGAGAGGAGTTCCATGCAGAGTGAGAGGAGCAGTGCAAGGTGGTGTGAGCGGTGTAAATGCAGGATGAGTGGTGTGCCTGTGTGTGGTGCAGGGTGAATGGCAAGAATGAAGGGTGATCTGTGAGAGTGACTGGTGAGTGCATGGTGAGAGGAGTTAGTGCAGAGTGAGTGGTGTTCCTATGAGTTCCGACAGACTATTGTCCCTGTGTACAGGCAGGATGAACAGGGTGTCTGTATGAATGCAGGCTGAGAAGTTTGTCCGTGTGAGTGCAAGGAGAAAGTGAAGGGTAAGTGGTGTGACTCCAGGGTGAGTGCTGTGCTTGTTTGTGTGAAATGAGTGCAGGGTGAGTGTTGTGCCCATGTGAGTGAAGATGTGAGTGAAGTGTGAGCTGTGTGAGTGACAGGAGTGCCTATGTGAATGCACAGTGAGAAATGTGACAGTGGGAGAGTAGGGTGAGAGGAGTGACTGCAGGGTGAGTGATGTGACTTATGAGTTTGGGTGCGGGTGAAAGTGCAGAGTGAGAGAAATTAATGCAGGGTGAGAAATGTGCTTGCTTGAGTGATACTGCAAAGTGAGCAGTGAGTGACAGGGGAGTAAAGTGGCATGAGTGCAGGGTGAGTGGTTGTGCTTGTGTAAGTGCAGGGTGAAAAGCATGAGTGGTGTGAGTGCAGTGTGATCACTGAGTGCAGGGTGAGCAGTGTGCTGATGTGACTAAAGGGTAAGTGGAGGGAGAACGACGTGAGTTCATGGCGAGGGACGAGTGCATTGTGGTTGCTGTGAGTACAAGGTGAGCGGTGTGCTCGTGTGAGCGCAGGGTAAGAGGAGTAAGAACGGTGTGAGTGTAGGGTAAAAGCGTGAGTTCAGTCTGATGGCTGTGAGTGTAGGGTGAGCAGTGAAAGTGACAAGTTGACAAGTGAGTGGAGTGTCATGTGCGTGCAGGGTGAGTGGTGTGCTCATGTGGGTGCAGGGTAGGAGGAGGGTGAATTGATGTGAGTGCATGGTGAGCAGTGTGATCGTTGTGAGTGCAGGGTGAGCGTGAAAGTGAAGGGTGAGTGATGAGAATGAGGAGTGAGAATGCAGGATGTATACCAAGACACCCCGAGTAACTCAGAATTGCATTGACGTGTGGGTTGAATATGCACAGTATAAAGCCTGGCCACAGACTGAAGCCTTTTAGTTAAAAGTTGTGCTAGTAGAAGTAGGGCCCACAGAATGATCTTTGGGGTTGTCAATTAATTAAATTCCAGTTACAAAGGTGCTACATCTGTGGCAAAAAAAAAGCAAAAAAACTGTTCAGTTTGCAATTGCGAATTTGGGAATTTTTCAGGAATCCCGTGGCAATCAGAGGTTACAGGCTCCAACTTCATCAATGACAAGCAAAGCCCCAGGACATCAGTGCTAAAAGCCTTTCTGTTGGAAACAAAATTAAGAACCAAGTCCATCCCATGAGCACTCAAACCTGACTGTTTGTGATCAATAGTTGTCCATCACTTTATTCGCAACACACAATTCAATGCTGTACATAAATGTTAGAGGGAATTAATATAGCATGCAATTAGTAAGACATTTTTTTCCACAACCAGGACTTATGCTATTTAAAATGCACTGGCATCAACGTATGCAGTGCACTTGCAGGAGGGAAAGGCTGATGGGTTGTATTCTGTTGACCCCTAGTGGTTCCCTGTCGACCCTTCCCAAAGGATAGTGATGTAGAGTGATGTGTTCCAAAGTTCTTGCTGCAATGCCTCACCTTTGCACTGCACCTTGTTTCCGTCTTCGCAGTCCTCTGCAGGCCGGGTCTGCTGTTTGCAAGCTAGGGTGAAAGCCATGCTGCTTTTAGTGGTTTATCATCCACACAGCCCAAGGCAGAACCACTCAGTGATTGTGCACTGACTTGCCCAAGAAAGCTTCGGTTTCTGGTGCACATACTTGTGTCTCTGAAGGAAGGCTGTCATGGAACTCTGGTTCGTGAAGAGGATCAGCTGAGAACGCCGGAATTTCACTCTCCCCTTGGTGCTTAAAATTTCGCAGTGATCACTTCAGCCGTGTATCTTCCTGAGGCAGTTTCCCGGCTAATTGGAATATCTAAAGGCTACTTCTTGCTGTGCTGTGCTGGAGCTTGGGCTTCTGGGAGTTGTAGTCCCCTTTTGTTTTTTTTTTGTTTTTTGTTTGTTTTTTGGGACTTTGCTGACTTCTGCTACTGGGTCCACCAGGTTTCTCTCCAAGAGAGGTGAATCACTGAAGTAAAGTCTGGGCAGGTGCCAACTGGCTAGACAACACTTACCCGCAGGATGCATATGATCTTGTGTCCAGAGAAGAAAAATCCAAGTCCATAGGGGGCTTCCTGAAAGATTCAGATTATAGCTATTTAAAAATTCAGCAGACAGCAGTAGAGCTGGGGGCCTAATTTTGTGGAATTTGAAAGGTGCAGTCAACGCGCGGCAGGCAGATCGCCTGGCTGACTGGGGCTCGTGGATTAAAGTCCCATTTTGGTAAAAAACCAACGTGGTCCCTGGGCACAGAGTCAGCTGGGGCTGATTAAAAAGGCCCCTGTGTGGACTACGGACTAAGGAACGGTCTGGGGCAGGGTGCAAGGGCACCAAGCACTAAGCTCAAAACAAGGAGCATATTCACCCCAGGGTACCCAGAGATTCCTGTAGCTTTAAGAAGCTTCTTCTTCTTCTTGATAACATGGGACGCCCTGTTTGATTGCCGCCACTGTTTGCTGCCACTCGCTACCTGCCAGGAACTGCAAGCCCCAGGGGGCACCACGAACTCGCGGCAGGAGCCGCCCATCAATCTCGCGCCAGTCGGCGCTTAAAGCTGACTCAGGGCCTGTCTGTGCCCGTCCGAGCCAGGAAGAGACAGGGCTGGGCCACCCTCTTTTCTTCGGTCTCCCAGAAACTGGTCAGCATTTTTTTAAATTTTTTTTTACTGTAAATATTTATCTGCAGTGTTTTTGAGTGTCACCATTCTGAAAGTATGAGGAAGGTTAAGCGTAAGGGGGGAGGGGGACCAGGAGTTGCAGGCACTTTGGATGCCTTTCTGACACGGGCGGAGTCAGTTATAATTCATGAAATTGAGCTAACAGAAAGGAGACTCTCTTTAGGCCAATATAGAGTCTCCACTGAAGCTATCTCACCTCCCCTTTTGCCCATACCAGAGTCGGACACAGCAATTCACTGTATGCTTTCAGTGAGTTCTATCCCCCAAGAGCTTCAACTAAATGGGTCTACTGTGGCAGCTAGTATTCCATCATTATCGCCCATACCCCCTGTAAAGGTACTTACCCGCCATCAAAAGTCTATACAAGTTACAGGTGGGGAAGTCACTAACAAAAAAAAGGAAGGCGCGTGGCTTGCCTAAAACCACGCACCAGGCATGTAAAATGGCAAAAAGGAAAATGGCAGCCCCGGGTAGTGAGGGTGGTTCCAATGTTGTTTTTGCCCCAGGCATTCCGGGTGTGAGAGATGTAAGAACCAAGGCTATTGACACACAGGTGTCTAGTAATTTTGAGGCTGTCCTTTTAACTAAATTTGAAGAGAAATTTTCGGCCATGCTCGACCCGTTATTATTAAAGCTGTCTGGCATAGACATGAGACTAGCCAAAATCGAGCAGCATCTTTTTTCCTCACCCTCCTTAGTGAGTGAGGGTGTGCTAGGGGGATCGAATGTACCAAGTCAAGTAAGTGCGACCGAAACTAGAATATCCACTAATGTGGTTGATTGCCCTCCTCATAGTAAAGAGAAGGCTCCTATGGTAAACTCACAGAGCATACATATACCTACTGACAACGTATCCCATAGAAGGGAACAAGTAGAGCGTCAAGCCCCAGGGTTGTTACAAGGAGGGGCCGAGAGTACTAGTATGTTTCTTCATCTTCCACCCGAAGCCACTCCATATACCGTTATATTATCGAATGTGCCAGTGCTTCCTTCAGGTGGTGATGAACATTGGTCATCACTTAAGAATAAAGCCCTTCACTTGTTGAATTCTAGAACTGGGTTGTGTAATGCTCTATTCAGTGAATTCAAAATGATACGTAGAATTCCGTGGGTTGGGAAATCTCTGAAAGCCCTTAGAGGAGACTGCGTGGTCCTGAGCTTTGGGTCCCCGCGCCTAGTCCAAACTATTTTAGATAGGGCAGGGTCCGGGCACCTAAGCAGGGACAATATTAATATTTTGCCGTTAGGTTTCTTCTACCGTAATTTTCCAGCCTACGTAAGAGTAAGGGATGGTTTAAGGGACGTAGACCTGGTTCCAGGCCCCTATGACTATGCGGTTCCTACACAACAGATTTGACCTTTTCTCTAACCTGGAGGATATAGATTGTCTTGGTCCGCTCACTACTAACATTACAGTTTTCCCTCCAATGGTTGAGTTGGGTGAGGGTGGTCGGGTATCCGGTTCGAATAACCTAGGAGGTTTCCCATCAACTACCCCGAACGGCCAAAATTGTGATAATGCTCTGGTTGCAAACAGGACGGGCGAGGCAGGGGAGTGTAGCTCGATACCTATTGGTATCCATCCGTTTGTAGGGGTAACTGGCTTAGTGGCGGCAAGTAGCCTCTGCCACTCGCCAGGTAGTAGCTACAATCCCGGTCCCGTAGTAGGACTTAAATTAGCCTCTTGGAACATAGCTGGGCTCTTACAAAAACTGCTTCAGTAGATTGGTCCATCTTTATTGAGGGCCATGATATACTGACCTTTCAAGAAACCTGGGCTATGGACCATGTACATCGCCAAGGCTACTTAAATTTTTCAAAGGTAGCGGAAGGGGGACAGCGAGGTAGACCAAGGGGGGCTTACAACTTGGGTTAGACAATCTAATCATTATAGGGTGGAGGAGCTGCACATCAATTGCAGGGACATTCTTATAATTAGGATACAGCAGGTAAATGTACCCGACTTGCTGCTTATCAATGTCTATGCAAGGGGTGTGCAAGGCGGAAAGCTTCTCCCACTGTTGATTTTTAGATATGTTCTTAACAGAACATAGAGGTGATAATAATTTGATAATAGCTGGTGATTTTAATTGTACTTTGAACCCCTGGACCCTAACGATGTAAATCTCAATGCAGAGGAGGATGCTCAGTGGTTTATTCCACCTTTGGATCTTCCTCCAATTAAAAAATGGACAGGGGCTGCCCTGCAATTAAAGGTGTTTTGCATGGAACAGGGAGTCAGGGCTGTTAACGGGAGAACAGCCTCAGATAAGCAGGGCTCGCACACCTTTAGCATTGGGCTGCGTAGTAGTCGCATTGATTTTATCCTGCTTAATAAGGAATTTTGGTCCAACCTAATAGACATGGTGGTCTGTGAACGTACTGAGAGTGACCATAACCCGCTAGTGCTCTCCTTGCATCCCGCATGTACTCCTCATGGTGTTAGTCCGGCACCACGAACTGATTACGTGGAGGCACTACTGACAAATGATGCCAGGAGAGTTAAATGGTCAAACGTGATTAAAAAGAAGAGCACTTAAAGCAAATGAGTATTTTGGTGGTTAATGCACTGGGTACGTTACAGACATGCGCTACTCAGGAAGAGCTTAACTCTATAGTCGTGCAGGTCCATGGGGAACTATTTAACCAGCTTAAAGGCTTTTTATTTCTAAAACCAAAAACCCCAGAAAATCTCGGGATTTAAGGCGGCCGCCTGGTATGATATTTCGTGTCGAACGGCCTATAGAACCCTAGCTAGGGCAATTAGGTCAAAGAATAGGGATGATATACGAAGGGCAAGGGCTGAATATAAGGCGGTCCAATACCGAGCTAAAAGGGACTGGGATGAACAGCACTGGGCCGAACTGCTTAAGGCATGCTCGGGGAGAAACATGACTACCTTCTGGCACTTGGTGAAATGGGGCAGTGGTGCACCTAGTAAGGTGCCTGTGAATTATGTAGCCCCAGACCAGTGGGTATCGCACTTTAAAGCCCAGTTTGCACTCCCTGAGGAGGTACAAGATCTTTTTGATATGCCACCTCCTATTTCCATCTTGCTCTTTACCAAGAAAGAGGTGGAAAATGCCTTACTCTCAGTCCCAAGAGGCAGGGCGCCTGGGCCTGACTGCATCCCCGCGGATCTGTTCCTTTATGACATACCTAACTGGGCATCCTATATTCAGCTCCTTGTGAACGCCATAGCAAGTGGAGCACCCATGCCCGGTACTTGGTCAGGAGCAGAAATTCTCCCTATCTACAAGAAAGGGGACCGCTCTCAACCAGGCAACTATAGGCCGATAAGCCTTATTGATTGTATACAAAAAGTTTCGGCTAGGTTGGTACTGAGCAGAATCCAGGCCTGGATTGAGGAATATGACATCTTGTCTCCACTCCAGGCGGGTTTCCGCTCTTGTACCAGCACCATTGATCAGGTGTTCAGGTTCATTCTGATTTATTGGCGTACTGTAGTGCTAGGGGGAGGTACAATTTATGCAGCTTTTGTCGACCTTAAGTCGGCTTTTGACCTTGTACCCCGTACTAAAATGTGCCAAACTTTTTTGGAATTAGGTATGCCATTAGAAATTTTGGCTTTTCTGGTTAAGTTACATGTTGCCAATTATGCGCAGGTGAGATGGGACGCGCAGGGGAGCACCACCCAAAAGTTTCCTGTAGAGAAGGGGGTTCGACAGGGGTGCGTTTTAGCACCAACTCTCTTCTCATTATATATCAATGGGGTGGTTCAGTATTTTTATAATTATCCCACGGATGCACCCACTCTAGCAGGGATGAAGATCCCGTTGCTTATGTTTGCGGACGACACCCTTGTACTCTCTAAGACACGAAAGGGCCTACAGTGTGCCCTTTCGAGATTCGAGGAGTTCTGTCAGGACCATGACCTCGTAGTGAACGTAGATAAAACAAAATATATGGTCCTACACAAACATAGGAATATCAGGGGTAGAGTCGGAATGAAGGAAGGTATCCTGGAACAAACACAGAATTTTACTTATCTGGGGGTAACTATTGGCAGCAAACTTAGTTGGAAGCCTCAGATAGACTTGCTCTCTGTCAAGCATGCCCAACTCTCAGGTGCCTTGTTGAAGGAGCAGCGATCATCATACACTAAACCAATTGCTCCTGCACTAAAAATGTATACCTCAAAAATTAGCGCTTCGATTTTGTATGGGGCTGAACTGTGGGGTTATGCCAATCTAGACCCCTTAGTGAAAGCTCAAAATAAATTTTTGAGGTCATTAATTGGCCTCCCACAGTCCACCCCGCAATTACCATTATTTCTAGATTTGGGTTGCTATTCAATTGAGGATGTGGCACACTTTAGGCCAGTGGCATACTGGAGAAGGCTCTGGGTCACCCCGGAGCTTTCCCACTATGCCCAGGCTCTTCTAGAAGTTAGGGAGGCTGACGGCATGAGCAAAATTCTGTGGCTAAGGCGAGTAAAAGTCACTCTTTGTGAGATGGGGATGAGCAGATTATGGTCTTCCCCCGTCGACAGTGTATTTCCAGCTAAGAGTGATTTCAAAGTAGCATATTGGAACTCGCTAGCTATGAAGCGGTTTGCTGCCCTAACTGGTCCGTCACTATCCAGAGATTTCCTTGAGATAAAGCATGAAGTGGAATACGAAGGGTACTGGGATCTAATCACCACCCCCAAAGATAGGAAACAGTACCATCAGTTTAGGGTGGGTTCACTTCCTACTAATGTATTTACCAGTAAATGGCGTAGCTCGACTAGTAGCAATTGTTCATTTTGTTCCAACTCTAGCGAATCACTGGCACACATTCTGTTTGTTTGCCCAGCCTATAGAAATCATAGGTCCAGATGGTTGAAACCTTTATGTTTAAATTTGGGGACCAGGTCAATTAGCGAGGCACTTAGGATCCTAAAAACATCTACTAAAGAGTCCATAGTGATCGCTGTCGCTAAGTACTTGGGCTGGGTGTGGGTGATTCGTTTGAAAGAGAGGAGCCTTAGGTAAATGTTTTATGCTCCCTAGTTTTGGGCAATTGTTCATTGCACTATGCACATTACTGTATTAACACAGAATGAACTTAAATTGATTGTATGCCGGATCAAGGAAATTTGGTCATCTTAGGTGGCAGTTTTGCCGGAGTTCATTGTAGCGGTTGCTTTAGCTATTTATTATACAACTATGAATTTTATTAAGAAGGTTTGATCGAGATTTGTATAAGCTATTTTTATGTCTAAATATGTCTACATTTTATATATTCTCACCTCTATGTACTATGTATTATCTTTTGTGATTTTAAATCGAAATAAAGATTTTTGACTGACTGACTGGCTCTGCTTCGCCGGAATCCTATGATGGTTGGGGTTCTTCAGTGGGAGATAATGCTCAGGCCCAAGCAGGAACACAACACTCAAATAAAGCGAAGATCCCACCTCGCATCACAGTGGTGATCCAAATGGGGTCAAAGTAACCACTGATTGCAGTAAGAAATCTGGATTTATTGCCAACTTTCTCAAGGTGCTTTGGTTTCTTCTGATAAGACTGACAAATGTTGTCAGACTTTCTAAACACCAAGCCTCCCTTTTGCATCCTGATACACTTCCACTGTCTGGGAAAACAACTTCACCCCGACTTGTGCACTGGAACATGTCTGGGACGTCCAAATGGAACACATAGGCCTTCATCACTGCTTTGCATACAACCATACTGGATATACTCCAATAGTCACAGCCAACATACACTTGGACGGGATTAGGTGATAAAACAGGGTATAAATCACCCTCTTCTTGCCTTCCATCCTCTGTATACCTTCTATTTCTGAGAATAGCCTCCTCTGCCTCGTGTCCATCTGCCACAATCCTTCTTATTGTAATTCTCCAATTGGCTCATACCTCATTTCATCGATCACAAACTCTCCTCTTTAAAACCCTATCCCTGTAATCTAACATTAACTAATCTCTACCAGCCTATCTATCTCACCAACCATTCACCTGAAGTCACATAGCCCCCTCTAATTAGCACACGGCCCTGGTATTAATACATAACAAAATTAATGGAGTAAATGCATGCACTATTTCTTGGGAGCACATTCCTAATCACAATAACTAACAATAACCACTAACCTTGGGTTCCGGAGTAGCATTCTACTCGCCGTAAAGCGCTCAATGCCTCGTCAGGGGTAGTAAGTGCTACATAAATCCAAATACAGCTACAGGTACGTTGAATTTTTTGGAGGGGGGAGAGGGGTGGGGAATCACAGGATGACAATTTTTGTGAGTGCTTAGCCGTCACAAACACTCCTCCTTCTGGGCACATCGCAGGGGCACCAGTGTCTCAAAACCACACCACACAGCCTGGGAGTGCTGATATTTCCCTGGACTGCAGCCTGCTGCTGACCAGGCGCGGCCAGTCCATTTGGGCGGAGGGGCCACGCCCCTCCACCTTTTGCCCCATACGAACAGTGTCCTCAGGCTGAACAAAGGTCAGCCTGACAGACACTGTTCACTTTCAGTTCAGGCAGCCAGGAGCCAGACATGCGCATTTAGCGCAGGCTCCTGGCTGCCTGAACTGAACTTTGCTGGGCTGAGGAAGTCACAGCTCCTGTGGGCGTGACGTCCTCAGCTCAGCAAAGGTCCCTGAGGCCCTCCCCTCTGTGACGAGGGGTAGCGTCAGTGATTGCCTTGCACCTGGGCGCTTCAGGTTTAAGGCCTGAAGCGCCCAGGGTCAAGTGTCAATCAGTGACACTTCATCACAGAGTGGGGTAGGGTCAGTAGTCTCACTGACCCCATCCCACTCTGTGATGACGTTGGGACTGCTGCCTTCCCTCATTGGCTGACCTTAGGTCAGCCAATGAGGGAAGGCAGCAGTCCCAAGCCTTCGGGAACCACTGAGGCAGAGCTGGCTGCAGGTAAGTGTGTGTTTTTGTTTTCTTTTTAAATTATTGTTTGGTGCGTGCGTGCGTGTATCTATGAATGTTTGGGAAAGAGTGTTGTGAATGAATGTGTTTGTGCGCGCGTGTGTGAATGCATGGTTGTCAGTGTTATGTGTATGTGTGCATGTGTGTGTGGCCCGTCCGCCCCCCTCCCTCCAAAACTTACCGGACGCCACTGCTGCTGACAGTTCTTCCTGCCTACGGTCCTTACAGTCTTCCTTTTCTGGATAGCTTCTCATTTGTACAAGGACACCTACAGCACCCCTCCTTAACACTCATTCAGCTCTTTTCTTCAAAGTAGGCTCAATGCAGTTGTTCTCCTAGCAGGTTGCAGAACTTTCAAGTCTGTTCCCAGCACCTGGCAAAGTGGATTTGTCAGTCAGAGACTCCATACCGTGGAGCACAGAAGAGTTTCCCGTTCTCCACTGGTGAGGGACCTCAGATTCTGGTTCCAGAGAAAGCCTGGCAC
Organism: Calotriton arnoldi; assembly: GCA_963921515.1. Lineage (NCBI taxonomy): Eukaryota > Metazoa > Chordata > Amphibia > Caudata > Salamandridae > Calotriton > Calotriton arnoldi. The sequence continues at coordinate 1,678,710 of CAWUFW010001729.1, forward strand.
ATTGGCTAGTGGTTTCTGTCCCGTACTTATAGCAAGTCAGCAGGCAAACTCAGCTCTGTGACCTGCTTCAGACAGTTCCTGTCTTTGGTGTATTCCTTACATCCATATCCTTTGTTTCAGTGCCAGCAGGAAGACAGGGTTATGTTGAGTGTTTCCTACCAGGGAGGTTTCTTATCTGGGAGCTTTCCTGTCAGAGGAGACCCAAATCCAAGGCACAAAAGATGGAGAGGCTTCTCCATTCAATTGCCCTCAACTTGCTGTGGGTAACACTGTTAGGGAAGAATGGAGCTGGAGGGGGGCAATGGGTTTCCCCAACACTACAAAAGGACTTTAGTCTCCTTCATTCCAATGCGTAGAGTCTGGTCCACCACAAAGGGCTTCAGTAATGCATTGGAGGAACCCTGCAATTCATAATGATGTCTGGGCTCTCTCTTACCTTATGCACTTTGCCAGTACAGGAAATCAAAATGGATTCCTGAGTGACTACAGCCTCATGTAGCATTTAAACTCCACACACATCCTACTTGACATACATAAGCTACTCACTCATAAGTCATCCATGTCCAGGGTCCCAGCATCCCAATAGAATTTTGAGGATTACCTTCACAAGGGGGACGTGCACCTCTAAAAGGGGGACCCCCCCTGGAATTCCATCACTTGATTTCCTCTTCCATCTCAGCACATCATCAGCAAAACGGCATCAGATCCACATAATCCTCCACCCAGATGTTGTCATGCAGAGTGCCACACTGCCTTTATTGTTTAATGGCTTCAAGCATCCTCTAGCATACCTGTTGCACCATTGGCTGTCTGGAGATGGTGCAGAACACAATTCCAGAGTTTCACTTGGAGAGCACACTATGAATCGTCCTAGTAGGTGCTCCTTCCTTACTTCTGTAAATCTACATTTACTATGGATCTTGTAATCGCTCAGCAGAGTTTGGGATGCCTGTACATCATCTTCATGTACAATGTGTCATAACCAGCGGCGTCACTAGGGGGGTGCGGACCGCACCGGGTGACACCATCACATGGGGTGACACCGTGAGCCTCTGCACGTCGGCGTCCGGACGTCGACGACGTTCGAAACGTCACTCACGTGACACCATCACATGGGGTGACACCGTGAGCCTCTGCACGTCGGCGTCCGGACGTCGACGACGTTCGAAACGTCACTCACGTGACACCATCACAAGGGGTGACACCGTGAGCCTCTGCACGTCGTCGTCCGGACGTCGACGACGTTCGAAACGTCACTCACGCAAGGAACGCTTTTGGCGGACTCGGAGGACTCGGAAGAGGTCCATCATGGGGTAAGTCATGAGGGGTGACACCATGAGTTACCGCACTGGGTGACACCAACCCTAGTGACACCACTGGTCGTAACTGTCATCACTACCGACAGCACAACACAAAAAAGATCTTCACTTTAGAGACACCAAAATTATGGGTCTTATTTTATTAATTGTTAGCAGGCTTAAATCAGAGTAACAATCACATTTGACTACAAACAATGTGAACAGTGCTTTTAGTACCAGTGGGTAGGAATGGGGAGCGCTGCCTTCTTGCCCTAAGGAAATTACTAAACTTGTATATCTTATGAAAGCAGCTTCAGGTGTGACTTCCAATACCTATGTCAGGGGCTCTCTCAACCTGGCAATGGAAGTCAGTAGGGAGAATCAAAGAGCTCATTTACAGCATCTTTCCTACTGTCCAGCCCCAATAGAGTCCTCCTTCTGCCCTTTTCCTCTGCCCTCTCTCAGGACCATACCCTGCTCACCTGTGTTCTGTTCGGTTTGCCATCCTTTCCTCTCTCCGCTGTGTCAGGTGGGGGGTAGGACCTTCTCTCCTCTCTGTGCCACAGTCCAGGAGACTGCATACAACTTCATACGTAGACTGCTGAACTTGCACTCCTTTCCCCGGCAATCCCCTCCATACACTGCCTGCATTGAATCAGCAAATACCTTCACTCCTATGCTGTGTGCCATAGAAATAGTCTCCTGGTCTCCCACCTGTTGCAGGCACTCTTGCCAGCTCCAGACGCTGTAGCCCCTGCACTAGAAAACTGCAAAGCTGAACAGAAGTTCAAGCATCAATTGCAAGATGGTCACCACTGTGGTAAACTACAAAAACATGGATTCAGGTTCACATCTGCCCAGCTGCAGCCTAGGAAAATCTTTGGTCTATAAAGTTTTCCACTTTGAATTTACAAAATTCAAGCCTTGCTGGCAACAGATATCAGCTACATAAAACATGCTGCACATAACTGAAAGTAATCAAACTCGTGGTGGAAGGGGGAGGGGGGCGGGGGGGCAGGGGTGCTAAATTTCTTTCAGCCCCATCAAGCATACAGCCTGATCACAGGTAACTGGAGGCAAGTCACGGGGCAAGTGCAGGGCCATTATGCATAGCGCTTTCGCGCACTAATGGCCCTGCCAATCACTGAAGGGAGAGGGGAATTTCCTTTGTCGCCTCGTCCCCCCTACTCTTGTCCCCCGCACTCCAAACTCTGGGGGGGATATATCCCCCTCGTCCCCCACACTTCCTACGCCCATGGCTACCCTCCCTGATGGCTTTTTCATCCATTGATCTTCCTGAGTCACTAAAGATCCTTAAGGCCCTGAAGTCAGGTTCCCCGACTGACCCCTGCGCTGCCAGGCTTCTGGCCTTGGTCGCAGAGACGGTGAACCCTGAAGTTAATAAACTTATCAATCTATCTCTTCAGGAGGCCCATGTTCCCTCAGTATGGAAGCAGGCCAAGATCCTGCCCCTTTTGAAGAAACCTTCACTGGATCCGCTGAACCCAGCTAATTACCGCCCTATCTCCCTCCTCTCTATCATGGCAAAAGCCTGTGAAAAAATGGTTAACAAACAACTCACAGACTTTGTCGAGGGAGCTGGTTTACTTCATCCAGCTCAATCCGGATTCAGAGCCACCTATAGCACTGAGTCAGCCCTGGTGGAAGTCTCGGAAGCTATTCGGGAGTGTCTGGATGCTGGGGGGAGGGCAGCTCTTATTTTGTTGGATCTCTCGGCAGCATTTGATACCGTCCCCCACTCTCTGTTGCTTACCCATCTTGCAAGTCTGGGGATCTCAGGTGCTGCCTTGAGCTGGCTAAAATCCTTTTTGGAGGGGCGTACACAACAAGTTTGGCTTCCCCCGTTCTCCCTACCTCAGGAGGTGACTACTGGGGTGCCGCAGGGATCCTCCTTGAGCCCCCTTCAATTTAATCTTTACGTTACCCCCTCGATTTACTTAGCTGAAGAGCTGGAAGCTAAAATTATAGCATACGCTGACGATACACAGCTTCTGTTCACCTGGGGAAAAACAGAGTGCTCAACGTCCTTGGCCAAAAATTGCTTGGCAGCAGTCTTCAAATGGCTTTCCTCAGCACAGCTTAAATGCAATGAGGATAAGTCTGAAATTCTCCTCTTTGGGACCTTTCTCCCCCAGTTCAGAGAAACTCTATGGCCAGCTGATTTTCCCCTGCCAGCCTCAACGGGGCAACCTGCAAAAAATTTGGGAGTCTGGTTCAAGGAGAATCTCTCCTTTTCCACCCAGATCAAGAAGTTAGCAGGGAACTGCTTTGGGATGCTAAAAACCCTCAGGAGATTTATCCCTCTTCTCCCCAGAGCAGCTAAGGAGACAGTGATGCGGGCCTTGATACTTTCTCGGCTCGATTACGCAAATGCTCTGTACACCGGTTTGCTGAGCTATCTTCTTCGCAAATTACAGGTTGTCCAGAATGCTGCTGCGAGACTTGTCTTTAACATCCCGATGAGAAGCAGTGTTCGACAGCATTTGCGTCTACTCCATTGGCTGCCTGTGGCCAATCGAGCCAAGTTTAAAGCGTTGACCCTGGTCCATCGTGCTTTGCACGCCCTCGGCCCCATCTATCTGCGGAAGAGGTTTCTGTTCTATGCCCCTGCCAGATATCTTCGTTCATCGTCTCAATTCTTGGCACACATCCCTCGCTTTCGGCTCACTAGTATGGGGGGCAGCTCACTTGCTGTTAGAGCTACCACGGCCTGGAACTCACTTCCTCTGGCCCTCCGTAGTATTCAAGACTTTGGTCTATTCAAAAAAATATTGAAGACTTACCTTTTTGATCAACTGAGCTTCTCTCTTCCCGTGCCCACCCGCCCTCTCCTCAGACTCGCGCCGGTACACTCCCAGGAGTATCTGTGCGCGCTACAAATCCAAATAACATAACATAACATAACAGAGGGAGCTGCAGTGAACTGGGCACATAGGCCTCCGTAGGCAGCGGCCACTTTTCAACAAGTCACCTCACAACAGGTGGCATTTTTACATGCAGCTGCCGGGGGAGGGCAACACCATAACGCTATCATAGTATTTAAGATTTTGCCCACAACTGTGTGAGGCTGTGGAGGAGACATGACTATGCCACATGTCCTTTGCACTAATGGTCACTTTTCTAATTATTGTCTAACAACATGGACAAAGTCCTGAAAGCTGGTAATAAAACAAATGCTGTAATCGTGCTTGGAGATTTTTTCATAATGTCTTTAGGTAAAGCATTCATTATGTTGCAGGTCTGATTCCAAGTACGTCACCTTGATCATACAGGAAATATCTTAAAAACCAATTAGAAAAATTACTAAGCATGCTCATAAACCAGTCAACACATATTGCCCAATCTCCAAATTTAAATTAGCCCTAATAACAAGCAACAACGGTAAACAGGGAAGACAAATTCAATTAAAAACGACCCTGAAATTTAATGGCACAATTAATCACAATTTTCACTTAAAACACCAGATGTAAAAGATGTTTTTTCAGGAAAAGCTCTGGAATACATCAAGTCCTTCCTACAAGATCACTGCCAATAGATCAAGGAGGGTTCCCTCAATCTGCCAATGAAAAGAGTCACTGTTGCGTCTTGCTTTCCAATGTCGTCAATGTGCTACTTCTACTTGATGAATGATGTAGACATAGAATGTTGTTTAGTAACTGAATGTGTTCATTTGCCAGTTCTATCAGGAGGGTGAGCAGAGACATACCGTGCTCCTAGTGAAGAGATCTGTGAGATTTACATGTAGCCTACTACTGGTACTTGTGACCTCCCGATTTTGCAAGTGAATCAATATGCATTACGTATTCATTACAACAGCCCAGCTTGGTTATGGAGCACAATGGGCATTTTTACAGTCACTCTGCAGGGTGCCCAGGGATCCTGACAGTTATCCCTCCTTTTATATATGTATTCCTCAAGACACATGCAAGTCACAAGAAATCACGTTTTAATCCCCCTCCCCCCAATGGTACAGCCACTGGATTAATAAAATATCGTACTTAATTTATAACACTCGCAAAACAAGATTTATTAATAAAAACTACCTTCATTATCTTGGGATCAAGTTGAGACCAGTGAGTAGGGGTAGAGAGCTCTTCAGATTCACCATCATATTTCTCTTCTTCTTCCTAATGCAAAGTTAAAAAAGGTTCTATTAATGCAGGATTTATTTTTTATTTTGCTGCTGTTCCGTGCAAGTAGCAAGGCACAGCTGTCTGCCAGATTTTCTTCACCTAAAGGTATTGTTTATATACATTCAGACATTCAGTACACTGATCGAAATGCCAGTCATCAGTCATTCAAAGCAAGATCTGATAAGCGAAAGGCAATAAAACTTGCAGCACAAACATACAAAATAAATAAAGTTTGGGGATTGAATGGCACTGGAGATCTCCTTCGACAACGCAAAGTCCAATCTTGCTCTTAACTAAACCACCCAACTTCCTTTTTATTATTTTGTTCTAAACAGTACCAAAACTCAGAATCGTCACGTGGTGAAATGAGGCCACCCCCTTGTATCATGTTTCAAATAAAACACTTACATGTTCTAAGTGAAACAACTAACTCTAAGTGCAGAAAAGTTCAAATATTTATACTGAACTTCAATCAAATAGTGCGAGATTTTGAATCTAGCATTGCAGAGGGCAGCATGGGGCGCTACGCAGGATTTAGCAACATTTACTTTGTGAATATTTAAAGTTAGTATATGCTATAGATAATCTTTACTATGCTGCTAAAAGCGTTTTACCAGTCAGTGTATAGCAGTTATATTCCTCATGTGTGTTTGCAATAAAGGTGTATGGTGTACTCTTTGTGTCTGTGATCCTGTGCCTGTAAAAAGCAGAAATAGAAAAAAGGGATTAGCATTCAGTGCCTGTTCTCCATCAGCTTCTTTGCGATCACCCTGAAGCTTCTCGACCAGCTGCTGCTTGTATCCTCGGGAAAGGATTTCCCACTCAGAGCGGGTGGGAAGGCAATGCCAAACATCCGGGAAAAATAAAACCACTGTCTCCACATGAGCTGGAACTGTACGCCCCTTGTGGGTCTCCTCAGGGCGAAGGTAGCGAATCTCTGCAAAACGGTACCTGTTGCAAGGGAAGAAGCATGTTGGAAAAGAAAAATTCTAAAACGTTTTAAAATCCTAGTTCACTAGAATATCAAGAAAAACAGATTTTTCTACAAGAACTTGAACTCTGTCTCCAAAAAATAAATGTATTAATGCCATAGTTTCTCTAGATGCAGATTTTTCCAATATGAAATCGTGATGGCATGTAAAAATGTATTAACAGTAAACCTTTTTAAGTAATGTTTGAAAGATTTGAATTAAATTTCTCTAGCAATAACACGTGGTACAACGATCAGAATGATTTTATAATGAGTGCAAACAATGTCAATAAAAATCTAGAGAAAATATAGCAAGATGATCAATAGTTCCAACTGCTTGATAAATACAATTCACAAGTTATTTCTGACGACTTTCAGCTAAGCTTGAAATGAAGAAAAATGTAAACTACGGTAAAGTGGTTGTGCAGTAAATAGTGAAGCCTAAATTATATTAGCAATAACATTTTCAATGTATTTGGCACCCATTAAATACATTCCAGAGTATCACTCATCAGCTTAGAATGTTTCCCTGCAAAAACAAATGCTGCTGACGAACTAAAAAAATATTAATGATGTTTAGATTTTCTCAGATTACTTTACTTACCACTGTGTGCACAAACTTAAGTCAATTCCTGTCAGAGCCTTACAACAACGGATAGCAGTCTTAATTAACACCGACTGATTCTTCTCTGGATCAGGGCCATCTAATGAGGGAGACCAGTGTCCCCCAATTGCCATTGCCTCGTCTCTCCCTTTCATACCCACTAAAAACTGAAAAGAAACAAAAACATCGAGTTCACTGAATGTCTGAGATGTAAAAACAAAAGTGTAAACAGATTGAACAATCTTAAATCTTTGAGTGTCAATCTTACCTATAAGTGTTACCACTAGATAGAAAGGGAAAAGAGACCCAAGCCTTATTTGAGAGGCTGAGCTCTGAAAGGTAGATAGTATTACATTCCAGAGAAACGAACACTCCTCAGAAGGAAAAGCGTACAATGAAAGGAAAGTTTTACATACCCTGTAACCATGTGTTTGTAGATTGCAGTGCTGTAAAGTCACATGCTCTGAATACTACTGCTGTCTACTGTGTGGTACAGACATTTGTAAGTTGTTTTTCTTCAAATACGTCTTCGTCTCGAGATATCTTGTGACTCCGTCCTTAGCCCACAATGTACCAGAACAAAGACTCCAAATCAGATTGATTTCCCTGGGTGTGAGTGATTTAGGTGGAGTGTAATTAAACAAGACAAAAAATTAAATGTACTGTGCACTGTGACTAATTAAGTAACGATAAACATCTTGGATCAAAGTTACCTTCTGAGTAGGCTGGAGGGAGCACGTGAATCTACACTGCTACAAGCTACAAACAGGTGGTTATAGCATGTGCTGCTGTAGATATACAGGCTCTGTATAGCCTGTAAAGCAGTGTCTTCTATAAGTGGTCGTGAGTGAGCTGATGTTATAGATGTTTGGAAAAAGGTTCTTGTCATAGGCTAACCAACTAAAGGTTACCGATGGGCGTGAATATTCACACAATAGTGCTTTGTGAACATGTGTGGTATAGACCACATAGCAGGTTTACAAGTATCTGCTATCAGAATGTTTCCTAAAAAGACCACAGTGGCCCCTTCTTTTCAGTGGAATGTGCTGTAGCCATCACAGGCACTATGCTTAGCTCAGTGCAGCCCGTTTCTATACACCTCATCTGGCAATGCCAACCTTAGAAATTGCAAAAGTGTTACAGCTCAAACAGAGGTCACATATGTCTTGTTAAGACTGTATTAAGCTTCTAAGAAGGGGCTGGTGGTACTTGTTGGAATTATTCTCTTAAGGCCTTCCATAAAGGCCTTGCAATAGGTATTTTGAATAGGGACAAATGCTCCCTGTTTTGCATGTATGCACTACTGCAGCTAAATGTAATCAAATAGAAGTGTATGCCAGCCCTGATTTTTGAAGGCGCAGGAAGTAGCAAATATTATTGTGCACTGATGCTTTAAGTGGATCTATTTTCCTAAAAAGTAATGAATAAACCTTTTCCATTTTAAAGCATGAACAAGTAAGTGTGGTGGGCTTGCGTGCCTCATGGAGGATTAGCATAAACTCCTTATGGATTATGGTATCCAAACACTTGGACCTCAAGTGCCAAAACGCTAGGTTCATTTGACTGAGGTCTGGGTGTCTAAACTGACCTTGATGTTGAGTTAGGAGTTCTGGTCTCGACAACAGTTTTTTTTTGTGTTGTGTGCAGACATTTCTAGCAGTATCAAATATGATCGCTGACTTGCCCAAGTCGGTGCAAGCAGAATTAGGATCAAGGACGTTGCCCTCATTTCCTCACGACATATGGGATAAGAGGAACTGGAGAAAAAGTGTAAAAAATATCCATGACCAATTCATCCATAGTGCATTGCCCACGAAAGTGGGCAACTGGAGGCGAAATTTGGGCATCTGGTGTTTTCAGCGCTGTTGAACAGGTGTGCCCATTTTTTTAAGTACCTGTAAAGTACATCAGGACTGATCTTCCATTTGTGGACTTGATAATGCTTCCGCTGCTTAACTGGTCCACAATGTTGTTGTTCACCCCAGCCAGATGTCCCATTAGGAATTAAATGTGATTCCAAATGGCCCAATGCCAGATCCTTTTGGCTAGTACTGTCTGCTGAGGAGAGTGAAAATGTACTTAAGCTCAGAGCTGTGAAGTCCACCATCAACCATGGCCATTCACAAGTACTGCAACACCCTCCCACAGAAAATAATGGAGATATGGGACTTAAAATAGAACCCCATAGGAAATAAAGTGAATACTAATGTACTATGATATGTACGCGTTAGGAAACGAAGGGAGACGGACAAGGAGGCTTCCAGCCAGTCTTGAGACCTTATCAAGGGGAACAATCCATAAAAATCTTGCTAAAGTATTATAATTTATCATTGGACAGTGACGAAGTTAAAACTTGGAGTAAAAAGACCTTCTTGAGAAAGCTTTTTATTGATGGGAATGTATGGCCTTTTAAGAAAGGAAGAAACAAGAATAACAAGAGTCAAGAAAATTCACAAGCCCTGAAGAAGCGCAGTGGAGCGCAAAACACGTGTTGGCTTTTTCTGACTGCTTAAGAAAAATAAATGACAACAAAAAGAAACAGAACAAGAAGATTTGTTTTTTATTGATGTTGTGTGTGAATATCTCAGTGATGTTTGGTGTTATATAACTATAAAGAATACTGGTGGGGACCAGTATCTGAGGTACTTTTGCGCCGGGCAGAAATCCTGTTACCCACACTGTTTATGTATATATATATATGCCTGAAAGGGAATTGTTTTGACTTGTACTGGGTGCTCCTTTGTGTCTGGACAAAGCTATACCTCTCTGAAGAGCTCTAATGAGAGCGAAACACGTGTCAGGGGTTGCTTTTATTCATTTCAGGTTGGCTTGGATGGTATTTTATCAATCCAAAGCTGTAATACTGTGCCTGGAGTGGTAAAAGGCTTTGGCCATTTTACATCTCGGCAAGGATAGCACTGTGCTAATCCTTTGCTTAAAGACTTTGCTGTAGACATGGTAAAAGACTTTGTCCCTTTCTATCTCGGCATGGATGGCACTGTGCTAATCCTATGCTTAAAGACTTTGATAGAAAAGCAGACATTTGAGGTGAGCAAATTTAGAGTGTCGCTGGTGTTGAGAGTGCTCTATACTGGAGCTGCTTTCCACCTAAACTTGAGAACTACCCAGAGTTCTCTCCTTCTTTTTTTGCATAATTTATGCGTCACTCTATGCCTGAAAGAGAATTGTTTTGAGATATATATATATATCCTTACAAAAACGCTCCTCCCGGGAACCGGAGACCCGTGGAAGGTGGCGCACTGGCCGGCGGAGCCAGCTGGTTATACAAATATGCTCACAATCGTAATGGCAGCGCGCTCTCAGGCAAGACACAGTGATATTTGACAGAAAGGATTTATTACTTCATAAACCCCACGTAACGCGTTTCGACAGGCCAGCGGTCTTGTTCACAAACAGAGTGTAAGTGCAGAGTGTCTTACATATACAAGTTAGAACACAAAGGTAGGACTACATAATTCATGGTCCATGTTGACAAGGGACTACATGGAAAAGGCAGTTGTCATCTTGGAGCATGTCCCCACATCCAAACGTACATGTTACTCGTTCAGTAATGCCCCAGCTGATAAGAGCAGCATATCGGAAACTATAAAGCATAAAGTAAGTTTAACATATGTGTACCACAGGGTACAGGTAGCCATGCTCTGCAAAAGGAAAACGTCTGGGATCCAATGACCGAAACATAAAAATATAAATATCCAAGCAGTTGCTTGAATGAAACATGTTGTGACATCGGAAAATATAGTGTGGAAAATTCTCTAAAGTCATCATTACCAGACAAGCATGTAAATAAGTGGTAAAGTGACCGAATAGAAGGTGCAATGTCAAGATGTATACATCATAGAAATGGCTATGCATGGCAAACGGGTGAAGTATGAGCGACAGCGATAACCATCCGGAAGGAACATGAGACCGAGGGTGAAAATTAATGGTAAAGACATAGTGTCTAGGAGCCACCGAACAGTCACAGTTACAGTTAAAGACCAGTGTCATACAATGGGCTGAAAGGCTGCTGAAACACAGAAAGCTACTGCCCCAAGTGGAAAGTGGTAGGCACCACGGTATTAGACCAGTATGACAGGTAGGTCCAATGAAGTCAACCTGGGAAAGGAACTTAACTTCAAGGCGCTCTGTGTGTACAGTGCACAGCAAAAACAAAATCCCAAAGAACAAAAGCAGTGCACTGCTCTATACAAAGAAAAGATAAACCAAATGTGAAGTTCCTTAACTGGGAAGGTCAGAACATCAGATGGATGCTTCCATGAAGAAAAGGGTAGGGAACCCTTGACGAAATACCAGTCCAGTGGGTCCCTTCCTTTCCTCCTGTAAGACAGACAGAATGATACGAGTACAGTGGTCTATACAGCCTAAATACGATGAAAACAATAATATCTCAGTGTGCATGAGGCTGAAAATGGACAGGAATGCATCTCAGAAAACAGAGTAAATAACACAGAAAAAACAAAGATGGTCACAGAGCCCGGGATTCAATCTTCATGAAGATGAATGGCCATTTCTTCGTCAATATTGTGACCCCCAGGGTAGGGGGTCCCAATGTCAATAATGTGCCTGGATTCCCTTTTCCTATTTTGGAGTACCCTGTTACCGCCTCTGCTAGTGGCAGCCACTTGTTCAATGGCAAAATAGCTCAGCTTGGAGCAGTCAGAGAAATGGTGTGTCTCAAAGTGCCTCGCTATTGGATAATGTTGATCCTTGTTTGTAATGGCCCTCATATGCTCTAGCACTCTCTTTTTGGCCATGAGTGTGGTGCTACCTACATATCTAAGATTGCAGGGGCACTCAAGGATGTACACTACGAATGAGGAGCTACATGTGAGGAACTGCCTGATGGAAATGATAGCACCGGTGGTGGGATTCAGGTACTCTTTTTTCATGGAGCTGTTGCGATAAGCTTTACAGTGGCCGCATGGAAAAAATCCCTGTAGATTAATGCCTCTGCTTTGCTCTGTAGTAGTGATGTCGCTATGGACCAGTATGTCTCGAAGGCTACGTCCTCTTCTATAGGTAATTCTCGGTCTGTCAGGGATGGAGTTGCCAATGATGGGGTCTTTCGTCAGCATATCCCAATTTTTTGTTAGGATTTTATGGATCTCTTTGGAATTGCCATTGTAGGTGAGTATTACCCTGGTGGGATCATCCTCCTCCCTCATGTTGTTGTCTTCCTTCCTGTTTTAAAGGGTCATGGTTCTGTTGACCCCCTTGACTTTCTCAATTGCCCTCCGAAGAACCCAACTAGGGTAACCCCTTTCAATGAATCTGGACAGCATGATGTTTTGCTCGGCCAAGATGGCCTCTTCAGAACTGCAGTTCCGTCAAGCCCTCAAGAGTTACCCAATAGGGGATACTCCATTTTAGGTTATCAGGGTGACTGCTCATGGCATGTAGTAGGGTGTTTCCTGCAGTGGCCTTCCTAAACAAAATGGTGTGTATCTCGTTGTTGGTGGTTTGAACCTTAACATCTAGGAATTCCACTGCCTTGATACTCATGTTGCTGGTGAGTTTGAGATTGTAGTTGTTCAAATTCAATCTGAGGATGAAGTCTCTGGCTTCGTTCTCTGTGCCTTTCCAAATCACAAACACATTGTCGATATAGCGGAGCCATAAGACCACCCGATTGAAGTCTTCCACAAAGTTAATGTCTTTCCTGATCTCTTCCTCCCATGCCACCAGAAACAAATTTGCAAAACTAGGAGCGAAGCACGTTCTCATCGCAGTCCCCAGGATCTGTTTGTAGATACTACCATTGAACATGAAGAAGTTTGTGTTAAGGCTGTATCTGATCAATTCAATAATCATGTTGGTATGTTCCATGTGCCATATGGGTCTTCTTGAGAGATATTTGGCCCAGGCTGCTATCCCTAACTCATGTTCTATGATAGTGTACAAAGAGTTGACATCCATGGTGACCAACAGATATTCGTTCTACCACTGGACCCCATGGATTTTACTAAAAAAATCTTTAGTGTCCCTGACGTAGGATGGCAGGGTGATGACCTGATCCCTAAGGAAATGATCCACATATCTCGAGACGTTCTCAAGAGAACTGCCTCTGGAAGACACAATGGGTCTGCCTGGAGGGTTGGATTTGTCCTTGTGTATTTTGTGGAAAAGATACAATTGCTGGAGTTTAGGATAGCCTTTTTTGAGGAAACAGTATTCCTCCCATTCAAGAAGGCCTTTGTCCCTCCAGTCCACCAATCTACTCCAAATGCCTCCGCAAAGTGTGCGGAATGTCAAATATAGTGTAAAGTCATAATCTGAGTGACTATTATATTTGCATATTACGTTTTTACTAATTCCACCCCTGAAACAGGATATGTATCTCTATGCTTTTGAGTAAATTTACGCTTGCAAATGATGAATAGCTAAAAGTAGTAAGGTTACTAAAAAGTGCAAAAGTAAACTTACACATGTATATTTACTCACATTTAAGTTCACTTTTGTGAATAGCACCCTGTGTTTGGAGAGCACCCACTGCTTTAGTGTCAATTTTTTTTTATCTTCTCCAGCATGTTGTCTACCAGAGGTCCAAAGAGATGTTCCTCATCAAAATGCGCATTGATGAGGTGTTGTAAAACCTCACGACAGATGCCAGACACCCTAAGCCATGCATAATTGCAGAGAAGAAATTATAATATTGACCTCCCTGAAGGCTTTACTTGCTGCATCTAGGGTGCACCAGATGTTCTCATTAGATAGGAGTTTGCTTTCTTGGAAGAGCCCTCGACCTGTTTTGTGGTATGTGTCTGCCACGTGTTTTACCAGTGCCTTTCCCCAGTTGAACTGTGAAAGGAGCCCCACAGATTTGGCGAACCTCCACTGAGTTGCTGCCCCTACTGTGATGTGCTTACTAGCTGCATCTATCTATCATCTTAATCCCCTTGTTAGGAGGTGGGGAATCCTCAGTAATCTGGACAGCTGCTCTTTTCCTGGCAGCATGGACAGCCAGAGCCTGGTGTAACAAGGCCTTTGATATATGGTGAATCCTTTAGGAGCAGGCTTATATTTTTCTCCAACCTTGGAGTTCCGACTCAAATCTTTACAGGTTTAAAGTGTTTCATAGCACATCTTGTCATGCTTTTAAGCATTGGCAAACACTGCACTGCTCTTTCTGTTTTTGTTGGCGCCTCCCCTAAGAAATCCTCCTGCTTCTCCTCTACATGTAACTCTACCTTATGGTGTTCACCTGCCCTTGTATTACTACTTGACATGCAGTAGTGTCATCAAGAGTTGAGGCTTTCACAGGATAAGCTCAAGGTTAATGTCTTCCTGTGGTTTGACATGTCAGGTAGTTATCCCACTGGTCATTCCATCCCCAGGTAGTTCAGGTTTGAAATATGGGCCTTTATGTCAAGCTATCATGGTCTGCGTCTGTATGGAAGGAGTGAACAGACTCTTGAGATGAGGACGGTACATGTGGTGACTGTGCCGTTGTACTGTGTGTACATGGAGGCTGTCAGGAAACAGAGAGTAGTGGGGTTCTGGGGCAGTGGGATGTTCCCTTTTTTACTTGGCTATAGAAAAGCTATGTAGCTCCCCTGAAACCCCCTGCTCAAAGGCTCCTCTTCGCTGCTACCAACTGGGTTGTGTGTGGCTCCTCAGCAGGCAGATGGTAGGTGTGTAAGAGTTTGCCTGGAATAAGGATGAATACAGATTTAGTGCTGCCTAACATGAGAGATATTTCAGGCAGCTCAATGACTTGAGTTGCCTCACTAGACTCCAATCTTAGCATGGAGGTCTTTTTCAGTGTCGGCTTTGGTGTCTACTTCAAAATGTCCTTTGGAGTGGATTTAAGCTCTGAGGTGAGCTTGTCTACCCTCAAGGTCAAATCAGTGTTTGCTGGAGTCGAGGCTCAGTAGCCTTGCCTCAGGTTTCTGTGGAACCAAAGAAGGCTCTTGGTGCCAACTGGGCTTGGAGCCAGAAGACATACCTCTAGTGGCCAGTCTAGAGGCTTGATGCCCAACTTCTTTGGGAGCAATGCTCTGTCTCTTCAGTGGTGGCTCCTCCGCTAAGGCGGAGGAGCGTCACCCCACTGTGAAAAAAGGGAAAAAAATGATAACGTAACGTTATCATTTTTTTTTTCCTACTGCAGTGGCTCCGTTGTTTCCTGGGGGCGGTGCTGGACCCCGTGAGGCCAGAGCACTGCAGGGGGAGGAGTGGTGGCACTCCAAGTGAGCATGACATTTTGACCAGCCCTCTGGGTCAGGCCAAACAGTCATACGCACTTGGCATGTTTTCCATCCAGGCTGCATTACAGCCAGGGTGGAGAACATGCCCCAGGCTCCCAAGCTTGGTCTGAGCGCTGAACCACTGCGCTCAGACCAATCACAACGCTGCATTGCAGCATTGTGATTGGTCAGGGGAGCTTGGGAGCACCCGGGTGCTTCCTGCTGCTGGACTCCAGACAGGAAGAAGACAAGAAGTTGAAGAGGATCGGAGGAGAGTTGGCGGCAACACCGGCCATAGCCAGGTAAGTGTCTTTTGTTATCTTTTTCATTTCCCCCACCGCCCTCCCCACCCCACCACCCGAATCCGGTAGCAGCCGCCACTGTTTCTCTTGCCGATACAGCTCTCAAGGTCAATCCTTGGTAATGGGCCATGGAACAGCAGCTCTGGGCGTGGTCTTTGTTCAGGTTCTTCAATTAGCTGTGGATTAACAGTCTCTTTCTCAACACAAGAACTTTCTGATGTCACAACCTAGGAGCTTTTTTTTTTTTTTAAAAGATCTTTTTTATTAGAAAATTGCCAAGCAATAAGCACACAAGTTGTTCACATATCATCATACATCGACACAGTAAAGAAAGCACATTGCTAAACAGTAATAACGTTACCACCCCTCCACTCTTCTGCATCACAAATTATGGCAATTGGATTGGGGCAGTTAGAGGGCAAGACCCCAGAGCCAGTTTAAATGAGGGGAGCGGAGGGACCACCGCTGTAGTTATTCCATTTCCCCCAGATTTTCGTCAGGACAGCCATAGCTTTCATCTAGCACTTTCTCAGCCAACATGCACCAGTCCATGTCCTGCTTACAGTCCATCCAACCTAGGGGCTTTGCATCTACTGGGTTAGTGAAATGTCCAACATGCCTTGCTTTCCTCGTTGGCTCCTTGAGGCTGTTTGTGCCAAATATGGCCAGGGGTCTCAACACTGCATCTCGTAATGAGCTCAGCAACACTCAGGCCATATTCAATTGTCTTCTTGCTTTGGAAGGTGAGGCAGGCAAAACAGGTTGATTCCTTGTACTCGGACGACAGGCAGAGGATGCAGACCCTGTGGTGGTCTGACAACAAACGTTTGCTATTACACTTTGGGTAAACTGGAAGGGAATTTCCTCCACACCGCACCACCACAACAGTCATTCTGAATACCATCCCCTGGTAAAGAAAAGCTCCAGTGCAGTACGGAACCTGAGACCTGTTCGCCAATGCTAAGGTAGATGGTTCTTCCGACGATGACTCTGGATCTTTGACAACTGGAGCCAAAAGCAACAGAAAAATTGTCCACGGTCCCAGAGTTCGAGCAGAAACATTCAAACCAGTTGCTCTGAAAAAAGCACTCAAGTCCATCCCACTTACTATTTATGCCACAAAGTGGAATAGGTTTGCTCATTAATGTTAGGAAAACAGATAGAATCCACTTAAAGCATCAGTTCAGGATTATATTGGCTACTTACTGCACCTTCAAAAATCAGAGTAGGCAAACACTTCTATTCGCTTGTATTTAAAATAGCAGCATACATGCAAAACAGGGAACACTTGTCCTTGCTCAAAATACCTGTTGTCAAGTACTTTATGGACAGTCTTGCGAGAATGATTTCTCCAAATACTCCTCCAGGTCCTTCTTGGACGCCTAATATAGTCTTAACAAGACTTATGGGGTATGTATTTGAGCCAATACACTCTTGCAAGATGCAATTTCTGTCATTGAAGGTGGCTTACCTAGTTGTAATCACCTCAATAAGGAGAGTGAGTGAGCTGCTATCACTTTTGGTTGAAGAGCCATTTATGAAGGAGCATAAAGAAAAAAGTCTAGACCTAATCCACAATTTCTGCCAAAGGTGGTTTCCCCTTTCCACGTAAACCAATCTAGTGAGTAATCCATCTTCTTCCCACACCCCGAGATAGTGGTAGAAAGGGCATTACAAACATTAGATGCATAGACACCACTAATGAACTGCATTAACAGAACTAAATCCATCACTAAACAAAGCAGCTTTTTGTTGCTTTTGCAAAACCGCACTTATGAAACCCAATTTGTATGGGTTGGATTGGAAGGTGTAAACAAACATGCTGTGCTAAAGCTAAGCGGCACTGTCAGTAGTGCCTAGGGCACATTCCAGTCAAAAGAAGTGGGCTACTATGGCCTTCTTTGGGAATATTCCGATAGCAAACACTTGTAAAACTTCTACATGGTCAATAACATACACATTCTAACACAACTACTGTGTGGATATTAAGACTGCCATTAGTCTTTAGATGGACAGACTGTGCTAAAAAGCTTGCTGCAAACATCTACATCATTCGCTGATTAGCCACCGCTTTCAGAAGACACTGCTTTACCATCTTTGCAGAGTATGTACATCTACAGCAGCACATGCTACTAATGGGAAATGTTACTTACCTTAGCGACCTCACTGACCTTGTCAGTGTGTGCTGCTCCCCCGCTGCGCAGCTCCACCTGGTAGCTGTGTGCCCTTTTGCACTCCGGGGTCAGTGTTCGAGACCCCCTCCACCCAACAGGTTCCCACCTGCGCATCATCCCTGGTGGTCCAGTGGTGAGTATGTCTGTCTTCTGTTTTCTGTATTTTTCTCTGTTTCCTGGATTTTTTGTATTTCACTGTTTTCTCTCTCTCTGCTATTTCTCTCATTTTATTGTATTTCTCCTTCTGTGCACTTTCCCTTCTGCACCATTATCTGTGCCACCTTCGCGCTTCCTGCCCTCGCCGCAGACTGCCCCGGCGGCCCGGCCGCTCCCAGCGCTGCTTCCCGCCTCCTGCCTCCCAGCTGACCAGCACCTCCCACCTCCCCACCACTACTTAATGGCAGCTGCTCTGCGGCTGCGCGCGCGCCAAAGGCAAGCCCATCTGCACCCGTCCGAGCCTGAACCGCACCCAATGCCACGGACCCTGGTTCTCGGAGCATCCACCGCTACGACGCCAGCACACTCCACGCACTCAACCACGGATGTTCCACCGCCTGCCACCTCGCATCACCGAAGAACACCCAAGGCCCGTTCTCCTGCCACAACTGTGCCTTCTCCTGCCACCGCACACCAGACCCACCGACCGCACGACCCTCAAGAACCAGACCCGACCACCTCAGCTGCATCTTGCTCAACACCCGCTCCCTCAAAAGACACACCATGGAGATCTGGGACCTGTTCGACTCCATCTCCTCCTACGTCGCCTTCTTCATGGAAACCTGGATGAACCCCACCTCAGCCCTGGACAACGCGACCGCCATCCCCGACGGCTATAAAATCATCCACAAGGACCGCGTCAACCAGCCGGGAGGAGGCATCGCCATCGTACACAAAAACACCTTCTGCCTCACAACTAGCTCCGACGATCACTCACGCGACAAAGAACACCACCACTTCCAGATCCAGACCGACCTGAATGCCACCCTCCGCAGCACCCTCGTCTACAGACCTCCCGGACCCCGCCCCCCTTTTGTGAAGCCATAGCCGACTTCATCTATCACCACGCTCTCGCCTCAATGGACTACATCCTCCTTGGCAACCTGAATTTCCACCTGGACAACCTCGACGACCCGACCTCATTCCTACTGGAGAACATGGCCACCATCGGACTCAAATAACTTGTCCCCTCTCCAACGCACTCAGCAGGACACACGCTCTACCGCATCTTCATCGCAAGCAACATCTCCGTCAGCCACACCCCCGAGGCACATTGGTCCGGCCAGCACCGCGTCCAAGTCTCCTTCACCAAACCCACCGTACGCCACCACGCCCACCGCTATCCTAGCAGAAGCTGGAACAAGGTCACTGAAGACCAGCTCACCCCCTTCTTCAGCAAAACCCCACCACCGACATCCACGGACACCAATGCCTCTGCATGCAACTTCCGCCGTTGGATCGCCAACTACGCCGAAACACTGGCCCCCCTTAGGAAACCCTCAGGCAAGTAGCCCACCAATAAAGCCAGCTGGTTCTCTCCTGCCCTCCAAGAGTCCAGGCACACCTGCAGACGACTCGAGAAAAGATGAAGGAGCAGCAAGATCATGGCAGAACACGCAGCATTCAAAACAGCAGTCACCACACACCACCACCTCATCAGAACAACAATGAAAGCAGCCATACAGGAACGCATCAACGCAAATGTACACAACAGCAAAGAACTCTTCACCGTAATCAAAGAATTCGCCAAACCTTGCACAGAGAAAGCAGACATTCCCCAATCGCAAGACCTCTGTGACAACCTCGCCACCTTCTTCCACTGCAAGATCATGGAGATCTACGAAAGCTTTGCAACCCAAGACCCACCCACTCCACCCACAACCACCGCACCCAATAACTCCAGACCCCAGCAGACCATG
Source organism: Calotriton arnoldi (assembly GCA_963921515.1). Lineage (NCBI taxonomy): Eukaryota > Metazoa > Chordata > Amphibia > Caudata > Salamandridae > Calotriton > Calotriton arnoldi. The sequence goes on from CAWUFW010001729.1 coordinate 1,698,335, forward strand.
TCCAACTCGGCCACCCTCACCTCTGACAACACCCTCAGGATCATGAAGAGCATCCACTCCGGAGCTCCCTCGGATCCTTGCCCTCACCACATCTTCAACAGTGCCAGCACCTCCATCGCACCTGAGCTCTGCCGCACCATCAACTGCTCCATCGAGTCCGCCACCTTCCCTGAAGACTGGAAACACGCAGAGATCAACCCCCTGCTGAAGAAACCCTCTGTCGACCCGACGGACCTCAAGAACTACAGACCTATCTCCCTGCTCCCCTTCCCAGCCAAAGTCATTGAGAAAGCCATCAACGCCCAACTATCCGAGTTCATCGAAGCGAACCACATCCTGGACCTCTCCAAGTCGGGCTTCAGAAGCAACCACAGCATCGAGACTGCTCTCCTCGCCGCTACAGATGACATCCGCACCCTCCTCGACAGAGGTGATACTGCAGCCCTCATCCTCCTGGACCTTTCAGCGGCCTTCGACACGGTCTCCCACCACACCCTCTGCGCAAGACTCCACGACGCCGGCATCTGTGACAAAGCCCTAGCCTAGATCCGCTCTTTCCTCACCGACCGAACGCAGAGAGTCAGACTCCCACCGTTCTACTCAGAACCCACAGAGATCAGCTTTGGAGGGCCTCAGTGATCCACACTGAGCCCCACCCTCTTCAACATCTACATGGCCCCGCTTGCAGCCATCACCAGAAGCCACAGACTCAACATTGTATCCTACGCCAATGACACCCAGCTGATTCTCTCCCTCACAGACGAACCCACAGCCGCCAAGAGCAACTTTCACAACGGGATGAAGGCAGTTGCCACCTGGATGAAGGACAGCTGCCTCAAGCTCAACTCAGACAAGACAGAAATCCTCATCGTGGGCTCCTCCCCCTCCACCTGGGATGACTCCTGGTGGCACGCAGCGCTTGGAAACCCCCACACACCTACAGACCATGCATGAAACATCGGCATCATCCTGGACTCCTTGCTCTCAAAGAACCGCCAAAACAACACCATCTCGTCCTCCTGCTTCCACACCCTCCGCCTGCTTCGGAAGATTTTCAAGTGGATCCCCACTGAGTCCAGGAAAACAGTCACCTATGCGCTCGTCAGCAGCAGACTCTACTACGGCAATGCACTCTACGATGGCACCACCCAAAAACTTCTAAAGAAACTGCAGAACATCCATAACGCCTCCGCCAGACTCATCCTGAACATCCCCGCCACAGCTACATCACCGGTTACCTGAGAGACCTTTACTGGCTACCCATCAACAAAAGAATTACCTTCAAGCTCCTCATGCACAATGGCGGACCTGCATACCTCTAACACCACCTCTCCTTCTACACTCCCACCAGACATCTCCGCTCTGCCCAACTGGCCCTGGCCACCATCCCACGGATCGGCAAGAACACAGCTAGAGGAAGATCCTTCTCCTATCTCGCTGCAAAGACCTGGAACTCCCTGCCTCTACATCTCAGGCAAGCCTCAATTCAGGAAGGACCTCAAGACCTGGCTCTTCGACTGAACCACCCTCCCCACCCACTCAGCCCATTGAGACTCTTACAGGTGAGTAGTCGCAGTATACAAGAACCCTGATTGATATAACCATCTGTTTGTAGATTGTAGGGCTGTAGATTTACATCTCCGCCCACCCACCTCCTCAGAAGTTCTAATCCAAGATTTTTCTCATTACTTAATTAGTCACAGGGGACAGTACATTTAGTTTTTTGTCTTGTTTCACTCCACTCCTCCCAGTAGCGTAGCAAGGATGCCACAGGCCCTGGGGCAAGCAAGGAAAATGGCCCCTTTTACTGCTATTAGGGTAGCAAAATACAGCAATTATCGGGGTTCAATGGGCCCCTCAGGATTTAATGGGCCCCTCATGGCTCTGAGCCCTGGTGCCACTGCACCTGCTGCACCACTGGTAGCTACGCCCCTGACCCATACTTACATTACTCACCCACTGGTGGAAAACAATCTGACGGGGAGCTTTTTTCCTGGTGCATTGTGGGCTAAAGGAAGAGTCACAAGATATCTCGAGACAGAAGAGAACTTTGAAGATAAACAACTTGCAAATGTCATTGCCCAATACTAGATGGCGAGGGGTAACGGGCCCAAATAAAATTTAAAAAAATAAAAGATTCAACACTTACTGAGTCCTCCGCACCGGACCTCTACTTTCTTCAACTTAAGCCCAGCCACCAGGAAACTCCCTTGACCAATCCTGGCGCTGCTAACCAGCATGACAGCAGTGCACTGTTGGAGGAAGCGGCCTCACTTGGTGCTCCACAGCACTCTGGAGGCCTGCACTTGCTCTAACCCAGCTGTCTTAAGACAGATGGGTTAGAGATTGTGACAGCCAGCCACACATGCGCACTTTAAACAGTGCACATACAGCTTACCCTCCTCCCTGCTGCTGTCACTCAGCAGGCCCCGCCCCGTCTTGACTGTCTGTTTGGGACAGGGGATGAAAACAAATGGTAATGAATTACCATTTTATTTTTCATCTCTGGGGCTTTGGGGGTAATTTATGTGTGGTGACGCTCCTCCGCTCATACGGAGGAGCCGCCCCTGATCTCCAGCACAACATGCTGCAAACAAAATGTTTATAAAGTTCCCTACACTTTTTGTGGAAGTATATGAAACAAATTGCACAGTTACATACAGTGGTTGAAGTGGGCGGGATGTGAGGGAGACGACGTACCCATAATTTTTTTTATTTAAGGAAAACAATTCCCCCAATTTTTGTAAAAATAAAAATCCATCCGGGACAGTTAATTCCAACAGGTGAAATGCTTCAGCTGCAGTGTAAGGCAAGGAGTCTCCTGTGCTGTGAAACCGAGGGAGGGGCAGACAGCTAAACAAGCCTTCTTGCCAGGCTGTGGGCTGCCTGAGAGAAATGTAAATGTGCACAACTGGTTAATTTGCAAACATAAAGGGTGCTTGGAAGCGGCATTGGCTGTAATTGATGGAATCACTCGAATCTTCCTGATGAGACAGATTTATTCTTTTTGAGTGGTAGTGCAAGGGAGTTACTAGCTGAGCTGTGATGTGTGTGCTTTTAAAGAACAATTATAGAAAAAATGCACTATGTACAGTCTGGGTATTACTAAAATCTATATTTTGGCAGCACTTTTTTTTATCTTAAACAGTTTTGCGCAATTTGTAGCAACCTATCTTATATTCTGTGTAATGCAAGCACCACTGCACCAACCAGGATTCAATTCTGTGGCACTCTGGTTAGAAACTCAGACCTCTGCAGTGCATTAACTAATAGAGGTTTCATAATGTACGATAGTGCATTTCCCACTGATTTGCTTAACTTGTATATATTTTTCATTTAAACTGTGCCTTATTTCATATGTAGTTACCTGAAGATTAAAGACTGAAACAAGTTATAGAATATTTTGTTTTTTTAGCCATGCCTTTGACCCCGCCCCCTAGCTCACTCGTCACGCCCCCATTGCGCACAGCCTCACAGTACCCATATTGTTTTTAATGCTCTTCAGCCACTGGTTACATAGAGGGATGAAACAGCTTGTTAATGTACTGCAAGTATAATAATTAAGTGTTCTTAATTTGTATAGGTAGTAGACAAGAATTTAAGGATATTTCAAAACTGCAACTGCTGCGTGACTGAATTAAACTTACATAAACTATTGTTCGAGAAAATCAAGAAATTGCCCATTATTTAAGAGCCATCCATATGAACTCATCGGCTCAGCATTATTCAGAGTTTAGATACCCTCAGTGATTGCCAGAGGTGAACTGTAATGGAAAGTTACCATGGAAAGAAGCATATTGAATGAATAAACGCAATAGCCCCGTGGAGGTTAAATTATTGGCTTGATTATGATGATTTCTTTGAAAACTACGAACATAAAAAGACTGGCGAGTGGAATACATTGCACGCAAGGAGCGTGGAGAAAGGTAAGTCTTCTGGGGGCGCTGCTACAAAAACGAAATTGCCGGTTTCCTAAACATAATGGATACTTGGTATACGCACGAAACAGACTTCTTGGTGTCCTCCGAACCGATTGCGGTCTTTTTCTGCATTTCCACAGCTGAAAGAGGCTTTTCATTCATCCCTCGGGGGCGTTTGGGAGATCCCAAGTTTGAATCTCAGCAAGGCACAGTCAACCTCCATCCTTCGGTTCTGGTAACCTGAATACAACTGTCTGTATGGGTAATAATAATATTCCTTATGTACAGAGCTTAGGTACAGCACAGCAAGTTGTCGAGAGACCTTGAAGGAGGCTGCACATCAGCTCCCATTTCACACCAAAGGCAAGGACAAGGACAATTTATCGGCAGCCACGCAAGGGAACCAGTTTGTCGGAAGATACTGCGCTGCAGTCACTGGTGCCATCCCTCAGAGTTGTTGAGTGTGAAAAATGAAGGAGCCACTGTCAAACAGAGGCTGGGCAACAATTATAAATGAGCAATGGCGCACATGAACTTCGAAAATACAAGAGAAAATGGCAGCCAAGGAACGACAGGCCTACACGCAGTGACCAACTCAATAATTATTCAACACCACAGCCAGCCTGTGAACCAGGCAAGCGTGTATGGTCTTCTACCATTATCTACATAAAGATATATATGTGTATAAGTGTATACTCAGTTTTACTGCAGGTGTTTTTAATGTGTTCTAATGATGATGACTGGAAAAAATCCTTCTCTAGTTTATAGGAAGGGCAGTGTTAAAAAAATTGTAAAATACCCCTCACACACTGAAACCTGATTGTGTCATGCGTCATCATTGGGGTCTTCCCGCCCCTCTACGGGACGGGGCGTGCTACTACCTACGTAGACGCGGGAGCACTTAATTTAGTGATTAGTGTGTATGTGTAGTGCGTGGGATCGTGAAAAAATATATATAAGTGTTGATTTAAAAATTCCCTGGCTAGTGGAAAAAATACACTTTATTGGCTTCCTAGCTGAGAATAGTAAAAGTGGGGAGGTGTAGATAGTGTACTTTGATAGGTCACTTTCTACAGGGTCGACATGTTTCAGAAGCCATCCCCTTGGCTTACTTCCTCAGGACCAGAACGATCCCTATTGCACCTCACTGGGTGATATTATAAATGTACATATGCCTGTTGGTCACACATACTCTTCCATGTACCCTATTAGGGCAGTAGACACAATATACCAATTGTATATCCTGTAAAGAAACCTGAAAATGAAAAACATTGTGGATAAACAATAGCTTTTATCGTTTATCCCCTTCATATTCACATCACCATCATGTGGAAACGATAATATTGTCTGTCACTGTGATATATTTTTTTCGTCTCACCCAATTGTGGGTGTTTTTGTGACTAACACTTAACATCCTGAGCTATAACGAGGTCTCTATCTTCTTGTACATGGCTTCCTGATGAAGGCACACAGCCGAAACGCGCGTAGGATACAGATTTTCAAGGCCATGCCAGAAATGTTTGTCCTCTGAGCACATTCATATAATTATCTTTGTTTATATGTCTGTGACATTAATTGTAGTGTGTCAAATAATTTCTTATATATCGATGAATAACACTGTGTATATTATGTATCAGATTTTGTCAAAGTAAGAAAACCTTCTTTGTTATTTGACCCTCTTGAACCCAGTGTAAATATATATACAGAGGACTATATGTTTTATGGTTGTTTTTTGTGTATTTAGTTACATTTATCGATAAAAAAATAATAAAAAATATTTTTGATACTACTGAACCAAGTTTGCATGTATACATGTTTTTTATATTGTTCAGGTCCATTACTACCTTCCTTGTTCCTAAATATTGTGACAATGATGCCCCGAAACCGGTCCTAGGATGCTTGTTTCCGGTCGAGGGAAGACCTGGCCAGGCAGTTCAGGCTGGACTGTACCCATGAGGCACAGGGTCAAGACTGATTTGCATATGGCTAGGACTAAACTGGGGTGGCATGGTGAGAAAAAGAATAATGGATTTAACCCAGATCTCTTGACTGGGGGTGAATGTTTTGATTTGTTCTGCATTCCGTTCATCATTTGTGTGTCTTTATGGCACAATGGGCACAAGAGGCTGTTGGCCTAGGGTGACCAGAATGTTAAAGCCAAAAACTGGGACATTTCCCAAAAATAGAAGGACTACAATTTTACTTCAACCGAGTGCACATAATGACAGTGCTCCTTAGCAGAGAATTACAGAAGAGGAAGTAAGAACATAAATAAAATGCAATTTTTAAAGCCAGTATCACGCCTGTTAATTAAATTACTTTTTTATAACAGCTGCTAACTATCTCTGCTTTGCAAAACATAAAATGATACCTCCCACCGTTTTCAGTCGACCCTCTCTAAAAACCGGGAAATTAGCTAAATTTCCTGAAATCTGCTGGGACAGCTAGTGAAAATCCAGGACGCCTGGTCACCCTATGTTGGCCCCCTTTTGGTTTGTGAGGACGGGACGCCATTGACGAGGTTTCAATTTGCCAGGGTACTCAGTAGGGTCCTGGTGTCAGCAGGTTTGGATCCTGCAGAGTATAATTCACATTCATTTCGGTTTGGTGCAGCCACCACAGTGGCAGGAACGGGGCTGGCAGGACAAGGGGTTTAAAGGATAAGTAGGTGGAGGTCGAACTGCTACAGGCGCACAAGATTGAACATGTTATAAAAGTCCTGGCACTCATTTTTTCCCATCCTTTACGTTATTCTCCTGTCAACGCAGGTGGAGGACATGATAAGGTGATGTGGCTGCTGGATATTTCTTTGCTTTCTGTCACTGGACCCTCCAAGGGGTGCTGGCAGCAAGTCGAAAGAGAGATTGCAGTGGCGCAGGCGCTGGCCACTGACATGCAGTCCTTACCTGTCCACCACCCGCGCAAGAGTAGTGGGCACAAGCTAGCACAGGCCCTAGGGGGACAAGGAACTGGTGTTCAGGGGGTGCCCGCGGTAAGTATCCTAAGGGCAGCTGGGCCCCCTGCAGAGGAGCGCCTGAGGTGGGAGAGCTCCCAGTACAGGAGAGGGAAGGTGTGGTCCTCCCATAAGGAGGGACCTATCCTCTGGATGCTGGGGTTTAAGAGGAAGGGACACAAAACCTGTCATGATCTCACTCGAACAGTTATGTTTTGTTGGTTGCACAGGAACAAACTAGTTATGGGTAGGTAACTCCCATGTACTAGTGTCTCTATTAAGGCAAGGTATCACTTGTGAACAAGATGTAAATAATGTGTTCACTGTGCAAATGTTGATGGTTTGAAAATGTTCTGTGTGTGGGTGTAAAGTAAATACGGCCGGGGGTCTTTCAACCCCCTAACCCAAAGAGCTGGTGTCAGGTTGTCATTAACATTGATGGTTGTGGGGCGAGGTAGATATCCTTGTGTCATAGGCTACGCCATATTAGCGATGCAACCAAAAGGATGTGTATTCTAGAATACAAAGCAGAAGGATGTTCATTCAGGAACAAAATACAACATTTTAAGTACTAGAGTGCCCAGGGAACCGGAATATCTGGGCAGTCTTGTCAGTTGGCCTTCAAAAGGCCTTCAACAAGGTCAACTGCACTTGTATGTTTAAAGTTCTGAAGAAGATGCATGTGTGGACAGCTATGATGACTTGTCTAGCTCTGTTATACGGAGCACGGACCCCTAGAGTGTTAACTGGGAACATGGTTTCCAGTAGGTACCTACTCCAAACAGAAACTTAATAGGACTGTCCCATATCCCTACTGATATTTGTATTATTGATGGAATCATCAGTGAATGTAATTAGACAAATGGGTGGCACTGTTGATATCACTAAATCTGAGAAATCGCATTTGTTTTTGCTATATGTGGATGACCTTTTGTTACACGTGCATACTGTGGGAGGGTGTAAAGCAGTACTGAAGGGAATAATGCAACAGTTTTGTGGTGCACCCAGACTCCAGAATAACTGGAGAACATTTTGTGTATACTCAATCTGATAGGCCCAGGCCGATATATCATCTCCTCAGTCAAGTGAGCAGCTTAGATGGGAGAGACGTCATCCGTTTAGGTACTTGGGAATTCAGATTTATCATTCTAGTCACGATGTCATGTATGGTAATGTAGACCGAGGACTGACTACGCTGAAAGGCTTGGTCGTATTTGGGGCTCTGGTAGGCAAAGAGTTGCATTGTTTAAGCTCAGTCTTATTTCCAATGAGGGGGGCGAGGGGCTTACCCACTTGGAAGACTACTGTTAAGCATAACTGCTACAATGGGTTGGCAGGTGGATCACAACCCCCCCCCCCCCACTCCTCCCAGCGGAGGCTAATGTTTGCTGCCCAAGATAAGTAGGATGGGGCTACTCATTGTTTATAAATGGAGGAGGCAGATCTTGGGATCAAATCTGTAAATTGACACAGCAAGGTATTGCTGCAACAGATATCATAGAAAAAAGATACTCAAGTCACTATACTTGCTGAACCTTTGGATTGTAGATTTGCTCAGGATAACTGGGATGATTAGGAAGAGAGATATTTTAATATGGAAGAGGGTGCCATTCATGGACTTGGTGGATTCATACAGCCTGCACCAGGCCACTATTTTTTAACACATAAAAAAACTGTAAAAGTACACTGGGGTACGGAAACATTGGAACCATCAACTAACACAATGCTTTTAGCACTAATCAGCTTGGGAAATAAGAAAAAAGCTAGGACTGTTCTCTATCAGGCAAAAATGTGAGAGATTAAAGGTACACTAGAAAGCCTTCGAAAGGCATGGTCTTGTGATATGGGAAAAGAGCTGGGAGGGAAAGAATGTTCCTCAATATTGTCAATCACCCTCAAGGTCTAATGTAATTTGAGATTTAAATACCAACAATACAATTTAATAATACCTAATCTCTTGCAGCTCATCTATTAAAATTGCCAAACAATGCATGAGTTCACATACCACGACCCCTACTGAAGATAATAGCTAACTACTGCTGGAACTGGTGATTTCTGGTTGGCTGAGCCAATCTCCCAGTCAGACAGAACCTACCACTGGTGGTGGCAGGTGATTACACACACTGTATAAACTGCGCTCACCTTTGGGTAGCTTGGCATTGAGCAGTCAGGCTTACCGCAGAGGCAATGTGTAAAGCATTGGCACAGCACTTACTCCTGACAAATAACTTGAGCATCACAAAAGAGACTTCACACGTGACGTATGTAAATAACGTTTGTATTCAACACACACATAATAATCAACACAACATGAACATCATGTATTCTGGGCATAAATCACATTTGGAGTTATTTCTAACAGTATTAGGCCCAACCGTGTTCGAATAATATCAGCAATATGCACACTTAAGAAAGATCCTATTCTACACCCCCCCCGCCAGCAACCTTATGCAGTGCAACACGCAAGGATGCTTTTTATTTTAAATAATAAGCATCTCAGAGGATTGGTAGAGGAGGCACTTTAGCTGACACCGAGGGTCCCTGCATGCTTAGAATTCACCACGCAGCGGTCTGACATCTCCGTGAGGGGTGTCAAGTTCATGACCAGGACGGGGTCCTACATTCTCTCCCGCCAGGTAATGGAGTTGGATCATCCTGTGGGGGGATTCTTGACTCTACACCTAACCTACTCTTCCCCTTCTTGCATCATCTCATACCTCTTTTACTATTCCGATCCCCCAAAACAAGCCTTTCTAAAACCTTCCCTCTGACTCTTCCCTCTCCACAAACCTTTTACTCATCCCAAGCCTCCTCCTACTGCTATGACCTCCAAAACAAACAAAAAAAAATGTCTAAATCTTTTTCCGCTTCTATCCCTTCACTATCATTTTCTATCCAAATAACAGTCTAACATGTCCACCTCTCAAATTAATTTCATATTTCACTATACTAATTCACCACTAATCCTTTATGGGTTCCGGAGTAGCGTGCTACTCGCCAAAAAAGCTTCAACACCTCATCAGGGGTAGCAAGCGATATATAAATGCAAACCTTTTTCCCTCTTCTATCCCTCCGCTATACTTCTCAATCCAAATAACTGACTAACATATCCACCACTCCTATTACTTTCATATTTCACTATACTAATTCCCCACTAATCCTTTACATGTTCAGGAGTAGTGTGCTACTCGCCAAAAAAGAGTTTCAACACCTCATCAGGGGTAGCAAGCGCTATATAAATACAAACCTTTTTCCCTCTTCTATCCCTCCACTATCCTTCTCAATCCAAATACCTGACTAACATGTCCACCTCTCAAATTAATTTCATATTTCACTATACTAATTCACCACTAATCCTTTATGGGTTCCGGAGTAGTGTACTGCTCGCCGAAAAAGTGCTTTGACGCCTCGTCTGGGGTAGTAAGCGCTACATAAGTGCAATTACAATACAATACATACACTCTAGACACACACAGAGTAGGGCTTGCATAGCAAGAGTATGCCTGATTACTACCTTGTATTATATGCCTGCATATATATACATTGCCTTAGCACCATGGTGGAACTGTATCTACTATTTACTCTTTTGGTGCTTGTAATCACCCTCATCTGCTTCTGTCTACTGATTATTGCAGCACATGTATTCTATACAAGAATAACGTTGGTTAAATAAATATATTGAAAACGCCCCACTGAATATTTCTCTGAGAACAAGTAAGCACAAGTGACTGAGTAGAAGATTCTAGATCTGTTACCACAATCCCTGAGGGGTCAGGGCTGTCATGTTCAGTGGTTACCAGGAACCAATCGCTCCCTGTTTGGGTTAGGGAGGCTTGTGGTGGCACTGTGAGCTAGCTGGTCTTTAGGCCAACATATCTTGCTGGGGTGTCCGGAATCATCCTAGGCACCTCTCCCAAAGTTTATGTTGTCCAACAAACAAACAAACAGATCCTACGGATTAGTAGAAACTACACAACATGACGCCGCCAATGTTGGTTGGGTCTACCTGAGTAGTTCAATCGCGTCTTTTCAGAGACCCCTACTCACATCCAAACCGGAGGCATCCATGGTGGTAGGGAAATCCGCCTAAGCTGAGTAGGTATATTCTATGTATTGGCTGTAGGTTATTCAAGCGTGTAGGATAAAACCTCCCACATTGTGCATTCCCTATCTCCATAAATTCATCTACTAATTTCCTTTTTCTTCAAAAAACAATGTCGGTAAAGGGAGAAAACTTTTATTGCATTATGGTCTCCCGGCTCCAGGGGGAGACGTTACCTTCGTGGTTGAGGCACACAAAGCATTCAGAACTGAGGTATTCTATTACTGGGTTAAATTCCCAGCTGCAAATGCTTGTACACAAGTGTTTCACACCTACATCGAAAACGAAACACCAGATGAATACACTCCATATGAGGAACTAGAAATTCCTCTCTCTTACTAAGAGCATGTAAATTGGTTTTAAGGCACTCTCCCACACACTACAGAAAATGTGAGACTCGGTCCACTCAGTAAAGAAGGAGGGACATGGCCGGTCTTAACTGCATACACACCACATCCTAACACTGCTAATTTAATTGCAGCAGAAATGCATACACTATACACAGATTTAGTAAAAATGTACAGAAATCTTACACAGTTCATAATGCGAACACTCACAGTTAACCCTGAGCGGACGACTCAGGCTGCACAACCACAATTGGCTAACACAGGTATCAGCCCACAAACACTGAATGACGTTATGGGAAAGATTCCCACCAGTTAGGAGCAAATTCCGTTCTAGATAGCACAAAAAACAAGGCAGCTTGAGGTCGTTTTTCCCCATACGGGCCCGCAGGAGAAACACGGAATACTGAATATTTGCTTGCCAATGGGGATGGCTCCCCCAGTGGAAGAATGCGCAACTTGGGGTACAGTCTTCACTGCGGTTTATACCAGAACACAATGTACTCCTTCACTGGCTGTCTTGTTTGAGTTACTGAAACAGGCATAGAATGAGTACGGGGCAGCACCTACCCTGGACTTGGGAATGAAACTGAAGGGGCAATTTTGCCGCAGTGTCAGCCATTATGTTAATTAACATAAAAGGGGTGGCAGCAGTATTGGCCATACACCAATGCCTGAGGGAATTCACCCCTGCACAGCAGGAGCGGGAATTGCCTAAAATTATCAAAGAAACCTATGCTACACAGAGATAATTTGGGAGCCAGACCTGGGAAACCACAAATTAGGAGTCATTCTGAAAAGGATAACTCTAAGCAGGCACACAATTCTTCAAAGAAGAAATGTTACAATAAACAAAAAAATAAAAACAAGACACAATCACGGGGTGGGTCTCCTCAACAGGAAACCACTGAAAAGAAATATAATTTTAGAAACCGTGATAACATTAGGAAGCCTGACAAGTATCAGGATACTGATACACATTCCTCTCGTTCCTTTCAGGAGTCATCCGATACATGTTCGGAGAGAGGTGGACGGTCAGAGTGCAGATCGGAAGACCATGTGAAACTGAAGAAGGAATCACAACGCTTGTCTGACTACAACACTAATAAAGAAGAAAAACCCAAGAATAATAAACCTCAATTCAAAAAGAGGAAAGTAGCTGGGATTAAAATAAAGCATGCCAAGGCTGCTGAGGACTCTGCTTCTGAACGGGGAAAGGGCAGTGACGATGCTGGACAGAGCGGAAGAAGTCACTTCAGACAATTCATACCGTCTCGTATCAGACTACAGACATTTAACCCGTTCGATGCGTCGGATGGCCCCCGGCCGTCTGACGTCACGGCGGGCATGTGCGGAGGACGGCCGGGGGCCGTCCCAGACACGCCCACTCATTATTTAACCCGCACCGCAGCGGAATTCGCGCCGCGGTCAAGGGGTTAAACACATCCATAAGCACATTTGCAGTACAAAATGCACACAGTGCTGCACTAATGAATAAAAGTGTGTGGAAAAAATACAAAACAACACTAGATATCTCAAATGGATTTTTCTGCCAGAATATAGCACCTGAAAGTCAGTATTTGACAGCATTTTCAGCGGTAGGTTCACAGAGGCCTTTTTGTTGTTTGCCTCAAGGGTATAAGAATAGCCGTGGGCTTTTTTCAGCCAGAGTGACTGAGTTACTACAAAATTTTGATGAGGCTGCATTGTCCTTGTAGATGATGTATACTTGATGGATGATGAATTAATGGATCACTTGGACAGAGTAGTCTGCATAATTCTGGGGTTTGCTCACCTGGGATACAAATTTAATTTCAAGAAATCAAAAACTGCTCATCTCAATGTCATATTTTTAGAGTATGAGCTGTCAAGTGAAGGCAAAAGCCTGGCGACCCATTTTTTTTTTTAGAAAAATGTGCATTGCTCCAACCTCCAAAGACTCTGAAAGGCTACAATCCATTTTGGGATTTTTAAATTTTGGCAGAACATACATTTTGGATTACGCAGAATGGCTAAACATACAAACAATTTACGTTCAGTACAAGCTGACATGATAGCTCCCAAACATTTATACACCCGTGTAAACATGACCAACTTGGTGATCCGCTTAGTTGCTGGTCTGACCGGGTATACATACATCACATTCAACGAAGGTGATACGGTACCCATTGCATACAAATCACATTTGTCCACAAACGCAGAAATGAGTTTTGAACCCACTGAAAAAATTCTCACAGCGGTACAGACTGCTGTAGTGAGTGAGAGAGAGAGCACTAGCACAGGGGGGATGCATAATTGTGGTTACCCTGTGTTGTATTCCGCTTTAGGTGTCCGTATATAGGTTTTCCTGAAACATGTCCTTATATAGGCACAATTCGCATTGCCCTTATATAGGCATAGAATCCCTGTCCTTATTTAGGCATTAACCGTGCACTCCAAATACAGGCATGGTCACCGACATCCGTCCACCCTAACGTCACAACGAGTTCTTAGAAACCAGACCCTTAAGCTTCGGGAGTTCCCCCAGCACAGGACTATTGATTTCTCCAAGAACTCATCTATTATGTATGAACCATTAAACCTTAAGGGTTCATTCCTGACGTCTTCCTCTGTCCGACTTCACGTCAATGCTAACATTCCAAAGTACCTACCAGGTATAAATATTCCTTCCCTTGCCCAAGCAAGTTAGAGGAGACCTCGACTTCAGAGGAGCCCGTATCCCGGCCTGACGCACTGAGAAGACGCTGTCATCCCTGCTCGCAGAGAGTCCCGCTTCCAGTGATCTGACTTCCCTTGCGGGGTGTTAGAGTTCGAGTCCGGAAAGAGATTCCCACCTCTCTCATTCTTAAGGTATGGAGCTGACTAGAACCTAGAGGGACTCTTGGCATACTTGGCATACTAGGCTTAACATACTCTTAGTATACCGTAGTAAGGAATACTTCACCTACTTCCTACCTTTCCCTACACCTAGGTTAGGTTAGGTACATTGGGGTAGAACTAGCGTAGGTACGCATCGTATGAGTACTCGCATTTTTAGTTCATGTTATTTATGTGTGTAAATATCTACTAAAAGATAATGCTAGTGCAGTATTATTTATTTCTACTGCTTACGCTGTACATTATTTATCTTGCATACTGTCTTGTGATCGTAACAGCACATATAACTTACACGAGAAACAAGACTGTTCAATAAATCTTTTATTGAAACGCCCGTCTATTCTTTCTGTGTAACTTTGAGGAAAACTAAGCATGCACAATTGAGCTGAGTGAAACGGTTATCTATTGTTTCCACGACTCTGGGACATGTTCCGATTCTAAAGGGAAACAAAGTGGTCATGTTTTGCGGCTGCCAAAAACTACTCCCTTCTTGTTCTCAAGGAGTTTCTAGTGGCCTCTGAGCTAGCTGGCACAAGTAATTAAGTTTAATATACTCGATAGGGACATATCGACCTTAGTCCTATGTCAAACCTATAGGGTATATTATTCCAATGCGCAGAGCCTATTAGGGAAATAGGAGCTACTCTACATGGCGCCCAACGTTTGGTAAGGCGGTAATTTAACGCTAGATACTGAGTAACTCAGACGTGCTTTTTCTCTCAGAGACCCCTACCCATATACTCCATAAGACGTCTGGAGTGGGCAGGGTTAAGTATCCGCCAAAGCTACTTAGGGAAGCACCGTATATATTAGCTGTTTGGTTTGTTCAACGTTGAAGGATACAGTGTTCCAAAATATTGTGCACCTTATCTTTTGTTTCCTTGAAACTTGTTCTACATTTTTCAAAAAACAAATGCCTGACTCCGAGAACGGTGGAGCTGCGGCTGACCCAGTCGTAACAGCTTTTAACTTAACCGGTTTAAATGAAACCGAGGAGGGTGTTATAGACATCCATCCAAACTTAAGAAGAGCCATCACTCTAAAACTTATAAAACACGGCCTACCACCAAGAGGCGGTAGAGCAGTTTTCGTGATAGAGGCACACGAATCATTTCAGACAGAGGTATTCTATTCATGGATAGTATTACCTGAATCAAATTCAGTAACAAAACTGTTTCACTTCTACAAAGAAGATGATCCACCAGAGGAATATATTCCTTTCGAGGATATTGAAATTCCACTAACATACCAGGAGCATCAGCTCTGGTTTAAAGGCGCCCTAAAACATCACAGAAACTTTACCAGGCTCGGTCCACTAGGTAGACCAGGAGCAACATGGCCGATTCTAGCCGGCTATACTCCTCATCCTGAACTCGATATAATGTCAGACGAGAAATTACATACTCAACTTACAGAGTTAATAAAGATTTACAGACAATTGGTCCAATATGTCATGCGGACTTTCACAGTCCAACCACCATTGACACTTCCAAATCAAACTCCTCAACAGGGGAATACACTAAAAATTACACCACAGACTTTATACGCAGTCATGGGTAAAATGCCCACAAAACGTGAGCAAATTCCATTCTGGATAGCTCAAAAAATTACTCAAATAGAAGCAGTATTTCCAAATACTAGCCCTTATGAGAAACACAGAATCCTAACAATCTGTTTACCAATGGGGATCACACCACAAATGGAAGACTGCACCACTTGGGGCTCAGTCTTTGCTGCCATCTATACTAAAACACATGGTGTTCCGTCAATTGCAGTAATACCAGATATCCTGAAACAAATTCAAAACGAATACGGGGCAGAGCCTGCTCTAAATTTAGGTATGAAATTACTGAAAATTTTTGACCAGGTCTCAACAATAATATTATCTAATATTAAAGGGGAGGCAGCAGCAGTGGCGATCCGCCAACGATTAAGGGAATTCGATGTTACAGAACATCAAACAGAACTACCCAGAATAATAGAACAATCTTATGCAGAATTAGGCAGAGATAGTTTGGGTGGAAGACCATTGAAGCCAAAACTATCTGAAAGTCCTGAGAAGGACTCTATTAAACAAACTCCTACATCTTCTAAAAAGAAGTGGGAAACTAATAAACATAATTCTAACGAGAAACGTTCTCAATCCCGAGGTAGGTCTCCTCAAAAGGAGCCCTCTGAAAGGAGGTATAACCTCAGGAATAGGGATAATTTGAAAAAGCCTGACAGGTATCAAGATACTGATACACGTTCCTCTCCTACCTTTCAGATCTCGTCACAGACATCGGAAAGAAGAGGACAGTCAGAACATAAAGAAGAACGCGTGAAATCCAAAGAAGATAAACACGCTCAGAAAAATAAAACAAAACCTCAATTCTCCAAAAAGAAGGTAGCAGGTCTGAAGGTCAGACATGCCGAGGATACTGAGAACACAACTCAAGAACGGAGAATGGGCTCAGACAATGCTGGACAGTGCAGCAGAAGTCACAATAGCTCGCCAGAACCTGAAGGAACTTCTGGAGATAGTGGACTTGAATGAGTACATTACAGTTGAGACTGTAGACACCAGGGTTAGTACTCCACAAACGTTATATGAAATAACACTCCGGATGGAGGGAGACATACCAAGAAAGGTGAAAGCACTCTTTTGGGAAAAACTTTCAAGGGGCTATAACATACTTCTAGCAGAAAAAGACTGGCCACCACAATTTGTCAGGGAGTGCCCACATGGCGAGGACATTATTATGCCTGCCTTCTCCAACCATATTCCAATTCACCTAAAATATACATATGCCAGGAAATGGGCAGTAGCCCAGGCCCCAGCATTATATAAAAATCATGTAGGATGGGATGAGGACTCACCTCACCATAAAATACATCTGAAACATGAACCTACTGCACAAAGGCAGTACCCAATAAAGCAAGAAGCTAAAAAACAGGTCAGGGAGATCCTAGATCAACTTGAATACCAAGGGGTGATTGAAACATGCACCTCCTCAATGAACAATCCTTTGTTTCCTGTCTCCAAACCAGACCATACATATCGTCTAGTTTTGGATTACAGACACTTAAACACTTGTTCAAAAACATTTGCAGTGCAAAATGCACATAGCACAGCATTAATGAATAACATTGTGCGTAAAAATATAAAACCACATAAGACATCTCAAATGGTTTCTTTTGTCAAAACATAGCACCTGGAAGCAGGTACTTAACAGCTTTCTCAATAATGGGGACCCAGCGTCAATTTTGTCGACTCCCACAAGGATTCAAGAATAGCCCAGGGTTATTCTCAGCAAGGGTAACAGAGTTACTACAAATTTATGATAATGAGGCATTGTCATATGTCGATGACATCTACCTGACAGACGATGACCTAAACAAACACTTGAACAGAGTGAGTACCATTATATTGGGCTTCGCCTCTGAGGGCTATAAGTTTAACTTTAAAAAATCCAGAATTGCCCATCTCAATGTCCTCTTCCTAGGATATGAGCTTTCAAGTGAAGGCAAGAGCCTGGCAGCCAACTTTTTAGAAAAGTGTGCGCTGCTCCAGCCTCCAAAAACGCTGAAAAACTTACAATCCATCCTGGGTTTCCTAAATTTTGGAAGAACTTACATTCTAAATTACGCAGAAAGGGTTAAACCTCTCTACGCATTAATCAAACCTGATTTTTCAATCAAAAATTGGACACAAGAACACACAGAAATCTTGCGTTCACTCCAAGCTAACATGTTAGCAACAAATCACTTACAAACACGCGTAAGTCAACGCAATTTAGTGATCCGAATAATTTCGGGTCAATGCGGATTCACCTACTTAACATTAATGAGGGTGAAAAAGTACCAATTGCATACAAATCTCATTTGTATACACAAGCAGAAATGCGCTTCACTTCAACTGAAAAAATAGTGATGGCAGTTCAAACTGCAGTAGCAAAAGAAAGAGCTCTACCCCAAGGGAAACGCATTATTGTCGTAACACCAGTACCGGCTTTAGAGGCGGTAACTAAAGCGAGCATTCCAAATTCTAAAGCATTACATCCTAGATGGATACAATGGGTTAATTCTCTTGCTGCAACAGATGTTGAATATGTTTTTGACCCTGATCTAAAAACACAAGCGTTCTTGCAATATGAACATGAATGTCCTCTGCCTACTGAAATTCTGCCTCTCGATCAGTATGAATTCATAATTTACACTGACGGATCCGCACAACCCGCTACAGGGAGTAAGCAAGCTTACAGTGCAACGTGTGCAATCGTTAAAGGTCGCATGCGAGATGGTATCTTCAGACCTATGGTCACAAAAACCCAAATTCTAGGAGATTGTACAGCTCAGCGAGCTGAACTACAAGCATTCAAACTGGCACTTGAAAGTACAGATCGCGAATTCCCCACACTAATAGTGTGCGATTCTTTTTACTGTGTTCAGTCGTATAATGAATATATACAAAATTAGCTTGAAAATGGGTTCAAAGATGCAAAAGGTGGCACAATAAAGCATAAAATGCTTTGGGAACAAGTAGTTCAGTTAAAAAACGAACTACCAAAGGCTCACGTGATCCACACACTGAGTCATCAACGTGATGGCGTTCACGTTGCAGGGAATTCATTGGCTGATGAAGCCGCAAAGGGGGCTGTTCAAACGGCTTCCGTAGCTGCGATCACTCGTTCAAAAACGAGAATAGACAGTGAGATAATGTTGGCTGTCAATGCTACGAGCAAAGGCAGTGGTGCAGCGTTACCAAAAAAGTTTCCACTCAAGTACTCTTATGTAATTGATGTGAACAACGTTCCTTTTGCTCGAATCCCTGGAGTGGGGGATAGGGTAATTCCAAACAAGGAACGTAGATTAGGACTAATCCTAGCAGCACATGAAGGGATAGCTTCTGCCCATGCAGGTGTTTCTGCAACAGTATCTTTACTCAAGCAAAGATATTGGTGGCCTGGCATTAGGAAACAAACCAAGAACTATGTTTTAGAATGTGACATATGCCAACAGATGAAAGTCTCCACAGTGAAACGTCCTGCGCAGAACACCCCTGTTAATTTCAGACAAACCATTAGCTTGTGTTTACCTGGACCACTGCGGTCCCTTGCAAAGGACGGTAACTATAAATATATAATGGTCGCAGTGGATTCATGCTCTAGGTTCCTATGGATATGGCCTCAGCGCTCGGCTGACGCTCGAACTGTTATAAAAGATTTGCGAGTCTTTATCGGCACATACGCAATAGGCACGCTACATTCTGACCAGGGCCCTGCGTTTAGCTCTCGGGCTTACAAAGAAGCCATGGCCAGTCTGGGCGTTGCATTGCGGTACTCCTCTCCGTTTCATCCTGAGGGAAATAATGTTGTGGAAAGGAAAAACCGGGACATAAAGCAGTCTATAACAGCTAGGGTATTAGGTTCGGGTGATGGGTGGGTCAAACATCTTTATGGGGTTCAACGCTCATTAAATAATTTGCCAAGAAGTTCTCTAGGGGGGGTCACTCCAAATGAGGTCCTATTTGGGACAAGAATGTGGGTACCTGACCTCGAACACGTAGGCACAGTGGTGGAAAATAAACCTTTTGATATCAAAGATCGTTTGGCTGTTTTACAGGATCTAAATGAACTAAGATCGAAACAAAGCAACGTATTCCTGCAGTCAACCACCACTGGGGAAAAACTGGCAGTCCCAGCAAGGCCTGTCTGGATTCCAAAAGTTGGGGATCTAGTCAGAGAGAAGATTGCGGACAAGAAGGAATTTGGACCTTCTTACAGACAACCAGTACCTGTCCTAGCTATCCACGGAACAAGAACAGTACTTCTGCCGCCCCTTGCTGGAAAATAGGAGAAAAGATTTGTGTCCATCGACCTCATCAAACCACAGTATGTGGCCAATACTAAATAGTAGGCCTCGTGGACTCCGACCTAGTAGCAGACACACTCCTCTCGCTACTATCCAAGAGGTTCAGACTGAAAGACTGATAACCATCGAGAATTCAGCAGTAACAGATGAAGGACTAAGCAACAATGCTATGGAACTCATCCCTCTTGAAACTCAAGTAACAGTTCGTCCAAATACACCTGTCTACACCAATGTAACACGTGATCAACTGGTTCCAGCGATTTCAACAAATCCTGATGCAATTCCAACAATTGACAGAACTGCTTCTGGCTACTTCATTAACTTTGATACGTTTTCTGAGGATCCGAGTGAGCCTGAGACGTCGCCAGCATCATTAAAATTCAAACAGCAAGTAGAAGACTTTCTTCATTTTTTGAAAAAAACTTATCTGGTTTCACCATGGATTGAACTATGGATTATTTCTGGAATATTTTTCTTCCTGCTTTGGCTAGCTTTGGTTATGACTATAAGTGTGCTTATAAATGGCAGATACATCCATGTGAACACTGAAAGAAAAGATGTGAACTTACTTTTGAAACCTCACAAATCTTCCCATCGTGAAGCAAGAGACTTGTCAGCAGTGAACATCACAGCCGTTCCTATACTCGGATGGTATAGTGTGGGACAAACCTGATTTCGATATCTTCGGCCCGACGGAACAATTGAACATTCCACATTTATTTAAAGTTTCACTAAGTGATCTTATTTCGTCCAGTACCTATTCTGATGATTGGGACTTTGAGACTGTAAATGACATAATGTTTGATCTAGAGAAGTCTGCTGCATTTTCTAATAATGAATATTTAGATGGTTCATCAGACTATGAACAGCTGTATTGCTATAACCACTATGGTCATCATTTTTTGCATAAATCTGCAACACCTAGAAATGTGTTTATGTTTAACCAATGGGAGCATTGTCCTACACCTCCAAAAGGTAGTTCAAAAACATTTGCTAAAAAGTTTCCATATTTTTCAGGATACAATACATCTGACCCAGAAACATTTTACTATAAAAATGTAAACAAAACAGGACTGAAAATTATGTTAACAAATACAAAACAGATTTACTCTGCAGCATTTAGTGCCCAATTGTCTAGACAGGGATACAACCTTTGGAAAGACTCAATAGACACAAAATCGGTCTGGGGTACTAAAGAATGGCAAGTACAGGGGACAGAAGCTTTATTTAGAGCATGTATCATCCCTCAGCAAATAATGTTTTTGAATGACACTGTCCAACAAACGTCTTGCCTTGGGTTAGCCAAGATCAAAGACATGAAAACACCTTCTGTACCAACACCTGCAAGTGATAACAATACACAGGCAGCGGTTACAGTTGACATAATACTACAACTCAACAGAACAAATCCTGATTGGAAAAAATGGTTGATCTGGCCCACAGACACGAATAACTGTCAGGAAAGATTCCTGAATAAAACACAGGGCTTTACTATTCACAGGCCAGACCCACGATACGTCCAAAGACAACATCCAGGGGTAGTAACAACACACAGTGTAGGAAAATTATGCCTCGATTGGCTGCAGAAATCTACACTTAAGGATGTGAAACAACACTTATCTTTACTTAAAGAAGACGCAGACCTTAGGGAATTCTTGCTTGGACCACGAAGACCGCGTCAAAAACGTTTCATATATGCCGGCATCTATGCTGCTTATAATGAAGCATGGAAGGTGTCACAGATAGAGGCCGCAGAACGAATACGTGAACTTGATCGTATTAACTTAGAGAAAACTCTCACTGTGGTCGATAACGGGTTAACAACTTTGTCATCCAGAATCTATTCATTGGACAACATTGTATCCTCTGCTATCGACATACTAGAACAAGATTTAGCCATGTTACAACAAGGCCAATCTCAGTTACGTTCTATTATGTTATTAAGCTGGACCCTGCAATCTTTGCGTGCGGGCTATGTGCCTTGGCGTTTTATCAACACGTTGGCTCTGTTTGCAGAATACAATCTAACTGATAAACAGATCGAACTGGCACAAAGGGGAGCGAAGTATACAGTGCTGAGCATTGAAAAACTGGAAAAATTACCATTCACTGTGGCAGAAAAACCAGCTACAGAATGGCTTATTCATGGCAAAATCACTCTACCTGTGACTACTTTTCAGTTTCAGTATTGCCTCAAACAAATGCAAGCAGGCAAATATGAAAGGTTGGGTAAGGAGTACATTAAGACATCCTGGGATTTACCTTACAATTACAGATGTTGGAGTGGGGATCGTGAAGTGTTTCTAAGAGGTACACACTGTGAAAATGCACTAAGCGGTTCACTAATTTGTCAGGACATTTCTTTACACGGGGCTTGTAATGGTTCTGTGGCAAATTTGTCCTGCCATCAGCAGGGTACACCAGCTGCTGTGATTAATCCAACGTTTGGACAACTTTCTAATGGGAGTTACCTCATGTTGAATGATCAGAGTTGCTGTGGCATGTTGCCAGGCATCCCATATCTAGTAACGGTCAACTCCAGGGTAACTTGCTGTATGCAAGTATTGTTTGCCCCAATAGACACAGTCAGGGAGTCGCCTTTGTGGCCTTGGTTGAATGTCTCTTTTATACGATTTGATACTTTAAGCAGAATGAAAGCCATGCTTATACAACAAACAGTGCCTTTGACCTCGGCCAAAGAAACCTATGATCTACACGTTGCAAGGACTTCGGCTGAGATACAGGCTTTAATTCGTACAAACTGCCCTATACATTTCGTCGAAATGATAGGACGTATCTTTAACATGTCAGATACAAGCGGAATTGTACATGTATTTAAGACCATCTGTTCCGGACTATTAGCACCTTTCCAGGCGGTCCTCGGAATCATCCCAAACTTTGCACATTCAGTGTTTGGTGGTGTGCCTTTAATTCTCGCACTTGCTGCAGGAATTCTGTTTCTATTCCTCCTACTACGCTATGGCAAGCCTATTCGCCAACATCACTCCGAGCGAAGTGGAGAAAGCTCTACTTGAACGAAAGTGCCGTGAGCGAATAGTACAACTTTTGGGCATACCTCGTCTACGGGAACTTAATACAACATGGTTCCTGTCATTCAGACCAATCTGGCAAGATTGCATCTTACCTGTTCTACGCTGCCTGTTTTGCGGTGAAGAATGCGTGCTAGACACCTGTCTAACACTCCCATCAGTCATGCCAACGGATATCGATACTCTGCTGGACCCGATAACGGCCCATGCTCTGTGTTGTCCCCAGAGGCTGCCAATCCTGATGACGGCATTCATTGAGATCTCACAGACGCTTCCGGCTGCTGCTGAGGTACGAGATGGATCGACAGGCACACAGGTAACAACGGAAGCGAACATTGCATCTTCTGCTGAAGGCGATGTTTCTCATCTCTGTGCAATTAACATTCTGAACGAGGTGTTCCAAATGTCACCAACTTCGGTAGACGATATTTTGGCTACGGAAATAGATGATCTCATGTTTACACCAGACCCATACACTGACTTTGATTCGGCTCACAGTGTACCAGGGCAATAATGAAATTTGGCCTTCATATTTTCAAAACTTGGAACTTTTCCCAAAAATTGAACTTTTTTCTTTTTAACATTTTTTTTCTTTTGAAATGACATGGCAAATATCTGCTTACAGTAGAACTAGTCTTATAAAACGGACTTCTTTGAATACTTCCAGGGACACATTGTCACCTTACTCGTCTAACATTTCATTTAATTCCATGATATGCAATGGCTTTGATTTTTGAAAACTTATCGACCATTTCATCATATGTATATATTTCTGTTTATTCATTCATGTTGCATTCACTTCCATTATATGCTTAGAATGATAACGATGCTTTAAATGTACAGTGCTTATTGCATTTCTACAGTTTTGAGCTTCTTTTAATATGCTTTTAGAAATGTTTTTAGCAATATGTGGTACTCAATTTTATGTTTAGCATTTAAATGTTTAGCATTTAGTATTATCGTTCATTCGAAAGTGGAGTGGGTGTTGTATTCCGCTTTAGGTGTCCGTATATAGGTTTTCCTGAAACATGTCCTTATATAGGCACAATTCGCATTACCCTTATATAGGCATAGAATCCCTGTCCTTATTTAGGCATTAACCGTGCACTCCAAATACAGGCATGGTCACCGACATCCGTCCACCCTAACGTCACAACGAGTTCTTAGAAACCAGACCCTTAAGCTTCGGGAGTTCCCCAGCACAGGACTATTGATTTCTCCAAGAACTCATCTATTATGTATGAACCATTAAACCTTAAGGGTTCATTCCTGACGTCTTCCTCTGTCCGACTTCACGTCAATGCTAACATTCCAAAGTACCTACCAGGTATAAATATTCCTTCCCTTGGCCAAGCAATTTAGAGGAGACCTCGACTTCAGAGGAGCCCGTATCCCGGCCTGACGCACTGAGAAGACGCTGTCATCCTTGCTCGCAGAGAGTCCCGCTTCCAGTGATCTGACTTCCCTCGCGGGGTGTTAGAGTTAGAGTCCGGAAAGAGATTCCCACCTCTCTCATTCTTAAGGTATGGAGCTGACTAGAACCTAGAGGGACTCTTGGCATACTAGGCTTAACATACTCTTAGTATACCGTAGTAAGGAATACTTCACCTACTTCCTACCTTTCCCTACACCTAGGTTAGGTTAGGTACATTGGGGTAGAACTAGCGTAGGTACGCATCGTATGAGTACTCACATTTTTAGTTCATGTTATTTATGTGTGTAAATATCTACTAAAAGATAATGCTAGTGCAGTATTATTTATTTCTACTGCTTACGCTGTACATTATTTATCTTGCATACTGTCTTGTGATCGTAACAGCACATATAACTTACACGAGAAACAAGACTGTTCAATAAATCTTTTATTGAAACACCCGTCTATTCTTTCTGTGTAACTTTGAGGAAAACTAAGCATGCACAATTGAGCTGAGTGAAACGGTTATCTATTGTTTCCACGACTCTGGGACATGTTCCGATTCTAAAGGGAAACAAAGTGGTCATGTTTTGCGGCTGCCAGAAACTACTCCCTTCTTGTTCTCAAGGAGTTTCTAGTGGCCTCTGAGCTAGCTGGCACAAGTAATTAAGTTTAATATACTCGATAGGGACATATCGACCTTAGTCCTATGTCAAACCTATAGGGTATATTATTCCAATGCGCAGAGCCTATTAGGGAAATAGGAGCTACACTACACCTGGTACCGACCTTAGAGGCCATTACAAAAGTGAGCGTTCCAAATGCCAAAGCATTACATCCACGATGGATATAATGGGCAAACTCTCTCACTGCAACAGATGTAGATTACAGATTTGATTCTACATTACAAACACAAGCATTTTTGCAATATCCTCTGCCGAATGAAATAATGCCTCTAGATCAACATGACTACATCATATACACTAATGGGTCTGCCCAGCCTGCCGAAGGGACAAAACACCAATACAGCGTGCACAATCGTAAAGGGGCGCATGCATGATAGCAAGTTCCCTACTGAAAAAACAAACACGCAGTCCGTAGGGGACTGTACAGCGCAGCTGGCAGAACTCAAAGCCCTGGTACTACAAAATAAGGATCATGGATTCTCCACACTTAAAGTGTGTGATTCGTATTACTGTGCCCAGTCATATAATGAATACTTTCACTACTGGGGCCAGAATGTATTTCGAGATTCCAAGGGTTGCACAATCAAGCACAAGCTGCTTTGGGAACAGGTGGCAAAGCTGAAAGAAGGCTTCCCACAAGCTCATGTTATACACACATTGAGTCATCAACGTGTTGACGTCCACGTAG
This sequence comes from Calotriton arnoldi, assembly GCA_963921515.1. Taxonomy (NCBI): domain Eukaryota; kingdom Metazoa; phylum Chordata; class Amphibia; order Caudata; family Salamandridae; genus Calotriton; species Calotriton arnoldi. The sequence goes on from CAWUFW010001729.1 coordinate 1,724,222, forward strand.
CAGGGAATTCCATTACTGATGAAGCCACTAAGGCAAAAGTTCGTACTGCTGCAGTTGCTGCAATCACTCGTTCTAGTACGAGATTGGACAGAGACATCGTGGTGGCTGTCTATGCTGCTTGTAACAACACACACCTGCCGAAAGCCTTTCCACTCAAGTACTCCTACAAGTTAGATACTCAAAACATACTGTATGCTCAGATTCCAGGAGTGGGGGATAGAGTTATACCAAACACTGATCGCAGATTGGGGTTAGTACTAGCTGCACATGAGGGTCTGGGTTCAGCACATGCTGGGATTACTGCTACAGTTTTATTACTGAAACAGTGCCATTGGTGGCCAGGTCTTATTAAAAAGACCAAGGACTTTGTCCTCAAAGGTGACATCTGCCAACAGATAAAGGGCTCCACCAGAGCACGTCCACCACAGACACCTCTTTTGATTTCAAACAAGCCTTTGACTTGTGTCTATTTGCATCACAGTGATATTTGGATCACTGCGGCTCCTTACAATCTGATAAGGCTTACAAGTATATCTTCGTGGCAGTAGATTCCTGTGGGTATGGCCACAGTGGTCGGCTGAAGCCTGAACTGGTATCAAGAATTTGCAAGAAAGTGAGAACCAAATTTAAATCCCATTGAGGCATGATAAAATGAGTGGGAGGAAACTTATTTGTGAGACCATTAATGAATCTCATAACTATGGGAAATTTAAATAACGAGGGTTGATAAGACAAGTAGCCCTTAACAGTAGCTAGTGCACAACCCTGTTGTGCTAGGGAAGAGAGAAACTCAGAACATCAGACAAATGGGCCTGTAAAGAACCAATCGATCTCTCTCCACACCATTTAACAAACTTGGCCCACCTACCAGAATAGAAAAATTTGGTGGAGTATCTTCTGGCTGATAAAATAACATCCACCATATCCGGCGGTGGGAGAGAGAATGAGCTCAGGTTGCCCCGTTCAATCTCCAGACATGAAGGTGCAGGCTCTGGAGGTGGAGGGGTAGAACCTGCCCCAGCGACTGCGAGAGGAGGTCTGCCCTGAGAGGGAGATGGAGTGGAGGGTGCGATGAGAGGTAAAGGAGGTCTGTGTACCACACCCTTCGCGGCCAATCCGGGTCGATTAATATATCTTGGGCCCGGTCTTGCCGAATTCTCCTCAGAACTCAAGGAATCAAGGGTACGGGAGGAAAAGCGTACAGAAGCTGTAAGTCCCAATCTAACTGAAAAGCGTCCCCCAACGCTCCCCGCGTCGGATACTGGAGACTGCACAACAACGGGCAGTGCGCGTTCTCACGAGTGACAAACAGGTCCAACTGAGGAAACCCCCACATCCTGAAAATGTGAAGGACCACCTCCGAATGGAGATGCCACTCGTGATCGGCCGAATACTGCTGACTGAGACAGTCTGCACGCACCTTCAGTTCTCCGGCCAGATGATTTGCTATCACGCAAATCTAATGGTCCTGAGCCCAGGACCAGAGTCGCAGAGCCACTCTGCAAAGTAGATACGACCGTACTCCTCCCAGTTTGTTGATGTACCACATCGTGGTAGTGTTGTCCGTCAGCACCTGAACCGACTGACCGTGAAGGGAGGGAAGAAAGGCCTTGAGAGCCAAACGTATCGCCTGCAATTCCAGAAGATTGATGTGAAACAATCTTTCCTCTGGAGACTATAGACCTTTTACCTCCATTTCCCCCAGATGGGCTCCCCATCCTAGAGTGGAGGCATCCGTTATCACTGTGGCCACCGGAGAAGGAGGTTGAAACGGCTTCCCTTCAGACAGGTTGCCTGGAACATTTCACCATAACAGCTCCGCTGCAGTGTCTCTGGAGATCCTGACCACCTCCTCGAGATCTCCGTTGTGTTGAAACTACTGCCTGCGGTGGCACCACTGGAGGCCCCTCATATGCCAACTTGCATGGTTGACCACCAGTGCAGGAAGCGAACAGACCGAGCAGTCGCAAGACCTTCAGGACTGGAACTGCCGCTCCATTCTGAAAAAGTAGAATCATAGCCTGGATGTCTTGAATCCTCTGAAGAGGCGGGAAGGCACGACACTCAGTAGTGTCCAGTACTGCCCCTATGAACAGGTTGAGCTGAGAGGGCACCAGGTGAGATTTGGGTACATTTATCAAAAACCCCAAGTTGAACAACAGTTGTGTTATTACTTGCAAATGGTGCAGCACCATCTCTGGCGACTTTGCTTTGAGCAGTCAGTCATCCAGATAGGGGAAAAAAAGGAATCCCAGACCTTCTGAGATGTGCTGCCACCACCGCTATCGCCTTTGTGAAGACTCGAGGTGCGGAAGTAAGGCCGAACGGAAGGACCGCAAGCTGGCTGTTTAGAGACCCCACCGTAAAACGAAGATACTTCCAATGCAACTTCAGGATGGGAATGTGAAAATACACATCCTGGAAATCGATCGACACCATCCATTCTTCCTTCTGTAGCGCAAGAGGAACCTGATCCAGGGTCAACATCTTGAATTTCTCCTGCTTGAGGTAAAAATTCAAAACCCTGAGGTCTAGAATCGGCCTCAAGCGACCGTCCTTTTTGGGAATCAAGAAGTACCGGGAGTAGCATCCTTGACCCCTTTCCTGCTCCGGAACCATCTCGATCGCACCTTTTTGTAGTAACGACAGAACCTCCGGTTGGAGAAGCAACAGGTGCTCTTCCAAACACAAACCCTGGTGGGGAGGGAAAGGAGGGGGGAACTCCCGGAAGGGTAGGGCATACCCATTCTCTACGATGATCAACACCCAGAAATCTGAAGTAACGAGCCTCCAATGTTGTATAAAATGGGACACCCATCCTCCCACGGGACAAGCATGCTCTAGGATGGTGGAGCTAGAGCTGCTTCCCTGCCGCACCAGCTGGAGGGGCAGAAGAGGAGGAGGAGGAGACTTGCTGTCGTGCTGCACCCCACAGACAACCCCTGCCCTTTCCCCTGTAAGATCTGTACAAAGGATTTGCGTGCTGTTGCTGCGGCTGCTGCTTGGCACGAAAGGACAAGTTCCTCCCAAAACCACAAAACTTGCGATATCACCCAAAGCCCCTAGGCTGAGACTGAGGTCCTAAAGACCTTGCCGCGGCTCTACTGTCTTTAAAGCGGAGCAGCGCCGGGTCCGTTTTGGCCCCAAACAGGCGAGAACTATTGAATGGTAGGTCTAACAAGGTGGCTTGGACATCAGGAGAGAACCCTGAACCCCGTAACCGACCGTGCCTCCTGGTAGCCACAGACGATCCTATCGCCCTGGCAACCAAATAAGCAGTGTCCAGACCAGACTGTATGACCTGGCGGGCTGCAGCTTGGGCTGTCAGTACCTCTGAAAAATGCCCTTGAACCTCCTCAGGCAGTTTTGGGAGCACCTCCCTGGCAGAGACCATAAGGGCGTGGATGTAGCAGCCCAAAAGGCATGTGGCATTTGTTGACTTGAGGGCCATACTGCCTGACGAGAATACCTTTTTCACAGATTGCTCCATGCGTTTCGACTCCCTATCTGCAGGTGTAGATGGGAGGGAACCTACAGACTGCTTCGAAGCATGGACGACCAAACTTTCTGGTGAAGGATAAGTTGACAAGAAAGCAGGATCCCCGGTGCCACCTTGTACTTCTTTGCCACAAACCTGGACACCGCTGGAGCAGACATCGGTTTCTGCCAGACGTCAACAATGGGCTCAGTCAAAGCCTCGTTAAAAGGTAGTGAAGGCTCAGTGATAGAGGAAGGAGAATGGAGCATCTCGGTCAAGATGTTAGATTTTAATTCCGCCATGGGAAGAGGCAATTCCAGCAGATCCGCTGCCTTCCGGATCACGGCATGATAAGATGTCACCTCCTGCATTGGGAGACCTTTTGGAGAGAGAGTTCCCGTTCAGGAGAGGTATCCAGGCCACTAGCCTCCTGCAAGCCTTCAAAATCCTGACGGGAAACGCGTGCGGAGCTGTTCCATTGTGACGTCCTCATCGACGTGGGAGAGCGGAGGAGAAAAGTTTCAGAGGAATGCTGCTCATGGGGGTAATTCAAAAGGTGAGGAATCCACAGGCAGATGTATCCATCAGAAGCATAAATTTCAATTCGAAAAATTGACAACATCTACGTGAATATGCCACAGTTTTCAAAACCTGCCGAGCTGCCAAAAACGGACCAAACAGCGTCAGGCTACATCCTGGACTACGGCAGCTTCTCATCAGATTCAACTGAAACTAAAATACCGTCGCCACCGCCTCTTCCTTTCAAGCTACAAGTGCGTGCTCTTTATCTTTGGCTAAGAAAGACATACTTTGTTACTCCTTGGTTACACCTCTGGATTACAATCGGATTACTATTCCTGGTCCTCTGGACTGGTTTGGTGACTGTCTTTTTCCTGCTTCTTAATGGACTCCCAGAACGCTCTGCAGTACAACTTGTGAACTTGGCACTGAAACCACACGCATCATCACAACGTGAAGAAAGGGACCTGTCCCTGGTGAACATTACAGCAGTTCCAGTTCTAGAAGGAATAGTGTGGGACAGGGTATCGTATGATGTGTATGGTCCTACTGAACTTTTACAAATACCATATTTGTTAAAAATGTCTTTAAATGATATCATCACCTCTAGTACTCTCTCTGATGACTGGAACATTGATACAGTACATAATATTCTAGAAGATCTAAAGAAATCTACTGTGTTTTCTTCTGATGAATTGTATGATGGTACATCTAATTATGGTGATATGTTCTGTTATCAACATTATGGTCACCATTTTCTGCATAAAGCAAGTATCAGACGTGCTGTATATATAATTACACCCAATGGGAACACTGCCCAACATCACTGAAAGGTAGTTCAAAAACATTTGCACAGAAGTTTGCCTAGTGTTCTGGTTTTGACACATCAGACCCAGCCTCGTACTTCTACAGGCTTGCACCTACACCTGCAAAGAAAAATATGCTAACAAACACTAAGCTGATATACTCTGCTTCCTTTCTTTCGCAGCTGTCTGCACAGGGTTTCAACTTTTTGAAAGACACAATAGACACTAAATCAGTTTGGGGGACAAAAGAGTGGCAGGTTCAGGGAACTGAGGCTTTGTTTAGAGCATGCCTAATTCCGCATAAAATGATTTTCCTGAACAAAACTGTGCAACAGACTTCCTGTCTTGGAACAGCCAAGACAAAGAATTTGAGCACACCTCGTATTCCCACATTCAAACATTTTGAGGGTTGGCAACATTTCCTATGATACGGTGAGGATACATTAGATGTCATGCTGAGAAATGGCTCTTACAATTCCTCAGACCCCAATGGGAAGGGATGATTGGTTTGGCTTATAGGCACTAATGCGCATAAATCCAGCTTCCTGGGTAATGCAAAAGGGTTTAAGATCAACAGAACTGACCAACTATATGTATAATCAGAACACTCAGGGGTGGTGCTGTCATACAGTGTTGGGAAGTTGTGACGTGATTGCCTAAACACCTCAACACTTTCTCAGGTGAAATAACACTTGGCCCTTCTTTCTGATGACATAGATCTCAGGGATTTCATGTTAGGTCCCGGGAACCCACGTCAAAAGCGCTTCTTGTATGCTATATACAAGAAGCTGTGGAAAGTCTCTCAACAGGAAGCTGCTGACAGACTGCGAGAGATTGATGGGGTTAATTTGGAAAAAAGCTTTGGCTATGGTTGACAATGGTATGACCACATTATCCTCCAGGATATATTCACTGGGAAACTTTGTATCTTCTGCAATTGATATAATACAGCAGGATATGTCCATTTTAAAACATAGACAATAACAACTACGAGCCATTTTATTATTAAGCTGGACACTTAAAACATTATGTTCTGGACACGTGCCATGGCGTTATATCAACAGCACCATTCTGTTTTCTGCATATGACCTAACTGAAAGACAGATATTGATGGCATGAAGAGATGCAAAATATACCATGTTGCACATTGAAAAATTAGATCAATTACCTTTCACCATGGCTGAGACACCATCGGCAGACTGGATAAACCATGGTTATATTAACCTACCAGTCACGACTTTCCAATTCCAATACTGTCTACAACATCACCAAGTAGGTAGATATGAAGCGCTAGGGGAAGGTTATGTGCATGAATACTGGGAGTTACCTTTCAGGTTTAGATGCAGGAATGGGGACACGGAAGTCTATCTTAGCTGTTCAGACTGTAAGAATGCTTTGAGCGAGTCCTTGCAAAGACATTTCACTTCATGGGGCTTGTGATGCCTCAGTTGCGAACTTGTCTTGTTATCTGAAGGGCTCTCCGACTGCCGTGATTCATACTGTTTTCAAGCTGCTCTCTAATAGGAGTTATTTGATGCTGAATGATCAAGGCGCTGTGGAATGGAACCAGGCATCGCTTATCTGGTAACGGTTAATTCCACAGTCACTTGCTGCACACAAGTATTATTTCTACCGGCCCGCACAGTTAGTGAGGCAACGCTATGGCCTTCGTTAAATGTTTCCAACATACGCTTTGATTCTCTAAGCAAACTGAAAGCCATGCTTTTTCAAAAGGATGTGGCCTTAACATCAGCCAGAGAGATGTTTAATCTCCAGGTTGCGAGTCCTCATCCGAGGTATCTTTAATATATCTGATACAAAGGGAATAGAGCACTTTTTAAAATGCATTGGCTCTGGACGGGTTAGCACGTGTCAGACAATTTTAGGAGTTATACCAACTTTCATACACTCCGTGTTGGGAAGCATTTTTGAGGTCTTCCGCTTGCCCTGCTACTTATGGCAGGAATTCTGATTTTAATTTTCTTGCTCCTCAATGGACGTCCCAGTTCAAACCAGAATGGAGGCAGCACTGGCTGTGCTGCAATGCGGTGATTGCATGATACATTGCTTCGCACACCTTGGCTTCGAGAACTGAATGAGCACTGGTTCTTATCGTTCAGGCCTCTATGGCTTCACTGCGTACAACCCGTATTCCTCTGCCTGCTGTGCAGTCATGAATACGTACTGGATTTCGGTCTCGGATCACAACTGGTTGGGTCATTGGACATTGAGGTACTAATGGAGCCCTTAAAGGCCCATGTGTATAGTCGACCCCAGCGTATTCTTTTGCTGATTAATGCATTCTTTGAGCCACCTGGGATGCTTTGGCTCCTAGTGAATTGGATACCGGCTCTGCGGAACGCTTACAGGATGTAGTCCATCCCTCGGCGGCTGCTGTGGGAACTGGATGGAACCACCTTTGCTCCATAAACCTGCTTTGAGGTGCGCCTCTGGAAAGGTCGTCTGCAGTTGCCAGCGACAGCAATGTTGCGACTACCACTCGGAACACATAAACAATTGGCTTTTCCGTTTGGTGGGAACTATTTGACCTGTTTATAAACAAAATGAATCGAAACAATATTTTTCTGCTTTTTCTAGGCACCATGCCTTTCTGAGTGCTTGGGATTTCAAACAAGTATAATGACTTTTTGTGAATATTTTAAAGGAAATCTTGCATTTAGATGATTTTAAAAAGTGGTTTTCGACTTTTTAGTTTGAGTTTAAATATGGCCTCCTGCCTTTTTTGATAGCTTTTTATTTCGATACTTAGTATGAGGAGTGGGTGTTATGTGCCCGGGTAAGGCCCATATAACAGACCTGCACATTTTCTTACATTGTCCTCTTTTCTGCACAATAACATTACTGCTGTGACCTTTTGCACATATTCGCGTGTGTGACAAGGTTGGACTAGTTTCCCTGAAACTACTTCTGCTTAAAATCTGGCTTTTAATAACATTATCACGATGCCTCGAACACAGAGTAAAAGGAATTTACGCACAATGTACAAATGTCATTCTATCTTCATTCACGGGGCGACAGGGCTATCTACATATCCATAACATCACTAATCTATAAGTACATCGCAAGGATGCTTTTTATTATAAATAATAAGCATCTCAGAGGATTGGTAGAGGAGGCACTTCAGCTGACACCAATGGTCCCTGCATGCTGAGACTTCACAACACAGTGGTCTGACATCTCCGTGAGGGGTGTCCAGTTCGTGACCAGGACAGAGTCCTACATTCTCTCCCACCAGGTAATGGTGTGGATCATCCTGTGGGGAATCTTGGTTCTACACCCACATACACTCTAGAAATACAGAGTAGGGCTTGCATAGTAGGCGTACGCCTGATTACTACCTTGTATTATATGCCTGTATATATATATATATATTCACTAAAAAAAACATAGGTTTTAGGGACAGTTATAGTTAGTTGGACATTTCACTCGTACAAAACCCGTGAAATTCCCCCGTTATAGTTAGTTCAGCTAACTATAACTCGCGCCCCCGCAATGCACTGCTGATGACGTCAAAATGCTTTTTTCTGCCCAGGGGGTCCTCGTGGGACCCCCTGAGCAGACCTAGGGGGTCAGGGTGTTTCTACCCTGCCCCCTTTGTGCGTTTGCGCACTTGTGTTTTTTTTTTTTATTGGCGGGATCCGCGCACCCTAAGCGCATCCCGCCGATTTACAAAAAAATAAAATGCTTTTTTCTGCCCAGGGGGTCCTTCTGGGACCCCCTGAGCAGACCTAGGGGGTCAGGGTGTTTCTACCCTGCCCCTTTTTGCGCTTTGCGCACTTGTTTCTGTCCCTCGGTTCTACTGAGGGACAAAATGGCTGCCAACACTTCCTGATTTGGAGTGTTGACAGCCAATTAGCATGCAGCTCGTGGTCGGGAGGGTACGCGGACCCTACTCGGCCATAGATATATATGTGACTTAACTTTTGATTTTCTCAGGAACTACTGAACGGATTTACACCATTTAACAAAAAGGGTTCTTTCTGAACCAAGAACTACCTCTTTGCCAAATTTGGTGTAATTCCGTTCAGCAGTTCGGGCTGTAGCCGTGTCTAAAGTTTCCTATGGGAAAATGAATGGGAAAACACGTTTTGGGACCCCCTTTTTCTCGGCCCCCGCTCGACGAATCACCCTGAGACTTTCAGGGTAGGAGCGGACCGGAGCGGGCCATAAAGTTTGAAAATTTCGCGAAGATTCGTCAACCGACGCAAGAGTTATTTCAAATAGAATGTCGCGGATTTCCTATGGAAAATAGGTCTTAACTATAACTATCTACTGGCGACCGCCAGTAGATTATATATATATATATATATATATATATATATATATATATATATATATATATATATATATATATATCTGCACCACTCCGCTCGATTCTCGATGCCTGTCGACGAACAGGAGCACGGACCACAAAATTTTTGCTGGAACTTAACTCTTTATTGACTCAGCTCAAACAGCACTGGCAGCCATTACGCGTTTCGACCCCACAAGGGTCTTGATCACATGACACGCTAGCTGGGAGGAGGTTACCTTTATATACCATTTTTTTCTACTTTTAAAAAAAAAAAATCTTAAAGTGAGAGGTGCCATTAGTTTTAAACATGGATATGGAAAACAGACTATATTCGGTTGTTCCTAGACTGTTAGGGGTTGGGCTATACATAATTTACAAATTATTTTCACAAATCAATTTTAAAATTCAATTTAAAAAAGATTACTTTTTTCTCTCAATTGTTAGATTATACAACAACTAGAATGACATAAATAACTTGAATAAATAAATGATTAATATCAGTATGATTACCTTCATGTATATGACCTGATTGAAGTTTAAAAACCCACATAAAAACAGCCATAGAATCTGTACAGTACTGATCAAATTGAAATATGCTCATTAAAAAGAAACATATAGTTGTCTTTAAAAACACATATAGCTAGACAATTGGTTTTGGCCATAGAACATTCAGGTATAAATACCACAATGTATTAAAACAGAGAAGTCTTATTTCATAATCAATATGTCTCTATAAAAAGTAAGCAAAATACAGTACGATATAATGTAAACATATACCATGTAAACCAGATGACAATAAGTGACTCGTGCTAGTGCAAAACATTTTTTTAAAAGTGCTTAGTGCTAAAAAGATTTTTTTGATAGTGTGAAATTGATGTAAAAACCTATTTTTCCCAGGTGAATAAAATTTGAGGGAGTATAGTGCGGCGGAAGATATATATCTATAAACATGTATGTAATTCCTCTGTAGCGTTTAATCCTTTGGGGTGTTTGGAATCGAGGTTAAGAATATACCATGTTTCCAAACATCTAAGGGCCTTCTCTCTGTCTCCCCCTCTTTTTTGTGGAGGAACAGAATCAATCAAGTAATATTTGAGATGTTTGGGGTCTGCATTATGGAGTTCGTCAAAATGTCTGGCCACTGGATATGTGGCATCCCTGTTTTTGATTGCCCTTATGTGCTGGAGTACCCTCTTGGGTCCCTGCAGTATAGTACTACCTATGTACCGTAGGCCACAAGGGCACTCCAGCACATATATCACGTAGTTGGATTTACATGTGAGTGCCTTTTTGATAGGTTTCTCAGTGGTTTCAAATGCAGTTACATAAGTGGTTCGATTACTGCCAAACTGGCATGCTTTGCATGTCCTGCATTTGAAAAATCCCTTTCTTTGTGAAAGCCAGGTTCCCTTTGGTTGTTCACCAGGATCATTTTGTACCAGGGCATCCCTCATTGAGGGTGCCCTGCTGTAGGTGATGGCCGGTCTTTTAGGGAAAAGATGCCCTATCGCTGGGTCTCCTAGAATCAGGGGCCAGTGTTTATTGATGATATTTTGAACTTGTTTATGTTGTTTGTTGTACCCCAAAATGAACCTGAACTCATTAGTCTCATTAGTGGTCGCTTGGACTTCCCCCATGTTTTTATTAAGGAGTGTTTCTCTAGGGACTGTATTGCTGCATTTGATTGCTTTATCTATGCAGTGCGATGTATAGCCTCTGTCTAAGAATCTGCTTTTGCAGTTGGATTGTGCTAGTGTGAAGTCTTCCTCACAACTGCAGATTCTTTTAAGGCGGAGCATTTCTCCATAAGGAATGCTTTGAATCAGATGACGGGGGTGTGCACTCCCTGCATGCAATATTGCATTGCCCGCCGATACCTTTCTATGGAGTTTGGTTTCCAATCTCCCATCTTTACTGAAGACCTCAACATCTAAAAAGTTTACACTTTCCTTGCTGATAGTTGCTGTAAACTGCAAGTTCAGTTGATTAATATTAAGGCTATCAATAAATTTTTCAGCATCCTCTTGTGTGCCCTGCCATATTAAAAGAGGTCCTCAATAAACCTCCACCAGGTTTTGATGTTGTTTCTCATAACTGATGTGTGCTCCTTGAGGAGGACCAGCTCCTCCCACCATCCCATGTGGAGACAGGCATAACTGGGGAGAAGCTGGCCCCCATTGCTACCCCCGTAACTGTTGATACAGATTGTTATGAAATAGAAATATGTTGTTACAAAGGCAGAATTCTACCATCTCAGTCAACATTACATTATGTTGTACAGAATCAGTGCCCCTTCGTTCTAAGAAATGTTTCATAGCTCTCAATCCGTCACGATGGTTAATTGATGTGTATAGTGAAGTTACATCTAGTGTGACCAGAAAGAAATCATTCTGCCAAGGAAAGTTCAACATTTTGTAAAGAAAATCCCCTGTATCCTTGATGTACGATGTGAGTCTTTGTACATGCTCCTGTAGAAACAAATCCACATATTTGGATGTGTTTTCAAGAAGAATCTTTCTGGCTGAAATAATGGGTCTTCCGGGGGGTTGTTGCAGATTTTTGTGAATCTTGGGTATGAAATATAGGATAGGCGTGACAGGATTTTCATTTTTCAAATATTTGAATTCATCAAATGTTATCAGACCTGCTTGTTTCCACGCTAGCAATTTGCCTTTGAAGTCATCATTTACCATTTTAAGTGTAACTTGATCGCATCGTCTATAACATTCTGTGTCTTTTAATTGTCGCATTGCTTCACTGATGTAATCTTTTTTCTTCCACAGTACCAGATTTCCCCCTTTGTCTGCATTTCTTATTATGATTTCTTCATCCGCTTTCAATTTGGAAATCAGAACATGATATTGAAGTTCCCGCCTGTTGATTTTCTGGCGAGTGCTGCTTTTTATTTTGAAGTTGAGTTGTTTGAGACTGTTGGTAATCTGTTCGTGAAACATATCAATGTTATCTTTTGGCATGATTGGATTAAACGTTGAGCGTGGTTTGAAGGGAGTTGTATCCCTTAATTTGTCAATCTTGGGGCTGCATTGAGATTCTACATTTGAATCACTTTGTGTGACTCCATTTTCATTTGCTAGATCACACATATCTTGTAACAATGGCATATCCGAGGAGTTAATAGTAGTTGGGATGATATGTCTGCTTCTACTTGATGTGCAGTTGTGGTATTCTCTAAGCGTGTGTTGCTTTGTTGCAGAAAATATTTTTTGAGTTTAAGTTTTCTGATAGTTTTATATACATCCATGCGAGTTGCAGCATAATTGAAGGGGCTGACTGGACAGAAGGACAGACCTAATGAGAGTAGTTGCTCTTCTGCTTTGTTAAGCACCAGGTCAGTGAGATTGATTATGGTAGGGTTGGTGATTTGATCATTAGGAATTACCGTCTCCAATTTCGTTTCGATTGGCGAGTTTGTTGCTTTTTGTTGCCCAGTTCTTCTTCGTTTTGCCCTTCTCCTTTCCCGGCGTTTTGCTGTACTGCTTTTGTTATTTGGGTTCGCTGACCTCTGGGGCGCAGGGTTTGCCTGCGCTCGAGGACTAAAAAATCGACCTCTTCTGCCAGACTTATTTTAGCCGGTATTGCGATTGTTGTTGTTTTCTAGATTCCATTTCTGTTTCGCTTTCGAGGGCTGAACTTAATTCTGAGTTCGAAGATGTACCCGCTGTAGCTTTGGTCTCTGTGTTATATTTAGTAGCTAATGCTCCTCCGTATTTAGAGACTTTAAGGGAATCGAATTTCTTGGCAAATGTAAATATTCTGCCTGACTCATAATCAGTTCTATCCCTGTGGAATTTAAATGCTTTGCGTTCACGGATTTTGTCCTCCTCCTTTTTTAATCTTTTAGTCATTTCTTCTCTCAGTTTAGTTATTTCGTCAGTTTGTCCCATAGCTTCTAGTTCTTTATTCAATGCGTCTATTTGTTCTGATATCCCCACTCGATCTTTTTCAGCATATTTGACCAGAATAACTAGCAATCTTCTTGATGATTCCAAGTTAGTCTCTGCCCATTCATTCATCATGTCTTTGTTGGGGGTTTCATAGCTTGGAGCAATTAAAATTCTTAATCCTCGTGGCACTCGACCCACATCTAGGTAGCGCTGAAGGGACCTAGCTTCCCACCATTTGTTTTGTTCAGTATATATATATAAACGTTTTGCCCACGCATGAAGACGCACTCAATGACAGGAGAATCCCGCAGTTTCTAGCGAAATCATTTAATTAGGTCAAACCAGCATTCATTTCCAAATAATTTGCGGTGCCCTACGCGTTTCAAAGCCTCTGCTTCTTGTTCATGGGCTGTGCATGCAAATCGGCAGAAGAGGAAGTACACGTCACATTGTTTAATCCATTTATCGCCCTCTGGTGGGCATCTCCGGTGCGTTGGTGATGACAGCATCCTGGGACTTGTAGTACTGCCACTAATTATAACCCTTCGGTGGGTCTGCCTCAAAGCATTTAATAAGTGCAATTTCTTTGTGTCCTTCAGTGGGCCTCCAGAAATGAATCCGGTTCAAATTCATACCAGAACCTGTCCATTCTGCTACGTCGATTGCAGTAAGTCTGTAATCAGCAGTCCACATTCGCGTTCAGTGGCGGTGCGATCTTCCCGAACTGGACTTGGCCGGAATAACATCAAAAAACGTTTTGCCCACGCTTGAAGACGCACTCAATGACAGGAGAATCCCGCAGTTTCTAGCGAAATCTCACTCACACACACACACACACACACGCGCGCGCACGCACACGCACGCACGCACACACACACACACGCACACACACGCACACACACGCACGCACACACACGCACACACACTCTCTTACCACCATTGTGGAACTGTATCTACTACTCTTTTGGTGCTTGTAATCACTTTCATCTGCTTCTGTCTACTGATTATCGCAGCACATGTATTCTATACAAGAAGAACATTGGTTCAATAAATATATTGAAAATGTCCCACCGTATATTCTCTGTATATTTCTCCGAGTATAAGTAAGCATGAGTGACTAAGCGAAAGGTTCTAGATCTGTTACCACGATCCCTGAGGGGTCAGGGTTGTCATGGCCAGTGGTTGCCAAAAACCATTCGCTCTCTGTTTGGGTTAGGGGGGCTTGTGGTGGCACTGTGAGCAAGCTGGTCTCTAGGCCAACCTATCCAGCGGGGGTGCCCGGAATCAGTCTAGGCACCTCACCCAAAGTTATGTTGTCCAACAAACAAACAGATCCTATGGATTAGTACGAACTACATGACAGCAGGTCCGTACGGAACTCGATCGCGCACATACACACCCAGCACCCTAATGCGGTGCACCAGATACCCAGCTGGTCAACTGGTAACATGCTGCAGACTCCGGGGCCCCAAGCCTCCCTCCAACTCACCCCGACTATCCTACACCCCCTGACTGGAGACATTCTCCCCCCCCCCCCAAGAGTCCGCACACAGCCAAAGTCACTCTTAGTCAGGGTCTTCAGGAAGCAGGTGAGGTTAGGTAGCAGGATTAATTAGGAGGCAGTTGTCAAAAGGGGTTTGACAACCACTCGAGAAGTTCACCCACAGAATGCGGAGCAGGAACGGGCTGAGGGCAATAGTCGGTCACACCAAAGGGATACACAAGGGCCTTCCGGCACCAGCCCAGTTCTGCAGAGCACAAGGGGGTCACGCAGGCTCTTAACCCGCTTCCGATCATTCTCGGAAACATTCCTCCAGCCCAATAAATCACTCTCACCACCCAGGCAGTAGCCAGGCTATAGTACCTGGCAACACAATGTTGCCGGGGAAGGCCGGGTGAGGCGAGGGAAGTTGGTCTGCTGCGCTGAGGGCCAGAACAGGAAGAATCGATGAATAGAGAATGAAGCAGGGGAGGGGGGCCTCCCGGAAGGAGGAGGCACCCCATTAGGTACACGTCGATCAGATTCGCACCCATGCAATCCGTTCTTAACGTCTGGAGTGCGATCATATTGGTCACACAAGACAATCTGGGCACAAAGTCTGGTACGCGATGATACGAGTTGAACCGGACCATTCTGATCACACACAATGAAGAGTTGCAAATTCTGTACCTCCCTGGAAATGAGGCACAATGCCCGGTGCACGTCGATATTGGTTGCACCAGACAGTTCCAGTCACATACATAGGCGCAAGTTCAGCAATGCCTTACGAGTTAGAATAAGGCACTACTGCGGTTACGCCCCCAACTCAGAGTGTCACAACCTGTGAATCGGACACTGCACGCAGTGAGCATGCAGTCGACGTGTTGCACGAGAGAGATGCGGCACGATCGACGAAGCAGGCCACGCTGGACCCCGCAACCAGTGAATCTGCTCCCCAACAACAAGACGCTTATGCGTGCCAAGGCCCCCAAGATGCGGGGGCCACATGCCTTCGATGTGGGTAAGACATTGGGGCTCAGCACGAGGCAATCCGGATTCCAGGCACTATTCTTAGCTACACGCCCACGCCGCGCTACCAGTTGGATTCCAGCAGACGATGTGGGCACTTGAGAGGGCACTGCTCTCCAGGTGTCACAGGTAGACATGTGGGTCCCACGTAGGAGATATTTGATGTCCTTGAGTACTCCGAAAGAACAGGCGGCAAGCTCAACAAGCACTAAGAGCACATTTCAGGGTGCCACACAGCAGCAGGCCCAGGCCAGCCACTATTCAGGAAGGGCACCCGGTCCCTTTCAATAGCAGTAATCCTCCTTGTGCACAACAGATTCCTTTGGCAGTCTGCACCATGTAGTTCCAGGTTCTCCAATCCCACGTCCCTACAAGCCTAACTCTGCCTTGCTGAAGTATGGCACCAGTAGTTGTACTACTGTGTGCCTTTGAAGTTGAGGGTGGTTCAAAGGGTCTCCCTTTGACCCACCGCGCTGAGGGCCAGAAAGGGAACAATCGAGGAATGGAAAATGAATCAAGGGATGGGGGCCTCTCGGAAGGAGGAGGCACCCCATCAGGTACACGTCGATCAGAGTCCCACCCAGGAAATCCAAATACAACGTCTGGTGGGTGATGATACGGGTCGCACCCGCGGTCTCGGTCACACACAACGAAGAGCTGGAAAATTAGTACCTCCCAGAAAATGAGGCACCGGACATCGCACCAGACAATCAGGGCACAAAGTCTGGTGCGCAATGTTATCCATCACTGAATGGTTAGGTCTGAAGCCTGCCTGTTCTTTTGGGATAATTCCTTTGGTAGTTGCCCAATCCTGAAGTTGTTCAAGTATGCTGGTTGCAAAGATTTTCCCGATGCATCCAGGAGAGCAATCTGACGGTAGTTAGCTGTCGACGTTTGCGGTCCTTTTTCCATGTAGTGGTACAATAATACTCCCTTTCCAAGAGGAGGAAATTTGACCTGTCTGATAACAATGATCAAAAAGAGGAAGTAAAAATTTGTCTCATCCTTCTGGATCTTTTTTCAGAACTTTTATAGGGATTTTGTTTGGGCTCACTGCAGCAGAGTGTCTTGCACTTTATATATATATGCAGCTATTTGTTTACTTGGTGGATGCATTTCAAACTCAGCCTGATTTGCTGAAAAGTTTAGTGACCATTTGTTGGATTCATGAGAAGAGTTCTCTGAATACAGCGTGAACACATATTCGATCCATTCTGATGCAGGGAAGGGGATAGTTGGTAAAGATCTTTTTAAGCCACTGTGCATTGCAATAAGACTCCGAAAATTGCCTTGAATTCGAATTCTTTGCTGCTTGATGTGGGCAATCCAGTTCTCGTTGAGTGCCTCCCGCTTCTGTTTTATGCAAATCCTCTTACTTTTTTACTGTAATGTTAAGATTTCTTTTTTCTTTCTAACTCAGAAATCGATGTATTTAAGTCGAGTGAGTTTGTTTATGGCCACTGAAACTTCCTATTCTTTAGGATTGTTTCTCCCATTTTCTTTTTTGCTATTTGGCCAAATACTTATTGGTGCAAATCCTGTTTGCTGCTTTCAGGATAATATCAAAGGCAGTTATCGGGTTTTTCCTCATAGTTATTATATAAGTTTCGATTAGATAGTTTGTATTAGATCATTCACTTGTTCAACCAACATGGCTACCAAAGTAACCTGCCACGTTTGGATCAACGGTACTTTAGCATTTCCCATATCCAGTGACCAGCTCTCTCCTTGTTGAACCTGAAAATCGAGTAACGCAAATAAGACTGCGACATGTTTTAAAGTGCTACTTTAGAGGGTGACACAATGAGTGCTGCAGGCCCACTAGTCAAAGACACACAGATGATGGACGGAATGCAGAGAAAATCAAACATTCACCCCCAGTCAAGAGATCTGAGTTAAATCCATTGTTCTTTTGCTCACCATGCCACCCCAGTTTAGACCCAGCCACATGTAAATCAGTCTTGACCCTGTTCTTCATGGGAACAGTCCAGCCCGAACTGCCAAGCCAGGTCCTCCCTGGACCGGAAACAAGTATCCTGGGACCGGTTTCGGGGCATCACCCAATAACAGCCAGGCTAGCTTGAATTCAGTGGCACAGTGAGCCCGGGAACCAGGTCTGGGCATACCTGGCACCCTAAGGGTGAGAAAGTAAAAGACACACAGATGATGGAGGGAATGCGGAGCAAATCAAACATTCACCCCCAGTCAAGAGCTCTGGGTTAAATCCTTAGTTCTTTTGCTCACCATGCCACCCCAGTTTAGACCCAGCCATATGCAAATCAGTCTTGAACATGTTCCTCGTGGGAACAGTGCAGCCCAAACTGCCAAGTCAGGTCCTCCCTGGACCGGAAACAAGCATTCTGAGACAGGTTTGGGGCATCACCCCTCATCAGCCAGGCTAGCTTGAATCCAGTGGCACAGTGAGCCTGGGACCCTTGTCTGGGCATACCCGGCGCACTAAGGGCGAGGAAGCAAAAGACACACAGATGATGGACGGGATGCAGAGCAAATCAAACATTCACCCCAAGTCAAGAGATCTGGGTTAAATATTTCGTTCTTTTGCTCACCATGCCACCCCAGTTTAGACCCAGCCATATGCAAATCAGTCTTGACCCTGTCCCTTATGGGAACAGTCCAACCCGAACTGCCAAGCTAGGTCCTCCCTGGACCGGAAACAAACATCCTGAGACCGGTTTAGGGGCATCACCCCTCATCAGCCAGGCTAGCTTGAATCCAGTGGCACACTGAGCCCGGTACCCCACGTCTGGGCATACCCGGCACACTAAGGGCGAGAAAGCAAAAGACACACAGATGATGGACGGAATGCAGAGCAAATCAAACATTCACCCCCAGTCAAGAGTTCTGGGTTAAATCCTTCGATCTTTTGCTCACCAGGCCACCCCAGTTTAGACTCAGCCATATGCAAATCAGTCTTGACCCTGTCCCTTATGGGAACAGTCCAGCCAGAACTGCCAAGAATGTATGACGTTACTACGCATACATTTACAACGCGGTATTTTACATCGCGTTCGTTACAACTCAAGTCGTTACAACGACTTGCGCTGGAGGGCGCTGGACTTAGGAATAGTATGATTTACTATTCCAGCTCCAGTCTACGTACAGTAGGGAAGGTGTTGGAATAGTAAATCATACTATTCCTTAGGTTAGAGCGCCATCCAGCGCAAGTCGTTGTAACGACTTGCGTGGTGAAAACCGCGATGTAAAAGCATTGCGTTGTAAAAGTTGCATGGTAAAGGATGTCTCCCAACTGCCAAGCCAGGTGCTCCCTGGACCAGAAACAAACATCCTGAGACCGGTTTAGGGGCATCACCCCTCATCAGCCAGGCTAGCTTAAATCCAGTGGCACAGTGAGCCCGGGACCCACGTCTGGGCATACCCGGCGTACTAAGGGCAAGAAAGCAAAAGACACACAGATGCTGGATGGAATGCAGAGCAAATCAAACGTTCAGCTCCAGTCAAGAGATCTGGGTTAAATTAATCGTTATTTTGCTCACCATGCCACACCAGTTTAGACTCAGCCATATGCAAATCAGTCTTGACCATGTTCTTCGTGGGAACAGTCCAGCCCGAACTGCCAAGCCAGGTCCTCCCTGGACCGGAAACAAACATCCTGGGACCGGTTTAGGGCATCACCCCATATCAGCCAGGCTAGCTTAAATCCAGTGGCACAGTGAGCCCGGGACCCACGTCTGGGCATACCCGGAGCACTAAGGGCGGGAAAGCAAAAGCCACACAGATGATGGACGGAATGCAGAGCAAATCAAACATTCATCCCCAGTCAAGAGATCTGGGTTAAGTCCATTGTTCTTTTGCTCACCATTCCACCCCAGTTTAGACCCAGCCATATGCAAATCAGTCTTGACCCTGTTCCTCATGGGAACACTCCAGTCCGATCTGCCAAGCCAGGTCCTCCCTGGACCGGAAACAAGCATCCTGGGACCTGTTTCGGGGCATCAACCCTAATCAGCCAGGCTAGCTTAAATCCAGTGGCACAGTGAGCTCGGGACCCACGTCTGGGCGTACCCAGCGCACCTAGGGCGAGAAAGTAAAAGACACACCGATGATGGACAGAATGCAGAGCAATTCAAACATTCAGCCCAGTCAAGAGATCCGGCTTAAATCCATCATTCTTTAGCTCACCATGCCACCACAGTTTAGACTCAGCCATATGCAAATCAGTCTTGACCCTGTTCCTCATGGGAAAACCATGGCAATGACCACAGAACATGTGAATAATAAACAACCCCGCAGGCATGGAAAAAAACAAAGCCTCAAGAGGAACAAGATAAAACCCTGTCAGAAGACATCTGACAACAGTCAGTCAATAGTATTTAAACCCCAAAGGGTGAGTGAGTCCTTGGACTAGAAGGACCAAAGGCAAAGCGAATGCCATGTAACCCCCATTCTCTACATCAGTAAAGCAATATCTGAAGGAAACGTAACCTAATAACTTCAGAAAAGAAGGGCTTCCAGAACCCATTCTCATTAGAACCAAGATGAATAACTCATTCATTGCAAGGTCGGGAAGACCAACCCAAGTATCAAGGTAGATGAACATCAAATCCATTCTTGAAACAGGAACATATTTTAGCCAACTTGACCAAGGTTCAATTAATGTACAGTGCCTGTAGAAACAGAAAGATGGCAATAAACAGATATGAATCTGTCAAAAAAATTGAACAATTATATCCAGCTCTATATCACAGAGTTACATGTATAGCTATAGACCCGAACCCTAATTTACAGAGAAGAGAGACGCAAATCACATCTCACAATAATTATTATTTTTTCAATAGAATGAATATTCTCTTTAATACGTACAGCAGAATCATAACACAGCATATGTAAACACATACGCTACACCTTTATATAAACTCTGTATATATACATGGATAAACTGAACTGAAAAACCAGCCGCCGTAATACCATTCAATACCCCATCAAGAGAGAAATTGCACCCTCAATGACTTAGCATCAAGATAATGCTGCCTGCCAAATTATCCTAACAGGCCGGTATTACGTAATGAAAATCTACATGAAAATGATACCTTGCCATCAACAGGCACTCCCAACAACACTTGGCCTAGAAGGTCAGAATGAATAAAATAAGTCATGTTCCTGGAAATTACCCAAAAAGAGAACCCAGTTGGAATAATTGAGTCAAGATCTAATCTGACCGTAAGGCAGACAAGGGCCCATATAGGCATATTTAGTTCTCTAAGAACAATGAAGCATCAGATCATAACCTGACATTATGATACCTTAAAAGGCTGTAAGGTACAGAAAATAACAAGCGGTTAAAAGAGAAAGGGAAATGTCCCCAGGGAGTCAGAGAACAACAAACCTCCAGAAAGAAAATGTACGGCTATCATTAGTGTCAATACCAAAAGTTATGGAAAAATCCAGGAAGTCCTTAAAGCAAAGAAGGATCAAACACAAACCTTCCCCTCTGAAAGAACAGAAATCTTTCCAACCATGTAATACATGGCCGTAAACAATCCTAAGGTAACTATTCAGACACTGCATCTCAGACAGTCTCAGAAGCAGGGCTCACGGGACAACTATGTTCCAAAATTGAACATAAGCATAAACATTACCTCCTAAAATGGAGAAAACAAACACTATCAGTATTCAGAAGAATACACATCAGACACCCTGAGCTTGCCAGACGTAACACCCCCAGCAAAGAGGTGCACACTTCCATGGAACAAAATCCCATGTGCAGGTAAGGAATTCAATAGCAAAAAAGAAGGGAGTTACCCTGATACTGAGAAAAGGGACGGGGTAGCAAAGTAGGAAAAGCACGAAGGTCCCTATTCAAGAATCAATGTTTTCGGCAAAATTGTCCGTATGAAAGAGCATGCCCCACTATGGATCATGTGCTATAACAAAACAACAAATTCAACAAAACTATACATTCAAAGAAAATAAAAAATAAAAAAATTGTCAGTGTGCAATACATAATTTCAACACATACAACACAACAAAAAGACTTAAGTTTTCGATTTCTTCAATTTACATGTAGAACCTTATATGTCTACAACATTTGTATTGTAACTTCTCGGATGAGAAGATGTTTTTAATCTTATGAGAATTGTAGTGTTTTTCCTGCTGCACATGTTTTTATTTAATAAAAATATTTTTTTACATATTGGTCACTTCCTCAATGTATTGTGTTGAAATTATGTATTGCACATTGATAAAATATTTTTTTTAATTTTTAATTTTCTTTGAATGTATAGTTTTGTTGACAGGAAGGGGTGGGAGCACACTGCTGACCTCCCAGCACAGTTCGCCCCTTAGCATTCTGGTAAATGCAGTTTGTAGTGCATGCCTACTTTGTATTTTGCTGGAGTGTTCCACCAAAGTTGGTGCAGATTAGTGCTCCCACCCCTGTTCCTGTTTAAAAGTACTCCCGTGAGTCATTGAGCTGACGAGCTCATGGAAGAAGCACCCGCGCGCCAGTGAGAGGTACTTGACCTGATGCAATGTTTGGCAGCCTACTCAGCAAACCCCAAATTTGAAGCCTGTAATCTCTACTGATGACGGTTAAAGAACCAGAAACACGTGTCTAGAGATCAGCACTATCTGCGCCAACTCTGGCGAAACACTCGAAAACTTTAGCAAAGCAAGCAACATGAGACTGCATTTACCAGAATGCCAGGGGCGAACCTTGCTGGGGGGTGAAGCGGTGTGCTCCCACCCCTGTTCCTGTTTAAAAGTACTCCCGTGAGTCATTGAGCTGACGAGCTCGTGGAAGAAGCACCCGCGCGCCAGTGAGAGGTACTTGACCTGATGCAATGTTTGGCAGCCTACTCAGCAAACCCCAAATTTGAAGCCTGTAATCTCTACTGATGACGGTTAAAGAACCAGAAACACGTGTCTAGAGATCAGCACTATCTGCGCCAACTCTGGCGAAACACTCGAAAACTTTAGCAAAGCAAGCAACATGAGACTGCATTTACCAGAATGCCAGGGGCGAACCTTGCTGGGGGTGAAGCGGTGTGCTCCCACCCCTGTTCCTGTTTAAAAGTACTCCCGTGAGTCATTGAGCTGACGAGCTCGTGGAAGAAGCACCCGCGCGCCAGTGAGAGGTACTTGACCTGATGCAATGTTTGGCAGCCTACTCAGCAAACCCCAAATTTGAAGCCTGTAATCTCTACTGATGACGGTTAAAGAACCAGAAACACGTGTCTAGAGATCAGCACTATCTGCGCCAACTCTGGCGAAACACTCGAAAACTTTAGCAAAGCAAGCAACATGAGACTGCATTTACCAGAATGCCAGGGGCGAACCTTGCTGGGGGGTGAAGCGGTGTGCTCCCACCCCTGTTCCTATAGTTTTGTTGAATTTGTTGTTTTGTTATAGCACATGATCCATAGTGGGGCATGCTCTTTCATACGGAGAATTTGACATGGTCAGTGACATCACTGTGCTTTTCCTACAGGTAAGGAATTCAACACATAGTAAAGCTGGCATGGCCCCTTCACCAGGAATCATACCTAAAAATTATTCAACGTAAAAGCAATCCGTGCACCACCTGAAATCAAAGAAAAGTGCACTCCGCTAAAGTAGCGAAAAAGACTGCATCGGACAAACCAGAGACCAAATTTACCCTGAAGTGGAAAATTCAGAGTATTCGCAAAAAACAAGTAAACACACCATATACAAGGTCTTACATTTGGCATAAGTAATATGTCTCTATAAGGAATACTGCAAGTAACAGTAATGCACACCTGCATAACAAACTGTTTTGAAAGAAGCATGTGAAAAGGTGAACTTCCTAACCAGAAGACATATCACCTACAAATTACCTCTTGAGCATGAAGCCCTTTATCAGAGGAAAAAAGAAAAAGAATATACCTTAGGTATCCTTATACCACTTAAACTCTCAAAGACAGTATCAAAACAATAACATCTGCTCCCCCACAGAAACACCAACTAGGTGTTATCAAAAGAGGGACAAGTCAATGCCCCAACAAAGTTAGGCCCTTTGAGAAAATAAACCTTACAATTTCACCTATACAACACAAGTATAGGGTCAAAATTAGAGAACAAATAACAGAGAAAGAGTAATTAAGGCTCTGCATCACTTCTCCTATTACAGAAGCGTCTCAATGCTAAATCGGCCTGAGCACCAAAAAGATGTGCGCCGTCAAAGGGCATATCGACTAAAGTCGCCTGTAAAGCCTCTGAAAAACCTGAGGTTCTTAACCATGCACGATGCCGAAGAGCCACCAAAGATGCCATGGCCTGGCCTACTGAATCAGTAGTATCCATGCCAGCCTACTGAATCAGTAGTATCCATGCCACATCTGATTATCAGCTTAGCTGCCTGTTGGCCATCTCTAATCAAGTTTCCAACATCAGAACGGAGGTTATCCGGAAGCGATGGCAACATAGTCTGCAAGGTATCCCACAAAGCATGGGAAAAACGTCCAAGAACACAAGACATATTGGTGGACCTTAACGCAGAACTAGCAGAAGCAAAGATGTGTCTGCCACATGCATCATGACTCCTAGAGTCTCTATTCAATGGAGTCTTAGGTGAAGAATTAATATCCTGTGAAGCTGTAGCAGCCTAAACTACTAGGCTACGAGTGGCAGGGTGTCTAAGGAGTCAAACTGGATCTCCTGGAGCAGGCAGGTGGCGGCAAGATATAGCACGATCCTCCGAGACCCCCGTTTCAGGCTTGACCCAAGTTCCTAACAATATGTCAAACAGGTCTTCACTGTAAGGAAGAACAGGCTCTTCCCCCGCGTGGCCTTGGTAAAGGACCTTAATCAGAGGATCGGTGGACCTCCCCACTGTACGTAGTGACAAGTCCAAGACTGCAGCCACTCTCCTCAACATATCTGCAAAGGAGGAACTTTCCTCTGTAGCAAGACTCGGAGGGGAAAGAAACCCAGAGGCTGGAGAAGACTCCAGCCCACTAGCCTCACCAAGGGCAGATATCCAACTCTCCTGCACCTGAGATGGAATAATCTCAGATATGGGCTAAAAAAGTCCAACCTCCCTGTATCACCTGCTACAAGATGACTTACTGAAGTCTCACCCTGAGAAGGAAGTGAAAGTACCACATTTCGCCCAGTTTGCTCTATCAACTCCGCACCAGACTCCTATAGACGCAGAGAAGGCGACGCTTCAACATCAATAGGAGGAGGAGGACAGACTTCGATCGACGGCGCTGATGTCAATGCCGGAGTCAGCTGATCAAGAACGGACGCCGAAGGTGGGGTCCCCGAAGGGCTGTGCACCGGCACCGTAGCTAGTCGGCTGATGATGACCCAAGGACTCAGATGGCCCAACTGCCGAGGACGAACTCACTGGCGGTGCTCCACTCACCTCCTAGGTGCCCGTGGGTGCTCCAGTGGAAGGTGGGAGCCCAAAGATAAGATGCAGAGAGTTATAATACTACCTCATCTGGGCCATCGATGCCCGAGCTCCCGGAAAGTCAGGGAGACGCAAGACGGAGTTGCAAACAGCCTCCTCAACCGGCGAGCGGGAGGAACCGTGGGAGATGGAGTCTCCACGCGGCGAAACTAAAATTATTTCTACAGTCATTAAGAACTTAAGCCTTTAAATCAGTAAACAATATTCAGTCAGAGTAAGAAAGGACAAATGCCTGCTCTTACCGTTGGACATTTCTTGAGTACGACGTCCTGGAGAATGGGTCCTGGTCCTGGAGCGGCATTGCAAACGGACCTCCGCATGAGCAGAAGACCGAGGCTGTGAAGTCTCCGATGACCGCGAGAGATGTGCCACCAGCAACTTCACGCGACGTTCCTTGAGCGCCTTCGGCTTCAGTCTCTGGCAGGAGCCGCAATCCTTCAAACACCACATACAAACGGAATACGTGTCTATAACCGACAAATGTCGGGTACAGGAGTCACAAGGCTTAAAGCCCGTCGACACAGAAAAAAAAAAACAAAACACACCGTTCCCACCGACAAAACTGTTGAAGTAGTCCAGAAAAAACGGTCTGAGGAACCGCTTCTCCGGATCTACGTTGCAGCGCGGAAAAGAGGAAACTGACGTCGGCGCGCTGTAGGGGACTTACACGGCTCCACTGATGTCACAACCAGAGTCGATGTCATCACGGAGCTGTACAGCGCCGTCCCCCGGCCCGCAGAGGTACTGCTGAAAAATTTCCGGATCCAGTCTGACGCCTGGGGATAATTCAAAAGTTAAGGTATCTGCGGCTATATGTCTCTATCAGATGCAGCAATTTCCTTGTGCCCTGCGTTTGGTGTGCAACCAGTTATTTTCCGTTTCTGACGGACCAATTGGGTAGTAGAACATGCTTCAAGAAGCCTTTTCTCTCTTTTAGCCCTAATTGCCAGGAAAATTGCTGCCTCATTGGTGACTCCTTAAAGGATCCACAATTCATTGCTAGAGGTCTAAAATGACAATTATTTTCTATAAAGTAGTGCCCTATTCCCTCATTCAATTCAGTACAGTGAGCAGGATCTGTGAACAAATCACGGCACAATTTCCATATCCTTGGCCCCACATTTTATTGCGTTCATCCATTGAATTGCGAGATGAGCATGGTCTAATACAGATATCTGACATGTCTGCTTGTTGAAGCCTTTGTACAAGTGATATGGACAAGAACAGATAATCAATCCTCTTCTAAGACCTATGCACTTGAAATTAGAAGGAAAAATCATTATCAAGCGAATGTAGGAAGTGCCATGCATCCATGCCAAAATAAAGGAAAATCTTGGAAACTGTTTAGGACTATCACTGGAGTTTACCAAGATTAAACTAGATACAGAGACGTATTCTAGGAATCCATTCATGTTTGCAGATTTAACCATCACTACTGAAGAACTGATTCGTGAGCTATCCTTTAAGGGTTATGAAGTTGTATTTGCACACCTTAATTTTCATTGTGAGGAATGGAAAGGTTGCTCATGCCTCTGTTTTTTTTTTTCCTTTTCCACACATACTGTATTATGGTGGAAATATAGGTATGGGAAATGTCTGATTGTTGTCTGCTGAACTTTATAATTCTATAACGTGTAATACTTACATTTACAAGTTATATCGTAAATATAAGGATTTATTAAATAATCCTCATGTCTTATTGTTGATCTTCCTTAAGTTTTGGGATCCTGGTCCTGACTACCTTACCCTCCTTTTCTGAAATTTCTACTACCTCTTGGACAGAAGCCGCCTGTTTCAATGTGGTGCAGAGGTTTAATTTTTGCTAGTTCTTTCATTCATAATCACTTTACTTTGTCAACTGGCAAAAGACAGTTCAGGGTTTTCATAATAAGTTTCAGGGAACTCCAGTAAAAATGAGGCGTTTTACCATATCCATGTTTTTCAAGAATAGAGTCCCTCAGGTGACAAGACATGGGGGATTTAGTTAACGAAGTGGTCATCAAAAGATCTTGACAGTTTATCAAAGGGTTTTTGAGAATTGTATGTATATGGGTGTTTTCAGCCACTTTTTAATTATACCATTTGCATCTGTAGTAGCTAGTATTCATGGTTCCTCTAAATGAGTTTCACTAAAAATGGTAAACCATTTTAGCCACCTTTGCTTTTTGTGATAATAAGACACTATGTTTTTCAGTTTTATGAACTTGCTCTGGACATCGCTCGCGTACTTTTTTTTTTTAAAGCTATTCCTTATGAGTTGTTGATCCTTGCACCTCCTTAAAGACACATTTTCAGTACAAAACAAGAAAAATGATAAGTTTAAGACAAAGCAGTCCTTCTGCATGTGAGCTACAAATTGATATTGCTAAGGTAGAACAATATTCTTCAGTTAGAAAGGGTAGAGCCATATACTGTGGGCAAAGACTTAACGTTTTCTCTCTAATATGGGGATATAGTAAAGTTGAGGGTGATCAGGAAGAATGAAGCATTGGTTGTGGGAAAGCAATTTGTAGGTTGGGGAAAGTGTCTTTACAGACTCAAATCAGACCAAGGTTTCATAATAGAGCTCAGACACTGGTTATCATTTGCTCTGCATTTTTTCAATATGTTCACAGCTCAAACATATCTCTAATAACATTAAGTGTTAAGGAAACCCTATCAATAGTTATTTTCTGAAATTTCTTCAGAATTATGAAGTAGTATTTTTAGACAGGTCAGACTACATAAATCGCCTTAGTGCAGGCTCATTTTGCAATGGGGCAGGGCAATTCTGAAAGCCGTTAACAGATATTTGCACCAACTCAAAGGTACAAAAACAAGTTATTGCACTCACACATAATATTAAATCAAACTTTAAACTGCTTGTTGGCATTCCAAGTGAAGGTCAAGAAAGTCGATTATGTGGTGTTAAGGAGTTAAATTTGATTCTCATATCTTGTTAATGGGCAGCCACATTTCCAAATTGTTAAAGGAACAGGATGATTAGTGTTGTGAAGTGGAAGAACTAAACAAAAACTGGTTATTCTCCCTATTCTGCCCTGAGAGACATCTATGGTAACAAATAAAGCAGAGAGATATCTAGCTTGCTGAAGTATGAGTTAATGATATTTTGAATGGAAGATTATTAACTGACTAAACATCCCATTTATCCTTTTTTCTCCTCAAGTAATGGACACCAGTGTGTGTCTGAACGACTGGCATTACGTGGAAGGGTTCACTGTCTTTGAGAAGTTAGAAAGTGATCATCAACCACTGTTGTGGATCACAAAAAAACGGAGTGTGGCAAATACTCAAATAGGTGTAACAGAAGTAAAACAGAAATTGCAGATTTGGCAAAGCAAGTAACTTTGAACTAAAAACCCTGCAAATACAATAGGAAAATATAATGAGGCTAGGGGACCTTTACATTTCTTTAAAAACCAAACTGGAGAATATGCAAAATGAGAAAACTCATCAGAATGGAACTTTTAGGAAGAGAGATTATTGGTGATGAATGGAGGATAAATAGCCTAATGGTTGCTTTGTGTTTTTCAGGGTGTGTGTGTGCTAGCCAGAAAGTAGGTGAGTAAAGAAATTTGCTGCGGATTGTGACTCGCCTAGTGATTTATGTAGAACTATGGGTGGTATGTTTTCCAGGGGTCCATATGCAAAGTTCCACAAACTGGTGATGGGTGTGTCTGTGTACAGAGATAAGGAGAGTATGCCATGCCTCGGAATCAAAGCTTTTGTGGGGCCAAATGTATGATGTGTGTATGTGGCAGGTCAACGGATTAAGAGAAATGTCACAATCCTGGAGATTCACAATGCCATTAAAAGTAATCCTGCTCCACAAACATTAGCAACTCTGGAATAAAGCGAAGTACTACCACATTCAGGTATCTTCAAAGGAAGTTACAGTTAGTGCAAACAAGGTAGCATTTACTATGTACACTTCACATCAGCCCTAGACAGTATTGCAAACCCAACAATTCAGCCTTTCAGAACTCAGGTTGTGTTCTGGGAAGCTGAGGAAGATTGTAGAGCTTAGACCAGCTCTAGCTACAGTGTCCGATTGAGTAAGGACACTGTGGTTGCTGACAACAATTTAGCAGTCTAGGGCCCAGCTTGGGGAAAGATAGCCATCTCCCAGTCTGATAAGGTAATAGGCTCCTTTTTGCACTCGCCTTGGAAGAGAATAACTAAGTTCTTACAGTTTCTGGACAATATGAATTTGGTTTGGCTAACTGATGTAGGTATCCAGACCTACAGAGTAGCAACAAATTAGGACTTTCTCGAGTAGATGGATAGAAGAAGCTTCTTGCCTCTAGTCCTTATATATTCACCCTCAAGGAAAATGTCAGCAATAATAATCAATAGCAAAGGGCAGCTTTTCTGTCAAGGGACAGCTCTCTCACCAAAACACAACTGACTCAATGTGGTCAGTAAGTCACTTGACAGCAGGAAACAATCAAAGTGGTTGCTTTGTCTAATGTGCTTATCAAAGCTGTCCTTTGAGAATCCTAACTAGAATCCGTGTTTCTCCCACAACAATGCCTCCGGATGACATCCTGCCCTTTCTGGAGCTATCCAATTAGAAGATAGGGTCTGTTCCACTGTGGACTGAGCTCAAAGCTACACAAGGGCACAGGCTCAACCCTGCAGCAGCTTGGGGTGTTTTTTGGGCTCCACTTGACCTTGCCCATACTACAGAAGAGTGAAGATGTGGTGGTCATTGCCCTCTACCTCCCTGACAGTCCTAAGGCCTGGGTGTGGACTACATTATGTTCTACAGGTAGACGATAGGATATGGAATTCCCTAAATTCAGGCTGCAGCCTAGATTTAAAGAGAAGCAGGTGGTATGATCTGCAGGGGGGGGTGAGGCAGTGCTTAATTTGAGCCAGTGGTTTCTAGTGCTCGGCACCTGCACTTAATTGTCTGCACCGACACTTATGACAGCTGCCACATGGTGGCGCTGTATATATAATTTAGAGATGAGCAAAACAGCAATTGTTTATTAATTCAGTATGCATGAAAAACAACTAATACCTGCCGCCTAAGCTATTTGTATACCTGTGGGGGCCTGGAATAGGCTGAACTGCCACACTTGTAGCAGTGTGCTGGTTAGTAGTTGTGTAGGTTCTGTCATTGGCAACGCTGGCAGTGGAAATGGGTGGTGCAAGCTGCAGAGGACTACTGATTAGAGCCCTGGCACTTATTTTGTTACACATTAAACACTGGGCTGAGGGAGGGCAGGGGCTAGCCACAAAACCACAGAAGATACGAACAGGGAGGAGAAGCTCATGCGCCATTTATAAGTGGCACTTCATTAGCTGTGTAAAATCAGGAGGGGACTAGATGACTTGGTTTGATACAATTTATTCCAAACAAAAAGATAACAGAATGAGACATTTAAGAAGGTATAAAATCATAGCTTACTGGAGAGCAGAAAATATTTAGCACAGGTTAGATGAAGACACTGTCAAAGAAAGTGGTGTATCAAGGTGTATTAAAAAAACATTTAGGTAAAATGAAAAGTTATTGAAAACATAACTGATTTCAAGAAGCTCAGAGAGATGAAGATTGGGATAGGAGAAATACAAGAATCCTTGAAGACAGGTGAGAATATATTATATTAAAGGCAAAGAGGGATTTGGTTTGTGAGTTATAACTAGAAGTGTTGGCGTTGGAGACCACGCTTACAGCAATGGAGGAGAGGCACACAGTAGCTGCTCTAGAAAAAACACAAAGGGTCATTACAGTCTTGTCAATATGAAGCTAGCCAACAAGTTACCTACAGTCAGTAATGCTCTTTCTAGTTGATATTCTATCTAACCACCGAATTTTTCTCACCTCGTGAATATTCCAGAGGCGTCAGAATGGATCCGAAAAACTTCAAACTGGTACTCCTGTGCACCGCTAGGTGTCGTTGTGCAGTTCCACACCGGTGTCATTCCACTCTGGGAGGGATGAGCGGAGCTGCATAAATGCGCCACCCATGTGTGCTGACATCAGTTGCTTCATTAGGCTGTTCGTGTCCTCAGACGCAGAGCCGATTGGCAAACTGGCATGACCAGTGTGTATAGAAAAAAGTCCTGTTCACAGAAAGAGTGTAGGAGAGTTGGTTAGGAATCTGGGGTTAGAAAGAATATCCACCAGAAAGAGCGTTACCGAAAATAAATAACTTGTGCTTCTGATGAATAGTTCTAAGTGCAGATATCTCACCTTGGGAATAGATACCATATCACTACCTCCCCATCTGGTGGGGCAGTGAACTGGCTCATACCAAAAGGTCTTGCAGGACTGAGCATGCAAAATGCCCATCTCACTGTTGAGGCAGTAATGCATTGTGAGCGGAGTAGCGACGCCCCGTAGCCATGAGCCTGTAAGCCTTCTGAGGGCTGCTTCTTAGCCGATGTGTAGCAGAATTTTATACAGAGCACGATCCAACAAGAGATGGTTCCCTTCTGCGCTGCTTTGTCCTTTTTCTCTCTAGTGAATCTAATCAAGAGCTGATCATCCAATTGATGGGGTCTGGTACGATCGATGTAAAAGCAGAGACCTCTTTTAGGATCCAACCAATGTAGTCTTTCCTCCTCCTTAGAGGGATGAGGGGAGCAAAAAATGGCAGGAGTGTGATTACCTGTCCAATGTGAAATGCAGCTACCACTTTTGGGAGAAAAGAGGCTCGGAACCTCAGCACCAGCTTCCCTGGGAAGAACGTGGTATGAGGCGGATGGACAGAAAGAACTTGAAGGTCGCTCTCAAACGGATCTGACCTTATGGCAATGAAGAAATCCGTCTTGAGGACCAAGAGATGAAAAGGACAAGTGTACACTGGCTCAAAGAGAATACACATTAACACATATACACTGCGTGTTGAGGAGGAGACGCTGCGTGTCGAGCGAGGACGCTGCTCGCTGACGGTGGCACTGTGTAGAGGACACTGCTCGTTGCAGGGGTGCGTTGCAGGAGGACGCTGTATGTAGCGCCGTGCTCGCCAGACTGAGGTGGTTCGACTGGAGCGAGCTGGAGTGGCCAGAGCGGGCTTGAAAGGGCCTGAGCAGACCTGCGGTTTGTGGACTGCAACTTGATCGATTCGCAGGGCTGGTTTGGGGTGAAACCCTTACGCCCTGAGGAGTATTGGCGGGGGCCAGGAGATATGGTCAGGCCGGAGATTGGAGTCAGGGGGTCGATGCCTGGGGGGGGGAGGGGGGGAGCTTTCCCCCTGTGCACCCCCAACCCCCAGCACCCCTCCCCCCCCAGACAAACGGCTAGCAGTCAAAGTGACTAAATCAAACCAATTGTCTCAAGCCCCAAGTGAGGCTAAACTAAGCTGAGTGACGCTCCTGGTAACACCTCGCCACTCCCTAAAATGGTGTAATATGGAGGTGGTGTGATGCGATGTGAGAAATAGTGAGAATCACTGATAACTAGTGGCAGCTGATTCTAAAGTGGAGGGGGGCACATTAGGTAACTGCAGTGCAAGTAGCCCTGGGTGTGGAAGTTGCCATTCTAGTGAGTTGGTGCGGATTGTGGTCTGTGGCTCCACCTGAATTCCCCCTCCCTTTGTCTTCCTGCGTCTTCCTGTGTCCTCACGGGTCATACATCAGAACCAGCCAATATTTGCTGCTGTACAAGCAAATTACTTTGGACTAGTGCCTCAACTGGGCTTCGAGGAAATTAGAGGAAATCAGAGGAGAACGTGGCTTTCTTACCTTATAATTCTTATCACATTCTGTGGAAAAAAGCAGGCCTATTATGGCGGAGCGTGTGCTGAGGTTTAGAGGGAAAGGAAGTGGAAGCTGGGCAGATTGTTCCAAGAGAGTGGAAAAAAGTGCAGCTAAAGAGTGGATAGAAGCTGGGCGAAAAAATGCACTAAGTGCAAGGGGACCGGTCCCCGGTGTCATAGAACTTTCTTCCTCTTCCCTTTCTGGCCAGGAGGCCTTTACAAGTTGGACTGTTCTAAGGAAGATGCTGGGGACATGAAGGCTTCTAGTCTATGTCTTCAATTTACCTCCCTCAATAGTGGTGGTACATTGGAATGCTCCGTCACAAGTGATGTCGTTGCTGGAGGTCACTAGGAGGGTATGGTTGCCAGAGTGGTTGCTCGTTCCGTGATGGCTCAGTTATGCCCCTAAGAGGGGTTCAATGATGGTTCTTCTCCTTTGATAACCCAAGGCCATCTGGACAGGTCATCAGTTTCTGTGATGGATCCGAGGTTGCAAACAACTCTAGGTTCATCAGCAAGTACCCCCTCGTCTGAGCCTGAGCCTATAATGTCTACTACTATTTCTGGCACTCCCTCTTCAGAAGCAAAGAAGACTCAGATTTTAGGGAAAAGGCAGAAGTCTGTCAGGCCAGTTGCCGGTCTACCATCTTCCCTACGAGACTTTGTTAGAAAACACTTTAAAATCAGAAGCCCAAGCATAGGACTTGGTCCGAATGAGGCAAAATCAATGTTGATATCGAAAATGTTGATCATCGGACCACCAGAGTGGAGGAGTCGTACAACTTAGGAGGGAAAGAAGGTGGTGTCAGTGGGTACAATTCCTCCTCTTTGAGTCTCCGCTCATAGGTGCTTTAGTCAAAAGCCAAACTTCAGGAGATGTTTGTCCACTAGGTGATTTTGATGTTTTGCCAAAGGTTAAAAAGATTGATGTAGGTCATTTAAGTCCTTTGTGTGAATGTTCTGGTCAAGGCTCAAGGGGCCTGGCCTGGTCAGGTCTCTCCAATTTGATGGATGGGGTCCAAGCCCAGGTAGTCCTGGAACAAGACTCCCAAGATCTTCATCGTCCCCAATATTTATGAAAAAAGCTGTGATAGGTGCAGCATTGATTGAAACAGTAAGCAATTTGCAGCATGAATGTATATCTTTTGCTGAGTGTGATGAGTTTGAGGAATTCACTGTTAGACACAATGAGGGGGACTGATGAAAACAATCATCTAAGAGCCTACGTTCTAAGCATGACATCCAGGCTCTTCGCCTACGGAATGACAGGCAAGGAGGCCACAAATACATCATAATAAAACCATTGTTTCCTCCAGATTTTTATGTTAAGCTTAGAGAGCGCCCAAAAAAAAACCATAGCAAGGTCCACCACTGCAGTTAAGCATATACGAATGTTGCACACAAAAACTGTATGGGAGCAAAAGAATGCTATGAATCAAAAGAAATGGTCTAACATCTTCCTAATGCTTAAATAAGAAAACCAGGCCTGTTATTGGGAACATAATAAACTAAAAAACTGTAAAATCACAAGGAGGAAAGGGAGTCTCGGAGGGGGGCTGGGTAAGGCATGTGAAGGAATAATATACAGATCGGAGCCTCTCGCCCTACCACACGGTATTGTCAGCAGCAGCAGAAGATGTAAATCAAGTTTCAACCCCGGAACTAACAACTGCTGACATTGTCATGAAATTGATCAGGCATATGAAAAAGGATGGAGTGCCTGGCCCAAAAGGCTTTCAAGCTAGTTTATTTAAATATGCTCGGGAAGCGTGGTCTAGGTTGTTAACCCCTCTCTTTAATTGCTTCTTTCTAATAGCAACAGTGGCGGATGCATGGAGGGGGGGTCTATCATGTTCCCTATATATAAAGAAAAGTGGCCAAACCAAAGCTTCAAACTACCGCCTAATTGCGCTTTTGGATCTTGAGGCTAAAGCCTATGCTCGTGCCTTACTTAAACACCTGGAAGCATGGGTTTTCGAGCACAAAATCCTGCCTTTTTTCCAGTCAGGTTTCTGGGCGGCTGCATCAACAGCCAATAATATTACAGCGCCAAGAACCATTCAGTTAAAGTGCCAAATGCTAGAGGATTAAGGAGGGAATCCTGGATATAATCCCAAAACCTCGCTTTTAGAAGAGGTTCCATATCTTTAGTCATGGACTCTGGAATCTCCCATAGATCCCTCAGATCTAGCTTGTACAACCACTGTTTGATCTTATACCAGTCAATTCGCCCTGCCGCTTTGTCGAATTATCGTACTTCGGCAACAGCTTCTTTGACAGGAATCTGGGTCCTACTTGTCCATAGCCTCACTCAGAACATTAGAGCCTTCAGTGCAGCAATATTGGTAATTCTTCTCAACCCAAGGTCCAAGCGTACCGAAACCAATGGTGTATTTAATGGGAGGTTTAATATAGATCTTATAAATTTACTCTCAACCAGCTCCAAACTCTTCGCCTGTTCCAAACCCCACAGTCAGCTCCAGATAGCGCAGCGCCAAGCCCTCTAGCTTGATAGATTTCAAGTGCAGGAGAAATAGGGCGAAACCCAGACCAATTTAGTTTTTTAACAATCGCTGCCTCTATATGTTGCAATGACATTCAACTTTTTTGAATCTGGGAAGACCATGACAGGTTACTAGACAATCTAACCCTAAATAATCAAAAACCTTGACCTGCTCAAGAATGTTAGATCCCAGCCTCAGCTTCCCTTTAAAAGATCGATGGGGGCGAAAGGTCATAAATTTAGCTTTCAAGCAATTGATCTCCACACCAAATTCGTCAAGAACATTTGCGATCCCATTTAATATGTTCTGCATGCACATTGGTGTTGTTGATTTCAGCAGTGCATCATCAGCAAAAAGGAGCGCTGAAATTAGTCTGCCCACTAATTTGGGGGCGGGGGTTCACCACCACAATCAAAAAGTGCATTGATTAACCCGTTCATGTATAAAGCAAGTAATGTTGGGACTAAAACACAGCCATGGCAGACTCCTCTTAAAACATTAATTTTCCCGGTGAGATCACCGCCCTTGCTCCACCCAACTTGTGCATAATTTTCTTGATGCAAATGAACTATAAGTTGCAGTAGGCCTGTGGGCATCCCCTCATCCCTGAGAGCAGCCCACAATTTGTCTCACGGATTTGAAACAAATGCAGATTTAAGATCCACAAACAACATAGAGGTGCCCCTTCCCAGTGACAATCTTCCAAGCAATCAATAAAAAGCGGAACACCTGGTCTAAGGTGCTTGTGGATGCCCTAAAACCATCTTGCAAATGCGACAATATTCTATTTTCCTTAATCCATGTTTGTGTCTGTGTCAGGATTAGTTTGCTAAAAACGTTCTGCGCAGTATCTATCAGGGTAATTGGCCTGTAGTTTATAGGGTTCCCTTTATCCCCTTTCTTGTAAATTGGGACCCTTCCATGTGCTTGGAATTTCCCCCCCACGAGCAATAGAGTTAAATACTAGATTGAGTATATAGCTCCATATGGATGGCTTCGAACAGTAAAGATCTCGGATTCTATCAAGCCCTGGTGCTTTGCCACTTTTCAGACTACCTATCGCGGCTACAGTTTCCTCCAGCATAAAACTAACTATATCCCCTCCCTCTATGTCTGGAGGCATATGCTGTACTTCCTCCACAGTCCCAAATCCCCCCTTCCCCGCCCTGCTGGGGTACAATTTAGTAAAATGCTCTTCCCATACATGCGGTTGTATAAAGAAATCCTCTTCATTAACTGTATGTGCTACCCCTTTAGCCCACAAGTCCCAGAATAACTGGCTCTTTTTCATTTTCCACGCGCAAACTAGTTTGCACCAATTTTCTTCCTTCCAGTATTTCTTAGCATACAACTGTATTCTATTATAGGCCCTTCTACACTCTGCTATAGCAGCGCTATTACAACTCTTCACGGCTGAAAGCAGGGCTGATCTTGCCAGCCTACAGTTTTCATTACACCATGGCCCATCTTTCCGCCTGGCTGGGACGTTTTGCCTTTGCCTATAAAAACATTCCTTGATGGTCTTAAGTAAATTTGAGAAACTACTCGTAATAATTGGATCGTCAGAATATATTTTCTCCAACATGGTTAAGATCAGAATTACTTCCTCATAGATACCAGCTAGAGACTTCCCATCAGATAGTACGAAAGGCCATTTTATCCACCTATCATTTGTGGTGACTATAGGGAAATCCGGTACATCAGGGCAATTGGTCAGATAAGGAATATCAGTTAACTCCAAAACCAATGCATTGTGATCACTAGCAGGTCTGTCTATGAGTACCATGTGATGTACCTTAGGCCACAAATCTAGCTCAACCACAATATAATCTATCCTGGTTTGGGTATTTATCCTTTTAAAATTGAAAGATGCAGCTGAGTCATAGGTCCTCCGCCCATTGCAAGTTGAGTAAACCATAAGCTAAGGTGAGAGACAAAACTTGCTGGTCAACCTTCGGACATCTCCTAAGAGGGGGAATCTGCAGTATGTTATGCCCCTTGCTGTTTCTTTTTCTTGAACAAGGTCCTATATAAAATCTACTGGCTCATAAGACATGTCAAACTCCCCTTCTATGATAAGGTAATATTCCCTATTCAAATTCTCTAAAAAATTTGTCAAGGTCGCAAGTGTGACAGAATCCGGACTCTGGCTATTAAAGGGATTAGAAATATTAATCAACCTTACTGCAAACTTCCCTCTTAGGGATTCAAAGTCAAGACACAGTATATCGCAGACTCAATATTTAACCTCTGAATGTTACAGGCCAGACTTGTCTTTACCCAAATGAGTAAACCACCTGCTGGGCGGCCTGCAGGTGACGGTCTAGCCTGAATACTAAAATTTGTAAAACCCACCCTATGGATTGGTTGACTTGCCCAGGTTTCTTTAAATAAGCATATATGACACCCATCTATGAACTCACCCCAATTTGTATCGCTCAATTTAGACCTCAGCCCAGCGACATTGCACGAAATCACTTTAAGATGTTGATCATCTACATTTTATCTGCAAGATTTCTCTCAAACTATGGGCTGTACCCTGAGTTAGGGGTCTCTCTAGATCTTTATTGTCATCTAATCTGCAACTAATCTCTTGGCATGATCGAAGCCGGGGTGGATTCCCTTGTTGAATGGTTAAACCATTATTTCAACAAATACCATCTCTGTGTACAATGGGAAAGCTCTTTTTGGCGCATCACCTTACACCTAGTAACATCTACTGGACGTCAATCTAGACTGTCAAGATCCGTAAGTGGTTGGAACCCATGACAAATTGTAATGTGGATTTATGTTGTTTCATAAGCATATTCTGTGCTGGACAACCTCTAGGTTTGATTATTGTGTTGGAGGAATAAAATGTCTATAAAAATACCCAAAGCGAACAATGTCTATGCCATGACCCAAACCCTCCCAACAGTGTCCTCCCAACAGTGTTTGGCACCGCAATTAGTCAATCGTTCTGCGAGATTGGGGTATCTGCAGTTTACCACTATGCAATCACCATTTATATGTTTACGCGATAGATCAATCCACCCACTTTTCCAACAAACAAAATTTCCTGAAAATTAGTATTCTTAAAATCAGTTTGCGTGATAACCAATGGAAGACTTTATTCTTCAGCTGGCCCGTGGACTTGTCACTATTGTCACTCAATTGGGGAACACTGGTTGAGATTGCCATGTAAGTGCAGCACTCGGGAGGAAGATCCAATGTAACCTTCTTGTGGTGGGCTTGTGATCTTACAGTGGTTTTGATAAATTCTCCAGGTGCAGATCTAGAGCCCCCCTCATTGCCTTTATGCTGGCGCCATTCTTCCAGACCCATAGTTCCCTTTTTGTCCGATTTACTCAGAATAGCATTACTACCTTTTAGTGCACCTTCAATCTGAGGCTCTGCTGTCCCAGTGGCTAGACCCCTTTTATACTTGGAAGAGGAAGAAGAAGGAATAGTATTACAGGACTGGTGATACAAACGACCAGCCTGAAGGCCTCTTTTATTAATACTGTCATTCCTTGCCAAAACCCTCTTGACACTCCCTTGATCTTTCAAGCTGTCCAATGAAGTCTGGAGCAATAATACAGAATACCCCAATTTACTGAGTCTGGCCAATAGCGGGGAAAGACTTGCGGCTAGTAGAGTCTCACATTTGCTAATTATGTATTCCAAATCTAAGTAAGATTTCAATAAGGGACCAGGGATTTTGGGAGCTGGAGTCTTATCCGCGTTTGGAAGCAAGGACGGTGTGGACATAGCAAACATTGTGCATCTCGGGCCTTGTTCCATCTTGTTCTTTGCACTTATTTAATGCCCATATGCTTAATTTTCTTTTTCTTCTTCATCAGGGGCCCACCTGTGCTAATTATTGATGGAAGAGGCAAAGTTTGAAAGACCTGTGGTTTTCCAGAAATAGCCTCAAGCTCAACCGTATGGCTGATTTCACTATGGGGGGACTCAGAGATGCTGCGAAAATCTATGGGCAGTATGATAGAATCTCCCATTTCCAATGACAGGCAGAGTTCAACCAGCGTGATCTCACTGTCAATGGCCCTTACAGCGCGCACCAAAAAAATAAAGTCCAGAGTAGCACCTTGCAACCTCTTAGGAGACACTTCTTTGTGACCCAATGTTTTCCATTTCACCATTTTCAGGGGGCTTGTTATGCCTGCACACTTGAAATTCAATAGTAAGCACTCACTCACTTCAACTTGTAGCACAAAACCAGATCCAAGGGGGGTGGCTCAACTCAACCCCGACCGGCCGCGAGCGCCGCAGACTGGTCAGCTCTACATCTGGGCATGCGTCCCATGGTGGTGAAGAGCGGTTTTCAAGTGCTACAAGGCCCCTCTTCCTCAGGGCAAGATGATGATGAGCTGACGTAGTCACACCCCAGCAGAAGAGAGTGAGTTCAAAAACAAACAATGCGCGCCCCAATAGTTTCCGGTAGTCTCCTGGCAGTGCTTTACAGAGAGTACGCTAGCACAGGGAGGGATATCTCTCAGATCAGGAGCACGAAAAGATGACAACAAAGATGCCAGAGTCAGCAGTCACTGGGGTAACGGGTCCAGAGCAGCAGGGAGGGGGGATACAGGCGGTGCGTCAGGTTTCTGGGCGGCTGCATCAGCAGCCAATAATATAACAACGCCAAGAACCGTTCAGTTAAAGTACCGAATGCTAGAGGTTTAAGGAGGGGTGCAGCCGCACCTGCTTACTAGAGAGGCCGCCCCCGCACCTCAGGCTGCCGACATTAAAGCACCACCTGGAAATATAATTATTTGGAAATTTGGTTTGCAGAAAACGATAAATCCACCACACGTGAAAATTTGAAAAAATAAAGGAGCAGCAATCACCTATAGGAACACCCAACTGATCCTTAGTAGTCCATCAGCTGGCTCCTATACTCAGGGTCACAAATGCAACACTCCCAGCCCTGCAGTATGGGCACCAAGCTTACCCAGGAGACTTTACACTGGTCTTGGAGCACATTCATTGTATTGCTAACAGGAAAATATTTCAGTTGCCACGCTATATTCAACGGTCAATATTAAGTCTGAAATTTGGGCTGGCTAATCAGTCTCTAGATTTTAAAGCTGCTCTATTAAATATTATATCAGGATCACGAATGCCCCCGTCACTAAAGGCATACTTGAAATTCACCTTTGAGACCCCAGGTAGCACGTGGCACTGTTCGCTGCAGGGCGCTATTGTGCCTCTCCAGATGGGGGAATTGGCTCTAAAGAATGGATGTACCCTTCACAGCCTGGAAAAAAGTAATAGATAACTGAGGGAAATCTCAATGGACCAGGATTTGAGGCTGTTAAATAACTTGAGTTCTGTACATCCCTTGAACAGCTCTTATTCAGTAGGGAAGCCGCAACCATACCGTCTGGAAGATGTAAACGGACAGGCCCGCACGAAGATCCTGTACATGGAGCTTCTAGGATTACCAGTGAGAGACTTCAACCCCACCTGGGCTGGCCAAGGAAGGCATGGGGAATGTACACTGTGCAGCTACAGACACAAATCGTGTCTGCACCTATGGTGCTGCTGTCCCAAATTAGATACACCTAGGATGCAATTGTTGAAGCCGGTCTTTTTGGTCCAAGGGGTAGGACGTGTCAGGAAGCACCAACGCTCCGCTTTACGCAATCTGATCCATCTGTCCTGTCGAGATATGGGAAATTTGTTGATGAAGTAAGATCCCTACGTCCACAATCCGATGGCACGCTTATTCAAAAGAAAGCCCAAAAGTTGATTACTCATTATTTCACTTAAATGAGACTGCTCGTGGACCACAGGACCACGAGGAGACCGGAAGGACCACGAGGAGACCGGAACAGGTGCTCACGGCGGATGCTTCGTCTTGATGAATGTGTGACTACAGACGGGCGCTCCTCCCGGGTCCTGCACAAGCTACTTACAACATGTACTGGTGTTTTTAATCGTTGGTCCATGAGTATACTGACACCACCTATCTCACAACACACCTTAGCGCGTGTGTTGTCTATCACAGTTCACGTGGCATAATTTTGCCACACACTCACTTAATGCACTCGGTCCTTACAAAAGCCCCCCATTTTTCACTGGGCTGAAACATGTAGACCGACTTTTGGGACAACAAGGAGCATTTTCTCTCCACAGTTGCCCGCCCTATATATTTTTTAACCTTATCCTGGGCCGCAAAGAATAAAGTACAATTTGCAAGGATTCCCAGAGATAATTTTAACCTTCACCACTTTTTTCACACATCACATGACTCCAGCTCTGCTGTAATCAGGCGTCGTAGCACAACCGGGTGGCATTCGGCTACCCGGTTGGGACCCCAATGATGAGGCATGCCACCAACTAGGTTGGTGGGTGAGGGGTCTTTTAACAAACCAAAGGTTTCTCTGGCACCCATACACTAGTGAGCCGTCCTTTGACAGTGGGTTCATCCACATTGTTTGTTTACTATTTATTTGGGGATAGGGACGTACCCCTACACCATCCTCGCTCTCTCCTTGTTTACCCAAGGCAATTTTATCATCATCAATGTATCTTATTGCACACGTCAGTATGGTTGTTATGGCTTTTATTGACTAAACAATAAAAGATTCATTCATTCATTCCTCTGAAATCTGGATACAATCCGATAGATTCTCCTGGTGCTGAGCCCACTGGGACTTTAGGTCCCACTGAAGAGCCCACATATGCCATCTGGCATGTTTCACCAGCAGGATGCAGCAGGCCAGCAATCCCAGCATCCTCACAGTCATCTGCACTGAAATTCAGGACAGACGCGGAAACATTGAGATCGTACTGGACTCTCTGCTCTGGGGGAAAGGCATAAAATCGTACTGTATCCAGAATGGTTCTGATGAATGGGAGCTTTTGTGAAGAAGTCAGGTGTGATTTCGGCACGCTGATAGTGAACCCCAACAATACTAGAAGGTTCGCCACCATCTGGAGGTGGATGACAACCGTCTTGGTTGAGCCTTCCTTCAACAGCCAGTCATTGAGGTAGGGAAACAATGATTCCCCCAACCTCCAAAGTTGTGCTGTGACTACCACCATCACTTTTGTGGACAACCGAGGGGCAATGGTTAGGCCAAAAGGGAGCACCACCAACTGGTAATAGTTCAGGCCCACTGTGAATCACAGGTAGTGCCTGTTGGCCTGCTGGGCATGGATATGGAAATAAGCATCCTGGGGTCCAATGCCGCAATCCAGTCTCAGAGGTCAAGGGCAGACAGGACCGGGGCTAGAGTTAGCATCTTGAATTTGTCTTTCCACAAGATGGTCGCTGAGAGGGGGAAGATGTAAAATAGGACAAAGGGCTCTGTTCCTCAGCAACCAAAGTAGCAGGAGTAACATCCAGCTTCTACCTCTGATCCCAGAACTCCCTCTATAACCCCTTTGGCCTGCACTTCCAGCTGCAAAAAAATGACTGGCAGTCCTCCATTAACTGACCTGGTGTTGGAAGGTGTAGTAGTTGTAAAGTAATGTCAGGGCGTAGCCCGATGGACAATTTGAAGACTCTACTTGTCAGAGGTGATGGCGTGCTATCCCTGGAAGAAATGTACGATCTAGCCTCCAAAAGGGTGGCTGTGTGCAAGAAAGCACACACTAAAACGTTTTGTGGCCTCGATTGCTAGAGGGGCCGGGGACTGAGCTACACTCTGACCCTGATGGTCTTGGGAGTTGTTATTGTGAGCTGTCGCCAAGGCCACTAAAAAGCTGGAAGGCCTGCTGGGCTGGAGTCTGGCATTGGTGAAACTGAAAAACTATTTTCAACAGACATTATGTAAATCAAAGAGTAAAGATCAATGTATTACTATAAACTAGGCTGTGATAAATCGGCTATTATTTCGCATCCAAACAACTCTTACTCAGTAAATAGCAAAGAACATGCATTTAGGAGCGGTTGAGATGATTGGTTGCTCAATAGGAAAAACATACTTTGAATCCAAAGTGTACCTGCGCAGTACTGTGACATCACTAGTTAGTAACTGTGCGACACAAAATAAATATCACTTCCAGCCAGCCAAACTCACTATTACAAATATGTCCTGACAGCATATTACAAATGTAGCATAACATATTACTACAACTCATTTAACAACTTGTAAAAAATACATATATTAAGTTGCCTGCACAGAATTAAAACTTCATACATTTCCAGTTCAGATTCCTAGTTAAAAAATGTACATTTAGAACACTATGTTTAATTACCTTTACAAGTCTAGCAGGATGCTGAAATCCGTCTTTAAGCTCTTGAGGGTCTTCGGCAAGAGCACATGACTTATGATACATGTCCTCCATGCTCGGACTAGCTAGCAGCATCACCTATTTGAATTAAGCAAACATGGCGTATAAGGTTTCATGTAGATTAAATAGGAAAACAAAACAATACTTTTTAGACAATAAGGGAAGTCCTGTTATTGAACCAGCAAAGGTTCGTGGCTGCTATAGAAGTTTTTAATGCTTTTTCTTTAATTGAGGTGACCAACATTACCACCTAAACAAATTGCCCAAGTATCTATTCTCAGCTAAATAAGACCATGAGCTGGGGGACACAAATTGCAACTTGGTTGGGAGGAACGAAGAGGTACAATCTAACATTCCAGGAAACTCTGGATGATAGCGAGAAGGAAGGGAGGCCTCCTCAGCAAAACTTGAGACTCCCAGTCACTGTACACTGGAAGCAAGTGCCACGTCTTCCAGGAGTTGTACATCCGCCTCTAAGCGTACCACAGATTAAATGGGAAGTTTGCGGTGCGAAACCCCTTCAGTGCCCTATCAGCTACTGCA
This sequence comes from Calotriton arnoldi, assembly GCA_963921515.1. Lineage (NCBI taxonomy): Eukaryota > Metazoa > Chordata > Amphibia > Caudata > Salamandridae > Calotriton > Calotriton arnoldi. The sequence continues at coordinate 1,768,169 of CAWUFW010001729.1, forward strand.
CATTCCAAAATGATGACTTTTGCAGAGTCTTTAGTTTGTAGCCCTGCCTACTCATAGCGGGTAACGGAGGAGTAGGCAAAGAAGACCTGCAGGGGTGAAAGCAAATGTGGCATGAGGACAGAGAGTAGTGAGTAAGGACATAAACTGAGAGGAGGGAAGGAATGATGGAGATAATTAAATACATTTCAGCACCTAGAAAAATGAAAAAATATGCTTTGGTGGGCCCTGTCATCCCATAAGTATGCCCAAGGGGACCGAATACCATCCCTCTTGAGTAAGCAACACATACTTCATCAGGACTTTGATTAAGCCAGGGTGGGAAAAGATATTTCTCTGGGACAGAAACATTTGTGGGAGCCACTCTTCTGAAGGGTTAGAGATAAGTTTACAACTCTGGAGAATTGTTGTTGGGATCACCCTTAAACTCTAATCTGTCCTGCATGTAGAGGAGTAGATCCCTGGCTGCCAGAAAGACTAATATGAGGGCCAGCCAAGTGAAAATGTGCCTGGAGGTTACCTTAAGGGATTACGCTGCCCAGCAGCCATGAGATTCTTGCACCCCAGCTGGCCACAATCGCCAGCGCAGGTAAGTTCCTCACCTGGAGTCCGGCAGTTGCAGAGATACTCAGTACCCACAGCGTGCCTTAACTTGCTTCAGTCCTGCCCCAAAGAAACCAGATCATTCCTCTACATTTGGCAAGTAGTTGTGTTCCAGTGGCTATAGCTGATCTACCTTGTCTGTACAGCTATGGAGATATTTTATTCTATGGTGCCTGTAGCACACATTTGAGACTGATGAAACTAGTAGGTCTGATGCTCACTTCATCCACCAGCAAATTGTGTCCATGGTCAGTCAATTTTCAAAATGCTAGTCCTCTAATTTTTGGCACCCATAAAGACTTCTATAGCGGTTGCTGACCTGCTACTATAAATAACCTTGTTGAAAAGTCTTGAAATACTTAAAGATCAGTTGGGCCCTTTTCTTGTCTAACCTTTAACTGTGTTCTGGAATCCAACTGCAGGACCTCCTGTAGTATTAGCAAACTGGGCACAGAACTAAGAACACGCATTTGCAATGTCAATTTCCAGCACCTAGATAACATCCTTTTTTTCTGGGCTTTATAGCCAATGGAATTTTTTTTAAAGTGGTTTTAATTGGTAAATAGTAGTATGGTGAAATACTCTGAGTTGTCCAGCTTACACTCAGACCCAGAGACAATTAAACCACAGGGCCAGACATATAAGAGCTATCCTGTCACATTGCTGTCTGGCATCACCCCCTCATTGACAACCTTTGTTTACAAATACTGGAGTAAAACCAGACAAGACCTCAAAGGCTAATGAGAAATCCCAAAAGGCTCCACCATAAGATAACCTTGATCACAGGACTCTACGTTATTTGAAAATCTAGGACCAGGAGCATAAAATCTGAAAGGAAAATGCTGCCAAGCAAGCATCTGTTCGGTGTGTGTAGTGCTGTAGATTCACATGCTCTGCATACTTCTGCCATCTAGTGTTGGATTCGTACATTACAAGTTGTTTTTCTTTAACGAAGCTTCGAGTCAGGGAATATGTATTGACTCCTCCCTTAGTCCACAAAACGGCTGGGCACCGACTCCGTTCTTCATGTAGTTTGGCCAACCACAGCTTACTGGTGCACTACTATATCCACAAAGTAATGTTTTGTGAATGTGTGTGATGTGGAACATGTTGCTACTTTACAGATATCAGCTAAGGGGATGTTGCCCCCTTCTTACTTATAGAGTGTTCACTAGGAGGTAGGGAAAGCACTCTTTCAATCATAGCATAACAAGTCTGAATAAATGTTACCATCCATCTTGCAATGCTCGCTTTATAGACTGGCTTGGTCTAGCACAAGCAACAAAAAGCTGGTTAGTCTTACGGAAGACCTTTGTCCTATAAATAGAATACATGAGTGCCCATTTAACATCTACTGTATGCAAGGCTCTCTCCGCCACAGAGTCAGGCTATTGGAAGAAAACAGGCAGCTCAACAATCTAATTCATAAGGAAAGGAAAGGCAACCTTAAGTAAGAACGTGGAATTAGTACTAAGGACCGCTCTGTCCCTATATACTTGAATAAATGGCCACTGAACAGTAAGTGCCTGTAACTCACTTATATGCCCAAGGGAACTTATAGGTAAAAAGAGCTACCCTCCATGAAAGGAACTGAAATTCTGATGAATGGAGAGTTTCAAAGGGTGGTCCCATCACCCTGATGATAACCACATTTAAATATTTAAGTTGTAAGCAGGTGCTGGAGGTTTTTCTAGGGGATATGATCCTTTTAAGACCCTCATAATAGCTTTATCTATAGAAATCCTGAAAGGGGATGAGCGTTCCATGTTCTGCATGGATTCGGCTATAGCTAAGTGAAGACACACAGAAGTATATGCTAGCCCTGCTTTCTGTAGATGTAAGAGGTAGGAAATGATATGCTGCACCTTCACATTAAAGGGAGCCAAACTATTTGCAAGGAATTAGTGGAGGAAACGCTTCCACTTTGCAGCGGCGTATGCATGTGTGGTAGGTCTACGTGCTTCTTGCAATAAAACCATACACTCCTCTGGGAGGTTTAAGTCTCCAAACTCTAAGACCTCAGGTCTAAAATTGATATATTTGGGGTCCTGGTGTCTGATTACGACCTGCTGTTGAGTTAGAACGTCCAGACTAATGAGGATCTTCCTATGGGGGCTGATTTCTGGCAACATCGATAGCCAGGGCTGTCTGGTCAAGGTTAGTGGCACCCTAATGAGGGACATGGAGACTTGTCTCATCTTTCTCAACAAGTACGGGATGAGTTAGAGAAATAGAAAAGTGTAGGCAAATGTCGATGATCAGTTCATCCATAGTGCATTCCCCATGGACTATGGGTGTGGGATTACCTGACGGCAAAGTTTGGGCATTTTGCATTTCCTTTAGTGGCAAAAAGGCCGATTGTTGGACTCCCCCATTTGTAAAAGTACCTTTGTTGGCTTGAGCAGGGCCGGACTGGCCGTAGCGGGTATCGGGCGTTTCCCCGGTGGGCCGCCAGGGTGGGGGCCGGTTTTGGGCCCCTGGGGGGCCATTTTTGTTACCGGGGGGCGGCAATATTGGCCCCCTGTAACAAAACTGTCCGAAACCGGCACTAACAGCTCGGCCGCACCTCCCCCTCCCCCCACCTGGGGGCCGGCCGAGCAGTTTGCCAGGGCTGGTTTCGCTTCCCAGTCCGGCCCTGGGCTTGAGGATGGAGCTCCCACTTGCAGACTTGTTGATTCAGCCTGCTTAGCAAGTCCCAAAAGCCATTGTCAACCTCTGGGAGGTGTTCTGCCAGGAGCTGTATGTGAATGAGAATTGCCCAATGCCAAATCTGTTGTGCCAGAGTGGATAGCAGAGGGAAATGGGGTGACACCTTATTTTCGTATGTAATACATTGCCATCATGTTGCCTGTGTTTAAATGGACTACCTTGCCACAGACAAAAGAATAAAAGACTTTTAGCACTAGGTAAATGGCTAGTAACTCCAGGGAGTTGATGTGACTGCCTTGCTGAAGAGGGGTCCATGTGCCTTTGACTGTTATGTTGCCAAAGTGTGGGCCCCAGCCTATCAGTGATGCATCAGTGGTAATTTTCAAGTGTGAAAGAGTCCAAAGAAAGGCCTGTTTTGTGACAGATTGTTGCTGTTCCATCAATGCAGAGATCGCCGAGTACTGGCATTTATCAATACCAGATCTTCCAATTGACCCTATGATTGTGAACACTGGATAGAGAGGGACTGTTGTAAGGGGTACATGTGTAATCTGGAATATGGTACAATCACTATGCATAATGCCATCACCCCAAGCAGTTTCATATCAGCTCTTACTGTCAATAGTTGAGTAGACTGAAAAAGAGACAGCAGCTGTTGAAATGTCATCACCCTCTGCTGGTTGTGACATGCCTTTCCTGTGACAGCGTTGAGACTCTGACCCAAAATACAATTGGATCAGCTGAGGTTGTAGTTGGGATTTGTTTGCATTTACTGTAAACCCTAAATGGTGTAGAAGAATGAGTGCTGTCTGAGTGCGTGCTAGACATTGCTTCCTACTGCTACTCCGGATCAGCCAGTCATAGAGATAAGGAAAGACAAAGGCCAGCTCTCGAAGAGGATTGTCCAGAACAGCCAGACATTAGTTAAATACGCTTTGGGTTGTTGTAACCCTGAAGGGCAGTACTGTGAACTAGTAGTGCTGTCCAATTACCACAAACTGGAGGTAGCAGTGAAGGCGGGGTGGATGGGAATGTGGAAGCAGGTGTCCAAGTAGTCTAACACAATCATCAAGTCTCCTTATCAAAGCTATGGGATGATATCCTGCAAGGTTGTCATGTTAAAGTGCTCCGACTGGATAAATTGGTTGAGCGGCCGGAGTTCCAGGATGGCCAATAGGGCTCCGTCCTTTTTGGGAATGAGGAAGTACATTCCCTATATAGGGATAACCACTTATATGGCACCCTTTTGAAGGAGGACTTGAACTTCCTTCTTTAAAAGAGTGAAGTGATGCTGACTGAATACCCGATGGCGTCGTGGTATGAAATTGGAGGCAGTAGCCCTGTTGAACTACCATGAACATCCACTGGTCTGAAGTAATTTTCATCCAATGGAAGTTAAAAACCCTTAACCTTTTCCCCCTACAGGTCATATGTGATTGGGAGGGACTGAAGGAGAGTCAGGCCTTGGGGGCGCAGGCTCCCTTTCCAGAGCCACATCTGTCCCTACCATTGTTCCCTCTGTAGCTGTCCCTTGAATATCCCCTGCTGGTCTGAAGGTCCTGAAAGGCCTGCTGCTGCTGCTTGTATGCCTGTGGCTGAGCGCCTGTCATGGTTTTTGCAGCTCCTCACGAGTATACCCTGCAAAAAGTGCCCCTTAAGGTATCGGAATGGAGGGCCCCCATAAGCTTCAGTTTTTTTTCCGTATTATATTTTTTAATATTACATCTATATGTGAACCAGAAAGATGTTCCCCCTTGAAACTAAATTTTGAGCAGGTGTTGTTGAAACTCCAGTTTAACATCTGGTTCGTAAAGCTAAGCGTGTCTGTGGAGCAAGAAACTGGTGTTAACACTGTGGGAGGCAGTATCCACAGCATATAGTGCACAGTGCATGTTTGCGTTGCAGATAACTTCTCCTACACAACCAACTCTTCCCTCCTTTTCCTATAGGCACCAGGAAGATGCTCCTTGAGTGTCTATCTCTTACCAATGAAGTGTGTCATAACGTGACAGTAATACCACAGACATTTCCATAGGTTACTGTGTGGTAGCTTCTATTGCGACCCGCTTCCCCACAGCAGCAATGTGTTTACTCTTTTTATCTAGGGTTGGGGTGTACCCTGTGACCTGTGCTGATAGCCTCTTTCTGGAAGTGTGAGCCACCAGAGAGTCTGGAGGAACTTGGTCCATGATGTAAAGATAGTCCTCTGGCGAGCCTCTGCTCTTGTACTCCATTTGGGGTGTACAATCCTCCTACTGATTGAGTCGGGTCTTTAAAATAATTAGGAGCTGACTTCAGCATACCTTTAAGCATAGGTAAGAACTGAAGACTACGTTCAGTATAAGAAAGGATCTCTTCCAAAAAGGGGTCCTAGTTTTCTACTACGTGCATTGTGACTTCCTGGTGATGAGTCGCTCTCCATAGGACAGGACAGAATGCTGTTGTGTCACCTAGGGGCAATGGTTTTGCCAGGTACGGTTCTAGTTCGTGTTACTCAGGGGCATCAAAACTAATCTTCCCATATGCCATCTCCTCCGCCTGCACATGTGGGGTGCTCATACGGTCCACCCCTCCCCCAGTGTGGGCTGTATGGGTTTGAGAAGGAGTGTACTAACCTTTTTGTGGACTCTGGGGGAGGTGGGGAGAGGAGACAGTGGTGGGACTGGCCTCTATTGTGGAGGAGGCGGTGGTGGTGTGTGAGGCTGTGGTGATGGGGGGGGTGGGTAGTGATAAACTTGAAGAGGCAGTGCTTGCTTTGGTGTAGTAGGCGAGGTGGAGCTGGAGGAGGTTGATGCCTGTGTTTCTTAGGAACTGGGTGTGGAGGTGCTTCGTACTTTAGAATCTCCTGAAAAGTCAGCCTTGTCTTCTTTAGGAGTTTTTGCCGAAATCCTGCACGTCTCAGGACGAATAAAGAGATGCTTCTGCTTCAAGCTCCTCAGCCAATCTCTCAAGGATGGGAGCCTCTGTGGTTTCAGAGGTCAGCACCAAGGGGATTTTCAGCTTTGATCTTGGCTCCGACTTTGGCTGCTGTGTTTTCGGCCATGAAGAAGATGGTTCGGGTGCATTTCAGCCGATAAGGATTCAAAATAGGACATGTATGGTGTCTTGGCTCCTAAGCTTTATCTCCTCTCCGACCGGGGCTCGAGGATGGCGGTGGGCCAGAGACAACATTTTTAGATGGTTCAGTGGTCCTTCTTTGCAGAATTGGAGGTCCAGAATTTATTGGACTGCACAATGTTTGCCAGCCTAGAGATGGCAGAGTATCCGACCGAAGACAATCTTGCCATTGGCACACAAGTGGCACACCAGATACGTGCATCTTTGCTGCAGCAATCATTTTAAAGGCATCATAGGCAGTGCTTTGGGGGAGCAAGCAGTGAATCAAAGCTCTGCCTACAGTCAGGCGGAAGCCAGGCAATGAAGTGGGCATTGAAAAGACCACTGGCAAATAACTATAACTAAAATAATGAATACAAAAAAAAATATATAACAAAGCCAGGCAAACTCATAAAGCGGTACAGGGAACCCTAATATAGTGTAAGAAATGTACCTAAACCAACAGAGTCTGTAAAAACCAGGCACACATCGGCAGCTACACTGAGATTACATGGAAAATAAGAGCAAGCAGTCGGGGGCAGAGTTGCATCAATTATGCATAACCTCAGTACAAAGGTACAAGAAAAATATACAGTGCTGCGGACGCCAATTAAAAGGCACCACAGGCGACATCCGGGGGAGCAAGCAGTGAATCCTGGTTCCGCCTACAATAAGGGAAAAGCAAGTCCTAAATAGTTTTAATTCTTTTGACGTAGAGAAAACTAGCATAATTGTCTTCAGTACTAACACTACTTGTCTACACTTCCTTGAAGCAATACTTTGTACATTTATCATTCAAGTGCAGTAATATAGAATAAGGAAAAAAGTATCCCTACAAATATATGCAGGTATTGAGATATCTTTGTATTAAAGTAAGTAAACTTAATATACACTGCTAATAGCTCAGGACCTGACTACATGTCAAGAAAAACTATAACTGGCAGGTTTACAAGTGTGAATCCAAACACAGCTCAGATATTTCTTGCTGCAGTAATCTTTTGTGTTAACCTACAGGGTACCAGATTCAATGAAGACTTAATTGTTGTAAACTGCTGCACAGATCCAGTGTATAACCATGTCAACTTTGAATCCATGTAGGGCCTGCTCAGTTTTTAACAATTCCAAGGTTCAAGACCACAACCACTTGGCAATATAAACTCCTTAAACAATGAAGTGAAGGGGCTTGATCTTTGAGTGTAAAGAAAATGTTACTTACCTTATAACTATCTATTTGCAACATGTAGTGTTGTAGATTCACATGTTTTGCATGCTCCTACCATCAAGTGTTGGGTGGGGACATTTAAAAGTTGCTTTTCTTCAAAGTTGATTTTGAGTTACAAGATCTGTTATGATTCCACTTTTAGCCCATAATGCACCAGGACAAACTCTACAACTCTCAGCGGGTGAATAGTGTCAGTGGAGTGTAGTGTTGAAGAAGGAGTAGTAGCTACGGTGCATTGTGGAACATACCCAAGATAAAGACATCTATGATCATCGCCAGATTCCGGGATGAGGGTTGGCACATGTCAATCTACAGCACTATATGCTGTGAACAAATGGTTATAGTGTAAGTAACATTTGCCATTCGTAGCAAGTGTAGATGTAGATACACATGCTCTACAGACACTGTAAAAGCAGTTCATCCCCTAAGTGGTAGCTTGCGAGCAGATGTATGAAACAAAGTTCTCAGTACTGTCTGGTCAACTAAAGCCCACTGCCAGACTTGAATGTCCACACAATGCTGCTTAGTGAATGTGTGTAGCAGCCTTACAAAAGCCAGCTAAAGGAATGTTTCCCAAGAAACACATAGTGGCTACCTTTCTGTGCCTGGACTGCACCGAAGGCAGTACCTTTAGTGCATGCTTGGTCTCAGCATAACATGTTTGAATGCATTTAGCTATCCATCAAGAAATACCTGCCTTGTAAATCGGGTTTTACCTGTGAGGCGTTGTAAAAGCAAGAAAATGTTGCATTGTCTTACGGATGGATTTGATACTGGCAAAGTAATACACGAGTGCCTTCTTGACATCTAAAGTGTATTACGCCCTTAAAGCCACAGGGTCTGGGTGTGGAAAGAAAATTAGCTACTCAATAGTTTGGTTAATGCATATTGGGACTATCACTTTGGTTTGGAAATTTGGGCTTGTCCTCAAGACCACCCTATCTCTACGAACCTAAATAAATGGTCCTCTATAATCAAAGATTACAACTCCCTGATTTTCCTTAGAGATGTGACTGCAATCAGAAAAGCTACTTTACATGACAAGAATTACATATCACAGGAGGGGCGTGGCCAGCAACATGGTCAAGTAGCCGTGTCGTCCGGCAGCTCCGTCAGTCACAAGCTAATCCTGTATATAATCCTGCCTTTGTGAAGCCATCGAACGACCCAGAGGGGAGCTCTATGTCCCCTGACCCACAAAAGGCTGCACTAGAAGAGTCGAGAAGGAAGTTTTGCCACAAGAAAGCCTCCAAAAGCTGCAGAGCCGAAAACAAGCAAAGCGGCCCAAGATGGTGGCGAGACACGGCACTGAATCCGGCCGAGGAGACGGAGAGGATAAGAGATCTGCTGCAAAGGGACGTCTACTCCCCAGAATTTGGACGTCGGCGGGGGAGCAGCAGAGCCGAAGGTGCCCTCCGGGACCGAAACAAGTGCGATGCACCTGGCGGCGATCGTCCCCGGGACCCTGCTGGGATCGGCAAAGTGCGGCCTGCGTAGAAGGTGGCCGGCTGAGGGAGACGGGAAAAAGAGGAAAACCCTAATGAACCCAGAGTGAGGCGGCGAGACGGTGTGAGTCCGCCCAACGGCAGAGGGAATTCAACAAGCCAGGGAAGGAACAGCATTTATCGAAGGGACCGGAAGAAGAGAAACGTGGCTGCCTACCTGGATGGTTGACCGCCGAAACTGAGAGCGGGGACTCGGAGCAGCCAGTCCAAAGGTCTACAGAGGCCGGCTGAGGAGCGGGGGCCCGAGAACTGAGAAAGCGCTCGACTGCGGCAGTCCTGGAGCCACAGTGAGTCACCGCAAATGAGACCAGCAGAGGGAGGCACTGATTCAGCGCCCATGAAGGTGATGTGCCTCGGGCCGCTGAGGAGAGGCAACGAGGCGGCGGGAGGCCATTGGCTGTGGCTGAGTCTCGATGGTGGCAGCCCCGGCCACTGAAGCCTGCGAGGGGGAGGAAGGGGAAAGCTAACAAGGGGGAAACTCAAGTGAGGAGGACGACCGGACATAAATTTATCCCCCAAGGATTGGCGGCGTTTATCAGGCATCCAGCTCGCCCCCCCTCTCCTTGAACCCCACCCGCCACCAAAAAAAGAAGCGACTGAGAGCACCCCTTCAGAGAAGCTGAGAGGCGACTCTGGGCCACGGGGAGCACCCGGGGGGTCGCCCCAGAAAGACAGCTACAGGCAAGGCCATAGACCTACCAGAGGGTCACTGCTGCAAGGCACAGCGAGGGCTGGGACCAGGCCGCGGTCGAGGGAAAGCAGAATCCTCTGCACGCAACAAAACACCTCAGTGAGGGAAGGACATAAGCTAGAGAAGAAAAGGCAACTCAGAAGTGAAGCAAGCAAGAGCCAAGTACCGACTCCCGTGAAAGATTCGCTAAAAAAGCACATAGAGTCTGGGCAAAGACCTGGCCAGCAGCTAATGTGAAGGCGAGAGATAAGGACCCCAAACTGACAAAACAGGGGAAGATGGATCGTTACTCAAAAGTGATACCCACAACTACTGGAGCAGAGGCAGAAGACACACCCGGGCCAGACAATACAGCCATACTACAAGCGATACAGGCCTCCAGAGAGGCTCTGGAGGGAAAGATGGCCGAGGTGCGCTCAGAGGTGTCATTGCTTCGCCTGGACTTGCGCAAGGTCTCGAAGAGAGTGACTCTAGCAGAAAATCGTATTGCATAAGTGGAGGATGTGTCTCACACTATGCGGAAGGAAGTCACAGGGTTGTCGGCTGCAATGAAAGAGGTGACATGGAGGGTGGATGACGCAGAAAACAGGGCCCGCCGGAATAACCTCCGCTTCATTGGATTTCCGGAAGGGGTGGAGGGGCCAGACCCAGGACAGTTCTTACTGAAATGGCTTAAAGATACCCTCCCAAATGCGCAGTTCTGCCCCTGTTTTATAATAGAGTGAGCTCACAGAATGCCAAGCTTCCGGACGCCACTCTGCCCAAGAGGCTGTGGAGTAAATAGTGGAAGTATAGCACGTGATTTATAGTTAATTGTTTTGGGGGATGGAGTGCGAGACAGACCTCTTAAACTTTACCTGTGCTGCAGTTGTCATGTTGACGATTTGGGGGCCGGCAGGGGTAATGGAGGAGAGTAGGGTGGAGGGGGGGTTCATGTTGAAAGTTGAGGGATATCAAAGGGTAAGTTGGGGCCAAAAGAAGTTGACCTTTGGAAAAGACCGAAAGGATACCAAAAATAGGGCCAGGGAAAGAAGCGCTATAACTCTAACAGATCACATCAGAGGAGCCACAGAAAACATACGCATCAACAATGGGTGAAGGGAAGTACACAATATTGACGTGGAACGTCAACGGGTTAGGGAATAAAATTAAATGGGGACTGGTAACTAGGTATCTCAAACGACTTAAACCTGACATTGTCTTCCTACAGGAGACACACCGAATGGGCACACACTGCTCATTCCTGGGAAGGGTCCATACACCACACTTGCACATGCAGGATTCTCCAAGGGATCAAGACGAGTGGCCATATTAATCAGGAAAACACCCCCCTTCAATGTTAATAAATCATGGATAGATCCCAATGGTACATTTGCGGCAATACAAGGGACATGGGGCCGAAGAGAGTTCATGCTGATGAGTATATACGCACCCCGAGGCTGCAACAAAACACATTAGACAAAGTAGCCGGGATACTCCTAGAGTCAAGACCCTTCACGCATATTATAGGGGGGGACTTTAACGATGTTGTATATCCACATATGGATCGTACACACGCAAATCCAGAGACGCGCGGACATACCCACTTAGCCCAATTCCAAGATATGCTCGGTCTAACTGACATTTGGCGTAGACACCATCCGACTGATCGAGCCTACTCCTACTTTTCAGGTGCCCACAGGGTGTTCTCTAGATTAGACTACCTCTTCGCACCGGCGGGAGAAGTGGAGGCAGTAGAATGAGTGGAGTATTTTGCGAGGGGCATATCTGACCACTCACCACTCTGGCTGACTGTAGGAGGAAGAGCGGGCATAGGACGACAGGGATGGAGACTCAGTGCATGTGCCCTAAGGGACAGAGAGTTCGCGAATGAAATCAGGACTGCCTCAGAATTGTACTTAAACGAGAACGAGGGATCTGTGGCATTGGCGACCACCCTGTCGGAAGCTTATAAGACGGTGATACGAGACAGGGCACAAAATACTGTAGCAAATAAAAAGAGAGGAGACCTGAGAGGTTGAAACCCTGGAGCGTAAGCTACTGGAAATGGAGAGAGAGACAGGCCCGAGGCTGACCAGCACACACTCCGCCAGGGGAGATAACACAGGGGAGTATAGGGCCCTAGTTAATCAAGAAGCGAAAGCTCAAATTCAGGCCACCCAACACAAATTATATGAGGCGGGAGATAGAGCGGGAAAGCTCTTGGCTTGCTAAGCAAAAAAGAGAGAGAGGCGAGGTGGGTAGCCGTCATACAAGAACAAGACAAGACACACACAAAACCCCAAGACATAGCAGATGCTTTTGCCCAATACTATACAGAACTATATAGAACTATATAGAAGCAGGCTGCTAGCAAATAACGCCCAAATTCACAGGTTCTTAGAAGCAATAGACACTCCCACACTCTCCCGGGAAGACCGAGATAAGTTAGAGAAGGAGCTGACCCTAGTAGAAGTGATGGACGCCATTGGTAGGCAGAAAACAGGAAAGACCCCGGGCCCCAATGGACTGCCCGCAGAATTTTTTAAACAGAATGCAAGTCTATTGGGTCCCCACCTTTTAAATATGTTCCTGGCGGCACAAGAAGAGGGGACTCTTCCGCCTGATCTACGTGCGGCCACGGTGGTAGTGATTCACAAAGCAGGGAAACCCCAACAAAGTTTGGGTCCTACAGACCAATCTCACTGCTTAATACAGAAACAAAGATCCTGGCCACTATTCTTGCCACGCGCCTTCTGACGGTCATCACATCTCTCATACACTGGGACCAATCCGGCTTTATGCCTAAAAGAGCCACACACTTTAATCAGCGCCGACTTGCCAAGTGGATAGACACGGTGAAGCACAGAGATAGCCCGCACGTATTCCTCTCCCTAGATGCCGAGAAGGCATTCAACACAGTCCACTGGCCATTCATGAAACAAACCTTATCGAAACCCAGATTCAGGCCGGTCTTTACAGCCTGGGTAACATTACTGTACACAAACCCAGAGGCCAGAGTTTGAGTTAACAGGGCGACTTCGGCAAACTGGCCGATGCAGAGGGGCACTAGACGGGGATGTCCCCTGTCCACATTACTGTTCGCACTTGTGTTAGAACCACTGGCCTGTGTGATTAGGTCGCACCCGGATATAAGCGGTTTTAAAGATGACAGGGAGATCTTGGGCGATGAACGTATTTCGCTTTATGCGGACGACATCCTCCTATATGTCACTGATCCAGCTTGGACGCTCCCAACAACCTTAGCTATATTCTGAGAATATGGTCGTCACGCCGGATACTGTATCAACTGGGATGAATCTAGTCTTTACCCGGTGGGGGGACCCATTGATAGCCGAGACACCCCGGGGTGGTCCCAGGTTGTTCAAGAAGGTTTCCGCTATCTAGGCCTTTACATCACCACTAATGAGGCAGCAAACTTACCACAGAATATAAAAAGGGTCCTAAAAGAATTTCAGGAAGACGTAGGAAGATGGAGACGACTTCTGCTGACAATAATGGGCAGGGCCGACCATGTACAAAATGGTCACACTTCCAAAGCTGCTGTACATACTACAAAATACATGTAGCAAGATACCGGAGTCAATTTGTGCAACAATAAATAGTGAATTGCGTACACTTCTATGGGACGGGGCTCATCCAAGAGTGGCATTGCAAACACTACAGCGCACTCAATACAACGGGGGCCTGGCACTACCGGACATAAGAGCCTACTATAGGGCGGCCCACCTAACAGTCCTTAACAAATGGGGATACGCTACAGAAGACCACCCCACATACGCACTGGAACGCCTTCAATTTAGAAACCATACATATCTGCACTACTTATATGGAGGTAAGGGCGCCAGCCAACTGCTGCCAGTCACCCAGAGAGTAATAGAAGCCTGGAAGGGGGCACAAAGACAAATGAAGTGGGACGCAAAAATATCAAGGGAGACCCCACTGTGGTAAGGGACAAGGTCACTGGAAATTTGTAAACTCCAGGGTTTCAGACAATGGGACATGATTGGAATCTCCAAATTGGGAGATGTCCTAGAAGGAGACACCCTTGCCTCCTTTGCTACATTACAGACTACATACCAACTACATAACAATCAGAACTAGGCATATCTCAGGCTGAAACATGCATGGAGGGCAGAGGGATTGGAGGCGGTAAACATCCTGGAATTTTCCCCCCTTGAGGCAGCCTCCTACAGGAGGAGATCCCCAATAAAGCCATCTCCTGGACATATAAAACATTACTAAATAACATCCCCCACAAACTGGGACCACTCGGAGCCAAGTGGGAGGACACCACAGGGCCATTGGAGGATATTGACTGGGAAGCAGCCCTGATGCACCCGAGGGAGGTGGCCATAAAACAGAGACTACGGCTAATACAATTTAAAATCCAAAATAGGGTGTATTATGACAGAGCCCGTCTTCACAACATGGGAAGAGCAGACACACCTAACTGCTTGCGCTGTAAAGCTCTCCAGGGCACATACATGCACACACTCTGGGAATGTAGCCATATTAGATGCTACTGGTCACCGATATTAGGGGAACTGAATGCAATACTTAATGCACAGCTCGAATTAGACCCCCGATATATTCTGCTGGGTATCACGACTGAAATAGATCTGCCACGCAGCAAACTCTGGCTATGCAATTTGGGGCTAGTAGTGGCCAAAAGGGACATAGCCCGTCATTGGGGAGCCCCAAACCTCCCCACACTTACGGAATGGAAAGCCACCATGGACATTTATATGGTGGCGGAAAGAGTGACCTACAAGGAAAGAGGTTGCCCCCAAAAGTTCAAAAAGATCTGGTCCCCATGGATGACTTATTATGGGTTGGAAGTGGGAGATTGGGAGGAAACAACAGATACAACATGGCGAGGCCCAGAGACAGGCAGAAGTCGGATTTCCCCCCCTTGACCCTTCCTGACCGGCCCCCAAAATAGGATCATTATCCTCACTGATGGTAAGTTCATAATAATCAAACAAAATGGGATTACAGTTGGTTTTATTATTAGAATACGTTATTTCGGCCAAAGGCCATAAAAGTTTTACACATAATTTTTTTTCTCCAGTTGTCTCATCATAATGTATACACATATTAAACACTTGCTGAATATGAGCTAAAATTCATCATGCAATATATATAAAATCCACAATAAAATCATCATTAGTCACAAATTGGAAACAATATTTACAGGTCGCTAAGTACTTCAATACATCCCCCTATTGTATATATATTTGAAATCGACTAATAGTCTATATAGTACAATTAAAATTACGAATCCATATAAAAATTCAAAGTCCTATTCCAACTAAAGTGCATTGTTCGTTGCAGCGTCACAGTTTTAGTCCCATTTTGTTTCTTACAATCCCCACTGCAAACAAATATCGGGATAGGGCGAATATTACGTATGGTGCGGTACTGACTGTTAACACCCTTCGTGCATCTTGGTGCTTCCTGAATCCCAAAGTATTGCACAGCGGGCGTATCCATTTCTTCCTTGCCCGAGTATACGCTGTACAGAAAAATAAGATGTGAGCTATGTTTTCAATTGACCTTGAGGTGCATGGAGGACATAAAGTGCAGGTGCTGTCTTCCTTCGTCCCCCAATTTGCTGTGTAACTCTTAATCTGCAAAGTACCATATCTTAATTTTAGATACAGAATTCTCGCTAAGTGTGGCTGTACGTAATCAAGGAATTCTTCAAAGCTTGGGTTAGGTTTAGCAGTAAGAAAGTGGATTGTTAAAGTTCCCAGGCTTGGGTCACAATGAAGGGCATTCAGAATATATGACCAAAAGGTTCTTTTCAGTATATTTTTACAACTTGGTGTAAGCAGTAGTTTTTTATGTGGATGTAGATACATCTCAAGAAGCATGGAATGTCAAGTTGTCTGGCCCACGTTGGTGCTACTAGGATGTGGGTCATAGACTCGTGCCTCATTTTTCTCACCACATACGGGATCAGGTGAATTGGAAGAAAAGTGTAACAAATATCCCTGACAGGTCCATCCATTGTGCATTGCCCAGGGACTGTAGTTGTGCGTACCTGGAAGCGAAGTGATGGCCTTTTGCACTATGGCAAACAGGTCGATGGTGGGTGTGGTCCATTGGTGAAAACAACTTTGGATTACTTGGGGCTTCATCTCCCACTTGTGGACTTTTTGCTACATTCTACTTAGTAGGAAGTGAAAACTTCAATGACCTGGACTCTGATGCTGGCCAGGAGGATCAAAATGATTCTACCCTGGACAATCCAATTCTTCCTGAAGGTGAGGAAGGAGGCCTCAATGGGCCTCTCTTTACCCCACCTGGAAGGGTTAACAGTTTACCAAGAAAATCAAGATCTCCTTCTCAGGAATCTAATCATTCTGGTACATCTGTAGGGAGCTTTGTTTCTCATAGGACCTCTGCTTCTCATAAAAGGGAGTCCTCGTATGAGAAGAAGTGCCAACTGCTTGAGTTTGAGAGAGCCAAGCTCAGAATCAAGAGAGAGCAATTGGCCTTAGATAGGGAATCCCTGGAGCTTCAGAGAGCTTCTCAGAAGTTCGGGCTAGAGCCCCATGGTGGCAGCCACAGTGTCCCTAGAGGTAGAGACCATACTCATGACCATAGGAACCTGAACAAGACTGTCCCTCCCTACCAGAGTGGGGAAGACATCCACAAATGGATAACTGCACTGGAGAGGGCCTGTAAGGTACAGAGGGTCCCTCAGGAGCAGTGGGCAGCAATCTTGTGGCTCTCCTTTGCAGACAAAGGTAGAGACAAGCTCCTCACTGTAAGAGAAGAGGATGCTGATAATTACAAAGTCCTGAAGAGTGCTCTGATTGATGGGTTTGGCCTAACCACTGAACAATACAGAATAAAGTTCAGAGACACCCAAAAGGCTCAGACTCAGGACTGGGTTGACTTTGTAGATTGTGCTACTAAGGCTCTGGAAGGCTGGTTACTTGGCAGTAAAGTGGGTGACTTTAAAGGATTGTATAATTTAATTATGAGAGAGCAAATCCTTAATAACTGTCAAAATCAGCTGTTGCATCAGTACCTGGTGGACTCTGATCTGACCTCTCCCCAAGAATTGGGCCAGAAGGCAGACAAATGGGTCAGAACCAGGGTGAGGCAGAAGGTTCAGAACCAAGGTGGTGACTCCAAGAAGCAGGATTCTAAAAACTCTGATAAGGGTGGGGAGAAGGGTAAAGACCAGAAGTCTTCTCAAGGGCCCCAAAAACCTGCATCTGGTGGGGAGTCACCATCAAACAAGGGTAAAGGCAAGAAGAAGCCATGGTGTCAAATCTGTAAACAGAAGACCCATTGGACAAGTGATTGTACCAAGTCCAAGGACTCAACTCCAACCACCACTGCCCCTAAGGCAACTGTTCCCCCTAGTTCAGCTCCAAGTGGTGGTGCTCCAAATAAGGGTGTGGCAGGGTTAACCCTGGGATCTGAGATGGACTCTGGCCTAGTCAGAGTTCCAACTCAGGCTATGTTGATCTGTGATGGAGGCCTGGATATGGCCTCCTTATTTGTAAGCCCCAGTAATCTGGGCAAATACAGACAACAGCCTATAATCAATGGAAAGGAGGCCTTGCCATTCAGGGACACAGGAGCAAGTGTCACCATGGTGACAAAAGATCTTGTGGCTCCTGAGCAAATCATACTTGGTGAGATGTACCAAGTGACCAATGCTAGCAATGTCAGGACAGACCATTCCTTGGCAGTTGTTAATTTCACCTGGGGAGGGGTAACTGGCCCTAAGAAGGTTGTGGTAAGTGCAGACCTCCCTGTTGAATGCTTGTTGGGCAATGATTTAGAAACTTCAGCTTGGGCTGAAGTGGAACTCAGGACTTATGCAGAAATGTTGGGTATCCCTGCAGATGTGTTTGCTATGACCAGGTCACAGGCAAAAATGTCTAACACTGAACAGGCCCTGGATCCTGGAAAAATGGACCAGGCGCCTTCCAAGAGAAGGAGCAGTAGGGTTAAGGCAGTGTCTTCCCCCCTGCCTCAGAATCCAGATCAGTCTCTTGAGGGAGCGGATCTTAGTCCTGAAGAAGGAACTGTCCCAGATGAGCTTGAACCTGATCAGGTTGAGTTCTTGGGGACAGGGGGCCCTTCCAGGGCAGATCTGAGCCAGGAGCAGCTGAGCTGCCCCTCTCTTGAACTCCTCAGACAGCAAGCTGCTGCTGAGGCTGCTGGTAGTGCTAGTGGGTCCCATAGGATCTACTGGGATGATGGACTCCTTTACTCAGAGTGTAGAGACCCAAAGCCTGGTGCTACTAGGAGGTTGGTTATACCTCTGAAGTTTAGGGGCTTCCTATTGACACTAGCACATGACATCCCATTAGCAGGTCACCTAGGCCAAAACAAGACTTGGGACAGAATTGTCCCTCACTTTCATTGGCCTCATATGTCTGAACACACAAAGGAGTTTTGTCGCTCCTGTGTCACCTGTCAAGCCAGTGGTAAGGCAGGAGGTACTACAAAGGCCCCCCTGATACCAATACCTGTGGTGGGGGTTCCCTTTGAGAGGGTTGGGATTGACATTGTTGGTCCCATGGATCCTCAAACTGCATCTGGGCACAGATTTATACTGGTGGTGGTGGACCATGCCACTAGGTATCCAGAGGCAATTCCCCTTAGAACTACCACAGCTCCTGTGGTGGCAAGGGCCCTCCTGGGAATCTTTTCCAGGGTGGGTTTTCCTAAGGAGGTAGTATCAGACTGAGATGCAAACTTCATGTCTGGTTACTTGACTGCTATGCGGAAGGAGTGTGGAGTAAATTACAAATTTACCACCCCATATCACCCACAATGCAATGGGTTAGTTGAAAGGTTCAACAAAACCTTAAAGGGCATGATTAAAGGTCTCCCAGAAAAGCTTAGGCGCAGATGGGACATACTTTTGCCCTGCCTTCTCTTTGCCTACAGAGAGGTTCCTCAGAAGGGGGTTGGTTACAGCCCATTTGAGCTTCTGTTTGGACATCCAGTTAGGGGTCCACTGTGTCTAGTGAAGGAGGGATGGGAGTTACCTCTCAAACCCCCTACACAGGATATTGTGGACTGTGTACTTGGTCTCCGCTCCAGGATGGCTGAGTACATGAAGAAGGCAACTAAAAACCTTGAGGCTAGCCAGGAATTGCAAAAGGCCTGGCATGACCAAAAGGCTGTGTTGACTGTTTATCAGCCAGGACAGAAAGTATGGGTGTTGGAACCAGTGGCCCCAGCAGCCCTCCAAGACAAGTGGAGTGGCCCCCATACCATAATTGAGCAAAAGGGAGAGGTTACCTACCTGGTGGACCTTGGAACTCCCAGGAGCCCCCATAGGGTGCTCCATGTCAACAGGCTCAAACCATATGTTGACAGGGCAGACATGGGCTTGCTCATGGCTACTGATGAGGGACAGGAGGAAGAGAGTGATCCACTCCCTGACCTGCTCTCACAGAACCCTGATGATGGTTCAGTAGATGGTGTAGCCTTGGCAGGCAGCCTCACTGACCAGCAGCAAACTGATTGCAGAAAAGTTCTCAACCAGTTTAGACATATGTTCTCACTGACTCCAAGACAGACTACCTGGTGCACTCATGAAGTGGACACTGGGGACAGTCTGCCTGTTAAAAATAAGATTTACAGGCAACCTGACCATGTCAGGGAATGCATCAGGACTGAAGTTCAAAAGATGTTGGATTTGGGAGTGATTGAACCCTCAGATAGCCCTTGGGCTAGTCCAGTAGTCTTGGTACCTAAACCTCACACCCAGGGTGGTAAGAGAGATGAGGTTTTGTGTTGACTACAGGGGTCTCAATGCAGTCACTAGGACCGATGCCCATCCAATCCCTAGGGCAGATGAGCTTATAGATACTTTGGCCTCAGCCAAGTTTCTGAGCACATTTGACCTGACAGCTGGCTACTGGCAGATCAGACTAGCTGAGGATGCAAAAGCTAAAACAGCATTCTCAACCCCTAGTGGGCACTACCAATTTGTGGTGATGCCCTTTGGTTTGAAGAATGCACCTGCCACTTTTCAAAGGTTGGTGAATAAAGTCCTTACAGGCCTGGAAGCCTATAGTGCAGCTTATCTAGATGATATTGCTGTCTTTAGCTCCACCTGGGAGGATCACCTGGTCCACCTGAGAAATGTTTTGGAGGCCCTGCAAAAAGCAGGCCTCACTATCAAGGCCACCAAGTGCCAGATAGGGCAGAGTCAAGTTGTATACCTCGGCCACCTTGTGGGTGGAGGCCAGGTTCAACCATTGCAGAGCAAAATCCAGACCATCATGGACTGGGTTGCTCCAACCAACCAGACTCAGGTCAGAGCTTTCTTGGGCCTGACTGGGTACTATAGGAGGTTTGTCAAAGGATATGGATCCATAGTGACCCCTTTGAATGACTTAACTTCCAAGAGAATGCCAAAGAAAGTTCAGTGGACAGTCAGCTGTCAAAAAGCATTTGATGACCTGAAGCAGGCCATGTGCACTGCTCCCATTCTGCAAAGTCCCGACTACTCCAAACAATTCATTGTCCAAACAGATGCATCTGAGTTGGGGGTAGGGGCTGTGTTATCACAATTGAATGATGAAGGTCAGGATCAGCCAGTAGCTTTTATTAGCAGAAGGCTGACCCCCAGAGAGAAACGTTGGTCAGCCATTGAGAGGGAAGCCTTTGCTGTGGTTTGGGCTCTGAAGAAGCGGAGGCCATACTTGTTTGGCACTCCCTTCATTGTTCAGACAGACTATAAGCCCCTCTTATGGCTAAAACAGATGAAGGGTGAAAACCCCAAACTTTTGAGGTGGTCCATTTCCCTACAGGGGATGGACTATACAGTGGAACATAGACCTGGGAGTAACCATGCCAATGCAGATGGACTCTCCAGATATTTCCACTTAGAACATGAAGACTCAACTGGTCAAGGTTAGTTTAATGTCCTGACGTTTGGGGGGGGGATTGTGTAGGAGAGTAGGATCGGCTTCTTCAATTCAACTAATCTTTATTCGGATATGAGATATCCATAAAAGTGCAGTTAAAATCCCAACATTTAAAATGACACAATAAAGATACAAGTTAGCAATCAGCATCTGATAAATAAATACACACACAATCGGATCTAAACATAGAGCAGCATAGTGTATCAAAGTGCATTCAAGTGCAGACATGTATAGCAGCATGATTTGTTTCAGTGCAAATATTGTAAACCATGTTATAAACTCATAATTCAGCTAAACATTTCTATAAAACAGGGTGCATCAAATTACTCTCAAATTTGGACAGTTACAGCGCATAATATCACAACACCGTCCAACATGTAAACATAATATTAGCAGTGGATCAGTGTCAGGGTTCTTAGAAGTGATAAATAATAAGTTAATCAAACACTCAGAGGCGCGTGAGCGAACTGCCGCCTTCACAAAAGAGCTTACACTGAAAATCAAATCTGTCATTGCTAAGTTTAAAATTTCATTGTAAGCTGTCCTATAATCAACAATGATGGATGCCCTAAAACACGGGATCAGAAATTGTTTGGTATATCTTTTATAAAAACCACAAAAGAATAAAATATGTAACATCGTTTGATTACCCTGGTTGCCACAAGGACAGATCGTCTGCTCAAGGTTTTGTTGAAGCCTATGGGGAAGCACAACAAATATTTTAAAGTATCAGCCCTAAGGCGGAAGAGCAGGCTTCTCTCCCAACGGCTTAAACTCATTAGAAGGTACCTAGATGGCAAATGTGATAAAGGGCAGTTAACGGTCACCGAGGAAATATACCTAGAGACTGTTGTTTTCTGAGCCTCGGATTTGTTTCGTAGGCCACTGTATCGTTCGTACAGGGCCTCCTGTAAAATCTTCTTAGTTATACCCTCTACATCACTTGGGTTTGTAAAGATGTGATTTAGGTTCACGCTGGTCAAACTTTGGTTGACTGCTTCAAGCCACGGTATATCCATGCCCTTGTCGCAATTTAGGCAGTCTAGAATAATATCCCTGGTTAACGTTGCTGCAGGGTTTTGCCAAACTTTTAACCAAAATATGGCAGGGCGAGACCTAATATAATCTTCGATGTAAGGCATTCTTAGTTCGCTATGGCAAATAAAATTAGATGATGAGATGGGGGCCCCCAGGAGTTTTCTGAGGAATCTATTCTCTTCGCCCTGAATGCTACTACATTTAGTAAAACCCCAAATTTCTGCACCATATGTCGCCGTCGGTATACATTGTGTTTTATAGATTTTAATCAAGGATAGCACAACCTCGGTTCTTTTTGGCTGAGGGAGAGACACAATTGAATTGGTGGACTTTAGGAGTTTATTCCTACCATGCGCTAGGTGAGCTGCCCAAGAGCCATTATCTGAAACCATTAGGCCTAGATATGGAAAAGTGCGAGTGCATTGAAGACGTTCAGACCCTGAGGAAATTGAATTGATATAGTGCTTTTGGGTCCGCAACACATTATAAAAGATTTCTTAAAATTAGTACAGAGGTCTAATCCAGCCATAAAATCAACGAAACCCCCAACTAAAATACGTAATGCATTCGGGGTGAGGCCCATTAAAACCGCGTCATCCGCGTACAGTAAGACGGGGAGTACACTACCATTAATTTTCGGGACGTCATTGGTGAGTACAGACAGAGCATTATGTATCTCATTAATATATAGAATAAACAGTAATGGGGCCAGTACGCACCCCTGCCTGACCCCCTCTATTGATATTAATGCTTCCCGAAACCTTCCCGTCCTTACCTATCCTCACCCGGGCCTTCAAGTCCCTATGCAGATAAGCTAAAAACTGAACTAAGACCTCATCCAACCCGTACTTTAAAAGAGCTGACCACAGACGTGACCTGTTTACAAAATCAAAGGCTGAGGAGAGGTCCATAAATGCCATGTAAATTGGGGACTTTCGCGCCACAGTGTATTTGCCGACAATCAGGTTGAGATTTAGACATTGTTCAACCGTACCCAGTTTACTTCTGAATCCTAATTGGCATTTGTTTAGAATGTGCTCCTCCTCAGCCCAGAGTCTGATCTTGTTAAACAGGATCCTCCCGAGTATCTTGAGTGTGTTGTCGATCAGGGAGATTGGTCTGTAGCAGCTGGGGTTGGATCGGTCGCCTTTTTTAAAAATCGGGACTATAATGCTGGTAGACCACGTACTAGGTAAAAAAGTGTTTGTAAGGTTGTTAAAAACGTTAAGTAAAACTGGGGCCCAGAATTCCTGTTTATACTTAATAAGATCGATAGGGAGCCCATCCGGGCCTGGGGCCTTGTTACCCAAACTTTGGTTAATTGCATCCTCTACTTCTGATACAGATATCTGAATCCGGGGACAAACATGGGAATTAAAAAGGTCCTCTCCCTCAACAGGGGATGTATAAATTGAAGTAAAATGGGCTTCCCAAGCTGCGCTACTTATATTACAATTCAGGGAAGTAAATGTCAAACTCATAGACCTTATATCTTTGACTACATCCCAAAAACCGTTGCCCTTGTTGAGGCTTGCGGCACAAGCAAGCTTATCCCATCGTTCTTTTAAAATCTCATCTTTACGCAGCCTCAATTCTTGTTTATAGAGTTGTCTCAAGGATCTAACAAGTGTTGCATCCCTAGGTGTCGCCACAAGTGCTGTTCGAAGCTCTTTGTTTACTCTTGAACAAGCAGTATTGAACCATTTGGGGTTCTGATTGTTGTTAAACGTGGGCCGTGAGATCAGTTGTTTGATACCAGCACATAAATGGCAGAAGGCATGAATCACCTCTGGGTTAGGGTCATCGGATGATAAACATGTCTCAATAAGCGAAGGGTGGGCTAATACCATCTTAGAAAATAATGAGCCATAGTCGATGCCCTTCCAGATAACCTCAAACTGTCAGTTGAGGGCGTTAAGTTACTTGCACCAGGCTCTCTAGTGAAAGTGGGTCTAGTAGCAAACCTCATTATAATCGAGATGGGGTTATGGTCCCCATACACAGTTGCTACGACCTCAGCTTTTAATAAAAAATCCTCTAGTGAAGCAGAAATAAAAACAAAATCTATTGTCGATGCACATCCACGCCCTCTAAAGGTTGGGATGGGACGTCTAACATTATGATGTACGTCTACAATATCCATCACATTTAATAAGTTCTGTTGTAACAGATGATCAAACAATTCCTTCCCTTTTCTACAAGACTGGGCATCTGAAGACAGAACATTAAATGACTCGCTTGCCTTTGGCAGCCTAGCATTAAAATCGCCACCCAGGCAAATTCCTGCCAATTTGTCAAGCCCCATTTTACTTTGTAATTCAGAGACAAAATTAAACAAGTTAATATAATTCATATTTGGAGCAGTCACAAAGTCGTTATTATAGAAGTTTATCAGGCAAAGTGAAACCCCTCGTGTATAAATCACCGCTTGGAAATTATCGTTGTTTGTAGCAAGGGTTTTAACACTACCGCCCGAGGAGATATTAACCCAAATTGAGAGTCCACCAGATGGGCGTCCGTGTTTGGAGGTTGATGCAATTATGTTAAAGCATACAAAACCCTCTAGATATAATTCCCTTGTTGCCCACGTTTCTTGAAACATAAGGATATCATAATCTTTGACTATGTTAACCCACTCTACAGAGCTTATCTTAGAAGATAAACCAGCGATGTTCCAACTTAAAATACTCAAATTTGAGTTCTGTGGGTCTCTAGTATGATATCCTAAGGGGTTATACGATGGACTCGAGGGGATGGAATCAGGTGATATTCCAATGGGCATCAGTCAGTCCAGGCTATCCAAGTCGGACAGGGCAGAAAATCTATTGTTCACCATGACAGACGAAGTGACAAATGTATCTGGGCCCAAAATTGGTTTATAGAAAAAACCCAGAGGTAGTGACCAAATGTGGGTAGGTGCAGTGTCTCTTTGTTCCTGCATCGACATTAATGATCTCACCAGCGCCGGGTTGCGGAAATTAATGACGATGCAGTCCCCCTCAATGTTCTTAGGTGATTGCCCAACCCACCCTACCCTGCGCACCATTATGATGTTATTGATGTTTGCTGCCCTAAATCCCTTGTGTTTAATGAGCCAGTCTGCACTTTTGTTCCTCAGTTGGTCCCAGGTCTCAGACTGATTCTTTTTTAAAGGAGGAACTCCTGCTAAAACTAAGACATATGGGCAAGCTGCAGGTGGCAAGCTCAGAACCTCTTTACTGGCCTCACTATACTCGTCAGAGATATTCTCAGTACGGGATTTGGCGCTCTGGTTGTTACCGACTGCATTAGTGTTGTTTACACGATCAGAAGTAACAACCTGGCTAACTTGTTGGGTTAAAGGTTGAGAACTTATGATACCATTTATTGTTGTCTGTTTACTCTGTATTAAGGTAGGTTTGGGTGTAAAACATTCCTTAACTCTGCAGCAAATGTCGCAGACACTACTGGTGTTGGTAGCAGGAGGTTTTATAACAACAGAGTTATGTAATTGACTTTTAGTACTTTTGGGACCCGTTATACCTAACAATTGTGGTTTAGCAATCGGCCCCTGTTGTGTTGTCAGTTTAGGGGTATTAATGTGTGTGCTTGATTTATTTATTAATGTCTCCAAGCGATCTAAACGTTTCCAAAGAATGTTAAAATTCTTATCAACAAGGGTACTAATGCGCTCATACATAGTGGCCACAATAATGTCTATTGAGGTGTCACCGAGGCCAAGAAGAGTTGATGGGCCTCTCGTGGACTCTGTTTGAGTATGGACAGCGTGTGTAGATGTTTCAGGTGGTGTTAAGTCAATAGCGCTGTTATCATTAGTTATCGCGTTATCAGCTATGGTCGCTGTGCCATGAATCCAGGAGCTCAGAGCAGTGCGCTGTTGCTTCGTTCGCGGCAGTTGTTTTCTCTTTGAGCTTATAGGTTTTGTCGGTTTTCGCTTTCTTTTGGCCCCTGTAATTAATGGGTCTGGCGAACCGTTTATACATGGCATAATTACTTTGTTATTAGCTTCCCCTACACAGCCGTCCGTGCCCTCGAAAGCACCAGTGACCTTGCTACCTTGACCACTCTCCATATTGCAGGGAGAATCCAGGGACTGTAACTCCATAAGAGTGGTGGGTGATACGTTCTGGGACAAGGGGGGACTTCCACAAACACCACCCGCCGCGATGAGAGCAGAGGGGGCCGATGGAACAAATGGAGGAATAACCAGGCCCAAAGATAACCTCCTCTCGGTTATCTCAATCTCATTGGCGACTATGCTGACCGCTCTTTCCAACATGCTATCAATGGAAGTGGTGGTTGAATTGCGGGAGCACGGTATTGCAGTACGTTTCCCCATAACAAAAGTTTGTGGTGCTCGTGATGACAAAAAGACAAAGTTGCAATAAGACTCACCACAAAGACAGAAAATCCGGAAACAAAGGCAGTCAGATGAGGGGCCCGGCCCGGTCTCCAACTGTCTCTGACGGGCTCAGACGGGCCCGCCCTTGGCCCGGGCTTTGCCCGGGCGCGCCCGCGTGCGTCCCGCGGTGCGGGAGCCTGCGGCCAATTTTAAGCGCGCCTCCAGGCGCGAACCAAGAACGTCACCGGCGCTGCCCCGTGTAGCTCTGGGGCTGGTAGTCCCGCCTGCTGCCTGCCGTTCCCCTCACGGCATGTGACCTTGCTGTTTCGAGCGTCCTGCGGTGCGGGAGCCTGCGGCCAATTTTAAGCGCGCCTCCAGGCGCGAACCAAGAACGTCACCGGCGCTGCCCCGTGTAGCTCTGGGGCTGGTAGTCCCGCCTGCTGCCTGCCGTTCCCCTCACGGCGTATGACCTTGCTGTTTCGAGTGTCCCGCGGTGCGGGAGCCTGCGGCCAATTTTAAGCGCGCCTCCAGGCGCGAACCAAGAATGTCACCGGCGCTGCCCCGTGTAGCTCTGGGGCTGGTAGTCCCGCCTGCTGCCTGCCGTTCCCCTCACGGCGTGTGACCTTGCTGTTTCGGGCGTCTGCTTCTTATAGTTACCCCCACTTTTTGCTGATGTTTCACTGTTTTCGACTTAGTCTGACTGGGATCCTGCTATTCAGGGCCCCAGTCTAGCTGCTTTCTCCTCTAAATTGATTGCATGTACTTTAGGTACACTCCAGATTGGATTCTGGGGTACCCTTATAAGTCCCTAGTATATGGTATACTATGTACCCAGGGCATAGGTACCCCAGAGGCCTCCCAGGGGCTGCAGCATGTATTATGCCACCCCTGAGAGACCCTTTAAAATGACACAACAGGTCTGCTACAGCAGCCTGTGTAAGGTGGTGCATGCATCCCTTACTTAGATATAGGTTCACTATATCCTAATCACTGCACATATAAACCTATCAGTCACCCCTATGGCAGGCCTTATCAATCCTGAAGGCAGGGTGCTGGGTTTTATGTGAGAGGGTGCCCAGGCATGAGCAGAGCCCCTCTGCAGCCTTCGGAACCGATTCTCCGGGGTTGTTTGTGATGCAGCCAACCATATATACTTAAGTGCATTATAACCTCGCGGTAAATGCTAACTTTAAAACGGCTGCATGGAAACATGTCGTGTTTGGTGTCAAACACCTTGGAATCATACCTCCACACCAGTAACTGGTGTGGGAGGTATGATTCCACCCTCTTAGAGGGAGAAATATGACAACACCGGTACACCCGGTACCAGCTTCACAGAACCCTGGCATCACAAAATGGATGCTGCCAGCCACAGACACGAGTCTGCCCTCCTGCTGCTGGACGAAACTCCGGCAGGGGAAGGCTTGACAATAGGTTTCCTGTCACACCTGTGACCACCTCCCAGACAGGCTTTAGTGTATTGGGGCTGGGTGGGTGCACTCTCAGAGTGCTTTGATGTCTGCACTGGGGGCACATTTGGTGTCCCTGTGCATAGTCCAGCTCAAACCGGTTGCAGGAGCCATTTGCTCCTGCTCTGGCGCGAAACTGGACAAAGGACATGGGTGTAGCCACCCCTCTGTCCTGACCCTCCCATAGGTGGGTCCCCAGAGTTTGTCCCACCCCTTCCTTGGGTATAAAGTAGGAACCCCTGACTACAGGACTTTAGATATTACCTGGACTAAACTCTGCTACAGAAACCAAGTACCCTTCGACGATCTATGCTTTGCTGGACGACTGAAGAATCTCCCTTGGAGTAAAGGAGTTACTCCCCTGCTGAGCACCTAAACGCATCTGAACGGTTTGCATCTACGAAGCTCCCGAAGGACTCCGAAGATTTCTGCAACACAGGAGGCGGGTTCCCGAGGTCGATCTGCGCTCTCAGCAATTCTGAGGCCCCTATCCCTCGTGGGGACCGTGAAACCCGTACCCCTGGGCACCGTGTACATTTGCAGCAGCATATGCTTTTCGGCGATCCCTGAAGCTGTGCTTTGGGCTCTTGTAGTCCTGACCCCGAGCAGTAATTTCACCGAAGATTTCCGGCCTACACTCCACAAGTGTTCCGTGGGCTGGTATTTAGTGATTCAGCTCGAGGTCCCTTCGCGATCCCTGGTCCGTTGGCCTGTGGGTCCCTGAGAAGGCAACTTTAACTTTCAGTGGGCTTCCCTGATTGCGCCAGACGTGCCCTGACTCTCCATCGCTTGGGGAGTCCCCAGGACCTTGCTGGTCCTCACAGAAGCATCTTCCCTCTGACCGCGTGGGTTGCAGTTGCCAAGGCTTGTTGGTGTTCAATCCGGACACTGACCCCCCCCAGCACTCGACATCCTTCGTGGGACAGCTCGGATCTGGACTGTGGTCATCGTTGACGTCTCCTGGTCCCCGTGGCTGCAGAGTCAAGCTTCACCTCTACGCACCTGAAGCACCCGACATCGGTGGGCATTCGATTGCTCCGCTCCTGGTCACGTGAAGTGACCCAGACTTTGTCCCCTCTGCTTTCAGGTTCTTCTCATCTCCGATCCAGGCTTGGATCACACTGGACACTTTTCTTCTCCACAGCAGCAGTACTTTTTCGCATCACGCCATTGAAAACTACGAGGGTTTCCGACACCACTTGACCCCTATGCACCCGGCTCCTCTGGGATAGGTAACACGGGTACCTCAGTACTCTCAAGGGTGCTGGCCTTAGAACCTTCTATGTTTAGCTGGGTTTGCTTAAAGTCCTCTCCTAAGTGTCCTTAATCTTTAAATTTCCAACCGCGACTTTCCCATAGAGTTGTACGGAGCTCGCGTCTGTGTTCCCACACTGCACCCGTCCTCCGTGGGTCCCCTGTGTCACTACCTTGGGTGGTTCCTTGGGGTCCCAGCGATTTTACGTGCTCTAGGCACTGTGTCTAGTCAAGTCGTGGTTCTTATACCACTTTCTTAGTATATGGTTCAGTCTCCCCCTGGAGCCCGCTGTGTATTGTGCTATTTACTGTCGTTCTAGTGATTTAATATTGTGTGTATTGTTCTCTAATCTCATAAAGAGGTTAGTAGAGAGTGTTTAGTATTAAATACATATATTTTATATACACCTGGTGTGGTTCTCCTTTCATTTGGTCATTCAGGAGGTTATATACCGGTAAAACAAGCTGCTTTACATTCCTTCGAGACTTAGCCTGAAGGCTGCTCTCCATAGCTACCACTAGGAAGCTTTCAATAAAGGTTGTCTTTAACCTAATCATCAATAAGGGTCGTTTGGACTGGTGCAAGGTGCCCACTTTAATTAGTGGACAGCATATACCAGGCCAACTTCTCACAACAACGCACCTGAGGGTGTCAACGATAGAGGAGGGACGATGAGGATGTATTACCCCCTTACGTCTCTCCTCTCCTCTATTTTAACTCTCCACAGGACCCGTATATGCAGGATCAGGACGGCGCCTTTAAAAACAGGGACTTCCTGGATTCCCGAAGCCCTCACGTGACTTGGTCACGGGAACCAATCACAGAGTGGAATAACGCTGAGTCTGCCTGCATAGGCAGCTTCCCCGGTGATGAAGGTGGCAACGACTGGAGCTTGAAGAAGGACTCCGAACCCAACGTCGAGAGAAGCCCAGAAACTGACCGAAGAACGGAGAGTGTCCCAGCGTCCTGGACAGAGACCCGACCACCGGAGGCTAACAGCCCGAGGATTCCGATGGTCGCGACAAGGAGGGAGCCGGACCCTACCCGGCACTACGGATTGTCTCGCCACGCTCCAGGAGGAGCGTGGCTGTCTGTGGTACGTGCACGTCTCCGTAGCGTATTTCAGAGGGACTCCGGGGACACGGACAGTCCTCCGGTGCAAAGGGGAGGGGGTTAGATATCTTGCAGGGCAAAGAGGGGGAGGCCAGGTACTTATAAGAACCGATATTTGGCGCCAGTGTAAAGTATTCAGTAGTCATGTGTGAAAGTGGATCTAGAAAAGGTGCACGCAGCAACACGTTCTTGTTCCACCAGAGAGTGTGCTTCATCCTGGGCTGCACCAACACTAGATCCTCCCAATGATCCACCACTTATGACCAATGCATTAAGCCATCATGCCCAACAGTCTTATTACCATACTCACCATGCGAGGATGTTGTGTCCCAAAAAAAAGCAGCAACAGCTTCTGGAATGACATTACCCTCCCTTGTTTGGGGTAGGCATTCTGTGTGACAGCATTTAGAACAGACCCTCAAAATGTCTGAAGCTGGTAGGGCTAGAGATGTTATTTTTTTGAACTGATGGTGAAGCTTTGCCTGTGTTACATGGACATTGCTGTTTGAGTGTGTGCTAGGCATTGGTCTTTGCTGCTGGTCTTGATCAGCCATTCATCCAGTTAAGGGAAGGCTGTTTCAGCCCAAGTGCACATCCCCTACCACTAAATATTTTGTAAACACCCTTGGGACCGTAGTAAATCCGAATAGTAGAACTTTAAGCTAGTAGTGTTGTCCACTTACCACACAGCGCATGTAATGCTGGAGAGCTGGTTGGATAGGGGATCTGGTAGTAGATGTCCTCAAGGTCAAGGGCTGCCATGTAATCCACTCTTCAGAGTCGGGGGATGACGTCCTGCCGGGTAGTCCTGTGGAAGTGCTCAGACAGAATGTAGTGGTATCGTTGTGTGAGGTCTAGGATCAGCAGCAGAGTCCCATCCTTTCTGGGGATCAAAAGGTATAGGAGTAGACGTGTTTGCTGTGCTGGTGTGGGGATATCAGCTTGATAGTCCCTTAGGCTAGAAGCACTTGCACTTCCTCCTTTAGCAATCATAGTATGAGGATGTGGCATTAAGGTAGTATGTTTAATGGCGTAATGTGGAACTTTAGGCTGTTTTACCACCAAAAGCACCCATTTGTCTGAGGTCGTTTCTTGCTATTGAGGAATGAAGAACCATAGTAATACCCCAATAGTGTAACCTCGTCTACGGTAACCCAGGTGTTTGTGCTTAGAGGTAGAGAAGCCTATTTCGGAGCTACTTCCCACTTGCCTACTAAGGCCACAGTATCCGCCCTCCCGTAGAACATGGGTCCCTGTGAGTCATGAAAGAACTGTTGATGGTGATACCATTACTTCTGAGGAGGCACAGAGTTTTTAAGTCCTCGTCTTGACTACTGCTTTTGGAAAGCAGATATAAGTGTTGAGGTCTGCAGGGCACCTATCACCATTTTGGTCTTTGCATCTTTCTTCATTTCACCACTGAAGGGCACATTAAGGATTTGCTGATGAATCTCTGGCCTGAAGTCAAAGACCCTGAGCGATGAGTGCTGCCCTGGCAGGATGCTGGTGTTCATTTCCTTTGAGGCAGTATCAGCAGAGTCTAAAGCACATCTCATGTTGGCATTGAAATGGGTTGCTTTCTGACACCAGTCCGTGGCCTCTTTAGTGATGAATTTCAGGGAGGTGTTTGACTAGCACCACCATTTCCTCCCAGTGTTGGCAGTCATATCTGGAGAGTAGTCCAATCAAAAAGGCAATCTTTCATTGTGTGGCTGCCCCAACAGTCGCAGCAAACATTTGCCAACTGCATCAAAACTCTTCTGGGGGGGAGAAGCCTCCCCTGTCATCTGTGCTGAGGTTCTTGTGATAGTGGCATAAACCATTAAGGAGTAACGCAGAAACTCCGCCCCTGATGTAAACCAGGACACCTGGGGCCACTTTATATTTGTTTACGACTCAGCAGGTGACAACCCTTGTCTTGACCAGGTCCTTAAAGTTTGTCTTTTGAAGTCTTGAGCATGCTGAAAAGCATCTGGAGGCACTGGACAGAACAGTCAATTCTAGATAGGGTCTTGACTAATAAGTTGACCTCCTTCTGCCGTATGTGAAGTTTCATGTTGTGGTGATGGGCTGCTCTCTGTATTAATGCAAGGTACACAATAGTGTCATCGGGGGGAGCCTTAATAGGGTAGGGATCAAGGTCTTGATCCTCTGGGTCTACATGATAATCCTTCCAGAAGTGCGCTGGGCTTATAGTATGGTTTTGTTTTGCAGTTTTATATAGCGCAAACTCGACCTGAAGGTATTGGAGCGCTTTACATGATCACCAAGTATGTTACACAAGGCCACATTCATTTTAAGTAGGCACAGGGAGATTAAGTGATTTGCACAGAATCACAGGATGTTGAGCTGACACAGAGATTGGAACCTGGTTCCCCAGCTCCAAAGTCGGCAGCGCTGGCTGTTACGTCACATCATCTCCCTGGGTTTCTGGGGTTGTATGGCCTGCTGTGGCCTGAACCACTGTGCCCTGACTGGGAAGAGTGTGGTGACTGAGGAGACGGTGGTGTAAAAGGCCTAAGGGAAAGGGACTGTAGTGGGGACCTAGTGGCCCGGTCCCTAACCTTTTTAGGAGGGGGTGGGGGTATGTGGCTGCTGGGGGATCTGCTCCTCAAAAGTGAGCCTTCTCCTGGAATCTGGGAAGTGTGTGGTTGTCCTGCAAAGGAAGTCTGATGAGGAGCTTCCCTGTGGAGGAATAAACAAAGATATTCTTCTTCCTGACACCAGGCATGTCTGAAAGATTCATATCAATCAGTACCTTGCATTAGTACCATCTCATTTTAAAGATGACCTGGGAGCAAGTCTGGGTGTTGACTTTGAAGTTAATTTCAGCTAAAAGATGAGTTTGGCAGAGCCTCAGGGTCGAAACGGCTAGGATGAGTTGTTCTGCTCAACACCCCTGGGTGGGGGCTTGATCAGGGTCAGAGTGGCCTCTCAGGGTTGAGAGGTGTTGGCACACTTGAGCCAGACCCAAACGTCAGCACCTTTTCAGGCTAGTTTTGAGGCCTTGATAGCAAACTCCCTTGGAAGCAGTGTTTGGCCTTGACCTGTAAGCGCTTTAGAGTTCGAAATCTATGAATTGACCTTCGTGGGCAGGACGTGGAACAGAGGTCTTTTATGTGGCTATTATCCTGGGGCCCATGCTCTGGCATACTTGGAGCTCCTCTTCCTCAAGCTCTAGCTCCAAACGTTTGGAAGACAGCTCCTCCATGCTCTGCTCTTCTTGCACCGGCTGTATGTCAGATGGGCCGAATTCTTCCTCGTCTTTGATGTTGAAAAAGTCCTCCGGCCTAAACAGATCCGGTGTCTTGGGCGACTGCTGCCGCTGCACTCTATGGGGTGCCCAATGGCGAGCACGTCTGCGCCGGGCAGCATTTTGCACTGAATCGCTTTGTACACCAAGCAAGTTGCCCCATTGTGCTCACGGGACAAGCACAGGTTGCTTACTTTGTGCTTGTCTGACAACATGTGTTTGACCTTGCACTTAGGGCAAACTCGAAGGGGGTTCTCTCCATAACACCCTCCTACAGTGATTTTCTAAATAAGCCCTGATTCTGCAAAGAAGCTGCCTCACCACTGCTTCAAGGCGAGCCTTCTCGGCCAGAGTCCCACAAAGATGTTTTGTCCCTGGTATCGAAGGTGTTAACCGCTGGCACTGCAGAACGGTGTTGTCGCAGAACATTTCCCATTCAAATTTGAAGTCTGGGTTGAAGTCCTGATGGCTGGCCCTGAAGTTCCAAAAAGAAATGTTGTCAGTCTCGGAGCTGGAAATTGAACATCGAATCAGTTGGGGGGGGGGACACAATCTAAGGTAGAGTCTTTGTCTCCGCTGCAGTGTGAGCTAAGGGTGGAGTAACAGACATTTTATCTAGAAAACCACTTTAAAGAAAAACAACTTCCAAACGTCTGCGCCAAACATAGGATGGCAAGAGCTGCAAAGCATCTGTATCTAGAGGCACACATGCTACACACAAGATGGTTGACCACATTTTACTAAGACTCACTTACTCAATCATATGAGGCATACATGCATATAATCAATAATTCAATTTTGGGCTCATGTTTCTAAAAAGCAAATTGGTAGCTGATGGTCTGGACCATGCTAAGCAGAAGAACAAGTTACTTACCTTCTGTAGCACTGTCTCTGGTAGTAACTCAATCTAACCTCGGATTCCTCACTTTTTTAATATTCCCCAGGAGTCAGACTGGATCTGGAAACTCTTCAGGAGTACCCCTGCACGCTGGTAGGTGGTATTGTTTGGCACCACGCCGACATCATTCTGCTCCAAAGTGAGATGCAGAGTCGAATATAAGCACCACTCAAATGAGCCAATGCTAGTTGCTTTCTAGGCTGTCTGTGCCACAAAACGCAGAGCCATTAGCAGATTGGCCATGACCAGTGTGCAGATTTCTAGACTTGGGACCTTTTTAGATGGAGAAAAAGAACACAGTTGACAGAACGGGGAGGATGAGAGTGTTGCAGTTAGAGCATCGACCAGAAAAAGTGTTACCCAAGGAAAGTAATTTGTTCTTTTGATGGATACTTCTAACCACAGATTCCTCATCTTTTGAATATATACCAAGGCATTGTCCTCCTGGTGGTTGGTCTGTGAAGTGGCTTAAATCAAAAAGATTCTGGAAGACCGAGCGGGCAAAGTGCCCTACTAGACACACCTGGCTGCCCAGGCAGAGGTGCTTTATAAATGCATAAAGAAACACCAGCAGCCTGCCAAAGAGCCAGAACAGGCACTCCACATGCCAACACAGTGGTAGCATCCCTGGCTCTCTTGGAATAAGTCCGTAAGCATTCTGGGGGCTGCTTCTTGGCCAATGCGTAGCAGATTTTGATAGAGAGCATGATCCAACAAAAGATGGTTCTCTTCTGCACTGTCTTGCCTTTTTTCGCTCCAGTCAATCAAAAGAGCTGATCATCCACTCAATGGGGTTTGGGACAATTGAGAAAAAACAGAGCTCTTTTAGGATCTAACCGATGGAGCATTTTCTCTTCCTTAGAAGGAAGAGGTGGAGCAAAGAAAGCTGGAATGGTGATAATTTGCCTGACATGTAAAGAGTCATCACTTTTTGGGAAAAAGGATGCTCTGGTCATCAAGATCAACTTGTCTGGAAAGAAAGTTGTGTAAGGCAGATTGACAGCAAGGGCTTAGAGCTTGTTCACACGCCGTGCAGATGTTATGGCGATGAGGAAAACTCTCTTGAGCGTGAGACGCTGCAATGGGCAGTTGTGAGAAGTTCAAAGGACATACACATGAAGCATGTGAGCACCAAATTCAGGTCCAAAGGAGGCATAATGAAAGGAGTAGGTAGAAACGTATGTTGCAAACCATTCAAATAGTCATAACAGGTGATTTAAACAAAGAGGACTGATATGGCACCCGGAAAAAAAGCCGAAAGAGCTGACAAGTAAGCTTTCACAAGTTCTTGCTGGGCTACAGACAACACAAAAAGCAACACTTCTGAATATTTGGCTTGAAGTGGGTCAACCTGCCGAGTACACCAGGCCACAAATATCTCGCCTCTCTGATTTAGTAGAGGGATGCCTGTCTGCCAGGGTGACATCCACAATCTCGGTATGGTGGTCAAATGCAGTAAAGTGTTGGCATTCAATCTCCAAGCATGGAGATGAAGATCAAGCAGTCCTGTGTGCAGGACCCTGCATTGTTATCACGTCAGAAAATCCTCTCCAAGCAGAAGCCTGATCGGAGGAAAGATGCTCATGATAATATTAACACAGAAGAGAGGCGAGAGGTCTTTACTCCTGAACCATCCTCCCAAGATACCACTATACTATAAAACTAAAGGTTGAAGAGGCACAGCTACAAAGAGGGTACCCTCTACGGATTCCCTACCTATGGGATAAAACTGCCCTCAGGCCGCTAATAGTGGGTAAGAAATGCGTTACTTACCTGTAACAGCAGTTATCCAGTATTGGTATCTTTCATAGATTCACATGCCTGAATCATTCCCCGTCGTCGAGACGGGAGTCCCCGGTATATAATAAAAGTAATGTCCTATTAGACATACCAAACCATAGGCCTAAGGCCTCTCATTAGTAACATATCCAGGTCCTTTTGTGAAAAGGACCAAACTCTCTGCAGCAGCCAATCAGCTGCCACCACCCTCTGGAACCTTCCTGTCAGGAGCTCTGGTCCCTCAGATTTTCGTAAGCGTAGTGCTAAGTAATAGTATCTCTGAGAGAACCAAGAGAGCCTTTCCAAGGAGGTGGGTGGGTTGCATGTGAATCTATGAAAGATACCAATACTGGATAACTGCTGTTACAGGTAAGTAACGCATTTCTTATCCAGTATTAGGGTATCTTTCATAGATTCACATGCCTGAATCAGAGTAGCAAGCAATAGTGAGCACATTTCCTTTGTTCCCCATAAGGGATATACACTCATTGGTTAAAAACCAAAAACCCATATTGATACATTCCATTATATCATTGATATAGTGCATCATAATAATAACAATAATAATCATAGAAATGTGTGGTAAAACAAAGGTTGGTGGGAAGGAGGAAAGGCTCACCTCTATTGAAACAGATGACGTAGTACTGCCTGTCCAACTGCAGCGTCCTTCGCCAGTTCTGAATCCAAGCAGTAATGCTTGGTAAATGTGTGCGGCGTTTTCCATGTTGCCGCTCTGCAAATGTCCATCAGTGGTACGCCGGCAAACAGAGCCATGGACGTAGAGACCGCCCTGGTAGAATGGGCACGAATTGTAGTTTGCAAAGGCTGACCAGCCTGCTGGTGACATAGAGTGATAGCGCTAGAGATCCACCTAGCGATACTCTGCTTGGTAAGGGGGAAACCCTTCCTAGGCACACTGTAGGCCACGAAAAGTTGGTTGGACTTTCGGAATGGTCTTGTCCTATGAAGGTAGAATTTAATGCATCGCTTCAGGTCCAAGGAATGAAGAGCTTTTTCCGCTGGTGTTTGAGGATTCGGGAAGAAAGTCTTTAACACAATGGGTTCGTTAAGATGGAAGTACGATGGCACTTTAGGGATAAACTTCGGGTTAGTTCGAAGAATTACCCTATCATCCCTGAATTGCAGAAATGGATGCTGTATTGTAAAAGCATGAAGTTCGCTGACTCGTCTTGCCGAAGCCAGGGCGAGTAGAAGTGCAGTTTTCCAGGAGAGGAATTTAAGGTCCACCTTGTGTATTGGTTCAAAAGGATGCCTCATAAGCTGAGCTAGAACTGTATTAAGCTGCCATGTTGGAGGAGGAAGCTTTAGTGGAGGGAAAGTCCGGAAAAGACCTTTGAGGAATTGTTTTATGAGTCTATTGGACCAAAGCGAAGGACCTGTGGAAGATCTTCTGTAGCGGGATATCGCTGCTAGGTGAATTCTGATGGAAGCGTGAGCGAGGCCTGCATTTGCGAGATGAAGAAGGTATGGCAAAATTTCCTCAGGAGAGGACTTAAAGGGATGTACTTTGGCAGATGCACACCATATACAGAACCTTTTCCATTTGAGAGAATATGTCTTGGTTGTACTGTCCGCCACTGCTCGAGACAGAACCGCTCTACAGTCCGGAGGGATATTCATAGCCTGGAATTCATTGTATTCAGGAGCCAGGCCGATAATTTGAGTGAGGCCGGGTCCGGATGTTGTATCTGTCCCTGATCCATTGTGAGGAGAGATGGGAACGGCTTCAATGGAATTGGAGGTGCCTGGGATAGGAGATGTAGTTCCGTAAACCAATGTTGGCGAGGCCATGCTGGTGCTATTAAAATCAGTGTGCAGGGCTCTGCCTTCATCTTCTTGAGTACCCTGGGGAGCAGCGGAATCGGCGGAAAAGCGTACGCAAAGACGCCGCACCAGGCTATTGAAAATGCATTCCCCAGAGATCCCTGCTGGGGATGCCAACTTGCGAAGCGTTGGCATTTGGCGTTGATCTGTGACGCGAACAGGTCTAGATTTGGTTCGCCCCATTGGTTGAAAATGCGGTTGAGAATACCCTGGTGTAATTCCCACTCGTGGCAGGATGTTTGTAGTCTGCTCAGTGAATCTGCCAATATATTTTCCCTTCCCGGCACATATTCGGCCTTCAGAGATATTTTGTGCTGAAGTGCCCAGTTCCAAATTTTTTGCGATTCTTGAGATAACAAGAGAGAACGAGTGCCCCCTGTTTGTTCACATAGTGCATTGTTGTGGTGTTGTCCGTCTTGACCAGCACTAGCGAAGCTGCTGTTCTGGGAAGAAAAGCCCGCAGGGCTAGATACACAGCTCTGAGTTCTAGGAGGTTGATGTGCAAGGTCCTTTCTGTTATTGACCATTTTCCGCTGATTTGAAGCTCCTGGAGAAAAGCTCCCCAACCTTCCAGGGATGAGTCTGTAGTTATTACTTGAGGAGACACTGGAGGCAGAAAAGACAGGCCTCGTGTCAGATTCTGTGGACGAGTCCACCAATGTAATGCTGTAATTACTTGAGGAGTGATCTGAATGATGTCGTCGAAAGATCCTTCCACCTGAATCCACTGAGCGGCAAGAGCCTCTTGGAGAGGACGCATATGGAGACGACAATGCGGAATGAGTAGTATGCAAGAAGACATCATTCCTAGGAGGGATTTGAAGAGCCGAACCGAAAGAGACTTTCTTAGCTTTATTCTGTTTGCCAGCTGTGTGAGCCTGCGTTGTCGTTCTTGCGTTGGGCAAGCATGCGTGTGGACCGTATCCAACACGGCTCCTAAGAATGTGATCCTTTGAGAAGGTTGAAGCATTGACTTTTCTACATTGAGGGTGAGACCTAACTGCTTGAAAAGTTCTAGACAAGCGCTGGAAGATTGCGTTGCGCCTTGAAAAGATGGTGCCTTGATGAGCCAGTCGTCGAGATATGGAAATACTTGATGATGCTGCTGTCTGAGGTACGCAGCGACCGGAGCCAGGCATTTCGTGAATATACGAGGAGCCGATTTGAGCCCAAACGGCAGCACTCGAAATTGGTAATGCTTGCCAGCGACTGCAAATCTCAGAAATTGTTTGTGTTTTCTGTGGATTGGCACATGGAAATAGGCATCCTGTAGATCCAATGATACCATGTAGTCGTTCGGGTTGAGAAGTTGTAGGACTTCCTGTATGGTAATCATGCGAAATGATTGCTTCCTTAGGAATTTGTTCAAATTTCTTAGGTCTAGAACCGGCCTCCACTTGTTGTCTCTCTTGCGCACCAAAAAGAATCGGGAATAAAAACCTTTTCCTCGTTGATGAACAGGAACTCGCTCTATGGCCCCTTTGCGAATCATGGATGATATTTCGTTCTGCAAGAGGTTCAAATGCTTGTGAACCATAGGTTGAGGTGGAGTTGGTGGAGGGGTTTGAAGAAATTCCAAGGAATGACCGAATTGTACTATTTGAAGGACCCACTGATCCGTAGTAATTTGTGCCCAGTTGTGGAAAAAATTCGATATCTTCCCTCCTATTTTGAGTGGCGAGGGCGAGGTTGGAGTTGGTGGCAAGGAAAAGTCATTGACGCCGGGCAGCATCCTCTGGCGACCAGCTCTTCCTCGAAAAGAGGATTTATTATAGGCAGTTTGTTGAGGTTGCTGCCTTTGCTGAAATTGCGGCCTGTATTGCTGGCCGGACGAGGAGTAATTAGAATATCTATTTTGTTGATATCCTCCTCTATAGGACGATTGACCTCTACCTCGTGAGCCACGAAAGGAAGACGTTTTATATTGGAGGGTTCCCAAAGATCTTGCTGTCTCTGTGTCTTTCTTAATCCCTTGTAGGGCCTCATCGATATGAGATCCAAACAGGCACTGCCCATCATAGGGCATATCTAGGATCTTTGTCTGACCTCCGGTCGGAATGTGGTTGCTTTAAGCCAGCCTTGGCGCCTTAAGACTGCCGCTCCTGCCAACTGACGGAAACCAGTAGATGCGATGTCCATTGCACAATCTATAATCTCCGAAGCTGACCTTTCGCCTTCTTGCAGTAGCTTCTTCGCTTCCTGTTTGGTGTCCTCTGGTAAACTATCCAAGAAAGGTGCAATGTCTGACCAGATTTGCCTGTTGTATCTTCCCAATAAGGCTAGTGAGTTAGCAGCCCTCACTGTTAGTGCCGACATGGAAGAGAAACGCTTTCCAATGTTGTCCAAACGCCTACCCTCTTTATCCGGTGGCGCTGACAGTGGAGTAGACGGATTCTTTGAGTGGCGCTGGGCTGCTTGTGTCTCCACCGAATCTGGCTTGGGATGGCCAGTTAGACAGGCTGGGGCGTCATCCGGTGCCCTATACTTTTTATCCAGTCGAGTTAGGATTGGAGGCATTGAAGAAGGATTCTTCATGATCTTGACCCCTTGTTCCCAGATATAGTCTATTATTGGCATGGATCTCACCGACTTTTTAAAGGGTTCCT
The DNA here is from genome assembly GCA_963921515.1 of Calotriton arnoldi. Classification (NCBI taxonomy): domain Eukaryota; kingdom Metazoa; phylum Chordata; class Amphibia; order Caudata; family Salamandridae; genus Calotriton; species Calotriton arnoldi. Next base: position 1,808,452 of record CAWUFW010001729.1, read on the forward strand.
TAAAGTCATATAAGAAACACTCTTGTTGATGGGAAGGCATTGGCAACAGAAAGCGCTTTGCCGCTCTTTCTAGAAGATTATGAAAACCTCCTATGTCCTCCGGAGGCGAGTCTACTGGAGGAGGGGAAGGAGACGCTGGAAGTGGTATGACGTAGTCGTCCCATTCCTCATGCTGTGATCCATCATCCAGGATTTCCCTTCTTCTTGACGACAGTCCTCTTCATCGTCAGTAGAATGGAGAGATGGACAAATCACTGTCGATGCGGACGGCTGAGGTGGAAGTTGTACGGCCGGTGGTGGAGCTCGCTCCGGAGCAGAAGCCGGAGCAGCAGTAGGAAACCTTTTCTTATAATCTGTAATCAGAAATTGGAGGTCCGACACCAAAGCCACCGGAAGACATACCATCTGAGGTTGTTGAGGTACTTGATCTTCCTGATAATAAGACTGATCATCAATGTCCTGATCATCCTCATCTGAGAACTCCTGGTATTTGACATTAAGTTCCGACGGACTTGTTGCGGCCCTAAAAGGACCCTCGTCCTCCGAATCGTCATCCACATCCAATAGATGAGAGGGTACTAAGGATTGGACTCTACTGGGTGACGTTACAGATGGTGACAATCTGCTGAGTCGTTTAGCCTTCATTTTTGGAGTAGACATCAAGATCGTCGACGGAACACTCGTCGTCGACGGTGGCGCGTCGACTGGTAAAGCTTTGAGCTTCGTTGAAAGCTTTGTTGAAATCTTCGTCGACGGCGTCGTCGATGGAAGTGGCGTCGTCGACGGTAAGCCTACCGTCGATAGAGACGTCGTCGGCGGTATCGTCGACGGGAGCACCGTCGATGTGGTTGTCGTCGACGGGAAGGTCGTCGTCGGCGTCGTCGACGACTGGATCGTCGTCGGAATCTTCGACGACGACTTCCTTATTTTTATCGTCGACGACATGATCACTTGTGCCGTCGACGAAGATGTTGTAGTCGTCGACGATGATCGCGGCGCCGACGAAGCAGACATAGTGGAGACTGTCGTCGTCGACGTGGTAACCCTGGCAGTGACAGGAGCCGTCGTCGTTGAAATCGTCGACGATGCCGTCGTCGACGAGCCTGAGGAGGGTTTTTTAAAAGAATGCTGGACTCTGACTGAAGGAGTCGCAGGGTCTGGAGATGGCAATTTTTTGCCAGTGGGAACCTCTGAAGACTTTTTCTGCGTCTTCTTTTTCTAGCAGTATAAACGCTGTAATAATAGAAAACCTGAGCAGAGCTCAGTTGGAGACTCCCTTAGCACAACGTGCGGTAGAAAATCTGAGGGACCAGAGCTCCTGACAGGAAGGTTCCAGAGGGTGGTGGCAGCTGATTGGCTGCTGCAGAGAGTTTGGTCCTTTTCACAAAAGGACCTGGATATGTTACTAATGAGAGGCCTTAGGCCTATGGTTTGGTATGTCTAATAGGACATTACTTTTATTATATACCGGGGACTCCCGTCTCGACGACGGGGAATGATTCAGGCATGTGAATCTATGAAAGATACCCTAATACTGGATAAGGGCAATTTTATCCCATAGATAGGGATTCTGTAGAGGGTACAAGCTTTGTAGCTGTGCCTCTTCAACCTTTAGGTGTATAGTATAGACAGATGGGGTAAAGGTAACGGCTAAATGCAAGTTAAATGATTATATTAAGCATATCAGGCCATACATTTATAAATCCAAATCATCAAAACCTATAATGTAATACATTTAGATAGGCATATACATGTGACAAAAACCATTTGTGTATTTTATATATAGCAAAATATTTTTTATTTATTTATTTAGGATATTTGATTCATGAAAATACTTTTATTTTATCAAAATTGTTTTTTTTAGTATATCAGTTATATAGTTTTATATACATATGTTCATATTATCATTTTCAAATCTGTAAGGGTCATATACATGATTATATGCCTATAACAAAACAAATATGTACAAACAAACATGACAAAATTTTTTAAAAAACTGCAATATGCATGGAGTTAAAATACACGAAAAAGTGATAGGTTATGGAACAGTTCAAAAGGCTGGCGGTAGATGAGAACTACGCGCGTTTCGGCGTGTGTGCCTTCGTCAGGAAAACCCGGCTCAACTTTTTCTTATATGAATGTAGTCTAGAATAGTCTTTTAGTATGGGAGTAACAATTTTTGCTCCTTCGAGTCCACGACCCAGAATTAGCGCTTGAATGTACGTGTTGCTGCTGCGTGGTAATTCAGGAACAATAGTATCTATGTTTATGTGGATACTGATACATCAAGGAATTTCAATATACATTCTGTCGTGGTATATGCTAGCAGGCTTGAGTCCCACTCAAGGGGTTTAAGGATTTGTGAAATTAACTGATATTTTTAGAAGATGTATAACTTGTTTAACAAGATGAAGGTTCGGTAAGATTCAAGCTCATGATTCCACAAGGTAGTGGAAAACTTCTACCCAGGAGCGTCCTTTTGGATATAATTCTCTGGGTCTTCCTTGGCATATAATCTTCTTAAATAGTGCCTTATTGTAAGTTAAATACGTTAGTTTATGTCTTTATAGTTTTCTTAGGTCTCTATCTCCTGTTGCTATTAAACCCCTTTTCATAGATCATATTCCTCCATGTTCATTCAGTGCTTGCTACCCCTTGATAAGGGCCGTGACGCGTCTTTCAGCTTGCGTGGTTCTTTTCTGATACGAATCATGCATTCATGCATAGTATAGACAGATGCTCATGCCCAAGAGTTCAGAGTACCACACTCTCCTAGCCTAATCTGGTGCCACTGTGTTGACTTGGGCCCGGTCATTCTTGATCTTCTTCTGAACTGGGAGCAGGAGAGGTAGGGGCAGAAGGCATACAAGATTCCCAAGCTCCACTCTAGGCGGAAAAATGTTTCAGAGAAACGTCTGGGAAACTCTAGAGCACAACAGTGCTGACATTGCATTTTCTCAGCAGTGGCGAAAGATTAAGCCAGGTGCTCCCCATTCACAGAAAATACCTCATGTCACCTCTATATGTAACTGCCATTCATGATCTGCTAGGCGTCGACGGCTGAGTTTACCTATCCTGGTGTGTAGAGATCCCCCCTGGTAGTGTATTACTAGGAAACTCCCCCTGGTGTTTTAGCCACTTCTCCAGGCATCATACTGGATCTAGAAATTATTTAGCAGTACCCCTGCATTCCGGTGGGTCTGCGTCAACATTGTTTCGTGCTAGATGTGAAGTGCACGGGCCTATATAGGCGCCAACTATATGCTTATAGATCATTAGCTTTCTTGACACTTCCGCACCAGCAGACGTGGAGCTGAATTGATTGGTCTGGACCAATGCGCAGATTCCTAATTTGAGATCTTTTTATGTGAATACACCAGTTCACCAGTTCACACAATCCGGAGCTGGGAGGGTCGGTGGTTAGATAGAGTCTCTAACAGAAAGAGCATTACCGGTAAGTAAGTAATTCTTCGGACATAGACTTCTAACCACAGATTCCTCATCTTTTGAATAGATGCCCAAGCAATAGCTCCTAGGTTATGGGCCCATGAACTGACTCAAACCAGAAAGTTCTGAAAGAACTGCGTGGGCAAAATGCCCTTCTCAGCAGACCTGACTGTCCAGACAATAGTGCCTCGTAAATTTATGGGCTGATGACCATGTGGTGAATTGGCATACATCTAGACTTGAACAGATACCACCCCATGGGCCAATGCAGTGTTAGCAGCCTTGGCTCTGGTGGAGTGAGCACGCAAGCCTTTGGGGGCTGCTTCTTGGCCAGTGCGTAGCAGATCTTAATGCAGAACATGATCCAGGACAAGAGGGTCCTTTCCTGCACAGCTTTTCATTTTTTCGCTCCAGTGAACCCAATACAGGGATGATTGTCCATGGTTTCTAGTATGATCGATAAATAAGTTTTAAGCATTTTAAGGATCAGACAGTGAAGCCTTTCCTTCTCTTAGAGGGGTGAGGTGGAGCAAGGAGCACCGAAACAGTGATGTCCTAAACACCATGAAACAGAGTCACCATCTTCGGAAGGAAGTAGCTCATGTCCAGAGGACTAGCTTGTCCGGGTAAAACATGCTATAAGACGGGTTAACAGGGCCAAAAGCACAATGACCCACTGTACTGTTGATATAGGGACAAGAAAAACTGTCTTGAGGGTAATGATTCTGAGAGAACAACTGTGAAGGAGGTCAAAAGGCGGACACATGAGAAATGTGACAACCAAATTTAAGTCCCATTAGGGCATGGAGTAGGTCAATCAGCTTGGAAGCACACCAGGCTATAAATCTATCCCAATGGCAGATTTGTTTGAAGGACACCTGCCTGTCATGATGACAGAAGCCACTTTTGGAGAAAGATCAAAAGGAACCAACTGTAACAACTCAATCTCCATCATGGAGGTGGAGGTTGCTCAGGCCCAGGTGCAGGGCCCTGCTCTGCTGCTGCGACAGAAGATCTTCCTGAAGGGGCAACCAGATCAGAGTACAGATGCTCATGCCCAGGAGTTTGGTATGCCATGCTCTCTGTGCCTAATCCGAACTCAGGGCAGGAGAGGTATTGGCTGAAAGGCATACAGGAGTCCGGAGTTCCACTCCACGTGAAACGCATCTCCAAGCAAAAGAAGCCTTGGAAACTCCAACGGACAACAGTGTTGACACTGTGCGTTCTCAGTGGTGGTGAGGAGATCGAGCCACGGTTTCCCACATTCACAGAAAAGACCTTGTGCCACCTCCAGATATAACTGTCATTTGTGATCCACAAGGCGTTGATAGCTTAATTGGTCAGTCTGGCATTCAATGAACCTGCCAGGTGGTGTGTCAGCAGAAAAATTCATTAGCGGTCTAACCAGGTCCAGAAACGCAAAGCCTCCTGGTATAGTGTCCATGACTCCATCTCGCTTGTTGCATTACCACATGGAAGTGGTGTTGTCCATGAGCACCTGCATCAGTCTTCCTTTGATGGATGGCAGGAAGGCGTTCAACACCATACAGATGGCCCACAACTCCAGGAGGTTGATGTGGAGCTGGGCCTCTGATGGAGGCCAGATGCATCTGATCTCCACCTCTCCCAAATGGTCTCGCCAACCCAGAAGTGAAGCATCGGTCACCACAGTTAGCTCTGGGTGGGATAAGGAAAGGGGTCTGCCGCTGATCAAATCGCAGTCCATCAGCGACCACTGCAGGCCTTTTGCAGCCTCCTCCGAAGTCTGGATGTGGTCTGAAAGATTACCCCTAATGCTGTGCCCACTGGGACTTCAGATCCCACTGGAGAGCCTGTATATGGCACATGGCATGCTTGACCAGAAGGATACAGGAGGCGATCAGTCCCAGCAGCCTCAGAGTCATCCTTACTGAGATCCCGGACAGAGGCTGAAACATTGGAATCATAGCCCAAATGTCCTGGACTCTCCCCTCCCGGGGGCAGGCACGGAACTGCATGGTGCCCAAAATAGCTCAGATGAAAGAGAACGTCAACGAAGGAGTCAGGTGGGACTTTGGCACATTGAAAATGAACTTCAAAGATATTAATAAGTTTGTCCTAGTCTGGAGGTGAGTGATGACTGCCTAGAGCGAGTCCGCCTTCAGGAGCCAATTGTCGAGGTAGGGGAAGACTGGTATCTCTGACCTCCAAAGATGCACTGCAACCACCACCATCACTTTCGTGCACACCCGAGTGCCACTGGCGAGGCCAAAGGGAGCAAACTGCTCCTGCCCCACCATGAACCACAGATAGCCCGTGCGGGCCTGCAGTAAATAAGCCTCCTGAAGGTCTAATGCTACAATCCAATCTCCAGGGTCGAGGGCAGACAAAACATGGGCTAGAGTAAGCATCTTGAATTTATCTTTCCAAATGAAGGCTGTGAGAGGGTGAAGATCTAAAACAGGATGAATGCCTCCATTCTTTTTCAGCACGAGGAAATAGCAGAAGTAACACCCAGCTACTACTCTTCAGGCCTGAACCCTCTCTATGGCTCTTTTGGTCAAAAGGGCCTACACTTCCTGCTGGGAGGGAAGTGGGAGGTGTGGCGGGGTGAAAAGAAGGGGAAGGGTGTAACCCCTCTGGACAACATGCAGGACCCACTTGTCTGAAGGGTAACTTGCCACCCTGGGAGAAAATGTCACATCCTGCCTCCGACTGAGTGGGTGTGCACCTGGAAGGGCACACTAAAGAGGTTTTGGGGCTACAGCAGCTGGAGTACCTTGCAATTGGGTTGCTTGCTGCCCCTGCTGTCCACGTAGTCTGTGGGTACCACAGCCTCAAGCCTGAAAAAGCATGCCGAATCTGCTGTACTGGTTGCATGGCTTGGCGGTACTCAAAATGCCAACCCTAGCCATGGAGGGTGCAAAACGGCTGGCAAAACGGACAGGTAGTAACAGAGAGACCAAGATGCTGGGGTCTTTAAAGCGCTCGATGGCCGAGTATAACTTCCTGCCAAAGAGGTGAAAGCCATTGAAGGGCAAGTTCAATAAGGAATATTGAACATCCACAGAGAAGCCCATAGACCTAATCCAGGTGTGTCTTCAAAGTGTCACACTGGTGCCCTTTGTCTGAGCAAGGCAATCAGAAGTATCCCACCCGCAGAGAATCATGAATGTTGCTGCATTGTGGCCATCCTGAATGGAGTGTGGAGCACAAGTCTTCCAATATAGCATGTAGTACCTGAGCAACGGAATTCCAGAGGGCATGGGTATAGCTGCTCAATAGGCAGTTGACGTTAATAGACCGTAATGCCAGGCTGGTGGAGGAAAATGACCGTGCATGCAAACTCTTCAAGGTGCTTGATCTCTCTAACTGGTGGAGTGGTAGGGAAGGTATTAGAGTTGACCATGTTCATGGTTGCTTGCACCACCAAGTTTTCTGGACTCGGACACTGTATTAGGAAAGCCAGGTCCCTTGGGGCTGCACGGTGGTACCTTGCTGTCTTCCTGTCTACTGGCGGTCCAAAACATGGCTTTGTCCATGTCCCAAGAAGGGTGTCTGTGAGTGCCTTATCGAAAGGTAGCAGGGGCTCAGTAGTAGAGACCGGGTTGGAGGATTTTGGTGAGAACATTGGTTGCCCCCTCCATAATAGTGGGCCACTGGACGTCAAGAACCTCAGCCACCCTTCACATCACCACTATGAAGCAGGCGCTTTCTTCAGTAGCCGGTCCAGGTGGAGAGACCAGACCTGTGTCTGGAGAAGTATCCAGTACACTGGAGTCTTGCAGCTCATCATACAAGCTGTCATCAGAATATAGTTGGGAAAATCCGTCCCCTTCATCATAATTACAAACTTTGTGCAAAAACGTTTGTGGATGATCTGGGCCCGTAAATTGAGGCAAGGTATCAGTTTCAGGTGGGTTGAGGGAAGGCTGCGGCGCAGTGGGCTCAGGGCGAACTAGAAGCAGAATCAGAGAGCATTATCGGTTGTAATAAGTCATGCAGAATTGGAACTGGTGTCAATGCTTTAGGGTCTGGCTTGGGTTGTGGTGCCATGACCAAGGTCAGCACCATAGCCGGTGCAGGCTTGTAATCGTTCCAGAGGTCCCAGGAGGCCTCCGGGATGACCCACCAGCGGAGTGCCCGTTGAAGGTCCTCGCGGTTCCTTGGGACACAGAAGCAAGCTAGAAGGATCCGGCAGCATGCTGAAAAGATACAGCATAGCTTCCCAGAACCTGTGGATTTGCTGTGGTGTCACTGAGGGACCCAGAAACTCTTTTTGTCCTAAGATGAGAAATTGAATCGGCTCTGAAGGAGATTGAGTTCGAGGTCAAGACCAAGAGGCCCGTTTACGTCCTTTCGCCTTCTCAGGAGCTTGAGAGTGGCGGGAAGGGGCAGGGTCCCGCGTTAACTTCTTATTCTCCTTTTTTTTTTTTACTTACCAGAGAACTTCAACCCCGATGAAGATCTGCCACATGAACGATTGCGGGCACAAAAACGGGACCTTCACTTTGAACTCAACTTGTCATGGTGTGGAGTCTTCTGGTGCTTGGTGACCTGCAACTTTGCCTTACTGTTCCGGGTGACCTTCAGATTCATCAAGGTCCAACCCCCCAGGCACCAAAGACAAATCTGGTGGGGATCTGTCACAAACATTTGCTTGTGACAGTACCTACAAGGTTTGAACCCAGTGGTTTTAGGGGGTGCCATTTTCCCTTGCACACTGGTATTTAAAGTTACATTTTGAGAAAGTAGTCTTGTGAAGAGACAACTCCAGATAAGCTTCTCATGGCGTGGAAAGAAAGAAACTGATGTCAGATGCATGGGTGGCATTTAAACGCAACTCCGCATGTCAATTCCGGAGCAGGCCAATGTCAGCGTGTAGCCACATAACGGCACCTACCGGCAAGTAGGGGTAAAGCTGAAGATTTTCCAGATCCAGTCTGACGCCTGGGGAATATTCAAAAGGTGAATAATCTGCAATTTTAAGAATGCATCAGAAGTATCTTTATTATGTTCTAATGACAACCCATTTCTGCAATTCCTGAGTTTGCAGAGAGAGGACATGGGTAGAAACAGAGCTCAGAGTCCAAAAGTATGGCAAGAGTTTTTACTTTTGGACTGTTGCAGCCGCGGTCCGTGCAGGTAACAGCGGTGGGGCGGTGGAGCCGGGTAAGAGGGGATTTCGAGGGATGATGCTGAGGGAAAATTAATTATTTATTTAATTTTCCCTCTGCATCGTCCCTCGAAATCCTTCCTTACCCGGCCCCACCTCCCCACTGCTGTTACCTGCACGGACTGCGGCTGGACTGTTGTAAGGTAGCTTGAGGCAGTCAGTAGTAGTCATTGGTATAGATATATGTGAACCCTTTGGCATAAATGATTGCAACAATTTGCAGCATAAACATCAGAAGCATACTTTGGCATATTGGTGCGAAAACTCCAACAAGGTCCTGCCAAACCCCACTAGGAAAATACCTACAATTCTTTTTAACTATATTGTGACTGCTAGTAGGCGCTTAACAAAACAAAAATTCTCAATGCCCCTGATTTAAAGGAATAGATAATTCAAGCCACAGATGAAAAATGTCCATGGCACACAAATGAAATACAAGGTTGTTTGAAATGACGAACATACTTTCTTTGCATAGCACTTCTGATGCTATTTCTCAAAATACATTTTTTGATTAAGAGTCAGATTTGTTGGGGGGGGGCGTGGCCAACAGCATGGCCGGGTAGCTGCGCTTTCTGCGAGCTCCGCTGGCCCCAGTCCTAATCCTGCTCTAATCCTGTTCCTCCTCGCCTTTTCTCGACCGTGCCGGTGGTCGATGAGCACAGGCAAGCACTGGTGTGCCCGAGAGGGAGTTTCGTGCTACTTTACTGGCCGAATTCGGGAGCTTCTCGGCGCGACTATCGGCGCGCAGCTCCTAAGATGGTGACCGGGGCGGAGTGACGGAGGCTCTGGGCTGTGCCGTGGAGCCCTTTGTCCGGTGTGCCTGTGTCGGACCGGGAGGACCGCGGCTTGTGGACGGTGGGGCGAACGTTGAGATCTGCTTTGCCCCCCCTCCCCCGCCGCGGCGACGCGACTTGTGGTTTCTGCCTGCCCCCGAGGGGTCCTGCTGCTGGTGCGGTGGGGCCGGAGGACAGAGGAGCTCCCCCCCGGCGGACTCGGGACGGAGCTCTGAGGCCACAGGGACGGTTATTAAGGTCTGCGGGTGCTGCCGGGAGCCCGTGTGGTGAGAGGTCCGGGCCCCGGGATTTCCGTTCAGGCTCCAACGTGAACCAGCGGTGAGTTGCGCATTGGGATTGAGCGCACGCCGCCTGACCGTGGAGAGCAGCGGTGACACTGTGTACCGCCCGGCTCCTGACACGCAGCGGTGCACTCGGGGACTGGGGGCTGCCTTGTGGGCCCCTTTTCTGGGATCTGTGCCTCCTGAATGCTGAGGGCTTGATTCTCTTCATAGCCCATTGAAGACACACCCGGGGCCCCAATACCCTGCGATTTTGGACATCTGCTGCTGGGTCCCCTCCCCCTGTAGGGATCTCGGCGGACAGGGAGCGAGGTGAGGCTGGGCTGCCTTCCGGCATCGGGAGTACGGGTTGGTGGAGGGCCAGCCATATGGTGGAGTGATTGCTGGGGCTACATCCAACGCCGCTTTCTCAACCTCACGCATGGTGATGTCTGAGCTCTTTGAGATGTGCCGAGAGTGGGTTGTTGAGCCCTGATCTTGTGGATCTACTGTGTGAGACAGCGAAACATCAGAGACTGCGGTTCTACTTGGCGGGGAATCTACACTTTGGGAAGTGCTGTCACCCCCTCCCCCCCCCCTTACACTGGGTCGCTTGCTGTGCTAACCGTGAAGTGGACTTGGCTGGGCCTTACTGCGGCTCCGTGGTCCTGACATCGGTGAGGTGCCGGACTGGGGCCCTTCCCCCTCCCCCCAGGGAGCCTAATCCAAGAGAGATAAGTGACGGCAGACTGCGTATAGCTCTGCCACGATGGCAAAAGACAAGGAGCCCAAGGCGGCCAAACAGGGGAAGCTGGACCGCTTTACGTAAGTCCTGTCAGCGCCCGCAGGGGCGGAGGGAGGTCTGCCCCCCCGCCCAGATACGGATGAGATCCTGCAGGCGATCCGTGCTTCTTGAGAAAGCCTGGAGGGCAAGATGGCGGAGGTGCAGACGGAGGTTTCCTTTCTGCGCCAAGACCTGCGCAAGATTTCCGAGAGAGTGACCGAAGTTGAACGTGTCTCAGAGCTCGAGGACACCTCGCAGACCACGCGTAAAGAAGTAGCTGATCTCCAAGCGGCAGTGAAAGACGTGGCCTGGAGAGTGGACGACGCCGAAAAAAGGGCCTGCAGAAACAACCTGCGATTTATAGGTTTTCCGGAAAATGCGGAGCGCTCTGACCCGGGACATTTTCTTTTGACTTTTCTTAAAGATACCCTTCCTGAAGCGCAATTCTCCTCATGCTTTGTCATAGAACGGGCGCATAGGATGCCTGGGGTTAGACCGCAGCCGGGGGGCCCCCCCTCGGCCGCTGATAGCTCGATTCTTGAACTTTCAGGACAGGGATCTAATCCTCAGGGAGTTACGGAAGAAGGGTGAGATCAAGTATGAGAAGACGAGTGCGCTGGTGTTCCCTGACTATTCGCGAGATGTTCAAAAACAACGGCGCACCTTTGATCCCATAAAGGTGAAACTCCGTGCCCTTGGGATGCAGTATATGTTGCTGTTCCCGGCCAAACTTAAAGTTATTTTTCAGGGTACTACGCAGTTCTTCCAGACGCCAGAGGAGGCATGGGCCTGGATTGAGGAGCGACCTCAACTACGACGTGGGCCGCCTTCTCCTGCTCTCCTGTCCGCTACTAAACAACCATGCCCTGGCTGGGAGCGGCCTCAAGTAAAGCGACGGAGACGAATGCTCAAGCGCCGAACTTCCGTCCGGGCTACGCCAGGGAGATCCCTTAGGCTCAGAGACCAGAAAGCTACTATATCGGACTCGGACGATGACACAGCCCTGGAATGTGCGTTGAGAACTTCTCAGAGGTCCAGTGGCCATGGAGACTCTGATCAATCTGACAAGTACGACTCCCAGATTTCGGACGATACACACCCTCTTCTGGAGAATATTCAGCAGTTGGAGGCTTCGGGCCCGGGCCCCCTGGGTGGGGACTTTTGCTCGTTGTAGCCTTTAAATAATGGCGAGGAGAATGATGCGGTGGGGCCGGACGCCCTCCTGGAGACGCTGTACTATCCCCGAGGGGTAGAGGACATTTGGACCCTTTGCTGCGAGGAAGGGAAGTATACAGTGGGCTGTTTTTTTTTGTAGTGCTAAACAGTTGAGTGTGAGGGGGGGGGGGAGGAGGGGTTACAGACCTCTGGGTGGTTTACCTGCACCAGTGTTGTCATGTTGACGAGGTTGAGGGTGGTGGGGGTACCTGCAGAGTCTAGGGAGGGGGACACGATGGACACTGTTAAATGTTCTGGACTGCGTGTTTGCGGTGGAGGGGGGGTTAGTTCTGTTTTGGAATTTTGCATGAATGCTAACATTGAAGTGAACTGGCATTACACGGGTGGTGTTGGGGGCTTAGATGGGAGTGGGAAGCTCTAACTTACCTTGTACGATGGTTATCGATGGGTACTCAGTGCTGACGTGGAACGTCAGCGGACTAGGGAATAAAATCAAAAGGGGGTTAGTCTCGAAATATATTAAGAGGCTTAAACTGGACATCATATTATTACAGGAAACTCACCTCATGGGGCCACACTGCGCTTTCCTGGGCAGGGGACAATACACTACCCTGGCACACGCTGGATTCACCAGAGGATCGAGGGGAGTAGCGATTTTGGTCAAGCGGTCACCCCCCTTCCGGGTCACTCGACGGTGGGAGGATCCAGAGGGCACATACGTGGCGGTCCAGGGTACTTGGAATCACAGATGTTGGTTAATTGTCAGTGTTTATGCACCCCCACGTCTCCAGCAGCGTACGCTGGACAAACTGTCTGACCTCCTGCTGCAGACTGGCCCTCCGACTCACCTCATAGGAGGCGACTTTAATGACGTAAGCGATCCTGCCCTGGATCGTACACTGACGCGACCACGGCAACAGGAGATTACCGCCTTGGCTAAGTTCCAGGCGGACCTCGGGCTTACTGACCTCTGGAGGCGCCATCATCCATTTACGCGTGCATACTCCTACTTTTCTGGGACCCACAGGGTGTTTTCTAGGCTGGACTATCTTTTTGCCCCAGCTGGTGAGATTGACCAGATCGAGGAGACAGATTATTTAGCCAGGGGAATCTCAGATCATTCACCGCTGTACCTGCGGGTGGGGGGAAGACGGACTAGTCAGGGCACGACATGGAGGCTGAACGCTTGGTCACTGAGGGACGAAACGGTTGCTGCAGAAATTGGGGTGGACACTGACCTCTATTTTAAAGAACATGAGGGCTCCGTGCAGTCAGCGGTCACTCTCTGGGAGGCCTTTAAGACTGTGATTCGTGACAGGGCCCAGAATATTATAGCCCACAAAAAAAGACGGGAACTTCAGGAGACACTGGTGCTGGAGAACAGGCTGTTGGAACTTGAAACAGGGAGTACCCCTCCCTTGAGTGAACATACCCTCCGTCAAATAGATATTACAAAACGGGAATATCAGGCGCACGTTACTAAAGAGACTCGGGTGCATCAACTCGCAGTCCAACATAGACTGTACGAGACTGGAGACAGGGCGGGCAAATTGTTAGTGTGGTTGGGCAGGAAGGAGCAAGAGTCAAGATGGGTCTCGTCTATCAAAGACCGGGACAGTATTTATACTGCGCCTCAGGACATTGTGGAGGCATTTGCCCGATATTACTCGAAGCTTTATGCAACCCAGACGCAAGCCACGAGACACAAATAGCTCACTACCTTGAGAAGGTTGAGCTCCCATGTTTGGCCGCCGATGAGAGGGATGGGTTCGACGAGGACATCACTCTGGCAGAGGTCACGGAGGCCATTGGTCGACTAAAAGCAGGGAAAACCCCGGGCCCTAATGGCCTTCCGGGGGAATTTTTTAAAGCATATAGTTCCCTACTGGCTCCATACCTACTTAAGATGTTTCTGGCTGCCAAAGAGGAGGGGGTTCTCCCGGCAGATCTTAGGCTGGCGATGGTGGTGGTGATTCCTAAAGAAGGGAAACCCCCGGATGATTGTGGGTCATATCGACCCATTTCGCTTTTGAATATTGAAACTAAGATCCTGTCCACGGTTCTGGCGACACGCCTTGTGTCCGTTATTGCTTCCCTGATACATGGAGACCAAACGGGCTTCATGCCGAAACGTGCCACACGTTACAACCTACGACGAGTAGCCAACTGGATGGATGTGGTCAAGGACCGAGGGGAGGCTCATTTGTTGCTCTCCTTAGACGCGGAAAAGGCGTTTGACACCATCCATTGGCCCTTCATGCGACACACTTTAGAGGAATTTGGCTTCGGCCCGGGATTCCAGGAATGGGTGGCCTTGCTATATAATGCGCCTGAGGCCAGGGTTATGGTCAATGGTGCTCTTTCAGAGATCTGGCCGATTCGGCGGGGGACTAGGCAGGGTTGCCCGCTATCCCCCCTACTATTTGCACTTATTTTGGAACCTCTGGCCTGTGTCGTTAGGGCCTCCCCGGCACTGGGTGGCTTCGTGGATGATGCCCGACAGATAGCGGAGGAACGCATATCGTTATATGCAGATGACATTTTGCTGTATATGACGAATCCGACGGAGACGCTCCCTCAAATCCTGCGAATAGTCGACGATTATGGGTACCACGTGGGATATAAGATTAACTGGACCAAGTCCACCTTATATCCAGTGGGGGGGATGGTGGAGACTCGGGCTTTACCTAGCTGCTTCCACTGGTCCATGGAGGGATTTACCTACCTTGGTCTTTACATTACTCTGGAGGTACAGTCTGGCTCGCAATATTCGGCGGGTCTTCTCAAACTTCCAGGAAGATGTTAGGAGATGGCGGAGGCTTCCCTTAACCATTATGGGCAGGGCCGCCATGTTTAAAATGGTAACGCTCCCGCAGCTGCTCTATGTATTGCAAAATACTTATATTAAGATTCCAGATCAGATACTTAAGGGCATTGATAGTGAGCTACGCTCCCTCTTCTGGGATGGGGCCCATCCACGTATTGCACTTTCAACATTGCAGCGGAATCGCTATAATGGGGGGTTGGCTCTGCCAGACATTAGGTCATATTATAGAGCGGCTCACCTTATTGCCATTAATGAATGGATTCATGCATCTGGGGATCATCCGACATATAGGCTCGAAAGGCTGCAGTTTAGAGACCGTACCCATCTTCACTATCTTTATGGAGGTAAGGGAAGTAGTAGACTACTCCAGGCGACCCAGAGGACGTTGGAGGCATGGAAGAGTGCAGAGAGACAAATGAAGTGGGACCAAAAGTGCACCAGGGAAACCCCACTGTGGGAGGGGAATAGGCTAAAGGAGATTGGAAAGTTGAGTGGCTTTAGGCATTGGGACCTAACAGGGATCTCAAAAATTGGTGACGTCCTTGAACATGGTGTGTTGGCCTCTTTCCGCACGCTCCAAGCTAGATATCAATTACACGACACTCAGACATATGCATATCTTCGTCTGCAACATGCCTGGGTGGCGGAAGGGTTGGATGGTACGACGTTACCGGAATATGCCCCATTAGACGGTCGTCTTCTTCAAGACGAACTCCCAGCAAAAGCTATTTCCTTTACTTACAAAACTTTACTTAATAACATGCCCGATAGACTGGGTCCACTTTGTGCAAAGTGGGAAAGGGTCACCGGTGGGTTGGAAGACATTAATTGGGAGGCAGCTCTCATGCATCCACGCGAAGTAGCAATCAAGTTGAGGTTACGTCTCATCCAGTACAAAATACTACACCGCACCTATTTTGATAGAGCCAAATTGCACACAATAGGAAGAGCCGCAAGCCCGGAGTGTCTTCGACGTCACACTGAGCCTGGGACGTTTATACATACCCTCTGGGAGTGCACTGAGATACAGGCTTATTGGGGAGTGATTGTGGGGGAACTCAATCATATATTGGAAGCCCAGATAGAATTGGAGCCACGATTTCTCCTGTTGGGAATTCCAACAGAGGTAGACATCCCAAAGCGCAAACTTGTTTTAGCTAACTTGGGGTTGGTAGTAGCCAAACGAGATATAGCTAAATACTGGGGGGCTCCACAAACGCCTACTATTAACGAATGGAGGGCAAGTCTGGATTTATACATGGTTGCGGAACGGGTGACATATAAGGCCCGGGGTTGTCCTAAAAAGTTCCGGAAAATATGGGCCCCATGGATTAAATATTATGGTCTGGAGGTGGAAGGAGATGAAGAGGGCGGGACTCCGTCGTCCGAGAGACCCGGGGCAGAGCCTTGACCGATGTACTGTTTGTTCCAAGTATGTGTAACCATGAGAAATGTACCACTGCCTTTGACCTTACTTTGCACCTAGTCCGCTCGCACTTATGCCTAGATTCAACCGCGATGGTCATTTTGCTATATGCTTACCCTACAGGGCCGATGTGGAATGCTGTGCAATGTGTACTGTGTATTCATGCTTTGTTTTATGTTTGTTTTATGTTTTGTTTTATTTGGAAAATGCAATAAAAAATAAATGTAAAAAAAAAAAAAAAAGTCAGTGTTGTTGAAGGGTGGTAAGGGAAAATCCACCATATTGAGAGAGGAAAATTATACCTGTGTACCTCACAGTGTACCTCCTGACTAGAGCAATTATTCCATTGCCTACACATAATAGTGGAAATTCCAAAACGTACAATGGGTATTGCTGGGGATTTCACTGCGGGATTGAACATTGGCTGTATACTTACAGCCAAAATCTCTCTGCGTGGCTCAAAATTTGCTGATTTACTGGTGCTACACCAAAGAGGCAGACAGGAAGATTTTCATCGCCAGCATGTCATAGGTTCAAACTAAATTGGCAGTAAAAATTACATTATATTTAATATATTATATATAATTATAAATATAATAAAACATATTATATATATAATTATATTTTCAAAAACGCAAAGCGTAAATTAAGTGCCTTACAGTCCCAACAGAGAAATGTTAAACCTCTTTCATAAGGGATATGCAAGTACATTCTGTTGAAGGGAACGAAATGCATTGCAAGATTATTCATCATGGAATAATTTAGGATTCTGATAAGGACTGATGAGTAAAACGAATTGGAACTTTCTTTTGGTACAATTTACAGACTTTACCAATCAAAGAGGTTATAAATTCACATGTTCTTATACAAAAGGAAATGAGCACTGTAATTCAGCATCACAACTTGTGAAAAATGCCCTCCTTTTGATGCCCGGCATTACGTTGTGTGATTTAAGCATGCTTCAAAAATAGGCTGACCTTTATGATGATATACTGAACTGATGTGTGCGCCGTGTAAACATTTTCCATTAGAATCCTCATGTTGCTTGTCACACGTTCACTATGCATTGCAAACTTAAGATAGGTCACTTGGCTGATAATAGAGCCGCAACTCCTGGCTTCACAAAAACTGAGCCATAACCGATACATGGCCTTATCAAGAAACCAACATTTACTTCTGAGCGCCCAGTAAAAAAAAATTCTAAAATGTAGGGAAGGGTTTCTCAAGTGAGAGGTGAACCAAAGACTTAAAGTTTCCAACATGATACAGTAGTGCGAATTTCAGTGGGTACCAAGCCGTATCCCTATAGCCCTCAAACGTTCACTCTGCAAAGGGACTAAAACATTTTAAGCGCACTGATACGAAATTTTAAACAAGTGCTCCCTAGATTTAATTTTGTTATTAATTTTGTATTTGTTATTGATTTTTAGAAAGATAAAAAACAGGAGAGTAATTTCATTTTTTTTCTGTGCAGAAGCAAACAGTGGATGGAATATACTATGAAAGTGCTGATTTGACCTATTTTCTTTTGTGAAGATAGAATAACTTTTTTTTGTTAATATATTATTCTTCCTGCCTCTCTCAAAATTCCCTAGTCTGGCAAGCTTGGCTGGATTAAACAATTGGATCTTGTGTTCTGAACTTCCTCTCTTAAAGACAGACTTGTCATTACGTCCTTTTCCAGGCTTCCAAGCTAAATGCCAAAAGGGGAAAAGGTTGCTAGACCCAGGAGGGCAATAAACATCAAAGCAGCCTGTTAAACCAGAGGACAGTGCCTCATCAACCTCTACACATTTTGCTGGACTCGCATCACACTGTACCACACTCATACTCTACTATACATCAACATCTCATCTAAAACAACCAGTGGCACCTTATAATACGTACAAAAACACAGTAGGACAAGACATTTTTCCAAACCTCATTTCAACACCCATCACTGTTTCATTGCACACCAAAAGCAAAGACCATCCTTTACACCACACAGGTCCACACCCCTTGCGACCACAAATTAACCCAACTCACAAGAGCAAAAAGCACAACTGACTGTGTAGCACAACTTACTCCACATCACATACAGTAGCAATATATTACACATGCCCAACATCCTACCAAAGGCTCATATCCACCAAGCCATACAAAATAAATTTCACCACACCCTTCAATACCTCACTGCACAAAAAATCCCTTTACACCACACCATCCTGCATCATAAGAAAACTCCTGAGAGGCTTTTGCAAGAAGAATTTGCATTTCTGGGATGGCTGCACATTTCCTTTGTTAAATTCACCTGGAACGGACCTCCTGCTTATAGTTTCTGGATTACCACTGTAAAGTCAATGTTTCTAGATTACCATTGTAAGGCCAAAGTGTCTAACCTGAGACTTTTGTTAGCAGAGATAATCTGTAACCCGTCGACCCACCTTATTCAATCATTTGAGTGTAACCAGCTCAGGCATTCCCTGTTAGGGGCAGATGCTGCCAAGGGCAGCATCTATTGATCCGGTTCAGTATGAATGGGACCTAGCCGACCTGCTAATAACACCAACACACAGGCCATCTCAAAGCATACAGAGCTGCAAAGTAATTAGGTCAAGATATTTTATCAATGTTATACAATCCCAGTCATATGCTGTAAACTGTGAGCCAAACTCTTGTGACTACTCTCCATAAGTACCCCACCAGCAGGCAGCACTAGTCAATAAGATACCCTACATAAACACAACTGAGCAGATTACATACATCTCGCATACATCCAACAAAGCATACAAATGCCATGCCTCCGGCAATCATACTGTCCCTACAGCACATGCCACACCTAAAAACCGCTAGGTAAAGAACATTGCACCAACATTAAGAGACGCCAGTCACACCTCAGCAAAGTTATTCACTCACAGGTCAATAAATAAGAACAATCATCTCAAACCCAATCATCTAATTTGACCATTTATGATTCTCCTACAACTGAACTGCATGCTCGACCTTCACATTACACACTGGACACAACATAGTCTTAGGGATTGGCAAGAAAACATACCTTTGCACTGTATGAGTGATCGACATCAGGTGGATCCAGAACTGCTACATTTTTCTCTAAGGGATCAACTTCTCGGTTCATGACATAGAAATTACAGTAATTTCCCATCTGAAATGGCCTTAAAATAGGAAATGCATCCACCCATGTAAACCGGGTAGCAAAAAAGTCACTGGGAATGTATAAATTCTGATAGCGTCTTCTCAGTTCCATCATATCACAATTTGTACTGTAAAGAGAGAAAATGATACCATATAATCACATTATGCAAGAAAATTATGAAAATAAATTGCAGCATCTGATTTACTTTTTCATGTATTTACACATCTTAATTTGTAAAAGACGTTCAAAGACATGTAAAAAAAAACAAAAAAAAACTTTGCAAGCCATCATCTACCCAGCAAATTACTGTAATGAGTGCTGCACCCCCATGCCCACAGTCCTCATTCTAATAAAATACAGAAGCATCCTGCCTCACAAAAGGAAAATGAAAAACCTTTGTACATTTGCAGAGCATGAGTCGCATATACTAAAGAAATGATATGATCTGAAACCTAGAAACTTGTAGTCAAGCCCATACTTAAAGTTGCCCGTGAAACAAATCTGTCAGTTTGCCAAAACAAAAAAGACAAGACACCGTACTACTACCTTTTTTATAACCAAAATATTAAAATTAAAGGGGAAAATATGTGCCTTAAGGTACCTTTTTGTTGTTAATGGACTCTGGCTATCACAAACCTGTGATTTCATTGGGTGAGGCTGCAAACTTGGGTTATGAAAGGAGGCTTCCTTCATGCCAAAGGCATAAAGCAAGTTGCTCAGTTGAAGTACCAAACTTGTTTGGACCAGGGGTACATTTTGAATAAGGCCTTGGGAAGAGACTGACTAGGTGCAGATAAAAAAAAAAATATGCAGGCTACCCCATTTTGCCTGTGCTATCAATTTGATTGTACTATCAGCCCAATGAAGACCACCCTGGTATGGGTATACATATTTATTGCCTTTGTCATGACTACTCCCACCTTGGATTAGTTCACCCTATCAGCAGCAGACAGGGAAAAGATTACGAAGGCAAGTCCAGGGCTTTCTCCTGGTTCTCCTTGGTCAAAAAACATAACAATATCTATACTAAAGCTCTCAAAGTCATGCTAAGAGTGGCCCTCTCCATCAGATCCAAGTAAGAGGAAATTATTATTAGAGTCTTGCTGGATTCTACTTTAGGACGAAACCCGAAGTTCTTCCTTTAATCTTTCCAACAGATTCATTTTGCGAGAGTGAATCTAATCTCTAATTCTACTGAAAAGGAAAATGTCACGGCAATGATCTCATTTGTAACCTGCCTTGGAGCATCAAAATTGCAAGAAGCTATCAATTTACTCCCTGTAAGGTTTTACCAGGTTTAAACACATGTACTCGGCTACAGTAATTGTGGATCCTGTGATGGGGCTGAAACAGTTTTCAACAAAAAGTATCCAGCATTGCAATGATGAACCACATGCACTCTTGACGTGACCAGAGTGAGAAACCTTTCCGTTCTAGCTGGATGCTTGTTGTCTGATGGGGGTGAATCTTGCTCCTGCGAAATCTGATTTGCCGAGTCAGTTGCCAACATAAGGTAAGGTATCTGTGCTACGCCTGTAAAAGGGTGCTCACACAATCACCTAGGTGAACAACTAAGCAATGGAGTTAGGGAAAAGGAGAAGATTGCAAAAAAAGGCCACAGGTTTCAGAAAATTCTGATACAGCACCACATATGGATAATAAAGTAGTCATTTTACAAGTTGTAATACACTGCAATTCTGCAACTTACTACAGGACATGAAGGATTTGGACCATGAGGATCGCTTTGAACTTGTTCCTTTTTCAAACTCAGTCAAGAACTTCAGATGTATAACTGGGCAAAAGATAACTCTCCTGGGATGGACAGATGCTACCTAGAAGGAAGCTCTTCTCTGGGAAGCACTCTGTATGCACTCTTCCCCAATGTGGTCCCCAAAACCTTAAACAAAGTTCAGAAATGGACTGGAAGAGGAGGCCGAGTGCAATTCTCCCCTTTTTCATGATTAGGAATCAATGCTACAGAGGAAAAAACTTCTTAGGGATTTTGTCTGTCAAAACAGGGCCAGAGCCATGAGATTATTGATAAGGTAGAGACATAGGTAGTGATGCTGGTTAAAGTATGGACATATGCCCGCGTGGTTGAAAATGTCCAAAACAAGAACACCCAGAGCCAGGTCTATGGTGGCAGCTTTCGCCTTGTTGGAATGAGCCCTAACACCCTCAAGAAGGCCCTTCATGACCAAGGTACAACAGTTTGAAGCAAAGGGCACTATCTTGAATAGGTGATATCCTGGATGGCTTTTCCTTTCTTTGCACTGGTGAACCCAAAATCAGTTGACCATAAGCACAGTACTCCTTAGACGAATACCATTCAGTGATTTGATCAATGAAGACTAATCAGGAAAACAAAGAAAGGTCAAAAGGGCTCAACGTAATCATTAACTTTACCCACTGCAAAGCCTTGCCAGGCCAAAGACAATACAAGCAGAACTTCAGAGAGTTTGGCAAGTGTTCTGTATCATGACTGAACCCTTGATGATTTAACTAGAGTACTATTGGTAGCCATTAAGTGTTTGTGCCTACTCGCATTGGCCACCGACCAGGGCGATATCTGAGCTCTGTATTGAGTGGCTATCTTTTACCGAATATTGCGGAGGGAGATCTTTGTTGAAGCTCCTGCCATTTCACAATATACCTTTAATTTTGTAAGCGAGTGGAATGATTTTCTTCAGAGACTCATTACCTGAAATAAAACAAGCAACATGAAGATTTTATCTTATTGCTGTTGTAGGTCATTGGTAGTGTTTCAGGTTTAGGGTCTACACAGCTGTGCAGAAGTTGTTGCTTAAGTTCTCGGGACATTTTTAAAAAATGTTATCTGTAGGCTAAGAGAAAGTTCCCCTTTTCCATGATTAGAATCAATATCTCTTATGAAAAGCTTGCTATAGATTCTGTCGGCCCAAACAGGACATGAGCAATCAGGTGGTTGGTAAGGTAGGCAACATGAAACAGCATGTGGGAGATTGTCAGTGTTTTTGAAAATGAATGAAGACCACCTGACAGAGAAGGATTATGTTACTTTCCCTATAAGCATCTGTTCTTGGCATGTAGTGCTGTAGATTCACATGCTTTGCATAAGTCCGCCATCTAGTGTTGGACTCAGATGATTACAAGTTGTTTTTGTCCCAAGAAGTTTTCTTCGAGTCACGAGGCTGTGACTTTCCCTCTTGGGAACACTGCGCATGGTCATCAACGCCATCTTCAGATTGTTTTGCTATGGGTAGGTGAGAATGTAAGAATGCTGTTTATGTAAGCAATGATATGTCCACGGGTTAGTATGAAATCATGTGTATGAACTGCAACCTACACAAGAATGTTTTGGGGAGGAGGGATGGCGCATGTGAATCTACAGCACTACATGCCAAGAACAGATGCTTACAGGGTAAGTAACATAATCCGTTCAAAGCATGTGTGCTGTAGATACACATGCTTTGCATAGACTGTAAATCAGTCCGTCTCCCTAGGCAGTGATTAACTTGTGGGGGTTGCAAATGTCTGAAAAAGAGTTTTAAGTACTGCCTGCCCAACATTGGCTTGTTGGCGTGCAAATACATCCACATAAAATATTTTGTGAAGGTGTGGGAAGTAGATCATGTTGCTGCTTTACAAATATCAGCAATAGGAATGTTCCCTGAAACAGCCATAGAAGCTCCAATTTACTAATGGATATGTGCTTTTGGTGGAACAGGTAAAAGTTGTTTAGCCTTTGCATAGCATGTCTTTATGCATTTAACTATCCATCTTGAAATGCCTGATTTAGAAATTGCTTTTCCTAAACGAGGAGTTGCAAAGGCAACAAACAATTGCTTAGTTTTCCTAAATGATTTAGTCCTGTCGATGTAATAAATTAATGCCCTATTTACATCTAAAGTGTGTAATGCCCTTTCGGCAACTTTATCTGGTTGTGGGAAAAACACAGGTAAATCAATGGATTGATTAATATGGAAACTAGAAACTACTTTTGATAGGTATTCAGGGTTAGTTCTAAGCACTATCCTGTCCCTCTGTAGTTGAAAGAAAGGCTCTTCTAGGGTTAACACTTGAATTTTACGGACTCTACTAAGAGAAGTAATAGCAATTAAAAAGGCAAGTTTCCATGAAATATATTGCAAGAATGTAATGGTTCGAAAGGAGGACCCATTAATTTTGTTAGGACAATGTTTAAGTTCCATGCCGCGGCAGGTGAAAGTCTAGGAGGAATTATTCTTTTAAGTCCCTCTATAAAAGCTTTTATAACAGGAATTTTAACCACCGATATGTGTTGTCTATTTTGGAGATATGCTGCAATAGCTTCAAGATGTAATCTTATAGAAGTATATGCTAATCCTGCAGTTTGTAAATGCAATAGGTATAAGATAAGAGTTTGTACTTTTGCCTGAAGAGGGTTAACATTTTGTTTATGACAGAACATAACAAAGCGTTTCCATTTTGCTGCATAGCATTGCCTCTTTAAGAATGTTCATACAGTCGTGAGTCAAATTTAAGTATCCCAACTCTAAGACTTCAGGAGCCAAATTGCAAGATTAATTTCTTTGGACTTAGAATGTCTTAATGTTCCATGGTTCTGCGTCAGAAGGTCTGGGTTCAGGTGAAGCTTCTCGTGTGGGACTAGAGACAGTTCCATGAGTGTTGAGAACCATGGTTGTGGAGTCTATGTGGGAGCTATAAGTACAACAGTGAGAGATGTTTGTCTGAGTTTCCTGACCACTAACGGAAGAAGTGGGAGAGGTGAAAAAACATATGCAAATATCCCTGACCAGTTCATCCATAGAGCATTGCCTTTGGATTGATGGTGGTGATATCTGCTTACGAAGTGTGGGCATTTAGCGTGTTCTTTTGTTGCAAACAGGTCTATCTCTGGGAACCCCCACTGATGAAAGTATGGTTAAAGAACATTGGGGTAAATCGCCCATTCGTGGACTTCTTGTAGTGATATGCTCAGAAAGTCGGCAATCTGATTGCTTGTCCCTGGGACATATTCTGCTAACAGATGAATGTTGTGGTGTATTGCTAACTTCCATATTTTCTGAAAGTGATCATATTGTCTGTTCGAATAAGGACAACTTTGTGCTGTAGGTGAGTTAGGAAGGCTTTGATAGCTAGATGAACAGCTTGCAGCTCTAGGTGGTTGATATGGAGATTCTTGTGTTTGGAATCCCATAGTCCCTGAATAGAAAGGTTGTGCAAATGTGCTCCCCATCCTGTAAGGGAAGCGTCTGTTAGAAATATTTAGGGAACTGGGTCTTGAAATGGCCGCCCCTTGGACAGATTTTGTGGATTCCACCATTGCAGAGAGTGATACGTGTGCCTGTTTACCAACAAGAGATCGTGAAGTTGACCCAGTGACTGAGTCCATTATTGAGAGAGACATTGTTGTAGAGGTCTCATATTTAGTCTGGCATATGGGACTATGTAAATACAAGATGCCATCATGCCCAGAAGTCTGAGAAATGTTTTGGCTGGAATGTGAGTTCCTGTTTGAAATTGTTGAATTAATGTTAGTATGTTGCGTATTCTGTCAGTGTTTGGGGAAGCTAGCACTAGATTTGTGTTGAGCATGGCCCCTAGAAACGCTTGAGTAGTAGCTGGCTGGTGAACCCTAGTTGATGTAGCAAATCTAGGGTCTTTTTAGTGTTTTGTTTGCAAAGTGAGAAAAGGATTAAAAAAAAGAGACAAATTGGGTCCAAAAAGTGGGCTAGGAACAGTACCTAAAGATACGACAAACATGGTGTTCTGGGGCGAGGAGGTCTGAGGATAAGTGTCAAGATATCCCTGCAACTGATCACAGATGGGTCCAATTGAGGCTAAGTAGGTAAGGCACCCGAGCATGGCGGTTTCTGATTCTGCACTCAGAGAGGCAGACCTGTGGAAGCAGCCCAGCCAGGCCCGAGGGCGGCTTGTGGGGCTTGCCCGGTGTGCCTCCCAAGATGATTCCACTTACCTCATTTTTTTTATTTTTTATTTCTTTATTAAATTTTAACCAACCAGTACAGAGGTGCATATCTCATTATCTGCATATTACGCCATGTCATATTACATTCTAGTAGAGCCAAAAACAACAATCTGTACCATTTTCAGCACTTCACATTAGAGCAGAGGTCTTCAAACTGTGGGGCCCGACCCCCAGGGGGGTCGTGGAGTCCTAGGAAGGGGGTCGCAGATTCCCCAGCTTCACTTGTCCCTGTAAAAAGACAGCTGTTGCTAATTGAGATCGTTATCAGCTGCTTGCCTGAATGAAAGGCAAATGTGCCTTATCTGGTAATCTGCAAGTGTAAAGGATGCTTGGGGGCAGTTCTGGCTCTTTGTGAAGACAAAGATGTGTGTTTTTTTGAGTGGAAGTGCAAAGAGTTCACTACTGGGCTGGGAAGTTCTTGCTTTTAATTTTAATTGCATTTACACAGCCCTTAGTGCCCCTAAAGAGGTGTTGAAGGGACAGTTATGTAAAAAAAGAAAACTGCATTACATACGCTCTGGTATTATTAAAACCTACATTTTGAAAGCACCATTTTATTGTAAAACTATGCGCACGTTTTGCAGCATTCTATCTTACCCTGTGTGTAATGCAAGTATAAAAAATTGACTTACATATTCACAGTGCTTTCTGTCACAGGCTGTGACTTTGTAGCACTAAAAATACACATCACTATTCTCCACTGCACCAATCAAGATTTAATTCTGTGGTTCTCTGGTTACACACAGACCTCTGCAGTGCATTAACTAATAGAGGTTTCATAATGTACTACAGTGAATTTCCCACTGAGCAATAACTTTTTTACATTTATTTTTCATTTACGCTGCCCATTATTTTATATGTAGATACCTGAAGGTGAAAGACCTAAAAAACGTACAGAATATTTTGGGCTTATTTATGAGAGGCTTGCATCGCCAGAGCATCACTTTTTTTGAAGCTCCGGTGGCGCAAGCGTCTCAACCATACCTATGAGGCAGTGCAAAGTCACCCTGCATGGCTTTGCATTGCCTCATAGATATGGAGTAAGACATAGCAGCGCAAGTCACTGCGTTGCCTAACTCTGCGCAAAGCCCATAGATTTTGATGCTGCCCCATATTTTCAAAACCACATAAAACTGGGGCAGCTCTAAAAACTGACGCCTCTCCAGTGGAGGCGTAACGAGGAGAAATGTTTTAATTTCTCCTCGTTTTTTCCTCTTTCCACGTGTGCTGCATACTGCAGCTCTCATAGAAATAGGAAATCGCCCCTCAGGATTGTTTTGGTGAAGGAAGGTGCCTCTTCCCGTACAAAAAGATTCTGCCTACGTTGGTGCTAGGCAGCAATTTGTGAAGGGAAAAGGACTGGAATGCACCGTATTTCATAATTACAGTGCATTCCTGCCCTGGGGGCTGTTAGAAATGGGGGTCTTTAGTTGGCAATGGCTTGCACCTTTTGTCCAAGTAGGGACCCTTCCTTCTAATCAGGGTAACTACTAAAATAACCCCTGCTCACCCCCTTGGTAGCTTGGCACGATCAGTCAGGCTTATTTCAGAGGCAGTGTGTAAAGGATTTGCACATAACCAACAGCAATACATTGAAAACACCACAAAAGGACACCACACCAGTTTAGAAAAATATCCAATACTTTATATATTCAAAACAAGACTAAAACGATAAAAATCCAACATACAGTACTTAAAAATCTGCACTTTGTGGGGAGCTGGCGTCGGTCGGTCCGGACTGCGGTGTGGGACGGAGCAGTGTGTCGCAAGACTTACGAGCAGTGCCCCCAAGCCACGGTGCGGTCCCGGTTGTCGAAGTCAGTGACGGCGTTGGTGAGACCAGGGCGGCGAAGTGAAGCGAGGCGTTGCGGAGTGCGGTGCCCACCGGTCCCGGTGCAAGCAGCAGCTCAGCGGCCGTCATCAGTGAGACCAGGGTTGCGGTGTGAGATGCAGCGGTGCCCTCTGCTGTGCCTTCAGGGCACGGAGCCAACGACAGAGTCAGTGACGGAGTCGGTTGCTTTCCCCCCTCTGTGTCAACTGAAACCACAGTTCCAGAGGCGGTACCCAGAGGTCAGTGAAGTCTTTGCGGTCCCTGAGACTTCAGAACAGTAGGCAACAAGTAAAGAAAGTTCAGTCCAGTCCTTTCACTGCCCAAGGCAGAAGCAGCAACTGCAGGCCAAAGCAACAACACAGTAAAGTTGCAGTACTCCTCTTGGCAGTTCTTCCAGCTCTTCTTCTTGGCAGGTTCCTTGATTCCAGCGAGTTCTAAAGTTCTAGGGTCTGGACCCCAATATTTATACTTAGTTTCTCTGTGTGCTTTTGGGCAGAGAGTGCCTGTGCCCAGCCCAAACCAGTTATATCCTCTCTGGCCCAGCTTCCTGGCAGGAGGTGGAGACAGCATTGTCCAAGGCAGACCAGGCCCATTCAGGTGCAGGGAAATCTTCTCCCACTACTATAAATACAGCCCAGGTCTATTCAGCCCAGCCCTGACTCATCCAGGAAAGGCAGGACACCTTGACCCCCCCAGTGGCTGTCTGATGAGAATGCACATCCCCAGCCCCTGTCACTCCAAAGCCAGACAGTCAATCCACAAACTCAGCAGAGGCACACAGGATGGCTAAGCAAGAAAATACCTACTTTCTAAAAGTGGTATTTTCAAACACAGAACATAAAAATCATCTTTACTAAAAGATGCATTTTTATATTCTGAGTTCAGGCATGCTAAACCCCATTTCTCTATCTTGTCCCAATTGGAAGATATGCTTATAAGATGTTATAATCAAACTCCCATTTTATCCTATGGGACAGATAGCCTTTCCATAATGAAAAATGAAACACACTGTAATTCACTACCAGGACATGTCACACACACCAGTACATGTCCTACCTTTAATATACACGGCACCCTGCCCACATGGGTACCTTGGGCCTACCTTAGGGGTGACTTACATGTAAGAAAAGTGAATATTAGGGCTTGGCAAGTGGGTGCACTTGCCAGGTCGACATGGCAGTTATAAACCGCGCAGACACTGCAGTGGCAGGTCTGATAACACTTTTCAGGGCTGCATGGGTGAGTGACACAATCAGTACTGCAGGCCCACCAGCAGCATTTGATTTACAGGCCCTGGCACCCTCAGTGCACTTTACTAGGAACATACTAGTAAGTCAAACATGCCAATCATGGAAACACCAATCCATAATACAATTTACAATAGGAGCACTTTAACACTGAATAGCAGTGAGAAAGTGCGCAGAGACACTGAATCAGCAAAAACAGAGTCAAAACTAGGAGTCAGAAAGGAAGAAAACAGGGGAAACATGCCAAAAGATGCCAGGTCTAATAGGGGCATTTATGGTTGTCGATAGATGTTGATGATGAGGAGAACCAGTTTCTAGAAAATTTCGTCAGAAGGGGTCCTTACGCTTAAAAAGGTTTGACAAGGGGGTCCCGACATCAAAAAGTTTGAAGACCACTGCATTAGAGGGACTTGCACATTAGCTATCTTAAACTCCCTTCAGAAGACCCCATCCGTTCCTCTCACCCGGGTCCCTGATGATCAGCCATCAATCTGAAGTTCCATATCGTGCAAAGTAATAATCACCACGATGCGGGAGGGGGGGGGAAGGGCAACACCGTCGTCCCCCTGCTCCACCCATGGGGGAAGTCATCGTTGTCTTCATGTCGCGTAGAGTCTCAGTCTGACCCTACAGCGCCGTACAGAGTGCTAATCGCCTATCTTATATTACTTGAGTCTGTCCCATCCGCTAAGTATCCCTGAAGGGGAGCCCAGATATCCCTTGGGCGTGAGGTCAGGGGCAGGAGTACTGTGTACGTGGTAAGTTGTTCCTGACAGTGTATGAAATCATTTAACCAATCCTTAAATTTGGGAGCCCTCCCTCTGCACCATCGGCATGCAACTTTAAGCTTCGCCAGCAGCAGCCCTAGAGAAAGGAATTTTCTATGTGTATCAGGAAGTTCCTTTGTATAGCCTAGCAACGCTATGAGTGGAGTGAGAGCAATAGGGGAGCCTACCATCTTATCCAGTGCCATCTCCACGTCTAGCCAGAATTGACGTACCTCACTGCACTGCCTGGCCAAATGCAGGAACCCCTCCAGTCTGCACCTATCGCATCGATCGTCTGATCTCAAATTATACCTATACAGTTTTGCCGGTGTATAGTACACGCGGTGTTGGAATTTGAAGTGAATGATGCGCAACCTGCTGCTAGCAGTTATCATGCCCGTCTGTGTGAAACAGTACAGCCATTGCCCATCCGTAAGAGGTTCGTTCAGTTCCGGACCCCAGCTAAGTCTAGAACTCGCCCGTGAGTCTGGCCTCTCTGCAATGGCGGCTCGGTAAAGCCTAGAGACTGCGTATGCCGGGTTCGGTGATTTCAGGAGAGTGTGCAATGTTGTAAGTGTGGGGGGCTCATGGGGAAAGCTGGTTGTAGCAGCGCGGACATCCTGGCGTAGTCTAAGGTACAAAACAATTTCCAGTGGCATAGGGGAGCCTTCACTAAATAGGGCACTGCAATCTTTAAACTGTCCGTCATGATATAGGTCTCCCCAGGTATTGAGTCTCCGTTTACTCAGCATGGTGCGACATAACCCCTCGTGGGTGACAGGGAGTAAATGGTGAAACTGCAGTGGCATCAGAGGGGAATAGAGTAGTGGTTTTGTAGCCGCTGTGTCAGTCTCCCCCACGCATTATTAGTACAGGCCACAGTGGAGTGAGCAGCGCCTCCACCCTGGATTCTAGCTCCCAGGTAAGAAGATGGGGGCATGGGAGACTTGTATCCTTGCTCAATGGCTAAGTGGGGCATATACGGAGGTGGATTGAGCCAATAGGTTGCATAGTGAGCCTGTGCGCAGAGATAATAGAGCTCCATATCAGACGCCTCAAAGCCCCCAAGCGCAAATGGAAGGGTAAGCGTCTTCCAGGTGACTCTGGGTTGTTTGCCCCCCCAAGCCAAGCAAAGTAGCTGCGTTTGCAGCGTTTGAAAGAACGGTCTCCCGGGGGGGTATGGTATGTTGAGGAACAAATAAAGACGCTTCGGAAGGATTACCATTTTTATAAGGGAGATCCAGCCCGCCAATGACAGTGGGAGTGTTATCCATCGTGATATTGAAGTGGCAATAGAGGTTATGGCAGTGCCATAATTGGCTTGCAATGTCTCCTCCCTATCCCTCGAGATCGTCACACCCAGATATTTCATCTCTGTTTCACACCACTGCAGGGGATACTCCATTGAGAATTTAAGTGTCTGCGGGGTGAGAGGAAACATCTGTGATTTACTCCAGTTAATTTCAATCCCCTAATAGGCTCCACATCGAATTATCTCCCTAAGAACCGGATTTAGGCTGATATGTGGGTCGCGAAGGTAGAGCGTAATATCGTCGGCATATAGCGATATTAATAGATGTCGGGACGGGTATCTTAATGCAAACTCCCTATGCTTTTGTCACAGCGTAGCTGCCAAGGGCTCTATTGCAAGAGTGATAAGGGACACCCATGCCTAGTGCCTTCTGAAATGGGGAAAGAGCGAGATTTGCTACCATAGATCTGTATAGCGGCTCGCGGTTTGCTATAGAGGAGGGCAATCCAGGATAGAAACGCAGCAGGGAACCCCATCCTCCCCAACACCGCAAACATGTAATCACATTCCAGCGAATCAAATGCTTTGGTGGCATCCAAAACACTGCCACCGCAGCAAGGTCAGGGTCGATATCTTGAATCATGGTAAAAACAGTGCGCAAGTTATGGGAAGTAGCACGTCCTGGCACAAATCCCGCTTGGTCTGGCAGGACCAGGCCTTCCAATTGGAGGCTCAGTCGGTTGACCAGTATCTTTGCGTCACAGTTGATTATAGATAGAGGCCTGTGGCCTCACACGCTGTGGCTGGTTTACCCGGCTTGAGTATGGTGAGGATTGAAGCTTCACGCATGGTCAGGGGGAGAGTCCCCAGATCTCTCGCCTCATCATAGACTGCTTTTAAAATGGGAACCAGGGCTGCAGCATAGCATTTATAGAATCGGCAGGTAGGCCATCAGGCCCAGGGGCCCTCCCAGATCTAAGTTGCATAATATCCACTCGGATAACCTCCTCCTCAATATCCGCTGCGAGGAATTCTCTCTGCGCATCGTTCAGCCAGGCAAGCGCTGTTTCTTCGAAGTAGCTATTAATCTCTTTGCCACTTGTCTTACGAGTAGTGTATACGGAAGAGTAAAATTCAAAGAAGGTATCAAGGATACCTTCAGTGTCTCGCCTTATTGAGACATCCGCGTTTTCAACTGCTACTATATATTTAGAGAATCTGGGGACACGTACCCCTTCCGCCAAGGCCCTCCCCGGCCGCTCCCCCCCCTCCGTCCCCGCGAGCGCGATGGTATTTTGATCGGAAGAGGTCCTCTCGGTCCGCTGTCTCCCGGTATTCAGTTATCAATTCACGGAGGCGGGCCTTTTGCTGACCTGTCAGTGTGTCTGGTGCGCTTGTGTCAAGGGCTTTAATGTCAATTTCTATCCGCTGAAGCTGCCTTCGGATGTCCTGTAGGATCCCTCCCCCCTTTGAAATGCAAATGCAGCGCATTGTGACTTTAAAGGCCTCCCATATCGAGCTAGTGTGGAGACCGATTCTAGATTCCTTGTGAAGTCGCGTATTTCCTGAAGTAATTCTGTACGAAAGCATTCATCCAGGACAGCAGTGGGCTGAAGTCTCCAGGACCGATAGGGTAGCCCCTCGCACGGAGGCCTCAGCTTCTGCAGCACAGGGGAGTGGTCCGAATATCTCCATGCCAGGTGCGTTGCATCAACCATCCAGGGGCCCAGCCCCCGCAACGTCAGCCAATAATCAATGCGGGACCAACTAGAATGTACACTACAGTGAAAGTTGCCCTCCCGAACCGATGGATGCAACACTCTCCATGCATCTAATAACTGGTATTCTGGCATAAGTTCCACTAGACATCTACCTGCCTTAGCTTGTGGGCCCGAGACATGATGGGAGCGTTCTATGTTTGGGTCAAGTGTGGTGTTGAAGTCCCCTCCCCATATTAAGTGCGTAGAGCCAATATCTAGAATAAGCCCCATAGTTTACTAAAGAAGGTAGGGTCGTCAATATTAGGCCCACAACAATTCACAAGGGTGAAAGAGTGTGTGGCTAAGTGCCCCCACATGATGCAGTATCGCCCTTAGGGGTCTTGCAGAGTGCCAGAAGGGTGGTATTGGACATTAGATTTCAGTAAAATAGCAGTCCCCTGAGCATAGGTGGAATAGGAGGCAAAGCACCTGTGGGCAGCCCATTTCGCAGCAAATGTGGCAGGTATCCCAGGGTCGAAGTGTGTCTCTTGTAGCATAGCTATTTGTAGGTTGTGCCTATCCAGCTATCCTAAGATTTGCCTGCGCTTTCGAGGGTCCCTGACACCGCTCACATTCCATGTTAGTAGGGTAAGGGGGGGGGTAGTTCAGAGGGGCAAAGGTGACCTCCCGGGGAGTGATCTGTTGTTGCCTAGCCTCTGTAATCATTTGTTATTCCTTATATGGCCTATGTGTTGTATGATGGGGATTAGCATATATGCAGTGGTAGTCAAAGATATAACAACTTACAAACCTCTCACTTCTTGAAACCCTATCCCACCCCCCTCCCACACCAGCAACCCAACTACGCTGGTGAACATGTGCCCTTAATGCAACCCGGCAAAATTTAAACAAAAAGGAAAGTCAGTTCAAATAGCTGATAGGAGAATACTGCAATGCACGCGAAGTGCCGATGGAAATAGTAGTAGAAAAGGAGGAAAGGGAAAGGAGGAAGAGAAGTAGGGATGAGATATGTGGGAAGGGGAAGAAAAGAGGGGGGAAAGACGAAAGGAAAGAGGGGAAATACAGCAGTGAAGACATTAAGCAAGTATGCCATACTAATGGGGAAATTCCCTCTGGGGGGTACACCCCAGAGCTCCTGGCGGTTCTCCTCGTAAGTACGAGGGTGCCCGAGATTCAAAGAATTAGCAGAAACTGCCCACAGTTTTTTCCCCCCCCCCATAGCCGGCTAGCTTGTGTGCAGGATACGCTGCAAGTCTTTGATAAGGAGAAAATCTGCTAGCATGATTCAATTTTCTTGGTGGCTTTCAAGGAAGGAGCGCCACGACAATGTGGTTTCGCGGAAAGGAATATTGTCCAGTGTGTGCCCGTGTTTTCCACTAGAGTGTCTTACTGAAGAGGTGTCTTTAAGTAATGAGAGGAGAGCATAAGGATACAAAAGGCCCAGAAGCAGCCATGTCAGAGACCATCCGTTTAATGGCAATGCAGCACACAGTTATGGGCTGTCCAATCCATGGATTCTCAAGGAACGGCAGATGCTCCCCTTAACCTGGCTCTGACAGAGGAGAGGCTGGGCAGGGGCTACAGCTATTATCTTCTTTCTGAGCCTCTCGTTGGCCCATCCGCTTCAGGAAGTCTTGAGCCTGTTGCGGCGTGGTGAAAAATATATGCTTTTCCCGGTAGGTGATGCGTAGTTTTGCTGGATATAACATGGCGTACGGGATGTTGGCCTACCGGAATTTGCCTTTTACCTGGAGGAACTTCTTGCGAGCTTCCTGGACCGTTATTGTGAAGTCTGGATAGATGGAGATGGAATTGCTGCCATAGGTCAGCATGCCCTTTTCCCGTGCCAGCCGCAGCACTGTATCCCGGTCCTGGTAGTTAAGCAGTCTAGCAATTATGGGCCGGGGAGGGGCACCAGGAGGAGACCTTGCGGCAAGCGCCCGGTGTGCTCCTTCCACCACCAGTTGCTTGGAGAAAGAAGCGGCCCCAAAAAGATCTACCAGCATGGCCTCCACATAATCTTCCATACGGTCTATGTTTGTAGACTCCGGGACTCCCAGGACGCGGACGTTGATTCGGCGCGAGCGCGCCTCTAAATCTTCAATTTTGGCCGAAATGATCTTTAGCAGGCACTCGATATCATGCAGTTTCTCTCCCTTAGTCGTAGCCTCATCTTCCACACAGGAGATTCTCTGCTCTGCCTCGATGATGCGTCATTCATGCTTCTCGAGCCGCTGCGTGATCTAATCCATCCGCATGCTCATGGAATCCATCTTGGACTCGATTGATGTAAGGCTTTGATTCATTGTAAGCAATAGTGATTTCACGTCTGCATCTTCCGGTGGTGCAGTTGAGTGCTGGCTGTCGGACATGATAGTGTCCGTATCTCCGGGGGAGTTTCATGCCGACCTGTGGGCTTCAAAAAGCAGCTTGGCCTGCTTTGGGTCAGTTTTGCCCATGGTGCTCGGGGCGTAACTGCGTCACCTGAGAAGTCCGCCGCCTCAGCACCAGTTGTAGGGTCCAGCTAGCGCAGTCCTCTACCACGGTCCCTGCTGTTCTAGGCAGGATGATGTGGGGAGGAGTATACAGTGGGGGTTCTCCAGGTGGCCTCAGAGTCCTCCGTCACCCCCTTTCTCCGCCCATAGTGGGAAAGCGTGTAATTGGCACCCAACAGCAGCAATTCGCTTATTCCTAGGCGCGTTAGTATAGGCACTGGCAGGGTACAGGAGCCGGGACTTTACCAGGCCCGCTCGCAGCAGCAGGTCTCAGCCCCCGCACGTCGGCAGCCACTACTCCTTTCTGAAGGCCTCCACCGGTGCCGCAGGTCTCCACCTTGCAGGCTGACCGCCCAGCAGAAAGGCCCCAGTTTGTAATGCAGGGGCCATGGCTGCCCACTGCAGGGGCGAGGAAGCAGGCCTGTTCCGTAGCTTCCTTCAACGGGAGTGTATCCAGTCAGGAGGGGGGGGATGTCCCCCACACGCAATGTATGAGAGGTAGGCCAGTCAAACAGGGCACTGATGTAGCGGTAATTTCACGGTAATTTCTCAATGCAAAACCTCATTTACCTCTATTTACCGCTGTAAAGATGTTGGGCCCTTGACACCATGTATTACCTTCAGGAGACTTTATATAAACATGAAAAATCAAAAATGCAATTAATATTTAAGCCAATAGAGTTGTGAGTATTTTAAAGGGTTTTATTTTCTAGTCAAAAGTTAAGTTTCTCTGACTCTTTATTCATTAGTCAAATATCAATCAGGTTACAGAATTGAAAAAATAGGAAAAATAGCATTAATACAGAACATATTACAGTCTATAGATGTTTGATGAATTTGTAAATTGGGATACCTTTTTATCTGCTCTGTATATAGCATTTTTAGAATATAATTTTTTAATGTTTTTTAAGGTTTTATGTACCAATGTCTTGCAATGAACTGTGCTTTTATGACTCTTAGCTGTCGAATAAAGTATCTTTGACTTGACTTGACTTGATATTACAGTCTGCATACGAGGCATTCCATGTAGGAAGAAAAATGTGGCGCAAAATTGTCAGTCAGAAACTCTTAAAGAGTTTCTAAGAAAAGAGTGAGTCTTGCAAGGCTAATCAATAATTAATAATGGCAAAAATCTCCCATAAAGAGAAATAAATGCATAGGACAAATACATCTTTTCAAAAGCAGTTAGTCAAAGCATGAAATTTAAAGCTTAGCACCTAAAATCTAAACCTATTCTGATCCTCTCAGCTCTCTCTCTCTGCCTCGCTGTGCTGGTCTGTCTCTGGAGCTGAAAAATAGCCCCCACAGACGCAGCCCCTCCTTCTCTCTCCTCCCCGTCTCTGTGTCCAGCACAGAAGCGGGGCCTGGCCCTCAGGAAAAAATGAGCAAAAAGCCACCCCTCCCACTTGTAAGCCATATTTCAAGCAAAAGTCCACGTGCTTGGTCCTTGTAGCTGGTCCAATCAGAACTCCAAGACACATCGTCTCCCCATGGGCTGACTGGATACGTCATTAATCAGGCGTGTTCCTCATTACATGACTTCACATCCTTTTACATTTTAAAAACAATTACATTTTTCTGTAACAAAAAGTATTAATTGTGAGTTTTTCTCTTCACTCCACTGTTTAAACAGGCTACAAAAAAAATAAAAAAATAAAAATATATGCAACATAGTGAAGGTCGAAGAGACGGAAACAGGAGGGCGTGATTTATTAACAAAGCCCTTTCATTGAAAGTTGGTAGGGAAGAGGAGCACATTCCATTCTAATCTTCAAGGGCAAAAACTGCAGTAAGCTGAGTCTACTAAAGCAAACTGAAATCACGTGGTTTTCTACACCGCAAAAATGCGTGTTAATTCAGCACAAATATGCTAGTTCAAGATACTTTTTCTAAATTAATCTAAATTAAATATATATTTCTATAATGAGGTTAAATCTAAACTACACATTAAAACAACCATGATTAATTAAATGAGCATTGTTTTACATGATTTCATTTGCAGGCCTCTTTCATGTTTTCATTTGCATGCACCAAAATCTGCGTGCCATTTTAGAAATGCTGTCTGCAGCTTTTTGTCATATAATAATGCATACATTTTATAAGTGAAATCTGAGCTCCATCAGCACCTTCAGCGGCTCCACAGCAGTCCCCCGCTCACACAAGGCACCGCCAGCAATCCAGCAGCAGGGCCGGCCGGCAGACCGCTCCCGCCACTCACCAGGTATTTCCTTCTGGCTTTGTCTTCACGCCGTCGGCGTGTAGGCCTCCAGTATCACGGGGGAGGCAGCCTCACCGCAGCAGGCAGCGCAGCATCTCCACCCGGGCGCCACCACTCCCTCTCCTCGAGCTGCACAGCCATGACTCTCCCACCCGCCGCATCAGCCGCAAGGGCCAAAACGAGCGGTATGTAATCTGCAGCGATTCTCCCTCTGTAGTGAGCGGCCCTCCCCGTCCGATCCATCGTGTCGTAGGGCACCCCGCAGCTAGATCCAGAGTCGCGGCGGCTGTAAAGCTTCCGCAGCTGCCGTCCAGCGGACGGGTCTCTTGTCAGCCAGGGCACAGACTCACCTCGTCAGGCAGTTCGGCGGTCCCGCCCGGTCAGCACTTCTCTCACCGTAAAGTCGCCTCGCCTAGGTCTCCGCAGCAATATCCCTGGCAAGGGCTGCAGCAGGGTGTAAAGTGTTTCAGCGAGTCTAACAGTTCTCTGCAGCTCGCGGTGGGTAGGCCGCCATGTTGTCAGCAGCCATGCTTCTTCATCAGCGGGTCACAGCCGGGTTTGGCAATATTCTGCAGATCTCGTCACCCTCTGTCACTTCAACAGCCTCCGCTCATACACAGCAGGTGACCAGCATTCATTTGCGGGTACTACAGATTGATGCTGCAGTATCCGCAACAGCAGGATGGTGAAGGATAATGTTCTTGGGCGGGAGGAGCCTCACTACAGAGCGGTCATCTTGCTCGCCGGCTCGCTTGCGCCGCTCCCACTTACCTCATATTTTAACACAGCTTGTCCCAGTGCTGCTCTGACCTTACCTCCACCCTCACCTAGAATCAGGCATAACCTGGCAGAACCCTGACAACACCAATTGAGCAGCAGTATTTTTCTAATACCTGGTAGTAGCAGTGGCAACAGTAGTGACAGGGAAAACTGGTGCGGGCCAGGCTGCCACCTCATCTTGACCAACGCACTTAAACGGAGGAAGCAATAAACAATAAAAAACGCGAATACAGGTCGGAAAAGTATTTGTATTTATTGTTAACTGTACAATTAATTAAAGTCATTACAGTAAAAGCAGTCATGTTGCAGCTAAAACAGTAAGTAAAAAAAAAACATTTAAAAATTATTATTAATTTTTTATAATAAAAGAAGTTTGCCGCCCATCCCCAGTTCCACCACAATCAGCCTTCCCCAGGGTTTGTGGATGCGGAGGTAGGGCTTTATGGCAATCCGAAAGCCCACATTGTTCTATGGGGATGGATGACATTGTACAACTGTGGCAGATGTCCATTAACCATGGGTACGTATTCCTGTGTGGCTCTGTCCTGGGGGGGATGCTAGAAGTACGGAGAAGCGTTGATGCAGTTACGAGGCCACCTCGCCGTCGTTCCTTGGATTTGTAATACATTGCTCCAGAGTTTTGTTTCGTTCATTTGCCTTTTTTAAGGCGAGCCTGATGCTGTAGATCAATTTCCCCAGTCTTGCTAGGGTCATTGTGCTAGACTTGGAAAAGCACATAGCTGACGCTTCGCTACAGGATTTTATTCCATAGATGTTACAGATTGGGCGCAGTAGTCTTCTTCGATCGTCATTGAGATTCGGGCAGCAGCATAAAAGGTGCAGCCACGATTCCTTCTTGTATGGGCAAAGTCTGCAATTTGTGGCATCTCCCCTTCGGGCCCATGCCGGATTAAAGTCCACAATTCCTAGAGTGATTAATCGCATGGACAGTATTTTACTTCGGGTTGATGGAGTGAGAGCCTCACTTAGGTAAACCTGGGCTTTGCCTACCATATAGGAGCTATTCAGCGGGTCTAGGTGTGGACTTGAGCGGAGGGATTTGCAATCGAGATCGAATGAAATTTCGCCCACTTGTTTATTTATAGCTCTTTTCCAGGTGATCATTGGAATTTCCAGCCTCGATATGCTCTCTTCCACTATGTTCAATGCCTTGATTGCTTTGTGCAGGGTGATGTGCCAGAGCGTGCGTGGCTCTTCAAAGATGGATCTCAGTTGGTATTTTAATGAATTCGCTGGGGCCCTTAAAATCCTAAGATAAAGTTTTATAAAGTCCCCTGGCACATCAAATCGGGCCTTGCCAAGCCTAATTCCAGCCTTAGCCTTGCATTCCTTGCTGACCTCGGAATTTGGAGCACCGTTTTATAAGCTTTAGATTGTATTGAATTTAAGCTAGCGTGCTGTGACCCGGGGAAAGCAAGGTGGCCATAACTGATTGCTGGTAAAAGTTTCGCTTTTAGAACTTTCAGTATTGGGCCGGCAGTCGGGCTGATCAGGTGGTTGTTTAATTGCTTGAGTAGATGTATCACCATGTTGGCCTTAGTGCTCTGGTGTTTCAAGTGGGCCTTCGCATTTGCCCGTTCCGTCAGCCAGACCCCCAGGTAGTTGTATGACTCTGCTGTATTGATATGCAAGTTGCCCATTTGCCATTGCGCTTTCTTTTTCTGGTGGTAGGTCCCGAAGATGACGACCTTGGTCTTTCCTTGGTTTACTGTCAGGTTATTGATTCTGTTGAAATGATTTAGTGAGGTTAAGGCTCTTTGTAGACCAACCTTTGTATGGTCCATTATGGCTGTATCGTCGGCGTATTGGAGCACCGGCAACCTCAAGTTACCTAGTCTTGGTGCTACTAGGCAGGCTCCTTTTAGGGCGTCCCCCAGATCCGCCGTGTATAGATTAAACAAAATGGGTGCCAGCACACACCCTTGCTTCAGCCCGTTCTCTGTAATTATTTTCGAGGACACTGTGCTGGTACTGGTTTTGACTCTTACCCAGGTGTCCTCATAGAGCGATCTTATTGCCTTCAGTAGGTTTGGAGGAATTCCCCAGTTTTCTAACTTCCACCATAATCTTCTGCGAACAACTTTGTCGAATGCTGTGCTGTAATCCACAAAGCAACAGAAGAGTGGGGGGTGGTTCTTCTGAGTAGCCTGGGCAGATAGATGGGTCAGTGCCAGTACATTATCCATTGTTGATGCCTGTGACCTGAAGCCAGTTTGGTAAGGAGGCATAATACTATTCTCCTCCACCCACTCCTCCAGGTCCTTTAGTAGCAGGCGGGCGTAGGCCTTGGCCTCAAGGTCGAGTAGGGCAATAAGCCTATAATTTGATGGCTTTAGGCGGTCTCCTTTTTTAAAGATAGGGACCAAGATGGAGCCCCTCCAGGCATCAGGCGTTATTGCTGTCTGGAAAGTGTGGTTGTATAGGGGAGTTAATATTGCAGCCCAAAAGTCGGGGGCCTTTTTGAAAACCGGCGCTGGAATCCCGTTTGGCCCAGGGGCCCCATCATTCTTCATGTTCTTGATGGTCTTAATGACCATTTGAGGGTTTAGCTGGGCTGTTACTACACTGTGTGTGGCCGCCGGCAATCTATTACCCTCGGACCGGTTACAATGTCTGGCTTTCGTGTCTTCTGGCGTGATGTCTGATTGCCAGTCTGGGCCATCACCTCCGCGGGCCCCGTCTGAGCTATCTTTGTATGCGGGGGTAGTTGTGTAAAGCTGTTTGACGTAGATCAGCCAGTCCTTTTCTGCTACTCCGTTCTCTCTTGAGATTCCGCTGCTGCTCAGTTGGTTTATGTGTCTCCACAGCTGCGCTGGATTCTTCTGTTTTAGCAGGGAGAAAACTTTGAGCCATTCCCTTTCCCTGATGGCGTTTTTGTGTTCCCATATTTTCTTCCTTAGTGCTGCCCTCAATGAGGCAACCGATGGTCCCTCTGGTAAGCCGCCCCCTCTTTTCTTGTTTGTGAGGGCCTTGCGCAGGAGCCGTTTGCTGTCCTGTATGTCTTTGTTTAGCCCTATCTTGCCCCTTCTTGGTTGCCCATTAAGCCTGGGGGGATATGACTGGGGATTCCCGAGCTTAGCTTGTAGGTCCTCCATGATGTCTTCCCAGGCCTTTATGGGTGAGAGCGCTGAAGACAAATAGCCTTCCTGTTTTTCTTCGAGCCAAGTTTGTAGCGTGTTGCCTGTTTTTTCCGACCATTTGATCCTTCTGAGAGCGCTGTATTTTTCATCCCCTCTTGATGCTCCGATGGTTTGATGATAGAGAGCAGACGGAACTGTCATCTGGAAGACCGCTCTCAATGGCCTGTGGTCGCTTTCCGACCTATCTTCTACTTCGAAGTCATCTAGTCTGACCGCCAGTGCCTCGCTGACCATGATGTAGTCAATTCTTGAGATGTCTCTGAAGATGGGGAGAGGATCCCATGTGTTCAAGTTGGCCTTTTTCAGTGCATGAGTTGAGGTCAATTTATGGTTGCTAATGAAATTGGACAGGGGGGCTGCCCTACCGGATCTCAGGGTAGGGGGTTTGTTTGTGTCCAGATCTCTCAGGTTGAAATCCCCCGCTAGGATAACCTGGTGTGTTTTATATTTGCACAGGAGGTCTTCAAGTTTCCCCAGCAGTCCCTCCAGCTTCTCTTTCATGGTAGGCTGTGCCGGGTTAATGTAACAGTTAATTATTAAGAGAGGCATTGGATATGAATTAAGGTACAGGCCTCTGATGTGTAAGGCTTGCAGTCCAGGTGTGTTTAAGTCAATTGCCGTGGCTTCCAGGTCGCTTTCGTGCTTTATGAAAACTGATAGACCGCCGGCTGGTCGGCCAAATAGATTCTTTTTTATGGCTGGAATGAAGTGTTCGTAGTACCCTACCAGTGGAGTGCTGGACGAGGCCCACGTCTCTTGGAGGCAGAGTATATCGCCTATTTCCAGAAACTTCTTCAAAATTTCATTGCCGCTGATTTTTCTTATCCCTGCTATATTCCAGGAAATTATGGTTAGTTGCTGTTTGTGGGCTGCTCTTCGCCTTGTCGCTCCCCTGGCTAGCTGGAATTCTCTGCCGTTAGGGATGCTGGTGCCCCCCATTTGGAATTCCTGATGGAATAGTAGAAAAGGGACCTGCACTAATGACCCGATGATTATTTTGGCACGAAATCCTGATGTCCATTGGGACCCTTAGGGCGGTGCGAGTAATGCCCGAGCAACCCGGACTATTTGTCCCCTGCAGGATCGACCAAGGGGCCTTTTCCCTGTTGTCTGGTGCCAGGACGTACGGGTATTTTGGATGTGACACCATCTGAACATCGATGCCCCACACTGCAAGTTGTGTGAAGTTGTTCACGATGGCTTGTATTTTTATGTGGTTTAATCCCACCACTGATGAGTCGCCATGTGTGTCCTCCTTCGTACTCAGGAATTTCACCCATTCTATGTCGCCTGTTTGTATTTGTTCTAGGGTGGCCAGATGTTTAAAGAGGCGGAGTATATTACTCCTGTTCAAGATGTCATGCTGCCCGGTGCTGTAATACCTTGGGATGAGGAGTACCTCATGGACCCCTGTTGGTGGGCCGTGGATTGGGGCCACTCTGCCCATGTGAGGTAGGGGCTCTGCCGGCCTTGACCCTGTGCTTTGCCTTCCTAATTTAATCCTAGGCTGTCCTGCTTGGGACCACTTGTTGTGGCCTTGGTTGACCTCGGTGTCGGACTCTTGTCCAGATTCTGGTTGAAGTGGGGACGGATCCATCTGTTCTAGCGCTATTGTAGGCATCTCTGCTTGGGGGCTTGCCTCGCGTACTGCTGAGCTTAGTCTGACTGCTGAATCGTGGCCGCTGGGCTGGTCAGGCCTTGTTAAGGGTTTTTGGGCCATCCCAGTGCGGGAGGTCGGGGAAGTCGGTTGTATTTGCTCTTCCACCAGAAGATGACAGGCCTGGGGCTCCTTTTTGCTCCAGTTTTTGGCAATGAAAATTGGGTAAGGCTGAGGTGAATTGGTATTCCCATGCGGGGGCGGGGTTGTGCTCTTCATCAACTGTTGTCTCCCTCTTATCTTCGTTTTTTTCCGTTGTTTCCTCAGCTTCTTTTTTGCTCGCCTCGATAGCATGGTATCTTGTGCTTCCACTGTACTGGGGATGTGTTCCTGCAAGTCTAGTGCCGGAGCCTCGTCCCCTCCACTGTGCCCCTTGATTACGCTAGATGTCCCTTTGGCCCTTTTGGAGTTGCCCTGATCGTCTGGAGTCTTTGAATCCGGGCCCGCTCGACATCCTACTTGTTGTCTTCTCTCCAGGTGGTTACAGTATGTTAGCGCCATGTCATCTGTGGTGGATGTACTAAATGTCTCCCGGCATCCTTTGACTGTTTCTACTATATTCGTTAGGATCTCAGGGAGGGAGGCCCATTTCTCCATGAGGGTTGAGCAACAGCAGGTGCAGTCGCCCCGACTAGAAGTCATGTACTGGTGGAGCTTGTTATCTAATTCATCCACTCTGGAACTTATGTTGATTAGCCGGGCTGCAATGGCTTGAAGGAGGTCTATTTGAACTTCCATTTTGGATGACTGCCATAGCAGGGCTTTGTTACTGGTATAGCTCATCTCTGACGGGGGAGTTTTCTCCCAGTCCGCGTCCATACTTGCGTTGCAGGGTTTGTTGCCAGTTTTTACATTGACGCCCCCTGGGGGTGTCAGAGGCATCAGCAGATTTGGAGTTAATTCAAGGGTTCTTTCAATCTTCTGGCCCAGATTGTGGAGAAATGCGGCTGTTAGATCCCCTCCCACTGGGGAGTCTGATTCCTCGATGACTAAGTGTGGCCATGTGCTTGTGCGGTTTGCTTCAGGTTCCATGCTCTGGGAGTCTGGACCGTAGGCTGTGGCCCAATGAATTTGCGCTTTCGTCATTAAAGTTGGTACGTCCTTGATTGGAACTGATTCGTGTGGCATGGTGGGTGTAACGTCTCCCCCCATGACTGAAATTTGAGGAGGAATTGGGCACATGGTTAGACCTTTGGGCTGTGTTAGGTCGGGGAGGCCTCGGGCCGCACCCTCCCTTTCCTTCTGTCCACTGGGTTTGTTGCTCAGGAATAGTCCCTCTCCGCAAGTATGCTCCGGGGGTGATCTACCGAGCTCTTTGAAACTGCTGTCTTGTGCCATACTTAGGCCATGGGGTAGAGCGCCAGGAGTTCCCCCCTGGTCATGGTTAGTGTTGGAGATATCCTTTTTCCTCAGAAAGTGCCTTATCGAGCCCATTTGTGCGGCGTCTTGCGGTGATTCCTTTCGGTCGTCTGTAAGTGATTTGCTCCTTGTGGTCCTCGTGGACCCCTTTTTTTGGAGGTGAGCATTGAGAGATTCCTCTGGAGTCATGTGCGCTCGTCCTTTTCTTTTGGGTCCCATGTCTAGGTGGAGTACTGGAATAGCTCCTCCTACTGTGTCTCTGCTCACTTACAGATCTTGCCTGGCTGAGCAAGCGCTCCCTCGTTGGTACAAAGGAGTTGCAGCTATGCTGGGAGAAGAATGGCTTTAAAGGATGTTGATGTGTCTGGCAGTATGCTCTGTGGGCCCCTTGCTCCGGCCGCCTACTAAAGGGCAGCCGCACTTGCCTCCAACAGACACACTGGTCTTTTCCCAATTTTTCCAATTCCCTTTCCAGCGGGTGATTTCTCCCCAAAGCCCAAGGTCCAAGGGTCAAGTGCACACAGCCCACGGTTTTCCCAGTTTTTTGCCTCTCCAAGACCAGTGGTGCGATGGTGTTTTAACTGACAATTTTAGCAGGCAGTGCTGGGGGCTGGCTGGAGTTCTTCAAGAGATTAGCGGCAGATTTTGTTTAACATTTTTTGGGGGAATGAGGTAGAGCGAGTGAGATGGAGCGAGCTTGCGGGCAGAGCCGGAGGGGGGGGGGGGGGTGGGGGGACAGTGGTGAGCGGCGGGCAATTTGCTGGCTAATTGCGTTTTGCTGTGATGGCTACAGGCGTCATATTTTGCCTGCTGCTGTCACTGCCACACACGATGTCCACACGCACTCACCCGGGCTCCGCGGCCCCCCTCCTTCCACGCAGCCTGGATTCCCGAGCTCCCAAGCTGGTGTTTTCGGCGATTTCGGCCGCGATTTCGGCCGCGGTGCGCGGCTCTTCCTGCTCTTCCTGCTCTGCTCCGCACCTGCTGCTTGCAGCTGGTTGCTGGTTGAACCTGGTCGAAAACCTGGACTGGACTTCAGTAGCGGGATCAACTCAACACCTTTCAGTAGTCGTGACTAGCAGACATCTCGGTCGGAAAAGTACTTGCCTTAGGAGGAGATGAATCCAAAAAAAAGAAGGCAAGTAAATCCCACTTGGAAGGTAGCTCTACGATACCAGGACTGAAATCAACATTAAGTTCCTCGAATGTACAAACCAGAGCCTGGTCTGCTAACAATCAGGAGGCTATGACGGATGAAGAGCAAAATCTCTCTCTTTCGCCAATAAAAAGTCCTCCATCTGTCAAAAAGGCACTCAGTTTACAATAAAAGAAGCACAAACTCCAAGTGATCAATCATTCTTTTTCTTTGGTCTACTTCGATCGCCTAATGAAGATCCACACAATCTAAATGCCTGGTCTGCTCAACCAGTGGAGGTTCCATCGAAGGCTCTTTCCCCAGAATCACAAAAAAAAGAAGACAGTGAGAGAGATGTGCTGGGAACGCTTTACGTTACA
The DNA here is from genome assembly GCA_963921515.1 of Calotriton arnoldi. Taxonomy (NCBI): domain Eukaryota; kingdom Metazoa; phylum Chordata; class Amphibia; order Caudata; family Salamandridae; genus Calotriton; species Calotriton arnoldi. Next base: position 1,853,431 of record CAWUFW010001729.1, read on the forward strand.
CAATGATGAGGAAACGACTTCACGCGAATATAGCAGAGTTACGGAATCAGACCCCTGGCTTCGATTATTTCCGACGCTTGACACTACATCAAAAGCTCTTGAATACCAATCCAACAAATTTGACATTCAAATAGCATTATTGGAATCACTAGCACAATTCACTGCCGCCATTGATTCTCGACTTGAGAATATGTACATCACGATAAAAGAGTTATTGCATCAGGCTACAAAAACACCTGAAGTACACAAAAAAATGATAAACAAAACCAATGCTGTACTTGCAGCCCTATCATTGAAAAACTCCAAGAATTTCCAACTATTGTAACTACTTTGGTGGAAGAAATTGAAATTCTCAAGGCGCATCTTCCATCAAATACTGATAACAAGTGCACCATATACAAAACAGCGACAGATGACAAGGAATCGTCAGAACAAAGCTGCTCTCAACCGTTTTTTTCAGAATCACAACTCCAGCGAAAAGACTGTATAATTGCTGAAGTACATTGTAATCAGGATTCCTCCAATAATATCGGATTTGAAATCGATGACTCTTTAGCTGACATTACTAGTCTGGAGTCATCAGAAGTCTTGAACTCATTCAAAAAGGAGACAGCAGACGTTTTGCATTCAATTAATAAGAGTATGACAGTAAACTCTGCATCGGAACCAGATGTCATTTCGAGGAATAAGTGTAAGAAAATAAGGAAACAAAATTTAAAAAAAGGGAAAAAGTCGAAAAATCAAGGAAATTAAAAGTAGTAACTGCAAATTTCTTCCCAATTTTTAAACAAACTATGAGACTTGGAACCAATATAGAACAAAACGATCTAACCATTCATCAAGACTCAAATGGGGGAAGACTGTGATTCCACCGTTCTGCAGCATATCCATTTAAAAGAGATTACAAATGATCATAATCCCAACAAAGTAAAATCAAAATCACTGACTCTTACTACAAATAAGGCCCAGAGTAGAATAAGAGAACAAAAACAACTTGCACCAAGAACTAAGGATTCACGGCAGGAAAGAAACTCTCAGCATATACTTCGACACACCACCTCACCCCATTTTGCTTGGGATAGTGACGTACAACCAATTTCTATTAAATCGTCATTGGAAAGATGACAAAAAAAGGAGAACTTGATCAAGGAATCGCCATACTAGCTTAGTTCAGTCTTCCACAGACAGGGACGTACCAGTAAACAAATGTACCACTTCAGGAATTAACCCTCCAACTGCTACTGATTTAGTTCGTATAAATACAAATCAAGAGATGTTGCGAAGGAAAAATACGAAAACCCTATTCCAACCCCACTATAAATCACGGGGTAGAAATGACATTTTAAGTAGATCTAACATTTTGAAACTACTAGTGACACAGGAAGATCTAAAACACTTGCCATCCACATGTATAGAGGCAATAGAGTTTAAGAGTGGAAATCCGTATGAGGCCACACTAGTAACTTAGTCATCTCCCAAAATCGTAGATCTGATTATATCTAAACGTAGTGTTTTCCTTGATTGGGGAATTAAGATAGCAGAGATAACAGAGGAAAAATACCCGTCAGTTCTCCTATCTACCAATCAAGCAAATTTATGAGACAAATATAAGACTCAAACCAAGACAGTGCAAGCCATGACAATTTCTTTATTGAAGAACGCGAAAGGTGCAGGTAATGTTATCCTTACGCCTACAAGGGACACATTAACAATATCTCTGAATGGACCGCAAGAACGTATCTGTCGAATTTCCAACGTAGATCATTATGACGTATTGGACTGGAATTGGCTTGTCCCTACGCTTAACCAAAATAGAAGATATTGACATGATTTAAATGCTGATACTCTCCACGGAAAAAACAAACCTCAAATTCAATCAAATTTACGTAAACAAAACCAAGCTAACATTAAAGTTTCCAAAGTAAATCAAGTTGCTAAAATAATAAAGTCCATTACCATAGTCTCATGGAACATTGCAGGCACTAAAAAATTGTACACAGATCCTGAACTTGAAAAATCCTTAAAAAGTTTTGGCATCATCATATGTCAGCAAGAGACCATGAATATGGGAGAACAGCCACTAGGAGGATATGCAGAAATATGTATTAGTGCTCAAAAACCAAAGAAAAACGGCCTCCCAAAAGGGGGATTATCAATCTATGTATCCTTAGATAAAAACTTCTCCTCCACTAGCTTGACAACTAACGCAACTTCCATACAAGGAATAATAATAAATAACTGGAATTACGGAAGCATCACAGGCCCAATTATCATCTAAAATATATATATTCATCCCAGCTCAACACAAAAACGAAGAAATATAAAAGTAATCGAATATTTTCTTATGGAATTGGAAACCTCACACTGTGATATTCCACGTATAGTCACTGGTGACTATAATGTAAATCTGGCTAACCATTTAGGGAGAAGTTGTTATAAAAAAAGAACAGACATGAACTGCGATATTCCAATTCAAATTTCCAAATTTGGTTCAGCAAACAAACCAGATCATGCATCACTGCAAACATTGGAGGCACTCGGACTCCGGGCATTAAATGGGCATACCCAAGGTGATATCCCGATGACCGAAACAAGAAAATCTAACAAAACAGACAAGGTATTAGACTACACATTTGTATCTCTAAAACTATTCCATAAGATTCTGTCCTACAAAATAATCGCAAGGTGTGAAAGTGATCACTCCGCGCAGGTCATTAATATAGTAAATTATAATGCAAAGAATCAGACCTATAAACCAATTGGTTTGCAGGACACAGGTAAAAACTGGAAAAGAATCAGATGGAACAAATTGTCAACAACCAGATACCAGACCTGGAAAAGGCGTGGTTCAACAACCAATTGGAATTCAAAAGATCCAATCTTGGCCTGGGGTATGATGCAAGAAGAACTCAAGATTGAATTGACAAAGTACAAGCTTGTAAAAACAATACAAAATCTGTATGGACATTAATAAATCGATTAGATTGAAATCACATGGGGGCAGTCGGTAACAACGTAACAGAAAAATCACGGAAGACTCACATAAGTACCCTATATGACGCCCAAGAGGTGCATACACCTAAGGCTTCAAGAGTTTTACATGAAACACCTCACTCCTTCACCCAAAATGAAATTACAAAAAGGAAAGGGAAAAGTAGAGGTAATGGTGCGCCTGGTCCAAACAGCCTCCCCGGGGCCATATATAAAGAAGACTGAGATTTTTGGAGTTGCCACTTTTATTCCTTGTTTAACTTCTGCCTAGCGACAGAGGCGATTCCTGAAACATGGAGTGGCTCCATTTTTCAGCCACTATATAAGAAAGGTCCTTATTTTTCCCCAGATAGCTACCGCATGATTGCCCTCATGGATACAAATTCCAAAATATTTGCGGGCCTAATATTGACGGATCTGGAAAAATGGGAGGAAAGCAAAAATTCAATCCCATTTAACCAGACAGGTTTTAGATCAAAATCCAGTACAATAGATAACTTTGTAGCACTCACAATGATCATGGATAAATGTGTATCAAAAAATCAACTACTCTACACGTGCTTTGTGGATTTTCCAAAGCCTTTGAATATGTCAACCGAAATCTGTTATGGAAGAAGCTGATTAATTGGGACATCCCTACAAACTTATTGCGTGCAATCCAGCTCTTATACACTAATAACTGGGCCCAGGTCACACTTGGACAAAACAAAGGGCTGACAGATAAAATTTCAATAAAAAGAGGCCTAACGCAAGGCTGCGTTCTGGCGCCAATTCGTTTTAATTTATTTCTGGCGGATCTAAGCACTATTTTAGAGTCAGCCAACTCACATCCTCCAACTCTGGCAAGCACAAAAGTGACCTTGTTACAATATGCGGATGATTTAGTTCTGCTGAACCTAACTGGGATTGGCCTGCAAAGAATATTGAAGCCTCTAGACCTTTATTGCATCGAAAAAGAAATGACTATCAACTTCACAAAAACACAAGTTGTGATTTTTGGCAGGAAAATCAATAAGCAGGGGAGCTGGTCATTAGGCGGGAAGACAATTCTCCGAGGCTCGTCGTATAAATATCTCGCCGTTTGGTTACAAGATCGGCTAACGCATCAATTCCATCAGAATACTTTGAAACCAAAAATTGCCTCCTTAATTTCAGCTTTCCAACAACTATACCGGAAATTTCAAAGTCCAACTTTTCAACTACTACTAGCAGCAATAAAGGCGAAATTTATTCCAACTCTTTGCTATGGTACAGTTTTCCTGGAAAGTTTGGTACCTTTTTTACTCTGTACAAAGTATGGTTTTTTGACTCATGTTTCACCTCCCCCAGAGTGCGTCACCGGCACAGATTCGACTAGAATTTGGTCTAACCAACCAAAAAATGGTTCAAACAGGCTGCCTTATTAAATACATGTCTTTACTAAGGGCTTCTGATGAAACCACACTCCGTGCCCTGCTGTGGGAAGAAATCCAAAATAAAACTCAACTGAATGTAAACACTTGGGCATTGGCTTTCGAAACAGCAAAGGAGCTATGGAATTTGGCCCTACCTCATAACTCCTTTAAGAAAGCCATTAATAAACAAATAAGGAGGTTGTCATGGAATAAAAATAAAGAGGAATTTAGTAAGAGAAGATATGCCTGGACAACTATTGACTCGTACAAACAGCCTCGTCCACAGATGTATTTAACAACATTGTTAAAATAATTTTATAAAATCAAGTTACTTCACCTACAATTTGGTGTATGTCAAACACATGAATATATCCCCAAATGGCAACTGAAACCACAGGATACCAAGTGCAGATTATGTCAAAGATATGAGGAAAGCCTAACACATATTTTATCAATCTGTCCAATATTACTACCTGAACGTAAGATTTTATTGAAAAGACTTTTTAATTTACATTACATCAGAACTTGTCGACATGCCTTGCTTTTTTGCATGAAAGGGGAGACTCTGCAAATAATAGCTGCTTTTATAAAATTCTTTTCGCAAAGCGGATCAATTATTGACAGCAAAGGGATTGGTGACGACTATGTAATCTATAAATACTTAAATGTGACGAAATAGGAAAATGATTGGGTATTATAAAAAGTGACAAAGTTCTTACATTGGAGCGGAATGTAATGAATACTCTAATATGCAAGTACACAATTTTTATATTTTTAGTAATGGTATTTTAACTCAACATTTTCTAAACTCAATTTAAAACCAAAAAGAAGCTGCTTACACTTAATGAATTTGAAACCTTTATTGTATGTATCGAGCTGTGCAAATATTATGGTTTAATTTACTGAAATAAATAATTTTGACTTTGTGAATGTGTTTGCTTTGATTAGCCAGCTGTCTAGATAAGGGAAGACATTCTGCCACAACTGCTAAACATTTTTTTAATACTATTGGTGCTGTAGTGATCTCAAAGGGAAGAACTTTGAACTGATAATGTTTTCCTTGAAATAGAAATCTGAGTTTTTTTCTGTGTCAAGGATGATCTAAGGTTGCCATAAAGTCTCCTTTTTGTAGTAAAGGGATGTTCTCTTGAAGAGTGACCATGTGGAAATGTTCTGATATTATGTAATGATTTAGTGGTCTGAGATCTAGAATGGGCCTGAGGGATCCATCTATTTTGGGAATAAGAAAGTATAGTGAATATACCCCTGTCCCGTGAAATTGTGGTGGAACTAGTCTATTGCTCCTTTTTGCAACTGAGCTGTTATTTCTTGTTGCAGAAGGATTTGATGTTGCATGGATGGTTTGTGTTTGCAAGGTGGAATATTTGGAGGAGTTGTTATAAGCTCCAGACAATAACCATGTTGGATAATTTCTAAGGCCCATTGGTCTGTTGTAATTGAATTCCAATTTTGGAGAAATTGTTGATGACGACCCCCAACCGGTGTCTGGTGTTGTGGTGGAAAGGTAAAGGAGTCATTGTTTAGTAATGGTATTTGAGGAACGGGTATTGTTTCCTCTGCCTCTTCCTTTAAAATTGGTACCTCTGTAAGAACCTCTGTAGAAGGTTTTTGTTGTTGAGGTTTGTACCAGAGTTTTATATTGTGAACCAGATGTATCTGTGGAATCTGTCCTTCACCCTTGTTTGTAACTGGGCCTACGAAAGGAACCTTTTTCATTTTCAAAGTCAAAGAATTCTTTATTTCGGCCATTGAGGCCTTAAAAGCACAGATAAAAAATACAGCACAATTCATTCGTTTAATTTTCCAAGTAAGGCTTTCATAATTGATAAAGTGCATGTGCATTACTATATTATTTATAAAATCCAATAAAAAGTAGAAATTTAAAATATAGTAAATAATTAAAAAGATACACACTTGTAACGTTAAAATATTGCAGGATAAAATTTAAAAAAAGACCAATCACAGTGATAGAATGAAATGATCAAATTAGGGAAGCCCTAGTTTTAAAATAGCTCGACGTGCACACCACATGGAAAATAGAAAAGTGTGGTATCCACTAGAAGGCCGTAGAGATGTTCTTTATCAAATGGGATATTAAATATGGTTTGTTGTACCTCAGGTTTGAAACCGGATGCCCTTAACCATGCATGTCTTCTTATTAGGACACTGGCATTTATACTTCTAGCAGCAGTGTTGGATGCATCTAATGCACACTTAATGGAATTGTTGGTGATAAGTTTGCCTTCATTGACAATCTCTTGACCTCTTTTTCTGTGCTCCTCTGTGAGGTGTTGGACAAGGCCCTCCATTTCGTCCCAGTGGGCCCTGCCATATCTTGCTAGTAACGCTTACTACTGACTATACACCACTGATTTGCTGCTTGTGCCTCAACTCTTTTATAAGAGGCATCCATAAGTTTGGACTCCTTTTCTGGTGGTGGTGCTTCGCCTGTTGTTTGGGAGTTAAGCTCTTTTCCTAGCATTGGATACCACTAAAGAGTCAGGGGTAAATTGACCTCTAATAAAAATGGGGTCTAATGGTGGTGGTTTGTATTTCTTATCAATGCGAGGAGTAATTATTCTTGCTTTGACAGGTTGTTTAAAAAAAAATTTCATCGGCATGAAGTGTAATACCCTTTAGAAGTGGCAAATATTGTGCCCCTCCTTGTGTAGTAGGCAAAGTCTCAAAGAGGAAATCCTCCTCTATTGAGTCCTTATATAAAGGCACGTGATGAAAAGTGGCTGCTCTAGCTATGAGATCCTGATAAGGTGATGAAGAGCTAGAATATAAATCAGGATTAATGTCAACATGAGGGTCAATATTATAATCTTCCCAAGGATCCCCTGGTTGTGTCTCATCTGGGATGTCCTGAACATCCTCTACTGTTGACTGAGTCATGTTACCTGACTCAGATAATTCTGGTGAGTAAGGTGGTGGAGTGGGTGGTGGAGGTGTTGATTGTGGTACAGGTGAAGTAGGAACGGGAATGTGCAATGGACTAGTTGCATCATTCTTTCTCTTCTTCTTTAGGGGTTGAACAGGAATGTCAAAAGCCTCATCAAAATTCAACTGCCTCTTAGGAGTATATTGTTTTGGTGGCTGTACCATAATTTTCTTTGTTCCAGGCTGAATTTGAAGTGTATTCTGTTTCAAATCGAGCTTTTGATGAAATTGCTCAAGGATTGGCTCTGGAGGAAATTTCAGACAGGAAACAAAGCATTTAGTCGGTGGAAGCTTTTTCTTTGATGGAAGAAGGTTCAATTCCGAAATAACAAGTCTTTTTTTCAGTGCCGAGACTGAAGAGTGAGGTGTTTTGGTCTCGGATAGAAGGGATATCAAGGCCCCTGCTGTAGGCCGAACTTTCGGAGCTGAGCCAGAGGGCGAGGCTTCCGAATCATGTTTTTGGTGCACGCCATGCCTTGTGTGCAGTGGCGGCCCTTGAGCAGTTTTTTCGGTGGAAGCTGAGGATTTGGTTTTCGGAGCAGGGGTAGAAGTACAGACAGTACGTTGTTTCTGTGCTGGCTGAAGAGTAGCAGAGTCTTCTTCTGATTGAGACTCAGAGTCATATATGGAAAGTGATTCCTCCTGTGCCGCTGAAGCCTCTTCTTCCTCATCTTGTCGACCGAACGTCGGCGACATCGTTCATTTGCTTGCACTGCATTTCTTGTTGTCTAGCCCTTCGATCTCAAAGAGTCTTTTTAGACTGGAAAGACTTACAGGCCTCACAGGTGTCTTCTCGATGTTCGGGCGAGAGACATAAGTTGCAAACGGGATGTTGGTCTGTGTAGGGTATTTGGACTGTCACTTCGGACAGAAATGGAACAGAGTGCGTTCCATTAGGAGATCATTCTCAATCTTGTTGAAAATGGAGAAGTGTTGCCCGGAGGGGCGTGGCCCGTAGGCCAAGGGAACGAGTCGAAAACCTGCTACGAAGTCTATGTATGAGAAGTATATGATACCAATCAAGACAATACTGTCGAGATATATAACGGACCGAAGAAGTCTTGAATCGGAGAGCGAGATACTACATCCGAACCCGACGGCGGAAAAAAACAATCTGCGATGATCATGCGCAGTATTCCCAAGAAGAGAAGTCACACAGCCTTGTGACGCGAAGAAAACGTCTTGGGACAAAAACAACTTGTAATCATCCGAGCCCAACACTAGATGGCGGACTTATGCAAAAAATGTGTATCTACAGCACACATGCCTCGAGCATTAATGTTTTAGGCAATAATTTTCACAAGTTGTCTCATATTGCTAATTTTTCACTTACCTACTCTACTTGAACTAGAAAGCTGGACTTTCTGTTTGTTATACAACTAACCACAAAATATCAGATACATTTATTTCTGTATAAGACAATATGTTTTCAAGAGAACTAATCTGTTAAAATAAGCAACTTTATAATTATTCAAATCTTTAAAAACTGTTTTTCAATTATCGTTTGAAAAAATAGTCTTCATTTAGATCAACTAAGCTTACACAGGGTTTGCAACATCAGAAACAAGCAAAACCTATTATAGCATTAAGGTATATTCAAGCAGACACATACCAATCCAAGGAGAATTTTGAAAACTGAACAGTGTAGCGGGGAGTGCTACGTCGTGGTCTGCGAGGTGATCGCTCCCGTCGAGGTGATATCTCTCTTGAACGCTTTCTCTGTGGTGTTCGAGATCTTCGCCTTTCCCTTTCTCTGCTTTTAAAAAAGAGATCAATTCCTCATTTTAAAGGAGAATTATTTCCCATAATAATTTTTGATAACAGACACATCATGCATGAAGACAACTGGATGACAAAATCCATATTCCTTTACTTAATGAAGCACTGGCAAAGCCAATAGGTCCGGATGTTGACACTTATTGGCATAGATATTAGGGCCAAAGCGCTTTAAAACAACCTGAAAGCAGAGGGAAAGCAACAACGGCAATGGAGGTGGGTGGATGGAAGAAGAAACAGCAACAGAGAATCGACAAGGGCAATGGAGGGTGGGTGGGCACTGAGCAGCAATGGATGGAGGATGGGTGGGGAAAAACAATGGAGGGAGGTTGGACGGACAGGCACTAAGCGACGGAAGCATGGTGGGTGGGTACTAAGCTGCAATAGAGGGAGGGTGGGCAGTTTACTACACAGCAACAAAAGGAGGGTAAGCGGTCATCAAATGGCCACAGAGGGAGGGTGGGTCTCCACTAAGTGGCAAAAAATGTACCCAAGCAGCAATGAATTGAGGGTGGGCTTATACTGAGCGGCAACAAAGGTAAGGTGGGCAGATAATGAGCGGCAACAAAGGGAGGGTTGGTGGATAGTGAGCGGTAACAAAGGGAGGGTAGGAGGATACTGAGCGGCAACAAAGAGAGGGTGGGCGGATCAGTGGCGTAGCTATATCTACTGCCACTGGGGGCGGACCCTAAGTTTGCCGCCGGGTGCAGGAAAGGCCAGGGGGTGGGGGCAGCAGAAAGACAAATTGTTCCGGGGGGAGGGGGGGGTCTTGCGGCCGATGGATAGAGGTAGTCGATAGAGATGACTTGCTCACGTCCGCCGCCCCCAAAAACAGTGCTGCCTGGAGCACTGACGGAGGGTGGGTGGGCGAATACTGAGTGGCAACGGATTACTTAGCAGCAACAGAGGGTGGCTGGGCAGGTACTGAGCGGCAATGGAGGGTGGGTGGGTACTGAGCAGCAACGGAGTGTGGGTGGGTGGCTATTAAATAGCAGTCAGGTACTAAATGGTAATGGAGGGTGGGTGAGCGGGAACTTAGTGGCAACGGAGGGAGACTGGTCAGGGACTAAATGGCAAGGGTGGGGAGTGGGCAAAACTAAGTGGCAGCAGAGACAGGGTGGGCGGGTACTAAGCAGCAACGGAGGGAGGGTGGCGGGTACTAAGTGGCATATGGGTACTAAGTGCAAACGAAGGGAGGGTGGGTGGTTACTAAGCGCAAACGGAGGGAGGGTGGGTGGGTACTAAGAGGAAACAGAGGGAGGGTGGGTGGGCGGGTACTAAGAGGAAACAGAGGGAGGGTGGGTGGGCGGGTACTAAGCGGCAATGGAGGGAGGGTGGGCAGATACTAAGTGGCAACGGAGGGAGGTTGGGCGGGTACTGAGCAGCAACGGAGGGAGGGTGGGCGGGTACTGAGTAGCAACAGAGGGAGGGTGGGCGGCCACTGAGCAGCAACGGAGGGAGGGTGGGCGGGTACTGAGCAGCAACAGAGGGAGGGTGGGCGGCCACTGAGCAGCAACAGAGGGAGGGTGGGCGGCCACTGAGCAGCAACGGAGGGAGGGTGGGCGGATACTGGGCGGCAACGGAGGGAGGGTGGCCGTGTACTGAGCAGCAATGGATTACGGAGTGGCAACGGAGGGTGGGTGGGCGTTGCTGAGCGGCAACGGAGAATGGGTGGGTGGGCAGGTCCTGAGCGGCAACGGAGGGTGGGTGGGCGGGTCCTGAGCGGCAACGGAGGGTGGGTGGGCGGGTCCTGAGCGGCAACGGAGAATGGGTGGGTGGGCAGGTACTGAGCGGCAATGGAGGGTGGGACAATGTTTACTGATCGGCAACGGTTACTGAGCAGCAACGGAGGGTGGGTGGTCAGGTACTGAGCGGCAACGGAGGGTGGGTGGTCGGGTACTGAGCGGCAACGGAGGGTGGGTGGTCGGGTACTGAGCGGCAACGGAGGGTGGGTGGTCGGGTACTGAGCTGCAACGGAGCGTGGGTGGTCAGGTACTGAGCGACAACGCAGGGAGGGTGGTCGGGTACTGAGCGGCAACGGAGCGTGGGTGGTCGAGTACTGAGTGGCAACGGAGGGTGGATGGGTGGGTACTGAGCGGCAACGGAGGGTGGATGGGCGGCAACGGAGGGTGGATGGGCGGGTACTGAGCAGCAATGGAGGGTGGGCGGGTACTGAGCGGCAATGGAGGGTGGGCGTGTACTGAGCAGCAACGGAGGGTGGGTGGGTGGTTACTGAGTGGCAACAGAGGGTGGGTGGGTGGGTACTGAGTGGCAACAGAGGGTGGGTGGGTGGGTACTGAGCGGCAACAAAGGTAAGGTGGGCAGATAATGAGCGGCAACAAAGGTAGGGTTGGTGGATAGTGAGCAGTAACAAAGGGAGGGTAGGAGGATACTGAGTGGCAACAAAGAGAGGGTGGGCGGATCAGTGGCATAGCTACACCTACTGCCACTGGGGGCGGACCCTAAGTTTGCCGCCTGGTGCAGGAAAGGCCAAGGGGTGGGGGCGGCCGAAAGACAAATTGTTCCGGGGGGGCGGGGGGGGTCTTGCGGACGATGGATAGTGGTAGTCGATAGAGACGACTTGCTCACGTCCGCTGCCCCCAAAAACAGTGCTGCCTGGAGCGGCAACAGAGGGTGGGTGGGCGGGCACTGAGTGGCAACGGAGGGTGAGTGTGCGGGTACTTAGCAGCAACGGAGGGTGGGTGGGCAGGTACTGAGCGGCAATGGAGGGTGGGTGGGTACTGAGCAGCAACGGAGGGTGAGTGGGTGGCTATTAAATGGCAACGGAGGGTGGGTGGGCAGGTACTAAATGGTAATGGAGGGTGGGTGAGCGGGAACTTAGTGGCAATGGAGGGAGACTGGTCAGGGACTAAATGGCAAGGGTGGGGAATGGGCAAAAGTAAGTGGCAGCAGAGACAGGGTGGGCGGGTACTAAGCAGCAACGGAGGGAGGGTGGCGGGTACTAAGTGGCATATGGGTACTAAGTGCAAACGAAGGGAGGGTGGGTGGTTACTAAGCGCAAACGGAGGGAGGTTGGGTGGGTACTAAGAGGAAACAGAGGGAGGGTGGGTGGGCGGGTACTAAGCGGCAATGGAGGGAGGGTGGGCAGATACTAAGTGGCAACGGAGGGAGGTTGGGCGGGTACTGAGCAGCAACGGAGGGAGGGTGGGCGGGTACTGAGTAGCAACAGAGGGAGGGTGGGCGGCCACTGAGCAGCAACGGAGGGAGGGTGGGCGGGTACTGAGCAGCAACAGAGGGAGGGTGGGCGGCCACTGAGCAGCAACGGAGGGAGGGTGGGCGGATACTGGGCGGCAACGGAGGGAGGGTGGCCGTGTACTGAGCAGCAATGGATTACGGAGTGGCAACGGAGGGTGGGTGGGCGTTTGCTGAGCGGCAACGGAGAATGGGTGGGTGGGCAGGTCCTGAGCGGCAACGGAGGGTGGGTGGGGCGGGTCCTGAGCGGCAACGGAGGGTGGGTGGGCGGGTCCTGAGCGGCAACGGAGGGTGGGTGGGCGGGTCCTGAGCGGCAACGGAGAATGGGTGGGTGGGCAGGTACTGAGCGGCAATGGAGGGTGGGACAATGTTTACTGATCGGCAACGGTTACTGAGCAGCAACGGAGGGTGGGTGGTCAGGTACTGAGCGGCAACGGAGGGTGGGTGGTCGGGTACTGAGCGGCAACGGAGGGTGGGTGGTCGGGTACTGAGCGGCAACGGAGGGTGGGTGGTCGGGTACTGAGCTGCAACGGAGCGTGGGTGGTCAGGTACTGAGCGACAACGCAGGGAGGGTGGTCGGGTACTGAGCGGCAACGGAGCGTGGGTGGTCGAGTACTGAGTGGCAACGGAGGGTGGATGGGTGGGTACTGAGCGGCAACGGAGGGTGGATGGGCGGCAACGGAGGGTGGATGGGCGGGTACTGAGCAGCAATGGAGGGTGGGCGGGTACTGAGCGGCAATGGAGGGTGGGCATGTACTGAGCAGCAACGGAGGGTGGGTGGGTGGTTACTGAGTGGCAACAGAGGGTGGGTACTGAGCGGCAACAAAGGTAAGGTGGGCAGATAATGAGCGGCAACAAAGGTAGGGTTGGTGGATAGTGAGCAGTAACAAAGGGAGGGTAGGAGGATACTGAGTGGCAACAAAGAGAGGGTGGGCGGATCAGTGGCATAGCTACACCTACTGCCACTGGGGGCGGACCCTAAGTTTGCCGCCTGGTGCAGGAAAGGCCAAGGGGGTGGGGGCGGCCGAAAGACAAATTGTTCCGGGGGGGCGGGGGGGTCTTGCGGACGATGGATAGTGGTAGTCGATAGAGACGACTTGCTCACGTCCGCTGCCCCCAAAAACAGTGCTGCCTGGAGCGGCAACAGAGGGTGGGTGGGCGGGCACTGAGTGGCAACGGAGGGTGAGTGTGCGGGTACTTAGCAGCAACGGAGGGTGGGTGGGCAGGTACTGAGCGGCAATGGAGGGTGGGTGGGTACTGAGCAGCAACGGAGGGTGAGTGGGTGGCTATTAAATGGCAACGGAGGGTGGGTGGGCAGGTACTAAATGGTAATGGAGGGTGGGTGAGCGGGAACTTAGTGGCAATGGAGGGAGACTGGTCAGGGACTAAATGGCAAGGGTGGGGAATGGGCAAAAGTAAGTGGCAGCAGAGACAGGGTGGGCGGGTACTAAGCAGCAACGGAGGGAGGGTGGAGGGTACCAAGTGGCATATGGGTACTAAGCGCAAACTACTAAGCGCAAACGAAGGGAGGGTGGATGGGTACTAAGCGCAAACGAAGGGAGGGTGGATGGGTACTAAGCGCAAACGAAGGGAGGGTGGGTACTAAGCGCAAACGAAGGGAGGGTGGGTGGTTACTAAGCGCAAACGGAGGGAGGGTGGGTACTAAGCGGAAACGGAGGGAGGGTGGGTGGGTACTAAGCGGAAACGGAGGGAGGGATTGTCGGTGGGTGGGTACTAAGAGGAAACGGAGGGAGGGTGGATGGGCGGATACTAAGTTGCAACGGAGGGAGGTTGGGCGGGTACTGAGCAGCAACGGAAGGAGGGTGGGCGGGTACTGAGCAGCAATGGAGGGAGGGTGGGCGGGTACTGAGCAGCAACGGAGGGAGGCTGGGCGGCCACTGAGCAGCAACGGAGGGAAGGTGGGCGGATACTGGGCGGCAACGGAGGGAGGGTGGGCGTGTACTGAGCGGCAATGGATTACTGAGTGGCAACGGAGGATGGGTGGGCGTTTGCTGAGCGGCAACCGAGGGTGGGTTGGTGGGCGATTCCTGAGCGGCAATGGAGGGTGGGTGGTCAGGTACTGAACGGCAATGGAGGTTGGGTGGTCGGGTACTGAGCGGCAACGGAGGGTGGGTGGTTGGGTACTGAGCTGCAACAGAGCGTGGGTGGGCGGGTACTGAACGGCAATGGAGGGAGGGTGGGTACTGAACGGCAACAGAGGGTGGGTGGTTACTGAACGGCAACGGAGGGTGGGTGGGTGGGTACTGAGCGGCAACTTAGGGTGGGTACTGAGCGGCAACTTAGGGTGGGTGGGTGGGCGGGTACTGAGCGGCAACGTAGGGTGGGTGGGTGGGCGGGTACTGAGCGGCAACGTAGGGTGGGTGGGTGGGTACTGAGCGGCAACGTAGGGTGGGTGGGTGGGCGGTACTGAGCGGCAACGTAGGGTGGGTGGGTGGTCGGTTACTGAGCGGCAACGTAGGGTGGGTGGGCGGTTACTGAGTGGCAACAGAGGGTGGGCGGTTACTGAGTGGCAACAGAGGGTGGGTGGGTGGGTACTGAGGGGCAACAGAGGGTGGGTGGGTGGGTACTGAGGGGCAACAGAGGGTGGGTACTGAGTGGCAACAGAGGGTGGGTGGGTACTGAGTGGCAACAGAGGGTGGGTGGGTACTGAGAAGCAACAGATGGTGGGAGGGTAGGTGGACGGGTATTGAGCGGCAATGGAGGGTGGGTGGGTGGGTACTGAGCGGCAATGGAGGGTGGGTGGGTACTGAGCGGCAATGGGGGGTGGGCGGGTGGGTACTGAGCGGCAATGGGGGGTGGGTGGGTACTGAGCAGCAACAGAGGGTGGGTGGGCGGGTACTGAGCGGCAACACAGGGTGGGTGGGCGGGTACAGTGCGGCAACAGGCTACAGTGCGGCAACAGAGGGTGGGTGGATACTGAGCGGCAACGTAGGGTGGGTGGGTAATGAGCGGCAACGTAGGGTGGGTGAATGTTTACTGATCAGCAACGTAGGTTAGGTGGACGTATACTGAGTGGCAACGTAGGGTGGGTGGGCGGGTACTGAGTGGCAACGTAGGGTGGGTGGGCGGGTACTGAGCGGCAACGTAGGGTGGGTGGGCGGATACTGAGAGGCAACGTAGAGTGGGTGGGCGGGTACTGAGCATCAACCTATCTACTGAGCGGCAACGGAGGGTGGGAGGGCGGGTACTGAGCGCCAACGGAGGGAGGGTGGGTACTGAGCGGCAACGGAGGGAGAGTGGGCGGTTACTGAGCGGCAACGGAGGGAGGGTGGGTGGGTACTGAGTGGCAACGGAGGGTGGGTGAGCGTATACTGAGCGGCAATGGAGGGTGGGTGAGCGTATAACTGAGTGGCAACGGAGGGTGAATGGACGGGTACTGAGCGGCAACGGATTACTGAGCGGCAACGGTGGGTGGGTAACTGAGCAGCAACGGAGGGTGGGTGGGCGGCTGCTAAATGGCAACTGAGGGTGGGTGGGCAGGTACTAAGTGGTAACGGAGGGTGGGTGAGCGGGTACTTAGTGGCAATGAAGGGAGGTTGGTCAGGTACTAAATGGCAAGGGTGGGAAGTGGGCAAAACTAAGTGGCAACTGAGGGAGGGTCAGTGGGTACTAAGTGGCAATGGCGGGACGGTGGGCGGGTACTAAGCAGCAACGGAGGGAGGGTGGGCGGGTACTAAGAGGAAACAGAGGGAGGGTGGGCACTGAGTGGAAACAGACGGAGGGCGGGCGAGTACTAAGCTGCAACTGTTACTAAGCAGTAACCAAGGAAGAGTGGGAGGTTACTAAGCTGCAACCAAGGGAGAGTGGACGGGTCCTAAGCGACAACGTATACTAAGCGGCAACAGATAAAGGGTGGACAGGTACTAAGCGGCAACTGAGAGAGAAGACATGTAGTGAGCAGCAATGGATACAAGACAGCAACAGGGTGGTTGGCCCCTTACTAAGTGCCAACTGATTACTAAGCTGCAACAGAGGGAGGGTGGGCAGTCACTAAGCAGCAACAGCGGGAGGGTGGGCGGTCACTAAGCAGTAACAGAGGGCGGGTGGGCGATCAATAGGCGGCAACGGAAAGAGGGTGGGTGAACAATAAGTGGCAACGGTTCACTAAGCATTAAAGAATCATTAAATGGCAATGGAGTGTGGTTGGGCAGTAACTAAGCTGCGAGGGAGTGTGGGCAATTACAAAGTGGCAACGTAGGAAGGGTGGGCGGTTATTAGGCTGCAACGGAGGGAGAGAGATTAGTTACTAAGTGGCACCGGAGGGAGGGTGGGTGGTCACTGAGTAGCAGCGGTCACTTATCGACAGTGGAAGGAGGGTGATTGTTCACTAAGCAGCAGCGGAGGAACGGTGGGCAGGCATTAAGTGGTGGGAGTGTGACCATGCACTTAGCAGCAACAGAGGGACAGTGGGCAGTTACTAAATGGCAGGGGAGGGAGGAAGAGCGAGCACTAAGGGGCAACAGATCACTAAGTGGCAAAGGAGGGAGGGGGCATGCTCACTAAGTGGCAACGGATTACTAAGCAGCAACTTAGGGGGGCAGGGTGGAAGTTTACAAAGCAGCGAGGGAGGGAGCGGGCAGTAAGCGGCAATGGAGGGAGGGCAGATGCACACTAAGTGGCAACGGACTGAGGGGCGGGCACTAAGCAGCAAAGGAGGGAGAGCTGGTGCACATAAAGGGGCAACAGAGGGAGGGTAGAAGGAGAGTAAGCAGCTACAGGCACTAAGTGGCAATTACAGGGAGGGATGGTATGCACTCAACGGCAATGGAGGGAGGGGGCTTGGTCAGACACTAAGCAACAGAGGCAAAGGAGGCAGTGTAAAAAAAAATATATAAAAAATTAACGATAAAGCATCAGTGGCAATTAAGGAAGAGAAGGGTGGGCAGACACTAAACAACAGCAGCAACAACAGCAGCAACAGAGGAAGGGTGGGCAGGAAAAAGCAACAGCAGCAATGGAGGGAGGGTGGGTGAATAAGCAACAGCGGGAATGATGGCCTTGAGACCCTCACAGGTAAGTAGTTACGCTTTACCAACCACGATTGACTGATTGATTGATGGGAGGGTGGGCAGGGAACATGCATCAACAGGGTGGGTGGACACTAAACAACAGAAGCAAGGGAGGGAGCGGGTGCAGAAAAATAATCAGCCGAAACGGAGGAAGTGTGTGAGTTAAAAAAGCAACTGCAATGGGGCATGAGGAGGGTCGCCAGACACTTAGCAACAGCGGTGAGGTAAAGGTGGGTGGGGAAAAACCACAAACGGCTATTGAAGGAATGAAGGGCGGTTGGGCGAGCACAAAACAACAGTGGCAATGGAGAAAAGCAAACAAAAAGCAACAACTGCAATGGAGGAAACTGCGGTAGGGTGGGACACTAAGCAACAGGGACAACGGTGGGAGGAGGTGGGAAAAAGCAACAGCAGAAACCAAGGCGAGAATGGGTATCGAAAAAGCAACAGCAGAAATGGAGGGAGGGTGGGTGAGGAAAAAGCAACTGCAGAAAAGGAGGGACGTGGGTGGGGAAAACGCAAAAGCAGCACCGAATAATAAGCAACAGCGGTATCTGGCTTCACAGCAAGAGCAGCAATGGAGGGAGGGTGGGTGGGGAAAAAGCAAAAAACTGTGGTTAGGGAAAAATAAACAGCTGTAATGGATGTAGGGTGGGTGGGGAAAAAAGCAACAGCTGTAATAGGCAGGTGGGTAGAAGGTTCAGGGAGGTAGGAGGGGCAATAGCACACCAGCAAGAGAAATTAATGTTGATCGTGGAATAGAAACACATGGGTGGGAAGCGGCATGGTGGGAGGGAGCGCAAGGGGAGAAGAACTCAGTGAGAGACAACAATGTGGAGAGGAGGATGGGGGACAACAGAACGGAGGAGAGCAAACAACTTAGAGCACTGGCAGGAGAAAAGAAGAACACAAAGGAGACAGCTGGGAAACACATTTACTCCTATGGAGTGCATCACAAAGAAGAAAATAAATAGTTCTCGAAAAGAGGACACTGGTGGAAGCATAGAAGGAGCCAATCAGAGAGAAAGCAAACAGGCTATGCTCCATGGGAGAGACGAATACAAGTGGGATGAGGTAAAACAAACAAAGCCAGTGAATAGAAAGCAAGCAACTGTGAGTGACAAAACACAAAGCCAAAGGTAAGTATTGGGCAGAATGCATTCCTAGGTAAAATTTCAGCATGTCCATAATGTCTTTGCAACCAGACAGCTGTGTTGTCTGTTAGGCTTCAACCTAAAACAGCTTACCTACGATCATCTCTTCGATTGGACAAAGGATCCCCTCTGTCATTTCTTCCACAAAATCGGGATGTGGGGTCTGATCTACGAGCGGGTTGAGGCTGTGGTATTATTCGAATAGGAGGCTGTAACAAACCAGCTAAACATACAGAATGTTAATAAACAGAGATTTACTAACTGATAAGCAATGTTAATTTTAAGAGTTTAGCTACTGACTTTGTGGCAATAAAATTAAAAGTGCTGAGAAGCGAGCACTTACCTTACTATTTTTATAACTGCAGCTACGGCTATGGATAGGATTTAAAAGTACTAGTATTTTTCTCACTACAAATTGAATCTTAGTGTAAAAAAGATTTATTTTATAATAAGTTAATTTTTTGTCTTCTACAACTTTTCCTGTAGTTAGAGTATTACTTAAAAGCATTTCTTTTTCCAATATCCTTTTTCCTATTCAATAAATACAAATAAAAACAGCCCTTAGGAGAACAAATTTACACCATCACATAGTACATCACGTAAGAATGTCACAACTTGCACATTAACACTCAAATAATCTAGCCACAATAACCAACAATTTGAGAACCCATCATAACCACTGTCAATTCTACATGTTTGTACCATCAGTTAGACAATTAAGTCATCAATCCAGGTATCCAGCCATATTCAGGCTTTGGGGCAACCCTTGTTTATAATCTGTGCATGTTTTTGCACGTTATCATGAATGTTTGTTTCATGTATCTTCTTATAAGGGAGTTATTGTGAACCTGTGACTTTCATTGCAGAGACACCTTTCATTTCAGTATAAAAACATGTGATATTGAGCATCAAGTGCAAGTTTTTAGCATATTCCTCTGTTCTGTAAATGTGTTGTGAAGTTAATCAAGCTTATGCAAAAACAAATTCATTGATGATAGGTTTAGAAGTTATTCCAGGGATGTCAAACATTATACACACACAAAGAGAAGGGAAAGGGATTCAGCGGGACACACTAGATAGTGTCATGCTTCATCATAGGGCCGCATCAACATCAGGACGCAGATCAACGTCATCTGATGGAGCGCAAACTTTTTATTTTCGTTTTTTTTTTTTAAACACAACAATTGAGGAGATAATATCCCACCCTTTATCCCAATTGGGATCGGGATCCTCTCAACACAAAAAGGTAATTAAAACTACCTAGGTGGATGTTCAACTAATCTTTATTCCTAACTTCCCCTGGCAGGATTAAAAATAGAGATAGGGGATTTGCAGGGTTTTTAGTAACCGTACCCCCTGAGAAATTGTGTTATTTTATCGACATGTTTCGGCCTTCTCTGAGCCCCACCGGGGTCTTCCGGCCTTCATCAGGATTAGGATGAGTATGGGAATATTTTAGAGGTTATTTCCTTTAGGATATTCCCAAGATAAAATGAAGGACAAGGGTGAGGAAATAACCTCTAAAATATCCCCATATTCATACTTGAAAAATAAGGTATTGTATATAGGGGAGGGCAACAACGAGCCCAAAGAATACAAAGGGATCCTAATCCTGATGAAGTTTGCTTTATAAGTAAGATTTCTGTTTTGGGTGCCCTTAACTACTCGTAAATTATAATAATTTGCAGGGCGTGAACAGAACAGGGTGTCATGTGCGGGACACCCATTGAACGAAGCGCTGTGTATAGAGTTCATAACTCACCCTCCAGTTGATGTTGGCACAGCATACATACCAACAGACCCGATTCCGATGGGATACACCCGTTTTTTGAAGCCAAAAATGGCTTTATTTTGGCCGTCTCCCGCCCGAAATTGCCTCTCCATCTATAGCAGTCAATGGGAGAAATACGTTCTCCCGATTATGTTTTTTAAATTCTCCTAATTTCCTGTGTTTAAATGTTGGCATGTGTGGCAGTCTGGTTACCAGGCAACATTCGGACTCACGGTCTTTTAAAGAAAACAGATTTGGTTTGGTTGTGTAAATGTTAACTCTGGTGCACCGAGTCGGAGACCTTTCTAGGAGCCTAAGAGCCTTAGAGGGTTTTTCGAGATAAGGGAGGGGAGTAGTTCAGTGGGTAGATGATTGATTGGTGCCTGCCGCTAAAGTAACTGTGGGCTGAATGCATACTTGTTTTCTCCGAGCGGAAATGATAAAATGAATTTGTAGAAAGAAGGCTGCCACTCTCCATGTTACTGATGTTATTTGTACATGAAATATAAACCTTTTGCCTTAACTGAGACATTTTGGTTGCTACAAAGAACTTTTTTAATTTGGACCCATTTTATTTTATTTTATTTACCCGGCTCCGTTTATAGCGGTTAATTGCATTACTGTATTACCATTCCTGTACTAGTGTTTATTTTCTGCTGCCCTGAAAGTCAGCAAAGTTTATTTTTCTTTTTTCCAGCATTGGATGCCAGCTGTTGAGAGTTGCCATAGTTGAGTACATGATTGCTGTTTCCCTTAATTTGCTATGTACGACTTATGTTTTGCACAGGCGAGGCCATTAATGTAGGGCACAAAAAATGTATTTGTTTCTTGCTGCGTTACCTTTTAGAGGGAGGACTCAACTCGGTATTCGTATCACTGAACTTAAGGCTTGTCCTTTAAACAGAGACCACTAATAAGGACATTTGACACACGGCATGCTGTAATTCATCCAGCTTTAAATGCATTCACTCTTCTGTTTGTAGCTCAGTGCACACAGCGTTCACATGAAAGGCTTGGTGCAGCTGCATCTGAAACTAATGAGAGGATGGAGCATGGCATGATGCCTCATGATGAGTATAACAAACTTGTGGCCCTGTATGTAGTTGGGCATTTCCTCCAGACGTTTGAATGACAAGTTCTGTAAGTGAGGTTTGCAAGCGTTCCTACAGATGTAGCTCATTGATTCTCTTCTAAAATTATCTCTGCCGTTTGATGGAAGACGGCCCATCTAATGACTGACATCATGGTAAATTCAGAACTGCTTTCCATGCCTTTTCTTCATTTCACACCACTGAGCTAAAAATGTGAGTGATGCTTTCATTAGCCCTTCAAAAGGGGATGATGGACGGAGCGTTTGAGCAAATCAAACACTCACCCCCAGTCAACTGATCTGGGTTTAATCCATCATCATTCTTTAGCTCACTCCACCACCCCAGTTCAGACATGGCCATATGCAAATCAGTCTGACCCTGTGCCTCATGGGAACAGTCCAGCCCGAACTGCCAAGCCATGTCTTCCCTGGACCGGAAACAAGCATCCTGGGACCAGTTTCTGGCTATTCAGCCGTCATCAGCCAGGCTAGCTTGAATCCAGTGGCAAAGTGAGCAAGGGACCCACGTCTGGGCATACCCTGCCAACTTAGGGTGAACAAAGCGATACAAAGGGGATGATGGGCGGAGCGTTTGAGCAAATCAAACACTCACCCCCAGTCAACTGATCTGGGTTTAATCCATCATCATTCTTTAGCTCACTCCACCACCCCAGTTCAGACATGGCCATATGCAAATCAGTCTGACCCTGTGCCTCATGGGAACAGTCCAGCCCGAACTGCCAAGCCATGTCTTCCCTGGACCGGAAACAAGCATCCTGGGACCGGTTTCTGGCTATTCAGCCGTCATCAGCCAGGCTAGCTTGAATCCAGTGGCAAAGTGAGCAAGGGACCCACGTCTGGGCATACCCTGCCAACTTAGGGTGAACAAAGCGATACAAAAGGGGATGATGGACGGAGCCATGTCTGAACTGGGGTGGTGGAGTGAGCTAAAGAATGATGATGGATTAAACCCAGATCAGTTGACTGGGGGTGAGTGTTTGATTAGCTCAAGCGCTCCGTCCATCATCCCCTTTGGTATCGCTTTGTTCGCCCTAAGTTGGCAGGGTATGCCCAGACGTGGGTCCCTTGCTCACTTTACCACTGGATTCAAGCTAGCCTGGCTGATGACGGCTGAATAGCCAGAAACCGGTCCCAGGATGCTTGTTTCCGGTCCAGGGAAGACATGGCTTGGCAGTTCGGGCTGGACTGTTCCCATGAGGCACAGGGTCAGACTGATTTGCATATGGCCATGTCTGAACTGGGGTGGTGGAGTGAGCTAAAGAATGATGATGGATTAAACCCAGATCAGTTGACTGGGGGTGAGTGTTTGATTAGCTCAAACGCTCCGTCCATCATCCCCTTTGGTATCGCTTCATTAGCCCTTGGGCATGGAGAGTAAATATCCCAAGCCCAAAAGGTGTCTCATCCGCACTCTCTCCTTGAAGCTGAAACGGATGCTGCTTCCTACATTGAGACAGATAGAAAGGCTCCCCATCCTCTTAGCAAACCATCTTACATCTTAATTTGAGTAAAAACTTAGTAGCTCACCATACAGGCCTCTATGCATGCATTCCTTGTGCTGCCGTTTTTGCGAATAAAGGGACATAACAGAAATCTATCCAAGGCAGATTTTCTCAAGATTCTAAGGTTCTTTCTCTGGACTTGAGTTCTCATTATGCCTTTAAAGATGGCGGTCTCAAAGAAAATCAGAGTGTTCTAATTCCTGTTGAGTGTCTCAGTGATTGCTCAAATCAGCTGTCTACGCATTTCTTTCAAGCACTCAATCAGTTGTGTATCTTACTCCCCGAAAAAGTACTTCTTTACTGAAGGCCATTTGTCACAAAATTGGATTAAGATGGAATTCTGTGTACATTTTGTTTCGACCTAAATACTGTTTCTGTTCAAATCAGGCTGCTCTGTACAGCTTCGAAATGTGGACATCAAACAAGTAACATAGTATACTTTCATATGGTCCTCTCTGTGAGCTGCTGAATGGCCTCGAGAAGCTGTCTTGATGGCTCAGTGACGTAAGCACTTTGTGCTTGCACCCATTGTGATTTGATATTGTTAATTTGACACTGGGGTACCGGGTACGAGTCGCTCAACATCCTGTGATTCTGGGCAAATCACTTAATCTCCCTGTGCCTAACAAAAAAAAAAAAATGAATGTGTCCGTCTGTAACACAACTGGTGCTCAAGTAAAGCGCTCTGATAACTTCGGGTCAAGATCCCGCTATATAAAAGTCTGGAAAAAAAACAAATTTATGACGCTTCGGGCGGAACACAATTATGTACGTTCCAAGCCCTTGTTCTGAGAAACAGAGCCTGTATAAGATTTACTTTTTTCTTTAGTACAAGCATTTGCAATGCAATAGGTCTTGCATTTTCTAAACTATGACCTATTTATGTGCACTTTGTACTTCTAGTCGGTTTTCAAAATGCATAAATAAAAAGTATTGTCATTTACAATGTCGATAGCTCAAAATCTCGCAAATGCGAGACATATTTAATTGCAAATACTTGTTTTCTATAACAAATGTGTACCAATGTGTAACTGCCTAGTAAATCACTGTTTGAACTTTTGTAACTAACATTGTTTAACTGTGTATTAAAATAGCTGCCTACGAAGCAGCAATTTGAGCCCAGCTGTTTACTTGTGTGAAGACGGTCTTTACCTCCAGATATGATCTGAACACTCGAATTGCCACCTGGACCTAATGTCCAGAAGTCATTCCATGGTCTAGGAAATGCATGGTTTGAGGGTTATCCTCTGTAAGCGCGGTGGGAAGTGGTCAATGGTTGCTCACTGCATTTACCGGGTAGAGAAGAACAATGGTGATTCACATTTAGAAGTAGTTGGTGTTTTTAAAATGTTGATGGTGAACGCATGTGTGTGCATGGAAATGTGGCCACAGAGTGATGTCGTTTTTTTTTTTATATATATATTTTTATTGACATTTTGCGTAAGAACAGTACATTTTCTTACATACATATCACCAACTTACACGATCCAGGTCTCCGCGTTGCGGAGAGGCATATTTCAGATATCACACTGTCACGTCCACAGAGCCACCCCTGCGATGCTTAGAATACGCATTGTACATATATCATTTTCCAACCCTGTATAACAACAACGTTTAACTTAACCCCCCTCCCCTCCTTATAAGGTCATGTTATGTCACATCTTTACAAAGAAGAGGTCTTTCTTATTTTTGTATCTAATCCCTCTAATTACTCCCGGTTGTCGGAGTTACCCTGGGGACTATCACTGCTTCCATCTCTTCCCGCCCTGCCTGCGTCGATTCTACCTCCCCATCCGGAAGATCATCTTGCTTGAGTATGTCTGTTGTCATGAGGTACCAAGTCCTCACGTATTTTCTAGCCTATCGTCTCGTCTGACTTTTTTCATGCGAACCATCTCTGCCGTGGCCCATTCATTCACAACTCTAGCCCATTTCTCGACTGTAAGGGGATCGGAGCTCAACCATCGAATTGCTATCCTCCTCTTTGCTAATACAAGGCCTAGCTGGACGAACATTCTGCTAAGTTTTTTGTTCTTTGGCGTGGGGAGGAGCCCCAGTATCACCACTTTTATAGTGTACGGTATTTTCCACTCCGTAACTGTTTGAAGGCTGTCTATTACTTTCCCCCAGTATTGTGCTAATTCGGGGCAGTCCCACACCATATGTATGAAATGAGCGTCTTGGTATCTGCATCTAGGACAGTGACTTGTACGCTCCGGGTATATTTTATGTAGTACTCGCGGGGTTAAATATGCCTGATGTATTATATTGTATAAGCTTGAACCTTGCGTTAGTGCTTACCTGTCTGACCCCCTGATGGACTTTCTCCCACTCCCTTTCTGATAGGGGTTCGTCCAATGTATTGTCCCATTTTGCGTGTATTGGGAGGGGCCCGTTGGGGATATCCTCCCTCAATGCTCTGTATATATGCGAGACTAGCCTACGACCTCCCGCCAGTGTGGTTATCATCTGTAGGACTGTTGTGGTGCGTGGTTCCTGTGGGAATATAGGCCATATTTCCCGGGCCACAGCCGAAATCTTTGCATATTGAAGGTACTGTCCTCTGCCCAGCTCAAATGTGGTCTCTGCCTCCTCTCTCGTTATAAACCGCTCATTTCTATACAAATCTCCCATCGTGTGACAGCCTCCCTCCGTCCATTTATTAATTGCCATTGTTTGTCCTATCATTTTGAAGGGCTTTACAATCCACAATGGTGTATCTGGGGCATAGGGTGCTTGCCTTACTACTTTTTTAACAGCAGTTTCCCAGACTTCTGCCACGTGTTTTATAATGTATGGGAAGTGTTCGGGCACTCCGGAACCTAACATGAGGAGTTCTGGGAGAGGAGTTCCCCCGTGCATACCTTCCAGCAGCCGTTTCTCCCAGTTATTTTGTTCATTCAACCAATGTACCGCATGTTGGAGTTGTGTAGCCATGTAGTATAATTCTAGTCGTGGGACTTCCATCCCCCTCTACCCCCATTTTCTTTGTAGAGTGCTTAGTTTTATCCACTTTCTCTTGCTCCCCACAGCAACTCTACGATTAGGCGCTCTAGCTGTAGGAAGTATCTATGCGGGACTCCATATAAGAAATTCTGCAGTGCATACAGGCATCGCGGTAGGACACCATTTTTATCAGCGCCACTCTGCCCATCAGAGATAGTGGGAGCTCTTTCCAGAAGGTAACCGACCTTTTTATGCCCTCCACGCTCCTTCCTATATTGCTATCTAGGTATGTTGTGCGCTTATGCTTCAGTCTGATCCCTAGATACCGTACTTCGCCCCGCACCCATTTCATCCCCACTCTTGGCAGGTCTTCGTGGTTTCTGTCCACCAGACTCCCCATGGGGAACAGCTTTGACTTCCCTGGATTAAGACGTAGGTCAGACACCTCCCCGAACCTCTCCAACTCTTTAATAAGCGGTGG
Source organism: Calotriton arnoldi (assembly GCA_963921515.1). Taxonomy (NCBI): domain Eukaryota; kingdom Metazoa; phylum Chordata; class Amphibia; order Caudata; family Salamandridae; genus Calotriton; species Calotriton arnoldi. The sequence continues at coordinate 1,879,764 of CAWUFW010001729.1, forward strand.
CACCGCTTCGTCGGGCTGACGTATGTACACTAGCGTGTCGTCTACATACATGGAGACAATGTGGTTCGTGTCTCCCAGCCGGATCCCCCATCTCTCCAATTTTTCCCTCACAGTTACCGCCAAGGGCTCCATCGCAATGGCGAATAGGAGCGGGGAAAGGGGGCATCCCTGGCGGGTGCCCTTCCGTAACATAAAACTTTCCGATACTTGTCCCCGGAGTCGCACCCTCGCCGTCGATTTAGTGTACAATATTTTCACCCATTCTATATATTGTCTTCCCAAACCCATCTTTTCAAGTACTGCCCAGATATAGCTCCACTCTACGGAATCAAAAGCCTGCTGTATGTCCAGTAGGGCCAGCGCGCAGCTCTCTTGTGCTATGCTTGGCGCATGCCATTCATGTACCAGTCCGCGCAGATTGTGCATAGTATTCCGTTTAGGAATAAATCCAGCCTGATCCAGGTGGATCAAATGAAGCATATGAGGCAACAAACGGGAGGCCAGAATCCTACTCAATATTTTGGCATCTATGTTTAATAGAGAAATCGGTCTATTGGAGTTCGGGGAGAGGGGATTTTTGTCACCACCGCCTCCAGCTTGGTGTTTGGTAACACTTTTTGGGCTAGGGCTTCATTGAACACTTCCAATAGGCGATCCGCCAGTATCGGAGCAAATTTTTGATAAAACTCTGCCGGAAGCCCGTTGCTCCCTGGGCATTTCTCTGGTTTCAATTTCTTTATAGATGTAAGAATCTCGTTTTTTGAGATTGGTGCACCTGCCTCATCTAGAGTAGGGAGTACAGTGCCATCCAGGAATTCCTGCAGTATATGCGGCCGAGTCTGGGCAGTAGTCGTGCATGTTGCCTCTAAGTGATTTGCGAATTCTCTCGGTATTGCCCCTTGTGTCTGCAATGTGACCCCATTGTCACTCTGGAGTTGCAATATAGGTGTGTGCTCCCTCTCCGTTCTAATCAACCTCGCAAGAAGCGTCCCCGACCTATCTCTCTCCATGTGTAGCCTATGTCTGTATGCAGTGTATGTGAATTTTTCCAACCTGGACCAGGTTTCGAGTAGCTCCCCCCGGACCCGAGCCCATTCAGTCATGTGTGCTGGCGTTGTATGTAGAGTACCCTCTAATTTATGCAGTTGATTTTCTAGTGTTGTGACTTCTCTACTCAGTTGTTGTTTTAACCCGTATGTGGTCTTCATGCATACCCCTCTTATAACCACCTTCATGGCTTCCCACTCCGTTGACCTGGTGGCTGTTGACCCCCAGTTTTCATCAAAATAATGTTGGAGAGCCTCCGATACTGTCGCTGCATATGGTGGGTCAGTGAGTTCCTCAACTCTAAGCCGCCAGAGCGGGATGGCCGAGCAGCCCTCCCCGCTCTTCAAAGTGAGCAGTAGCGGTGCATGGTCAGACAGATAACGAGGAAGATAAGAAACTCCCTCCGTCACGGCTGAAAGCCCAGGTGTAAGGCAGCAGTGATCAATGCGACTGAATGTATTGGCAGCCGGAGTATAACATGAGAACACCCTTCTTAGCGGGTTCCTAGTCCTCCATTCATCTCTGAGTTGCATACCCTGCATTATTGTTTTCAGTGATTCCAACATGTGTGGTTCGGTATTATCTCTGGGGGGTTCCCTATCTAACACCGCATCGAAGACACAGTTAAAATCCCCCAAGAGGATAATCTCCGCCCCTATATATGGTGTTGCCGCTTTCAGAATTGATGGAAATAAATCAGGACAGTCCGTATTAGGGGCGTAGATATTAATAATACATAACTCTCTACTCTCCCATTTCCCATGCAGGATTACATATCTCCCCTCAGGGTCCAGCACGTGGCTCAGATGCTGAAAGGGAACCACAGGTGCCACCCACACCAGGGCCACTCGTGCGAAGCCCGAATATGAGGTAGCATATATATGTCCTTTCCATCTTTTACGTAGGCTAGTGATGGTGCCCCCCATATGCGTGTCTCCTGTAATCCGGCTACTGCTATTCTGTTTCGTTTCAAGAAGACATGCACTCTCCTCAGATTTGGTCGCTCTCCCGGCCTGTTTTAATTCTTCTCCCCCTCTCTCTGGGATATGCGAGCGGGAGCATGAATCTCCTCCGCTGCGAACAGTCACCTCACCAGGGGCGCGGTCATCCCCTCCCGCAAACACACAGCTCTCGAGTCTCCCTACCAGTGTGCGAGGACCTCCGGATTACCGTCCTCTCCTCTCATGTCCCCGGGGCGAACCGCAGGATTCCTGCCTTTCGGGCTCCAGGCCTCTCTGTCGCACTCCGCAGTTCCACCGGGGGCCCGGTCTCCGCCCTCCACGCACTCACAGTATCCTGGTTTCCCTGCCGGTGTCTGACGACCTCCGCCTCGTCGCCTTTTCCCTCCGCCGGTCCGGGGGGGGTGCCGTATTCACCAGCCTCTCGGGCTCATCCGCAAGTTGATCCCCGGGTCCTCCCTCACTCAAAATGGCGGGTCTGTTCTCCGGAGGCCCCGTCGTCGTCTCTAGGTTCTGTAACCTCTCTCGTGTCCACGACCCTTTTGCTGCAGCTGGGTGGAAGCTAGCGCCGTATCCGAGCTCGGTTAGTGCTGATTTGGGGGCAGGATAATGCAGGATTCGGCTAGTATACGAGCCGCCGCAGGGAGCTCAGCAAAAACACGTCTAATCGGCCATGATGTTAAGCCACGCCCTCCGAGTGTAGTTGTTGCACAATGTTATTCTTATGCATAATGTTTAATATAAGACTGTTCTGATGCATTGACAGATTTTCTGGTTTATAAGGACTAGTGTGAAGTTTTTAAAAGAAAAAGTAATATTGGTCAGACAGAAAAAAAAGTAAAATTGTAAGAATTGTTAGTTATACGAGAAATTATGGCGACTCCCCTAGCACATATGCAAAAGACTTTTCCAAATGATCAGAGAAAATTACAAAAATATTGTCAGGAGTGGTTTAAAGCCACTCAGAAATATGCATATCCATGGCCAAAGGAAGGGACATTTGATGATAAAATATTAGAACATATTGTCACGCATCTTAAAAGTACATTTGTAGGAGCCAAATTGCAGAAGCGAGAAGCAATCTTAGCTTTATGGCGAGTCTTTTGTGTGAAATCTTAGGACTCCTCAAAAGTTGATTCCCCTAGTACCCCGTTCGCTCCCCCACCTCCATATGACACAATGAGTACTTCTCCCAAGGTACCTGGTATATATATATCCACTGTCACAGCTACAAGAAGCAGCAGTAGGTTATGAGAACCCTGAAGTTGAGACCCCTTCACAATCCCCAAAAGCGCTCCCTAATGTTGCCCCACAAATCCCAAAGCCAAGACATGCAAGTACTCGCATACAGCAAGTAAGGATGGGTGACTCTCGGTTTTCAGGTCAACTAGAAGCACAGTTCACATTGCATTTAGATTCAGCTTCTCACCAGGAGGATAGAGGTGAAGTGCAGAGTCCAGGAGACAGTGATGACGAGTCACGTTTTATCGGCCACATCAAACTTGTTACAGAAAAGAGATACAACAGGAAGGGTATTAGGGAACGAATGTCTACCCCAAAGCGAAGGTATGCAGATGATGCTAGATGGAGTGACTATGTGGACAGGGCTGCTAGTATGGCACGATGGCCAGTATCCCAAGAAAGAGCTAGGACTGAAGATAATCTACCACCGTGGCAGGAGGAGAAAGGGAACATGACAGTTTCACCAGAGAGTGTTCAGGAATGTTTGTCGCAAAGCAAGCTTAGGAGAGATGCAAGAGAAGTAAGGAGAGAAGGGTATTATGATAAACTTTCAGAATAGACACATGGAAGTTTTGGGAGGATGACAAATAGAATAGAGTCCATATATAGGCGTGTAGATTATATGGGTGAAATACTTAGAACCCCAAAGGCTAGGCACTCCACTTATGATATTGGCACTCAAGAAAGACCCCTTATCGATTTAGATCACACAAAGTGTACAAGGGGATTGCCTAATCGCATTGACACTAGATAAGGAGAGCAGGATATGTTCTCTAAAGCTAAGAGCCTCCGATACTGTCGCTGCATATGGTGGGTCAGTGAGTTCCTCAACTCTAAGCCGCCAGAGAGGGATGGCCAGGCGGCCCTACCCGCTCTTCAAAGTGAGCAGTAGCGGTGCATGGTCAGACAGATAACGAGGAAGATAAGAAACTCCCTCCGTCACGGCTGAAAGCCCAGGTGTAAGGCAGCAGTAATCAATGCGACTGAATGTATTAGCAGCCGGAGTATAACATGAGAACACCCTTTTTAGCAGGTTCCTAGTCCTCCATTCATCTCTGAGTTGCATACCCTGCATTATTGTTTTCAGTGATTCCAACATGCGTGGTTCGGTATTATCTCTGGGGGGTTCCCTATCTAACACCGCATCGAAGACACAGTTAAAATCCCCCAAGAGGATAATCTCCGCCCTTATATATGGTGTTGCCGCTTTCAGGATTGATGGAAAGAAATTAGGACAGTCCGTATTAGAGGCGTAGATATTAATAATACATAACTCTCTACTCTCCCATTTCCCATGCAGGATTACATATCTCCCCTCAGGGTCCCCACAAATCCCAAAGCCAAGACATGCGAGTACTCGCATACAGCAAGTAAGGATGGGTGACTCTCAGTTTTCAGGTCAACTAGAAGCACAGTTCACACTGCATTTAGATTCAGCTTCTCACCAGGAGGATAGAGGTGAAGTGCAGAGTCCAGGAGACAGTGATGACGAGTCACGTTTTATCGGCCACATCAAACTTGTTACAGAAAAGAGATACAACAGGAAGGGTATTAGGGAACGAATGTCTACCCCAAAGCGAAGGTATGCAGATGATGCTAGATGGAGTGACTATGTGGACAGGGCTGCTAGTATGGCACGATGGCCAGTATCCCAAGAAAGAGCTAGGACTGAAGATAATCTACCACCTTGGCAGGAGGAGAAAGGGAACATGACAGTTTCACCAGAGAGTGTTCAGGAATGTTTGTCGCAAAGCAAGCTTAGGAGAGATGCAAGAGAAGTAAGGAGAGAAGGGTATTATGATAAACTTTCAGAATAGATACAGGGAAGTTTTGGGAGGATGACAAATAGAATAAAGTCCATATATAGGCGTGTAGATTATATGGGTGAAATACTTAGAACCCCAAAGGCTAGGCACTCCACTTATGATATTGGCACTCAAGAAAGACCCCTTATCGATTTAGATCACACAAAGTGTACAAGGGGATTGCCTAATCGCAATGACACTAGAGAAGGAGAGCAGGATATGTTCTCTAAAGCTAAGAAACCCCGAGCAACAGAGCTTGAGTGGTTGCAGTTTCAGGGAACACATGGCCAGCCAGACCCCAGGATGGGATCTTGTGACGCTATGGGAGGATTGACACTACATGAAAAGGCCAGTGCAGCAGATTGAGTTTTCAATCAGATCAGCGCAAATCAAGTCTCACCCCTAGTGAGATAGTTGCTGAAGGAGAGAATATTTGGCACAGTGTTGTGCCATATGTGGATAATTTGGCAGAATGGACTGAAGGGTTAGCTCCACAGATTAGTCCATGGCCACAAGAAGGGTCCTTTGATCCATGTGACATGGCCAAATGCAGAGGATTGCATTCCTTATGGTGAGAGATCCAGACTGGGATTATCCCTACATGCAGAAATGTTTGCGCGTTTTGCAAAAATATGCCAGGCAGAACACTCCCCAACATTCTGCCAGTCCTGTGTATCAGATGCCCCTAAAATGCAAGGGACCTAGGGCACCCCATTATGTTCCTTGGCCACAGATGGACAAGAAGAATCCTAAGAAATTGTTACCACCGCTTACAGAGAAAGCAGGGAAATGGATAAGAGCTTTTGAAAAGCAAACTGAAAGCATCACCTTGGCAGTAGGAGACATAAAAAGTTTGCTTAGCTCCCTTATAGGACATGAAACAGACACTGTTTTTCAGAAAGCTGGAGTGAGAAATGTTACTCTCACTGAGACTAGCTACGATGGATCTCCATTTAACTTAGTTAGGACAGTAGTTTGGGATCAGCAGAGTAAACTGTATCCTGACAGGCCAGACATTGGGTCCCTCACAGCTCAATCAATGCAGACAAATGAGGACCCCGCTCAGTTTCTCAGCAGGATGAACGGAAAATGAACCCAAGAAGTAGGTCAGGGTTGGGAAGTAACAGGAGGAAATGCTGTGTTAATTTACAGTGTAGTAAAGAAAGGGTTACCCTATGATGTACAGGATAATCTTGATAACATAGTGGAATTGGAAGCCAAACCTTGGAAATAGATACAGGCACATATAATTCATTTTTTTACGAAAAAGCGGGAAAAAGAGAAACAAGCAGGAAGTGACAGAGAAAACAGCAGCAAAGTTAGTGCAGCAAAAGTTTGCAAAGGAAGGAGCAGTGGAAGGAGTTGTAGTAGCAGCCACCACTCAGATGACTGCAATGTCTGTGGGATCGGTCCCAGGGACTGCCCAACAACAGTACCCACAACAGCAGGATAACGTGAGGGTACAAGGAAGAAGCAGAGGAGGACGAGGAGGAATACGAAGAAGCAGGATAGGTCCCCAAAGGATGGACCAAGTATGTTATTACAGTCACAGATATGGACATTTTATCAGAGATTGCAGAACTAATAGATGGAGTGAACAAAATGGAAGGCCAGGAGTTTACAACCAGCCAGGAAATATAGCAGCACAGTCAAACCCACAAATAATATATGCATCTCAGATATCACCACAAAACGTGCAGCAACCAGTAATGCCTCAAGCACAAGTGCTGCCACAGCGAAGTTACCAAGCATACCCAGTGGTGACTCCACCTCAAATTGGACAGGGAAGTACGATTGTGAGAGGAGGAAATCCTCTCCAGCCAAATTACGTGGGAGGGTACACACAATGAAGGTGCCCACAGAGTATTTCCATGTGTCAAGTATTGTCAGTGACACACAGACCAGATGAGGAACCCACTGTGACAGTAACTATCCATAACAAGAGGTATGCATTCTTCATAGATACAGGAGCAACTCGATCCTGTATTAGAGAGGGAGACTTTCCAATCTCTAATAGATCAATGGACACACAAGGATTCCCTGGGGAAGTAATGAGGGTTCCATTTACTAAACCAGTGGAGAAGGAAATCGGAGGGAGTTACAATGATGGGAGTTTTCCATTTGCTCCAGCTGCCCCAGCTAATCTGTTAGGGAGAAATCTTATAGCCAAGTTAAATATTACCATTCACTTTGGGTCTGATGGTATCATGATTTGTTCTAGCCCTGAAATTTCACCTTCCAGGAGTATAGCTGTAACTGTAGATTCCTCTACTGGAGATCAAATCAGAGCAAGACTTGCTGATGTGGCGACATTTACCACAGCAGTGTATACAATCATAGCAGAGACACCAGAGTTACTGGGAAAGGAGGTCCAGTTACTTAAAGAATTCCTTTTCCGGCAACAAGGGCAAGATTCTTGGATACTTGACACCGAATTAATATTGAACATAGAGGCCTTAGAGGTAACACCAATCTATGGCGCACTGATAGCCAGTGACCATAACCATGTTTTATGGATAAGTGTTATATTCATTGAGCCAGGTAAAATGGTTAGGGAAATACTGGATGATGAGCTTTTTGATGACGATTCTAAGTAAACAGTTGTAGTCTTTCAGGATGACAAACCGCTGAGGACAGTATTAGAAGTAAGGACGCCCAAACCCTGTAGAGCTTTTTATTCGGTTAGGGAAACAGATCTGTCTCAAGTAGCAGACATCTTGTGGACTAAGGGTCCTCATGAAGTAGGCCTTATTCGTACTGCTACACCATTCAGGAATACATTAAAGGAAGGTGCTATCTTATCCAGAGTGAGGCAGTATCCTCTTTCTAAAGAAGCAGATCAGGGCATCACCCCTACTATACAGGCACTGCTAGAGCAAGGAGTGATTTACCCTGGAGTATCTCCTTGTAACACCCTGATTTATCCAGTTAAGAAGTCCAAGGGTAAAACTTTGAGTACTGCTGCAAGACCTGCGCCCCCTGAATGATGATGTAGTGATACCAGAATTTCCAATTGCACATGACCCCTCCATCACTCTAGCAAGCATACCTCAGGATGGTCTATATTTCTCTGTTATACATCTGAAAAATACCTTTTTCAGCATCCCTCTTCATCCACACAGCCATTATTTGACAGTGTTCTCCTATCGGTATTTGTACTCCTGTTTATGCCAAGGGTGTTGTAAGTCCCCTAGCATTTTCAACAGAGTGGTAAAAAATGATCTGTCAAACTTTCAGTGTGACAGTACATTGATGCAGTATGCCAACGGCATACTAGATTGCAGTCCTACAGAACAGCAGTGTAGAAAAGATACTATATCCTTTCTGGTTACTCTTGCACAGAGAGGTTACAAGGTAGAGAGAGACAAAGTCCAGTGCTGCCAAGAGGAAGTCCATTATTTAGGGCAATTACTGTCGGCTTTTGATCGACGAGTAATCCCTGAAAGAGCAGTATTCATTCGTCAAATGACTGAGCCAGAAACCGTTAAAGGAATGCAGACGTTCCTTGGTCTCTGTAATTACGGGAGACAATGGGTTTTTGATTACAGTACCCTAATAGCGCTTTTGCTAGTTTCTATCAAACAAGCAAAAGACAGGTATGTCAAGATAACGTGGACACCTTAAATGAGGGAGACTTTTCAGAAATTGAAAACTGAAATAACAAATGCTCTAGTTTTGGGAACTCCTGATTATACCAAGGAGTTTTATCTATTTTGCCATTAAAATGGTCAAGTGATGATGCAGAAATATCCTTTAGGGTACAAACCCATTGCATACTTTAGAGGACAGTTGGATTCAGTGATGAAAGGACATTATCCTTGCAAGCAAGCTCTTGCCACTACAACCTTTGCAGTGGAGAAGAGCACCCAAATTGTCATGGGGGCACCTTTGACACCCTATGCAGAGCATGCAATGTTTGCTTTCATTCACAAGGCTAAGACTACTCTGACTACACAGAGTGTCAGGATATGAGGTGATACTGTCACTACCATCTTTGAAGGTTGTAAAGTGCCATACAGTGAATCCTGTGACATTCTTCACTCATCCTGTATTAGATTCTGAGGATATTAAGTATGACTGCGCAACTTACATTGTCCGATTCAGCTTATGTGACTACCACTGTACATTACAGCATTATGAGATGGGAGTAGGAGAGGTTTCCACAAATCAGACGGAAGTCATGTTATGCATAGGAATCTCCTAGAGGCTCTAATAGAGGCACTCGCATTATCACAGGCAGTGGCAGTTGTGAAATGTGCAGCACATACAAAATTACAGGATTTTGTGTCTCGGGGTAATGCACTAGCATTAAAACTAAAGAAGCAACTAGGCACACACCTCGAACTGTGCCATCAGCTTCACAACATATCTCTGTTATGGTGGGTCAGACTGCCTTGCTGCCTGAATCTGAATCTAACCCTCCCATAGACAATGTCACGCTTCATTATGCAGTGACAGCGTGTTTACATCTCCGAAAATTGCAGGAAGCCGCTACACCACGAGAGGCAGATAAAGGGTGCTCCCAGTGAAGGGATGAGCAAATATGTAGACATATATCCACAGATAAGCCAGTGATGCCTCAGGCTTCACTTATGATAGCTCTTGATCAGTTGCATTTACCAGCTCACAGCAAGAGATCATTTGTCTATGCAAATACAACAAGACTGGTTCGTTCCCAATTTTCATGACATGCTTACCATGTACCTTCACAATTGTTCTGTCTGCCAACAATGTTCTCCCAGTCCCACATTGAAAGTGATAAATTCTACTATTCCACGACCACAAAGTCCTTTTATAGTCCTCCATATTGAATTTGTAGACATGTTAGATAGGTATAACAACTATCGGCATCTTACAGTTGTAGTCTGTCCTTTTTCCCCGATGGATTGAAGCACAACCGTGCGTCCATTGTGATGCTAAGTCAGCTGCTACATTTCTGATTCATGAGGTGATTCCACGTTGGGGAATTCCAGAAGGAATAAGATCTGACAACGACACACACTTTGTTAATGCAATCTTTACATATTGTACGACAATGTTAGGGATAAAACAAACTATCCTCGGTTTACCATCCCCAAAGCAACGGCATAGTTGAGCACCTGAATGGCCTGCTAAATAATAAGATCAGCAAGCTATGTGCCACATTGCATAAGAAGTGGTTGTATTGTCTGTCACTGGCACTCTTTTCACTTAGGAACACACCTGGTTCTGATAATCACCTGACACCCCATCAGATAGTGACAGGGAGACCCATGAATGTGCAAGCACCTGCATCTAGAAGTAATGTACAGGGAGAAAGTTCAGCGGAAATTCTAAATGATGAAATGCATGTTTACCTTTATTAATTAATCAAGGTTGCAAAGTTTATTTCTAAACAGGTAACCAAAGGGAAGTAGAAGTACGCCACCATGGAGGTCGACCTCCCAGTTATGCACATAGGCAACACAGTTTTTGTACGCAATTTTGCCCAGAAATGGAGAGAGCCCAGATTAAACAGACCATTCACAGTGACCAGCTGACCTCCAATGTCCTTAAGGTAAATGGCAGGAAGCCTTGGTTTCACCACACCGATATTTATCTGAATCTAAATTCACGCCAAGCATCATAGACAATGTAAATGGAACAAGAAGGGGAAAGAAGACTGTCATTGTAAAAGTACCACCCCTCAACCTCTGCCTTTGGACAATTTTTTGGATCAACAGCACGAAAGTTATGTCTTTTTGTCTTGCTTTTTCTTTTTTGTCTCTTAATCCGATCTTTTCTATTGTTGCTCTTTTGTAGCAACATATCTCCTAGCTCTAACCTCACACACCTACGAAGAGAACTTTTCATTCATGCTAATGTGTCCCATAATGTTCATACCAGATTATCAGATACCATAGTGGTATCAGCATATGTCAATCATAGGTTCAGAAAGTAAGAATAAATCATGTTTCGTTTGCTTTCTAATTCCTCATACCACAGGATCGGATAGGCTACATTCAACTAAAGAAGTACAGCCAAGCACAGCTTTATGGGCCAGATGTACGACCCACCAATTTGCGAGTCGCAAATTGCATCGCATTTGCGACTCGCAATTTGCGACTTCCAAATTGGGATGCACAACAGTGTCCGAGACACTGTTTGCAATTCCCAATGGGGTCACAAATTGCATGCCTCATGCATATTAATGAGGCTGTGGCAATTTGCGACCCCATTGGGAATGGCTGGCACTCCCAGGGATGGTTGGCTGCTGGGGTCAGCAGACCACCATGTCTGGGACTGCTTTTAAATAAATCAGATTTTTTTTTTTAAATGCAGTTCGTTTTCCTTAAAGGAAAACTGAATGCATTTAAAAAATAAAAATGAAACTTTTCAGTTTCATTTTTTTAAGGGCAGGCAGTGGTCCCTGGGACCACTGCCTGCCCTTAAAAAATATTTTGAGAGCCACTCACAAAGGGAAGGGGTCCCCTGGGGACCCCTTCCCATTTGCGAGTGGTTTACCACCCTTCTGTGAAGGGTGGTAAACTGCGACTGCGGTCGCAAAACAGTCATTCATAGCTTCAGGAGTCACTATTAGGAAGGGATGCCCTTGGAACGCCCCTTCCTAATAGCGAGTCGCTAATCCTATTTTGGGGGTCGCAAATTGATTTGCGACTCGCAAAATAGGATTAGTATATGGGCCACACGTTTTTTACGGTCGCAAACGGGTCTAAAACCCATTTGCGCCAGCAAAAACCGTTAGTACATCTGCCCCTATGTCTGTTGCATCTCTACTTGTGTAGGATTAAGGCCCAAATTCAGTTAACACACTTTAAAGTAGCACGCTTTCTAGTCAATTCCACAAAGTATGTCTCTTCAGCAGAAGTTTTATATATTCTTTCAGATAGACAGGACATTAAGTATGAGATATCACACATGAAGAAGACAGATTATACTACCACTGTAGATTGGATTGAGATAGTTTTAGTTTTAGGGGTTTTTGGAGTAACACACTCGCCCATGGGGTGTAATGGTTAATTAGTAAATCCTATACCCACAGATTGTGTTCGAAGGCCAGGATTTAATGTCACTGGATCAGTTTTTGCCCATGATCAATGGCATTCTGATATCGAATTCTCCAGTAGGGTCATGTCTTTATGGGCTGGTACTAATGGTAGTCAGGAAGCAGTAAAACATTGTGCACAAATTTGGGACAACAACGTTGGGCGTTACACTTGGATAGATAGTACAGTGAGTCCTCAGACAGTCATGAGACTAACATCTGTTTCTTTGTGTTTCAGAGGAAATGGCACTGTTAATGTAGGACGCAATACCAACTGTAGAGCCACAACAGATATTGCCAACATGAAGGGGGGCACGTCCAGCCTCATGGACTATTATTGGCAGTGTGGAGAAATACTGTGTGCCCAATTACCACCAAACTGGGGTGGCCTCTGCACATTGGTCACCTTGAACGCCCCTATTTTGGTAATTCCTAGAATTAATATATCAACTCTACATGAACACCCCATGAGCCACCCAACGACTTTGTTACATCATCAGATGCAGATTATGGCACTACCACATGGAATGATATTCCTCAAGAGTATTGGTTGTTTAATGCTGCACAGCTGTTCTTTGGAAGCATTCTCTTGTTTGTTCAGGCTAAGGCAACAGCTCGATGGCTGCAGATAACTCGATGGGAGCTCCTGAAGTGCATCAACACTACAAAAGATGGATTCAATGCCATAAAGGAAGAGCTGCTAGCTATGAGAATGATGATAATGCAGCACCGTTATTTACTTGACCATTTGACGGCCATGCAAGGAGGGGTATTGCCAGGATAGGAACTGCTTGCTGTACTTTTATCCCAGCAAACAATGCGGACAATGGAACTTTGTCAGAGGCTATACAAACTTTGCACAATCTACAGAAGAAAATGTTAGATGAATAGGTGCCCCAGATAATTGGTTTACCAGGTGGTTTTCTTTTCTACCAGGCCCCTTCCTAAATCATAAGTAAATCTGTTTCTATCCTATATGTGAGCATCAGATACATTTGCTACACAAATTAGACTTCTCCCTTACTACACAATTGCTAGGAAGCATTGTACATTTTCGCTCATCTCCATCCCAACCATCAGATTCAGTGTTTACATCATCCAGAATATCACACATAAAATCCAAGAATGACTTCATCTGATCTGGCAGGATGTGACTGTGAGTCATAGGAAATGTCCGTACAGATCTAAACATACATTGGAACATGGATTTCACTCTGAACACTGTGGCCCAGGCTGCCGGAATATGTCACTTAACAGCAAAATGCTTTGATGTGTTCCACTAGATTCTCAGAGGATGTCCAGGCTACACTTATGGACATGACTTTTGGTAACGAATGTCTATTTGGAGAGAAAGACATTTCTTCCTTGGAATTCTTCAGGAACAGCAGTGTGACGGCCCATGCCATGCACCTGCCCCCTCCAACCCACATGACAAATCCACAAACAATATAGAAAGTTCTATGGTTTCTCTAGGGCAGTCGTTTCATTCTTCATTAATAGCTTCAGTTGTTCCGATTGTGCAACAGGCATTGAATCAGCCTAATGAATAAGCTGGTCGTGTTTAATCAGTTATGACAAGAATGACTACACTTTCGCCAAACTGCTAAGGTACCTTATAGTCAAGGTGAGAAGCCTGACCTATAACATTAATCAATTTGCTGACCCTTCTCCCCCTCATCACTCAGTCTAACATCTTTTATGAGAATCCCTTTGGACCCTCTTAAACCTATTACTGACATTTGTGCCCCCAATTTTAACATCTGAAATACTCAGACAATTAATGTGATGTTGGCCCTAAATATCTCCTCCCACAATACCTACCCTGATTACCCTCTCCCCACAACTAATTACAACCTTAAGTGTTAACCAGAGCGCTACTCTGTGCATGTGATCACACTGTGGGTGTCATAACCTAGCAGCCACATCCACCAAACCCGGCCCTTGGTATAATGAATACTCAACCTGCTAAGCTGACACCCGCATAGTGTTCATTGCTAGTGATACTAAGATTACCATGTTCCTTTGTTTGGAGCATCATTTGGCAGTACTTTTTTTTTTTTTTAACTAACTTGACAACAGACTGTATGATCACTACTTGCCAAAATTAGGGTTGATGCACAGCAATCTGAAATGTGAATTCTCTGGGCTATTTGTCCATCGTCAGTGTGATATTGAATTCCCTCATCCATTCATTTTTTGACCTCTCTGATAAGAGAATTACCACCAGGTGGCAAGACTCTGAGGAGAGCATCTCTGAATTTCTGCTCTGTGATATGGTGGGGCCTAGAACTTGCTGGGCAAGTTTAAGGTGGCACTGCCAAGAAATAAGAAGTGATCTATTTCCCTATCTCCTGGATATACGTCACCGATTGATGGCTGTGAGAAGGGTGGGTAGCGAAGATGAGCCTACCTCAGTTCAAGCCACTAATACAGCTGACGGTGCCGACCGGCCTCTTCGCTGACACCCAGTAGTATCCCACTTGTGTGATAAAAACGCTGCCCCACTTGTGTGGCTGGGCCTAGTGCCCGCGACAGGAAGGGATCAACCAAGGTCAATGGGAGCCCTTGCGTGGGACTCCCATTAACCTCGGTTTGATCTGTTCCTGTTGCTGGCACTAGGCCCAACCACACAAGTGGCACGGAGCTTTTATTTTATTTGTTTTTTTATTGTTTTTATTGGCACTTTGAAGGCACAGCGTTTTTATCAGCACAAGTGGAGCAATCCTGGGTTGTAGGAATTTTGTGGATTCCTGCAGGTTCTGGAAGTTTCAATTGCAGAAATCTAAGGAAAATGCGTGATTTCAGGCAAAGTTTGAGTTTGCAGGGCATTGAGGGTAAGAAAACCTCATGGGATTCACATAAGGCACACCACCCTGGAATCCCCTGGTCATTTACTTTTCAAAAATATGTCTGTAGTTGGTACATTTCCATGGGTGGCGGCCAAGCATGGCGCCAAATTCCGCAGCTACCCCTATTGCTGATCTCTCCACATAGCACTTTAGGGCCTTTTGTGTCAAGGTCTCTTGGCTCACCCACACAAATGAGGTACCATTTTTATCGGGAAACTTGGTGGAATGCTGTGTGGTAGTATATTTCTGGCTTCCTGCAGATTCCAGAAGTTTTCTGCACAGAAATGTGAGAAAAATGTGTGTTTATAGTCAACATTTGAGGTTTGCAGGGCACTGGGGGTAAGACAATGGTGTGGGATGCATGCGAAGCACACCACCCTGGACTCCCCAAGGTGTCTACTTTTCAGCACTGTCTGGGTCTGGCAGTTTTCTTCCAGGTGGCAGCCTACCCAAGCCCAAAAAGTGCGGCTGTTCACCATTGCAAGTGGGATGATAATGGAAGTTAGCCAAACTCTCCTGGCCCATATGTAAAATCAACACCGAAAAGAATCAAATGTTCTCTTGCTTGCCATTGGAATGGGATGCTTTAGTCCGCAGGGGCGCAGAAAGACTATTGAAATTTTTGGGGTGAAGGTGGGGCCTGATGTTAGGATGGGAAAGACCCACCCCATTATTTTAATCAAAATATATATTGCTGCCATACAGTGGGCTTTCTGCCACCCCTCAGGGGGCATTTCGGGGTAATTAACCCATCTGCCCCAGGGAGTCAGAAAGACTGTTGCCCTATTTACTTGTGGGGAGGCATGGCCATGCCCATGCTGAGAAGCCCCCACTCCTCTTAAAAAAAAAAAAAAAAAAAAAAACAGGAGTCCCCATTAATTTGGCCTGTCCTATTGTGGGCACCCCCCCAGCCCTTTTAAAAAAAAAAAATTCCCTGGCGTCTAGTGGGCTATCTCCCTCTCAGGGGGCAGATCGGGGTTATTTACCCCAAGACTGTATCCCCATTTATTTGTGGTGGGGTCGTGACCATGGTGCATAGCCTCCATCCCTCTGTTTTAAAAAAAATGTCCCTGGTGTCTATTGGGCTTTCTACTCTCGCAGGGGGTAGATTGGGGGTAATTACCGCCATCTGGCCCCAAGGGGGGGGGCAGTAAGACTATTTACCCCTTCATTTGGGGTGGAGGCATGGCCATGCCCATGGTGGGCAGCCCTCGCCTCTTTTTATTTTTTAAATAATTCCCTGGCATCTAGTGGGCTTTCTGCCCCCCAGGGTGGCAGATCGGGGGGCAATTACCACATATGACCACAGGGAGGGCAGAAAGGCTGTGCCCCCATTTATTTGGAGTGGGGACATGGCCATGCCCCATTCTTTTAGAAAATAATTCCCTGGCGTCTAGTGGGCTTTCTGCCCCCCCCCTGCCCCCAGGGGCAGATCAGGGGCAATTATCCTCACCTGCCCCCAAGGAGGGCAGAATGACTGTGTCCCCACTTATTTGGGGGGGGGGGGGCAGCCCCCATCCCCCCCTCCGTTTCTTTTTTTAAAATAATTCCCTGGCATCTAGTGAGCTTTTTGCTCCCCCCCCCCTGGGGGGGGGCATATCGGGGGTAATTACCTACCATATGCTCCCCAGGGAGGACAGAAAGACAGTGTCCCCATTTATTTGGGGTAGGGGCATGCCCATGGTGGGTAGACGCCACCCTTTTTGCCCCACCTGGTGGCCAGATCGGGGATAATTGCCCCCAGGGGGAGCACAAGCCCTTGCCCAAGGGGCCACTCCCACTCTCCCTGGTGTCTAGAGGGTGGATCCCTGCTTGAGGAGTGCTCTCCTGCGACGATCCCCAAGCAGGGATCTACTGGGCAGAGGCACCATTCTCCCTTTCCAACGATACCTCTCCCATAACAATCAGTGCTCAGCGGGATGACATATCGCCCGAGTACTGATTCAGTGACAGTGAAACGAGCCCTTTGACTTGTTTTACTTTCACTTCTGTATGTAATGACGTCAGCGCTGATCGTCATTATGTACAAAAAAAATAAAGCTCAGGCTGCTTGGGAAGCTCTTCCCGAGCAGCCCGAGGTTTGGAGATTAAAAAGGAAACCCTCTGGTGGCCTTTCTAACCCTACCCAGTGTCGGCCAATGGCTGACACCCACACTGGGGAGGATGCGCAGTTGTCAGCCATTGGCAAACACCCGCACTTAAGGGGTTAATTGTTACCGGCGGCCATCGGTTTACTGACAAATTTGTTGTGACATTATAATTTAGTTGAGTTGAAAGGGTCCAGCTTCTCTCTTTTTTCAATGTAAAGTGTGCATTTTATTTTGCATTTTAATTTGCAGCGCTCTAAATCAAAACAAGCATTGGCAATGCCAATCGGTCTCTGCAATGCGAGAGCTATTGGCTTTGTCAATGTGTTTCAGCATTGTATGGCCAGATGGTAAGTGTTCCCCAGGCAGATGCAGCACGCAAGCGCCCACAGCTGATGCACCGTTATTCGTAAGTGTAACCACGGGCATACATGAACCAGGCATCCCGAATTACATTTACCATTTGATAGAGAGCAAAACACAATATGAAATTTATCAATTCCCTTTAACAAGTGGTGCCAAAATAACCTAGTAAAGTCATGAAACTTATTTTGTTCACCTCTCAAGAACAGAAGATACCGTCTGCCTTAGAGCAATTTATATTTGTGACTTGCATGTTACACACACACATACCTGCTGCAGACATTCAGCAATCAAAGTGGCTAGAAGTATCACGGCCAACAATCATCAAAATGCAAAGATCATTGCAAGCGTAGATTCAAATTCAGGAATCTTTTATTAAATCTATTCCCTCTTCCTACTACATGGAGTTTTGTGGGTCACTATTGTGTCTATCTGGTTTGACATAAACTTGGTATAGTCTGACCATACCTACCTTCCATATTCACGAGCAGGACGCCTCTCAACTTTGTAATGTACCATCTAAGACTGTCGCAATAGGGCAGGGATCTAACTCAAGACTGCAAGCCCCAATTTAGTTCGACTTTAGTTGAGCGCCACACATATATAAATCAGTCGAAAAGTAATTTCTGTCACCTGTGCATCTTGCAGCACATAAAGTAGCCTGCTGTGAAGAATGACGCAGTGATTGCGTGCTAAATGTATACACTAGGTATAAACGACTACTTTCGTCAGGATAAATAATGAAAACGTCTCTGTATGTCTGTTGCAGATTTGACTGTCCGCATTATCTGCATTATACTCCCCCAATATAAGGTTTAAAATAGTTTAGCACCAGGCCTTCTTTGTTTAGCACTAAGCCAGGTGTGGGTTAGAGAAGGGGTGCCTGTGCTCAGTGATGGGGCTGCCCAAGGTGCAAGTTCCCCAGACACCAGGCAAGCCTAATGTATCATGTTACAAAGACTCGAGGTGTGCGGGTGGAAAAGAAGGCTGGCCTTTGTGTGGGTGTGTGAGCTTTTCCAGAAAAGCTGAACAAACGAGCAACGAGACAGGGGAAACAAGCAACTTGTCGGGAGGAATGGCAGCAACAAGCAATGTTGAGAGTTGGGAGGGATGATGGCAACAACAGAAAAAACCAAGCACCCCTAATAAGTGATGCTAAGGTATTTAATTCACGTGCATACATTTAAAGCAGGGGCAAGGAAATTACTGCAGTTTTGAATTTGAAGCATTGTTGTAAAAAAAAAAAAAAAAAAAGATTCTCTCCATGAGGGGCTGTACTGCTTCTCGGAGAGGGTGGAGGAGCGATAAGTTATTTTTGTTTATCAGGCAACTCACCAGAGATTTTGATGGTCGTTGCTCTTCTCTGGACTCCTTTGTTTTTCTATTCAAAGAAACCCGATTTTGCAAACGCCCAGGGTCAAAACAGCAGAAGAGAACCGGTCCCTATTCTTGCACGTGTCACAACTTTAAGCATTTTAAAAAAAAAAGCACCCAATACTCAGGAATCAGCAAACATTCAAAAAACCTAAATGTAAATTAGATTAAAGACGGAGAACGCATTCTAAGGAAGCTTAAAATGCTTCTCCCAAGAACTGGAGTGAAAAGAAAGTTATTTTCCCTTCTCACGTGTGAGAGTGAGATCTGAAAGCAGCTGTTCTGAATGATTTGAAAACAAGATTTACCGGGCCGTCGGAGCTCTGAGCAACTGAAAACATGGTAAGAGCTCAAAACAAACAAAACAAGCATTGAAAATGCAATAGGTCGCGCCTTTGATTAAGTTAAAGCCATTTGCTTTGCTAATGGTATTGTATAGCAAAGCAAATGGCTTTAACTTAATGAAAGGCAAGACCTATTGCATTTTTAATGCTTGTTTTATTTACTCAGTTTTTTACAAAGTAGTTCAACTTCCAACTGTTTTCTAGAATTTTTAGATTTTTAACAACTGCGACCATTAGAGTCACAAAGCTTCCCCCTCCAACCTTCCTTCGTCCCACTAGTCTTTGCAGGCAGTGTCGTCAGGTGACGTCAGTTTACCGTACGTCACATGATGTCATGCGATGCGAGGGATTTAACTCCAGCTGTCATTGAGGACAGGGTAAGAGAACGGTTACTCTTACATGGGAAAGAGAGTGAATTTAAGGTTTATTTTTCTTAATTATTTAAAGTTGCGGATATTAAACATCTTTAATTAAATCTGTTCTCAGTTATGCTGAATTTGGCAGAGCTGTTCTACACCGCAGACACCGGAACAAAACGTACATTAAGTAAATAAGAGCCGTTATTTGGGTTATTGTAGTCCGAGGTTGGTGCAGCAGAAACTAAATCATGTGACTGAGGCAGATCTAAACGTGTTTTACAGTCTCGTGTCCACCCCTGAAGAGCTGCGGTATTTTAAGGACGTTGTTCAACTTTGCCCAGCGTGCGCCTAAAACGTATAGCAAGTTATAGCATCATATACGAAGAGTCGCATATGGTTAATTGCAAACAAAATGGTTGAAGAGCAAAAGTGGGGCTTGCTGAGTGTTCTGCTTGCTACGGACCCTGCAGTGCCTGGCGTGCAGTTTTTTCGTTGGGCGGGTAGGTCTGCTTTTTGCAAAGCAAGGAGTGCTGCTTCTTAAGATCACCATTAAGGGGACTTGTCTTAACGAATTATGTCTGCAGTGTATGTTGAGGTTTTGCTGGCGTTGAGAGCTCAGCAAGCACAGGACCCCGTGGGTTGATGGGAAAGGGGCGAGCGGAGCCAGTGACTATTGTGATATATGTAAAGGCACTTCTTAAGTTTGGGTCTTAGTAGGCACGCTTGTTGGACAGGGAAGCGCTTGAGAGCACGGCCAGCTGCAGTGGAATCACGCCGAGGTGGCTGTGGTGCAGGATGGGGCTGTTGTGTGTTTGACATTCAAGGCACAACTTAGGGCTGCCTTTCTTTTAAACCTAGTATAGTGAGGAGATAGGCTCATGTACCGCTACCTGTAGCACAAGTTACTAACTTGTGTAACGATATATCTGTAAGAGACAGTAGTTAGTGACAGATTCCTTACCTTAGAATATCCCCAGGCGTCAGGCTGGATCCGGAAAGTTTTTGCGTAGCAGTACCCTTGCGCGTCGGTAGGCGGCGGCGTGCGGCTCCTCGTCCGTCGTCGGCGTCGTGATCGCCGGGATGACGTCGCGGGCAGTACTTAGGCGCCGCCCCTGAGCGCTGACGTCAGTTCTGTACACGACTTTCCGCGCCAGGAACGCAGAGCCATGCAAGAAGCTGACATAGGTGTCTGAAAAATACTAGGGCCCTGAAAGGGATGTCCTTAACCCTAGAAATCAGTTTGCAGAACGGGGAGGATGGGTGGGGCAGTAAGGAATCTGTCACTAACTACTGTCTCTTACAGATATATCGTTACACAAGTTAGTAACTTGTGCATCTGAAAGAGACACGTTAGTGACAGATTCCTTACCTTAGAATAGATACCCCAGCAATACCAACCCCGGTGGTGGGTCTGCGAACAAAGATCAGACAAGGAAGTCCTGGAGGACAGAACGGCCAAAGAAGCCGTCCCTCCGGACCTGACTGTCAAGGCAGTAATGCTTTGTAAACGTGTGCAGCGAGGCCCACGTAGCTGCCTGACAAATAACCGGCAGCGGAACACCGCGGCCCAAGGCCGTGGTAGCAGCCGTTGCCCTGGTGGAATGGGCACGCAGCCCAACAGGAGGCTCCTTCTTAGCCAAAGAATAGCAGGTCTTGATGCATAAGGTAACCCAGCGGGAGATGGTTCGTTTGTGCACCGCCCCACCTTTTTTGGCGCCCAAGTAGCCAACAAAGAGCTGGTCATCCACCCGGAAGTGTTTTGTGCGGTCGATATAGAAGGAGAGCGCACGTTTTGGGTCCAGACGGTGGAGCCTCTCTTCCTCTCTGGAAGGATGCGGAGGCGGAAAGAAGGTAGGCAAAGTGATGGTCTGCCCAATGTGAAAGGCAGTAACCACCTTTGGCAAGAAGGACGGACGCGTCCGAAGAACAACCTTGTCTGGATGAACAGACAGAAAGGGAGGTTTGCAAGATAAAGCCTGGAGCTCACTCACCCGCCGAGCGGAGGTGATGGCCACCAGAAAGGCTGTCTTTAGAGTCAAAAGACGAAGAGGACAGTTATGCAGAGGCTCAAAGGGAGCGCACATTAAAAAGGTAAGAACCAAGTTCAAGTCCCACTGAGGCATCACAAATGGAACAGGAGGAAAGAGGTGTGTAATGCCTTTTAAGAACCTGTTAACAACAGGGGACTTGAAAAGGGAGGGCTGATCAGGGAGCCTGAGGAAGGCCGAGATAGCACAGAGATAACCCTTGATGGTACCCAGGGCAGAACCCTGTTGGGCCAGAGAAAGAAGGAACAGAAGGACCTCAGAAAGAGGGGCAGAAAGGGGGTTCACAGCCTTTGCTGTGCACCATGCCACAAATTTGTTCCACCTGCAGGCGTATACCACCTTAGTGGAGGGACGCCTGGCTGCCAGAATCACATCACAAACTTCGGGAGGCAAGTCGAAAGGAATCAACTGCCGCCGCTCAATCTCCACGCAAGCAGGTGTAGACTGGACAGGTTCGGGTGGAGGACCGTCCCCTGCTGCTGCGACAGAAGATCCTCCCGAAGAGGCAGACGGATCGGGGGATCTACGCTCATACTGAGTAGCTCGGGATACCAAACTCTTCGAGCCCAGTCCGGAGCCACAAGAATGACTTGGGCCCGGTCGTGCCGAATCTTCTTCAACACTCTGGGTAGAAGTGGTATAGGCGGAAAGGCGTACAATAGACCGCAACTCCACTCGTGACGAAAAGCGTCGCCGAGCGAGTGCCGCCTTGGAAATTCCAACGCGCAGAACTGATGACATTGCGCGTTCTCTTCGGTGGCGAATAGATCT
Source organism: Calotriton arnoldi (assembly GCA_963921515.1). Classification (NCBI taxonomy): domain Eukaryota; kingdom Metazoa; phylum Chordata; class Amphibia; order Caudata; family Salamandridae; genus Calotriton; species Calotriton arnoldi. The sequence goes on from CAWUFW010001729.1 coordinate 1,902,036, forward strand.
AACCAAGGCTCTCCCCACTGTAGAAAGAGTTCTTGCGCCACTTCCGAGTGAAGACGCCATTCGTGATCCATCATGCACCTGCGGCTGAGTTCGTCCGCCCTGGCGTTCAGGGAACCTGCCAGGTGTTGAACCATCAGGAACATGCCCTGATGTTCCAGCCATGTCCAGAGGCGCAGAGCCTCCTGACAAAGGGTCCACGACCCCACCCCGCCCTGTTTGTTGCAGTACCACATGGCGGTGGTGTTGTCGGTGAACACCTGCACTACCTTCCCTTTGACAGAGGGAAGGAATGCCTTCAGTGCAAGTCGGATCGCCCGGAGCTCCAGAAGGTTGATATGGAGCCGGGACTCCGCCGGAGACCAGAGGCCTCTGATCTCCGCCTCTCCCATGTGACCGCCCCATCCCAGAAGGGACGCGTCCGTCACAACTGTATGCTCTGGCTGGGGAAGGGAGAGGGATCTGCCCATGACCCATTGCCAGTTCGAGAGCCACCACTGCAACTGTGTTGCAGTCCCCTCCGAGATCTGGACGTGATCGGACAGGTTGCCCTGGTGCTGCGCCCACTGGAACTTCAGGTCCCACTGCAGAGCCCGCATATGCCATCTGGCATGATTGACCAGCAGGATGCAGGAGGCCATGAGGCCCAGCAGCCTCAGGGTCATCTGTACCGAAACCCAGGATAAAGGCTGAAAGATCGGAATCATAGCCTGAATATCCCGGACTCGCCGTTCGGGAGGATAGGCCCGAAACTGCGTCGTGTCCAGAACTGCTCCGATGAAAAGGAGCTGTGGAGAAGGAATCAGATGCGACTTCGGCACATTGATGGAGAACCCCAGCGAGTGCAGGAGTTCGGCCGTAGTCTGGAGGTGGGAGACGACTGCCTGGGACGAGCCCGCCTTCAGCAGACAGTCGTCGAGGTAGGGGAAGACTGAAACCCCTGCCCGGCGCAGATGAGCTGCGACCACCGCCATCACTTTCGTGAACACCCGAGGGGCACTGGTAAGGCCAAAGGGGAGCACGGTGAACTGAAAATGCTCGAGGCCTACCGTGAACCGAAGGTAACGCCGGTGGGCCGGCAGGACGGGGATGTGGAAATAGGCGTCCTGCAAGTCCAACGCTACCAACCAGTCTACGGGGTCGAGGGCAGTCAAGACCTGAGCTAGGGTGAGCATCTTGAACTTCTCCTTCCGGAGGAAGCGATTGACGTTCCGGAGGTCCAAGATAGGACGCATGTCCTCCTTGTCCTTTTGGGCACCAGAAAGTAGTGGGAGTAGCAACCACGCCCTACTTCTGGGGTCGGAACATGCTCGATGGCCCTCTTGGCCAAGAGGGCCGTGACTTCCTTCTGTAGAAGCACCAAGTGATCCCCTGACATGCGGTGGAATTGAGGTGGCATGGCTGGGGGGTGGTCTCGAAGGGGAGGGAGTAGCCCCTTCGGACAATGTCCAAGACCCACCTGTCCGAGGTGATGGGACGCCAGTGGTGAAGGTGATGGCGGACCCTGCCCCCGACTGGCGTGCTGTGCACCTGAAAGGAGGGACTAGGAGGGCTTGGAGGCCGCGGACGGGTTGGAGGTGGTGGCCTGACCCGCACGCTGGTTGCCCGAACCGCCACGGCGGTATCCACGTCCTCGGCCACGCGAAGGCGCTTGCTGCGCGGGCCGTTGGCCGGGCTGTGGACGTGACTGGGCGCCCCTTCCGTGGCCACGAAAGGGGCGAAAAGCAGACGTGAGCGGAGGGCGCACAACAGCAAGGCCCAGGGACTTAGCAGTAGCCCGTGAGTCCTTGAAACGCTCCAGCGCATGGTCTGCCTTCGAACCAAAAAGACCGACTCCATCAAAGGGCATGTCCATGAGTGTATTCTGGACATCCCCTGAAAAACCAGTGGTTCTCAGCCAGGCGTGGCGACGCAGCGCCACCGTCGTTGCAAGCGATCTGCCCAGCGAGTCGGCGGTATCAAGGCCACAGCGGATGGTATATTTAGCCGCATCACGCCCTTCCGCAATGGCGCGGGTAAGCAGTGTCTGGACCTCCTCAGAACCCTGCGGCAAAACAGTAGCCACCGAATCCCACAGGGAGTGGGTGTATCGGCCCAAGAGGCAAGCGGTATTAACAGACCGCAAGCCAGCACTGGAGGAAGAGAAAGCCTTCTTCCCAAAGTGATCCAGGCGCTTGGATTCCCTATCCGGAGGGGCGGTAGGGAAGGCGGTTTGGGAGGCAGAGGCCTGGACAACCAAGCTCTCAGGGGTGGGGTGTTGGGAGAGAAACAGGGGGTCGCCCGGAGCAGGGCGATGGCGTCGGGCCACGTTCCTATCCACAGGAGCCCCTGTGGTGGGTTTGGACCAGGCACCCAAAGAACGTCAGTCAGTGCATCGTTGAACGGCAGCACAGTCTCCAAAGAGGAGGCCGCCGGCTGAAGCACTTCAGTCAGGATGTTAGTCCTGACGGCCACTGTAGGCAACTGGAGATTCAAGGCTCCAGCAGCTCTACGCAACACCGTTGCAAAATTAGCCCCCTCCTCCGTTGCCACGGGAGGAGACAGCATGCCAGAGTCAGGGAGGTATCCAGACCACTGGCATCCCCAAGTTCCTCAACCCAGTCCGGGTCAAACTCGCACTGTTGTGTGAGAGGGTCCTCAGACCCCTCCCAGCTCTCCTGGTCCTCCTCAGGTTGAAAATATGGAGGAGGAGGGACATCAGGGACCCAAGGTCTCATTGGCGCCGGAACCGGCGTCGGGCGACGCCGGTCCGGCTCCATGTCCGGACCCGGAGAGAACCGGGGAACGACGCCGCCCGGAGCCCCGGACGGCGTCGGAAACGGCACCGGGGACATCGGCGGAGGCGTGGTTAGGTCAACCGGCGTCGATGGGGGTTGCGGCACCACCGGAGCCGGGGTCGAGGCCGGGGCCGGAGCCGAGGCCGGGACGAAGGCCGGTGGGACAGGCGACGCCGGGACCGGAGTCGACGGCGACGCCGGAGCAACCCCATCAGGGCCCGCGGGGCCCGAAGGCGCACTGGAGGGACCTTGAGGCCCGAAGAGGCGGGCCATGGCCGACAGGAATTCCTGTATATCGGCCGGAGTCGCCCCCGAACCCGGGTAGGGCGGGTAATGCGGGGGTAACTCGACAGGCACGTCCGGGGCCGCGGGGGCGGGGACGGTGCCGACAGGGACCTCAGCCGAGTCGCGAGACCGGCGAGGCGAAGTCTTAGAGCGATGACGCCGCTTAGACTTCTTGTGCTTCGACTTACCGGAGGAGCGCGAAGACTTGGATTCCGACGAACGGCGGGGACTCCGCGTCCGGCCCCTCGACCTCTCCCGGGGCTTGGTGCGGCGCGGAGCCGAATGGCGGACTTCGAGGAGCTTTCGAGACCGCTCTCGCAAAGCCTTCGGATGAAGTTTCCGGCAGTCAGGACACGACTTCGTGTCGTGGTCTCGGCCGAGACAAAAGAGACACTCGAGGTGCGGGTCCGTGATCGACATCATGCGACCACATTCCTCGCAGGGCTTAAAGCCGGGCATCCCTACGACACCTGAGGAGTCGTGAAGACTCGTTGAAGAAACAGTGAAAAAATTCACCAAAAAAGATAGTCAAAAAGTGACTAGGGCACTGCTCTTCCCGGATCTGCGCTTACTGGCGTGGAAAAAGAAGAACTGACGTCAGCGCGCAGGGGCGGCGCCTAAGTACTGCCCGCGACGTCATCCCGGCGATCACGACGCCGACGACGGACGCGGAGCCGCACGACGCCGCCTACCGACGCGCAAGGGTACTGCTACGCAAAAACTTTCCGGATCCAGCCTGACGCCTGGGGATATTCTAAGGTAAGGAATCTGTCACTAACGTGTCTCTTTCAGATAACTAAATTACAAACAGACTTCAAAGAGGAAGGCAAAATAGAATATGTGTCCTTGTGTAGCGCAACTGGTGTTCATGTAAAGCGTTCTGTGTGTCCTTGTGTAGCGCAACTGGTGTTCATGTAAAGCGTTCTAATACCCGATACCTTCGGGTGAAGTTCGCGCTATAAAAACAAGGCAGCGTGACGAAGCTTCTGATAAGAAGCTTAGTTGCCATGACAATGGAAAGCTTGGCACAAGATGGCATCGGACTGTCCACTGTCCGTACGTACGCGCGCATGTTCTTAGGTTTGGATGCATGGCGAGAGCAGCCATCTTTGTCCATCCCTACGCGTGCATGTTAAGCTTTCAGAGAATTGATCGCAAAAGGCACTCGCACTCACAGTACGCTCAGCTTCACCCCACGGTGACTGTGAAATTACATGATATAGTCGGTAACATTACGTGTGTATTGAATTGTGGTCCCAAATTATCTGGCACACTAGTCACAGGAGAAGCGTGTCCATTGCCACCGATAAGACCGTGTACTCCTTGAGTTGTTGGATTAATGACTAGCGCTTGCGGTGATGTAGCACCCTTCACGGAGCCCGGTAACACACATGTGGGCTCCGCTGGAGTGGAGTACGCTCAGCTTCACCCCGCGCAACCCGCGGGCAGTCATTTTTAATAAATAATTGGACGACGACCTCTCCTCCGCGGGACCGTCAAAGGAGTACAGATGTGCACCTCATGACAAAGGCAGGAATCAGTCTGATTGAGCAGCCTCCCGCAAGTGGTGCGCGCGCATGACAAGCGAGAGCCCATGCTTTGTTCTCAGTTAAGGTAAACAAAGATGGCGTCGGGCTGTCCACATGCGCGTGCATTTTTTGTCCCTCCGTACGCGTGCACATGTTTAATCGATTACAAAAAGCCCTCGCATGGCGAGAGCAGCGCTGTGCGCTGCTAACGCCAGGCGAGACCTAAAAAGTAGCTCCTAAAACAGATGGTAAAATGGTGACCAGTGGATTGATGTAATAATTGGTCCCTGCTCGCGGGGAGGGCTAAACACAGCAAGAGGCATGACGTATGCATGCCTTGGACAAATGTGGAGAAAGATTAGGAGAGCAATGATGGAGCCAGCAAATAAGAAGCTTATGCGCTGGCTGGAGCCCACAAAGTATATACAACATGTGTCTTCAAGACTGCGCATGTGCTGTTTAGAGCTGAGACCTAGAAAGGGAATCTAAAAGTCTCACGCCAAATTCTAATCATGCAAGATGCACTGCAACATCAAGGGTATTGAGCATTAGGCCTTGGAAAAAGAGGACGAAACTCACATTAGAAGGTACTAATATTAAAGGAATTTTTTTCTTTATTTCTTAACATTTGGACAGGTCCTCCAAGAGTGTTTTATTCCCTCAGAATGAGAACAGGTTTGTAATGGCTCCATTGGACTTGAAAGTTACCCATCATACAACGCTAAGTAAAATGATTCAGCAAAGAAAATACCTTTGCAAGTTAAACATAAAAATAATAGAAAAAAGAAGCAATTAAATGTAAACAGCATATATCTAAATAATTCACTAATCGATATTCTTCAGTGGCATCAAACAACGGAAACGATAGCTCACAGCTGGAGCTGCAATGTCACACGGGTCAGGTAAAGAACATGCTTACATCTTAAACTATATGGAGGCTAAAATATTTTAGACCCTCCTGACAAATGAAAATCTTTTTTTTTTTTGCACTTTATTCAATCCAGCATGGACATAATTTCAAAACTCAACAGTGCTCTTTGCTGAGACCAATAATCAACATGCAGTGATACCTGGGGTATAACATTAAGCCACTGAAGTTTAAGATTATCGTTTCTTACAGCAAAGGAAGGTGCATGTAGTCCAGTATTTCAGAATTGTATTCCAAACCATGAAAACTGTTGTAATGACTTTATATTGTAATTGCATTTATATAGCGCTTACTACCCCTGACGAGGCATTGAAGTGTTTTACGCTGGGCAGCACGCTGCCCCAGGACCTATGGTTAATGGTGAATTCAATGTCATTGATTATTGTTACTTATTGGGATAAGTCGTGTGTGCTCAGCAAACCATTCCACGCATTTATTTCAGTTTCTTTGTGATAGATTAAATTAACAGGAGTTGGGTGGGATCATTAGTGGAGTGGTGGTATGCGAGTTCATGCAGATGGTCGGTGAGGTTAGTAGATGAGCTTGAGAATTTAAGTATTTTTAGGTCGCAAGGGTATGACTTTGAAAGAAGGAGAGGTTGTGATCCTTGATATGAGTTGTGGGCAGTTTTCAGAGATATAATCATGGAGATTAAGGCAAACATGCATGTGATTAAGAGCAGGTTGTGTTCAGAGGGAGGAGGCGTGCAGAGGATGGGAAGTAAGGAGAGGGACATTTGAAATAAAAAGAAGAGGTGACAGTCAGAAGTTAGGTCAGGTTTCATCATGGATTTAGAAATCTAGATATTGCTTTTTCAGACTGCAAGCAATTTGAGAATGCACGGCCGTAGAAATAAACTGCATAATTTGTATATGATGATAGTGATATATTAGGTTCTTTTGACAGGCACTAGATTCAGAAGAACAGCCTGTCCAGTGCTAGGCTAAGACTAGACCACCGCTCCAGTAAGGCCAGGAAAGCATAAACTAATGATTATGTACATATACTGGGAAGTATCAAGAGCTTTAGGCTGTGCTTCACGGAAACCTTTACCTCATGAACATCGCAATGTGAGAAAAGTTATGGGTAAATAGTGCTAATATTGAGATTCTACAATATTGGAGCGAATGTCTGGTGATGTTTATCCTCAAGTTTGGGTCACAGAATCAATTATAGAGAAGCAAAGCAGGATCTATTTGGATGTACATGTTGTAGCATGGATAATTTCCCCAGACAGGGGAAGTGTATTGCCTTTATTCCTGAGGAGGGAGAATGGAGATCCAGACACCTGGGTAGGGGATGGTGGCTGGGCACCCTTTAGAAGTTAAATGAAGACTTTGTTAGTAAGGAACTGGTGATAAAACTGCCTGAAGGACTGCCCTTTGGTGAATGGCAGAGGGCGGGTTGGACTGCAGACTGTTGTACAAGGTGAAAAGTGTCTCTTTAGGTGGGGCCCAGCCTTTTCTCTTTCTTGATCACAGGCAAATGCAGACACCTCATGCCTCTTTGTGCGTGCTCTACTACCCTGCTGTGAGGGGTATCACTACACTTAGGCTGTGTCTGGAGAACAGCCAGGAAAGAACATTTACATTCTCATACCAACAACTACAATGTTTTAAGAGGGGTTTAGTCCCCTCAAAATCTCACTTAGTCTTTATGTGACAATACTTTAAATTGCTAATTACTACCTTGCATGAGTCCTAGGCAATTTTTAGAAGTGAATTCACTGCTGTCCCCTCATTATAACAGTTTCCATACAGCGCCTGCTGCCAATTAATTGATACTAGTATTGATTTTTTGTAATGACTTTCATTAAGCGGAGTGAAGAAAACACAATTTTCAGTACAGACTAGCGTGTGGCAATAGGTCCACAAGGAATCTCTCTTCTCTGTTTATTTTTCGTATAAATGATCTTCAAATCAGATGTTTCGGGAGCAATGCAAGAGAAACGTTTTTCGAATTACAGCCGAAAGTTCAACACTCTGGGGATTCATCGCTGCCTCCGTGGTAAGAGTAAAATGCATATTCCATTACTAGAGGAGACCGATGCAGATGGCTCTGTGTGAAGTGACCAGCTAACGAGTAATTGAAAACCCCGCTCATGAGTACAAGGGACCCTGTGCACCTCGAAAACTTAATTCTTAATTAAGGGTCTCAGTGGTCTGCATTCATGCCTGAGGGTCCAATTAGAAACTGCAATAAGGTTAATCTTACAGACAGACTGGGCTGAGCTACGCATGTCAATGGCTTCTTTTGCTCACTAGTAAAGATTTGGGCATTTTTATGGCACACAATTTATTTTCATCTCTCACAGGGGGCGTTTCCGAGTACCTTCTGAGCAGGGCTGGACTGGCCATAGCAGGCACCAGGCGTTTTCCCGGTGGGCCGGAAGAGTGGGGACCTGTTTTAGACCCGTGGGGGCCGGTTTTGCAGCAGTGCTGCAATATCGCCCCCCTGTAACAAAAGCGGGAGTGGTGCTTTTCACTATCACTCCCCCTCCCCAGCTACCAGGACCGGACGGGCAGATTGCCAGGGCTGGTTGCTGTTCCCAGTCCATAGAGTGCAGTAGAGTGGTGTAGAGTAGAGTGCAGTGGCATAGAGTGCAGTCATGCAGAGTGCAGGGCCGTAGAGTGTAGGACTGTAGAGTGCAGGACTGTAGAGTGCAGGACTGTAGAGTGCAGGACCGTAGAGTGGTGTAGGGTCGTAGAGTGGTGCAGGGTCGTAGATCGGTGCAGGGTCGTAGAGCGGTGCAGGGTCGTAGAGCGGTGCAGGGTCATAGATCGGTGCAGGGTCGCAGTGCAGGGTCGTAGAGCGGTGCAGGGTCGTAGAGCGGTGCAGGGTCGTAGAGCGGTGCAGGGTCGTAGAGCGGTGCAGGGTAGAGTGATGTAGGGTAGAGTGATGTAGGGTAGACTGGTGTAGGGTAGAGTGGTGCAGAGAGCAGTGACGAAGAGTGCAGTGGTGTAAAGTAGAATAGAGGGGCGTAGAGAGCAGTGACAGAGTGCAGTGGTGTAGAGTAGAAAGTTGTAGAGTATAGTGGCATAAAGTGCAGTTGTGCAAAGTAGTTGGCATAAGTGCAGTGGCATAGGGTGCATTAGTTTTGAGTAAAGTGGCGTAGAGTGCAGTGGTTTAGAGTACAGTGGCAGACTGCAGTCGCGTAGAGAGAAGTAGAATGGCGTAGAGTGCAGTGGCGTAGAGTGGATTGTTTCAGAGCAGAGTGGAGTGGTGCAGGGTAGAGTGCAGTGGCATAGAGAAGAGTGGTGTAGGGTAGAGTCGCACAGCATTCATTGCATTGGCATAGAGTGGAGAGATGCAGAGTAGAGTGGTGTAGAGTGCAGTGGCATAGAGTGCAGTGCTGTGGAGTGAAGTGGTGAGGAGTGGAGTGGTGCAGAGTGGAGTGGTGCAGAGTGGAGTGGTGCAGAGTGGAGTGGCCTAGACTGGAGTGATGTAGAGTGCAGTGTCATTGAGTGCAGTGGTGCACAGTAGATTAGAGTGGCTTGGGGTGCATTGGCATAGAGTGCAGCAGAGAGGCTTGGAGTAGAGTGCAGTGGCATGGAGTAAAGTGACGCAGAGTAGAGTGGCACGAGCAGAGTTGCATAGAGTTCAGTGGCAGAGAGTGCAGTGCTGCAGAGTAGTGTCTTAGAGTGCAGTGGTGTAGAGTGGCGTAGAGTGCATTGGTGTAGAGTGGCATAGAGTGCAGTCTCAGATTATAGTGCTGTACAGAGCAGTAGTGCAGAGTAGATTGGTATAGAGTGCAGTGGCATAGAGTGGATTGTTTTTTTTAGTAAAGTGATGTAGAAAGCATTGGTGTAGAGTGCAGTGGCAGAGTGCAGCAGTAGAAAATTGAGTGGCGTAGTGTGTAGTGGCGTAGAGTGGAATAGACTGCAGTGGCATAGAATAGATTGTTTCAGAGCAGAGTGAAGTGGCGTAGAGTGCAGTGGTACAGAGTAGAGTGTCCCAGACTGCAGTTGTGCAGAGTAGATTAGAGAGGATTGGCATACTGTACAGTGGCGTAGAGGGGAGCGACGCAGAGTAGCGTGGCGTAGAGTTCAGTGGCAGAGAGAGCAGTGTTGCAGAGTAGAATGAATTAGATCAAAGTGGCATAGAGTGGAGTAGGGTAGAGTGCAGTGGCATGAGTGGAGTGGCATGAGTGGAGTGATGTAGAGTGCATTGGCATAGAGTAGAGTGTCGAAGAGTGTAGAAGAGTGCAGTGTCGAAGAGTAGAGTGGTGCACAGTACAGAGTAGAGTGATGCAGAGACCAGTGAAGTAGAGTGCAATGGTGTAGAGTGACGTAGCGTGCTGTCATAGTGTAGAATGTTGTAGAGTATAGTGGCATAAAGTGCAGTAGTGCAAAGTACCTGGCAAGGTACAGTGGCATAGGGTGCATTGGTTTTGAGTAAAGTGGTGTAGAGTGAATTGTAGAGTGCAATGGTTTAGAGTAAAGTGTTGTAAAGTGCAGTGGTGTAGAGTGGCGCAGTGTAGAGTGCAGTGGCATAGAGTGCAGAGGCGTAGAGTGGTGTAGAGTAGACTGTTTTAGAGTGAAGTGGTGCATGGTAGAGTGCAGTGGCATAGAGTAGTGGGGTAGAGTGCAGTGGCGTCGAGTAGAGTGGTGCAGCATTGATTGCAGTGGCATGGAGTGGCACAGAGTAGAGTGGCATAACATGCAGTGGCACAGAGTGCAGTGGCACAGAGTGCAGTGGCGTAGAGTAGATTGTTTCAGAGTAGTGTGAAGTGGCATAGAGTGAAGTGGCATAGAGTGGAGTGGCGAATAGTGGAGTGGCGAAGAGCGGAGTGGCGAAGAGCGGAGTGGCAAAGAGTGGAGTGGCAAAGAGTGGAGTGGCAAAGAGTGGAGTGGCAAAGAGTGGAGTGGCGTGGAGTGGCATAGAGCAGAGGTGTAGAGTGCATTGGCCTACAATGCAGTGTTGTGGAGTGGTGTACAGCAGAGTGGTGTAGAGTAGTGTGGTGTAGATTAGTGTGCAGTGGTGTACAGCGTAGTGGAGCCGAGTCAGTGGCAAAAAGCGCAATAGTGCATAGTAGAGTGGGGTAGCGTGCACTGGCAGAGTAGAGTGATGCAGAGTAGAGAGACAGAGTGAAGTTGCATAAAGTGCAGTGGTGCACAGTAGATTAGAGTGGCATAGAGTGCAGAAGAGTGGCATAGAATGGTGCAGAGTAGAGTGCAGTGGCATAGAGTAGAGTGGGGCAGAGCAGTGGCAGAGTGCAGTGCTGCAGAGTAGAGTGTTGTGGAGTGGAGTGGCGTAGAGGGCATGGCGTAGAGGGCTTGGCGTAGAGTGCAGAGGCGTAGAGTATAGTGGCATACAGCGCAGTGGTGCAGAGTAGATTGGCATAGAGTGCAGTGGCATTCAGTGTATTGGTTTTGAGTAAAGTGGTGTAGAGTGCTGTGGTGTGGAGTGGTGCAAAGTGCAACAGAGTGGCTTAGACTGCAGAGGCAGAGTGGGCTGTTTCAGAGTAGAGTGAAGTGGCGTAGAGGGCAGTGGTATAGAGTACAGTGTTGTAGAGTGCAGAGTAGATTAGATTGGCGTAGAGTGGATTGGCATAGAGTTGAGTGGCATAAAGTAGAGTGGCAGAAAGTGCAGAGTTGCAGAGTACACTGTCGTAGAGTACAGTGGTGCATAGTAGAGTGGCGTGGAGTGCATTGGCATAGAGTGTAGTGACGCAGAGTGGCGTGGAGTAGAGTGGTGCAGAGTAGAATAAAGTGGTGTAGAGGGCAGTGACGCAGAGTAGAATAGAGTGGCGTAGAGTGCAATGGCGTATAGTGGCATAGGGTGATTTGGTGCAGAGTAGATTAGTGTACAGTGCATTGATTTTGAGTAAAGTGGTGCAGAATGCATTGGCGTAGAGTGCAGTGTTGCAGAGTAGGGTGGCATACAGTGGAGTGTCGCAGAGTGGTGTAGAGTGCAGTGGTGCATATTAGAGTAGTGTGGGGTAGAGAATAAAAGGCATAGAGTAGAGTGGTGCAGAGAAGAGTGCAGTGGCGTAAAGTGGTGCAGAGTAGAGTGGCGTGGGGTAACATTGAGTATGCATGGTATGGTAGTGTACTGCCATTACAGACAACACATCTTCAATTGAAATGACCATTACATTTGAATTCACATGCAGTTTTACTGAAAAAAGTACAATGCTCACAAACAATAAGGTGTGGAAACGTCATCACCCAATGTATTGATTTGATTGCCAGCACAGTTCATTTACAAACATTTAAATTTTGTTGTGTGCTAGAAAAAAAATAACACCTGTACAGCCTTCCTCAAGCAGACCTCCACTGGCCAGCATGATTGTCACATAAATCCTCTCACTTTGAAGTTAGAGAAAGAAAAATAAACACCAAGCTCCCTGTAAGAGAGAGCCTGACATTTGACCTCTGTCTTTGAATGCACAGCAAATGTGACAAGATAAGAACTAGATTTAAAGGCCTGTTTACAGAAAGCGAGTTTGTGGAAAAATACAGTAAACAAGGTTTGGGGAACGGGAGGGACAAACTCGAGCGGATAGCCTAGAGCAAATAAAGCCAGCAAATGTAAGTAACAAACCACAAAGCCAATGGTAAGCAATGGGCGGAATGCATTCCTAGGTCAACTTTCTTAATGTCCCCAGGATATCTTTAGCAAACCAGACAGATGCGCCATCTGCGAGCTAAAGAGCGCACATCAGCCTTCTTCGAGTCTCTCTTTTACTATAAGTGGGTGAAACCATTGTCAGTTTTCTCGCACCACCAGCCGACCCGGCTGACCTAAGCATGAGAATCTGTGAGCTCTCAAACGTTGGAGAACATCCCATAAAAAAGTGGGTAACATACAAAAATGACATACCTTTTTGTTGCTGTAACAATGTGGGAGGTTGAGAGTGCAGCAAAGGTGCAATTGAAGCTGCTGACATCTGAGCCTGTAAAATAGTCTGGGGTTGTGGTGTGGGAGGCTGCACACTGAAAGCCTGCTGTGAAATAGGTTGGAGTACAGATGCTGGAGTCTTCAACAAAGGTTGAGCCTGATTCTGCAAGGAATATATTGTGAATTTAATGATAATAACTGAATGATGCAACTAATTTAAGATCAAGCACACCTACATGATGATGAATATGTATTTCTACAGTTATTTTAAACCATTACAAAAAACAAAAAAACAACAATTCATTAATTAGGTTAACATATACTAAAACAACACGAACCTTCAACTCATTACATGGCTACAGGTATAAACATTAAGATGCTGCTAGCCATAGGGTGCATCAGCACAGCTGTATGCATAACTGAATTGAGTCAGTCCTCTATACTGGTTTTTGTAATTACAGCTGCTTTTTAGGTCGAGCCTCGAGTAGCGCGCAAGCGCTGCTTAGAGGCGAAGACTTTTAGTAAGCGAGTTTGGAAAGCAGTCCAAAAAACGCTCGTGCGTCGTGGCTGGCCTTTTTGAGATGGGTACGCGCGGCAAACATGTGTTTCCAATTATCGTGCCCAGACGCTCCTCTTTTGTTCATGAAAGGTGGCGATTGGCAAACGTGGGCCACTTTTTTGTGTGACCGGCCCAAATTTTTGGCCCAATCCGATCCTGCACCTCAGGTAAACAAATAACGCCCATTCTGAATTATAAATTCTTCTGCACACCAGCTCACGTTCACAGTGAGTCTGCGTGATGGGGACATCCCACCAGGCCGTTCGGCTTCGAAACTGTACTGCTGTCCCGATAGATGAGGTGATGTGGATCGGTTGTAAACACTTTCTGCATTTCCTGTCTCCTAAACAGGTGGGAGTTTGTAGATGTCACCTGCCTCCGTTAGATTTATAGTTAGCGATATTCCCCGATTCTTTGGAAAGGATGGTAGTTTTCAGAACCTCCCTGCTGCCTCTGATCTCAATTAGCCTGCGGAGCTTCTCGCGCCTGCGCACTGTTGTCTGCCCATCCCATCTTGGCCCTAGTTCTGATCGAGGAAGAACGGATAAAAGAAGGGACCGGGAGATGCCTGAAAGGAGCAGGGAGACCCTGCTGCACAATGGAGAGAAAGGTATGGAGAAAGTAGCAGGAGTTCAGGGAACTTCCCGGCCACATTGCCACCGACCCCACAATAGCTGTCCGACGCTCCACGCACGGCTTCATCACCCCCTTCTAAACCGCTGAATACTCTCAATACACCCATATAAACTGATCGACCCTTTTAACCCCTCCACGCCCCTGCGGATAGCCGACTGCAGTTCACCTTCTCCACTTTAACTCCTCAAGCGCCCTGCCCCGTTGCACAGCTAAATCACCTCCTTGTATAATGGACCACTCCATCTCTACCATGGAAGCTGGACTGCCACATTGCTGCATTACCCTTTTCTCTACTCCCTCCCTTTCCACAGCCTCTGACCTTCTCTATGCCCCCTGCATTAAATGTCGCGCCCCCCGCTCAGCTGCATCACCGAATCCTTTCCCGCACATCTCGTTCACAACCCGTTGCAGCAGTCTCACTAGCGCAGCTTCCTAGTTCACCTAATCCATCTGCATAGTTGGATCTACCACCATCCTCGTGAACAGCTGCTTTACCCCGTTCCTGCACGGACAGAATGTGAAATCTTACTATATTTCAAATAGGCGACTTTACCCCTCTCAGAGTAAACATAAAGTGTGCATTAATACCCTTCTTCACTTCCACGATGCCCCTTTGCAAATCATATAAAGTGCGCTGTCGAGACTTGGATAGATTTAGCCCATGCAGCTAAAGAGAAACACTGCTCATTTGTGAAATTATGGTTTTGAGGATATCTGTGAATTCCTACACCTCACACTGATTTTTGTAACGTGATTACGTTTTTCCAATAAAGCCATTGTTAAACAATGGGAGAGCTTTTCCCCAACTGGAATGTTAACCCGCACAAAAGTGTAATGCGGTGACTCCCACAAGTTTCCTCTTTATAGCTGCCACCTGCACTCCTCAAGGCTAAATGGAATGCAGGAGCTCCCATGGTAGCTCCAAAGAAGAACTGTGAGCCTTTCAAAGTGGTGGAAAACTATACATTTCCATACTTCCACTTGAAGAATTTGCCTACATCAGGACTGTCTCTTATTCCCACCTACTGTTGCCCTGCCAACAAGTAGCTGAAAAGTACGCTTTTCTTTATAGCTTTTGTAACTTGCGGCCGAAGTGCATAAAAAGTATGGGAAATGTGATCCTGAGCGCTCAAGTTACAAAAGCTATAAAGAAAAGCGTACTTTTCAGCTACTTGAAGTGTGAGGCAGGCCCAGAGATGTGCCTTAAAAAACATGTTTTGCGGTCATTTTGCTGGCATTCACATTCAGGTAAATTCATATACAATATAATGCACACACCTTAAATGAAACAATGCCAGTTAAAGTAATCCGTGCAAAGTGGACTCTTTTATGGTAGGTTATGTGAAAGCTCAATTGGTTAATGTACACACTGCAGATACCGGTGTGTGTGTAACCAAACAGCTGCAGAACGAAATCCTGGTTGGTGCAGTGGGGGAATAGTGATGTGTATTTATAGTACTACGAGGTCCTAGCCTGTGACCAAAAGCATTGTAAACATGCAAGTCAACCTTTTGATCGGCTGAATTGTATTCTTTCACTGGCCCCATTTAAGGAGCTACTTTTTTCTTATTCATTAAGTGCTCAATAAGAGTGCATGTGTTTTTGTTGGTTCCCATGGCCTCTAATATCCGTTCCCCTGTTGCTTCCCCTTCACTTGCCACCACTTCCTCCTCCATTGCTCCACTACCCCTTGCAGTCCTTAAGAATATTCCTTCAGTTTCATTTTTGGAGGGCCCTGCAGCTGACATTTGCTTCCAGGCTACTCCATAGTACATATAGTGTTTATACTCCTCTCCAAGCATTGGCATAGCCAATAGGTCTCGCCTTTGGGACCTTATAAGTGTTTAGTTATCCAGCACAATATCCTTGGTGCAACAACATCAACTGTTGCATGGCTAAACACTTATAAGGTCCCAAAGCAGACCTATTGGCTATGCCAATGCTTGTTGACTCTGTGTTGTTTGCACTGCATGGATTATCATTACCACCTCTCTATAACAAAAGTTCCCTCCATGTATACCATGTATAATATTTTAAAGACAATGTTGGAGCATTCTCAAATGATGGCACCGTTTGAGGTATGCAACTTGCTTTGCAAGTGTCTGCCTGACCACATCATATTCCAGTCTTATCTGGGCCTGCGACACATAAGGTGACAGACCGTAACACATTCTGTAAGTATTACATAGAACCAAATGAAAAAGTCTAGAAACTTTCCCTAAAGTTGCTTCTGAGTCATAAGGTAAAAATTTATTTTTTACTACCCGTAACACAGGCTGTAAAGAAGAGCTACTCAATCTATTTGATAAGGTGTTAAATGAGAATCCACCTGAGAGTGCTTTTGTCCTCAATGACAGCGGGTCATAACAGACACAGAGGTACTTATAATGGGATACACACTGGTACGTTTACCTGGTTTGGTAGAGTTTGAATTCGTTGTGCATTCCATTTAAATGGCATATTAGGATTATATGTTGCTTCTACCAATACTCTGTCTCCAACCTGGGGGGTCTTTCCTTTGACAGCACTAGAAAGCAAAATTATGAGAAAAAACAAATTATAAAACCTTTACTAAACCTATAAAAAATTACTCCTCTTTGAATACAGTTCAACATCTTTGATATCTTTAATAATTCTGCATGTTGCATCAAATTTTGACAAGCTGAGAGTGTGTATGTGTATATATATATATATATATATATATATATATATATATATATATATATATATATATATATAATATCAACAAACACGGTCCTTTTCGGGGGGAGCACCCTCCAGCTGGTGCTCGTGGCGAGACAGGACCACCTCTCGCTAAGTATTTTCCGTAAATACGGACAATTTTCACAAGTTAAATGTAATGAACACTTGATAGTACATCATACATTGGGTAGATCCTATGTATAAGATGAAAATGCGTAATAGTGGCTTACATAAATAATACTTTTTCTTGCAACATTTTTGGGTAAAAGAAATAAAAAGAGTAATTGTAATATATGTAAAAACTACCGGTCCCACAATGCCTCATTATGGGCAACGTGGAGACCATGTATAAAAGGTTGGAAACTGAAGTAGGACTCCGTATACTACCGTGAACAAGAACTTTGTGTTCGAAACGCGTAGGTGGTGGAGAAGGAGGTCTCAATAAAAAGATATATTTTTGTACCAATGAGAGTGCTGTGTAAGCTGTTGTTGGGAAAAAAAAAAATATATATATATATATATATATATATGTATATATATATATATATATATAATGAAGTGAATGTCATATAGCACTAAATGTGGTAATAATGTTACTGAGGGTGTGTGTGTGTGGTGTGCGTGTCTGTGCGTATATATACGGAGGTGCGGGGCATATAAAATAAAATTTCATTAGCACCAAGTAAAGGGTCCGGTTTCGTCATTTCCCTGCGGATTGGATGCTTAGTGGCGAACTCCATTCGATATATATATACCAAATTTCTCAAGCGAAAGTACTTGATCGCACTCACTGGTCTTTTACGATCTTTTTTATTGATCACTCATATGCCAGAACCAACACATAGTCCCGACGCATTTTGGTCTTCCAGAGACCTTGTTCACGGATGTATTAGCAACGTTAAGGGAACAGTTAAATCCATTTAAATTGTGTTTCTCCAGGATCAGGCATCATGTTATAGGTTTGTTTTTGTAACATTTGCACAACTTTCACTACAACTCCCACAAGTCTTAGCAATGGAGAAACAGGAAGGTATGTAATCACAATTTAAATGGATTTAACTGTTCCCTTAACGTTGCTAATACACCTGTGAACCAGGACTCTGGAAAACCGAAACGTGTCGGGACTATGTGTTGTTTCTGGCATATGAGAGATCAATAAAAAAGATCGTAAAAGACCCGTGAGTGCGATCGAGAGCTTTCTCTTGAGAAATTTGGTAAATATATTTAACGGCGGGGCTCTACTGTCTTCGATACCGCACCGCCAGAGAAGCACCAAGTTCTCCAGCAAAAAGTGAGCTGCCTTTGGAGAGATATATATATATATATATATATCATTTAACGCTCATAGATGCATGCAGGCACCACAACGAGAAACGGACACTCCAATGAGCTGATTCTGCTTGATGAGATATCGTATTTTTATTTTTCAAAAGATTTTAGCGGTGCAAAGCGGTCATTACGCGTTTCGGCCAACGCAGTGGCCTTGATCACATGATATATATATAGTTTTCCACGAAAATAAAGCGCTCACTCACGGGATATTCCTTCAAGCAGATATTTTAATCCAGTTAAATTAAACTCTGCCGGCTGTAGAGCTCCAACTACCATAGGGCGAGGGAGAACGGAAGGAGCAAACTGTGGTACGGAGATATATATATATATATATATATATATATACACACACACGCACACATATACACACACACACACACACACACACATGCAGTGCCTCAGTAACATTATTACCACATTTAGTGCTGTATGACATTCACTTAATTGTTTTAGCCATAACTTTCCAAATTAGGGTAACAGGCTTAGCCCCCAGCTCAGGACCAAAATGAGGATTATGCTATTTCTCTTTAATCTTCCAAACTCCAGTTTTTACAAAAGCTGTCAAGAGTTCATTTTTCCTTTTAAACATGTCTCGGAATATAGTATAAGTAAGCAAACTGCCTGTAAACTACACACCACAAGAGTCCATATCAGTCTCTATTCTAGCCACCAATCAACACACAAGGCTTAAATAACAGTGGCCCTCGTTCTATGATCATCCTCTTTTCTTCCTGCAGCAGATACAAAGATAAGTATGCTTCTGTTCCATACCCATCCCCTTCTCTCGCATGTAGTCCTGCCAAGCGTCACTCATCAGGGGTTAGACCAAAGCCAATTTAGTAATTTTCTCCCATTCCAGCAGTTAACATAATTGTCACAAATATGAAAGTCTTCCTTACGAGGACAAGGTGACTTGCTCAAGATAATTGAGTGGATGCAGTCCAGCGCTGGCTACTCAAGGGTTAACTTAATCATGTGCTGAATCTTGACAAGTATTAAGCTGCTGCGTGGAACAGGAGGTGAAGTGGTAATCATGGTTTCCAACTGGGACTGTGGCTTGTGCACAGAGAGCTCTGGAAAGTGAAAGCAACATGCATAAGGACAGCATGGGTAGGAATTGCACACGCGGGAAAGAACTTTTTAAATAAAGCGTTGTGAGTTTATTTGTGTCATGGACATTCGGGGGTCCTGGCTGCCAGATGCCTATGCTACGGCGGACTCCAGCCTCGCATCACAACAATCACTGTCTGTTGTGGTAAACTGCATATAACTAGTGCCATTTCCTGTCTGGTGAGTGACAGTCTTGGGCGAAATGAAGATGAAAGGCCCTTTGGCTTACTGCAGCCCTTCCTGTGCCAGGGAAGACGACATGGGAGCCGAATGGACTGCAGCCCTGTTAAGTACCTCGCATCAGGGGTTAAACCAACGTATTTTAGTGCTGGTGTCCATATCAGTGCACTAAAATGCATTAGTCAAGCATCTGGAGCTTCCTGGCATGATGTGGGCATCCTGAGGATCTTCATAAACAAGCATTTACAATGCAATAGGTCTCGCAATGACATTATTTTGAGCTTTTGGCATTGTAAATGTTATATATATTTTTTTCCCATTTGTGAAGCATTAATTAAATGGTGTAATGCAAAATGGCAATAGCTTACTTTGTTGTAATTGCGAAATCTATTGCATAGCTTTTGTACTAGTGTGAGTTTAGTATTGTAAATGGTAGTGGTTTTTATTATTGTTTTTTATTTTTTAATGCATTAAAACTGTTAATACCTACTTATTTTTGAATAAGGACTGTGAGTGGAGATTACAATTACTGCAGATATAGGTGTGATGTATTATCATTGCATATACAGGTGGGAGATTAGTATTCCTGCAGATGCAGGATAATTGTTTGTTTAGATAGGTGTGAGATTACAATTACTGCAGATGCAGGTGTGAGATTGCCATTATTGCAGTTATAGGTGTGAGATTACGGTCACTGCAGCTATAGGTGTGATGTTAATATTACTTCTGGATAGGTGTGAGATTATTATTATTGCAGATATAGGTGTGAGATAAATATTACTGCATATCTAGGTGTGAGATCAGTATTACAGCAGATATAGGTGTGTGATTCTTATTAGTTTAGGTAGGTGTGAGCTTACTATCACTGTAGAGACCTATTGCATTGCAAATGCTTGTTACACTTGTTAAGACTGTCTGGGAATAATAGACTGCACCTCGTTTTAACACCCAAACACAGCAACAAGCAACAGAAAGGAGAGAAGTCAACCTTTGCAAGGGGCCTTCCACTACCCGCCAACACGTGTCGCTGCCGTTTTGGTAACTTTTGAACTGTGTGAAATAAAAACTAATTTGTTCTTTGTTAAAATCTGAAGATTATGCCGCAGATGATGAATTATGCGGCAAATGCAGCGCATCCATAATTGTGCGGAAAACATCGCAGCCGCACCATGGCATAACTCCAGTGGCGCCGCATGACCTGTGTTTGTGTGCATGGTCTCCTATTGGTGCAGATGTGTAGATGTCTTGCAATCTTCGCCTGTGTGCATCTGTCTGGGGTGTCTGTGTCTGTGTATTTCTGTCCTCTGTCCTCTGTGACTTTGTGTGCACCTGTATGTCTTTTAAGTGGCCGGACTCGTCTGCCCACTTGTGGCTGTCTGCTTGCGTGTCTGACTCTGTCGTTTGAGTAGTTGAACATGGCTATGTATGTGGTTGTCTGTGTGCCTGTGTGTGCCTCTTTGTAGTTTTTTGTTTGTGTGTGTCGGTATTTCAGTAGTTGAACGTGTGTATCCTATGTGTAAGTTTGTGTGTGTGCCTATTTGTGCATTTATGTTTGTGTGTCTATCTTTGTGCACGGTTGTGTGTCTATTTGCGTGTCTGCCTTTGAGTAGTTGAATGCGTGTCTTGGTATCTGTTTGTGTGTACTTTGTGCTCGTGTTTGTGTCTCCTTGCTGTCTGTGTGTGTGTACTGTGTGTCTATGTGTGTGGTGTGTGTGTCTGTCCGTCCGCGGCTCTCGCAGGCAGCACGTCACTGAAGTGTGGCACGGCCAGGGGCAGTGCCTGCAGGGCAGAGCCCTGGTATTTCCACCACCCTGGGGGTCCCTCCGTGTGTTTACCCAATGCTGCCGCTTTCACATGCCCCTCCCACACACACAGCCCAGCATTGTGTTGTTTGCAGGTGGCTGGCCAATGCCTCGGCGGTGCCTGGGGAGGGGGCAGCGGGGCAGTTCTCATCCCACGCTTTCCCAGGGCAGGCAGTCTCTGCTCACTGCCCTCCCTGCTCCGAGACCCCCGCCCCTGCCAGCCTGGGTGGTCGGCCATGGAGCGGGGTACATGCCCCCCTGGGAGTGCGCACAAAGGGGGGAGTGTAAGGCCGGCCCGGGCCCGCGGGGGGTATTTGTTCCAGGCTTGGCCTGTGCTGAGCCCCCGAAGGGGAGGGGGTGATTGACGCCCCTGACACCGGCCCGAAGTGTTTTTTTAAAGCTTTAGTTCGCGTGGGTGGCATTAATAAGTCAGGCAATCAAATCTAATAGTAGAGTTTTTCATGAAATTGCCCTTACAATTTTTTTTTCTTTTAAACGTCATTAAGTGAAATATGCATTTTTTTTTTTCTTCAAGAATATTCGTCTCTCTGCTGAAGTTGTATAAAGGTAACAAAATTAAGTCGACAATTGTGGCACCTTTGAAAAGCTCACCCAGCAGCATTATAATTGTGTACATCTCCCCTCAGGATGAGACGCTGGCACATTGGTGCGAGGGCCGAGAGGCTACAACATGCGCTTCAGAATGTATCTAAAGGTCAGCAGTCGTCAGGGGTTGAATCGAGTCCTGCAGGGAATGGGCAGGGACACCAGAGAGGGTCCCGTTTGTGTACAGCCAAGCAGTGTCCATTGGAACATGGTATATATAACCCGAAAATGACTCACCCCAGCTCAGGGGGACACTCCTAAAAGGGCCTGGCCTGCAGCCAGTTTAAGAATATGTCGGAAGCTCCACAGCTGAGAAAGATATTTTGAGAACATCAGTCTGTGGTGGTTCCTGGCTCCTAACTTTGGAAGTTTGTCTACATTTCTGGCATCGGTAACGTCGGAAGAGAGGCCGAATGAAACATTGCATCCATGTTATATTTTACAAAACTGCTGCTGCAAATATAAACCGCTTGTTTTTTTGAAGCGCTTCATACCGCACTTCTGCCATTTCAGGTGATATTGTCTCCCCTTTAATTCCTACTCAATTTACAGCTTAAACAAGCTGTCGCCACGCAATGGAATCGGAAAGTGTTGTGCCTGCCTGCAGCCCTTTCCTCCTTTTGGGACGGCCCATCCGGACTGGATCCTTTGCTTCACGGCTTGTTTAGATTAGAAACAGATGGCCCCTATAAAGATAAGGAATTGCTTCACTACAGCCGTGAAGCAGACGATCCAGTCCGGAAGGGCCGTCCCAAAAGGCCAAAGGGAGGCAACCAAAAAGCCTCAGTTTCAATCGGCGGCTACCGTTTTACATAAACGGTGACGCCAGCCAATTAAAAAGAGGGGCGGGGCTTCAAGTCCCCTTCACAAATCTCCTCATCCAGAATATGTCTCGCCGAGCGAGCAGCGCATGCGGCGCTTAATCTGTGCACTGTGTGCCTGCCAAAAAATTCAGCCTCCTGGTGGGCCTGGAAGACATTGTTATGGTTACTTGGTGCCGCCAGATACATTATCAGTCGCTCTGTATCGCTCAACCCCCCTTTTAATTGTCCTTAAGGAGAGGTGTAGATATTTTTACTCAAGAAGTGATTTCTATATTTCGAGACACCCTCAGACTCTTCACAATAAAGCAATGGACATCATCAGTCATCCATGGATGAGGCGCCCTTGGTTCTTGGTCCCATTGTTCCCAGGCAGCCGTTACTTCAACCAGTGATTCAACGAGGGTATCTTTGACTCCGACTGGCTAACCAGCGTCTCCGGCAGCATCTTCCCCTAAGCAATGTTGTACGACATTACATCGCTGCCAATTACCACACTTTTTTGTTTTACAAGGCATGCCTTTACCACGCAGGTAAGTGTAAAGTGCATATGTGTGTGTATATATAGCTAGAGACTGTGAAGGCATTCTGTCCTGGAGGCACATTTTTACCAATAAATGCTGTGTATGCCAATTGTCTGAGTGTGTTACCGCCCTAGGGGCACTTTGGAGATATAGATAGATATATATATAGATATATATATAGATATATATATATATATATATATATATATATAGATATATATATATATCCCTCATCAGCCAGGATAGCTGCAATCCAGTGTCAAAGTAAGCAAGGGACCCACGACTGGGCATACCCTGCCAACTTAGGGCGAACAAAGCAAACACTCACTTTGGCACTGGATTCAAGCTAGCTTGGCTGATGAGGGGTGTTACCCTGAAACCGGTACAATGATGCTTGTTTCCAGTCCAGGGAAGACCTGGCTTGGCAGTTAGGGCTGGACTGTTCCCATGAGGCACAGGGTCAGACTGATTTGCATATGGCTGGGTCTGAACTGGGGTGGCGAAGTGAGCTAAAGAACGATGATGGATTCAACCCAGATCTGTGACTGGGGGTGAGCGTCTGAAAAGTTTCAGCACTCCGTCCACCATCTCCTTGTGTTTGCTTTGTTCACCCTAAGTTGGCCGGGTATGCCCAGACCTGGGTCCTTTGCTCACTTTGCCACTGGATTCAAGCTAGCCTGGCTGATGAGGGGTGTTACCCCAAAACTGATCCCGGGATGCTTGTTTCCGGCCCAGGGAAGACCTAGCTTGGCAGTTCGGGCTGGACTGTTCCCATGAGGAACAGGGTCAAGACTGATTTGAATATGGCTGGGTCTGAACTGGGGTGGAGAAGTGAGCTAAAGAACGATGATGGATTCAACCCAGATCTGTGACTGGGTGTGAGTATCTGAAAAGTTTCAGCACTCCGTCCATCATCTCCTTGTGTTTGATCTGTAGTTTATGCACAGTTAACTCCTGTGACTGCATTTACCCGTTGACCTACCCCATAGTTATTTAAAAACTTGTGATCTGCAAGTTATGCATAGTTCAGTGCAGCGGGTTAAAGAGATCTCCAAACGGCTCACTAATCCACTGAGCTGTTGTGTAGCCATGCTAATTTAAGTATTTTTAAACAAGCTTTATTGGTTTTTGTTCATGCATTATAAACACATTTAGCATCGATTTCCGCGCAATTATGTTTGTACTCTTAAGGTTACAATATCCTTATAATGCTATGGGAATACAAATATGCACAAGATTGTGCTATGTGAACAAGCACAAATCTATGTCGACAAATACATGGTTAGTTTAACATGAATAGTACGTGTTTTGGAACATCATACCAAACAACTTCATGCTAATTTAAGTATGTATATAGCGTAGTGCTATCTGTGTGTACGGCATGCTATATAGTAAAACCCCTTAAATGAGATTGTTTCTAGGCTCTTTAAAGGTACACTGACATTTAGTAACACTATATTTAAACGTTATTAGGATAGATTTGCTGTCATCTTTTTCTAATACGAAGGCCTAAATAGTATGGAGTCTACAGTATTCTGAAGTGGGAAAAATAAAAGACAGAAGAGGCTTTGTGTTCACGTCGGCCTGGTGGCTCAGTGGAGTAAGGAGACTAGGCGATCCTGTGGTTATAGATTCCAATTGCAGCAGTGCACAGCCTTTTATCCTTACGAGGTCAATAAAGGTGCAGCATTGGATACACACACAGAATCTGTTAGGACTGTATCCTGTTACCCCAAGGGAGGTATGGGTGTGAGAGGGGGCAGCGTAATTTGAGGAAGGTGGGATGGATAGAAATATAATACAATGATACAATTCATTTGTAGAGCGCACCGCTGCCTCTGAAGAGGCGTCCCAGCGCTAGAGGTCAGAAACAAGCACTGGCATAACCAATAGTTTTCGCCTTTGGGACCTTATAAGTGTTTAACCAGAGTTATTGGCTTAGCCAATGCTTTTAAGCTATGTTGTAGAGCAGTATGGCTTCTGTGCAGCATGTTGGAAAGTTATAATAAAAAAGTGTTATAAGCAATTTTGTTACCCTATATATAATCAAGAAGACATTGTGTACAACTGAACGTCCCTATTAAAAAAAGAATGAACATAAAAAATATCTTCTAGTTTTTTTGTCCATGCAAAGCTGGCAACTTCTTCCAGCCTGTTCTAATGCTGGTTTGTTATATATTTTTTTTTCTTATTGGGAGGGGGGGTGCAGGGGAGGAGGGCATAAGCAACGGGAGAATGGTGGTTGGGAAATAGTACCTGAATTACAACACTAGTAGCGGACGGACACTAGGGTAGAAGCAACAGATGCCAGATTCTGAAGACAGACTGAGGTGATGCTGAGTGATGCGGAGGTGATGCTCAGGTGGTGCTGAATGATACTCAGGTGGTGCTGAGTGATGCTGAGGTGGTGGTGTGTTGGTGCGGAGGTGATGCTGAGTGATACTGAGGTGATGCTGAGGTGGTGCGGAGTTATGCTGTGGTGCTCAGTCAAGCTGAGGTGGTGCAGAGCTGGTGCTCAGGAGGTGCTGAGTGATGCTGCGCTGATGCTGAAGTGGTGCTGCAGAGATGGTGCTGCGCTGCTGCCGAGTTGGGGCAGCGCTGGTGATGGTGCACTAATGCAGAGGTTGTGCTGTGCTCTTGCCAAGGTGGTGCTGTGCTCATGTTGAGGTGGTGCTGAGGGGTTCTGCACTAGTGCTGAAGCAGTGCTGCACTAGCGGGGGTGCACTGATGAGGAGGTGGTGCTATGCTGATGCGGAGATGGTGCTGTGCTGATGGTGTGTGCTGAGTGATGCTATGGTGGTGCCAAGTCATGCTGAGGTTGTTGTGCTGCGCTGGTGCTCAGGTGGTACTGAGTAATGCTGAGGTGGTGCCGAGTGATGCTTGTGAGGTGGTGCTAAGCTGGTGCACAGGTGGTGCTGTGCTGAGGTGATGCTGTGCTGATGCTGAAGTGGTACTGCATTGTGCTGAGTTGCTGATAAGGTGGCGCTGCGCTGGTGCTGAGGTGGCGCTGGTGGTGGTGCACTGATGCGAGGTGGTTCTGTGCTGATGCGGGTCTGCACTGGTGGCGGTGCACTGATGCGGAGGTGGTGCTGTGCTGATGCTGAGATGGAGCTGTGCTGATGTTGAGGTGGTGCTGCACTGGTGCGGAGGTGGTGCTGCACTTGTGGTGGTGCAGTGATGAAGTGGTGCTGTGCTGATGATGAGATGGTGCTGTGCTGAGGTGGTGGTGCTCAGGTGGTGCTGTGCTGATGCTGCGTGCACTAAAAGAGATCTAAAGTGCTCTGATAATTATAGCTTTGCAAGTTTATCCACATTTGCAGGTATTTAAAAACATGTAAAAGTAAGTGGGATACAGCTACACTTGTCTAAATAGCTATAAAATGTGTATTTGCACTTGCAAACTTTTTTCACTTTTTCCAAGGGAAAAAAGAAATCCATTCTCCAACACCCCTAGTAATTTTGACAGTGCTGCCGCCCCATTTCCACATTGACAACGATGGTTATTGCCGAGTTTGTTAGGAATCGGAGTATTTACTGGTTTGTGTACAACCCAAATAACTGGGACTGTTTTATATCAAAATATAAATTTTGAGATTAGAGACCCAAAAAAACCAATAAGGGGGACCATAAAGGACATTATCATGCGATAAACCCTTCCCATGTCAGTCGACCGTCTAGAAAGGCAAGCTGCAAGATCATGTTCATCTTCCAAAAAATCAAAAGAACTTTGAAATGAAGCAGGCAGATTTGACGCACGCAGAGTTGTGCATAGGGATGTGTTCTGCAACGTTTAGAGTACGGCCACTGTTGTAGAAATGACAAACGCACTTCACCTTTCTTGGTCACTTCATGAAAAAAAAATGAGGAGATTATAATGTGTCATTAAAGTGAAGAAAATGAAACGGTTATGATGCTGCCACAAATGTAGACCGCAAGTAAACTAACATTGGGATAAATTAAAGGCCTTATAAAACAACAGGATGGACAGTCTAGACCCCGCAGAGCAGGGGACTGGGATCAAAAATAGCCCTGTCACTAAAAAGAAATTAACATGAAGATAAACAGGTTGCGTTGCTACCGTTAGAAGAAGGGGCAAGGGGGTGGGTTATGCGGATTGAAAATACCCGGGGGGGGGGGGGGCGTTAGGCGTTTACTGTATTGCTAAATGCAAGCAGCTGCCTGCAGTGGTGGGACACACCGCACGCAGGGGGAGAAGAGATGAAAAGGGGGAGGGTGGTGTAGAGGTGTTGGAGCAGCAATGTAATGTACGGGCTAAAAGAACAGGGAGTGGGGATGAGCTTGATGGCGACTTGTGCCGCCTGATCGTGTAAGAAAATACATAACGTAACACCTTTCTGAAACTAACAGTGTCCGGCGACTATGTAATGTTAAATAATGTTTAAAAACTGTCACCAAATACAAAACAAAACATACATTTTTCCGAAGGCCAGAACCACCGAAGAACTAGTAGTTCTGCTGGTAGGTGTTTTCGTTCCTGCAGGCTCTCCATCTGTCCATCATCGCCATGACTTTCCGGCCAAAAGTTTAAAAAGTGCGCCACAAGTATGAAATGCCCTAAAGCAAAATGACCCATATAACAAGGCAAGTCGCCATGGGCGTGACAAACACACCCAAAGAAGCGACAAATGGCACCGGTTCACCACACAAAACCAACGCAGTTGAAAAGGCACAGAAAGGAACCAATTAAAAGTGGTGGGTGTAGCCATACCCCACAGACGGAATACAGGATGCCTCGCAAAGCAGCGCATGTGCGCTGACTCTAGGCTGGATCTAAAAAGGGGAAGATTAGTAGCCAAAGGCTTAAATGCCCTCTAGACAGGAGTAAAAAAGCTGTGTTTTAAGATTTTTTCTGAATACAGATTCAGAAAGGCTGCACCGCAAACAGAGAGAGAGCATTCCACAATTTGGAGGCAAGAAAGACAAAAGATCTGCCGCCTCTTTTAGCCTTACCAATGCAAAGCAGTTGAAACAGTTTGAGGTTATTAGATCTCAAGGATCTGACTTGACAATAGGGCTTAAATCTCCTCCTGAGATAAAGAGGACCTTTTTGCATAAAGGCCCTGAAAGCAAAGATAAAAGCCTTAAATTAGATCCCCTTGGTCACTGGAAGCCAGTGAAGTTGAGCGTAGGTGGTTAAGATGATGTTGGGATGTGGATGATGGGAAACAAAGTCTATCGCAGCAGCAGTGGCTGCTTCCGAGAAGCAATAGTGGGGTGGGGAGGGGGGAAGAAGAGTGAAGGGGGGGTTAAAACAATTAATAAAATGAACTTACCTGCCAGCCGGCTGGCCAGCCGCCGCCTCTCCGCTGTCCTCTTTCTGGCTTCTGTGCAGGCAGGAAGCTCCCGGGCTCCCAAGCTCCCCAAAGACAATCACAAAGCTGCAATGCAGTGTTGTGATTGGTCTGAGCGCAGCGGTTTCGTGCTCAGCCAGGGACTGGGGGCCTGGGCATGTTCTCCACCCAGGCTGTAATGGGTGGAGAACATTCAAAGTGCGCATGACTGTTTGGCCAGCCCGTGAGGGCCGCTCAAACAGTCATTGCGCACCTTACAGAGTGCCCCCTGATCTGAGATCAGAGCAGCCCGCCCTGCCTGCAAAGCTGCCAAGCAGCAGGAACAAATAAAATGATAATAACGTCAAGTTATTATCATTTTATTTGTCCTTCTTTGCACTGATAAAACATTGAGGCGACGCTCCTCCGCCTTAGCGGAGGAGTTGCCACTGCATCAAAGTGCTACCTTTGTATTTTCTTTATTTTGCTCTTGCTGTCCTGTTTTTGGGACTGTAAATATTTGCTTTGGGAATGTTAGATCTAATCAAAATCTACCCGGTTTTGAGTCACAGGGGGCTTGCTTGTGGGAACCCCAGTTGGTAGGAACCCACCAATCAATCAATCAATTTCTTTATTCGCAATACAAGGCAAGCAAAAATAAAATACATTACGTGATCAATAATTCATCAAGAACAATGTGTAAAAGTTGTAAAAACTAATACAAAATACATAAATTAAAACATGGATTTAAGGATTCACTTATACTTTTCCTCGAATAAACTGCTAATTGTAAGAAAGCACCAACACTATGGCAAATATCCTCATTACTTAGCAGTTGTAAATACCGAAGAGCCACTCTGCACTGACCCAAGCTGCATTTCTTTAATAATAGTATTAAAAACTGTTTGGTGAAAATAACATAAAAGGTTACAAGAAAGAAGAAATGGAGCAAGGTTTGCTCAGGAGAGCCATTGCATGGGCAGGGTCCCAAGCGAGCCTTGTTTGCGAAAACTAGGGGGAACTTAACAAGTGATGAACCGTTCCCGCCCTGAAAGAAATAAGAGCAACCTTTCCTAACTTCCCATTGCCAAAATATGTAGGCCTCAATGCCACCTGTTTCCTTTAATCCAAGATAATATTGTACGGTTATTTTACGACATTCAATACCCTCGTATGCAACCTATTCACCATAACACAATCGTTCACTACTTTTATCCTCTTTACAGATAAGTGATGGCGAATTAGCGACCAGAACTTTTAAGGTGAAGACAACATAAGCAATCCACAGAATAGTAGATCCCTTATCTTGCAATAAGCAATCCTTAATGATGGCCCTATTGAAGGTTGCCTAGGGATTAGCTCAAATCGAGAGCCATAATGAGACTTTAATAAGATCCTTCAGATAATGGAGTCCTACCTCTCTGTGACAAATAAAGTGTGAGCTAGTAAGCGGTAACTACAGCAAACGTTTGCATAGGGGATTTTCCTCCACCTGCAAGGGATGACTATTCGAGTATTCCCAAACTCCCACACCACAGGTGGCTAAAGGAATACACTGAGACTTACATATGGTCAAAAGGAGATTCAGAGCTTTGCTAACAGTTGACAATGTCAAGTTCAAAAGTGCACCATTTGCCCTACATAGTTTTAAAGAGCCAGCTGCAATGCGTGACTCCATTGCACCAGAAGAGTCAAACGTGACTCCCAGATAGGGGAAATTGTGCACCCTAGTTACACACTTACTCCCACAGGCTAGTGAGGTAACCCTACATCTCTTAGGACACAGGCCATTATCTTGGATTATTTAAAATTTGATGATTAAACCCAAGCTAGGCATACATTCAACAAAAGAATCAAATAACTTACATAATGCGTTTGGCATTCGGGCCATTAAAACTGCATGGTTTGTGTATAACAATGCTGGAATAGGCGCATTATCTATTTGATGGACATCCTTGCAAGCAGTGATCAGGAATGGGCTCATGTTGTTAATATAAAAAATGAAAAGCAGCAGAGTTAACACACAGCCTTGTCACACCCAGCAGGCAAGAGCAAAAGTTTCCGTAAATTACCCTTTTAGGTTGAACCGTACCCTAGCCACCACATTTTTATGTAGGGTATACAGGGAATGTACCAAAGCCACATTCCAATCCCAAAATCCAGTAACAACCTCCATAACTTGTGGCGATTCCTACTGTCAAAAGCAGTGGAAAGGTCCATAAAATGCAATGTACAGTGGGCATCACCTGGTGATGGGATATTTCCCCACAATAAAATGAAGGTCAGGCACTGCTCCACTGACCCCGGCAGCTTTCCGAATCCATAATGGCCAAGATGTAATATGCTATAGTCACTGGCCTATTCTCACATCCTATTAAAAAAAAAATCTTCAGAAAATCTTAACTGAAGTATCAATCAGGGAAATAGGTCGGTAGCAACTAGGCTCTGACCTAGTACCCTACTTCAAAATTGGCTCAATCGAAGATGAAAACTAAGAGCCCAGAAGACTGTTACAAGAGAGATTATTAAAAACATTTGTAAGAAGCGGGCCAAAGCTCAATGTTGCATTTCACCAAGTTGATATGAAGCCCATCCGTTCCTGGAGCTTTTGGAACTGGGGCTTTGATGGATGTCTTCCACAACCTCACCTTGAGAAAAAGTTAATTTAAGGGACTCCCCAGAGAACAACTCAGAGTAGTGATAAAGCATAAAATCATCTACATTGGTATGATATGTTACAAAAAAATGCTTGGCCCAATCCCCAGAGTTTATATTGCTACATATCCTATCAATCTGATTGCCCCTTGACCTACACTGTTTAAGTGTTGTCCAGAAGGCCTTTTGGTCTTTCTCTTTAGCAGAAGTTGTGAGTCGCTCCCAATCCTCATCTTTGAGCTCTTTCTTATTAACAATTTTTTTTACTGTACTCTAACACGGGTTACCTCATGCAGGATCCTTGGTTTAGCTGATAATACTTCCCTAAGTCACCTATTTGCACTGGAACACTGGGAATAGAACCATCTGGGGACTGCTTGGGTACTATGAACAGGCACCGAAAGGCACTCTCAAATGTAAAGTAAATGCATAGCTCTTCAAATTCATACTGAAAGGCAGACCCATCTGCAATCCTCCTGTCCATCTTATAAAACTTTATTCACTTTTAATTGGACACTCAACATGTCATGCTTGCTTAGAAAACCACATTATCAATCCTACCGCCAATATTCAATTGAAACTTATTTATTTACCACTGGTATAAGGCTTATGCAGTAAGCAACAATTCCTCAGTGCTCTCAATGTGAACAAACATGGGAGGAGAAAAAGAGGCATACACACCAATATGACAAGGAAGATGGGGGAAAAAAGAGGGGGAATTTCAGGCTCAAGGGAAAGGTAATACAGATAGAAAGAAAGAGAATGCAGATAGATAGAAAGAACTGCAGTTTTTTCTGAGCCTGAGTAGATCTGGTTGATATCAAATGAATGGTGCTACTGTATTCAGTAGGGCTGGAGTCGTTGTCTAAAGGCTTCAATCGAAATATCATGGCTCTTCATGCAGGTTCTGATAAAAGACCTGAGGTGCTAATTACCATAATCCGAAAGCCATATCACCACACCTAGGATGTTCTCACCAACGTCATTATTTTTCATATTGCTTCATTCATCTGCTTCGGCAGACACCGGAATAAATCAAGCACTGCACTTCTCTCTCTTTTTATGGCCTCATGATGCATTCTTTGGCCGGACTCGCTAGACATGGAGTCATGATCAGAGTCATGACACCAAAGGCTGATGTTGTGAGGGCCAGTGATTGACTTCTGCCCATCACAATTTCTGCATAATTTAAATATAGACCCTCTTTGGAAAGACATTCTGCACTGTATCGTAGGTTTTGAGAAGAGTAGTTCCCTGAAAAACTCCCGAGAAGACTGTAAAAGAGTGATATCCGGATCCTCGTCAAAGGTCCGGAAAAAAGGGAACTGCCTTTGGCACGCAGTAGTGGGCGCTTTATGAAACCAGAGACGTCACAGTGACATCACTTCTGGCTCCGAAGTAGAGCCAACTCCTTCTACAGGCATTAAGGGGTATGCAAATGTTTCTGGGTCCAGTCAGGCACCTAGGATATTCAAAAGGTGAGGAATCTGCAGGTAGAAGCATTCATCAGAAAACTTTTTAATTTCACATTTTACATTTATCTGAACAAGATATTTTAGGCTTTTGCTATTGTGGAGCTATGGTTACAAAAGAAAAACGATTCAAAATTACTAGAGAAACGTGAACAGTCCCATACATGGCATGCCTTTCGCTTCATGAATAGCGAGCTCACAAAACCTTTTAAAACTGCAAAAATACTATATGTGGGTTGATGAGATTGCACTTTTCAGTGCTGTTAAGATTTGCTGCATAATCTCAGATGAAAGCAAAGGTGACTCTGAGGATTCCCAGTCATTACACTGTCGGTCAGAATGTGGAGATAGCCTTTGAAAAGAGGGCTAGACCTTAAGCCTATTGTCCTCACAGGCCTGTCGGTAGCCTAACCTAATGAAGAGGATAGGCTATCCTCTAAAATAGCTGCAAATGTTACTGTTGTGTTGAGCTGACAGAAAAGATTTCCAGTGTGTCAACATAGACTAATTTGAAGCATATGAATGACTGAATGATCAAATACTGGTAAACATTTCATTGTTTTGTCAGATGCATTTTCGCAGTAAATACATTGTGCACAAAAAAGGTGAATGGTAGTAAAAGAAAACACAAAATTATCTTTATGGGCAAATCGTGGCTAGAGTGGCAACCGAGAGTGAATATATAATGAACTGCAATGCAGCTCAAAGTAACTACCAGTGGTTGAGAGTAATTTAAGCATTACACCCTTTTTTTGGTTTTCTAGTGTGACACCCATAGTGCAAATGGTATGATAAGACGTGGGTACGATAGCTCCCTGTGCAATAGGACTCAAGCAGCACCTCATTAATGAGCCCCAAAAAGGTTGTAACTGGCTTGGGGTTACTTGTGTTCTCATTCAAATTTTGCGTGGCCTGGCAGTTTGAGATGGATGGTACCTACTGGGCCAGGACAAAAGCTATTTGCAGACGGTTGCTTTCTGTCTGTAGTGGAAAAGTGAACAAAAACAAAAGAATGGACTGGAGCATGCTGTAGAGTTATTACCAGGGGCCAAGATTAGTTCAAGAATTCCACACATCCATTTTTTATTTTAATCGAAAACATCTCGAATGCAAATGCAATCACAGAACCGTTATTTATTATACACAGCTGACAAGTTTTCAGTTAGCTAATTCGTGATTTTTTTTTTCATCCTTAAGTGTGATATTTCTATGAATTACGTGTGACACTTTATTGTGGGCTGAACAAAGCAGCAATGTGACAACTATCCTTTCTTTGTACCATAGCTGTCCTGAAATGAACTTACAACAGCTGGACCATCCCTGAAATGTTAATGCAACATTAGTAACCCATTTCCCAGAGAGTAAAGTGGTCTTTGCTAACAAGTGAAGAGTAGCTGAGTATGGCAGTTACACAAGACACTGCCAGATAGCGGGCTAACGTCTTCTACAACGCTCCCCACCCACAGTGGCAGATACTGATTGATGTAGATTGGGCTTTGTGTTGCATTATGAGGAATGGTATAATGGTGTTTCCGATTCTCAGAAAGAACAAATATTGAGAAATTATTTCTTATTTAGGTAGTTTTACGTGGCGAACATTAACAGCTACTAATAAATGAATAATATAACTGCCGTCAAGTTTCTTATCTCAGCATTGCCGATGACATCCAAGGACTGCCCATGATGACATGGGACACCTAAACTAGTCTATGTAGCACCATTATGAGATAACTCGGTCGGCCTGGTCTCCTGAATAACAGCCACGTGGCCGCATCGTGTGTGCTACATTCAGCCAGCACCAGGGACATCTTAACGATTTTGGGGGTCCTGGACCAAACGTATTTTGGGGGGCCCTGTTCGGAATAGATTTGAATTTATGACCCAATATCAGCTCTTTCATTCCCCCTTTGGCCTGGTTACTGACAGAGCACAGGCACACTCGTCCAAATTCCTAAATGTGTTTACATCAAATATTCCGGTATCGTGATGTGTGCCTTCAATATTGTTACAGAGCAGCAACTCACTAACATTACTGCAAATAATCTCTGTGACACCCTCCCATTTCTCATATGTGAGGTCCTGTTTTGATCTAAAAAAACTTTTTTATGGATGTTGCACGAAGCAAAAAAAAAAAAATCTCTGCATGTCTGTCTGTAATAGACCGTATTAAAAATAAGTTAAAGGAAAACTGTATTTTAAACAATCTGTTTAAGAATTATTTAAGGTCATCAGGGCAAGACTCTCAGCAGAACCGAGCTGGTTCTATCAGCGGGCCCCCTAAAAGGCTGGGGCCCTTGCCAGAGCCCACTTTGCCCATGCCTTCTAACGTCTCTGGCCAGCACTAGGTTTTAGCAACCAGAATGGAAACTAGCATTGTCGGACTCACGGTTTCACTTTTTATTGTTGCAAGATTGAGCTGCTGGCAAAAAACACAAGGCTAGCTGAAGTTGTCACTCTTACAATACAAAGCGAATAACATTTTAAAGTAAAGGGCAAAAAGCGGGAGATAACTGCAACAAACAGAGGACAATCCCTCATACAGCATTATTTAATATAGATTGAATTACTCCTCAATCAACAATCCTAATGCTTATGGACAATTATAAGCAGAGTTTTCGGGGCAAACTGTAATAGAAAAGTATCTAAAACATACAAGTTTTGATTTAGTTATATTTAGTGAACATTCTACTTAACTACCACCATTTAATCAATGTGAAGCGCTGACCGAGGGTAACTGGGGCCACTATTAGTGCTGTGCTCACTGCCACGGATTATTGAAGGCGCCCCCGGGAGAGGATACTGAGGGTGGCATCAATTACCTGTCATACTGCCTGTGAACCTGCCACCGCTCTGATTCATAGTGCCTCTGACTAATTTGAACAAGTGCTATTCAAGTTGTTTTATTCACTTTAAATATAGGAACAGTAGAGCCACTTCAGCTTGTCACTATGGCAGCAGTGTATGATGTGCTTTCTCCTCTCTAGGAAGCCACGACCCATATTACAGTGGTGCTCGGTACTGAAGTCACTTGGTGCAATGTGTTTAGCCGAAGCACGGCACCAGGAGACTCACACTGGTTAAGTGTCTTAAGTGCAGGTCAGGCTCCTCTAAATCACGTCTGTGCACAGTCGGCTGAAAGATCAGCCCATGGAGGCAGGGAGCCTGCTCTAGAGGCAGGCATCAGATTCCTCCGCTATACGGAAATGATATATGTGATTTATTGCGAGTCTCCCCAAATCTACATTCATGGCTCCCAAATACCAGTTCTAACGATTGCAATGCGGAGTTTGACCTCAGAAATCCCTGCTGGAGCTTCGAAATGCCCGCATAAATCCTGTACCGCATCTGACCACTGCAGAGGCCTGTAATTAGTGAGTGGGTCTTGTTGCGAGGCAGCAGCAAGCCACCCAACCCTAAGCTGCTGAGTGCCGTAACACCATGGGCGTCCGCAGGGAGGGGCAAGGAGGGGCGCTTGCCCCCCCTGGAGCGCCCCTCCTTGCCCCCCCTCGTGTGTGTCAGCCCGGGCTGAGACAGCTTCTCGGGCTGGCGACCGTCTTGTTTGCAGCTGCACCCGAGTACTTCACAGGTCTTTAAAAGACCATTTACGTGTTAACGAGGCTTTTTGTGAGGCTTTGTTGTTTTTTCACCCCTTTATCTCCACTGTGCCTATTGCTGGAAGAATTAGCCCCCCCCCGAAATTTGTAGTAGCCTCCCCGAAATTTGGCCTCTAGTTGCGCCTCTGGTCTGGGACTAAATATATTTTCACCACCCCTTCTGCTGTGCTCCGAATCCGCTCCGAAACCGAAACTGAAGCTACATCCGATGCTTCTACCAGGCCAGAGAGTGGCGTGCGTTGTACACCACGGATCACTGGAATTTTTATGTGAGGCTAACCGGCTATGAGTATGACTGTGATTACAAGTGCAAGTAACATTACTTGAGAGGCCGAGTGGATGTACTCAGACATTTCACCATGATCTGAGACTAACTAACTATATTGTGTACTGCTTACTATTGCCAATGATTTCGTACCGAAGCTTTCTGATAGAGTGGGTGTTCTCTTTTTGTTGAATCCACTGCTCTGAGTTCTGACGTAAGGGCCAAAAAACTACAGCTGCTGTCTGATTGTGAGGAAGGGGTGTCTACTTTCCAGATCATTCGGGGGTACTTTTCTCAGTCCTTGCACTGGATCTGGCTTAATTACCGTACAATGTGCACAAACTACATAAAACCAGGAAGAATATGTTTCTATCCGATTCTCCCAATCTTCATTTCTCTTTTGGTCTTCTTATAGTACTGTTTCCAGTGCTATTTCCAGTACTTAATTTGTAAAAAAGTAAATAAATAGGTTTAGGGACCCAATGTTTTTTCTTAGAAGCTGCCAGCAGCACTGCTGAACACCAGGGTGGCCAAATACCAAGGCTGCTTACTCTTGATTCCAGCTCACGCCTCTTCTGTTCACCACCTTACACTTCTCTCTCTTTCTCCGAGTCTTGCCCATTCTTTTTCATCTCTGCTCCATGAACCCAGTTCATAAGTGGGGCCTCTTATTTTGGTATCCGGGCCTTTTCTACTCCAGTCTGACACTGACTGAGTCTCCCAACACTTCTCCCCCTCCTTAGAATTCAGAGAGGGATCTCCCCTCAACTCTTAAACCTCCAATAAGTTTTGGGTTTTGTCTCTCCCTTGTCAGTTGAAAAATTAGATCTGTTCTCTGTTACTACAGATGATTCCAGTCCTGCAGTTATGGTAAGTTGACACTCACTTGGGCCATGTGCCACAAAGTCCACTGTAGAACTACAGGCTGGATGGCACTAGTCACGCTGGTCGCAGAGGCAGCAGTAGATGGGCTAGCTAAACAGGTTTTTGTAGCATCAGCCAGTCAAAATCTATTTATAGATGTTAAATCACGCAAACAACCACTATATGGTGGCTGATACTGGAGGTGCCTGCATTCTCTTTCCTCAAGGACATTTTATTAACTTACAAACAGGTGCTTCTGAGTCCCCTCTGCCGCTCATGGTCCAGGTGATGCTGTCTTTCCTGAGAATGTTTCTAAAAGGCAGAGCAACACCCTGATGATCAGACAAAAAGGAACCATTAACTGAAAACAAGCTGAAAAAGATAGGGCGCTATGGGGTCTTACATACAGCATAATTGCACTGTGCAAATGTTGATGACCAAGTGTCCTTGCACTTTGCTATCAAGAGGCCCCAGTTGAGAGACTTATCACTGTGAGTCCTGGCGTTTTAGCCAACAGCAGTTTGGATTCTGCAAATCTGCTGTGATGCAGGCAATTTCAGAGTCTTAGGCAAAATTACATTTTATCTTTTGTCAAAGTATTTCCCATAATAACAAGGCAAATTTAGGCCATTTGTTGCAGTTTTTCACTTCCTCCTGTTCATTTGTGATAGTGCTGTCAAGTAACTGCCTGCAACAGCCTTAATTTATATCCAGCAGCCGCAGCCTGTGCAGGTAAGAGCGGTGGGGGTGGTGGGGATTTCGATGGACAATGACGAGTGAAAATTAATTATTTATTTAATTTTCTCTCGTCATCATCCGTCGAAATCCCCCCCCCCCCCGACCGCTTTTACCTGCACGGACCGCGGCTACATCCGGCCCATTAAACCCTGATAATCCCAGCTTTAGTCCAGAAGGCCATTTTCATTGCTTGCACCAGGGCCCAAGGCATCTATACTGCTTTAGTGGGATAATACAAAATAAACATATATGGCAGTGGGAATTTCCATAGATTGAGTTGTATCTTCAGAGCAGAGACCTTGCCCAGACAATGATGTGGTTGCCAAGTCTGCCAACATTCTGATTATTTGCTGGATCGGGCTGCACAGTACTAGATGGGGTCCTGAAAGTTGGGGTTGCATGCACTGACCTTGTGGCAGTTTTCACTCAAAAGAAAGTTTCCCGTCAAATGGTGTTGCATGCGTTCTGTGATTTTTGGCCAGATTTACAACTCACAAATCTTAAATTTACAAAACACTGATAATGTTGTTTCGAAATTGTGAAAATTAGTTGTCAGATAACACCTCGGGGTAAAAATGGTTGCCAAAGATCCTAAATCCCAACTTCCAGAAATTTAAGTGATTGGGGGGGCCTCCACTCCTAAAAAAATATTGTCAGGGGGGCTTGGCCTAAAAAAGTTTGAAGACCTCTGATCTACACAGTGAGACCTTCGGGAGGGGCTGAATGCCAGGACGACAGTGCTGCTGATCAGCCCGACTCCACTGAGTAGTATCAGAAGAGCAGGCAGCAGTTTTTAAGTAAGTTCCAGTAACTTTAATGCATTCTACAGCATCAGCATTACCTACTGGCTTCATATCTAGGATACTCTAAGTGAACAGTGTTCTAGACTTACATGCATGGAAATGTCAAGGAGGACAGTCCCCTCCAAATATGCAAATGTAGTGTGAGCTTGTAGTGTTCAGCTTTTGGGGTGCCAGGGGGTAACTTTAGGGTTCAGGTTGGGTGTGGGTTTTGGGGTACCAGCTGCCAGGGGTTAATTTTAGGGTTCCAGGTGGGTATGGGTGTGCCAGGGGGTAATTTTAGGGTTCAGGGTGGGTTAGTGATTGGGGTGCCAGGGGGTAATTTTAGGGTTCCGGGTGGGTATGGGTTTTGGGGTACCAGCTGCCAGGGGGTAATTTTAGGGTTTCAGGTGGGTATGGGTGTTGGTGTGCCAGGGGGTAGTTTTAGGGTTCAGTGTGGGTATGGGTTTTAAGGGGCCAGGGGGGTCATTTTAGGGTTCAGGGTGGGTATGGGTTTTTTGGGTGCCAGGGGGACAATTTTAGGGGTCAGGGCGGGTATGGGTTTTGGGGTGCCAATGGGACAATTTTAGGGGTCAGGGCGGGTATGGGTTTTGGGGTGCCAGGGGGCTAATTTTAGGGATCAGGGAATGTATGAGTTTTAAGGGGCCAGGGGGGTAATTTTAGGGTTCATGTGTGCTCTAATTGTTGTCCAGTTTCAAATGCAGAATTCACCACTTTTTTTTCTCAGCTTGGCCTGAGCATTACCCGATCCTGATTGTCTGCCATTTTAGCCCCGCCCCTATTGATTAACATTAGCCACGCCCCTTCATTTGCCAGGTTAGCCCCCCCCCCTGGAAAAATTTCGGCGGACGCCCATGCGTAACACAATCACAAAACAGAGTCGAAAAGGGGCCCGTCTGTTGAAAACGAATACACTGAGCCACGTACCGATGACGACCCAAGCTAGCAATAGCAAAATGCAGATTTCGACAGGTACCTTTGTTATGCGGCTTGCATGTAGCGTCCATTTTATTTCAAGTTTTAACTTTGCCTCATTTTCTAATGGTGCTTTGTACATGTTTTTCTATTCTAAAAATGGCCCTTGCACACAATTACACCCTGTAGTTTGAACATCTAGGTCCAGGGTCGCACAGATTAAGGGCATGAGGCATTGTTTTATATTCCATGCCCGCAAAGAGAAGACTCTTCTGGTTAAGTTTAATTAAACACTCCGTCCTGCACCTTTGACACAGTTTGATTAGCTTGCCGTTTTATTATTTAAACTGCGTCTGTGCTAAAGTCAGTGAGAGGTGCACTTCCGCAGGAGTCATCATGGAATGCTGCT
Source organism: Calotriton arnoldi (assembly GCA_963921515.1). Lineage (NCBI taxonomy): Eukaryota > Metazoa > Chordata > Amphibia > Caudata > Salamandridae > Calotriton > Calotriton arnoldi. The sequence goes on from CAWUFW010001729.1 coordinate 1,941,691, forward strand.
GTGAGATGCATTCCCGCTGTCCCCGAACTTCATCCTGAGAAGTAAGATAGATGTACCTTCAGTCAGAGGTGCATCTGTGGGTGCACCGTGCCTGGCTTCCTGACACACAGCACCAAGGTATAGGGTTAGGTCATTTCAACAGGTCATGCAGATGGATACTCCTGATATGCTCTCTCCAGCATTGAGGTTAGGAATTGACAGGAGTATTATTAGCACCATTATGAACAATTATCATGATTGAATTGTTTGCATTTTTTACTATTCTAATAATGCTTATTACCACAATGTGTCTCATCTTTGTTACAATCACAGTTAACGTTTTATTTGCAAAGATTAGACCTTTTAAATAAAAGTTTGAAAATGCAATATTCTATCTTTTCTTTGTGACCACTTTGGGCATGCAAGAGTGACAAACGCAAGGGTTAAATCAGTTTCCACGATTTCTTTGGGACTCTGAGAACCATGTTCTAGGTTGACAACATCTAGAACTCTGAAGGTTAAGGAGTTTAGATGCAGTACTATGAGCTAGCCAAACAGACCCAACATTTGTTGATTATATAAGAAGACTCTGTCTCTGTATTATGACGTTTTGTTGTTCTAAATACATGGTCCTACTAGATTAGTAGGAACCGTATAACATGGCTCCACCAACCTTCTATATCTGGTAACTATTTATTCAGTCTCCTGAGTAGTTTACTTGCATGTGCCGAAAGCTCCTTTATTATCTCTATATGGAGATGCCTGTCATAAGGGTTTTATGCTCCTTATGCTTAATAGGAAGCAGCTATTTACGCCTGTAGGTTAATCAAGCTTGATCATTTGAAAGGATTACCTCCTATAATATTTTCCTCTCTTTGAATTCCATTCATTAAATATGGTGCGCACAGCAGTTTTCCTGTAAATTGCAGACAAGCAGTTACTACACACGGGCTCCCCAATACTTGGGGAGAAGTTACCTTTGTGGTTGAGGTGCAAGAAGCATACAGATGTAAGGTTTCTTTTTATTCCTGGGTTGATTTTCCTGCAGTCGATGCCAATACACAAACATTTGACAACACGGCTCCAGCTGCATATCAACCTTATGAATATTTAGAAATTCCATTAACATACCAGGAACATCATAATTGGTTTCAAGGCGCCCTCCCACACACAGTGCACAATGTCAGACTGGGTGCTGTAAGTAATAATGGGGCGACCTGGTCAGCCTTTGCAGGCTATCCGGCTTTTCCTAATCAACAGACATTACAACAGCGTGACACGCTTGCTCTTTTAAACCATTTAGTTAGACTTTATCGACGTCTAATGCAGTATGTTCTGCATACAATAACTACTGCTCCAGCAAGGGCTCCTCAAGCTGAACAGGCACAATTGTCTATACCAGCAATTAGTCCTATTACTATTAATGCTATTGAGGGTAAAATCCCTACCAGACGGGAGGAAATTCTGTTTTGGATTGCACAAAAAACAAATCAGCTTGAGGCAGTGTTTCCCCATACGGGACCCCATGATTAAGTCAGAAATCTCACTATGTGTCTTCTACTTGGTATGGCTACCCCCAGTGGAGGAGTGTAATGCATAGGGAACTGTTTTGCAGCTATATAAACACCATCACCCATGTCCATTGCTGTTTTACCTGAAGTCCTTAAACAGATTTAGGATGAACCTGGAGGGCCCCTGACCTCAATTTGGGGATGAAAATAATTGGCAACTTTGCCAGTGTCCTTAATCATTTTAAGTAATATTAAGGGGGAGGCAGCTGTCCCGGCGATGTGCCAATAGCTTGCCAGTAGTAGACCAAGAATGCGAGCTTCCAAAAATTATTTCTGACACCTATACCTCTACAGGTCATGACAGTTTGGGAACCAGGCCTAATAAGCCACAACTTATAGGAAAATGGGATGCCGAGACTACCAAGCAGACACCAGAGTCTTCTAAGAAACGTTGGGATAAAATAAAGCTAAAACAAAAACCCAGAGTTGATCTCCGCATCCGGAATCCAAAGAAAAACATTACAATTTACGTAACTATGATAGAATTAAACAGCCTGATAGGTATCAGTATTTTGATATATGTCCTTCTTGTTCTTTTCAGGACTCTTCAGACAGGTGGTAAGAGAGAGGGGGATGAGGTGACTGCAGACAGGAGGAGTATGTGAAACCGAAAAAGGACTCATCGCTCTTCTGATGTCATTATAAAAAAGAAAGAGAGACTTCCACAATAAAAAGCACAATTTAAAAAGAAGCAAGTGGCCAGAATTCCCGCTAAATATGCTACAAATACTCAGAACTCTTCTTCGGACCAAGACGTGTGCAAGGACCCTGCTCGACAGCGCAGCAGAGGTCACCATAGTTCACAAGACTATTCAAGAGTTTATGGTGGTGACACCTGGGACAAGATGGCGTCTGAGTGAAACCACGGCTCTATCCGCTCCACCCGCCTGACCATCAGTCTGTTAGCCTGCCGCCCGACAGCAAAAAGTATGCAGACGCTGTAGTAGTGCTAGGACCCTGGAGGCCGAGCGCCGCAATCGGATTCGAGGATGGAAGATTGGAGCTGTGCTCGCTGAAGTGTTTCGGGCCGCCTGTTACTTGCAGTGGCGTCGGTCGATTACTGGTGGTTGGTAGCTCAGCCGAGCTCGAGATTGCGCTTATTTACACCATTTAGATTACAAGGAAGCCAGGTAGGAGAAATGACTGGGCGAGGCGGCAAAAGTGGCAAACAACGATCTGTGCCCCGACTGCCACTGCTTCCGAATTGGCGGCTATCCAGCCCCTCCCCCGGTGCAAGACTATTATGGAAAGCAAGACCGGAGGGAAGAAAGGTGACAACCGATCCGGTAAGGACAAAACTGATTTAACCAAAAAAGCACCGCAGCGAAACTCCCGGGATGCAGGGGAATCTCAGCCCCTAATTGCTAACTTATTCTCTCCTTCAACGGGCTGGTGACATGAGTGCTGATGGCCATAAGGTGGGAACTGAAGCGCAGCCTGTACTGAATATTGGCTGTGCAGCTGAGGGGCAAAATATCTTGTAGGCATGATATCCGCCCAGAAGGGAATAGAGATACTGTGGATGTACAAGAGGGCGACTCTTGTTCTTGGTTACAGCAAAATGAAGTGACTGTTCTAGAGGTGCCATTGAAAGGAGACGGGACGGGTCCTATGCCAGGACCCGCATTAGCTGATAAGGCAGGTGGGAAAGGCGGAAAGGAAACACTCAGGGACGTCAATTTTCAGGTAGATAAAGCCTCCCAGGATAAGATAGAAAATGGCCCTAAAGAGGCAGGTATGTCCCCTGATGCTCTTGAGAAATTATTTTCCCTTACAGATGATTCGGACATTTCGGATGCTAGCATCTCTGTGTTAAGTGGGGAAGGGGCTGCAAAGTGGAGCAGTAGTACTGGGCAAGAAGATTCGACCTGTCCATCTCAGCAAACAAAATCACTTTCCAAAAGGGGGAAGAAGCAAAGGAAGTAAAAGACCCCACGGGAAGCGCCCGACAGAGGCAGTACGGGGGACTTAAGGTTGGGACTTTTCTGCAACACAGTTAATGTTTCCCGAGTAGGAAAAAAGTGAAAAAGAGCTTGCTGTGCCAGGCTCAATGGCTGCCCTACCATGCACTATTAAAGTAATATCCTGGAAAATTTGACTAATGCCCACAACATTCTCCTGGCTGAGATAGATTGGCCATCTGAGTTTGTTATAAAAGTCCCACAAGGAGAGGATGTAATCCTGTTATCGTTCCTGAGGATGTTAAAACAGCACATGCTACAGAATGGGCTCTTGCTCAAGACCCAGCATTATATTGCAACCAGGCAGGCAGTGATACGGATTCCCCTTATCATATTATACCTATACGGTCCAGCCCTCAAGTACAAGTGCAATACCTTATTAGGCATGAGGCTATACGCCCGGTTAGGGAGAATCTATCACAATTAGAATATCAAGATGTCATTGAGCCTTGTGTCGCCCCCATGACTAATCCACTGTTTCCTATGCTTAAACCAGATAATTCCTATTGTATAGTCTTACACTACAGACAAATGAAGTGGCATTCATGTGATTGGGTCTGGATTGTTTTCTACATTACTTATACTTGGAGTTATTACATCTTTTATTCATTCCTTATTTTAAAGCGTTTTTGGAGGCATTCCGATTCTGCTGTTTCTTCTGGTTGCTCTTTTGTTTCTATTTTTGTTGATGAGCAAAGGGTGTGACGCAAAGATCTGATGGTAATGGAACTACCACACGACCTGCTGTGTTGTGAATGCATGATACAGTATTTTGGCGAGAATTGAACGAGAACTGGTCTCTGTCCTGGCCAGTGTGGTTTCATAGAGTGCAGCCTGTGTTTCACTGCCTATGGTGCTCTTTCAAGTGTGCTACTGACTTATGTCTTGCCTTGCAATTGTCCCTATTTCCAGACATAAATCAGCTTGTGTGTCCTTTGCGGTTGCACCAGTTTTGTTAGGCTGTGACTCTGCTCCCTTTGCTGCAAGATGTCAATTATGAGCCTATTCCAGATGCTCCTTATACTTCTGGTCCCTCTACGAAGGCTGCACCCCTACAACAGTTGCCGTCCATTTCAGTTGGCGGGGCTGGGGATTACTCTCTCTGTCACTTAGATCTTGTTCAACCGGCATCTGTTGATGTGGTCTCTGCGGATGTGGGTACCATCCTGTCCTCTGACGATATTTCGGATTTGGGTGTCCATGACTTATTGGAGATGGCACATTTTAATTCAGATGCCTTCTAGAAACTTTAATTGGCTTTTTCTTTTTATGAAAATTCTTTTTTGAATTTTTTATTAGTCTGCGTGGTTTTTAATTGGTCTTTTTTCTAGCTTTTACTATCTGCTTATTGTGTAGTTTTAATGCGAAACACAAGGCTTTTAAAATACATCATGCACTGCTTTTAATAGATTTTATATATTATTGGTTATTTCTCTTTGAATCGTCTTTTTTTCACCCAAGGGGGGTTATTATACGGCTTGCATTCAGCTTCCATTTTAGTTCTCGTTTTAACATAGCCTCATTTTCTAATGGTGCTTGGTACATGTTTTTCTATTGCAAGAATGGCCCATGCACACATTCATTTCTGATAAGCATTGACGCGCTGTAATCTGTACACCTAGTTTCAGAGTCACACAGATTCAGGACATGAGGCTGTAGGAAGCTGGCTCTGTATATGCTATATATAAACAATGTGGACGTACCCACTGGAAAAGGTAAGGAGTTAGGACTCACTGTGGTAATAAACAGTGCCACAAAACCATTAGGTTTTATTAAAGACCCCTCACACACCAACCTGGTTGGTGTCATGCTTCATCATTGGGGTCCTAACCGGGTGGCCGAATGCCGCCCGGTTGTGCTACAATGCCTGATTACAGCGGAGCTGGTGTGGTGTATTAGTGTGATGTGAGATGTGCAATTTAAAAATATCTCTGGGAATCCTTGCCAAATGTATTTATTGATGGCGGCCCAGGATATGTTAAAATCCGAGAGCGCAACTAATGGAGTTATTTTAAACCTATAGTTGTCTGTGATGGGTCTACATGTTTCAGCCCCTGTAAGAAAATAGAGGGGCTTTCATCAGGACCGGGTGAAAAAGGTGAGTGAGTGGCAAAATAAGGCCACGTGAGTATTAAAAAATCACAACACACACGCTAAGGTGGGTTGGAGGAAATGGGAGTCGGTACTTACGACCCACTTGGAGAAACCTGTAAAGGAAAAGACAAGACAACAACATATAAAGGAAAAAAGGAAGCAACATAAAATGCAATCTTTTGCTTGATAAGGTGCCTGTCTATGACTATATGACGGGCATAGCAGTGAGTCCTTGTAGTCTGGTAGCCTGCTAAAACAGTATTATATTGTAAAGTAGCTTGTAATTGTGAAAACGGCTAGTCCAGGTGAAGGAATAGCATGCTGGTCAGCAGTGACGTGATGATATCAATAGCGAGTACTGTGAAGTACGTGCAGCATGCTAAGAGTGACAACTTCTAGGGCAAGTAACGCCTGGGATGTCTACTGAATGCAGCGAAATTAAGCAGTATAGGTAGTACACATTCTACTAGCCAAAGTGGCCGGTGTGTCGACTGTGGCACAAGTGACCGGCACTGTTTGCAACGTGCAGCAAGTTGCTGAAAAACACGTGTTTTTAAAGAAAGTGAAGTACAAAATGCGGTTAAAAGAGAACATAATTACACTAGACACTTTATTCTAGTGTAATTATGTTCTCTTTTTAACCGCATTTTGTACTTCACTTTCTTTAAAAAACACGTGTTTTTCAGCAACTTGCTGCACGTTGCAAACAGTGCCGGTCACTTGTGCCACAGTTGACACACCGGCCACTTTGGCTAGTAGAATGTGTACTACCTATACTGCTTAATTTCGCTGCATTCAGTAGACATCCCAGGCGTTACTTGCCCTAGAAGTTGTCACTCTTAGCATGCTGCACGTACTTCACAGTACTCGCTATTGATATCATCACGTCACTGCTGACCAGCATGCTATTCCTTCACCTGGACTAGCCGTTTTCACAATTACAAGCTACTTTACAATATAATACTGTTTTAGCAGGCTACCAGACTACAAGGACTCACTGCTATGCCCGTCATATAGTCATAGACAGGCACCTTATCAAGCAAAAGATTGCATTTTATGTTGCTTCCTTTTTCCTTTATATGTTGTTGTCTTGTCTTTTCCTTTACAGGTTTCTCCAAGTGGGGTCGTAAGTACCGACTCCCTCATTTCCTCCAACACACCTTAGCGTGTGTGTTGTGATTTTTAATACTCACGTGGCCTTATTTTGCCACTCACTCACCTTTTTCACCCGGTCCTGATGAAAGCCCCTCTATTTTCTTACAGGGGCTGAAACATGTAGACCCATCACAGACAACTATAGGTTTAAAATAACTCCATTAGTTGCGCTCTCGGATTTTAACATATCCTGGGCCGCCATCAATAAATACATTTGGCAAGGATTCCCAGAGATATTTTTAAATTGCACATCTCACATCACACTAATACACCACACCAGCTCCGCTGTAATCAGGCGTTGTAGCACAACCGGGCGGCATTCGGCCACCCGGTTGGGACCCCAATGATGAAGCATGACACCAACCAGGTTGTGTGTGAGGGGTCTTTAATAAAACCTAATGGTTTTGTGGCACTGTTTATTACCACAGTGAGTCCTAACTCCTACCTTTTCCAGTGGGTACGTCCACATTGTTTATATATTGAACCTGGGGACAGGGACGTCCCTTTATCTTTCCTCGCTCTCCCCCCATTCTTGTTTTGATTCTGTATATGCTATACCAAAGCAAGGTATAGTGTGCACAGAGTCCAGTGGATCCCCAGGGGTATAGCAGAGGATAAAGTAGATAATACTAACAGCTCTATTTGTGGTAGTGTGGTTGAGCAGTTAGGCTTCTCAGAGGGTGCTGTTAAGCATTTATTGTACACACTCAGGCAAGAAATGTTATCACACACTCAAAGACTGAATCCAGACCAATAGGTAAGTATAAAAATATTATACTTTGTAGTTTATTTAAGAACCAAGGGTTACTTAATGCAGGCAAGTTGTAATGTTTTCAAAGTATCAAAGCTTTTCAGGTAGCAAGGTTTGTACAGTTTCAAGCAATACTATTAAGTTGGAAAGAAAATACTTGGTCTTCAGGATAGACAGTTAATGCTATCAGAGAGAACTGTAGGCAATTCTGTGGGGAAAAAGATAGGTGATGGACTTACAAGTAAGTAGCCGGCTTACAGTTCCAGTCTTCGGATGGTCTCAGGCCAACACTGTGGGCAATGTCGGTCGTGGGGGACTGGAGGCACCCGAGGGTGTGGGTTTCAGTATCTTCGCTGCGGCGGTCAATACCGGCAATAAGTTTTACCCTCGCGGTCAGAAATGTAGCAGGTTGCTTTTCAGCAGACCACCAACACGGTTACCGTCGCGGTCACCAGCGGTTGGCTGCTGGTGTTCAGCTGGAGGAGTTCCGACGTCTTCTGACCGTCACGGGGAGGTCGCGGTCATGCGGTAGGGCTGGAGGAGGCCGACAGGGCCACTTGCAGGAGGGTACGGGCTCTCGAACACCAGCTGGGCACAGCTGGGGTTGTGGAGCCAAGAGGATCCCTCGAGGTTGTGGAGGCCGTCCGGGTGGGACGTTTTTCTTCTGGCAGGGCAGAGCCGCGTCGACAGAAGTGCCGGTCCTCTACCACTGTGGTCGGGGAGTTCTTTTGTAGCAGTGAGCTGCGTCGACACCAGTGTCGGTCCTCACTGTGGCGGTTCTTGTACCGGCGGACGCCGGGGACTAGAGCCACTAGTCCAAAGGGAGATTCTTAGTGCTTTGGCGAAGGTTGCAGGGCCTACGGGGTTTCTTGGAGGTCAGGCAGGGTTTTTCTAAGAACAGCAGGTCCAGTGGTCGACCTAGGTGCAGGTGGCGGGGCTCTTGCAGAGTTTTGTCTGCAGCGGTTCAGTTGTTGTACCAGCAGCGGTCCTGGTCCGTCTTCTTCTTTGGTCCATCAAATCTGAAGAGGTAAGGTTCATGGGTGCCCCTAAATACTAAATTTAGGGTGTTACAGGGGTGTGCAGGTCAGGACCAATGGGTCCCTTTCTTGGGGTGTCAACACCCCCTAGTATGCCATCCTCCAGAGGGAGGGGGGCTTAATCCTCTTCCTAATTGGCTCAGTCCCCTCATCTTCAAGATGGAGGGGACTGAGATGTGGGCTTCACCGCGCCTCTCCCACCTGAGGGGTGGGGTTGGCAAAGGTGGGCACACCTCCCTTCCTGGCTAGGTTTCCCCTCTAGTTCCTGTGTCCAAATGGGGACTAGAACCGGTGGGAGCCAGTTGCTGATAACGGCAATAGGCTGGGGGTAGCAAACAAATGCAGCAGGCCTTTGAAGCTCCCTCTTTGTAGACCCTGCCCATCCTGGGGGAGGAGGCATGATACCTCTGCCCAGGATGTGCTTTGCTTCCAGACCCAGAGAGCGGAGGGCTCTCTACCCAGGGGTCCAGAAACATGTCTGGTGGTGGTAGATGGCTAGTAGCCAGTCAGGAACCACACCAGGGCTGGTTGTGTTTTAGGGTGCATCTCTAAGATGCCTTCTGACTTCATTTTACATTAAATCAGACTCTGGCATCAGTGCGGATTTAATGTGCTAAGAAGTTTGATACCAAACGTCTCAGTCTTTAGTAAAGCCATCATGGAGCTCGGGAGTTCGTGATGACAATCTCCCAGCCCATGTACTCAAAATGGCTTTACTGCACTTATAATGTCTGTGAATGGCACAGCAATTGTAATGGCACAGGGCTAGTGCCACTGGGCCCTCACCTGTGGTATAGTGTACCCTGCTAGAGGGGTGACTTGTCTATGCCACAGGCACTGTGTGTTAGGCATGGCACCCAGGGACGGGTGCCATGTCGACTTTTGGGTTGGGGTCCCACTCTGACACACAGGCCGCAGTGGGAGGGTGTATGGGTCAGGTGAGGAGTCTCTGGGGGTGGCAAAATACATGCTGCAACCCTCAGAGGCTCTCTCTGGTCACAAGGACCTTTGGTATCAATGGTACCTTTTACAAGGGACTTAAATGTGGGCCAGAGGTTGTGCCAATTGTGGTTGCAAAGGTACAGTTTTGGGAAAGAACACAAGTGATGGGGCCTGGTTAGCAAGATCCCAGCACACACTTCAGTCAGGTTGGCATCAGTTCTAGGCAAAAAGTTAGGGGGTAACCATGCAAAAAGGGGCACTTTCCTACAAAGGCATTGTTTTATATTCTGTGCCAGCACAGAGACTACTCGTCTGCTTTAGCCTAATTAAATATGCTGTCCTGCACCTTTGACACAGTTTGATTAGCTTGAAGTTTTATTATTTAAACCGTGTCTGTGCTGAAGTCGATGAGAGGTGCACTTCCGCCGGAGTCATCACGGAACGCTGCTGTGAGATGCAATCCCATGTCTCGCTGTTCCCGACCTCCACCCTGAGAAGGAAGATAGCTGTACCCTCAGTTCGAGGTGCCTTTGTGGATGCACAGTACCAAGGTATGTGGTTAGGTCATTTCGACAGGCCGTGCAGATGGGTACTCCCGATATGCTCTCTTTAGCATAGAGGTGAGGAATAGATAGGAGTTACATTAGCAACATTATGAACAATTACCATGATTGAATTGTTTGTATTTTTCACAATTCTAATAATGCTTCTAACAAGGTTGTGTCTCATCTTTCTTACAATCGCAGTTCATGTTTTATTTGCAAATATTAGAAATTTTCAATAAATGTTTGAAAATGCAATAAGGTATATTTTCTTTGTTAACACTTTGGGCATGCAAGAGTGACAAACGAAAGGGTTAGATTTGTTTTCACGATTTCCCCTGGGAATCTGAGAGTCATGTTCCAGGTTACTGACAACTTATATAACTCTGGAGGTATAGGAGTTTAGAAGCAGTACTTTGAGCTAGCCAAACAGACCAACATTTACTTATTATATAAGAAGACTCAGTCTGTGTATTATGACGTTTTGTTTTTCTAAATACACAGTCCTACTAGACTACCAGGAACCGTATAACACCTTTTACAGTCACACTTAGTGCAATAATAATTTTATAAATGCTGGCAGAGCATGAGCACGTGAAACTCAGCTAGGATCTCTAAAGAGCATGACATAAAGCAGCCAATGCAGTAATGTGGGGATAACGACTAATTTGCGTTACTCTAACTCCTGATGCGGTCTTCTTGGCAGGGCTGATTATATATATACAAGCCAAGGGGATTTACATTTCCGAATGTAGGTATCCAATAATTCAATAAAGCACAGCTCCTACTGGCCACACCTCTGTTTCTGAAAAGACATAGTCCGTGCTTATGAAAAACATATTAGTTTGGAATATTAAGCTTCAGAGTGGATACTGGCTCTCTCACTTGATAAATCCATCATCACTCATTCACACCCTGCTGAACCATTAAATTTTTTCTAGTAATGATAAAATATTGCTATTGCTGAACCGCTCCGCCGCCCTCGACACAGTCCACTATCCCACCCTCATCTCAAATGGAATTCACTGGCAAGGTCCTTCACTGGATCTTTCCAAATGACATCTGTTTGTTCACATGAGCACCTCCAGGCCCCAAAAAATCCTCTTCACCTGCGGAGTCCTCGACGGTCACATTGTCTCCCGTCATCTTCAATATCTAAATGGAGCTACTTGGTGCTCTACTCACAGATAAAAGCATCCAGATTCACCAATTTTACAATGACACGCAACTCTGTTTGAAAGCCTCCTCTTCCACAGACATCAAAAACCTCTTACAATACTTGCACATATTCCATACCTGGATATTTGGCGCTTACTTGAAGCTCAACCCAACCAAGACATAATTCCTGTTATTTGCTAAGAATAACTAACAAGAAACAGTACAAACCTGGGTCAATGACGTGGACAGCTTGACGGCTTCAAATTCTACCTTTTGTCGAATGCCAAGGCAATTGGATTAATACAGGACACCAATTTCACTCAAGTAATACAGTGCCAAAAAACAAAGACTGCCTGGTACCAGCTCTCTCTTCTAATGAAACAAACTGTTTCTTCCAGAATGCGACTACTGAACTGTTGTTCATACCCCTGTAGTCTCACATTTGGATAGTGGTAATGCCATGCTCCATGACCTTCCAGACTCCACACTCTCATCCTCTTAAAGGAATCCTACATGCAGCAGCATATTTCATCCAGATTATGAAGAAATATGATCACATCACCCGCATCCTAATGGAACTTTATTGGCTCCCCTTGCAGGTCTCCACCATCTTAAAACCAGCTGCATCATCTACAAAGTCATCACAATCAGCACTCTGCTTATCTTGCAGGGAAGCTTGCCATCTTTGGTGGTTCTCAGCATACCTGCAGCCAGAACAACATCAGACTGCAGACTAAGAAGTGTAAAAAAAGGAAAAATTAGGCTGCCAGCCTTTTCCATCTATGTACCAAGGATCTGAAACAACATCGCCATATCCATCTGGTTTGCTCCAACGCTTCTCAAATTTAGGAAAGAATTGAAGACTCATCTCTTTAGAGAACACTATATCTCAACAAATTAAACATCCTTAATCCAGCTACCTCTGCTATCACTCGTTGACTTTACACTTGTGTTTGGCCCTATACAGCACCCCACTGCCTTTTGGCTAGATTTGTGCTATAAAAATACCATATACATACACACATACAGAAGCTGCAAGTAAGGTCAATACTGCAAATTGTTTGCCTATTGAATACTTCCATCATTTTTCTGGATGAAGACTTCCTTTCGGAAATTGAGCACCAAACAAATTTGCGTGCCTAATAATTTCTGAGGGCGCAGGGAGGCACTCTGGCATCTCACTCTATAACACCCTGGGTATGGATTGATATATTGTTCATGTTTTTCCATTTGTTAAGTCTGTGCATATTACCACTGAGGTCAGTGATTCAGCACAAATGCCTAGGGCACTGTAAGTGCTCTATATCTGTATCACAGTTCCAACATTAATCGAAGTTTGAAGATCCCAGTTTGGACAGTAAGTCTGGTGTCCAAAATGACTTATGACTAGTCCAATATCTGGATTGCTCTACAGGTGGACCAATTTTAGCACTAATGGAGAGTTCCATATATTGATCTAGTTAGACATGGATAATGGTGCAAGATTGTTTTCTGCACAAACAGACGTCTGCTTAGGTTCTTAATAAATTAGGCTTTTTCAGGTGCCAAGATATTATCATCTTTAAAGGCTATAATTCTTGACTTAATAAACGTATTGATTGAGGAAGAAATGTACGAAATGGTGTATTCTTCCACGTTTGTTTAGAGAAGCATTGAATTTTAGAAAATTATAGTCCAGATTAGCGAGATTTTGTTTGTGCTGGAGCTCTGCAAATGTGATGGGGTTGTTATGTGAATCAAGGTTTCTGATTAATACAATATATTTTACGGCCCATTCCGACCAAAAGACAGATTTTCCAGTAATTTTAATATTGCTGTGTGCAAAATTGAGGAAGGATATGATTTATTAATATTTTGTTTCAGTTTTTTACCAAGTTTCTTAAAGGCCTCTACTGAAATGTACATAATGTTACATGAGTCCTCCAACTTGATTTGTTTGATCGTTAAAGCGGTGCAAGGATTGAGGGGAAAAAGATTACATTCTGTTGGGAGCCAAAGAGGACCCTCTTTCTTCCTTTCATTGAGACATCAAACCCCCTGCTTAATGAGGAATGCAGTTCGATATGTTATTAAGTCGGTAGACTAAAACCTCCATTTTGTTTTTGTGCGTCTTAGCTTGGTTAATGAGATTCTAGGTTTTTTATTTTTCTAGAGGAATTTCACAATATAACTATCCAGCGTTAAAAAAAAAGTGCAGAGAATGAGTTTGGAAGCATATTCACTGTAAAATTCACTAGGAGCGCAATTGACATTTTAATGGTTTCTATTCCTTCTCCACCAAGTTGCGAATTTGGGGGACCAAAGTTAGAGTGGTCATTTGGTTTTGTAGAGACATATTAGAATCAACAATTTCAGCAACAGAAAAGGAGCTTAAATTATAATCATAGAAATTTTGTTCTGTTATTCAACACAATTAAAGCATTATATTGTCCCAAGTGTATCCAGTATCGATGATTCGATGAGATTCAATTATTCAGGAGTCTTGTACATGAATTCAAATTCCGACTTTATTCATTATTTTAAAAAAACAAAAACTTTTTCAATGGCTGGGCTGAATGGAAAAAGGTTTTTTGAGATAATGAATAAAGTCGGAATTTGAATTCATGTACAAGACTCCTGCATAATTGAATCTCATTGAATCATCGATACTGGATACACTTGGGAAAATATAATGCTTTAATCGTGTTGATTAACTAAACAAAATTTCTACGATTTTAATTTACGCTCCTTTTTTGTTGCTAAAATTGTTGTTTATGGATGGTGGCTTCGAGGCGGTTGGGGTCACGAAAAGTAGAGCGTACCAGAACTGTAGATATTATGAATAACACTCTAGTGCGCCATTAAAGCCCACACTGCTAGTGGTTATATTTTTGTTACATATTAGAATCAGTTTGCTATAATGAGTCAAAAAACCCTTACAAAAACAGATACCCAAATATTTTACAGTTTTTGGTTGCCATTTTAGTCCAGAGGAGCCTAGTGTGGCTGGTGAGCTTAAGAAATATAGTGAGAAGACTTCATTTTCCTTTTGTTCAGTGAGAAACCTCACACCGTTGCATAGTTCTTGATAACCATTAGGTTTACTGGTATAGATACTTACCCTTCCCTAGTGAATATGATCACATCATTAGCTTAAGCAGCGTCTACCAGATTACTCAACTTAAAAGGGGTGGGGGGGACTATGATCTTTTTATTAGTCCTCAACAAAGTCGAATGGGGTTTGAAGGAAAGTAAGCAGAGGAGAGAGAGAGGGCACCGCTACCTAGTGCCTTGTAAAGGAGGTGGAGATATATCTATATATTTTTATGCAAGTTTCCGTCTGGAAAATAATACATACATCATCCAAATAAAATCTACTCCCAAGTTCAATGTATTGAGGACCGGCTGCAGAAAAGGTCACAAAACCTGAAGGAAAAACTTTTCCACATCTAAGGCTATAGCTACAGCCGAGGGGTTTCTTAATTTAGCTTCCTTGAGGACAGGGTTCTCCAACATGCAGTTCAGGAGCTTCTGGCAGCTCTCCAGCTACCTGGGAGTAGCTCCCCTATGTGTAGCCCAACCTTGCAAATGGAAAACTTATGGATCCAAAATTGAAAAGGAAGTCATCTATGAGCTTGTTATTGCTTTATATTCATGAACCTTGCATCATTTTCTAATACTGGGAGTAAACATTTTCTCTAGGCATTTATTACATGCATCCAAATTATTCACCTCATTTGAACTGTAAAGGATTTTATAGAAGAAGAGTTTATGTACCACTAGGATGCAATTTAGGTTTGTTATATTTTCAATAGTTTGCAAGCATTTTACCCATTTTGTTGCTTTCACATAGTTTCAACGCTCTATTTTTAGTTGCCCATGCTTTTTCACTCCGAATTCTCTTGTAGTCGGATTTGAGTTTTTTAAAATTCTAGCAGAATATCAGCACTTTAAGTCTGCATGTATTTCTGTTCCAATTCCTATATTTTGTTCTCCAAATGTTTAAGTTTGAGGTTATTTTGTTTCTTTCTCACTTATCAGTTATATCTTCAATGCGTTAAAGATAAGAAGGAAGTATGCCTCTTAAGTAGGCCAAATTTAGGACTTTCCTTCTTGACTCACTGTGTAATACTCTTTTTAACATATGAACAGTTTTTTAAATAAAATGTCTGATTCATATCCTTTGACTCAATGATCGGGATCTTAGTTTTTTTATATTACTGATTTAAATTTTATTGTACGAATATTAAACTTGTATAGATTGTTCGTCAGAGAAGAAGTGCCCCCAGCGCTTTTCGGTTTAACATAGCGGTCCCTGAACGGTTTTTGTTGTATGGATAACGTTTGGGCACTGATGTCTCTTAACACGTGTGTTTTTAGATTTTGTTTTTTCTGTACATTATATCATGAAGGTTAGTTTTATAATCATGGTTTTATCACTGTGCTATTATGTCTTTTTTGTGTGCTTTTATGGTCTTGAATAAATAAACTGACTGAGATTATTATCCTTTTTTTGTTGCTGTTGCTGTTATTGTATTAATCATGCTGCAACAGCAGCTTTAAAAAAAAATCCCAGATAAATTCTGGGAAATTTCCTCACTTAATTATCGTCAATAAGATTTGATATAACTTTCATGATTTGATTTTTACTATAAATGTCCTCCATTACGAAGTCATTCATTCACCATTCACTTGATTTAGGAATATTTTTTACCAAGATTAAACTCAAAAGAAATATGTTGAAAGAAAGTTGTTGTCAGAAATGATGATAGGCTCAATTTTGGGATTATGCTTGTTGATCATCTGAGTCCTGTCCATTAATAGGCAGTCAACTCTAGAAAAGGTGTTGTGTAGATGAGAATACAGTGTCTGTGAGTGTGATTTCTTTGGTCAAAATTTGGAGTTTGAGATCCTGTCTAGTGAGCCGTACATTGGCAGGTTAAAATTCCCTCCAAGTTTCAGCACAATGTCCTTTGGAAGATTTGGTACGGTTTCGTTGAGGTCAGACCAAAAGGTGGGAATGTCATTGTTAGGTACAGAGATGTTGACCACAATCAAGTCTGTACAGTCTTTTTTTTTTTTTTTAAACTTTAGTGATCAACCATCTTCCATCTGTGTCATTGAGATTTGATAGAATCATTAGACCATATTTTTTAGATCTAAGTGTGACAACAACATGTCATTCTTTTTTCGGGCTAGTAAGCAAGAGGAATCTGCAATCCAGTAAGAATTCATTTGTAGAGATTCTCCGTCACCAGTTCTGGTCTCCTGCAATAAGATAATGTCCCCATTCAGTTTATAACAATAATCATTAAGCTTTCTTCTAGTAAGGGCGTGGTTTAGGTCCTTAATGTTCAGAGAGAGCACTTTTGATTCTTGGTTATGCATGTCTGTCATGGTATGGCAATAAACAGGTTACCATGGTATAGTAATGATCTGTATAGTATGACTAGCTACGCTGAGTTGGTTTTATAGTGAGCATGTGCATATCGAAGGGGCCGATTAAGATTGCGGAAGGCCCGTCACCGCCAGCCATGCGGTGGCGGTCCTTCCGCAATCGTACCGCGCTTTTCCCCCGCCACATTACGATGGCGGAGGGAATCGCGCTCGGACCGTGGCGGACGCAAAGACCGTCCTCCAAAAGCAATCTTACAGATTGCCTGGCGGACAGTCCCCATAGCCAGAAATGGTGGCGGTGCCTAGCAGGCACCGTCCACCAAATCACAATGCTGGCTAGATCCGGCATTTCTATGGCGGCGATGCCGCCATAGAAAGGCTGGTGGGGATCAGTGAGGGGGGCCCGTTGCGGGCCCCCCTTGTGTTGGGGGAGGGGAGGGTGCACTTGGGGGGTACCCATGGTACCCCCCTACATTTCACAGCACTACATGGCAGGCACCGCGTGGTGCCTGCCACGTAGTGCTGTGAAATGCAGTACATGGCATATTGACATTGCGGCGTGTGCTGCTTTCAGCAGCACCCACCGCAATGTTAATGATCAAGATCCGACTGCAATGGTGGCAGTCGCATCGTGATCGGGTGTGCCGGACCGCCGCATGCATGGTGGATGGTCCCGGTTTACAACAGGATGGCGGACGGACTCAAGTCCGCCCGCCATCCTAATGACCCCCTAAGTCTATGAATGATAGGCTTGCCCTTAGCATTTTTCTCCCCTCAAGATATGTTTTTGTATTGGTAATAGACCTGCCTGAGACAGTAAACTAAATGTCAACATCAGCTCAAGAAATAAAGAAGGGAAGAAATATAAGGAGATAGAGATAACAGGATGAGTGAAGACCACAGGAGAACAGCCCAACTCTCCTCCACCTGCAGACACTCCCACTCTCTTCCCCCAACACAATGTGCTTTGGGGCTCAGGGCACTACAAGAAACCAACAATATGGATCAAGCTGCTCTATTAACGTTTGTACAAACATATTAGATTATCTTAGTTATTTTTTCTCAGAAAATGTAATACCACTGTACCTGCTAGGAAAATTTTAAAAGAAGAAAAACCGATCCTTTTTTGTGTCGTAAGAGCCTCAGTTGTCCATATGAGGCTGCGAAATGTTTGAAATAAACGCCTAAAGATCTGAAGGGTCATGGAAGATCCTAAAGTCCCATTATACGGCATTTTAAATTTTGTCGGGCCATCGAAGTGAAGGGAAGGGAATAAAGACGGCTGCAATTGGGTTCTGCCCCTTCAGTACGCCCAAATTTTTGCGCCTTTCTGATCACCCAGTTTTTGGACTTTTTACTGTGGGTGAGTCTAACTACTGGTGTCTCACCCACGGTAATCACTTGGCAAACGGACTACGCGTGTTTTTTCTGCCAGTGTCTGCCTTTTAAGATAAGGCCGCTGCTGACGCAGGCAGGGTAAATGGAACTTGGCTGTTAACATGTGAACATGTGTGCAAACATGTGCGGGCTGTGCGTGGGAGATAATTGTCATGCACAGCCCTGTAACAGCACACAGGTAGCCTGGCGCAATGGGGACTCCGCAGGATTAGGTATTCACCTGGGATAGGCCTTATAAGGGTAGTGTACACCAATAGGGAAAATCAGTGTGCTTTACTGTTTTGCCTGTAGTGGCACCACATTATACACATAGGGAGAGAACTGCCTTAGAGTGTAGTTTCAACCCCTCCCTCCCCCCCCCCCTCCATGGCCTACTGAGACCATTGACGTCATGAATTGGAGTGTAACCTGTGAGAGAAAAACAATTATGTAACTTTCAAAATGATAACTATACATCTTATGGGTCATCCAGAATTTACATATTTCCCTGGCTCAGCTCAGGATTGGAGCCCAGGCCTTGTGTCATCCTGCTGTGCCCAGTTAATTACATTTTCTCCAGCAGCAGGAACAAAGGCCACCCCACACAAAAGGAGCAATTAGCAGTACGTCTCCCAGCTCCGGAGGATGAAAGGGGTGGGGCGGAATGATCTGTATCAATCACACAGCTGTCACACTGCACCAGGGATGGGCCTGCCCAAGTCCACTGAACAAAGGAGAGTACCCAGACAACTGGAGCCAACCGCGGAATGGAGACAGGGCTAGAGTCTGGCCCACACAGCTCGAGAATATTAAGGTTGGAATCCATACACTTGGTTTCCTGGAATGTAGCAGAATTAAGGTACAAGTTAAAAGACCCAGACTGGCAAGAGTACATCGATCAGTATCATCACTGCCTCTTCCAGAAAACCTGGTTATTGGATCCACCATATGTTAGGCTACAAAACCTATTACATTAATACAGTTCCCTCAAGTGGCAGACCATCAGGGGGTTGGTTTTATGGATAAACATTTCTCTAAATGTGTCTGTTAACATGCTACCTATAGACTTGTCAGATATCTTGGGAGTAAGTACAAGCACCCATAATGGAATTCTAGTTCACTTGTTCAGCATGTACGTAAGACCAAGGAAGAGCAATGTGGAGTTCACAGGTGGCAGAAATCCTAGACAGAGCTCTCAGCACCATAGGCTCCAAAGACACAATCATTATAGGTGGCGGCTTTAATTACACGTATGAGCCAATAAGCGGTCTAGACTCTTCTAGAGGAAGAGGACACATCAAGAGGTATTCCCCAATTAGTGGCTGGTCCAGTGAAACCATACACAGTAGCACTATGCAACTGGTACGCCTTGCATTAGAACAGTCTGTGAACATGCAATGGTAGGATGGACTCTGACAACCCCAGTCCATACACATTCAAAAGACGCAACGCTCGATCGAAGATAGACTACATTTTACATAGTAGCAACCTGGGATAGGATAACTGCCTTCTAAATAGACAGCAGGGAAGATAGTGACCACCACCTGCTATGTCTAGTGATGTCAAGATCTCTCCCAGAATTACGGTCACTTGGTAGGGGTCCACCGACAATACAACTGACCATCAGAAATAACAGTAGGTCCGTAAAGTGGCCGCCTATAGCGAATAAGCTGGAGACTATGGATACCCTTTAAAGTTTTTTTTTTTGCTTAGAGCAAAGAAGCCTTTTATGTCCATTACTGTCTCTCTGGAATTAGTTCAATTCCAGTTTATGTTTTGCATTTTTCTTATACTGGAAAGAATAATTTCGGCACATTTGTACTCAGTGGCCTGAATATCAGTGATTTTAGGTGTTACAAAGTTATTTTTGTCATGTGTTTGTTTCCCAGAGGGTATTCTATGCACCCTTTCTATTTCTAATTGCCTCTTGAAAGAGATCCCCAGGACTTTTGGAATCCAAGCTTCTAGGAATTCAGAGCAGGACATGACTTCATCTTCTGTGTCTTTTGAAGAGCGAAAAATATGAAAATTACATCTGCGGTTCCTATTCTCTAATTCCGTTGTATATTTTTCCAAAGTGCAAATGTTCACGAGTAGAGCTTCAGCTTGTTTTTGGGCTTTTATTTTCACCATCTTCGCTTTAGTTAATCCTTGATTTTTCTTCTGAGAATCTTATGGTAAGATCCCTGAAATCTTTCTGATGCCGAAGAACTCAGTCTGCATGATGTCTGCGTTTGTTTTCATGCTCTGGACAACATAAATTAAAGTCTCTGTAGGATTAATTCCATGTTAGCATTGTTGTCTGATGCAGATTTTATGGGTTAATCCGGTATCAAAGTATCTGATTTGGTGAGCTTTTGACCAGTTTTTATCCTGATCGTTGAAATGCAGACCCTAAGGTGCTTTTCAAACTACAGCATTGGTGGTGGTTAGAAAACAGGCAGCCATTTGCTTGTGCCACAGGGAACAATTCTCGCTACCATATGACAATAAGAAGACGCTAGAAAGATTAACGCTGCAAAACCCAATATTTATTCATCAAAGACCAACTAAATTAAAGTCACTTTGGTTAAAAAAGAAAGATTAACATGACATCTACTTTTTTAAACTGTGCATGTAGAAATAAAATAATAGCAGGGAAGTAATAATGAGCCATAAACTGGTTAAGCCGGGGGCGCTAGAGGGCGCACGGCAAGATGGCCGCACCCTAGTGAGGCTCTGCCCGGCTGCGCCACAATCCGTCCAGAATCCGCCTTCTAAACTATTTATCCTGAGGCATAGAGGAGTGTGCCCGACAAGGGAAGTGTACCTGACTCTGCTGTCGAATTCGGGGCTCCCCGAGACAAGGGGAACGGCGTATTCTCAGCGGTGGTGGCGGCCGCGGCTGTGCGACCCTAAGATGGCGGCGCCCGAGGGGCTTCGAGACCCGCTGCCTTGATCGGCGACCTGTGCCTTTGCTGGCGCGAAAGGCAAACGGCGCTACACCCGGCGGACTGCTGTGCCGAATATCGCTGCCGCGGTGGACCCCGGGAGGCTGTATGCGGTGACGAGACGGCGGTGATTGCGAGCACCAGCGGAGGCGGCGAAGACAGCGAGCCCCGGTCTCCCTGGCGCCGGAGGTGGTGAGTGGGGCGCGGCCTACTACAGGCCGGTGGCTGTGGAGGCGGGTACGGGCCTACAAGCGGGCCGCGCCCTAAGGGCTGCCGTAAGGTGCTGGGGTTGTGCTGGTGGCCCTAGCGAGGCCTGAGTGCGGAGTTGCCCCCTGTGAGCTGTGAGTGGGAGGACTGCCGGGCCCCGGCCCTCACGTCGGTGGGACCCGCGGGGACGCTCCTGCCGCTACTGCCGGTGGGGGAGTGGATGGGCCTTCCCACGCTGCCGCAGAGAGGAACTGTTTGGCGCTATCGAGATTCACACACTGGGAGACCTGCGGGGGCCGCGTGAACTTAACTGCCTAAAAACGGAGCTGCTTGCCTTCCTGTTGTCTTCCCCCGGGACAGTACACTAGATTTGGCTGATACAGGCGTGCAACTGGCGCTGGATGCGCTGCACCGCGCAGGCTGGCCATATTGGCTGAGGAGGTGAGGAATGACTGGCAATATCGACGGCAGTGTGATTTGCGCTGACTTGACCACCCAGGCTCACTTAGTCACGGTGCTAATGATCGGCGAGGGGGCGCTTGGTGCTGAAACCTTCGATGCGCAGCAGGGATAGTGGGGCCTCTGCTGGCTGCGGCCCTAAAAGCCTAGCTACGCTCGAATAGCGGTCCCGGCGGCCCAGTGGTCGTGGGCCGGCCTGTAATTGTGTCTCTACTGTGCGAGTGACCTCCCCTGTGTTCCCTATCCGCCCGCCCGTTAATCTTGGTGTGGGCCTCCGCTCCTCGGCCGCGGGCTGGTGGCCTCCTGGGGGGCTGGACGGAGGCGAGGGAGCCTGCGGACTCCTGCTCGGCCCCAGCTGGGGATATTGTACGTGCCAGGCTCCTCGATAACCCCTGTGACAAGCTACACCCAAACATTGGGCGCCATGGGTAAAACGGATAAAACGCAACCCCGCCTCACGTTCGAGGCGCGCAAATCCGCCAAGGTGTCGCAGAAGGCCGCCTCGGATTCTGAAGCGGATGCATCGGAGGGGGCTCCCTCGGGCCTTGAAGCCACGCTTTTGGCGATGCAGCGACGCCTCCAATCAATCGAAGGCACTATGGCAGCGGTCAATAATCGTTTGGACCATATGTCATCACAATTGGAGAAGCAAAGCGCCCGCATGGGGGAGGTGGAGCAGAGGGTCTCCGCGGCGGAGGACGGTCTGAGTGAAGTCGCCGGGAAAGCTCTGAATATGGAAAAGGTCCTGTCTGTTATCCAGGCCAAGAACGAGGACTTGGAGGCACGCTCACGTAATAACATTCGCCTTATTGGTCTACCGGAATCCACTAATGTTGGCAGAATGGAGATATTTATGGAAAACTGATTACTGATCTTTTTGGCACGGAGCAGCTGTCCCCCATGTTCATAGTGGAGCGGGCGCATCGCTCACTGGCCACTCGCCCGGCTCCTGGGGCTCCCCCGCGGCCCATCATTGCGAGAGTATTAAATTATAGGGATCGTGATGTGATATTACGCCTGGCACGAGAGAAAGGCACTATTGAACACCAGGGGAACCGGCTCTCCTTCTTCCCAGACTTTATGGTGGCAGTTCAGGCGGCGAGAAGGGAGTTTGCCGATGTTAAGAAATTTCTCAGGTCTGAGGAGGTCCCTTACGCCATGCTATACCCGGCCCGCTTGAGGATTGGCCCCAACGGAGACTCATATTTTCAGCAACCCTAAGGCAGCTCTTGAACATGCCAAACGTCTCAAGCGACGACGACGAGATGCCAGTATACAGTCGGACACAGAGGAACATTAGGTTCCTGGGGTGCACTTATGGACACACTTGGTTGCTTGGTTTGCCCCTCTGTTGAGTTAGTTCTACCTGTTGCCCATGTCGAGTTTCAATTCTACCTCTGCCATGTAGTATCCCCATACCCATGGAGCTGCTGACGAGGTCCAATGTGTTACATATGCCGTTCTTGTGGGTAGGGGCTCTTGCATACTGTTGTTTGTAGGCACAGTTCCAGCTCCCGCGCAGCCACCTCCTGCTAGATGGGAGGGTAGTTGCACACTAGCGCCCTACATGGGTACACCCCAACTAAGGTTTCCACCTTTGTTTGATGGGACGGGGAGGGGGGGGGGGATGGTTGGGATGGCTTTAGCAAGTTGGGGATGCTGAAGTGGGTGGGGGGTGAGGGGGAAGTGAAAGGGGGATACCCTCTGGCACGGTATGATTTGTGCTTTACTGCATTTCATCTTTCTTATTATTGTAACAGTACTTATATGGCTCTAACGTATCCAATTGTTCTGTCGGCTCGCCGATCACTGACCGGATGAGTGGAAATCTACGACTCTTGACCTGGAATGTCCGGGGCCTTAATTCCCCTAAAAAGACCAGGGCAGTATTTGCTTACCTAGACAGAATGAATATTCACATTGCCTTCCTACAAGAGACTCACCTCACGAAATTATCTGATAAGAATGTGGGGGCACGATGGGCTGGGCTCCGGGTGGCCTCTTTCTACTCTAGTTATGCTCGGGGTGTGCTGATTTTGATAAAAAAAGGGATACACTTTCAGGTCCTCCGTTCTGAGATAGATGATCAGGGGATAGTGGCATTGGTGCACGGTCTACTAGGCGGGACGAGTGTTCTGTTTGTGAATGTGTACGGGCCAAATGTTGACGACCCGGCATTTTTTGCTGATGTCTGGCGCCGTATCTCTGGGTTCCCTGATGCGGAAATTATATGGGGGGGGGGGGGGGGGATTTTAATGTATGTTTGGACATGGATGCTGACCAAATGGGTAGCGAGGGGGCACGACCTAAACTAGCGGCGGAGACATTGCGTGGCATGATGGATGCTGGGTGCCTGAGGGATGTCTGGCGGCTGCAACACCCCGGTAAGCGGGAAAGTACGTTTGTGTCGGCGGTGCACGGGACATGGTCCCGCTTGGACTTCTGGCTGATGCAAAAACAACAGTTGATGGACAGAATGCAGAACAATGTCATACATTCACCCCAGTACAGAGATCTGGGCCTAAATCCATCGTTTTTTTGCTCACCATGCCATTCCAGTTTGAACCCAGCCATATGCAAATCAGTCTTGACCCTGTGCCTCATGGGAACAGTCCAGCCCGAACTGCCAAGCCAGGTCCTCCCTGGACTGGAAACAAGCATCCTAGGACCGGTTTCGGGGTTTCACCCCTCTTCAGCCAGGATAGCTTGATTCCAGTGGCATGGAGAGCACGGGACCCACGTCTGGGCATACCCGTCCCACTCGGGGTGACAAATGCAAAAACAACAGTTGATGGACAGAATGCAGAACAATGTCATACATTCACCCCAGTACAGAGATCTGGGCCTAAATCCATCGTTTTTTTGCTCACCATGCCATTCCAGTTTGAACCCAGCCATATGCAAATCAGTCTTGACCCTGTGCCTCATGGGAACAGTCCAGCCCGAACTGCCAAGCCAGGTCCTCCCTGGACTTCTGGCTGGTCACGGAAGCTGCATGCCCCTGGGCGATAGGGGTGCGTCACTTAGCCCGGACGTTGTCAGATCACTCCCCGGTGCTGCTGGATTTATGTGTCCCGGCCTGTGAGAGACCGCCCTTTCAGTGGCGACTGCAGCCATCCTCCCTGACGGACCCGGTCTTTAAGGCCACGGTGGGGGAGGCTATCCGTAACTTCTTCCGGGAGAATGCTGGCTCTGTAGATAGCGCTGGGACCATGTGGGAGGCATTCAAGGTCACTATCAGAGGGGTCTGCATGGCGGCACAGGCTGGAGTGCTGCGGGATCTGCGACGTAGGATCCAGAAACTCGCGGGAGATATCTCTGCTTTGGAGAGAGCCTATGAGGCGGACCCGCTGCCCGAAACCCTGTCCAAGATTCGGGCCTTAGTCACGGAACATAATGAAACCGCTGATCAGGAGATGAGACATAAATCTAGACGTAGCACGGCCAGATATTACGGTGAGGGGGGTCGGCCCAGTCGCTCGCTCGGAAGTTGGCTGCGCCGCGGAGCCAGCAGTACATCACTGAGATGCTTGATGAGGCAGGCGTGGCCCGCTTCGGCACGGCGGCTATTAGTGAGACCATACTTGACTATTACACAACCCTTTATAGCAATAAGGACATGGCTCAGACGGCCGATATTTCTTCGTACCTAGATGATGTAGCATTGGGCTGGCTGGCCCCAGGCCATCGGGAGTATCTCACCCAGCCCTTCGATGAGGAGGATGTGAAAACGGCTATTATGTCCCTCCCTACTGGCAAAGCGGCGGGCCTGGACGGTCTTCCGAGCGAATTTTACAAGGCATTTGTCGACGATTTGGCCCCTAGACTCCTTGAAGTCTACGCGGAGGCCTACGACACCGGCCGTCTTCCACCTTCGCTGCGTGAGGCTCTCCTAGTCATGCTTTTGAAACCCGACAAGGAGCCCAATCGCTGTGATTCTTACAGGCCCCTCTCAATGCTTAATATTGACACCAAGATATTAGCCAAAATGATCGCTCTCCGTTTGCAGCCGCTGGTCCCCTTACTGGTGCTCCTGGACCAGTCTGGATTTGTGCCTGCGAGGTCTACTGTGCTTAATTTGCGCACTATCTTCGCTACTTTACACTATTTTGATGCCGATTTCCAGGCCGTGGCTGTGCTGCTCGACGCTACTAAAGCGTTCGACTCTCTCTCTTGGGAATACATGTTTTCCGTCCTCACCAGGATGGGTATCCCCCCGTTCTTTTTGCAGTGGATCAGGGTTCTATACTCAGCCCCTGCGGCTAGGGTTCGGGTAAACGGCTGGGTGTCCTCGGTGTTTCCCATAGGCAGGGGCACGAGGCAGGGATGCCCCCTGTCGCCGATGCTATTTGCCTTGGCATTGGAGCCTCTGGCCTGTAAGCTGCGCCAGCTCCATGCCTCTGCGGCGTTGCGCTTCAGACTGCGACCACTGGTTGTCTCGCTATACGCGGATGACATATTGCTCTATGTTCGTGAACCTGCGACCTACCTCCCGGCCTTGCTGCGAGAATATGTCCGGTTCGAGGGCTTCTCTGGCTTAGGGATAAACTGGGCCAAGTCGACGGTTTTTCCCCTGACGGCAGGAACCTGCGAGTTCGAAATGGACTTCCCCCTGGCCTGGACTCAGGAACCAGTAAAATATCTCGGGATTTGGCTGCATAGGGATCCGGCGCAGGTGATTTCCATGAATTACGGACGTACTATCTCTCAACTTACTGAGCGAGCGGAGCGATGGGCTCGTCTGCCGCTCTCCCTGGCAGACCGCATAGCAGTCATCAAAATGGTCATATTGCCTAAATTATTATATTTATTTGTGAATATTCCTATCCGCCTGAATGTTTCAGTTTTTAAGTCTCTACAGACGGCCCTACTGTCGTTTGTCTGGGGGGGCAAAAAACCTCGCTGTAGCTGGGACACCCTAGTTCAACCCTTTGATCGCGGCGGTTTTGAGGCTCCTGATATGCGCCTTTACTATTTATGCGCTCAGGCGCAGTTTGCGCATTATTGGTTCTATCCGCAGCGTCTCTTACCTCACACTGCGATTGAGGCGGATGCGATCCTTCCACTCCCATTGGTGGCTGCGGCTCTCTCGGGGGGGGGGGGGGCTGGAGGACCTCGGACGGAAATTAACCCGGTCCAATGCACTGCCTGGGCCTGGCGGACGCTGGCGTGTCGTGCGACGCTATCTTACCTTTATGCCCCCAAGTTGCCGATAGCAGCGCATCCCGGTATATCCGCACTGCAGGAGCGACTGGCGCGGACCACGTTACAGGCCGTCGGGATCACCCAGATGGGGGACTTCTACAACCAGGACCGGTTCCGTTCGCTTCAGGACGTGCAGGCGAGCCGGCCTCATGATGTTATGCTGGGTTTTACGTACGTGCGGGTTCGTCAGGCCATTCGGGACGTCTACCCTGGCTTCCCCGCGGAGCCTCAGACACTGCGGGCACTGCAGGCAGTGCTTGCGGGCGAGGCTCATCGGGGACTGATTACTAAACTCTATAATACATCTCTACGTGAGCGGGAGGCACATCCATCCTATGTCAAATGGAACGCGGCCCTGGGATGGGTGCTGTCGGAGGACCACTGGTACTATTGCTGCAGACTGACTGGGCGACTGACGGCTAACTGCAACCTTCGCATTATACATTTAAAATTTTTGCACCAACTTTACTATACCCCCGTACAATTGCGGAGATTCGGATTGCGAGATGATGCTTGCTGTGTGCGATGTGGACAGGCAGACGCTGATTTCTTACATCTTTCATGGCTATGTCCGGGGATAGCTGCCTATTGGGCTAAAGTGATGAATGTGCTCACGGAAGTCGTATCGGAGAGGGTGCAATGTATGCCGGAGATATGTCTGTTGGGCAGTGTGACGTCCTTGAAGCCGTGCAATAGGAGACTGGTTGCAGTAGCTACACTTATGGCTAAGCGAGTCGTGGCGCAATGCTGGGGCGCAAAGGGGCTGCCCACGTTTCGTAAGTGGCTTAGGGATCTATCCTACTGTAGGGAGCAATTGGAAATCTATGCGGAGGAACTGCCCGAGTCGTCCCGCCCTAAAGATTTTTGGGCCCCGCTTACTCTGTATCTCATGAGTCATCCCGACCTTTAAGCTGGTATGCCCTCTACGTTTCGTTAATGGGGGTACCTACCTCATTCACCCCCGGACTCCTGTCTTATCCTTGTGGATGTGCTTAATAAAAGCCAAATTGTTTCTGATTTTTCTTGCCATACCATCAATGTGCCAGAGGGGGAGGGAGGTGGGGGGGTTCTGTTCTGTTCCTATGCTACGATTGGTTATTACTTGTCCCTTAGTCATCTGGGCGATGCGGGAGGTAATATTATGCTGATACCTATCTGCCTATTCCTTCCTCCATGACGCGGCCGGGCCCAAGTGGTTGTAGGCGGCTTGCTGTGTATCCTTTTTTCTACTCTCCCTGCTGTATACGATCACGCATTCCACGGCTGGCCCCTCTGGGGATGTAGGCATAATGCTGCATTCTGTAATTATTCCTTGTTTTGCCTTCAATAAAGGTTTTCAAAACTTTAAAAAAAAAACTAAAAAAAAACTGGTTAAGCCATTTGTATGACTGTGTACTACACATGCAATAGTATCTGTTATTTAAACAATCAATTGCCCATGAGGTCTATATTATGTGTAATAAACAACTTAGACGGTCCACAGTGAAGTGGCTGGTCAACACTGTAGTGTCTGGCACCACAAGGGTTTGTTAAAAGAGCCCTCACACACCAACCTAGTTGGTGTCATGCTTCATCATCGGGTTCCCAGCTAAGTAGCCAAATGCTACTCAGCTGTGCTGCGACACCTGATTACAGTGGAGCTGGTTTTTGATGCTGACACAACTACAGGTGGGGGAAACAGTCGCAACAAAAATGCAGATACCACTGGACCATAGTTTCAATGACAATAACCATACATTGGTACAGATGTGCTTACAGACCATGGCTCATGTAAACATCTCATCAAGAGTTGGTAATCAGCAACTACTAGTTTCGCAAATGGATTAATCTACTACACACCATACTCATCGGGGTTTTAAATATCACAAGGGTTTTCTGTGTTTTTGTGCAAAAAGTGTGACCTTACAAACTACCTCGGAGCAAGAAGAAATATGTGATTGCAGGCTCTTGGGTAAAAAAAGGGGGGGTGGGGAAAGGGGGAAAAAGTGGTGACCAAGTCCATAAGAGAGCTATCTAGAAGAATGAAGCACCATCTTAGGAGAATGGACAACAATTATGACAGGAACACTTCTGGATTAATATACACACTACAGCACAGGCAAACGTATAAAAAGCTGATAACAAATGGAAGGGAAAAGAGGTAATAGCACAGAACACCAACTGTAGCTACTAAGGGACAGGCAGGGCAAAAGCAAAAAATGTTATATAAGGAAAGACTAACAGCTTTATATGAACAATACATTAAAAGAGGCTGAATTTGAGTGTATTGGGGTTTATACGTACACTTGACATGTCAATACAAATGCTGTATGCAAACATGTAAGGGATGATTATCACCAATATATGATGAAAACTTAAGTTATTACTATTCAAAATGTTTTTAAACTATTGGTACAACATTTCCCTTAAAAAAGTTTTTAAAAACTTTGGAATGGATATCGTCCCAGAGAAGGAAACTAATACACTGAAATGTATTCTGCAATGAATCTAAAGGTTAAAGACTATAAAAAACTATGTGGTGAAATGAACAACTGTGTCTGGAACTTTAATATTTAAATAAGAACAAGTCCCGAATTAAAAATAATAATGGCAATGGACTTTAAGAAGAAAAAACATTTTGGCCTTGTACGAAAGTGGCTTTTCGCAATGTAGGGTAGCTGGACACGCCATGCATTTAACAAAGTGAAAACTGATCAGATATTTGCCAAGCTGTCTTATCGTAGGTCATGATTTTTCAGCACCACAATCAACAATGCGTATTTAATTAACAAGGTACTAGATTGCCCATGAATAAGCAGCTGAACATGTGTGTCAGGTTTTTGGAATTGCTGACAGAGCTAAGATCTAAAGGAGGATTTGTGACACACCTTCCTCTGTAGTCGGTTATGTTAGTTAGGTCTATAAAAAAATTACAGTATTCTGAAAAGAAGTGAACTGCTTCGTAAAAGAGTATTTCCTGTATCAGGACAAAAGTCTATCTGTGACCTAATGTCAGCATTTTTCAGGTGGAGCATTGACCATTATCTCTAATGGCTGGGTCTGTGGTTGTAGGCAATAGTAGATCGTTAAGTTATCAGCCCCTTCAATCAGTCTTGTGAATGTTATTTCTAGCTCAATGGACAGATTTTCCTAAACCTTCTTTATATTACTCCATAAACTAGCTTACTCTTTTGTTTCTAAATCATCTCCTCTATTTAACTTTCAAAATTCTACAAATTAACCTTCTTTCCTGTAGTACTGAAGTAAACCGTTTATTGCTTTCCCGTTGCTGTCTTAGTTTTTTTTAAGCAGTAGGGAGTTCTTAAAGATATCTAGCAAATCTGTAAGTGGCAATGTTGAATTTCCAAAACCCTTGAGAACAGTAAACATGCAGAACAAGGTCACGAAAGATACAGCACCAGTTTGAACTGGCGATCTAGTGAAGCATCAGACTAGCAGACTAGCAGTAACTGGTCTGACTGGCAGAGAAGCATATGTAATAGTCTCTCAAGGGTCTAGTCTCAAGGTAAAAGTCCGGTAGAGTGGTTGACCCCTGGCACCCTCACATCTATTTGTGTGAAATATTGGATTATGTTTATCCTCTCTATAGGGATTAAAGTTTCCCTTCAGAAAATTATGAAATTTACCCTGAAATGTAGCACAATGCCTCAGATGTTTATAAACACTGATAGCATGATTACCTTAGAATCATTTAGCAACCAGATACTAAAATTAATTATACAATCTTAAATTCATTTGCAAATGCCCTGACTTTGCAACTCTCAAGCCCATGGCCATTTAACCCTCTGTTATCCATGAAGATTGTATAATTGGGAGGCACACCATAACTTCCAGTAGTGCTTGTGTTAAATCTTGAACTAAATTTATATTCTACCCAGTGAAAAGTAAAACTTGAGTATTTTTGACTGCTAATCTTAAATGTACTAGCATAAGATACAAGTCAGAGGCTAGGGTTGAGGACGATGCTATTGAAGATCAAGATTATTTTTGAGCAACAGTGTAAATGATGTCTGGCTGTGAGAGTTTTGTTGTTCATTAAATGTGATCTCTGTAATGTAAAGGGGTTTGAGCAGGTGAATTCGCAAAGCAAGAATGCTCCTATTTTGGTATCAAGTTCAGAATTTCAGTGTTTGAAATTAAGATGTGGAATTTCTTGGTATTTGATATTTTGCATGCAACAGTTACTACTCTCCAGGACTGCCCAAGCACTGTTAAACCCACTATGGGCATGTATGCAGAGGGTTCAGTTTGACTTGTGAGTGAGTAGTTGGGGAATGGGAGGTGCCAACACGTGCCTAAATATAAATGTAATAGTTCTTGAAAATGCACTGATCTTTCTCTAGGATGAGGCTATGTTATAAGTTTGATAAAATAATGAGAATGAAAATGTTAAAAATAAAAAAATAAAAATATAAAAACCGACAATACCTCAAAGATTAATAATGCAGAGCAGATAAACGAGCACCTAACCATCTGGTCCAGTTCACTAGAGTGGTGGCCATTTAATTTAAGACAAAGATGATCACTTAGCAGGGGTAAACTTAAGTTGTACATAGAGGGGGTCAGCCCCCAGGGCCACTTACATTCATGAAGGAGACAAATTTGCCAATGCACAGGTACTATGGGCCAGTATGTGACTTTTACTGCCAAAGAAGTGTCTGGAATAAAGGTACAAAATTCAAAGCCCTATAGGGACTAGGATTTTAGCCATCAGCAGTTTGAATGTCACTTAGCGATCAAGAAATAAGCCCTAGATGCAAACAGAAACATGAGTTTAGGTTTCTGAATAACATGTTTATAACTTAACACCACAATTTCACTTCAATATGAAGAAGGTAATTCCCACCACTAGAGGTGTGGGTAACTAATCTCATGGCATGTCACTCTCACTGCCGTGCATATGCTGAGCAGAACATTCTGAGGCCTCCTGGTGAAGCAGAATGATGCTTCAAATTGTCAGGGTCTATGTGCACTGGAATTGCAAACTACTTATTGTTTGTCAGGCTCCCAGGGGTGCTTCGTATCTCTAGGGCTGCATCAACATTAGACATTTGGAAGCAATGACCTATCTGTGGCAAAATACATTGGCAGTACATTGAAGAAAAACTATGGCTTAAATTCAGCATTTTGGACTTTTAATCAGATACAAATCCAATAAGAGTTGAATGCAATACACCACTGTTGTAATGTGCAATGGCACCATATCACTTCTCCCAGGGATCAGTAATATAGCCGAGAAATATGTCAACTCAGTGCTGTCTGCTTTCCTAGAGACCCACAAACTTCTGCATCCATCACAGACCGGTTTCCGTCCACTCCAAGGAACAGAAACTGCCTTGTTCTCTGTGGTCGAAGAGTATAAAAAAAATCCTGGACGCTGGAGGTACAGCTGTGGTTATCCTTCTAGACCTCAGCGCGGCCTTCGACGCGGTCAACCACCAAATCCTGGTCCATAGACTTATAAGACTGGGGGTATCCGGTGTCGCTCTTAAATGGCTGCAATCCTTCCTGGATGATAGATCTTTCCAGGTCTTCGATGATGATGTGGCCTCAAAACAGTTGCCTCTCCGCTGCGGAGTTCAGCAGGGATCATCTCTGAGTCCCACCTTATTTAATATCTATATGAGCCCGTTAGCGGAGATCGTACTGCCTTTTGGGCTACACATAGTGACCTATGCAGACGACACGCAACTTGTTGTGGGACTCAACCATGGGGATAATCCCTCTTCTAGCCTCCATCCTTGTCTGGTAGAGGTAGCCAAATGGATGAACAACTCTTTTTGAAAATTAAATGGAGAAAAAACAGAGAGGATGATCTTGGGAAATTCTTCTCCCTTCAATCCCAAAACAATGTGGCCGGCCGCTTTGGGCCCTGTTCCGGCACTCAAGACCCCGATAAAAAGCCTGGGCATCTGGCTGGACCAAAATTTGACTTTTAAGGTCCAGGCACGCAATGTTGCGGCCACCTGCTATGGCATCTTAAAGATGCAACGCAAAGTTCTTCCCCTCCTTCCCTTTCAGGCTAGGAAGCTAATGGTCCAGGCACTCATCCTTTCACGTCTGGACTACAGGAATGCCCTTTACTTAGGGTCCCCATGTGCTACTCTTTCAAAACTCCAGATGGTACAAAACTGGGCCGCATGGTTTCTTTTGGACATCCCGAAAAACCAATCGGCAAAACCGGCTTTGAAATCCCTCCATTGGCTCCCTATCACGGAGAGAGTTATTTTCAAAGCCATGTGCATCGCTCACAAGACGTTAGCCGGAATTGGCCCTGCCATCAATCACTCCATTGTTCGACCCTACCGTCCCAGGAGACGCCTTCGCTCCGACGCTTTGCACCTTGTCATAGTTCCCAAGAGTAGCAAAGCGACAAGCGGGGGTCGTCTGTTCTCTTACAATGCCGCTAAGCTCTGGAATTCCCTCCCTCTTCATCTGCGGAAGGAACCCAACCACCTTGCCTTTCGCAAATTGTTAAAAACCTGGCTCTTCCCTTAGTTTGGTTGGTTCCTTACTGCTTGCCGCTACCAGCGCTGGGAGGCCTCCGGGTAGCCATGCGATTAACAAGTGTACTTTTCATTTCATTTCATTTCCTCTCATCATCCTAAGAACTGTGCATTGAACATTGATAGGCTCTTTTGTTCCATGGATCTTAGTATTTCTCTGCAGGTATTTTAATGGGACTTCAACTGCTAGCATTCACAGGCGGTGGGTGGGGCCTCCTGTATATAAAGAGCCTCGCACTATGACTCGTGCTTGCTATTCCGAAGATTCTGCCGTGTGAGGAGCAGCTTGGAGTACCTCTTGCTGCTGCCTCAGGGAGGAGCTTCACTCAAAAACCTCACTGAGGGACAATCGATATTTGGATAGAGATCAAACTGATCTCTTGAAGGAAGAGCGCAATCACGCCTCCTGTTTACCTTTCTCGCTGAGCAATCCTTGGCAACATAAACACAATTTCTTCTTAGTTGAAGCCCTGTTTAGAACATGTGGAAACATAATAACCTTTGACTAGTTCATGCTAGAGAAAAAGCATGCAGAAAGACATTGCTATTCAATATTTTGTTTTTGAACTCACAACGTAAGATAATAGTGTTCAGTATATACTTTGGTATTTACTTATGAGGAGTTCAGTTCAGTTCCGAAACTTTATCCGACTTGGTTATAAAATCATAAAAGCACAATAGATAAAATATTATAGGCATTACAAATCAAATTACATGATTAGTTAATTCTACAAAATATACAACTAATTAAAATCATTAAAATAAATTCATAGTAATTCAAAATTCCCCATTCATTATATTATTCATGTACCAACCACTGACAATACAATAAAAATGATAAAATATAAGATATTTTGCTATTTATATAGAGGAGTCTACTTCATAACATACGCTTTCCAAATGAGAAAATAGATTGGTTAGCAAAATAAACTATGGAAACAACATATTGCAACATCCTCCATACCACACAAAATTTTTAAAAAAGCTGGTTTATAGCCACCAAAACTTCTATTCCTTAATAATGGTTTTAGGAAGCGTTCTTTAGGGGATACATAAAATCTGCAAAAAAAGTGAAATGTAGACTGTTCAGTCCCCTCGTCAAATGTGCAGGGCAATCCTTTACTCCATTCTACCATATTTGGAAAAGCTATCATGCGATGTACCAGAGCCAACCTAAAATGCATCCATATAGAACGTGTCTTGTATTAGTTACAAAACTCAAATTCTGAGGCATGCCTAAAGTATGGTAAAAGTCCATACAACTTTGAACAGTCAGTTTTTGGTTTTCCCTTTGCCTCTCTATGCTCCAATAGCAAAGACTTCAATTCCTTTTTCTGGAAAGACACAATAGACTCTGGATTTTCAAAAGATGAAGAGACACTAAGTGACTGCAGACTGTTTCTTATATAGGATAACCAAGGGATGTACATTGCATGGTTGAGAGCAAGACAGCCTTTAACAAATTCTGAGGTAAGAATGACCTGGCTTAGACAAAATTTCATGTCAATAAAGAACAGGCTTTATGTAAATACTATCACCAAATAAGTGATTCACAATTCCTTAGGAGTGATATATGTTGAAACGTATTGTAGTAAACCTAGGAGTCTTCTTAAGAATTTGGTCTCTTGTATCGGAAATACCATATATGTAATAGCGGACAGGGACTATCTTTTATAAATAGCAAGCATTTCCTTAATTAGCTTATTGCCTAACTTTGTGTCCAATCTAAATACAGCTTTACTTGTAGACGTCTAACATTCCTCAGATGTCCCCCACTGCCCCTGTCATCAAATGGAATGCCCAAATATGAGAAGGAGGCCACTCTCTTAATTTGCTCTCCATTTATAGTGTGGATGTGGGTCTTAGGTTTCACCTCACTTAGATTAATATTCATATTCCAAATTCATACAGATGGTAAATAAATCGATTAAACACTGTAATCCATTAGCGGTCCTGGACAACAGGACTGCATCAACAGCATAGAGCAATATGGAACACATGGCAACATACAGACCTCCTATTCTAGAGGACTCTGAACTGCTGGCCTGAATTAATGTACCAATGCCATTAATATACAGTGAGAAAAGGAAGGGCGCAAGGACACATCTTTGCCTTACCAATCTCTTTACTTTAAAAGGCCTAGCACATTCACCATTCGGTGCATAACAAAACTCAAGGAGTAGCCCTCTCACACTTACCAGGAATGTAATGAATATTTAAATGCACTAAGGACCTCAAAGAAACCGTAGACTTCTAGAAGATTAAGCCTTTACCTGCCGGGTGCTGTTACCACAACATAAGTGGTAAGAGTGGACCCAAAAATGTAAAGCCGACATTGTGGTATGTAATTTGTAACTAGGTTGAGACCTACTAAATGCATAGCAGTACGCTTGACAATTTTAATTTATTTGATCACCAGTAATCATCTTTCATTCCAGAAGTTACACTCTTCCACAACTTTAGTGAATGTTAAGACAGTCTGCGAAACCCCAAATCACCTCTTCACAGGTGATTATTAAAATCAAAGAACTGACTGATGTAGAGCCAAGACCATAGAGGAGTAAGGAAGTGTTTTTAGAAATCATCCTCAAATAGCGATTTATTCTCTTTCAGATCTCCTTTCCGGCTGTTCCCACCCCCAAACCATTTCCCTCTCCTGGCAACTCCTATAATCTATACAATTGCGGCATTCCGATTTGGAGGTGCCTGGAAGTGAACCCTGAAATCATTGAGGAAGTCCTGAGAAACTCATCAGCTATGTCACATTGATAGGTGTGTAAATGCCAGCCATAAACTGGAAATGAGGGAGAGGTGTGTGCAATTTGACATAAGAGTCTGTTACTCTAGGAATTATTAAACTTAAAACTACAATTTCATCAAATATCAACAACCAAGTAAGACAGCTAACAAATTATGTTACAATGTGGCAGCCACAATGTACTTTTTCTTATTAGTATACTTGGTCTTCAAGTGACATAGGCACTCACTAATCCACTTAAACTCACATGGGATGCGCAATAAATGAATGCCTAATGTTTTCCAGCATTGACTAACTTTTTGCTGCATGTTCCCTACCTCCCTGACTAATGTCTGGTGTTCTGAAAGTGAGTATATCTGAGGCTGGAAAATTCATGCTTAGAGACCAAGACCTAGGTCACTAAAAATGAACATTCCCTTGCTGATTTGTGACTCCTCGCTCTTCAAGATCAATCTCCAATACTGCAAAAACATAACTAGGTGCAACCCCTTTAAAGACCTGCACAAATTCGCAGAGAGAAACACAAAAAAGATTGTAAGCATTTGGCCATGCAGATAGTCTGGTTCAGGGAGTAGATATTCAATCGTAGTTCACTGGAGGGGGCTAATTTGCAACTTTATACTCTCTCAACAATATTTCCTGAACCTAAAAATCGGTAAGATAACAAAATTTCTTTTTTCTAGCTTGATTAGTTGGTAGAAAATGTCAAGCAGACTTTGTAAACTTGAATGCTAGAACTCCAAAAGAATGGTGTCTACTCGAAGAAAATTTCTAAGTTGTAAAGAAAAATATCCTTTTTCTGAGGTAATATAAGAAGTATGTATCTATGTATTTCATCATATCAATTGAGCAGTGTAGTTCACATTAGAAATGTATTTATTTCACAATAAGACAGACATAACAAAAAGCCAGTATACACTTTCTACATAGGGCACAGTTTGAAAACCTTTGGAGTCACTATCTTAGATATCTTACCTGAGCTGAAAAAAAACATCTTCATCCACAAATCCAAATGTGTCATGTAGTTTGGTGACTACCCCTGTAAAAACACGTTGCTTCTGTGGTGGAGTTTGTTGTTGATTTGACCGTGGAGCTGGATATGAAACTGTTATCTGTGTTGCTGGCTGAGGTGATGACAAACCCAGACTTGTGGAGTGCGCTACTGCTGGCTGAAAAACAAACGAAATGACCTTCAAAATTACAACCTAAAACATATGGAATTATTAAACTGCCATAAACAATTATTTTTGTATATGTTAGAGTTCACTTTATGTCCAAAATGGCTTAAATATTGGTACAAACTGACATTTACTTTCAGAGGCAATAGAAAATTGTAAATGTGGTCTAAAAGATTTAGTCGCCCATTTTTGCAGTTTTTTTATTTACTAGCAAGTGCACACATTTAACAAAGAATTGCCTTATCTACCAGTGAGATGTCGGACAGGAAGGTGATGTAGCTTCAAAAAACCCTTTTCAGATGGACCAAAGAAAGACTATTCACATGCACCAAGTGCAAATTACCTACATTTTGCCATCACAAATGTCATCTTCGTATTATAACGGGTTTGTTAAACATCACCATACTCACCAATATTAACATTTAGACAAAGCCTGTAACACAAGAACATCTAGCGCAACTTTCATTAAAGCTTAGATTGTGAAAAATAAAGAACATAAAAATATTTTCAAAATCACCCGATGCGAGGAATCTGAAAATTTCCATTTGTGGAGGCAACTATTTTCATTTTAGGTCCATAACAACTATAACATGCAGGCATTAGTCAGATTTGGCACCTTTGGGAAGTTGCTGACTGTATTACTTTAATGAGGCCACAGCAATGGTTAACTTTATGCCAATGTAGGCAGAAGAACAGAACCCTGTAGAAGTCAAAATGCATTATCATTTAATCAAAAAGAAAAATGGGTCCCAATATTGCAAACTCAGACCAGTTAAGAATGAACCTCTTCAAAGAAGTTGGCATGTGAATCAGGTGAAAGTAATAAAAAATACAATCTGAACCAAAACATAGATAATGTATCAGACAGTTAAATCTATAGCTAAGCATAACGAACAATATGGTATGATGGTTAAGCTGTACGCTATATTGGTATAATTGATTTGCTTTTGCTTATTAAACAAAGAGTCAGGGAACGGGCCATGGGTAAAAGGCCTGCAAGAATGTGACTTCTGTAGGATCTGCGCCACCTGGGCTAAAATCTTCATTTTTAGGCACAAACTATTATTCTATAGAGAAACATAAGACTTACACCCTTCTGTTTGGACTCCCCAGGTGAACAAGGCCCTGCTGTCTCTGATTCAGCACACAGCTAGCATTGCAAAGATTCACAGGAAAACCACGCCTAGAAGAGTGGCCCCAGCCCTTGAGCTCTACAACACTAAGGCTATGGGGTCGATCATGTATGGAGCGGAACTATGGGGTTGCAAGAAAACACAGTCTCTCAATAGTCAAACACAGGTTTTTAAGGACTTCGTTAAATCTCCCAGTGAGTACTCCATTAACCCCGCTTTTGCTTGATCTGGCCCAAAGAAGGGTCGCTCATAAAATTGAGGGTCGACTTAACTTTCTGGCACCAGTTTTGCTCTACTCCAGCCCTCGAACCCTATAGGTGGACCTCAGAGATCTTATGACCCCACACAGAGCGAAAAAAAATCCATGGATGTGTGCTGTCAAGGTCTCACTCCAGAAAATGGTCCTAGAATTTCATTGGTCCTCTCCGGAAAATCTCTGTACGATCCCCTGAGCATGGTTAGAAGTCATTTTCGGGGAGTATGTCACTGTAAAAACTGTGCTGCACAGCAAGGGTACATTATCTTTAGCTTTTACTGATTTTAAACCCTGTGCGCAGTACAAGCACACAATTGATGAAATTGTTCCTCCACTGGCAAGAAAACTATACTTACAATTCAGGCATGGATCTTTAGCTGTCAAAGTTTTTAGCAGCAAATGGCACGCAAAGGGCGTAGTTGATGATCTGTGTCCTGCATGCCGAGGGGTTTCTGAATCACTTACCCATGTATTGTTTTTTTGCCCCTCGTTTCAACATTTCCGAGTGAAGTGGATTATGCCCCTCTGTAGAAACCTGGGCGCCAGAAAGTATCAGGAGGCATTCAGATTGCTGAAAACCGACACAAGTAGAGTAGTGGTCTTTGTTTTGCCCAAATTCTTAATGGCCATGTGGATAAGACGCTTAAAATGTCTGTAACAGCAGCCTTTACACCGATATCCCACTACATGCTCCGGAATTTTATTGTCAATTTCGGAGGAAACCCAGGAACGGAGGTTTGCATAAACCCTCCTCCCCACAAAAGTGTTTGTTTCCTGTACTGGACACTAGTGGTAGTTACCAAGGTATCTTTCCCCTTTGTTGGTTTGCATAGTGTATGTATCAATATTAGTTACTTGATTTCACTCTTGTTTTTTGAGGCATGTATGTTTACCCAATTTTGCAACCAGTATACAGTCTTTATTTTATTAGGGCTTATAGGGTCCTCTGTATTGGCTGATAGAGTCTATGAAGTGCTGCTCATTTTCCCGGATTCCCCTTTCTTCGTGCTGCTATTATGATGTTTTTGTCAATAGCCCTCTCTGTTTTATATCCCAAACTTTTCAGGGGCTTTCTATTATATAGCAGTTGCCATCCTTTGGATTTTAAAGCATGTCATTTAGAGTTTTTATGTACTTTTAAATATTTGTGATGCTTGTACTGTACTTTTATCATCCTGGTGATTGAAATAAAGTTTTTGATGATGGTAGAGAAACAACCACTCATCTCAAGTCCTCAAAATCTCAGGAACCAAGCAATTAATCTCTATTATCTACGAAAACCAAAAAGGCTGATACCATCCAGAGAATCTCACCCTGCGAAGCCTAATCCTGTGCCACCCAAACTGCTGAACACCACAAGGCACCACTTCACCCCCTTGGCCATGGGCCCCCAAGCCCTGATCCTGCCCCATGTACTTCTATCGTTGCTCAATGGTTCCTGAGGCTGCCCGTACTGCTGCTGTTAGCAAGCTCCACCTGCCAAGCGTAAGCACCGTTAACCTCTGCCGCTTCTGCACTAGCACTATTCACCCTCACAGTCAGCTTGCTGCACAACTGGTGGCCATCAGCCCTACCCAACCTTTTTCAGTGATATCCACTACTCAGCCATCTTCCTCATCAGCGTCTAGCTATTGCAGCCATTTTGTTTTATCTTAACACAGAGAATCAATGTAAACATAAAGGACTACACTATAAAAGGAGCAGTGGAGTTAATGCAACAATAAAAAAAATTCAATTTCAATCTCAATTGTAACTCAGATTTTAACTTCAACAGTGTACACATAAAATTGGGGGTGGCTTCAACATTCACCAATCGTTATTTGTAACTCAAAACATGAGCCAAACTCATAAACTATCATGTCTGAAGCACAATGAAACACATTGTAACCAGCATACCACCAAGAACCAATAAATCAGTGTACATGCACAGTAAGTAATCAAATCTTACCAAGGTACATGGTGTACTCCATGCAG
Organism: Calotriton arnoldi; assembly: GCA_963921515.1. Taxonomy (NCBI): domain Eukaryota; kingdom Metazoa; phylum Chordata; class Amphibia; order Caudata; family Salamandridae; genus Calotriton; species Calotriton arnoldi. The sequence goes on from CAWUFW010001729.1 coordinate 1,982,240, forward strand.
TACTACGACGTACAAGACTCACCAAACTAAACTAAACATCTGCTATGTCAAATATAACTTCCAAGTAGAGAACAATGCAGACAAAAGGACTGACCTCTCAACTCATCTGACAGAAAATGGAAAAAATACAGTTAAGAAAGATTCAATGCACTGAAGGCAAGTAACAAGAGCGAGAAATGCAGTCCTCTTGCACAATGAAACAACCAGACAATCCCATACTAGCAGCAATCATGAACAAAGAGAAATCACTCAAAACCTTCCTGGCATCAACTTCATGCCACCTGCAATGTATAGAGGAAAAGATAACTGAAAAATAAGGCAGACTAGGGTGACTTGAATGACTCCTTCAAGTATCCAAAGTTTAGAACTCAAAGTTGAAGACTTGGAAAACCAAAGTAGGAAGTATAATGTTAGACTCCATGACATACAAGAAAGATGAGAAGAGAGGTATAGTGTCCTTCTTAGCAAGTCTTCTAACCAAATGTCTTGACATCTCAACAGAGGAACCATTGAATATCCAAAACTCTCAACTTTTAGGCCATCCATCTGCATCCTCAAATTCAAACCCAGAGTCATAAAACGGTACTTCCTGGAATATACTGATGCCAGCAGACAAAAAAACCTGGTGACGGCAACAAGCATATTTATCCCAAGATCAAACCCAAGCAACAGCCGCGAGAGTTAAAAAGTTATTGGAAATGAAATTTGCAATGAAACTCTATACCTTCAAGATCTAGCATAATCTACCTAGAAAGAAGTAAACCACCTATGATGGCATGACTAAAATCTTTGACGAACCGCAAGACCTACAAACATTTCTCAACTCACTAACCTCACACAAATTGAAGACAAATCATATGGATTCAAACCTCAATAAACACAAACACCAGAGATAATAAAACTTCCCACAGTAACTAACATGAAGCATGGCCAAAAAATGTAACATAACTATCATAACAAACTGGATGAGCACCCACCCAGCTCCTTAGCTGTTACTGATGGAATGAAACCCCACATCACCAAGTATGCTTACCTTTTGTTAAACACAGCCCCATTGGCTATCACAGTTAGCAATCACCAACCTTGAGAGGAATAAAATGGTGTTCATTAAACACCTCAAGGAAAGTTAAAGGGATAAGCAACCCAATCAATTAGCAGACAATCTTTGCACACCTGCATAAACTTAGACCCAACATCATTGTCATCAAGGAAACCGATCTAGACGAGGAAGTAAACTTGAAGCTCAAAATTAAATCAGCAGTTGAATCGCCTTCTCAAGAGTGGCAGTGCTATTCTGATTCACAAGAACCTGAAAGCCACAATAACTGCTACAAAATCAGACAAGCAAGGCGGACGGGTCAGAGCCGGAGTTAGCATTGGTAATGCTACTTACAACCTAATCAACATTCATGCAATGACCTCCAGATGTCCCAACCTTTGGAAGGAAATGCAACAAATCATCTCTCACCAACAGAATCTGATCCTTCGAGGTGACAAACACTTATGTAGATACCATCACGGTCAGAAAATCATCATTAAGATACATCACTAGCAAGTTTCAAAAAGAATTTAGGAAACTGATGAAAACTTGGCAGACATCTGGCATATAGCCAACACAGGTAAACAAGAATTTATATTCTACTCTAAAGCCACATAATTTGTACGGCAACTGATTATCTTCTCACATCACAGTCTTTACACAATTCCATAGTAAAGGCAGAAACATATAAATACTTCTCTCTGACCACACACCAATCTTGAAAACATCTGAAAAAGCCACAACCAGCAATAACAATACCAGGTGGCATTTAAATAGCAACCTCCTCAATGACGACATCTTAAATCATCCTTCACGATCCGGCAGCAGATCAAACGCCTGGGGTACAGACGGAGAGAGCGGTGCCCTTCCTGAGCTGCATGCCAGGTTAAGATGAGTTCTGTTCTCCCGCAATATACAGGTGTTACCAGTGAATCCTCTAAAAAAATATACCACAGATTGAATAAGGATCAATGGTTTTGTATCTTTTTCCTTTCTTATTATATTTTCTCCTCATTCTGAGATTCTCAGAACCTTTTTTTGAACATCTGCTATTACTCATGTCACTCCGTACTACACTGGAAATTTGACATATAATTCACTTTACAGCAGCACAAGTTGGTCCTGACGAAAGCCAAGACACCTCATTTGAGGGTCAATAGGCTGAAACATGTAGACCACAATCGTCACTAACTGCAGGTATATGTTATCATTGCAGTGCCCTGTTTTTAACCTTAGCCCCAGGACGTGTCAATAATGGTATATTACGTACCTGGTAGTTCGTTTTACTCTTTCACTATCACATTTTTCTTGCGATGTATCTCTCACCTGACTTGATTTGTGACTCATCATTGTGGTATTTAGCATACCTCTGTTTAGAAACAAAACATCCCTGAGCTCCTCCCTCTCAGTGAGGGGGTTGTAGCCTGTGCCAGGACTAGGCATCCCGGTACGAGGAGAATCCCAATGATGAAGCATGCCACCTTTGGTGGGCGAGGGATTTCGTCCTAAAAAAGGAATATCCCAGGGTTTGGTGAGATACCTTCTCAGATAACCTCTCTCGCTCTTGTTAAACGTTTAGACCCGAGGGTTCTATTTTCTGTGATTAATCTTAAATCATTCACCATTGAATTCTTTATCAAAAATGAATCACAATCCGAAAGACGCTTTCCAGGGTGTTCGTAATGCAACTTTGCAAGGCAAGGTCAAAACATTTGTGGCTCAGAAGAAAAAGAACCGGTGAAAGAGACCAAATGCTTTCTAAAAGGAATCAAGAAACTAGATAACTAATTTATCCTGGACAGCCGCTGCTCAACCTCAAGAGATGATTGCGAAGGTTACACCTTTATCAAAAGTCACTCCTTTATCCGGGCGGTCTTTAACCTTTGATAAGGGCTATCCTTTTCAATAGCCACTGTACCAGTAGACGGCCAAAGTCACACCAATCGATAAGTGTCCCCAAAAATAAATCATTGTCACTTGGAGGAAAAAGCTAATTGTGTAAAAAACCTCCAAGAGAGGTGCAGACCCACTGAAGACAGCAGGACAAAGAACTAATAACCACACAGTAGCAGGAAAGCGGAAATAGGGCCCTAAACTCTGAGTCAGGAAAATTGAAACCAACAAAAAAAAATAGGAGCAAAAATCATAGTGACAAAAATAGAAGCAGTGAGTAATGATCTCGCTATTAAAAAGGACCTGTTGCAACTGAACTGAGCTCTTTTTATACTAGAAGTGGACTAGGAAATAAAAACTGCTAATTCAGAAATTAATACTGTCACATTGGACTAGGCAGTAAGAACACAGCCTCTTGAAAAAGGCACCACCTTGAATTTGGCTGAAAGGCTGAGCCCTGCCTCCAAAATGGCGGCAACCAGAAACAGAGTCTCCTATAACAGCACCGGCAGAAACCAAACATCCTGAAATGTTCCAACGGACATGCCCTGGGAGATACCCCAGAAACTCTACATCAAAATTCTCCTCCCCACTGTCAGCAGGGAAAAAGAGCAACAGACTCTGCTGTGACACCTACCTTCCACAGCGGGACGCAGTCTCTGGTAATGACATGCTTTGGAGCTCCAATCGGCCTCTAGGGAGCTCCCACAGTTGCCCTTCCAGGACCATGTGGTGTTGAAAGAGGCTGTGCAACACGCTTAGGCACCGAGTGTTGCAGCATGGACTGTGGGGTTCCTAACATACAATGCTCTTTTTGCAAATTGATTGCAATTAAGAATTAACAAGAGTTACTCAATCAACCAATCAATCAATAACAACTTTATTAGATTTTACAAAGAAAATCATAAAAGTCAGAGCACAGATCAATACAATAAACACACAATAGCAACAAATGATAAAAAATAAATAATCCTGTTCATATGAGACCACAATGGACTGGCTGTGAAAAAGTGCTCAGATGCATGTGATTAGACCTGTCTGACATGAACACCTCTTTGCGCTCCCTCATAAATTCCTGGGGGCTGATCTTCTTTGACTACCATCGTCCCTGGGACTTAACTTGATCGCTCTGGGGTCACCCAGGAGGATCCTTTTGAGGCGAAACTACTGAACTGCTGTATGCCTTGCAAGCCAGGAAGACAAAAGCGGATTGGTGAATATTAGGGACATCCAGGACTGGAGACTGGATTAGCCCCCCCAAAGTGCTAATTCACCAACATTAAACAAGGACCCCACAATGGCTAACAAGAAGGGGGAGCAGGTGACCCCTATAACGAAGGATGACCTAAAGAATTGTCAAGGGGACCTGCATGACCATCTCTCCAACACGGTAACCACACAAATGCAGACCCTCAAGGCGGATTTAGCCTCTGGACTCTTGGAGGTGACCAAGGACATTCAGACACAGGGCGACCAAGTGGCGACCAAGTGGCAACCAATGAACATGACATTGTTGCCAAGAACATTCAGGAATCTAAGACTAAAATGGAAGAAGACATCAGAGCACTCTGGGAAAAGTGTACAGACCTGGAAGATTGATCACAGAGGGATAATATGCCGATTCAAAATGTTCCCGGAATGAGAGGAACGTGATGATATCATTCTGTACTATAAGCCACTCTTTCAATTTGTACTTGCAAAGCCCCACGTATGAAATTCCCATTATCCGGTCCCACAGAGTGGGAGCACCACATGACTTGCCAGGAGCCCACCTAGGCAACATCATAGCTAACCTGGGAACCTCCCATCTGAAGGACATTATAATGCGGGATACCAGGAAAACAGACCAGCTAACCTGATTTCAGGATTTCTCACAAACGACCTTAAACAAATGGCGTATGTTTTCAGCTGTAACTGCTGAACTTCGCATAAGGAAAATACGCTATTGATGGATGTTCCCCTTTGACTGTGGTTTCAGTTAGGCTTCAAACCCCATTCGATCCACACAGTAGAAGAGGCTCAATATGTGCTAAGCCTGTCGAAAAATAGCCCAAGCCACTCTGAAGGGCCTGATGACTACCCACCAAACGAGCATAAAGAGAATCCACCGTCCCAGACGAGGGTGGAAGAGAGTTGACCCTGGAAATTGAAAGATAAATGGGAGACAGTTGGAACCACCCACCCAACAGCCCAAAATAGGGCAAGCAAGGAAAGTAGTGCTACAGGTTCATTCCGGGTAAAAGGACAACGACATTCACTGGACATGGAGTAGGACTCCCTCTAACTTCTGGATTGAGAAAGACTGACAGGCTGCTCTATGTCTGGCTCTACTACAGCGGTGCGAGACTCCAGCTTCGGTTCCTACTAGCGCCTCCAAGGGAGACAGTTTGAACACAATAGACCAACTTGCCGAACTAACATTCCCACCCAGCCTGGTGGCAATTTGTGTGTACGGATGGGAGAGAGAGGGAGTGATGGGTTAGCCTTACCTGGAGGTCGTGGGGGCCCTGGGAATAAGGGCGATGGCAGGCTACACCATAACTCATCAATACAAGAGGGAATGTGTTGGTTCCACTTCCCACCGAGTGGGGGTTTTTGAGGGTGGGGGGAGGGTGTTTGGGATCGGGGTAAGGGGGAGGAATTAACTCCAGGTGAAGGACTCGGAGACTGTTTTGAAATGTGGCATACTATTACAGGTGACACCAGTCATAAATTGGCACTCCTTTGAGTTAGCTCAGAATATTACAATAGGCAGGCGATACCTCACTCCACTTTTCCTTTTTAAAACTCAATGTTTAAAGTAGTCACATGAAAATTTAAACTGTTTAAATTCTCCAGTCGACATAAAACTTGGAGGGAAATACAGCAGGTCCTCCCTGAGGTGGTGTGTCTTCAAAAGACCAAATTTGAGAGTTACTGAGACTCATTTTATGAAACATCATCCTTACCCTACACAGTACTATGCAACCACAGCAAATAAGAAAGAGGGGGGGGGGGGTCATAATTGGGATACTTAAAGATTTTCCTTAAGAAGTATTATGGGCCTAATGTGTCTCAATGGAGATAGGTATGTCTATCTGGAAGGTAGCTATTAGGGACTCGTATTAGACATCCTCAAAAAAAAAAAATTGCCCCTGGGTAAACCTCTTGTGGGATGGAGACTTAACATCACGTCAGACGCACTGTTGGACAGACTCCCTCATGACAGATGTATTCAGGGAGTGCTCACCAGGGAGACAAAGTAATTATTGACAGATATAGGCCTTGTCAACCTGTGAAGAGCTAAGCACCCAGATGTGAAGGAATATACCTTCTTCTCACATGTCCATAGGTCTTACTCATGGATTGATCTAATGTAGGGTACCCAGACATTGGTCAACACTACAGCCTCCACTGTATGTGGCACCATAGCAATCTCGAACCATGCAATGATAATCTTTGAGAGGGCAATCAATGGGAGAAAAATAGGTGGGAATTCAATGAAAACCTTGTCAAGGATCGAATATGATGACAGGCATTGAGGGAAGCAATTAAAAGATACTTTGAAGAGAATGACCTGGGTACCGTCTATCCAAGTGTGTTTTGGAACGTGTTAAAAGTAGTCTTTTGATGCAACTGCATATCAGAAAGGGCCCAGCAGCAGAAGATAAGAATCTCTTACAAAAGCTTGGTCGAAGAGGAGCCTAACGTAGCAACCGAACACCACAGACAGACGGGTTCCCTAAAGGCGCAGTGGCACATGATATCGGTGAAAAACAGATTGATCTACTGACCACGGAGAACACCGAAAGAAATGCTCCTCTATATCTTTTATTTAAATCTTTTACAGTATTACATCAACTCTTTACGATACACAATAATATTGGCTGGATGCAGAACGGACCCACAGCGGGTACTGGAAGCGTAATTAATATCACAACTAGAGAAATGATACATTATAGGCACTTAATGACGTACAAGAGGAATATATGTAAGGAATATATGTATTCAGGATACTTGTTATTGAATTCCCAAGAACACAACAAACTTTACCCCCAAATATGCAAAAGCAGTCGGATTGCAATGCAGATTGAGATTCAGCAAATCTAATTATCATTGTCTCCTTCCGGCTCTCCAGTTTCCTTTCCCACAAGATATTGCTGATATAGCACTCAAAAACTTTTGGGTCGATTCTGGGGAGGTAATAGCTCATTGTAAATTTCTGACTGCGTGTTAGAATATAACATGTCTTTGGACCAATCCTCTAAGGTTGGAAATGGGCCCCGAGCCCAGCGCATTGCTATTCTGTGCTTGGCTATTAGTAAACCCATCGCAACCAAACATCTGACTTCTTTGTTTAGGCTTTTGTTATATCCCAGCAAGGCAAGTAGTGGGTCTAGGGTTAGTGAGAGCCCTGTGACCTCATTTAGTATGCGGAAAACCTTTTCCCAAAACTCCGCAACCTTAGGGCAATACCAGGCGACGTGCATGAACCCAGCCTCACTTTCTCTGCAGCGATAGCAAGCCGCCGAGTCTCTCAGGCATGTAATAGAACCTGTTGAGGAATTTAAAATGGATGAGGCGGTGCCTTCCGTTTATGGAATTGTATTTGGTCATTTGACAACAATATCGCCAAGTGTTGTCATCTATAATTATGCCTAGATCAACCTGCCAATCTAGTCTGGCTTTAATGGAACGCGTTCTCCTAGTTTCCTGCGTCAAATTATAAATGGTGGTCACAGCCTTAGAGGGGGAAGTGGAGCGTAGGAGAAAGTGAGGGACAGTAACTCCGGGGGCTCCTGCATGTCGTCCCCAAGCAGCTCATGCAGTGCATGTCTGACCCTACAGAAGTGATATTGTGTAAGTGGGTGTGTAGTCATTCCCTCGGCCTCAATGTCAGCCCACCTGCGGGCCCCTCCATCTTGAAATAGATCTCCCATCTTAGTGATGCTTAGTTTCGTTAAAGCTTGTATTACTTCCTTTTCTCTGCTGAGAGCCATTGATACCATTCCAATGGAATCAAGGGAGAGTACATGAGTGCGCCTGCCTGTCTGTTTAATAAATCCTGCCAAGCGTGAATTGTAGAGTTAATAGAGTACAGTGTGCCGGGTCTCCTGAAGGGGGCCTGAAACATCTTTTGCAGGAGATTGTAAGGATCAGCTGCCACCCTTTCAATCTGCAAGTGCGGAAGGTTCTGCGGGCCGAGAATCCAATAGTGTGCATGGGAGCACTGCGCAGATCTGTAATATAACTCTAGATCTGGCGTGTTGAGGCCGCCCATGGAATAGGGCAATGTAAGTATGTCCCATTTAACTCTAGGTTGCTTACCAGCCCAGGCAAGCTTTATTAATGCTGAACAGAGATCTTTAAACATGTGCTTCGGGAGTATTATCGGAATGTTTTGAAACAGGAATAGAAATCTAGGGAGAACTATCTTTTTCATAAGGGAAATGCGACCTATCAATGATAATGGGAGACGAATCCACCGATCAACATCGTCGTCAAGCCGGGAGATAGCCTTAGCATAATTCTTGTTGAGTACCAGTTCCGAGTCCGTGTGCACTTGAATGCCTAAATAGCGAACAGGATCAGTGGACCATTGCAATGGGAAATCCAACTCAATAGGGGACATGGAAGGGGTCAAAAGGAAAATAATGGATTAAGCCCAGTTGACTCCGAGGCCTGATGTAGTGCCAAATCGCATAACTTCGGTAAGTACAGGGGTGAGATTTGTTCTCGGCTCTCGTATGTATAAAAGCATATCATCAGCATACGCAGATATAATGAGACGATAACCAGGAAAGCGAATTCCTCTGTATCCATGGTATTCTCTCAGTGCACACGCCAATGGCTCTGCCACAATGGCGTATAGCAACAGGGACAACGGGCAACCTTGCAGAGTACCTCTCGAGATAGCAATACGTGATAGTATCACCCACCCTAATCCTGGCTACCGGCAAGTTATATAAGACTGTCACTAGTTTGAGAAAGACATCACCCAACCCACCCGCCGTTGCACTGCTTTCATTAATGCCCATTCCACTGAATCGAAAGCCTTCTCCGCGTCGAGAAAGACAGCAGCAGCTCTGACCTCTGGATTTATATGTTGAATGGCCCCAAATACACTTCTCAGGTTATACGTTAAGCTGCGCCCGAGACAAAGCCCGCCTGCTCCGGTCCAACCAGCAACGGGACTAACGGAGCAAGTCGATTCGCTAAGATTTTAGCAAAACGTTTGGTGTCCACATTCAGAAGTGACAAGGGACTATAGGAGGAGCATTCATTTGGAGGCTTTCCCGGTTTCAGCAGGGTCACTATCAAAGCATCTCTCATTGAGGGAGGCATCTCACTTCCTTCCACTATCTCCTCAAATAGTGTGACTAGATGTGGTATGAGCAGCTCCTAAATGCTTTATAAAAGGACACTGTAAGCCCATCTTGGCCCGGGGCGCTGCCGTCTCGCATAGCATTAAGAGCAGTGCGTATCTCATTGGGATCAAGCGGGCCCATAAGGTGCTCTCTGTGGGCATTGGTAAGCCACAGCATTTGTATGTGCTCTAGTTAATCTTGCATAGCAGCTTCGTTTGGGGCCACCTTAGAGCTATACAGCTCTGTGTAGTATCTGCGGAATCTATCGGCAATCGTTGAGGGCTCATACAACAAGCTGCCATCCTCGGCTCGTAACTCCACTATCGAGCAAGCCTCCCTTATGCGACGTTGCAGGCCAGCAAGTACTGAGCCAGGACGCTCACCCTCGCCATATGTCTTAGCTGTAGCATACTTGCCCATGCACTTCACTTCCCGCAACTTCCTGATATTCCTCAAGAGCCTTTTTCAGGTCATTAAGGACTTGAGCGTCACCAACCTGTAGGTGAGTCCGCTCCAACCGAGCCAGCTGCCCCTCAAGAGTCAACAACCTGCTCCGCAATGAGCAGAGTACTCCTGCATGCTTGGAGATGGCCACCCCTCTAATAAACACCTTAAATGTCTCCCACACTGTAGAAAAATGATCAACCGAAGCAATGTTAACACTGAAAAAGTCTTCGATAGCGGAGGCCAACTCTGCCTTAAAGACTGAGTCTAATAGAGAGTATGGGAGGAATCTCCATGTGAAGGGCGCGCTCCTCTTTGGGGGTATATCGATGTCTAGCAGCACAGGGGAGTGATCAGACAATGTACGGGGAAGTGGATTACAAGCGACCACTCGGGGGGGGAAGCGATATAGAAATCAACCAGTAATCAATTCTGGTGTGGATATCATGTGGGTCGGAATAGTGGGTGAACCCTTCTGCGCTAGGGGATCTCATACGCCAAGCATCCAAAAGGCTCTGTTGTCCACTAATGTCCTCTATAGCTCTAGCAGCTGCAGAGGGGTGCCGAAAAGGGCCCCAAGAGCGGTCCAGGGATGGGTCAAGGACACAGTTGAAATCACCCCCCCCCCCAAACCTGTGGTATGTCAGGTTCTTTCAACATACGGGCGGATAATGTGTAATAAAAATGTGGGTCATCATAGTTCGGGCCATAAATGTTGACTAGGTGAATATTCAATCCTCCCCTATGGCACATGGAAATCACAAATCTACCATTAGGGTCAATGTCTAATTCTTCCAGTGTGATGCTGCTAATCGGGGGCAGATGTGTTTCTTGTATGAATGCGACATCCACTGTATGTCGCTTAAGATACACAACAACTTTGCACAGTTTCCTGAAGTTGTTGAGGCCCCTAATGTTCCAGGTCACGAATCTGACTCTGTTGTGTCGTGTGTTGTTTTGCTAGAAGCCATTTAGCCCGCTATAGGACTACATTCGACCACCACCCCCGCTGCAACATCAGCCATATTTGAGCATTATGTACATATCACATGTATACTGTAAATTTGCAACAAAAAGCCCCCCACCCACGCTATGCAGTCCCCAACTTAGCATAGACAATACTTTGCCCACCCTCCTATACCTAAACATTACCCAGATTAGTGCAACTACAAAAAACAGTTTCGTTGTCATGATGCGGTAATACGCAGGGGCGGATGTTACCGGTGTAACTCTACTTCTTTTAGCCGGCTTAAACATTGTTAAATAACTAAGACACTTTCCAGCCTGAGTACAGTGACATAATTGCATGAGACACTGAAGAGAGAGCAATGACAGACCAAAATTCAGTATTCCAGACCAGTTTTCTGGGGCCAGTAGCCCGGGGTGATAACAGAGAAGGTCTCACTAGTGTGTGTCCATGGCAACAACCATCGGATAGTAACTAATATTTACAGATTTGCCTTCACTAGCATCAAACCAGGCCTTGTAGGGCATCAACATGTCATCGAGTACTTCCCAAGAACCTCACCCATATTAGACCTTTGCGCCATACTACCTTACTGTACAGAAACTGAATGGCTATTGGGACACCCCTTTAAGCACACAGGCAAGTTGTCCGTGACGCCTCCAAGGTGGGGCTCTCTAGATCAGATCAGTGGACAGGGTCACCATAAGGAGTTATTGTTCATCGCTGTCCGGATCAGCTCTCCCTGTGGCCGCAGGAGAGTCAGTGATTTCCTTATGAGGCTTATCATTCTCCCTTTTCTTCAAGAAATGCAGTACCTGCTTCGGATCCGTGAATATACGTGCTTTCCCATCAACCTGGATGCGTAATTTAGCAGGATACATCATGTTATAGTCTAAGTTTAGATCCCGGAGCTTCCTCTTAATCGGTAGAAACTGGCAACGGGCATCCTGAACTTGCTGAGTAAAGTCAGGGTATAGAGATATGTCCATGCCTTCATAACGCAGCGACTGTAGCTCTCTAGCTCTGCGTAGGGCAACAATACGATCCCTGTAATTAAGCAGCTTGGCAATAATGGGCCTCGGGGCCACACCCTGGACCGGTCTCGGGGGTAATGACCTAAGGGCCCGCTCCACAATAAACACAGTTGAGAAAGTGTCTCTGCCAAACAGGGTGACCAGTAAGTGCTCCACAAAAAGTTCCATATTCGGAATGCTGGTGGATTCCGCAATGCCAATCAACCTAATGTTATTGCGCCTAGAGCGCGCCTCCAAATCCTCTGCCTTGGCTTGCACGGCCTGTAGGATTTTGTCCATTTTCATGTGGGCAAGCGTACCAGAGGCCACAATGTCTTCTGCATCCGAGACCCTTTTTTCTACAGCATCAAGCCTTTCTGTTTGCTTGTTTAGGCGCTCAGACATTCTGTCCATACGAAAAGATAATGCATAAATCTTACCATCAATTTTGGTCAGGCTGCGTTGTATCACTGCTAGGATGTGTTTCAGGTCCGGATCTGCTGCAGGGTCGCCTGTCTCAGAGCCAGGTTCTGAGGCATTCTTATCCATATCTTGCTGCCTTGGTGTTTTGCAGGGTTCAAAGTGAAGCTTTGATTGTGACTTTGATTGTGTTCTCCCCATGTTAGGAGCAATCCGAGCCACACGTTTGCGGCTGGCCGTCTCAAGGGAGAAAAGGGGGGCAGTCCAATCCGCCACAATTCAATATCAGAAACCCTCAAGATCAGGAGACCCACAAGGAATAAGTGAAAACCAATCTCGCTGTTCCGAAGCAACGTTCAATGCTCAAAGGATTGTAAAGGCCTATGCTGTTGGATTGGGCTAGGCGCAGAAGTCACCCCCAAGACGTTGCTGCAGCTCTCCCCACAATATCCGGGCACCCGGATTGCGAAGGTCTGGACACTGTTTTCAGCCCAAGATGGAGGAGAAGCTATCTTATCCCACTGCCAATCAGATTCCCTGAGCGCCAATCCGAACAATGTCCGAAGGATTCTAACAGTATGGCGAGCCCTCCGCACTCCGCAGGTCAAGCAGTTCAAGTATCCCCCGACTTTCTTTCTGTACGCAGCTCTGTCACCGCAGGCCTCACCTTTGATGTCAGGGTATAACCCAGGAGGCCGCAAGATCTGCGCTTCCGCTCCTAGCAGGCCCAAATAAGCTATGCATGGTTGGTACAAGCCTCTCCACTCGAGCTCCCGCAGACCAAAGGGGGACCACCAAGGCAGGTAGCAGGGGAGGGACAGCACAGCGCACATCTCCTCCGATGCTGCTCCCCAAGGATGGTGTAGTGCTCTATCGTCTGATTGGTGCCCGCCGTCCTTGGTGCCCCTAGAGCGCAGCGGTGCTCCGAACCGAGCAGAGTCTCACCTCGCAGCAGCAGTCAACAGTCTGTTCAGGCAGCCGCGGGCCGGGCAGAGTCCCGGACTCCCCTGTGGACAGGCAGATCCACCTCTGGTCACCGGCAGCGCAGCAAGCGCAGGCTTTCCCCCGAGATCGGGCCCGTCAGTCTCGCCACTTGACGCAGGCTCATAATCGGCATAGTGCAGGCCAGCTCCGCTCCTCCTTATTCCGTGTAGGCCGCACTCAAGGCCGCGAGGGGGGCTCGATATCGGCACACCCAGGATTACGGATCGTCAAAAAAGCGGGACCCTCCATGCTATGTATGTTCCTTAGTGCGCCCAGGTAGGAATTGACAGTCTTTGCATGGCTGGAAAGTAGCATCTTGGAGGATCATTTGGCAGGCTCGCGGAGCTTACTTAAGATGTGGCCATCTTGGAGCCAGGCAAGCTCCGCCACTCTATCTCTGGCAAACATTTTATGAACACGCTAATAAAAAAGGGGTCCATTATTGTCAAGATGGATTAAGCAACGGAAGGTGGCAGGCACGATCTTGACTCTAGTGAGCAATGAGGGTCAGCTTCTCAGTGGAAACACTGAGGAAAGTGAAGCTTTAAGGGATTGTTATACAGTCCTCTATTCTGAACCCATCTTGGTGGAGGAAGCAAAGGCCTATATCAAAGAAGTAAACTGCAGACCACTAAGGCTAATGCAGCTCGTTTAGAGGAACTGATCACCGGGGAAGAGGTCTTGAACGCAATATCAGCTATGCCTCCTGATAAGGACCCAGGGCCAGATAGTCTCACCAACAGATTCTGTAAGCATTTTGTGTCTGCCATAGTTCCCCGCTTAGTAACACTATTCAACTCCTTTCTGCAATCGTGACTGGTCACACCCTCGATGTAGCAAATTATCACCCTCATTCATACAACTAGTAAGTGGCAAATAAATATTAGCCCTATAGGCTGATAGTGCTTTTAAACTTGCATATTAAGAGCTGGCTAATACATTGATGCCCCATCTTCTCTTCCTTATTGACCTTGACACGCCTTGCTTTATTCCACAGAGACAGATGGCCCATATAATCTGATGAGTTCTAAATCTGATTGAAAAAGCTAACTTCAAGAAGATCACCTTAGCAATTATCTATTTAGACACCGAAAAAGCGTTTGACAGGGCCAGAAGGGCATTCCTTTTTCAAGTACTGGAAGCAATCGGGTTGGGCCCTAAAATGCTTAGCTGGATTGTGGCTAGCTACATACAACCCACTGCAAAATTCCTGCTTAGGAGGAAATGTTTGGGGGGCATCCCCCTGTTGACGGGACGAGGCAGGGATGCCCCCCCCCTCCTCCCTCCTATTGATATTGGCAATTGAGGATTGGGGACACCCTTATGGGATGATCAATACAGAATCCACAAATTCGCAGACGATGTCTTATTAATGCAAGTGGAGCCCAAACGTTCCATCGCTAGGGCAATGGAGGTTTTGGAAACCTGTGTGAAAACTCCCGGGCTTCAAAGTAAATTTAAGCAAATCTGAAATGCTTAGCTTGGGTATATCGCCAGAAGTTAAAACTAAACTTATAGAGGTTACGCCTTTGAAATGGGATGAAAAGGAAATAAAATACTTAGGGATTTATATTATTTGAAAACACTGTTTATTGTATGGGGTGAATTACCCTCACCTGATTCATACTATCACTAATGATTTATATAAATGGGGTAACCTCTTTCTCTCGCGGATGGACTGGGTGGCGGAAATTAAACAGAATTTATTACAGAGACTGCTCTACCTCTTCCAAGCGGTCCCAGTTATTTTTCCAGAATCAGAAATGGGGACTCTACAAAAGCGATCCATTATTTTATATGGACAGGTAAAAAAGCAAGGGTTTTGAGGAAGATACCGAACGCACACAAACGCTCTGGTGGCAAGGGATTACTTGACATTATGAAATACCATCAGGCATCTCAGCTCTGTGTTTTCTTTGAATGTCGCTTTATGAAATGGAATGCCACTGGATCTATATGGACGAAGTGGTGAGGAACCGTGCCCCACTGGTCTGCTATTATTCTGAACCCCTAAAGCCAGCCATGAGAGTGTGACTCACTCATGAGAAAACAAACACGGACATCCTTCCCATATCCTTATATACTGTTGATGGGAAATACAGATTTTACTCTGTGCCTTGTCAAAGGGGACTTAGAACGCTGGACAGGAGGGTGTAGGGTGCTAAGGGATCTATTTCATGGGACTGATATTAAAACCTTTCCCCAATGTCAGCAAGAATATAACCACAACGTCTTCACTATTTCCAGTTGCGTAATTGGGCCCTTCACCATGACATTAAGGTTGCAGCGCTAAGACCACTGACTCCTAGGGAAAGCTCTTTACTGCATACAATGGACCTAAAGGTCTCATCTACAATATCTATGCAATACTGGCACATGCAGGGAAAGCAACAGAGTGGTCGTATACGAAGCACCGGCAGAAAACCCGGGCTTACAAATCTTGTCTCAATGGAAAAACTGTGGGCACAGATCACCTCACTCTGCAAGAGCGTGCAGAATAGAGAATTACTATACAAGAAAATAGTGGGAGGGCATGTCACACCAGTAAAACAAACACATGTATGATACTGCTGACGGACTCTGCTGGTGGGGATGTGGACAGATGAGAGATACATTGCATGTTTGGTGGGCATGCCCTAGACTCACACTTGTTTAGAAGGAGGTTCTTAGGCAGGGGCGTAACACAGGCCCCCGCATCCCCCGCGGTGCGGGGGGCCCGAGCTGCAGGGGGGCCCCCCTCAGCAAGGTACTCAGGGCTGAGCGCTCCGGATTAAATCCGGAGCGGGGGCCCCTCCGTGTACATTGCAGGGGGGCCCCTTAAACTTTCTTACGCCACTGTTCTTAGCCATAATAAAGGGGTGACGGGATACCCCCTGCAACTCAGCCCAGTGATGAAAGTGCTTAATTTAAGGCTGCCTGAGGTCAATTATATATTGAAAGAGGATAGGAGATGAATTAAAAATATGACTCTGGCAGCAAAGCAACTTATAGCACTTAAATGGAAATCTTCTTATATTCCCTACAACGCAAGAATGGACAGCAAAACTTTGGATTGCTGGCAATGGAGAAACTGACCTGGAATCTACTTGAAATCGGGCTCAATTATGAAGGGCTGTGGACCCCGTTGGTACACTACCTGGAAGGAAAAGACTTTGAGTATGGCTGTTCCAAGTCACGGAGATCCTTATGCCTTAGCTCAGATGAGTACAAATTGAGTTGCCTAATGTCATTCAGTTGTAGGGCTTATTAAGTGCAGTACGTGGGTTAATTAATCCAACCATCAATACTATGTAAGATGCAGAGGCTATACCAATGGAGTTCACATGGAGGGAGGGGAGGGGGGGAGAGCGAGGGGGAGGTCAGTCGGACAAGCTGTTGTAAGAGTCATATACATGCCTTGTTGGATAGTATGCACTGTTAATTTTATTATTCTCTGAAAAACAATAAAATCTTGTTGAACTGATGTAGACATTTGGGCTTGAGACACTGTACAGGGGCATATAGACTTCACTATCAACAAGCGCAAAGGAGACAACAAGGTGTCTGGTTCCTCAAACCAAAGCATTCCAGTGGGGGTAGGTGAAACAAACCTGCAAGAAAGCCTGCTGAATGTCCCAGATGCTTTGAGATACCCCAAAATACCACACAGGCAGCATAGAAGTGGCAGATGCCCAGCATACTCAAAAGTCAGAGAAAGTGGGGGGACAACTGACAGTCCGAGGCTGAAATTCGGAAGGTGGTGACAGATGGTCTCAGAGGTGGCAAAACTCCCCATCCCCCTCCCCCATGCGCATGGCTCACCTGCGGCATCACCATTGTTTGTACAAGTAGACAAACTGCTTTCCCATTTGCAGCAGCTCTCTCAGACTGACATCATCCTATCTTGAACAAGGCTGGCTGTGCCCAGAAGGTCCGGTCCATGGCTACTGCTTATGGACTTCCTGCCTGTGTCACCCCAGATGGGCTAGGGAAGAGCATGAAGCCAACATAACAAAACTTGGACAAGGATTTCTTTCTGTGTAATAAACTTTAGAAAAGACCAGCAAATACAATCACCCAGCCACTACCGAACATGTTGCTAGACTGCAGAGAGGTAAGAATACTACTAATAGACCTATGGTCTCTTTCCATCATTTCGATACATAAACAAGGCAAAGACAGAGAAGACTGCTAATTGTATTACCCACTTATTTTATCAAATACTGGCAAAACGGCTAATTCCGGTAATGCACACTGTGGTGCACCTGGACCAATCGGGCTTCATGCCTAGCAGGTTGCTTAAACTCAATCTATGCAGACTACATAACAACTTGTCGCACAACGGAACAGTCACAGAACCAATCACTTAAGTGTCATTAGATGATAACAAAGCCTTTGACTCCGAGTGGGCTTTCCTGGCATAGTTATGGATGGGGCTTTACCTTATGTTCTGGATCAAAATGTTGTACTGTTGTTCCCTAGCTAGGGTCTAGGTTAATGGTTCCCGCACCAGTATGTTCACCATGTGAAGAGGTACCAGACAAGGCTGACTGCTCTCCCCAATCCAGAGTGACATGACAATAGAACCTCATGCCGAATGGATACAAAAAGATGCCTTGGGAAGAGGATGGAATTTGAGCAGCAGATGGGATGGATGAATATCACTCTATGCAGATGATGTTTTATCATATATCAGACCCTAGGGAACGTTTAGAAGGTTGAGGCTGATATTTAATATATATGGCAGGTAGTTTGGGCTTCTGCATAAACCGGGAGAAATCCCTGGATCAGATTTGAAGCATTCATGAGTGCAAAGTAGCTCACACTTTTTTCTACCACCATTAATTAATAAAAAAGCAGACTCCCCTCACAGTATCCCTTTATAAAGAAAAAAACACAATCATGAAATATAGGAACCACTATGGTCTCTCCAAAACTGAACGGCAGCAATACGATGACCTACGGACTACCAATTCTTGACTCATCTGAAATATGTGAATGAAGAGTTACATGTATACTATTAGTCAGTTATGAGCACAGGTCTCTCATTCCATTTCATACCCTTCTACACCAGGAAGAAAAACATTAGCAGAAGATCAGACAAAATATTTTCAAGGCAATTGCCTTGACTTGACTCAAAGAACCTGCATGCAACCAACCATTCTCCAGCCAACTCCACCAGCAGCTGCTATCATCTACAAACACCTCAGGAAAACTAACATTGAACTATGAACCGTCAACTTGATAGAGACATGGCTGACTTCACCAGACATCTTCATCACCAAAGCAAATTCTAAAACTAGTCTGGCAAAGAGCCAGCAACTGCTCTAAATCCACCTCTATGAACAATTGATGTTTTTCATTTTTCACAGAACACTATGGTCTCCAGGCAATGCTGGCTTCACCAATGGTGACTGCTGCTGGTGCTACAAGGAAGGGAATGACAGCAGGAAATAAATGCACTTATTTGGCCCTAAAGTGAGCAACATGGGGCGTGGCCAAGATGGCGACGGAGTGAGACGTGTTTCTCCGCCTCTACGTCTCCACCGAGCCAAAACTTTCCTGCCACCCCAGCTACAGCTTGACCTTAGCCGAGAATCGACAGCGGCTGATCGAGGGCAGATCCCGAGTCCCCCGACACAGAGGAAATGACGCCCGAGATTGGAGGATCGTCCGAGATAGCGAAGCCGGTACGAGCCAGAAGCAAAGGCCCGAGGCCCACTCGAAGCAGCCAGCGGCGGCCACTGCTCGCTAGAGCAAGGAGACGCTGCGGCCGGGGAGCGCCCCCGACTACGCCCTTCTACAAGCCATGGACCCCCTGGGGGCAGAAGCAGATCTCCGGCAAGTACTCGCACACGGTGGAGCATCGCGAGCTCGGGCAAGCCTTACCGGACCTCACCGCGAGGAGGAGCAGAGGCGCGCTCGGCAGAGGCCGGCATGGACCCGATCACCTGGAGAGCGCGGGCCAGGAGTGGGGCCCGGAGCCGAATGAGGCCATAGACCACTGGATGAGCAGTATGTGAGCTGCCGGAGGGGACATACGAGAGGTGAGGTGGCCGCCCAGACACGATGCTTGGATCCCTGGCGGAAGGCCTAGGCGTAGGAAAGGCCCCCACGTTGCACATCACACATTGAGACAGAGACCAGGCGGAGCCATTGAAGTTAGAGCACCAAAAAGGAGCTGGCGCAGAGACAGTGGCGTAGATCCACGTGCAGAACCTAAGCAGAGGCCCATCGCGGAGAGAGAGGATAGGTAGTCACGGCGGATCATGGGGCCTGGGGCCCCGACCTAGCTCAGGCAACAGCTTGAGACCGGCACAGGCCTAGGGACTGGCGATCAAGCTGAGGAGCGAGAGCAGGGGGTACCCTGGAGCGTGCAGAGAAAGCCCGAGCTAAGAAGAGCCTCCAAATAGCAATATACCACTGGACGAGGAACAACCAGACCTATGCCCACAAGAAGTACAGAGACCACTTACCCAGTGACAACACAGGAGACATAAAAGGGCCCGACCCCGGGGTGCTCAACTGACCATCTCCAACCACGTGTGGGCGGGACACCAGCCAGTGGTAACCCAGAGAACACCCCCATTGCACACTCGCTTGGCCGAGGCCTACATCCCTACGCCTACATCCGCACAAGGAACAAGGTCGCCCCGCCCTTACCAGAGAGAAGTCCACGGCCATAGATTAGAATGGCAGAAGAGAAAGGAGGGAGGCCGAGTCTCTAGAGCCAGCGCTTTGAGATTCGCCTGTGAACGGTTTGCTCCTGAGTCAAGGGACACTAGCGAGTTTACAGGCACTTACCTCCACCACATACGGCGGCGCGAAATAAATGGAATCTGCGAGGTCGAAAAAAGGGGGCTCCATTAAAGACATGTTCGCGAAAAGGAGGGAGAGAACAAAGGGGGCCAGAGTAGAGCAGCTTCACCACTGGCAGAGGATCCGGAGGCCCCAGTCACACGCCCATACCTAGAGGCTCTGTTCTCGGGCCTGAGAGATGACCAACTGGCAGTTAAAAGGGACTTAACTGAGGAGCTGGAAGATATCCGAAAGGAAGTCACGGACATAGGAGATAGGGTGGACACGCTAGAGGAGAGGGGAACCTCGAGGGACGAAGAAATAGAACAGTTGCAACAAGAAATCATACGCTTGTCAGAACAACTGGATCTTCAAGCACACGCAGAGGACCTGGAGAATTGCTCCAGGCGAAACAACATCCGAATACGAGAATCTCCAAGAGACGCGGAAGGAGGTAACATAGAGACTTATGTGGCTGAACTATTTGCACAGATCCTTGGCAGCAATACTGCAGAGGCAATTCGCCTAGACAGGACCCACAGAGTAAGTAGCTGGGGCCCGGAAAGGGCACGCCCGCTGGACATCTTGACCTGTGTCCATAACTTTGCACTAAAAGAAAAGATCCTGCAGAAGTCTCAAGAATCACCAACAATACAATTCAGAGGTCAGACCCACCACCTGTTTCAGGACTTAGCCAACTCCGCGGTCCAAAAAAGGCGAGAGTTCCGCCCGGTTACAACCTTCCTTCGAGATCAAAAGAGCGCCTACTCATGGGGCCACCCTTTCAGACTGATATTCAGACGGCAGGGTCAGCTTAGCCAGCTCCGTTTCCTATCAGAAGCATGTGAACTCCTCCAGATAGAACTTCAAGAGGAACCCAGACTGAACGCGCAACTTAATTAACAGGGGAAAAATAGTAGGTGGAGATGGGGAGGGTCCTGGGGGGCAGCCGGGGCTCCGGCCCAGACCCGGAGACTATGGCGTCTGAAAGAAAAGCCCTGTTGGGCAAACTAGTAGAAGACACCATAACCAACGATCCGGCAGGAGGACACACAGTACTGAGTGAGAGGTGGGTGGCGTGGGGGGGGGGGGTCAGAGGAGGCGGAGCGGGGGACTCATAACGTGGCTAGAAACCAGCCCAGAGACTATCATAGGTAAGGTGATGGCTTACACTTGGCCATCTCCAACCCAGAGACTATGGTTACTTGTTGTTCTCGATAAGGGGTTAGTTCACGGGTGCCTGTCAGTTAGCCAGAAGATTTTTACATACCTAATCCATATGCGACGAAAGAGGGGGCGAAAGGGAGGGGGAGAAAACCCAAAGACGTGAACACAAGACACCCGGGGATCCCGCCATGACAGCAGCAACACCAAATCGGAGGGTCCTGCCCCTCAATGTCAATGGTCTGAATAACCCAGTCAAGTGAAAGCCGATACTCTCTTACCTAGATGTGTGCCTCTTACAGGAAACGCATATGCTTCGCACAACAGTTCCTCTCCTCCCTGACCCAAAAATCGGCGGGAGTAACGTTACTGTTATCACGCTCCTTTCCGGGGAAAAGTGGGGATAAAGGTGGCGGAGATCAAGGGCCGTTTCCTAGGGTACCGAATACACTTTGGCCATCACTCTATACTCCTGGGAACTATGAAAACACCCACCGAGAGACAGGAGCAGTTCATACAAGAAGCGATAGGAGAATTAATGGCCACACAGGACAGGTGGGTGATAGTAGGGGGGGGGGGACTTAAATTTAGTATTCCATAATGACTTAGACCGTTCGACCCAGCGGCAGGGAGAAACAGGGACGATTAGCGCCGGGGGTGCTCGCTGGTTACAAGAGCTGGGCCTGAGGGACTTGTGGAGGGGGCGCCATCCCAACTCGAGAGACTATACCTTCTACTCCCATGCACACAAAATCATACGTGTGGCTCGACCACTTTCTGGGCACCAGAGAGGTACAAGCAGCACTGCGCTCTGTGGAAATCGAGCCCAGAGCCCTGCCAGACCACTCTGCGGTCCAATAAGACCTTACCCTCCCACCCCAAAATCGAGAAGCCCGAAGATGGAGACTAAGGGAATTGCTACTTCGTAGCCCCGAGACTGTTCAACAGGTGGGAAAGGCGATCAGGGATTACTTGGAAGTCATGGTCTGGGACGCCCTAAAGGCAGTAATTAGGGGAGAGCTGATAGCAATATCAGCAGCAGACAATAAGGTTAGGCGAGATAAACAGACAACTCCAACAACAGGTCCGGGAACTTGAGCGCATTCACCATCGCACTGGGGCACCAAGGGTATGGCGACAGCTGGAGAAAGCACGGAAGCAACTAGCAGGCTTAGACTTAGACCTCGCCGAGTACTCGATCCTTCGCCTTAAACACTCTTTCTACCTGGGGAGTAATAAATGCGGGCGACTATTAGCCACCAAACTTAAAGGGCAACGCCAAGCTAACACCGTGGAGACTCTGACAACAGACACAGGGGTTGCAATAGAGGGACACGAGGCAATAGCTTCCAAATTCGGATCCTTCTATAAGGATCTATATTCGGCACAGGATCTCCCCCCACCCCCAATCGATCACTCACTACTTGGAAAACGCTAAAGTAACTTGACTGAAAGGGGAGTAAGCAGCAGCTCTAGATAAGATAACCCTATAGGAATAGAAGAGGTTATATCTGCGATTTCCAGATTAAAACCTAATAAATCGCCTGGCCCTGATGGCTTCCCGGCCATCTTTTTTTTTTTTTAATAAACAGATTTTATTGTGTCAAGTGTCAAATATAATGCAGAGCTATGTAACCCAGAAGACTTCTGCCACGGTATACATTGCAGGATCATGGCATTGACAGTTAGATTATATATGTTCAATAAGAAAAACAAGAGAAACGAAACATTATAACCCCCCTCCCGTTTCACTATTTCATCCCCACATCCCGAGCGCCACTCCAACGCCCACTCCAACATGTGAAGACCATCACCGTATCGTTGGTCCCTCCCCTCACAGAATCGGGTGATTAACCTACAATTGTGACATCCGCTGGGGGTACGGGCTCCAGATAAAGTCCCCGGTAATCCGCCCATCGCTTCCAGATCTTTGGATGTTTTTGCGGGTGTCCCCTGGCATTGAATATTGGAATCTCCAGCCCCATACAAAAGTCCAGGCCGTTCTTCTATGCTGACAGAGAAAGTGGAGCCGCTGCTTTCCACAGCCTCGCAATATCTCTTTTAGCCAATGTGAGTCCTAACAAAATTAGATGCCGTTTGTAGATGTTTCCCCCCACACCCTCCATTATGTGCAAGATTACTAGTTTTGGCGAGGAGGAGAGGTCCCACCCCAATACCTCTGCGAGACAAGCCATAACCCCTCTCCAAAATCTCATAAGTGCTGTGCAGTTCCAGATCGTATGTAAGAGGGTTCCCTCCTCCTGCCCGCATCGTATGCATATCGGGGATGACACTAGGCCCGCCCTCCAAAGCCTGACTCTGGTATAATACACCCGATGTAGGTATTTTCCCAGCCATCTTTTATAAAAACCTTTTGCAACTTAGTTGCCACCATGCTCACCAAGGTTTTTAATGCAACTACAAGTGCAGAGACGCTCCCACCATCAATGCTAGAAGCCTCCATCACGTTTGTAGCAAAACCAGGCAAAGATAGGAGCATATGTGGGTCCGACCTACCCATATCGCTTTTAAACGTGGACGCAAAACTATTCACGGGAATCTTAGCAGCGCGGCTGGCCCCACACATGCCTGGACTGGTCACCCCGGATCAGTCTAGTTTTATCCCTAACAGACAATGTTCAGACAAAACTAAAAGACTCCTTCATTTAATAGAAAAGGCGTCCCGCACCCAACCTGAGATGATGCACTTTTCCATAGACGCAGAAAAGGCTTTCGACAGAGTACATTGGCTGTACCTGGCAGAAACAGTGAGACGTTTTGGGCTGTGAGACAGGTTTTGCGCGTGGGTGTTGAGCAGATACGAGAGGCCGCATATCTCGGTTAGAGTAAATGGTAGAAACTCGGAGAGCTTCCCAAACCGATGCGGTACACGTCAGGGATGCCCCCTTTCCCCCTTATTGTTTGCACTCTATATGGAGCCATTTGCGCAGAGAGTACGAGATGATCCAGAAGTGAGAGGCATATGCTTCGGGGGAGAGGAACACCTCATTACACTCTATGCTGATGACGTCATTGTTTCCTTAGATGACCCGCCGTGTCCCTTTTGATTTGTTTGAGAGAGGTCAAGAGATTCTGAGCTATCTCGGGCTTCTGAATTAACATCACCAAATCACAGGCGTTGAATTTGACAGTACTGCACGCCACAAGAGAGTTTCTCACACAAGCGTACTCAATTAACTGGCGAACCACTATTTCATATTTGGGGATACAACTCGCTACGTCGATTCAAGAGAATGTGACCCTTAACTATCGAGTGTTAGTAGCCAGAGTCAAAACGGACTTAGCCTGCTGGCAACCATATGCGCTGTCGTAGCTAGGACGAGTCGCAGCACTAAAAATGATGGTCCTTCCCAGGATTTTGTACATTTTCTTGACTCTGCCACTTTAGCCCCCACAAGGAACGTTACAAACGCTGCAGAGAGCCTTTCAGTCCTTTGTATGGGCGAACAAGCGCCCCCGCATGAGACGAGACCGGTGCTGGTAAAGTCCGAGAGAGGGAGGCCTAGGCGTCCCATCTATTTTGGGCTATTTTCAGGCAGCTCAGCTGAGATACTTAGTGGAATGGTCCCACCCAGAATCCAAGAAGTCTTGGCTGTTTATGGACAGGGCGTTGGCGGGTACGTCTATGTGGAAGATCCCCTTTTTGAAAAAACCTAGTCGTCCACCCAGCCTCTACCTATCAGCGATTACTGCACCCACACTTAGGGTGTGGGACGTGATGGGAGCGAAGAGGGGCCTCACTTCATGCCCTTCCCCGCTGAATCCATTAATAGAGAACCCAGACTTTACGCCAGGACTGAATCGCTCCGAGTTTGGGGCTTGGAAGAGGCCAGAATGCAGATCAATAGGCCACTTATTCGACGAGGAGAGTGCAGTCCCATTTGATACACTGAGAGCCAACTACGCACCGCCCGAGGAAGAGAGATTCCACTACACTCAAATAGACACTGGGGTGATGAGTCCAGAAAGGAAGGCAGCTGCGCAGTGACATTTAACCGCCTTTGAGATATGGCTCCTCAGTAGAAACATGGACAAACGTCTGGTCTCCAACCTGTATAAAACCCTAATGGGCCCTGAGCCAGAGACAAAATCCACAGCCCAGCTACGGTGGGAACAAGAACTGGGGCGGCAACTGACACAAAAGGAATGGGGGGATAGATACAGGGCAAGATACTCAACTCCCAATACATCTAGTGCAGAGACTGCGACGAAGATAATTTCTTACTGGTATCTGACCCCAGAGCACTTACACAAAATTAACCTAGCCCGAGGAGACAAATGTTGGCGATGCAGGGAATCTACTTGGACATTAACCCATATCCTTTGGGATTGCCCCAAGCTAGCACGTTTTTGGAAAGAGGTCCTCACAGAGATTGATACGCATCTTGACACACAGCTTCCCAGATTCCCCACTTACATTATACTGGGTCTCCCCAACCCACTTACCTACCCACTCAAATCCAAGAGAGGCAGACACATCAGTCTGGCACTTAGAGTGGCGCACCAATCAATACTGGCACTATGGGGCACAGATAAAGTTCCGACGAGACTAGCTTGGATACAGCGAATTTGGGACGTACTGGGAATGGAAAGGCTCTCTTTAACACTCAAATTTGAAGGGGACACATTCCGGGAGATCTGGCATCCATTCATAACACTTCTAACACAAGAATTCACTGAACTTACCTGCCCCAGATATCTTAGATTGCTGCAACTGACAGAACACCCACACACCTCAACCGGACACGATAGGATGGAAGGTAAAGATAGCAGTCACTGATTAGGTAATGAGCAACAGGCACCCAAGGGGGGAGGGAGTGGGAGGGAGGGGAGTTGGGACTTGTGGATGTTATAAGTTGCATGATAACTGACATGGCAGAATGTTGGCGCTATGCCAGCAGAAAACAGATATTTTCCAAATGATTACTTTGGCAACAATAAAACAAATTTAAACATAAAGTGAGCAACTTTTGAAACCACATTTCAAAAGACAGGGCCTGATTTTGAGTTTGGTGGATACAGGGGTGTGTTAGAAATTGGGTTTCTGGTTGGCAAAGCTATGTGCCCTGTCCAAGCAGGAACCACAATCCTAGTCAAGGTTAGTAAGATACACACTAAAAGTTAACCTGTGCTCACCCTCTGGTAGCTTGGCACAGAGCAGTCAGGCTAAACTTGGCAATGTGTAAAGTATTTCTGCAATACAACATGCTGTAACACAATGAAAACACCACAAAAAGACTCCACGCCAGGTTAGAAAAACAGATATGATGTTTATAAATAAAACAAGACGAAAATGACAAAAACCCAATGATTAAAAGTCGAGATGTGAATTTTTAAAGATTAAATGTAAAAATAGCGCTTAGAAGTAAAAAGCGGCTGTGTGTGTTATCTTTGTCGCGCTGGACTGGGGCAAAGTCAAGAGTTCAGGTCCACCATGATGGAGCGCAGGCTGGATACAGGAGCCACACAGGTCCGCTGAAGGCTGACAGGTCTAACAGGGGGGCATCAAAAACCATTAGTTTATCCATTTGCACCAGTGAGATCTGTCAATCGATTTAGAGTTTGTTGATTCAACCATCCACCATCTCTGCCACATTTTCCTTCTTCAATCCACCAGATTATACCCTAAACAAGACAGACGGAGCAACAGAAAGCCACTACATTGCCCACTGTATTTAGAGTAAAATGTCCGTGCATGGAAACATGGCAGTTCATTCTCCATAACGGGGTTCAGGAAAAAATAACATAAACAGGCCATCGCTACTCCCACAGCAACCGCAAATCCTACTAAAAAAACAGGTCTCTGCTACTCCCTGGTCTCTACCTGGCAGTAATGGATGAAGAACATCACAAACCACAACAAAATAGAAGGAAAGCTAAACTTTTTAAAAGTATTTTAAATCAACCATGTTAAGTAGCAATGCCACTAAAGGAAATTTTATGAACACCAAATCATATCCAGCACCAATTTTTCCAGTCTCCCTATCTGCTGCGTCTCACACTATATACCTATATTAAATATTCTCCTAATACATAGGTACTAAAAACCAATAGCTCAAGTCAATAAGTGAATGCACTTACAAACGTCAAGCAAATATGCAATGCTTACACACTGTAAGTAAGCTGTTTTAAATGAATAAGAAAACAAAGGTTTTAATATTATTTTGCATTTAGAGTGTTTAAAATTAAAACACTAAGCTAGTGAGAGTCTAACCTTCATCCCACTTATCATACACTCAAAATCAAATAAATCAACCACATACCCCCAAGAACAGATTTCCACTACTGGGTCACTGATATGTTACGACCAAAAATTTGCCACGTTATAATAAGGGCAGGACACACACTCACATGGCAGACCTTGCACATTTTCCTTAACCTAGGTATAAGCATACATATTGTATGGCACGGACTAAAAGTCAATCACTATATTTCAAGCTATTCCTACATTTTTAGCAAACATATTGGTGTTAAATGTCACAACAACAGGACCACATCTTTTACCTCACTTGTGGAATTTCAGGCACCTTCTTTTTGGCATGTGGTGGGTTTTTCAAGATCTTTAGGGAGTCAGGACCAGGTGGTTCTGGGGAGGAAGGGTGGTAGGAATGCTGTGGTTATGGAAGTGTTTGTGGGAATGACAATTTTTAGGGGTTTTGGGTATGGTTGGGATAAGTGGAATGGTGGAGCAGGTGGAGGGATTAGGTTGGGAGAAGAAACTGGGGTGGGCTGATGAACAGGTTCAAGGCTTCGAAAGAGCCAGGAATTTGAATGGTGTCTACAGGGGAAATGGGGGTAGAAGACTTAATAGAGACAAGTGTGCCGGAAGCAATGGTGTCAGCTTAGGCACTAGGAGAAAGAGAACGTCTCTGTAAGGCAGACAGGGGATAGCGAACACCATCAAAGATGTTTATGACTTGTGCCAGTTGCTGACTGACACCTGGACGGTATGCAACAAAGCAATCTGACTCAGAGAGAGGTTCTTAAGAACTTCTAGTGCCTCATTTGACACTAGGGCTGGCGGGATGAAAGCAGGGGAAGAGGTGCACGAGGCGTAGGAGACCGAAGTCCATTTCTGGACTGTCGGGTATAGTAGTGAGGGTGCTGATGTTTGTAGTGAGGGTGCTGATGTTTGTAGTGAGGGTGCTGATGTTTGTACTGAGGGTGCTGATGTTTGTAGTGAGGGTGCTGACGTCTGTAGTGAGGGTGCTGATGTTTGTAGTGGTGGTGGCGAATACAGGAACAGAGGGTACATCCTGTGTTTGTTCATCCACCACAACAAGAGATTGGCCCAAATCAGAGGCCTCCAAATTACATGTGGGTTGACCTTCTGGCCAACCCAATCACTCTCAGTTCCACTTTGTCCTCAGTGTCTGTGGCTCTACTTTTTGACTCAGAGTAGCTTTCCTTTGTGTGCTCCAAAGTCTGGTCAATGTTTCCCTTGCTTACTCCAGACAAAGTGGAAAACTCAAGTGGACACCAATTCCATAATAGGTGAAAAAGAAAAGGTACACACATCAGAGAGGGCCAAACATAAAACCTTTTACAATGCTTATCACAATAAAGTCCGAGCAAAGGGACATCATTAAGGGCCTGATTGGGATTTTGGAAACCCCGTTGCTCCTTCACAAATGTCAAGTATATGGTGTTCACCTAATTACAAGTGAACTATATTATCTACCACTTGTAATAAAGCAGGTGTGATATTCGTCACATTTGTGAAGGACTAACCTATCCACCAAATTCTAAATCAGGCCTATACTTTTTACCCAAAACATTACAATATTACTAGATTACATGACTATGCTCTAATAAAGGATGGTTTGGTTAATGTAGGGTTACGCAAGTACTGGTCTAAGCATTTGTCAGTTTCTTTTAATGCTTCTAAAATTGTGAAAGCCAGGTATTTGCGCTTGGTTGAGTGATATTTGTTCTGGACGTCTATTAGACTGATTCTTATGCTTTAAGCGTGATTTTTTTTTTGGAGGAGTTCTGTGATTATATGAATCCACCCTTAACCAGGGCCCTATACATAAAACAAATCTCATTGGGCACTCTTCTGCTTGCTTTGTTTACTAGCTCATGGGCTTCTGGAAACAACAGATCCAAATTGTGCCCAATTGGGTGCCAGGTGATTGAGATTGAGGAACACGTATTATATATTATTATTAACAGCATTTGTTAAGCGCGTGGCTACCCGAATCGGGCTTCCCAGCACTGGTATTTATTTGTAGGGGTTATCAGAAACAGAGGGCACGTTGCATAGCTCCCCTTTGACAAGTTTTGGGAATTATAAATTATCGTCTCACTCTAAGGATATGTAAACTAACACTTCCAATTGGAGTATTTTTTCTGTATCACAGTTTCTCCAAGCAGCATGGCCTGTAAGGGCCAAAATCAAGGGAAAATGTAAAGAAGTGTGTGCATTTGAAGTGTAACTTATAACATAATTAATGTTGTCTCACTGTTTGTAATGAACTGTTCAATCCAATTTTATTTGTTAGTAGTTATGTATAATGATGATGCTTTAGAGTTTTGTGTGTTGATGGATCTGTTATCTGACTGAACAAGTAAATAAATAAAAATACAAGTTATAAATGCTTTTATGCTGTTTGAAAATGCTGAATGTCTATTGTTATATCTTTTTAAAGGGCTATCCTACCTGCCCAAAGGGATCTAAGGCATATTTTACTATTTAGTTTATTTACTTTCTAAAACTGTGTGGACAACAAGGGTCTAAATATGGTGTATTCACGCAAACAATATCCACCAATTGTATTTCTACTGATCATACACTTCCACGCCTATACGAATAATCTCTGCATTTAAAAATTGTTGCTTGTGAAGGGCTAGGCTAATTTTTTTTTTTTTTTTTTTAAATAGTGGCCTGGACCTAGATGTCTTACAATTTACAGGCTGAAGCTATGGCCAAGGGATATTGTGCATTGCACATATTATACAGTAAATCAACATTCTGGCAAGAAACTATGTTTAATATATGTAAGAGAACTTTCTAAACTGTTGACATGCACTATAGAAGTGCATGTCTCATGAACCACTCATTGAAAAGGGCAGTTTGTAAATATGTGAAATACCATAATCCAGCTGTCACAGATATGACTTTACAACTACAGTATTGTCATAGTGTCACATTTATATTTTGGAGCTTATGTTCTGTGTCACAAATTTAATATATATTCAGACCCCCATTGAATTAGTAAGCGCCTTATATGTAATGTTACATGTTATAAGGTGGATGTGATATCTGTCACATTTGTGACGGAATAACTGTCCAGAAAAAGCGATAAGTCTACTATATTTAATGATATTTGTAATAACTTTTTTTTTTTTAAAGCTAATGCCCTGATTTAGAGTTTGTAGGATGGGTAACTCAATCACAAACATGTCAGATGTCCCATTAGGCTTTTTGTAATTCCATTATATCCTAAGGCACTTCTAATAAGGTGCATTGGATATCCATTGTTTGTGATGGAGTAAACCTTCCACAAAACTTTACATCAGGCTTGGAATGAGGGCCTTCAATTCATGACATTGTATTACAAACTGAAAACTTTAAAGAATCTTTTCTAAATACTTCTGTACTTTCAAAAGTGAAAGCACTTACACCCTTGTCACTACTCTATGGCCTTCAGTTCCCCACCCACATCTGGATCGGTCACAGCCACAATGCACTGCGTCATGGGGGTTAGAGAGTGCTACACCAGCTTCTTTGGCTGGGAGGACCTTATCAGTTTAGTTAATGCAGTGGGCCTGCCGCTGAACTTCCTCCCATCTTTTCCAGCAGTGGATGCAGCAAAGCTTAAAGACCTCCATCTGGCGCACCTGCCTGGCAACGACCGCCAGATTTTTCTCTTCCTGTGGTGGCTGATCTACAGCGAGTAAAAGCAGAAAAACAGAACACAAAAATACATTAAACTTTGTGTACTTAAACTACACAAGGTAACAAGCATATGTATGGCTATATATGTTTACTTTTGATGAGCATACATTTGTGGTAATGGACATTGTGTTTGATGTGATAGTGTGTAACTAGGGTAATAGAAATACCATCCACCTTATTCTAAGTAGGGAATATATAATGTTGTATTTTATGTGGTGGCTGCGATATCTGTTAACCTTTTAGTCAAACACATTTCAAAGAACTTACAAAAACGTGATTTTTCTTATTGTTTAGAAAAATGTATGTGAACTATTCTTGAACAATAATTCAATGTTGTGTGTAGGTATGTATGCCTATATTCTGGGACATTTGTGTTTTTGAGTCAATATTACTCCATGACAATGTGATGAATGGGGGCCCATTCATCACAGTGTAGTACTAGTGCATTTTTATAGTGAATGACTTTTCTTTCTACAAATGGCGTATACATTACATTGTGATTGAGGGATCATTCTGCCTAAAAATAACTGGACAGTTGTGCTCTATGCAAAGGTAACTTATTTCAAAATGTTAGGGAGTACACAGTCTACAAAAGAAGACATTTGTGGTCATTCGTAAGTCATGTGAAGTGTGAAATTTTTAAAGGTATTTTCTGCATTGACAACATTTTGAAAGTTAACTTCTACAACCAGGGCCTACCCTGGCTCTAATAGTGCCATGTTCTAAAACTAATATGTCAGTAAAACAACGTTCACCTTAAAACATTTGCTGTTATTTTGTTAAGTAAATTAAGTATAATTTCTTGGCCTACTTGACTTACAATAGTATATAATACGTAACCTAAATTACGTTCAATGTTATATATACTTAAAAAAATGAATTTTTAGTAATGCATTGACTTGAACTAATAAAAGCTGGGCGATTGCCCCAAGCGCTTTGTTTCTCACATTTATGAGTAAAATATTTGGCTCATCAAGTCAGCGTATCTGTAGTCAAGACACACAAGGTCAATATAAAATATCGTTTTACATTACCTTGAGTTTAGGTGTCAAATTACCAAATAATAGGTTCACACTAAAATTATCTTATGGTGGATGGCAGTATTAAAACATTACTTTAAGATTGTGAAGTCACTCACAATTTATGTAAAAACAAACACCATATTAGCGCAAGTACATTTCATGTGTGGCGCTTACCTGATGCTCTGCAGGTCCATATTGCTGGCTGTAGTTGGTCAGGGTAGCCCCTGAAAGGACTTTCAATCCTTAGGAATGAAGTTGGGGGCCCTGTCACTTGCTCCTTTAGCCATGATTTAGCTCAGCAGTAGAAAATGACCCACAATAGGTGAAGAGGTCTGCTACACTTGATGGGTAGGAGGCAAGTTAATAGATGACCTTAAAAACGTGTACACCAATGTGACGGAAATTACATCAATGGATGCATCCATGAAGTACAATGGATTCTGTCAATCATGGACCATTTTAATCAATGTGGGACAGTGGACAGCAGAATAGGTATGTACAGACTGCACATAAAAGGCCATTGTCCACTAAGGATGTGTCAGGCATTTACCATGGTTTTTCCACCACCATAAAGCTACATTGTCAATATACAGTATGCTTGGCAATATGGTGAACTGGCTGTGTACTACTGACACAAGCATCAGTAATTCGTGATGTTGCTTCAGTCAAATACTAAAACGTCTACAATATAAATCATACACATACACTGTCTGTGGTGTAAAGTATGTCAACATTTGACGGACTTTAAACAATATATTACAATTAATAAAAAAATGAAAGCATACGTACATTATTGAAAATTAATATAAATAATTAGGAACTCTATTTTAGAATTCCACCTTCCCCCCCTAAAAATTGTCAATTTAAAAAATTATTTGGTGAATTGTGACAATAGTAGTAGTGTCAATACAAGTATAAATATTTTTTATAAAATCTGACAAAAAAAATCATGTGATTAAACTTTTTCATGGAAAATATGACAATGAAAAATACGTTAGACAGTTTACATGACATAAACATATGTTTAAATAGGTTTAACAATGTGTGTAAACATTAATTATTGACACGTTGCTGAGTGTATCCAGCAGCCCAAGGAAGATGGCAAAGGACATGTCAGAGGAGTGAAAGAGTGTACAAACTACATCCTGATCTGGAAACCATGCTGCAAATGTACATCATTAAGAAGTACAGGCTGAACCAAACACCACTGAATCATTAGCATTACAATCTTAATTAGAACTGTTGCCGGACATAAGAATTCAGACTGCCATCTCATCTATTGCAAAGATTACAGCAGTGTTATATTTCATGCAAGAGGATCTGTCCAGTACACATTAGAAACTCCAATAGGATGTCACATTATCAGCTGGTCTCAACAAGGTCCTGGGTGTTATGCTGAGACGTATGAGCGACTTTCAATTTCCAAATAATAATGCTACACTCAACAATGCCATTGCATGCTCGGGAGCAAGTGTAACTCAATAGAAGTCATTACCACTCCAGCAATATGCAGGTGGTTTGCATACCAGATCCCTACATCACCAGTGTGTTAGGCCCTAACCATGACTCACTATTGCTATTCAACAGTTCCATGCCACAACAGATGGCAGATCTTGCACAAAGGTGGGCCTGGCTTGTTGGTAAGTAAATATGATTTGCTGATATTTTTTGGTTAAGCTTATGTGATTATATTTCTAAGGGGCACCAGCTTACCCTAGCTACACATTGCTGTTAATAACACTGAGAAGCTCAACTCCACCAGGAAAGTCCTCTTCAGTGAGGCCCATGTGCGAACCTGAGGGCTTTTGGAGCGGGCTTTAGGGCTCCAGAACTCCAGATACCCATGTCTGAACAAGACTGGAGGGGCCCTCCTTTGCCCTCCTGGGAAGATCCGCAAGATTGTTGATTTATGTTGTATGATTAACAACATTGCCTTGTGGAGAAACAAACCCTTTCTTCACTGATGATGATTACCGATGGAAAGCCCGGGGTGATGTTGATTAAATGCGCCAGAAAGATGGCAGTGATGAGGATGAAGGCAATTACCTCATTCATGAACTTATTAAAACATATTTGCTTGATGGTACGTGACAAATGAAAATGTAAAAAGAAAAAAATCAATATGGACATCTCATCTTCTAAAATGGATGCTACTAATCCACCAATTATTTTTCAGGTTCTTTTTGGCCATTACATTCTAAGTGTATTTGATTGAGGAAACATTTGACGAAAGTACAAAAATATATAGGGCCTGATTTGGTGTTTGGGCGATGAGCTACTATGTCACAAAGGTAACTGATTTCCCATCCATCTTATGCATTATATCCTATGGTACTTGCAATAAGGCCAACGGGATATCTGTCATGTTTGTGACAGAGTACCCATCTGGCAAATTCGAAATCAGGCTCATTGTCTTAATCGTACATATAATGGTGAGAATACTATAAGAAATTGTCTTTGTTACAGCTCTAGTCTTTTTTATGGAAAAAGTTACAGATTTGGTTGGAAAATGAGTTAGTCACAAACATTAATATGTCTGCTTAAACCTTCCTAGGTCATGTCATCCTGTCATCTACTGGGGCACTAGCAAAGCATCTGTGGGTAATTTAGAGTCTTCCACAGTTCTCTAGCATTGGATCGGTCATGTATTCAGATGCTTGATTCATTCCTGTCGTAAGGCTGAAAATCCCCGGTAATTTTAAATAGCAGTAAACACTGTTCAAATTGCCATAGGACTCAACGACATTTGTTTAGTAGCACATCCACCTCATTTGAAACAATATGAACTTCAAGCAATGAGGTGGAAGTGCTAGCTCTCCTACTCCCACAAGAGGCCACCATAGCTCAGATTTCTACTGCACGCCATGTGTGAGGGAGTCCCTAAGGAGAGATCTGCTCTAACCTCTTAGTGACCTTATCCTGTTACTATTCTGGAACTGAACCTGCCCTACTTTCAACTTTCAGAGTATTGTAAATGGTATCAGGGTAATTTTTCTGGATGACCTACATTTTCTGGGCCCGTGAGACCTCATCTCTGCTACAAACTGTCTTCATGACTGACAGAGTAAAAATCTATTTACAAATCCTGCTCTACCTCGGGACAGAAAAAGATCTATACTGATGGTCCAAATGAGCAACGTATTTATTGTCTTTATACAGTGCACACACCTTTACTCTGTGACCTTATTAAGACTTTTCCTTTTAAGACCCTGAAGGACAGAGAGAGGAAATTGGCACTGTATATTTTGTAAAGGAAGATAAAATACCCTCCTGCTTAGGGGCATGCCCCCTCATCTAGGGACGATTCAGTGAAAAATGCTCCACCAAGCACTTCCACAAGAGCAGCAGGAAAAAGAAAACTTCAGACTTTCCAGAGTTGGATTTACAAACTGAAGCACCTGCAGCCCAACCCTCAAAGGAAAGAAACGGAGTTTCCTCGATAAATCAAATCAGGAAGCATGAGATTCAAATTGTGAAAAGAAGGCACAAAAATCAATTTCCTCTGATGTCCTGTTTCAACTGCTGTCCTCAGGAATTAAGAAAATAGCCATTGTCGTTGGCTGTAGTCCCATGGACATCTATGTGACAAGCCTCATTGACGACCATGAGGTGATAGTCGATGACGACAGCACCATTGACGACGACACCATTGACTATCACTTCAAGTATGTCCCTTCTTCTACCATCGATGACACGGACAACATCAACACCATCAACACTGACAACAAATCCAGAAATAATGTCAGCACCACCATCGACAATGGATTTTTATACGCAAACTACCTTTTCACCCATAAAGTTGACCTAGATTTTATACTCCAAACTGGAGGCAGACCTCAGCAACCAAGACGCCCCGATTGTCTACAGACCTACTTAACTGGATGTGCATTATGATCTGGTATTTGAGGATGAAGCCCCACATGAAGAGGAAACATATCAGGATTATGAGTATCAACCACTGACCTACTTAGTTGACAACCCTGCTAACTCTTATAGTTCTTCTCTTTATGGGTGACAATCAGAGGTTGTGTAGGTGCCTTTTGCAATTTGGACACTTTTCGAATCTACAGGGTTACCTATGCCTGCTCCACCCTTGGTACCTAATGTACCTACTCTACCCCCGCCTCCACCTACGCCACCAATGATTATTGGTTTCAAAAACTACTGCTCCCACCAACTCCTAAAGATATAGGGGATGAAGACTCATCACATTCTGTGTATTCAGATATGGAGGAAGAAGGTGAACTCTCACAGTGAGATGACGGAGGTGATATGGAATGGGATGACTACATCTTACCCAAGGAAGGTGACAAATCACCCACCCAACCAGATTCCCTTCCAGGTGACATAGCCCAGTTTCACGCTCTAATGGGGGGAGAGAGGCTAAAAAGTTCAATCCCCCAATGGCTTTAGTGGTGCTGCAATGCTTTCTTTATGATGTAAGGAACAGCCACACAAATCCACACGATCTATACCCATACTGGACTAAGTCTGGTCTGAAGGTGTCAAATTAATGACAGTTCACGCAGTGGTTCCACTACTGGAGCATTAGGACAGGGCACCGGATTCAGGCCCCTGCATGGCTCACCGGTCACCCAAAGCCAGACTCTGTTATAACATCAGCGGGTCAATACAGATCAAAAAATCCGATCACACCTTCATCAGTATGCCGGAGGGTTAGTTCAGTGAAGGTAACATCAATCAGAGATGCCAATGCTTTATCAATATTGGGCCATAATGATTGCCAGCTGTGGCATGACATCTCACCACTATTAGACCTCAGTCCAGAGGACATGAGGAAAGCTGCAAGGGTGATGGTCAAGTAGGGAGGAATAACCTCTGCAGCAACATTAATCCCCCAATGGACATTTCCAATACAGGCTTCCGCTAGCAGTGTTAACATGGTAGGTATGGCTGATGTGTACAGCTTTCCATCCAGAGGTCCAAGCAGAAATTCTCGATACGCCCTTCGACGGTCTCGCACTAAATGGAAAACATGTGGATGATGCCCTAAAGTACAGTAAGTCAGATATGGATTATGCAGAATTCCTAGGAGCTCTACAGTATCGGCATCCAAGCTTAGCTACTTTTTATGGTTCACTTAGATCCCAGTCCTACAGGGGAGCTTTAAATCTGTATGGGGGTCAAGGTCGACCATATTACCGCCCCCCCCCTATAATAAACTGGATATACATAACCAACCGGAACCAAAACCAAGGGTATGGCAGATTGTCCTGCTGAAAATTGAACACCTCTCAAATGCGCTCCCATGACAACCAAAAGAGAGCTTGACTTCCCACAGCTGCCCGCACCCTCCCTACATCGTCCCAAGTTCAGCAGGTGGGGCCTTTTTGCCCCCGCATGAGAGCCAATACATTGAACTGATGCATGAGGCAATTTATACATTCAGGACGTACGGTGGAGTTTCTACAGAAACCACCTGTCTGCCTGCCCAAGAAAGAACATCATCTTCACTTAGAGAGGTCCAACAGGAAATTCCGTCCTTCCCTCAAGGGAGCGATAGAGATGGTCCTGAGATCCCAGAGAAACCAGGGAAATGACTCCATATTCTTTTTGATAAAAAAGTAAACAGGACAATGGAAGCCGATTCTAGACCTCAGCAAACTGGCTCCCGAAAGAATTGCCTATTTGCATGGTTACGCTCCAAGAAGTTCTCCTGACGCTCCAGGAAGGACCTCCTTGGAGCTTCAAGATGCATATTTCTATATCCCTATACACCAGAAGCACGGGAAATACCTCTGCTTCTCAGTGGCAGGGGAGCACTGCAAACTCAAGGTGCTTCCTTTTGACTTCAAATAAGTACCTAAGATATTTACCAAATGCTTAGTACCAGTTGCTGCCTCCCTCAAACGTCAATTAAACTTGTACTTGCATGACAGGCTCGTTAAGGCTCCATAAAGGAAAGAGGCAAAAACTTCTATGACAATTAGCATCAGTCTGTTTCACAGGTTGGGACTGACGCTAAACATCAACAAGTCAGCTATGGAATCACAACTGAAACTTCAAATCCTGGGAACGATACTAGGCACGTAACTGGGAAAGGCTTTTTTTCCTCTCAGAGGACAGAGCGAAGAAGCTGGGTCTGATGTCATCCTGCATAGTCCTTAAAACCCTTTTGCAGGCTTCGAATTAGACCCTTCCAAAAAGAACTGGACAATCAATGGAAATAGACGGCTAATAGAACGACAGTCCAAGTTACAAGATGGCTGAAGCAGGAGTTGCTATGAGATTTCCAGCAAATCTCAATGCAGGCCTCTCTTTCTATCCTCCATCAGATAAGGTTGGTGCTCATAACAAATGCGCACATGGATGGGTGGGGAGCTCACATGCAGAAGCTGTCAAACAGAGGTCTCTGGTCAGGGACAGAAAAAAGACTCCATATCAATGCCCTGGAGCTTCAGGCTATATAACTGGACCTCCAAGCGTTCCTCATAAGACTGGCAGGTCAAGTGGTTCTTATCAGGATGGACAATACAATGCCAATGCTTAATATCACCAAGTAAGGGGGAACAAGGTCCCGACCTCTCTTGGAAAAGGCGCAAATGTTGTGGGACTGGGACATTTCTTGGCAAGTCGATATTGCTGTGGAACATTTGCTAGGGAACCACAACAATCAAGCAAACGTGCGCAGTACACCACTGTCAAACTGCCACGACTGGTAACCCCACCAGGAACAAGTTGACAACATCTTCCAAAAATGGGGTTACCCCACACTGGATGTGTTCACCACCCAGAGCAACAAGAAATGCTGGTGCTACGGCAAAAGATTTTGCCACCCGGGAATAATAGGCAAAACATTTTCGCTCAAATGGTCCAACATCTTTGCAAACGCCTTTCCGCTATTTCGTTGATCCCCAGGGTCTCTTAGAAAGCTAAGACTGAACACTATACCCTGATTTTCATTTTTCTGGCATAGCCACGTCAGTACTGGAACAGAGACCTATTCTAACTGTCCGCACGTCCAGAGATACTACTGAAACTTCACTCCAGGCTCCTCTCAAGGCACAACATGGAGCTACTCCATCAAGTCACTGAGTCGGATAGTATGGTGCCTGACCACTTGGAGATTGGTTACTTGTATTTGTTGAAGGAATGTAGAAAAACCCTGCCACAGGATCAAGCACCAACCACCACAAATACATAATGCCAAATGGAAGTGCTTTTGTTTCTGGTGCAAAGGCAAAGGATTTCACCCACTCTATATGCAACCTCATCAAATACTTCCATATTTGTTGGAATTAGCTAAGAGCTGTCCCAAATAATCATCAATACAAGTCCATCTAGTGGACATACCTAGATTTAGAGGAACAAGAGACAACTCATGGTCTATGGTCTCATGGTCAAATATTAATACCACAATAGGGGACTTTCTCGCATAGTTTGCAATTCGTTTCTACATTTTTACCCTGCTAGGAGACCTAAACTTTCACATAGATAATATGGAAGATCCAGAACTTATTAAACTAATGGACTCTCTCTCTGCATTAGGGTTCGAATAGCTTTTGAAAATACCTACCCATAAAGCAGGTCATATCTTAGAATCGCTTTTTACCATTCACGCTTCCATTAAGATGAATCCACCTAGTCTCGTAAATGGTCAAATCATGCAGCAATTTCTTTCTCCTACAAGACCACTACAGCCCCCAATAATCATCCAAAAAATTGTTGTGATGCACTAGGCAGTTTAAATCAACCCAGTGCTGAAGATCACCGACAGTAGATTATGATAACTGAATTACTAAAGCTCTCAATATGATCACTACAGATTTCCTCCAGCCTCATGGGTTTCACACTCCCTCAGAGATACTACAAATCTATGTAAAACTTAAATGGAGGTTATCGTATAGGGAAGCAGATAACAATAGCAGCAGAGAGACTATTCAAATGTACAAATCTCAGATTAAAAGAGCAAAGGATGAATACTTTGCTCAAGCAACTTCCAGTTCAAAAAATCCTGCTCAATAGTTTTTTCCCAATGTTAATAAAAAAATACTCACTTTGAAGCTGAAAAACTCTTTGCAATAAATTCGCTGTCTTTTTTGACGGACAAAAATGAAAAAATGTATTTTTTATTTTTCTCAAAACAAGGAGGATGATCAGAATAGCAGTAAAATATCTAAATCCAACTTGAATAATAATACTTCTTTTATGGAATTTTCTCCACTAACTATATCTCAAGTGGAGAAACTTCTAACAGAAATCAAATGAGGTTCCACTTTTGGCCAATGTTCATCAGCCATCCTTAAATTAGCAGCAGAAAATGTGGTGCCAGTTCTTACTAGTATTTGCAATACATTGCTCACATTTGGCACTATACCCCTTAGCTGGAAGGAGACTATTATTAGGCTGCTGCTTTAGAAAAGAAAAATGCAAATCCATCCCTTTTATTGAATTACCGTCAAATTTCGTTATTACCATTTACCAGCTAAGATACTGTGAAAATTGAACAACATGCAAAATATCTGTAAGATAATCTGCAGCTGGTCATTACACACTCCGGCTTTAAACCTTATCACAGTACTGAGTCAGCATTATTAGCAGTTACCAATGAGCTCAGAATGATCCTGTACCAGAGTGGAGCCGCAGCCTTGGTACTGACCTTCTCAGCAGCTATTCATATGGTTTCCCACACCATACTTCTTCTACAGGACTTTGGATTTGTAGAAGCCACCCTTAATCGATTTTAAGCATTCCTTGAAATCAGAGTTTAGTGTATAGCATGTCCCCCATGCAAGTCACCTCCTTTTTCCATCAATTGCAGTATACTGCAGAGATCATCATTCAGCCTTGCGCTATTTAACATGTATATGGCTTCTTTAGCCAATATAGTAAGAGCTGAGTTTGATGTCATACGCCAACGACACTCAAATTGTGGTGTCGATATCACAGAATGAAGAGGTTTGTAGGAAACTTTTCATTGGTCGCATGATCGAGATATCGATTTGGATGAATCAGAATTGGCTAAAACTAAATGGGGAAAAACTGATATTTTGTTGTCTGGCAAACAAATAGCATCATGGTCCTCATCGTGGTGGACAGAACGGCTTCGAAAAGTACCAACCCCAGTAACATCTGCTAGAAACTTAGGAATCCTCTTTGACAATCAGTTATCACTTCCCTTTCATATCAATACAGTTGTATCCAACTTTTTTTTTTTAAATCTTATGCATGGTGTATAAAAGGTTTCCTTTTCTTCTTATAGCCTCTAGACAGTAGTGTTAATATTAATTAATTCCAGATCGGACTATGGCAATGTTCTCCATTTGGGCCTACCACAATATCTTTTGCAATGGTTTCAGACTATTTAAAATGCAGCAGCAAGAATGATTTTAGGCATTGCAAAGTTCACATCTGTATCCACTCATCTGAAAAAAACGTCATTGGCATCCAGTGAGAAAGAGAATATGATTTAAAACGTTATGTTTTACTCATAAAGCCTATTAAAACTCAGGACCTAGTCACCTTAGTTGGAAAAATATACTACTGAGAGATGTTTGTGGTCTTCAGACAAATGCCTAGCTGTGATATCCAAGTTAAAGTCTGACAAATCTTTTTCCTTCATGGCACCCACTCCCTGGAATGCACTCCTGCACGTACTTAGAGTAAATAATAATCATGATTCCTCCGTTGGTCATGTTTTCCCTTCGGTTTTTAGCGCCGGGACACCCAATGGGTTGCTGTTTCCGCTTTAAAAGACTCATTTTGTTCATTCAACTCATCCACTCTGTTCTCTCAAAGAATCATAAAACAGTTTATAAAAGGACTTTTTAGATCATTTTTGCCTGTACGGTGCCCACTAGTCTCATGGGAAGTCAACATTGTCTTCATCCACCTAAGGGTACTTCCCTTGTTCATTACCTGGAAGATGACATTTCTCTTGGTGGTTACATTGACAAGGAGGGTAGGAGAGATGCAGGAATACATTGCAAAATAATCCTTTCTCTGATGTACAAGGGCCAAAGTCATCTTATGAACCAACCCCAAACTCATATCTAAAGTCCCTACTGACTTCCATCTGAATGAGCCAGTTATACTACGTTCATTCATCCCAAGCTCCACAATGTCAGCAGAAAAATCATTACACTTACTGGATGTACGCAGATGTATTCAATTTTATACTGAGAAAAATGAAAGACATACATCAGACAAACTGTGTCCTTCAGCCAGCCAGGAAAGGGTTGACCACTGTCTAAGCAGGGGTTAGCATGTTGGCACTCAGCCTACGTCACTGCCTGCCAAAGCAAAGCTAAGTGTTCACTCCAGGGAAGAGTGAGAGCACATTCCACTAGGAGCATGGCTATCATTGCTGCACTCTACCCTGGTGTATCCTTACAAGACATCTGCTGTGCAGTTTGCTGGAGGAATGGGTACAGGTTCACAAACCATGACTGTCTCACTGTGAACGC
This sequence comes from Calotriton arnoldi, assembly GCA_963921515.1. Lineage (NCBI taxonomy): Eukaryota > Metazoa > Chordata > Amphibia > Caudata > Salamandridae > Calotriton > Calotriton arnoldi. Next base: position 2,024,659 of record CAWUFW010001729.1, read on the forward strand.
AGAGTACCATTCAGCAGTGGGACAAGCATTCCCCGGGAACCTCTTTCAGTAAAGGTGGGCCTGATTTGCGCTTTCTTATATTTTATAGTTGTGATGTACTGCTTATAATTTGGATTCAAGCATGCAAATATAAGAAAGATCCAATGCTGGAGAAGAAACTAGGTACTTACCTGTAACTCCAGTTCTCCAGTGTTGGTCTCTTACATATATTCACTTGCAACCTTCCCTCCTCCCCACTCAGAGGCTCCTTTATTATATACTTTGCTTTGTGTTATGAAATCTAAGCTATGGTGGCCTTTAGAGTGAGTAGGAGAGCTAGTACTTCCACCTCATTGGCTGAAGCTCGGTTTGTTCAAAATGAGGTGGATGTGCTACTAAACAGACGAAGTTGAGGCAGGTTAGTAACTAATTTCATACTGGTGTTGAAGAGATCTGTAGTGCAAGTTGCCCAAACATTGGTGGAATGTTTCTAAAAAGAATATCGATACCCTTCCACTCAGTCATGGACTGATGCCAATGTAACAGAGTTTCATGTAAGATAACTGACAACTTTGTGTGCATCTCAAAGTCTACATTTTGTATTTGATTAGGTCATCGGTAGCATATCTGTTGAAACTGGGTGTATTTTATGACTACGTCTGGACAGAATACCTGCGTAAAACAAAGACAGCTCAAAGTGTGGCTGAAGACTCCCATTTGTGTTGCTAATGTATTTGGGAGAGCTGTTAATAAAATGTAACACAAAAAGATGATGGACGGAATGTTGAACATTGTCAAACATTCACCCCCAGTCACATATTTGGGTTTAACCCATCATTATTTTGGTCGCCACGCCATTCCAGTTTGGACCCAGCCATATACAAATCAGCCTTGACCCTGTGCCGCATGGGAACAGTCCAGCCCGAACTGCCAGGCCAGGTTCTCCCTGGACCGGAAAACAAGCATCCTGGGACCGGTTTCGTGGCGTCACCCCTCATCAGCCAGGCTAGCTTGAAACCGGTGGCGTAGCGAGCACGGAACCCACGTCTGGGCATACCCTTCCCACTTAGGGTGAAAATGCAACACAAAAAGATGATGGACGGAATGTTGAACATTGTCAAACATTCACCCTCGGTCACAGATCTGGGTTTAATCCATTGTTATTTTGCTCGCCACGCCATTCCAGTTAGGCCCCAGCCATATGCAAATCAGCCTTGACCCTGTGCCCCATGGAACAGTCCAGCCCGAACTGCCAGGCCAGGTCCTCCCTGGACCGGAAAACAAGCATCCTGGGACCGGTTTCGGGGCATCACCCCTCATCAGTCAGGCTAGCTTAAAACCGGTAGCATAGCGAGCACTGGACCCACGTCTGGGCATACCCTTCCCACTTAGGGTGAAAATGCAACACAAAAAGTTGATGGACGGAATGTTGAACATTGTGAAACATTCACCCCCAGTCACAGATCTGGGTTTAATCCATCTTTATTCTGCTCGCCACGCCATTCCAGTTTGGACCCAGCCATATGCAAATCAGCCTTGACCCTGTGCCCCATGGAAACAGTCCAGCCCGAACTGCCAGGACAGGTCCTCCCTGGACCAGAAAGCAAGCATCCTGGGATCGGTTTCAGGGTGTTAATAAAATGTAACACTGACTTTATTACTTCCACCTATTGTGAAGATATACATACATTCCTTTGAAAAAGCCATCATTTTTTTTTCATTATCACTCAATCTTTTTGTTGTGTACTTCTAATGTTGTGTCTTCTGTGCATGGTTTCCATTTAGACAAGTGTTTGTACATTGTTGATGTATACTTAACCCTCGTTGGGTTTTTCTGTGATTCAAACTTTTCATTCACTCAAAAAATGTAATAAGTAAGTAAAGATAACATTTTACATACTGATATGATAGGCAATTTTTTTTATTTTAGTTGAAAAATCTTTCTACTGAATAAAAGTGTGTTTACCCATAGTACTTCATTGCAAGTACTTATGTTCCAAAACACAACAGTGCATAGTTTAATATATTTAATGCGAATAATGTTAAAAGTTTTTTTTACCACTGTTGTATTAATATCTCAAACAAATTTACAAATTCCCTTTTCAGGTTCTCTGAAAAAGAGTTAACTTGTATGTTGTTTGATAAATTAAAGATGAAAATGTTTGTAGTCCTTTGAGGCTACAACCCATGAGAGGATTAGAAATGTGTGGAGAAGGTGCATAAGGTGAACAGCTCAGACGCTCACGTTAGAATATCACTTTACGTGCCTCTTGGTAGTGGCTTATTGGGTATTGTTTTCAACCAGGCCAACTGACCGACCCCTCTAAAGGCCCACTGAAGCGATATAAGTGTCAACAGGTGAGATGGTGACAGGTGGGTTGCTCAGTGGGCAAGAGTGTCCTGCTTTACCTAGAACTGCCTGCTGCAGATGTTCCTGGTACCGAGATGGCAGCTTGACCATGGAAAACAGAAGCTAAATTAGACACTGATGCATGCAATGCTCTGAAGCCATCGTGCGTCATCCCAGAATGTAAAGTGTACACTCTCATGGGACGTTCCAGAAGATAATTTTAGCTCCTCTGAATCTCAATCTGGGCCCTCATGAGATCATTATGCATCCTTAGAAGTTCAATAATCTGGCCCAGCTGTTCCTCCTGTCACATATCTGCACCCCTGAAGTTTTGGCCCATGGTTGTTACATTGGTGGCTCCCTCCCTGCAACAGGTCCTGCCTCAGCCTTTTCTAAAGCACTCTCTGACCTTGACTGGGTAGCCACAGGTGTAATCTGTCCTGGCAGCACAGCAGATGTTATTGCTGTGGTTGTCACAGGAGCCAGGACAGAGTTGGCCACAGTTGTTGTGGGGCTCACAGAGGGCTTGTGGGAACACTGATGTAGGAAATGGTGGCAGCACTCTGCTGGATGTAGTAGGGGGGAGGGTGCTGAGGAAGAGGAGATGGCGTAGGGCACTGGCCACACATATCTTATGGTCCAGGCTGCTCCTCAAGATGTTTATCTTTGGCAGGAGTGCTGTTCCCATCGAAGGCTCCTGATCTTCTTCCCTCAGGCAGAGTGGCCAACGCAGTCGACGTTGATGATTCAAATCTTGCTACTTAATCTTGGAAAACAGAAAAATAACATTATTTAGACAATGCATATTACTTTTAAGCAGTCTATTGACTAAAGAGTTGGCCAAATGGGTTAATCCTCCGCAAACGTCATGTATATCCACTACTGATCCAATTAAGCAGACCCTCCAGAATATTGTGATTTTGACATTTGCAAAATAATCACAAATTTGGCACTTTTGTAAAAATACTACAATGTGCACAAAGGTGCTCTCAAAAAATGTCATTGTTTTAAAAAAAAAATGAGGCTGATCATCCTTTTTTGGCTCTGCGCTGCTGTTGAGCCAATAAAAGGAGGGTGGGCAACAGGCCAGAAGGCAGCAGAGGTGTTAAGTACCTCTGTTGCCTTCCTGTTACACCTTACACCTAACATTGGCCAAGGCCCTCCTCCTGTGCAAGCAGGCTGCTCCAGCTCCCAGTTATCCTCCCTTTCTCCACATGACTCCTCCTCCCTACACAAAGGCATTGGTCTCGTGCGACAACCATGCTCCAGCAGCCTTTTACTTCACTACACCACCACCTTCTCCGGTGCCTCTCCTGTCCCCTTGACTCGTGTGTCTGAAAACCCCATCCCCCGCCTCTATCCCACAGACACTCATTTGTACCCTTTTCCCCTCTCCAGAGTCACCTGTGTGAATTAAAGATCAAATAACAATGTTACACTATTAACACTGAAAACATGATTTTTAATAAATATCTGTAGACGATATGCATGTGGGAATCAAAGACAATTGAGTTATACGATTTCCTATCCCTCCACCAACCCTCTTCAGTTGAGTAGCCTCAATGAGCTAGATTCACAGTGTATGTGTAGCACTATAATTATTTTATTACATACTATCTATAACTGCATTTTCCCAAAAGAAAATGAGACTTCAGTGAGACAGCTAAAACACTGTAAGCAGACAAGCCCACTTTGCATTGCTTTTGAGAAATTTAAAAATGCAACATTCCAGTTCCAGTTCAAAGTCTATGTAGATGAGGTCATGGATGCAGGTTTGTTGTTTTAATCACAGTGAGTAGTCCCTGAAATGCTGAATGAACAAGAGAATCACAGTATGCAGAGAATGTATTTAAAAGTCAGGTCTTATTTATTATTCAAAATGGGAAAGCCTAATTCGGATTTTTCTTTGCCATTCCTTAGATTTTAACCAATATTTTTTTTTAATTAAAGATAAATATAAATGAATACAAATAATTCCCACAATGCAGTGATATGGATTTTCCAAAACCAGATCGGGCCAGGGAAAAGAGGTGCTAGATTAGGGAGAGGGTGAATTTGTTAATGATGGAGAAGCAGTGTTTGTACTTACCAGTCTTCACTCCACCTAGAATTCCCATGATGTCTTCAGTGTAGAATATGGAAACACCTTCTCTTCCCAGAGCATGAGGTTGAGAGGCCTGGGAGACCCTCCACCAGTTGTCCTAGCATCTTGTTGTGCCCTGGAAGTGAGGGAACGGAGTCTCCCTTGCAGGTCATTTGCCCTCTTGTGAATATCCTCCTGTGAGCATCTGGTGTTGGGGACACCATTCACCTTATCAATTATTCTGGCCCTCATCTCCTTTCTCTGACTCATAGTAGCTGCCTGGACCAGGGCTCCAAGCAACTTGCGCTCAACCCTAATTATCTCATTCACCATAACAGTTAACTCATTTTCAGAGAATCTGGGCTATCTTCTTCAGGTTAACTTTATAAAATTTAAGCCAGGAGCTGTGCTGCTTGTACGTTGCGCTGTGCGTGGTAAATAGGTTGTGTGGTTTGAGGATTGTCTTTTGTTGGAAGAGCTGTAGGAGTTGATTTTGAGCAGGCGCATGTTGACGAACCGGTCCATCAATGCTGATGGGCACATCCGCTGTTGGAAACTCTGTTGTGAGGGTCCCTCCATCCAGTGGCGCTATGTATGGGCATGAGGGGCGAAGCACCACATTGTATGGGACGCGAGATATGGGAACATACAAGCAGATAACTGAAGGGCTAGCTCCATTTTAAAATTGGCTCAAATTTCATAGTGTTCTGTTTTTTAGAGGGGATGCAACAGAGCTTGCGCTGGGTGAAGTCTTCCCTCGCCCCTGAAGCATAAACCAGAGCTGTCAGTGGGGTGTGTGGCTTTTTTTCAGTGGCAATACTAATTTTTGCTTTGGGGCACTGACTGCTGTGGCTCAAGGCGGAGTTAACAGACACTATGTATTATAAGAGGTTGGGACAGAGTAGGCCAGCAGAGATAAGAGGGTGTGGGCACCACTCAAAGGCTGGGCATGGGGGCTCCTCCCATCATTTACTGGTTGGATACTTCATGGGTCTGAGGAGGAGTCACTGCCACATGGTGCATGCACGTGTGTACACGTGGCTCCTTTATGCTCTGGGAGAGAGATTCTCTTGATTGATAGTGGTAAGTGTCTCAAACATGCCTTTCCTTCTGCCTGAGACTCTCTCCTGATGGGGTAAGGAGCGTTTCCTCCCACCACTGCCCCTAGTCGGCTGGGCTGATGTTCGTTTTGCCCTCGGGGTCTCCTGGCTGGTGAGTGACACCTGAAACGAGGGATTGCAATTAGAGGAACCCTGGGAATTAGCACATGGCGGCTCTGCATTCATAGAGATTAAACAAACCTCAGTGGGAAACAAGTCAAGCTCTTGCAAAAACAGACGGCGGTCAGGTTCCAAGCGCTGAGGAATTAAACACTCATCTCATAAATTTAAAGGCCTAGTGCTGCCTTGGAACACAGGGCAGAAATTCCAGCAATCACAGGACAGAAAGGGGGTGTGTTGACTTCCACATCTGAGCAATCTTTGTAACCACGCAGATCCCCTTCCCTGGAGCCACTGGCCCTTTTACTGCTATGTAGGGGGTTAGATGGCTCAGCTGGCAAATTAATCCAATGGAGGGATCTATGTTTGACCCCATGTTCACAGATGTGTATACCGGTAGACTTGCCCTTTCTCCATCTGCAGGCAATAAATCAAGTTCGTTAAATAACAATGAAGATGTGATATAGGGTAGTAGGAAAACCCTCTGAGTGAATGTGCACCTTAGAATAGATTCATGCGTTATGTTAAACGAGCACCCATACACCTCCAGTGCACGTCTCTCTGTAGTTAGACGGCCTTCAGTGCAGCAACAAAGGGATGACTGGTGCTGATGTGTGTGCCTGTGTGAGGGTGTATGTGAGTGAAAGAGTGTGTCTGGCTCCATCTGTGCAAGTGTGTGGGTGTGCTATTTTTATGTTAGGAATGTGCCTATGGCGAAAAGGCTCTGAAAGCATATTTCCAAAATAACAGCAGCAAAAGTACACACGCCCTCTGGAAGATCACTGGGGTTTTCTTCTCCTACTTTGCATTATTTCCTCCTTTACAAAATTCCTTTTTACCTGTAGTTTTTTTCTATAAATTCTTTATCAAATGTACAGTAAAATGCACCTCTTTGCCTCGATTTTCCATTGGGGGGGGGTGAGAACCCCTGAAACCCACTGCGTCGCTCACTCCTGTCACTCGCACCTTGAAATTACTTTTGTGCCCTACCACTTTTGAAACCCACCAGCCGCAACTGTCTCCATCCCGCTCTGACGGTGGACAACTCTAAATATGAAGGACAGATGTCCTCCATACCAACGCTGCCGGAGTTTTATCCATCAATGGGGGGACCCATGATGTCTGAGGATCAGCTGATGCACCCTCTCTCATCATGACTGACGGTGGTCCTTCAGGTCAAACCCTAAATATTGTGGACAGAAATCCAGCAGCCTGACGGATTAGTCTCTCCGCAGCAGAGCAACGACGGTTAATCCACCAAGCTCTAAATGAGGCCCATAATATGTTTTCGTGCCAAACACAAAAACACTCCTGCTTTTATCACTTGTTTCTTGCATGCCTCTAGCCAGGAATAAATCCAAATTACTGAACTAATTGACAGTGGTAAAACTCCAACAAACAATCACTAAACAGAGAGAGACCCAAAGACACCATCCTACTAGCAATGGTGGGATGCAACTAGTCAAATTCACAAATTAAAAACAAACTGAAAGCAAAACACGCATCACTCAAATTATTGCGATCTCCACTATGCAACTTCCTAAACAAGCATCCACCAATCAATGTTAGAAGTCTGTCACACTACCAGGCTGAAGAACTGTGAATGAAATCCCCGTGACCTCATTCTTGAACTGGCTATCTAAACACAATCGACATCTCTCTGGACAATGCAATATATCCTCCTATCCCAACTGAGATGCCTTTCATGTGCTGATTTTCTTTGCATCTTTGTATTTTTTCCATATATATGTATGTCTGGTGCCCCAAGAGAGCTAAAGTAACAAGCCGCAAGCCCAGTGTGACCTTTCTTAACTCCTGCAGGGCTAAATGCTCTACCTGTGTCCCTGGCAAGCCTGAGGTGCATTCCCTAGACCTTGGGCTATAGGCACTGCCTGTTGGTGTCCCAAGTTATCCAGGGATACGCACCCTCAGGGAAGGTTTCCTTTTCCCTGCAGGGTGAAAAGCTCTGTCTGGGTCGCTGTAAGAGATCCACTAAGACCTGGGTCGGAGCCCCTCTGTAAAAGGGACTAGGACAGGGGTCCGTAGACCAAGAGTGGCTCCCCTGTTTTGGCGGGGTTACATGTTCTGACTAGGTTGCCAGTCAGCATTGCGGTGGGCCCAGTGTCCCCAAGCCTGAGTTCCAGACATTGACTGTCAGTGTCATTAGTAGCCCGGGTGGGGGAACAGTGGGCCTACGGAGGGGTACCTTACTTGGGTGGGATGAAAAGCTCTGATTGAGTCTCAGTAAGAGCTGCAGGAGGACCAGGGTGCAGGGTCATAGGCCTGTGCTCACGTGGCAAGAATGGTGTCCCAAAGGGCACGGGATGAGGTGCCGCAGGCCTGGAGAGGGCACCCTCTGCCATAGCAGCGTCAGAAGCTCTGATCATGGGATAGCCAGAGCTTCAGCAAACCTGGGACATGCGATTCTGAGCCTTGGCTCCCTTCGCCCACCTGCTGTGCCTCATACTATCTGGGGTGGGGTGGGGTGCCGCAGGCCTGAGGAGGGCTCAACTGCCCGGCAGGTTGTATAGCTGCGACTTGGACCACAGCCAGAACTGTGGCAGGTCAGTGGTGTGGCTCTGGGCCAAGGTGCAGGTGTGCGAGGCACCATCTGTTCGTGTCTAAGCTACCCAGGATACAGGCTTGTAGAGACGTCACCTCCTACGGTAGTGTGGAAGCTATTACAAGGCCCACAGTCGGAGCTCAAGTTAAGTGCAGGGACACGGATACCAGGTGTCCCAACGTACCCATGTGTGGGGAGAACTCCTCTGCTCCAGCAGGGTGGGAAGCTCTTATCTGATGCCCTAGGACAGCCCCAGGTGCCGACATGAAGTGTTTCTCCGGGCCCATTGGTTCCTTCTCAAGGGCAAGCAGAAATTCACCTCGGAAGGCAGGGTATGACCAGATGCCATTCTCTGATTTCATTTACATGGCACCAGGTATAGTGTCTAGGCCAGGATGCCCTAGAAGTACCATTGAGGGCTTATTTGAAACTTCTAGTGTAGCCAGGGATCCATGAGGTTAGATTCAGTCGCTCATACATCCCTCTATGTCACCAAGGGAACAGAAGCTAGTTACCCTTCTCTGGATTAGTAGGGATAGGGTGCTCATGGCACGTTTATCATCTGGCTGCTCTCCCCAGGCACTGAGAGGATCCCAGTTGCCCTTTACCAGGCTCTCAGGGGTCTGGGTCATTAGCCACCTTCCTAAACTGCTACATGGGCCCTTCTGAAAGCCTGCCTTCCCATAGAACAGTCATGGATTTGAAGCAGACATCCCCGGTAGGGTAGTCTGCTTAAAGACAGTCAACCTAGCACAGTACTCTAATCAACTGGATGTACCTGAGCCATTTAGGGATTGTCTGCTTGGCTAGCATCAGCCATTATTTCAAGAGTTTTCACGCAAACTGGGACTGTCCGACTTGAGGCTGTGCTTTTCGGACAGGCCCTCTCACAGGGTCTCCCCACCAAGCAGAGCGAAAGCTGACCACCATCAGCTCACTCCCGAGGTCTGACCAGAGTATATGAGGTTAGGTGGTGCTAGCCCCAGAAGTTCCCTGGTGGTCTGGGCCCTTTACATCACACCATTGGCTTTTCTTCACCCACTTCAATTCTGCAGCAGCTCAAAACGACTGTTCTGTGGATTGTTGCCAACTGCCCACGCCAGTGGTGAATCTGGAACTTCAACATTTTGCTCAGGCAGGGCCTCCATTGCCCATGAAATTGTCCTGTCCTTCCAGGCCCTGCAGGTAGCATGTACCTGGAGGCTCTCTGCTCTGAGGGGTGCAAAGGCTGGTCCAGGATGGAAACAAGGCTTCTAATTCCTCCAGGAGGAATGGTGATCTAGTTGATTCTCCCAGTAGCATATGCTTATCTCAAAGATTAAACCATACACACACTCACGGCGAATGCAGTGAATCTGTGAATGACTCATCCAATCAGTTATGTTTCTGTGCTTTCTGTGACTAACATGTTGACCAAAGGTAACAGGACATCAGGGGCCAATTTAAAAAATGAGCCTGAGAAACATCTACCCCACCCAAGGAAGGCAGCAGACATGGAAATGAGCTCTTCCCGACTCGCAGAGGTAGTGATGAAAAAAAACAAGGCAGAACTTCAGATCCTTTAAGGAAGATCCCCTGGACGTCAAACCTGGTGCCAGCAACCTCTGCAACTCCAGCTTGTAAGAAATGGGGTTATTGGTTGAGGGGAGTGGAAACCCCAACTCAGGCAACAACCACAAACTTAACCTGTGCTTAACCCTTTGGTAGACTGGTGCAAAAGCAGCCAGGCTTAACATAAAGTCAATGTGCAAATCATTTATGCAGCAGACAAACTGTAAAAAGTGAATCCACATCACAAGAAAAATTCCACAACCAACTTAGGAAAAATAGAATACATTTTAATTAATAAAATGACACCAAAACAAATTAAATCTAATCAGGAAAACCAGAGATATGCATTTTTAAATGTTCTTTTTTTATTTATTTTTTATTTTCACAATGGGAGCATAAATTAAATAGAACAGATACCACATAAAATTAAGAACAGAGAAACAAAAAAACACACATTGGTAAATGCACTAGGTTTCGCCTATGTGATTAATAATAACCTCCTTTTTTGTTGTAAGCTGTAGCTTAGTGAGCAGGTGTGCAATATAAGTTACTGAAACTCCGTGAAAGTGTTATGACTTGTTTATTTAGGATGGCAATATATTGTGCTGTTACTGGTAGTGGTACTATAAACCAGGGAGATTAGGTAAAGTGCGGAGGACAAAGAAGAAAAAAAACATTCCCCCGGATAAGTATGCTTGAAATGGGTGTAGCTATGAGGAGATTAGGTAAGGGGCGGAAGGAAAACCAAAAAATCACAGCGCATGCGCTGTGCAGGCAAAACCTAAAAATGTGTGCTGACATAAAGACACTGGACGAACCAAAAACATGCAGCCAACAAAAGTATTTAGTTTTTAAAACATTAACCTATATGGCAGTTTCTCATGGAAGCCTGAAACTTGCAACAAACCTAAATCCAGAGCATGGTTTGTTGTGTTTAGACAAGGTGCAGCGATGCACTTAGGGAATCACTATATTAAGAATGCATGGTATAGGCGACATATAAAAGTCACGATGTGTGTCTGCTGACCCATGTGCCTAAGTGAAAACATGCATTAACAGTGCTTGCATGGCAGATCTTGGAAAGTCACCTCAGTAGTACACCCTTCAAAAGGCCCCCGTGTAATCAGGATGGGCTTCTAGAAAGGTCCGGCACATCAGTTAATGGTGGAACTAAGCATGCATCCCACTGTGTAAGTATTGTCCTAAAAATTCCAGAATACCTAGTGCTGCTGCCTGGAAAACCAAGACTGGTTGCAAGCCACATTCATGGTATGCCACTGCCCCTAGTTGCAGCTGTAGCGGAAGTCTGTTCGTGGTCACAAGCACTTTCACATGAAAGTGACCTCAGATTTCAGGGCACCGCCTCAAATGCTTATTTCAATTACCTGGCTCCTAAGAACGGGAGCCCACTTGGAGCCGCCATAAATCCATGCATACAAATGAGGCTTAATCACAGGGCAGAGAGAAATCATGCTGTGACTAAATTGGTGGCTTTGAAACATGCACACCATATTTGTAAAGGTTTCACTGGTGCAAAATGCAAAGCACATGGCTCGTGCACAATTTGCCTCTTGCTTTATACAAAAGAGAACAAAGAGAAACATCTGTAAGACACAATAAACGAATTAACACATTCTAGTGCGTGTTTTCACTGAAAATATAATTAACATGAGAGTCGCCTGCAGGGTGAGATCAGGGATGTATTCCCAGACCGGAGTCCCTGTGCCCCGCAGAGGTGTCTTACCTGATTCTCCAAGATTCTCCCCGGTGAGCCAGAGTGTCGTTAAATAGCCCGTCTGAAGTTTAAGGTTCGCACTATTGCCGGGTGTACGGAGAGATGACTGCGAAGAGCCCGGACCGGTTACAGGTGGACATCAAGCGTCCCAGCAGCATACAAGGGACACTGACAACGGACTGCCTCGTGAACGCTTTCATATGTCAGATCTTGGAAATCACGTCAGGATTACTTCTGGTGAGCGCGGGAGGTCGGGTGTTTCTTATTCACATAAATATTTACAACTCTCTCCAAAATGCAAATTGTGTTTTTGAGTTTTACAAAATATGCAGGTGAAATCGGATTTTTTTCCAGCTGTTCTATGGCAGGACATCTCCGAAAATGTCTACTGTTGAAGCATGACTTGTTTCACCTTGAATTGTGATAATATATTTCAGATACACCACAGGAAAAGTGAACAAGCAGAGAGAGCAAATAACTTTTAGGCTTTGCGGAGCGCGGGGCTCAGGGCGGAAAGCGAGGCTTGGAGCACGATGCGTTCCAAACCTAATGTAATAATTCATTAAAGAAAAAAAACAGAGCCGGTATGCACACTTCAAATTCGAGAAGCCACCGTGACAATGATTATGTAAACGCGCAGTACAAGGGAGATTAGGTAAACAAGCACAGCGCAAGTGCTGTGCACGCAAAACATTTTCATGCAGGCAAAACATTTTTACAAAGTGCCCCAAGAGCAGATGTAAACAGTACTTTGGCGACAGGAAACTGATAAGAGAAGCACACAGGAGCAAACATTGGTAAATGCAGGAAACAGTATGCTTCAGCCAATAGAAATGGAGGAAATGTAAGTGGCAAGCACAGGAACCAATAAAAAGCAAGGAGGCGGGATGTATGCCCCTTTTAAGATTTATATTAAATAAAATAGATTTCTCATTGCAGGTGAAACCTAAAAATGAACCCTTAAAGCAATTCATTACAAGCATTTAATCCATTATATATAATTCATCATTTCCTTGCTGATATGAAATTAGACACAACAAGCTAAATTAACAAATCAGAAATTAATTTCTCCGATTTTACCCATTTAAAGCCAGATTTATAACGAATCCGGGTAGTAATAAGCATAATATGTGCCTGTCTAGTTACTAAATACCTAAAAATTAGCAGGTTCTCCCTTGTAACCAGCCCTCCGTGGAGCCCAAATATGATTCCCCCTCTTCTTAGCCTTCTTGCCTTTCTGTTGGTATGGTCTACTCTCCAGATGGAATATTGAGAGTAGCCTTGCCAGCCATTGATGATATATAGGGGGATCTGGATTGAGCCAAGCCGACGCAATACATATACGGGCTACGGCCATGGGAAACACAAAAAACTGGCCATCAGTACTGCCTCCATTATAATGTACCCCCAAAACATGTGTTACTGGGATAATGCCACCTCTATTTGCGGAACGGTTTGCAAAAAGAGAGATATGTCTTGTTTAAGAGAATCTAAAGATGGGCAGTTGCAAACATAAGCCCCAGGTCCGCCTCCTGACATCGCAAGCAACTAGTCCCTGCATTACTCCCCCAACTCACTATTTTAGCTGGAGTATAGTACAGGTTGAATAAGGTCTTACAATGCTGTGAGTGCAGTCCCACAGACAATAGCAGGGTTTGGCCTTGTTCCAATGACTCAAAAAAGCTACCATCTATGATCTCTATCCTTTTATCCCAGTTATCGGACTGCTTCTCAAGATCATCTGGCATAAATCCCCTCAAATATTCGTAAATTTGGCTTATCTATCAGCCTGCAGTATCGCGGAGTAGCTCAAGTAATGTTTCCTTGACGAACCCAGTGACTCCCCTGCCCCTTTTTTAACACAAAGTCCCTAAACTGAAGATATTTAAAGAAATCTCTCTTATCTAACCCATAATCTAATCCCAATTTAATTCCTGAATGACTTTAGCGGATTTCTTTCAAAAAGATCGCCTGGTTTCTCAATCCCATTAATTTCCCACCTAAAACAGTATACATCATGAAAAATCATTGGGAGCAACAGGGTCGCCACATAGTGGTGTAATAATTATATCTCCCAATGCCAATCTTCTTCTTAAACATCACCCAAATCTTAAAAGTTGCTTGTAAGGTCTTAAGTTTCACTTTTTTTTATAATAGCTTGGCTCAACCATCTTCAAAAAACAAGCAGTAGCTTCCTGTCCTAATAACAATTCATAGATAGCATAGATAAGATGCATCTCCTCAGCCACCTGGGGATCAATATGCCTACCCCAATTAAATACTTCAGCTATTGTAAGGCCGCTGTCAACTAATACCTGAAATTACGTACAGGCCAGCCCCCTCTTGTCCTAGGCAACATCAAAAACTTAAGGGCCCTTCTAGCTCTAGCATATGACCAGATGAAGATGCTAGAGATCTCTTCCGTCTTCTTGAACCAGCTTTTTTTCAAATTCTGTGCCCTTCTAAGTTTGCATGTGTGTTTGGCCGGTCCGTCTTAGGCCGGCCAAACACACATGGGCACTTAAGTTTATCCAATCCAGCTGTATTTAACAGCCGGGTTGGAGAAACAGCACAGACTCTCTGTCCTGAGCGGAGCGTCAAACCAGCCCGCTCAGGCCAATCCCCGCGCTGCTCTCATATCATGAGTGTAGCGCGGGGATTGCACAGGGACTCCGTCCCAGTGTCTGCTAGGACCAGGAAGAACACGGAGGAGCGACGCGGGAGGCAGCCGGCAGCTCAAGGTAAATTCCTTTTTTTAAAATGATTATTACCCCCCCCTACCCTCTGCGCTCCCTCCACCCGTCGCACCACTTTTTGTTTGTGGCGGCCGCCACTGCTAACTGGATGAAAGCCAGCAGTCTCAAGCTCAACACAGACAAGACAGAAGTAGTGATCTTCGGCAAGAACACCTCACAATCGGAGTCCAACTGGTGGTCAGCCGAACTTGGACCCACACCCGGCACTCACACGAGGAACCTCATAATAATTATTGAAAGCAAACTCTACGACAGGATAACCAAGCAACTCACTAGAGGACCACAAACCATCCAGAACTCAGCAGCCAGACTCATCTTCAACCTCCCACACAGAACTCACACCCCACCACAATTCAGGGAGCTTCACTGGTTCTCAATACACAAACGTCCTAATTTTAAACTCCTCACACCACATATTCAAGGTACTACACAACTTAGGCTTCACCTACCTGAACAATTGCACCTCCTTCCAAGAACCGCCCAGACACCTCTGCTCTGCAGAACTCCTACTCCTACACATCCCACGCAAACATAAAACCAGATCAGGAGGATGGGTGTTCTCTTACATCGCTCTTAAAGCATGGAACAGCCTCCCATTCCATATCAGATCCTCTTCCTCTCTTCTTTCATATCACAAGAAGAGGAAGACCTGACTTTTCAATTAACAAACCTAGCATAGGGGGGCGTGGCCAAGCAACATGGCCGACAGGACGTAAGCTCCCTCGGCTCCCGTCCGGCCGACCGCAGATATCCTGAAATATCCTGTCCCCGAGTCCCCCACTATACCGCCTGGTGAGTGCCAATGGCGTTGGAGGTGGCGGCGGGGCCCCACGCCATCAGCGAGGCTGACTCGGCTCCAATAATCGGCTGAGTCACCCCGACGGGTTGTGACCCGGAGACGGAGACTACGAGAGGCCGGGGATGCGGCCTGGGCTCTCGTTATTGCAATCCGGGCTTGGAATAGCCGGACGGTCACCGGAGGTCTGCCGCGGCCCCCCAGGGGCCCCCCTTGGATGCTGCCTGCTTTCGGGGAAGCTGCTCGCCGCGGAGGCCACCCCTGGGGCTCGGAGCTGGCCCTGAAGGTGAGGAGCTGTGAGCGACGCCGACGGGCGTGCGATCTTGGACGGCGGCGTACTTGAGCGCTTCCCGACCCTGCATAGATGATCCCAGGGATGGCGTAAGGCTGCTGGGGACGACTGGGCTTGGTTCTTTTGGTCGGGCGAGATACGGGCGGACCTCCCTTGGACCCTACTTGCAGAACTTTGGTGGAGGGGCCTGGATGGTGGCGGCGATCGGTGCCGGTCGAGGGACACACTGACTTGTGGTGTGTCATCCCTGCCTGGTTGAAGCGCGCAGAGCTTTCCACGGGGCTACGAGGTCGTGGGGGCTCGGACACGGTGGGTGACGCCCGGAGCCCGGCCTGAGTCCCGCCCTTGATTTCAGCAGTGGGGGTGTCCGCCTGTGGCCTGGCTGCTCCCGGGGGTGTCCGGTGGCGACTAGTGACGATTGCTGGCCCTTCTTGCAGTCCCTTGATTGGTCGGATGGTGTGGGCTGCTGGCGGCGGTGACCCTCACGGCGAAGACTGTAGCGGTGGCCCGACAGGGATTGGGAGGAGGCCTGGACCTGCCGGGTCTAGACTGTATAACCCACCAGGGTGTGGCACACGTGGTGAAGTGATAATTCCCCAAGACGTACTCCGGTGGCGCCAGTCGGATATCGGGCGAGAACAGAAGTCTGTAGGATGGGTAAGGATAAACCTCCGCGTGCCACCAACTCCAACATGATCACGCAATATACCACGCAACGCCTCCCCACACAACGGATCACTCGTCAGACGGGGCAGGATAGTGAGAGCGAAGGCCCGGGAGAGCCATCACGGGCCGAGTTAATGGCAGCTATACAAGGCTCTCGCACTGCCCTGGAGAAGCAAATCGAAACTGTGTCTATTGATGTGAACCTCTTGCGGGCGGATTTGCGGAAAGTGTCGGAGAAGGTCTCCACGGCGGAGGGGGACATCACCCACCTGCAGGGAGAGG
Organism: Calotriton arnoldi; assembly: GCA_963921515.1. Taxonomy (NCBI): domain Eukaryota; kingdom Metazoa; phylum Chordata; class Amphibia; order Caudata; family Salamandridae; genus Calotriton; species Calotriton arnoldi. The sequence continues at coordinate 2,040,932 of CAWUFW010001729.1, forward strand.
TGACCACCCTGCAGCAACAGGTCAACCAGCTCACGACGGCCACTGGTGCCTTGGAGCGCAGAGCGGAGGAGGCGGAAGGTAGGGCCCGCCGTAGTAACATCAGGGTCCTAGGCATCCCAGAGCGCTCGGAGCAGGGCAATGCGGAGCGGTTTCTAGAGGACTGGATTCGAACGAAACTATGCCCTGCGGGTCTTTCCGAGGTCTTCGTCATAGAGAGGGCCCATAGGGCGCTGGTGCCGCCGCCGCCGCCGGAGGCCCCTCCGAGAGCCCTCATCGCCAAAATCCTGAACTATCGGGACAGGGATTGTATTTTAAGGGCAGCTAGAGAGGCGGCACACCTCACATATGATAATGCCAAGGTGTCCATCTATCCTGATTATACCCGCCAAGTCCAGGAGCAGCGAAAATCCTATTTGAGCGTCAAACAGAAGCTCCGTGAGCTTAATCTGTAGTATATGCTGCTGTACCCCGCAAAGCTTAAAGTGATTGCACAGGGGAAGGCAATGTTCTTTGATTCTCCCGAGGAAGTGTGGGAGTGGCTTGAGGTTCGGGGTGAGGCCCTCCCGCGGCCCGACCAGAGGGGATCTCGGAGCACCTGGGGGACTAGGCCGCAGAGACGACGCAGGAGCAGGCGTAGGGGCCGGGCCGGGGTCAGCGCCCAGGAGGGACAACAACAACGGATTACAGTGGGGGACGATGGAGCTCTACGTGTGGACTCCTCGGACTCAGACGGATCACCTGCGCGGACAACGGCGGCAGACTAATCTGAGGACACTCTGGTACCGGATACCCTTTTGTCCGCTGATCAGGTGATTCCTGAGACCGGCGTGGATCAGCTTCCTGCCGCGGATGGTTTATCCTGATATAGTTGGCCCACCCTGCTTGGTTTCCGGATGTGGGGATATGGCCCGTGGTAATCAGACGTCTCCATGTACGATGGCAGGGGTCTCTACCCCGGCGCCTTGCCTGTCTGCTGCCTGCACAGATCCGGCCCAGGATACGAGACTCTTGGGGACTTGTTGTCCCCCGGGTGAATGTTCTTTTTTCCTGTTTTCCTATTATGGGGGAGGGCGGGGTGGCATTGCTAGGGGATGGGGGAACGTGAGGGTCTTCTGGGGGGGGTGGCTCAGTTATGAGTGTAGCAGTGATGCTGGGCGTGGTGGCGGGGAGCCTGCTGCTCACTTTGTCCTGGATTGTTAGTATGAAAATTTAGCTGGGTGGCTCAGGACTTTGAATTGGTTGTTGTTAAAAATGCGGTTGGTATGGGTCGGGAGTCGGCCTTCGGGGGAAGGGGGGGGATTCTTTTTCTCCTTTTTGTGTTTTTTTTCTTCTTCGCTGAAGTAGTTAGCCCTGTTAGGCTCATGGTATCGCTGTGCACGTCCTGGCACCAGCACGGGAAGAGCATTTCTGCATGTTATGTTGACAGTCATTTGCTCGTGGGAGGGGGGTTTCTGGGAGGTTTTGTTGTGGTTTTAATGGCATTGTATGCATTGCAGATAAGGCGCAGGTTTTTAGTAATGGCTCCGGATATGGCCCGCCCAGTGCTTGGACATCACCATCTACATGGGATTTAAAATTTTAACTTGGAATGTGAGGGGGCTGGGCACATGCACCAAGAGATATAGGGTCCTTTCCTTTCTCCGCAGACATCAGGTCTCGATAGCATGCCTTCAGGAAACCCACCTTACAGAGGAAGGGGCGCAACAATTAGCGAAAAAGTGGCGGGCCAGTTCTTTCACTCCTCTTTCTCTAGTTATGCTAGGGGGGTCCTTGTCTGGGTGGCGCCCGGGGTTCCCTTTCCTGTCCAATATGTAGAAGCGGATATTCAAGGGAGGTACGTGCTCCTTAGAGCCAAATTAGATGGTAGAGACGTCGCTATACTGAATATTTATGCGCCAAATACGGACGACCCGGACTTCTATCAGTCCCTGCAGGAGGTCCTGGTCTCAGACTTGGAGGTTCCTCTGCTCTGGGTGGGAGACTTTAATTGTGTCCTGGACCCTCTACTAGATAGACATCCACCCCGCACTGGCACGAAACCTAGGATGACGCTGAAGCTGCGGGAGGTTATGGGGAACATAGGCGCCCAGGATATATGGCGTCAGCGACATCCAACCCAGAAATTGTACACTTGCTTCTCTCCCACCCATAACACATATAGTCGCTTGGACAGGGTCTTACTTGTAAACCCTGAAGCGTACATGTCCTTGCAGGTGACCCATTTGGCGCGTTTTCTGTCTGATCATACCCCTGTAGCTTGTGTAGTGCAGTGGGGACCCCCAATGCTTCGCCCGCGAACCTGGAGGCTGCAGACGGAAATCCTAGAGGACCAGGTAGGGAGGCACCACGTGGGTACGGCTCTCACAAATTATGTGGACCTCAATTGGGCTACGACAGACCTGACCCATGCCACGAAATGGGAGGCACTGAAGGCAGTAGTCAGAGGGGCATGCATGAGCGTGACATACGGGGTCCGAAAACAGCTCCAGCGTGAACTGCGTGAGGAGGAGGACCGATTGTTAGCAATACAGACCTCGGAAGCCGCTGATACACTGGAGGAAGATAGGGAACGCGATACCCAGGTGCGTATCCATGATATCTTAAATAGACTGGATAAATACACGCTTACTCAACATAGGCAGCGCCTCCATAGAGAAGGGGACAAGTCAGGCCGTCTCCTGGCCTGGATCCTCCGTAGAGAGCACGCCCCTGCAGCAATTGAAGCCTTACGGGACTCTGCTGGGCGATTGGTGCACTCGCAGGTAGGGCTATTGCGAATACTTAAAACGCACCTTCAGGTACTATATACTGCGGATCCCGCAATTGGGGAAGCGTCCTATTCCACATATCTTTCTGGCCTGACCCTGTCCTCCATTTCTGAACAAGAGTGTAAGGAGCTGGATGAGCCGCTGACGTTGCCTGAGGTTCGGGCCGCGCTCCAGCATCTTCCACGCACTAAATCTCCGGGTAGCGATGGATTTCCGTCCGAGTTCTACCGGGCCTTCGCGGATACTCTCCCCCGGCTTCTCCTGCAGGTCTATAATGAGGCTTTTGAACGAGGGACCCTTCCGCCTAGCATGACGCAAGGGGACATTTGTATGATTTTAAAACCAGGGGGGGACTCCCATGATCCCTCATCGTATCGACCGATCACGATGATTAATACTGATATAAAAATCCTCTGTAAGCTCTTGGCCGCCCGATTGGCGCCACACATGACCCACCTGGTCCATGAGGACCAATGTGGGTTTATTCCGGGACGGAACACGGTCATGAATCTGCGGCGGCTGTCTCGTGTCCTCCACGAGGTGCGGGCCGGGAAGACCAGATGGTGTTGGTCTCTATAGACCTCGCCAAGGCATTCGATACAGTGGATTGGGGATATCTCCTTGCGGTCCTGCATGCGGCGGGGATGGGACCTGCCTTCTGTCGTTGGATTCGACTTCTATATACGGCCCCATGCGCTAGGGTTAAGCTCGGAAGCACGCGGTCAGAGGAGTGGCAGTTAGGAAGAGGTACCAGACAGGGGTGCCCTCTTTCGCCATTACTGTTTGCCCTGGCTATAGAACCCCTTGCCGTTCGGATTAGAGCCGATATGGCTCAGTGGGGTATTAAATTGGGAAACACAAGTCATATTATATCCCTTTATGCGGACGACGCATTGTTTTACTTTGTCTCCCCTTGTGACGCCCTACCAGCACTGTTATACCAGCTGGACCAGTTTGGTGAGGCATCGGGACTGCGGCTGAATCGCGGCAAGTCACTAATCTTCCCGTTGGCGGGCCTGGCGGGAGCTCCCTTGGAGGACCTGCCGGACCTGGGGTTGCGTTGAGAAAGAGAGGGGTTTCGGTATTTAGGAATTCAGGTGACTTCTACGGACGCGCAAGGGTTGAGTCGAAATGTGGACCGCGTAATAGCGTCGCTACGGCAGTCGGTGTCCTTCTGGAGCACTCTCCCACTCTCACTCATGGGCCGTTTGGCCATCTCGAAAATGGTGATGCTCCCCAGGGTACTCTATCTGCTTCAGAACTCACTCTGCCCTCTGCCGCCGCGGGTATTTAAAACCCTGGACACATTGCTTACGTCTCTGCTCTGGGCGGGTCGTCGAAGCAGAGTAGCCCTCCGCACCATGGTCCGCAGTTACCAAGAAGGAGGCCTTGAAGCCCCTCGCTTCGACCTACATTATTATGCGGCCCACCTACAGCATGCGGCCCGTTGGTTTACGGACACGGATAATTGGGAGAAGCGCCTCCTGCTGGATAGGGCAGATACTCGGACACTTCAGGAGGCGTTGATGCAGGGCAGAGGATCAGATGCGGCTTTACCCCATATCGTAAGACACACGGCTGACGTATGGCAGCGTTTTGCGGAAAAGGTCTTGAGAAGGGCCCCCTTTCATCGGGAACTCTCGATTTGGATACTGGCCCCCTTCATAGATATGGGACGATACACGTCGTTCCAGGTCTGGAGGGAGGGAGGGAGGGTGTGAGGTGCTGGCTGATTTGTATCCCAACGAAACCTTCATCACATACGAGCAGGCGGAGGAGAGCTTTGGCCTGGGTCATGGCCAATTTTTACAGTTCAGAGGTATCCAAGATGTGGCCAAGATCATCTGGCCCCCATACCCGGGCATTCCCCCAGTGACTTACACGCTGGATGTTATGCTTGCATGTGGCACGAGCCGTAAATTGCTATCCCTCCTATATAAAGCGATGAAACAGGATTCAGTCCCTCTGGTACCACCATCTCGGACCGTCTGGGAGAGGGACCTCGCGGGCCCGCTGGAAGGGAGACAGTGGGAACAGGTTGGCTCACTCACACGTAAGGTATCATGTAACGCTAGGTTTAAATTAATCCACTTTAATTATATACACCGTACTTACCTCACCCCGATGTCCCTGAAACGCATTTATGGCAATAGGGGTGATAGTTGTCCCAGGTGTGCCGCAGATAATGCAGGTTTCCTACACTTAGCCTGGGAGTGCCCACTGGTTCAGCGGTTCTGGGTCGGAGTGGTGAGAAAGGTGGTGGCTACAACGGGCCTTCGGGTGCAATTAGAGCCACTGCACTGCCTACTGGCGCTGGTACGAAAGCCCAAGAGGAAGAGGCTCCCATATAAACTTTTACAATTAATGTTGGTGCTTGCTAGGCGCAGGGTGGCTATAACCTGGATGGGGCAGAGGGCACCTGTATTGAAGGTTTGGCTTAAGGATGTCCAGGAGTGGTCCCTAGCCGAGGAGGTACATATGAAGCTTACCCGAACGGATGAGAAGCTCCAGGATGACTTGACAGCCTGGCGTGCCCTGTGCACAGAGGGATTCGCAGAGGGGGGGTCCTCCTCACGAGATACCGCTAGTGGGGAGCAGGAAGATTCGGATACATCAAGTGGCTCCAACTCTAGAGGGGATTGCGAGGGTTGATCTAGTTGGAACTAATGCTGGGATTTGGTGCTGGACCTGGTGTTTCCCTCACACTGCTGGACCTTTACATGACTTACCTATGTACTTTGTCCTTTTTATTACTGGTGTGATATTAGAATTTATGAATACTTACTGTAGCCATGTCATGCCTGCATATATGTTACGGATGCCGTTGTATTGTTATGCAAAATCGAAAAATAAAGTTTCTAAATAAAAAAAACAAAAACAAACCTAGCATAGGCAGGGTTAGGAACACATGCCTGCTCAGCACCAGGATACCCTCGCTGTTGATAATGTGCTTTACAAATACACATAAGTACTAGGTTTTGGGCTTTGGTAGGAGGAGGCCACTTCATCACACAAAGGGTCCAGGACCTGGGGGGGTCACTACTTGAAGGGTTAGGACAGGGGGCAGTAGCAGGGTTCAAGGATTCAGGAAGCTTGTTGTGCCCATGTAGCTCACAGGAGGCTAGTCAAATAACCCACTAGCCCTTGGCGTCACTCTAGTGGTTCTGGGTTCAAGGAGCAGGTCCAGTCTTTCTTCCTGTGAGAAGCTGGTCTGGTATATGATGTCCACTAATTAAAGTGGGCATCTTGCACCAGTCCAGACAACCCTTATGGTGATTTAAGAGGTCTCAGACAACCTTAGAAAGCTATCCAAGTGGTAGCTGTGAAGAGCAGCCTTCAGGCTAAGTGTTGAAGGAGTGTAAAGCAGCTTGTTTTTCCAGAATGCAATCTTATAGTATAGATTAAATGAAAGAGAACAACACAAGGTATTTATAAAAATATGTATTAATTATGTAATACTCTCTAGTACGTTCCAGTATCTCCTACACGGAGATATACACAAAGCACACAATACTTAAGCAAAGAAATGACGGTAAATAGCACTAATACACAGTGGGCCCAGGGGGGGACCAAACCATATACTAAGAAAGTGGTATAGGAATCACAACTCCAGTCAGGACAATATCGAGAGGACGTAGAATTGCTGGGACCCCAAGAAACCACCCAAGGTGAGTAAATAGGGACCCCACGGAGTGCGTGTGCAGTGTGGGAACACGACTGCGTGCTCCGTACAAGTCTATGTGCAAGTCGCGGTTGGAATTTTAAAGATTAGGGACCCTTCCCAGTGGACTTCGAAGAAACCCTGTGGAAGACAGAAGGTTGGAGAGCCACCCCACCCGTGGATACCGAAGTACCCAAGTTACCTATCCCAGGGAAGCCGGGTGCATAGGGATGAAGTGGTGTGGGAAACCGCTGTTGAACTCAATGGAGGACTTCGAGAAAGTGCCGCTGCTGGAAGGGAGAAGAATGTCCGGTGGAATCCAAACGTGGATTCTTGATGAAGAGTACCTGAAAGCAGAGGGAACAGAGTCTGAGTCACTTAGGAGTGACCAGGGGCTCAGTAGACGAATGCCCATCGATGTCGGGTGCTTCAGGATAGTTGACGGTGCTCTTGACTCTGCAGCTGCGGGGATCAGGCGATGTTGAGGACGACCAGGAGCCGGATGAACTGTCCCACGAAGGATGTCGAGTGCTGAGGGGTCGGTGTCCGGCGGGAGCACCAACAAGCCTTGGCAACAGCAACCCACGCAAAAAGTCTAGAAAGTGTACGGTTCGGACCAGCAAGGTCCAGGAGACTCACCACACACCGGGGAGTCAGGGCAAGCCTAGAGCAACTAGGGGAGCCCAAGAAAAGCAAAGTTGGCTCTCAAATGAACCCACAGGCCGGAGGCACAGGAGTCGCGAGAGGACCTCGAGCAGCTTCACAAAACAGCAAGCCACGGAGCACTTGTGCGAGGTGGATGAAGATCTTTGTGGAGAAAGTCGACAGAGGTAGGGGCTACTCGGAGCCCAATGCACTTGTCAAGGAATTGCCAACAAGCACATGCACTTGAAATACATGCGGTGCACACGGGTTTGGGTATTGCAGCCCCCACGAGGGAAACTGGCCTCAAACTTGGTGAGAGGGCAGCTCGGGCCTCGAGGGACGTAGAAACCCACCTCCTGTGTTGCTGGACCCTTCGGAGTCCGTAGGAGCTCGGGATCAGCAGACCGATCAGCAGTGTTGAGGTGCCTGCGAATGCAGGGGAGTGACTCCTTCACTCCAAGGGAGATTATCTTCAGTTGTCTTTGATGCTCCACAGGTCCTGCACGGATTCTGTATGGTGCACAGGCACAGACAATGCAGCAGACTGAGAGGGAGACGGAGTCAGGCCAAACGAAGTCCAGCGAAGTCCAGAGTGCCCAGACGGTCGAAGTGCAGTGGTTTCAGGTCAGTATCTTGTCCACGACGAATCTAAGGTCCTACAGCCAGGTAAGCCGTTAAGTACCCACGGGAGAGGTTTGGAAAGATTCAGGGGACCCTCCCAGGGGAGGGTCTGGACGGGGTGAGGTTACTCCCATGTCCTTTGTCCAGTTTCGCGCCAGAGCAGGAGTCAACGGCTCCCAGGACTGGTTTGCACTGGACTATGCACAGGGACACCAAATGTGCCTCTCATGCAGACTTTCAGTCGCTTGCAAGTGCACCCACCCAGCCCTAATACACTAAATCCTGTCTGGGAGGTGGTCAGACCTCCCTGTGACAGGCTGCCCATTGTTCTGCCTTCCCCTGCTCGAGCTTGGCTCAGCAGCAGAAGGGCAGAAATGTGTCTCTGGTCGGCAGCAACCATTTTGTGATGTCCGGAGTTAGAAGGCTGGTACTGGGAACACCAGGGACCCCACGAAGGACGCTTCTGAGGGGTGGAATCATACCTCCCACACTGGTTACCGGTGTGGGGGTATGATTCCAACATGTTTGACACCAAACACGATAGGGTTTGTTTCAGCCGTTTTAGAGTTGGTCATCATGCGGTTGCGTAATGCCCCTCTATATATAGTATATGGCTGCTTCACTGACAACCCAGGAGAATGGGCTAAGTAGGCTGCAGGGGTGTCCTGCTCATGCAGGGGCACCCTCTCACTTAGAACCAAGCACCTTGCCTTCAGGATTGTAAAGGCCTGCTATAGGGGTGACTTATAGGTTTTAAGTGCAGTGACCCTTAGAGATAGTAAACCTATATCTTTAGTAAGTGGTGCATGCACCAAACTACACAGGCTGCAATGGCAGGCCTGTAGTTCCATTTTGCATGGCCTCTCATGGGTGGCATAATACATGCTTCAGCCCATGGGAGGCCTCTGGGGTACCTATGCCCTGGGTACATGTGTACCTTATACTAGGGACTGACATGGGTTCCCCAGTATCCAATCTGGAGTGCACCTAAGTACATAACATAACAGTTTAAGGAGAAAGCAGATAGACTGGGGTCCTGATTAGCAGGATCCCAGTCAGACTAGTCAAAAACAGTGTTATATTAAGCAAAAGGTGGGGGTAACCATAAGAAGCAGGTCCTACTTTTCTACACTTCCTCAGGCAGCATGGCAGTCCTTTCAGCAGCAGGGCAGCAGAGCAGTCCTGAATCTTCCACAGGTCCAGAAGTGATCTGATTTGGAGTTTGAGAGTGCTACCTTTTATCCCTTGGTGTCAGCCTTTGGGTGGAGGATGCTCCCTTTGTCTCCCCTTCCACAGACTGGCTCCAAACTGTCTAGGGGACAATAGCAAAGGAAGGCCTGGTGACATGTTTCTTTGGGTGTGCTGGAGGCAGAGCCTTTGAAGTGCAAGTGGTGCAGGGTACAGTTCCGCCCCAGGCATCGTGTGAGGATGTCTGACAGTAATACACATCCCACAACAGCAGTCACGTAACACAGACTACTGGCAGAACGGCACCGTTGATTTCGGCACAAAAATGCCAACTTTCTAACCATGCCACTTTTGCAATTGTGACTTAAAATCCAACTTTACCATTAAAGAGGATTTAAATTACAATTTTAAAGAGACAGAAAAAGTATTTTCCTACATGCTCCCAATCCAAAGTTAGCACTTAGTAATAAGACAACCCAGTGTTCTAAAATGTGAGAAACAATCTTAGGAGTTTTTCACTACCAGGACATGTAAAACAAACCCACATGTCCTACTTTTTAAATACCATGCACCCTGCCCTGGTAGTTTTTAGGGACTACCTTAGGGGTGGTTTATAAATATTGAAAAGGTAGGTTTAGGCCTAGCAAAAGGGTTATTTCGTCAGGTCGAAATGGCAGTTTAAAAATGCACTTCAGGCTGCAGTGCAGGCCTGAGACATGTTTTAAAGTGTTACTTTAGTGGGTGGCACTATGAGTGCCGCAGGCCCACCAATTGTCAAGGGAGATTAAAGTAAATTAATTGTGCCAATCAGGTGTAGGACATTTTTACCATGTTTTACGGAGAGCACACGCATTTTAACACTGGTTAACAGTGGTAAAGATTCCTAAAGCCAACAAAAACAAATTAAGTGAAACAGGAGGGGTGAAGTAAAAGAATTTGGGGTGACCCTGCAGAGAGGGTCGAGGTCAAATACAGCTCCAATGATATATATTAAATTTACTACAGTAATAAATGCTCATAGTTAGACCTTGGAATGATGCTGGTGGTTTGCCAAGAGACAATCTAGCACTTCTCTCACCCCTGCTTCTCAGCATTCCATGGAGATCCTTGACGGAGTGTCTTGAGGGTTGGAAGCATCTGAAATTACCGCGTTAAAAGAAGGCTGATCAAATGACAACAACTAAGAATAACGAAAAAGGGCGCTGGTTCTATTTTGTTAGCTGTCTAAAGTAGGGCCATGATTAAAGGGACGGCAGAGAGCATTCATAAGAGGTGAAATTCTTGGACCGTCGCAAAACAAACCAAAGAATTTTTCATTATTCAAGAACAAAAGTTAGAGGTTCCAAGACGATCAGATCATAAGCAATAAGGATTGCAATCCGGCACTGTTATTCCAGTGACCCGCCGAGATCTTTGGGTTCTGGAGCAAGTATGGTTGGAAAGCTGAACCTTTAAGAAATTGATGGAGGAGTACTACAAGTAGTGGAGTAGGCAACTTAATTTGACTCAACATAGGAACGTTCACACAACCCAGATATGGAAAGGACTGACGGCTCTTTCCCAATTTTAGTGATCGGTGATGTATGGCCTTTTTTTTGCTGGTAAAGCACTTTGGCTAGCTCAGATACTGAACAACACTCCTCCTTGGTAATTAATAACACGACTAACAATGGTCAGTATTCCACTTCTTAGAAGGACAAAACTTGAACTTGAACAATCACAAATATGATGCCTTTAATTATCCAAGGCTGCACACACACTAGCCTGAACAAATCTTCGTATGTCTACCTTTCGCTGACAGGGGAGGGTACCCCGGTGAACCCCATTCATGACAAGGATTCCAATAATTTCTCAAGAAGGAGGTAAAAACATAAGTTTGGGTCATCAACTCACATGGATAACATACGTGCTCCTTGTACACACCGCCCATTGCCACTACTGACTGGATGTTTTGTGAAGTCTTCAGATCAGCTCCACCAGGGTGAGCAAAGGCCCTGGAGGAACACTGAGAAGACTATCAAACTTGACGATTGAGAGGAAGTAAAAAATGAAACAAGGTTTCCATAGGTGAGCTTGTGGAAGGACCATTAAAGGTAGAGTGGCTCAAGCAATGGTGGAAGAGAAGTAGCCCGAGCTCCGTTGTCCAGAGGACTCTGGGCAACACAAAGGGACAGGACTGCTGACAGCCTGTGTATATGTGCAGATAAGGCTAGTGACATTAAGCCAGTCCAGGCTTTTTCGCCTACACCACTGTGCTGCTTTTCTGCATCCCAAGCCCTAAGATACACAGTTCCTGAGGCGCCTGCTCCTGACATCCCTAAATGACCCGAATTCTCATTCAACTTGATGAAGTCCAAAACAATGCCCCATAAATGCCTACTCCAGATCAGACCTAACCAACCCTCTCTCCCACCGGCCTATACCTCTCCAATCTAGAAGACCACGCACACAACAATCCTCTCCCCAACCGCTCCTCTCTCCCTAATCCAAGACTAATTTCTAGATCAATAACTGATTTCAAAGAGCGTCTAACTCACATAGAAAAGCAACTCAAAATAGTAACGCAGGGCATCAACAATATCCAAATAATACTAAAATCCGATCCTGAGATGGCACAAAATCCTCACCTCCCCTCCTCTGTCATCTCAAAACAAGTCACTCTAATGTAAAAAAATCAACACCTTAGCTGGCTCACAACTCCTCTCTACAAACAAGCTCACATACCAAAATGATCGAGCCCTGTGTTTTCCATGAAAGAAGCAGCGCCCCTAGCCAAAACGTATGGCCTGACGTCAGCGCAAGACCCCATCACCTCCAAGATCCAAGTGATTACTGGAATTGAAAGTAACGTCAACCCTCCAAGAACTGCTAGACCACCAACCCACCATATCAGGGTCCCCTAGCATCCTCCACTTAGAAGCTCGACAGTAACAGAAATATCAACTGCATGCTCCTAAACTGCAAGTCAGCAACCAAAAGTGCAACAGATCTGGCTGAAGCCATCCTGAACAATGACATTGACACTGCATTCATCACAAAAACATGGCTGAATGACTCCTCCTACCTGATCCTTGACTACTAATCCCTCCTGGCTTCGCCATGATCAATAAAGAGAGAGAACCGCCTCAGCTGTGGCATTGCCATGATACACAAGAACAGCATAAAAATAACTGAAACAGACTCACTTTATCTACCCAACATGCGAACATTTCAGCACGAACATAACGTTGAATAAAATAATACAATGAAATGTAACCTCCTCTACCACCCACAAGGCAACACAACCTCTTTTGGAGAACACTTGTAGGAACTCATTATGCAATGTTCACTCTCTAATGATTATAACCTAATCCTAGGCGACTTCAATCTACACTGGAATGATGTAAAAGACACACTTATACAATCCCTAAATGATCTCCTACTCAGTAAAAATCTCTTCCAGCACTGCAAAGGACAAACACATTCCAGAATTACTACCCTGGACGCCTTCACAGCCCAAAACGACACAGTAAGTATTGACAACGTCCTACCAGTCGACTGTCGGATCACCACATCATTCTATTCCAAATCAATCGAACGGTAATACTCCCTACTCGCAATCAGAAAACCTTCCTATGGTCCCGCAACATAAATCAAATTCGAGTAAGCAATCTAGAAGAGAAAATGAGGTCTCTACACCCCCTCCAACAGATAACCTCTCAACTGCTGATCTCACATCCCACTACAACTCAATGATGTCATCTATGCTAGACTAACTAGCCCCAATGAAACTTTTAAAAAACTTGATACTCCCTTACGATTGTGGTTCAACAAAGACCTCAACGCAGAAACAAGACAACTTAGAGCTGCAGAAAGACTGGAGAACAAAACCATCCACTACCCACCTGCTACACTCAGAGTGGAACGCAGAAAATACAAAAATCACATTGTGCAAGAGAAAGCCACATTCTTCCCCAGAGCGCTAGATGAAGCCAAAAACCAACCCAAAGAACTGTTCAACGTTATTAAACAACAGACTTTGAAACCAACAAAACAAAATCCTCATGTCGCCAAAGATCACTGTGACAAATTTGTGAATTTCTTCAATGAGAAAATCTCGAAGATGGAACTCTCCATGAACCAACAGACTCTGCCATCCACCGGAAACCATCCCCTAAGAATGGAGGAATTCAACATAACTGCTCTTCACTTCAAACCCGTAAGGGGCGTCCACTCTCCCCGAGTACTCAGGATACAATTCAATCCTAGGAGCCCCCTCAAATCAACAGAGCTGGACAACGTTCAACTCGCTCACGGAGGAAGACATCTCCAGGATTATTGCAACCTCCAAGCCCTCCTCTCACCTAAAAGACCCCCTCCCAGCCTCCCTAGCAAAGAATCGCAACCACGCCTTAACTCCTCTCTGGACTAAAATAATAAATAGCTCCCTGAGCAATGGGTTGATGCCCGACTGCATCAAACTAGGACAAGTCACCCCCTTACAAAAGAAACCAGGTGCTGACCCGAATGACCTCAACAATTTCAGGCCCATGTACAACCTCCCATTCCTGGCAAAAAAACTTGAAAAATGCATTCTATTCCAACTCAACCACCACATTGAATCCAACAATCACCTCAACCCACTTCAATCGGGTTTTAGGAAAGGATGTAGCACAGAAACAGCATTATTGAATATAGCATTTGACACACAAATCGCTGGACAATGTCAGATGCTGCCTACTCATCTTCCTTGACCTATCTGCAGCCTTCAACACAGTCGATCAAAAACTGCTGCTAGAATCCCTACAGAAACAGATAGGAGTAGATGGTCTGGTTCTGAAATGGCTCTCCTCACATCTACAATACCGCTCCCAACAAATGAAAATAAAAAAACGCGACTTATCACACTGTCACCGTAACAAGGGTGTGAGAAGTTGGCCTGGTATATGCTGTCCACTAATTAAAGTGGGCACCTTGCACCAGTCCAAACAACCCTTATGGTGATTAGGTCGAAGATAACCTTTTGAAAGCTATCCTAGTGGTAGCTATGGAGAGCAGCCTTCAGGCTAAGTCTTGAAGGAATGTTAAGCACCTTGTTTTACCAGAATGCAACCTTATAGTATTGGTTAAATGAAAGGGAAACCACACAGTAGTTATAAAAATATGTATTTATTATATATAACACTCTAGTATCCTCTACAAGAGGACAGAACACAAATCAAATAACACAGTTGCAAAGAATCAAACGTAAGTAGCACAATACACAGTGGGCTCCCAGGGGAGACCAAACCATATGCTAAGTAAGTGGTATAAGAACCACGACTCGGGACTAGACCTAGTCTAGAAGGTGTAGAATCGCTGGGACCCCAAGGAACCACCCAAGGTGAGTGAATAGGGACCCCACGGAGGAAGGGTGCAGTGTGGGAACACGACCGCGTGCTCCGTACAATTCAATGGGAAAGTCGCGGTTGGAAAATCACAGATTAAGGATCCTTCCCAGCAGATTACGAAGACAGCCCTTGGAACTTAAGGGTTTGGAGGGCCACCCCACCCGTGGATACCTTTGTACCAGAGTTACCTATCCCAGAGGAGCCGGGTGGATAGGTGCGAAGTGGCGTCGAAAACCCTCGTTGTTTTCTATGGATGTCGACAAAGAAATGCTGCTGCGGAAAGAACGAAAAGTGTCCGGTGGAATCCAAACGTGGATTCTAGATGAGAAGAACCTGAAAGCATAGGGGACAGAGTCTCGGTCACTTTGGAGTGACCAGGGGCTCGGTAGATGAATGACCACTAATGTCGGGTGCTTCAGGTGTGTTGACGGTGAGCTTGACTCTTCAGCTGCGAGGACCCGGAGACGTCTAGGACGACCAGGAGCCGGAGGCGAGCTGTCCCACGAAGGATGTCGAGTGCTGAGGGGTCGGTATCCGGCTGGAGCGCCAATCAAGCCTTGGCAACGGCAACAACGTAGATGGTCAAGTTCAGTGTCGATCTTGCCCAGCAAGGCCCAGGAGACTCACCACAGCAAGGGGAGTTAGGGCAGGCCTGGAGCAACCAGGGGAACCCAAATAAAGCAAAGGTGACCCTCAAGTGGACCCACAGGCCGAAGGCACAGGAGTCGCGAGGGGACTTTCACGGCGGTTTCACAGGATACCAGCTAGCAGGGCACAGAGTGAGAGGATGCCCGAGTCCTTCTCAGGAAAGATGCGCTGGGGTCAGGGCTACAAATGGCCCAATGCACGGAATTGTTGCAGGACAACAAGCATGTGCAGTTGCAAATAAACACGGTGCACAGGGATACAGGTATACGGTCCCCACAAGGGATATCCGCCTCAAACTCAGTGAGAGGGCAGCTCAACCTCGGAGACCTTCAGGAACCCACCTCCTGTGTTGCTGGAGCCTTCGGAGTCCGCAGGAGCTCAGGGTCAGCAAACCGGTCAGATGCGTTACGGTGACTGCGTTTGCAGGGGAGTGACTCCGTCACTCCAAGGGAGATTCTTCTGTTGTCTAGGAGGTCCACAGGGTCCTGCACGGAGCCTGTATGGATCACGGACAGTGGCGAGACTGGGGACGGCAAGGGAAGACGAAGTCGAGCCCAAGGGAGGTCTAGCGAAGTCCAGCGTGTCCAGACGGTCGAAGTGTAGTGGTATCTTCTTGCAGAATCTTGTCCACGTAAATCTAATGTCCTGTAGCCAGGTAACCCATTTTATACCCACGGGAAAGGGTTGGACAGATTCTAGGGACCCTCCTAGGGGAGGGACAGGACAGGGGGGTGGCTACACCCATGTCCTTTGTCCAGTTTCGCGCCAGAGCAGGAGCGGTTGGCTCCCAGAACTGGTTTGAACTGGACTATGCACAGGGACACCAAGTGTGCCCCTCGTGCAGACTTTCTGGCACGGAGACAGTGCACCCACCCAGCCCCAATACACCAAATCCTGTCTGGGAGGTGGTAACACCTCCCTGTGACAGGATGCCTATTGTGCTGCCTTCCCCTGCTCGAGCTTGGCTCAGCAGCAGGAGGGCAGACTCGTGTCTGTGGCTGGCAGCATCCATTTTGTGCTGTTAGGCTCGAGAAAGTTGGTACTGGTAGACTTAGGTACCCCCAGAACCTCGGTTCTGAGGGGAGGAATCATACCTCCCACACCAGTCACTGGTGTGAAGGTATGATTCCAAGGTGTTTGACACCAAACATGACATACTACGTTGCAGTCGTTTTCGAGATAGCATTTACCGCGAGGTTATAATGCACCTCTACCTATATGTCTGGTAGTATCACGTACAGCCCGGGAGAATGGTCTCCGAAGACTGCAGAGGGGCCCTGCTCATGCAGGAGCACCCTCTCACGTAAAACCCAGCACCCTGCCTTCAGGATTGTTAAGGCCTGCTATAGGGGTGACTTACAAAGTTTTAAGTGTAGTGATATATATATAGATATAGTGAATCTATATCTTAAGTAGGTGGTGCAATCACCAACTTACACAGGCTGCAGTAGCAGACCTGAGGTTCCATTTTGCATGGCCTCTCATGGGTGGCATAATACATGCTTCAGCCCATGGGAGGCCTCTGGGGTACCTATGCCCTGGGTACATGGGTACGATATACTAGGGACTTATAAGGGTACCCCAGTATCCAATCTGGAGTGTACCAAAGTACATTACACAACCAATTTAGGGAGAAAGCAGATAGACTGGGGTCCTGATTAGCAGGATCCCAGTCAGACTAGTCAAAAACCAGCAAAACACCAAGAAAAAAAGTGGGGGTAACCATGCAGTCAGATCTTACCTTCCTACAAAGGGGTATCCCACAAGGCTCAGTACTCTCACCTACACTCTTCAATATATACATGGAGCCCCTCTCCACCATACTCAAACAAGCAAGCATCCTATACCACCTCAATGCAGACACCACCCAGCACTACCTAGAAGTATCCACACTAGAGGACTTACAACGGCTAAACACCACTCTTGTATAAGTGTAAAACTGGGTTTCGCATAACCAGTTGAAACTCAACCAGGACAAGATGGAAATCTCGCTCTTAACAGATAGACCCCCCAGGTCCAAGAATGAATAAACACAATTGATGCTCTGAACAGCAAATTGACACTGGCCGAATCCGGGATCCCCCTGGAACCTAGTCTGAACATGAGCGGGCACATCAAGACCTCAGCGAAGAGTGCTTTTTACAACCTAAAACTCCTACACCAAATCAATTCCTTCCTCCCCCCGAATGACTTAAAAACCGCCACACAAGCGATGGTACTATCAAGACCAGACTAAGAGAACGCCACCCTAACTGGCACCACTATATCGTACCTAGCCCACTTTGAGAGCCACACTAAATGCAGCAGCAAGGAAGGTCACTGGAGTTAAATAATATGATCACACCTCTCCATCCTTGAAAAACCTTAAGCGGCTCCAGATCGAAGTCCGCTGCTGCTTCAAAACAGCCTGCCTCACTCACAAAGTCCTCCACACAGGGAAAACAAGCCTATCTAGCGGCCAAACTCACAAAGGCAGGACAGTCTAGAAATCTAAGAAGCACCAATACTCTGCTTCTCATCCCACCCAAAAAAAACTGAAACAAAAAGCCCTTACAAACTCCTTCTCGGGCAATGCACCCAAAATCTGGAACTGCCTCCCAGTTCACATCAAGACAAACCCTTCCTTCATGAACTTCAAAAGACAATTCACAGATCTCCTCTTCAATCGACACCTCAACCCTTCTGACTACAACTCCTAACTCACAACTGGACTCTCCTCCTCGTTAAAGTTACTTAATATGTGCTCGCTCTCTCTCTCTAAGATTAATTTTGATGCGACTTAGAACGATTTTGTATTTTGTAATCAATGTTCTAAAACTGATGTGATTATCTGTAAAGCGCTCTGATACCCTCAGGTCTTGCTAGCGCTATATAAAACTCTTCAAATAAAAAAATACTATTACTGTTTAGGTCTCGCCTAGGCAGCGCTTGCGCTGTCTCTTCGAGACATGCTGTATTCAGGATAGTGCAATAAGCTCTGACCATGTTCCGCCCATCTTTACAATTGGCTCCTCTTCCTGTCCTTTGTAAATGATGGCTTTTGATTTGTCAATAGGCTTAGTAGTCCCTCCTTAGTACCTCCCTGTCTCCTGTTGTTACCGCCCATAAGGACAGCCCCTCTTACTTGTGTTCTTACTCCTAGCTTCCATTAGCAGTTCCAGAGAACTATTTACGTAATTAAACAGCACTCCCGGGAGCAATGGCGGCCATTTCTTGTTTCACATTTCAGGCGTTCCTTTCTCTCAGCGCTGCACCCATCTCACGGCTGCCGCGCTGGTCAGTAACGTTCATTCTCCACATTTCAAGCTGTTTATTTCTCTCAGCGCAGCACCCATCTCACGGTCGCCGCGCTGGTCAGTAACTTTTTTCCCCACATTTCAGGCGTTCCTTTCGCTCAGCGCGGCACCCATCTCACGGCCGCCGCGCTGTTCAGCTGAAGCTGAGTTTTAATGTGGCTTCTACCGTGTCACCGAGGCACAAAAGAATGCAGAAAAGCAGTGACCTTTCACGTAAAAAAGGAGCAAGGAAGAGATATCCAGCTAGTGGTTGAGTTACAGTGTGTGAAATCAGAAAACCTGGAATCTGCCCCGGTTGCCCCCTTGGTTTGAAGACTGCAGCATCACACTCTGCACATGCTGCTTCTTACAGAGATATCCAGCCTGCGTGACTGGGACACACGAGTTGCTCACTCAGCAGCACTGTTTGCTTTACCGTGAAAAGAAAGCCCCCCGCGGGGACGGCCCCACTTCAATAAACAGTCTCTCTGTGATGAGTGCAGGCTGCATGGTGAGAAACGTGAAATCTGAGTCTGGGAAGAATGACTTCTCAGAGAGAGGCGAGGAGGGGCAGGAGGGCTGACTTTAGGAAGCACATTTCTTTAAAGCTGCAAAAAATCCCAGACCTGGCAGCAGCTGCTCCTCGCCACTCCTCCAGGCTTCCAAAGGAGTGTTTGGGCGATAGGTAAAGCGAACCGGCATGAGGAAAAAGTGGACGTGGGCTGGTAAAATCTTTAGAGATGCATTGCTTGTTTAGTAAGCTTTACAGTCTGACTTTCACTTTATTCAGTAATTCCCGGATTACTTGGAAGTAATGCTGTCGAAATCCATAGTGAAACTGTACAGTTTCGCCGTGTCATTTATTGGCAGCCACCAGTGTATCTCTTAGCGATAAGGCGAGCAATGAATGTCTGCAGCCGTAGAATGCCCCGAGTGGGGCTGTAGGAATTCGTGTCTCTGTTGTAGTACCAGAGACCTTTAAATTGAATTGGATGTCTGCGCCCCAAGAGCCATTTTCATCCGACTTTAAACTGATTGTTTTGTTCGCGTGTCTAGTTGATCAGTGGCAGCAGTCTCGGACTGATAAAAGTAGACTGAAAAAGATAGAATGACAAAGAGAAAAACAACTCCCTCATATGTTCCCCTTAACGCATTTAAAAAAAAAATTTTTTTCCCATTCCTTATTTTTGTAATACAATCTGCTACATTGATGGTGTTGTTTGTAGTATATAAAACTGCATATCAATAAGTAACTTTTTTGAAACCATGTAATCAAAATCTCCTTTCGCAACTGCAAAAGTGAGGACTTTATAGACAGATGACAGACATATTTTGGATTCAGGTACTTATTTTTTTGCATATGATCGAGCATACATATATATATAATGCTTCTACTTATTCAATTGGATCCTGCAGACAACATGTACATAGGCTTTTCTTTTCGTAATCAGCTTTTTTTTGTTCAGTGAAGAAGATATTTTAATTGCAGGTTTGGTAGCAACTTATTAAAGTATCTCCTGTATAAGCTTTGTATCATTATTAACAACTACCTTGTAAGGGTAGCATCATTAGTTTCAACATCAATACAATGTAATCAGCATTTATCATTTGAACAGAAGTTGAAGATGTGTAGTGCATGGATTAATAATAAATACTGCATTCGAAAATCATTCTTTTTCAAATTAAATTCATCACTGAGTCTATGCACAGTATTCCCCTACTCAAACATAAGAATATTTAATTTAGCATTATTTCCCAGAAATGTCACTTGCCCCCTTATAACACTATTATTGGATGATCTCATCTTCCCTTGCAGTCTTGTAAATTGATAATTAATGCAGACAGTGTGATTAGTAAAGAAGTTGGTCTTGGAAAAAGAGAGAGAGAATTAAGATGTCTATATAGCGCACTACTCCAGTTAAATCCGCTTTAAGTGTAACATGTAGAGTGCATTTTCATGCCTCTTCACCTCATGGTCCTTTTTTGGATGCTTGTTTCTGGATGGTTTTTGCACAGCAAACAGTACCACAAAGCTCAGGTTTTCTTTAGTCCCCCGTCAACCTCTGTGCTGCACTTCTTACACCCTTTTGCCTCTTTAGCTGCATTTAAGCAGTGACATTCTCGTCATTCTCCGCTCTCTGAAGCTGAACTGCACTTTTTGTGCCTACCACGCACCTTGGCCTAACATGTGCTCTGCATCTTGTTTTTTTGTGGCTCCAACTACCAGGCAACCTTTGATGGTCATTTAGCTTCATGTGTGCTGTCCCAGGGGTTTTTAGGTTGTTTTGCAGAGAATCAGACATAGTCTCTGGTGATCGTACCCATATTTTTAAATGCTTTATGTCAGGAAGAGTTCTGAGAGCATGAAGCATGCATGTTCTGCCCACTGTTTGACTCGGGAATCCGCTTAATGCTCCTTAGCTGAAGTCTGAGCTTGCACCACAAGGCCTCTTAGTACCAGATTTCATTCCTAGATGCCTTCTAAGCCCAACCACACTTAAGGTTATTCATAGGAGCTTTACAGGCCAAAATCTATTAGGGTGCACACTGAAGCACATTCAGTGTGGTACGCTTTAGGGCCTGTCTTAAGGTGTCCGTGAAATCCTTTCCTACCAGTGTCCTACTTAGGTCATCAATTCAGTTAATCTCCAATTCTAAGCAAACTTGACTAGCCAGAATTGCGGTGCCATCTCAAGAGGAGCTTGTGCCTTGGGGACCTTGAAGAATGCAGGCATCTTCAAGATCCTCATTCTCCCATGTAACCGAATAAATCTCTGGCCACTTGTTTGGACTAATCCCCAGTGTGCCATTAGTATGTTTGCACCTCAAGTTCCTTCTGGGGAATCTTCTGCCTTTCTCTGGGGCCTGGTCCCATCACCAAGCTCTGCTCCCTTCTTGCTTTCTTAAGGTGAACCATACCTTTAGTGACCCCAGCCCCCCCACACCACAGCCAGTGCCACCTGTTGCTTTGGTTCAAGTTAGGTACTATCACAAGACCCCCCTTCCCCTAGACAGGCAAACAGGAACACCCCTCTCACCCCCTCGTTTTGCAGATTTGTAACCTATTCCTAACCTGTAACACAATTTTAAACAATCACTTCTCTTCAAAAAGGGAGAAGGACATATTCAGCAAGCACTCCCAGAGATTGTGATGCACGCTTCCTCTTACTCGCTTCTCTTCAGTTAGCTTTTCCACCTGCTGGATTAATTCAGTTTTGTCAAAAAGTGTTTCATCAAGCAGTAGCTTCAAAAAGCCCCTGTCCCCATTAAACAACAAATCTTACCCAAAATAAAGTTTTACTCTGTTGAAAATGTTGGCCACAACTGGATGTCAAGTAATCTAAACTGATTCTGACAGGGAAGCTCTGCAACTGGTAGCTGGGCTATGATTTTACCAGGTCCCTGGTGGACTCTAAAGTGCGATCAGGTCTTTTAATTTGGGTAGAAGACTGATCACCCACTAAAACACTCTTGCAGATTTGTGAATATGCTGAGGAAAGGCCAAGGCCTTGAGAGGAGTGGGGTCTGTAGCACCTTTACCCAGACAGATCCTCTCAAAATGGCCTGGAGTTCCACGATCTCTGTGGTCTAACCAGGGTAATAAGAAGACAAATGCTTGAGAGCCTCATGATTTATAATAGTTCTCCCATTTTCAGCTCTTTGCCTCCAACCACCCTTGTGTAGTTCTGTACAATGTGGTAGAGAGGAGAGAGATGTGGAGTTCCTGACACCCTGGATTCCTCCAGCTTATCTGCTCTAAGCTTTTGTGAAACGTGGGTCTACTGATGATGTTGGTGGGCTAAATCAGGTGATCATCCCAGAAAGCCTTCCACATAGTGTTCCCCATGCAGTAACTGAAAGATGCCACTGGAGCTTTTAGAAATGTTTTCTCTGGCCAGCATGGAGGCTTAAGTTGGCAATGATGCAATGTCTTGCTGAGCCCTACCTAGCACTGCCCCTGAAAAAAAGACCAGAAACGTCACCCATTACAGATTTCTCCCGTAGTACTAATTACAGTGTGTGGCCTCAGCCTAACACATATGACCTGTACTGCTTTCCCTCTTCTTCAAAATTAAAAATAATTAAGCCTGGGATATATGCTATAGTGCACCCTTTGGTGGGAGGCTCTTTAATAAAGGTAACTTTATACAGGATTGTTTGTTATAGGGACAATGTGAGATTGGATTTTCTTACCTACATTTGATGTTTTGTGGGAGGAGGGGGAATCCCGACTTGAAACATTCATTGCCCTTAGTGTAACTAAGTTTAGTAAGACTAACAATGTTTTTTTTTTAGGTCGAGCCTGGGCAGCGCATGCACTGCCCTGCGAGAAATGCTGCATTAAGGTAGGGCCTTGAAGCTCCGTCCACTCTCCGCCCACATTTTTCATTGGCTTCTATCATTGTCCACTGTAAACTGTGGCTGTTCATTGGTCAAAAGGCTTAGTAGTCCCACCTTAGTACCGCCTTGTCTCATTTTGTAACCTCCCACGGCGACACCCCGTTACGTGTGTTGTTGCTCGGTAGGCTTTAATTACAGCTTCCGAGCACTACTTTCTCAAATAGCTTCAGCAGGCAGAACACACTCTCTCCTAATGCTTTTTAAAATTTTTATAGCACGCTTTTGCAATGCAATAGGTCTTGCATTTGCGAGAGTTTAAGCTATTGGCATTGTAAATGACAATGGGCCAGATGTATGAAAAACAGAATTTGCGATTCCTAAATAGCGATTTTTACTGAATCGCTATTTACGAATCGCAAACCACAATGTAGCAAAAAAATCGCTAATAATTAGCGATTCCTTAAAACTCGCAATCCCGAACACCGAATCGCAAATACAGAATCGGTATTAGCAAAATCGCAATTTTAAGAAATCGCAAATTAGCGAATCTGCCATCCAGGTGCAGTCTGATGACATCACATGCAGGAAGTGACCCCACCCATGCGGTTTCAGAGTGCCTGAGGCTGTGGGCGAGGCACAGAGCAGGAGCACACATCCAGGAGCTGAACAGGAGTGCTCAGGCAGGCACCAACTGACAGAATGGACACACAGGAGAAGGGAAAGGAGCCTGCAGAAAGGAAAAGAAAGCACAAATTTAGTGAAAAGGAGTTGGAGGTCCTCATAGAGGAAGTAGTGAAGACCCATGATCTACTATTTGGAACAAAATCACTGCATGTTCCAGAATCGCAGAAGAGGAAGATCTGGCTGGAAATACAAGCCAAAGTCAATGCTATTGGGGTCACACAGCGCTCCATCGACGACCTAAAGAAGCGCTGGTATGACTTGCGCTCCAGGGCGAAAGACAGGGTTGCAAAGAGGCTGAAGGAAGCCAAAAAAACAGGTGGAGGACCATCCACAGAGCCAGCAACAACACCCCTGGAGGACATGGTGGAGTCCACCCTCCAGCCTGAGAGCATAAGTGGCATAAGAGAAGTGGACAGCTCAGCCACAGACAACACCAGACAAGGTAAGATGCATGCACTATTTGTCCTGAACCCTCACCCTCCCAAATCCCCAATAACACATGAGCAAGTAAGATTGCCACTCCAGTCCACATTTTGTTAACAACCTGCAATGCATCATGGGAGATGCAGTCCCAAACATTAAATAGCAAAGCAGTGACACAGGTGAACACAATCGCAGGGGACTCACACCAGTCAATAACCATGCGGAGAACTTTTAGTGTGAATACCAAGTCATGTACATTTAATGAAATTCAATTTATTTAAGGAAACACAGTAAATGGTCCTGTCAGATCCCATTCGCGAGTCAACCGCGCCCGTGTGAACTCTGCCATCGGGAGTGTTTAAACTACACTTCCCATCAGGCTATGCGGGCGGAGGCGCATGCGTCATTCACGCGACCTGCATTTCCGCAATATATTCTGTTTCCGGGGCAGAGAACGCTGCCGATTATTCATTTGTCCACGCAGCGGTCCTAGAAGAGCTGGACCGGTAAGGGTGTCTCTGACACCGCAATCTGTTCTCGTTTCCTTTCGAGAAGGTTGGTTTACGTTCTCTCTCTCTCGGCTCGTTGACTTTCTGGGGGTAAATTCTGTGCTGATTGTTCTCCCTGCTGTTGGCGGGTCATTCTCTTGATCCTTGCAGCTGGGGAAGAGTTGTTCTGGTGTTCCGTGCTTTCCTCTGTTGGGTGGTCTCGGCTGAGATCTTGCAGAGGAGAGGATTACAATTACGGAATACACCTCTGTCTGGGGGCTTCCCTCTGTCGGAGAGGAGTTTTTCTGCACTTAAAGGTGCCGGTCTACACGATAGCGGAGTGGTTCGAACTCTGTAACTCTGGGTTATTTTGAGGTTCATGATATTTCGGAAGGCAGCAACTGATGACATTTGAGCTGTACTTTTATTTCTGCTACGAACCTACCATTCGGGTTGTATTGAGGAGTTCTTTACAACGTATTACCTTAAGGAATCTGTCACTTATATGTTACCTTCATACATTTTTGTTTGTGCTTTTGTTGTACTGTAACAGGGGATCTGAAGTGAGAGTGCGTGAGGTTTCACGACCACCACCCCTGTGATTCATGGTGTAACAAAGAATGGGGTATGTGTGCAGTCACTAAGAGTCATTTACAGATTACCCTTACCAATAGTATGTTTATGTTTTCTCTCTTCCATGTACTTATCCCTAGCACTTCTATACTAGTACCAATGGTGAAGAATCAACCTACCTTTCCTTACAGTTGTTTTCATTTACAGGTAGGACACTTACTTACTAGAAAAGAAAGGGAAAGTTGTAGTACACAGAGATGTTACCACAGACGAGTTCATATCAGTAATAGTGTTTTTTCTTTGCAGGTCTCCCTCCCCGCTGATCCCATCCTTTCCTTCCCCCACTTAATCACTTCAACAGTCTATGGTATTATATCAGTTAGACTTGAAGCGATTGGGAGGTGGACCCATTAGAGCATCAAACCAACCCCGAGGACTGTCTACGGATTACAGGTCCTCTGGTATCCACAGGCGAACCTGCGCCACAGGCATGAGACAGAGAGACAGATGAGGCACCTGAGCAACAACATGCAGGGAAGGAAGAGTCGCACAAAGGCACAGATAGCACACCTACACCAAGACCTAGGAGGTACACCGTGGAAACACTACAGGAGATGGAGGGAGGATTGGAAGAGACACAGGAAGATATACAGTCCATGCCCGAAGAGCCAGCACAGTCTCCAAATCAACAGTCTCCTGTGCAGCGTAGTCACACCAGTGGTCTCAGACGCAGACCAAGGCCACAACGTGTTGCTGAGCAGGGTGAGGAATCAGGTGTCTTTGCTGGTCTTGAGGGCACCATGGTCAAGGTGCAGCGGCTGCAAATGAAAACCATGAAATTAATGCAACGGCAGCTGGTGTCCCTGAATAAGAACATGAGGGATATCAAGGAGGGTATTACTGATCTGAACACCACAGTTGCAGAGGGTCAGAGGGCCAATACAGAGAGCATGAAGGACATGACTGTGGCAATACAACAGCTATGCACCACCATGCAGAGGGAACATGGCTCAAGGCGCCGTGAAAAACAACGCATGGATGGGTACACGAAGGCGGTCAACCGCCTCTGCAACGCTACAGCTGTCTTGAGCAGACGCACAGTTGCCATGAAGGTGGAGATGGCCCACTGCAGCCAGGATGTTGCGAGGGGGTTGGTGCAGGTCACCAGTGCTGTCGAACTGCTCCAGACAGCCAACATAGCTGCCACAGGGGCTGGGGATGCTGGGGACAGTGAGGAGGTCACAAGCCGCAGCAGCATCACTCCACCTATCACTGAGCCCAGACGGCGGAGTGCAAGGCAAGGGACAGCAGCAGAACCCTCGTCAAGGGAGGGCAGTGTGAACACTGACCGTAGCAGTGCTGTGCGTGGGCGCAAAAAATAAATTCATGCTGTGGCAGACATTTGCAAATGGGTGAGGTAACCCATGTGAGACAGTGAAAGGGTTGTAAATGTGCATGGAGTGTCAATATGCCATGATGTGCAACTCAAGGCACACAGAGGCCAGGATTGTGAGGCTGTGTGCACACATATTGCCTGATGTAAAGGACAATAAAACACAGTTATTCTGAAGTCATTTTCTGCTTTGTGTCATTACTCACTTAGAAATAGTTGCGTGTGATCTCATCACGTCTGTGTCTCCCATCTGCAGCACCTACACCACCTGCTGCTCTGTGATGTGGCCGTGGGCCTTCCTCATCCTCTGAGTCCGAATCTGTGAGTTCCACTGGGGTTCCCTTCTTTGTGGCCAGGTTGTGTAGCATGGCACAGGTTGCAATGATTTTGCAGCATATCTCAGGGCGGTACGGCCGTGCACCTCCACTTTTGTGGAGGCAGCGGAACCTGCTCTTCAGCAGTCCAAATGTCCGCTCCACCACATTCCGCGTCGACTTATGGGCAGCATTGTATCTCCTCTCACTTGGGGTAGTTGGGTTGAGAAATGGGGTGAGTATGAATGAACGCACTGCATATGCGCTGTCACCTAAATGGGAAAGGAAAAAACATCAATCACAGGCCACTTTCAATACATCCAAGGTGTACGACAGAGTGTGTCACATGCATTTACCTAGCAGGTATCCTTCTCCGAATTCTCCCCCAGTCAGACTTGTAAAGATTCCACTATGCCTGAAGATGTAAGAGTCATGTGTACTTCCTGGAAATTTGGCAACGATATCAGTGATGTGTGACGCATTACAAATGACCTGGACGTTGAGGGAATGATATGATTGTCTGTTTCGATACACATACTCAGTAGTTGAGGGGGGACAGATTGCAATATGTGTCCCATCAATGCACCCAATGACGTGGGAATTGAGCCATCTGATAAAAATCCATTTTAGTCTTCTGCAGTTCCTGTTGCGTGGTGGGAAACCGGATGTAATGGTGCATTCTTTGAAGCATGGCATCCAGGAAGGTGTTGAGGAAGCGTGACAGGCAACTTTGTGAGACCCCTCCGGCTGCAGCTATCACCCCCTGGTAACTACCTGATGCAAGTAGGTGCAGTGAACACAGGACCTGCACATGTGTTGGAATTGCGTGGGTCCTGCGTGTCTGATGCTCCAGGATTGGATGCAGGTCACGTATCAGGTCTAGGATGGTAGCAGAGTCAAGCCTGTACCTATCATGTATTTCTTCTTCTGTCAGTTGGAACAGGGTAATGCGCACTCTGTATATGCGTTCCTGTCGCCTCCTCATTCTCTGTGCTGCTGCTTGTATCCGCATCCTCCTTGCTATGACATACAGGGCTGCCATTGTGAAAAATAGTGATGCATTCTGGGGCTGTTTATATGCTGAGCACCTGGTTACCACCTGCTTTGAGTTGGTGGTAATTAGCGACTCGCAAATACCGATTTTCGATGAACTCGCTAATTGCGAATATTCATGCATTTGTTTGCGAATCATTAATTGCGATTTCGCAATTACCGAGTCGCTATTTGGGAGTCGGTAGTTCAATTTCGCAAAATAAGGACTCGCAGATTGGTTGGTCTCGTTTTTTACGAATCATTATTTTGCGATTGGGTTTTTTCTGCTCTACATTGCACAATGCTATTTTGCGATCGCAAACGCTGAAATTCTGCGAATTTCCGCGTTTGCGATCGCAATTTAGCTTGCTACATCTGGCCCAATGACTTTTATTTATCTGTTTTAAAAACAACACATAAATAAAAGGCATTGTCATTTACAATGCTAATAGCTCAAACTCTCATAAATGCGAGACCTATTGCATTGCAAATGCTTGTTTTATAAAGTGTGCAAGGCGGCAATTGTGTCAAAAACCAATGTGAAACCGCACCTATAAAAAGGAAAGCAGCAAAGGATTATAGATATGGTAAAACCTTTGTTGCAAAAGGATATTAGTATGAAAAGGAAATGTTCAAGAAAATGTCTCAAATTTGACACATCTAACATTTAGGAGGGTCATAAAAAAGATGAGATTAATAAAAATTATGAAACAATTAATTATGAAAAAAAGAATTAGGAAACAATCACCAAATGGGAATCTGGGAAAAAAACTGAGAAATTGTGCAAAAACATGAGTATTAAAGAGATTAGTAACATCCATTAATTGAGAACCCTGGCAAAAAAAATCAGTTTTCAAAATTTCAAACAACTGAGACGGTCTGACCATGATTATGGAAGTGATAAAAACATTAATGTTATAAAAACTGAGAAAGAAGAAAATCAGGACTTTAGCAGATTTTTTTCCGAAAGTTAAGACTGAGTAGAGGGTGTATATTAATTTGAAGACAAAGATCAATAAGTCCACAAAATGAATAAAACTTTACCGAAACTCAGAATATATTCACATTGAAATTAAATTGAGGGACATTAGATAAAGGGGATGAACAGGGAGTTTAATCGCTTTCCATAATCAAACAGGGAAAAATCATAACCAAGGTGATAGATCTATGAGATCAGAGTGTTATCAGCGATAAGGCCCTCCCTGAAGGAGAACAAATGCATGAACAAAAAGATAGTAGTATAATACCACAGTCCTTAATGATATCTGACAAAATGGAACTATCACGATTGAAATACAATATTCTGACAACAAAAAAGGTAGTAGCTCAATTTATCGAAATGTAATAACAAGCCCACAAAAAATAAATGGTCTACTCTTTTATCAGACCAATGTGGATAATTTTGATGG
Source organism: Calotriton arnoldi (assembly GCA_963921515.1). Lineage (NCBI taxonomy): Eukaryota > Metazoa > Chordata > Amphibia > Caudata > Salamandridae > Calotriton > Calotriton arnoldi. Next base: position 2,069,764 of record CAWUFW010001729.1, read on the forward strand.
GATGGGATCAATCTTGCGAATAATAACAAAAGAGGTTGGAAAGAATATTCATGAATTGCAGACTCCAGTAATAGATACAGTACTGGGTTCCTCTATGGTAATGTTAATATAAGGTGTGTTGGAGTCAATGCTAAAACATTTGCAAAGGAATCAGACCACAAATTGGAGCTAATTACTCTACTTTTGAGGCTTTAACAATGAGAGATCTAAAGAAAGAAGACAATGAGATACAAAACAGATTTAAAAAATCTAGGGAGAGATAAAGATTATGTTAACAGTGTTAAAGAAAACAGTAACGTCTCTATGAATGAATCTTTCAGTAGATCTAACAATATCAATAACATGTGTCATTGAAAAGGACTGTAAAATTAATAAGAGCTTGCTAAATCAGAAAAAAACGAGTATTAAAACAAGTGGAGGGATAGCACATTGACCAAACTATTTTCATCTTTATGGGAAAAGAGGGAGTAACAATTAATAATATAATGGGCATACGAAATAAACAATACAAGAAAAAAAAAAACAAGCAAAGAAAAATCGCTGAAAAAAAGAATCCACTAAATTACATGTCCAATAGGTCAGCAAAAAGAGGAGGGGGAAAGAGTATATGAAAATCAAATATTAGATCCTTTGGCTAACTCCTTCTGTCTAAGAGGTAAAGCCACTGTTGAGATCAGGACTAGATCCCTCTACAGAAATGGGTAATTCAATGATAATTGTTCTCCAAACTTGTATTTGACAATCATAAGCAACGAAGTACTGAGGCAAAAGAGATTAAATAACGGACGCCCTCTGGGAGGATTAATGATATTGATTCCAATGATAGTACAATTAAATATAACTCAAATCTAGGAGAATCAAGACAGATTTATGATATTAAAGATAGTAGATGCCCTTGATGAGGTGCTAAGAAATGATGGAAGAAGAGCAAAGAGTTTAATCATAATGAATATATATATTGTGCCTGAAAAAACACTGATCAATATCTGAGGGATAGGAGTGCAATTATGGAAGATATTGAGCAAAAATACCTAATGATCCTGCTACTAGTAACAGAAAAGGGGTCGGTTGGGTAATTACCCCCAGTCTGCCCGCCCCGGTGGGGTGGGGGGCCATGACAAAAAGTCCACTAGATGCCAAGGAATTTAACAAATATACACACGCGCTGCTCCTATTAAGCGCCTTTCACTGACGGACGCCAGCCATAACGGGAACCACTTACAGCTCTCCCTTCAACTACAGCTTACAACGCATTTATTGCTGTCATCTTGATTAATTCATCCCCTCCGGCTATGCCCGGCCTAGAATTCAACCTGCTCACATATGCTATGTCCTGAAGATGATCTCTAATAACGGAGATCGAAACGTCGTATACCCCCTACAAAAGAACTCCATACATTCTGTACAATCTATCTTTTAGGAGTTCTCTTATGTGTTGTCAATGCGATGTACATATTTTAAAGTCACCCCCACTTCTTACTTCACGCTTGTTGTCACTTTTTTATGTGAGCACCTGAATGATCCTTTGCACATTATCGAAAATTAAATAACAAATGTTATTTTGAATGTTTTGTGTCCTTGGTCACACTAATTATCGCTCCTTGTGGCATTATATGCCTTTCTAGACCTAGGCTTATCGCTTATAAATTTCTGGCGCAACTCTTGCGTCGCTCTTGGACCAATCTTTTGGCCACATAAGAACCGTTGTTTCCATAAACAACCTAAGTAAATGGGGCAACAGTCTTTCTGCACCCCTGGGGGAAGATAGTGGTATTTACCTCCGATCTGTCCCCCATGGGGGCAGAATGCCCACTGTATGATAGCAATATATATTTTTAAATAAAATAATGGGGTTGAGGTTTTAGGGGTGAGGCTCCACCCTCACCCCTAAAACCTTAACAGTCTTTCTGCTCCCGTGCGGACTAAAGCATCCCCTTGCCAATGGCAAGTGTGAGGACATTTGATTCTTTAGGGTGTTGTTTTTACATATGGGCCAGGAGAGTGTGGCTACCTCCCAATACTGTCCCACTTGCAATGGTGAACAGCTGCACTTTTTGAATTGAGTAGGTTGCCACCTGGTGTAAACCTACCAGACCCAGACATTTCCGAAAACTATACATCTGGGGAAGTCCAGGATGGTGTGATTTGCATGCATCCCACTTCATTTGCTTTCCCACAACGCCCTGCAAACCTCAAACGTTGACATACATTTCCTACCACACAGCGTACCCCCAAGTATCCCGATAAATATGGTACCTTGACTCAAAAGGTCCTAAAGTTTTATGTGGAGAGATCAGCAATAGGGGGTAGCTGTGGGATTTGTTACCATGCTTGGCTCCCACCAATGGAACCTATTAACCACAGACATTTTTTAAAACTAGACAACCAGGGGATTCCGGGGTGGTGTACCTTGTGTGAATTCCACAAGGTTTTCCTACCCACAATGCCCTGCAAACCTCAAACTTTGAGTGAAATCACGCATTTTCCTTAGATTTCTGTGATGGAAACTTCCGGAATCCGCAGGAATACACAAAATTCCGGGAACCCAGCATTGCCCCACTTGTGCTGACAAAAATGCTGCACCACTTGTGTGGTTGGGTTTAGTGCCCGTAACAGGAACGGATCAAACTGAGGTCAATGGGAGTCCCCACAAAAGGTGCCCCCTGAGTTAGGGTCCAAAATTTACAGCTACCCACTTTGCAAAAAACGGGTCAGTTTAGTGTGGAAAAATGTGATGTATCCATGTTGCGTTTTGGGCCGTTTCCTGTTGCAGGCACTAGGCATACCCACACAAGTGAGGTACCATTTTTATCGGGAGACTTGGGGGAAATGTTGGGTGGAATGAATCCACAAAATTCCTACCACTCTGCATTACCCCACTTTTGCCAATAAAAACACTGCCCCACTTGTGTGGCTGGGCCCAGTGACCTCAACAGGAACGGCTCAAACCAAGGTCAATGGGAGCCCACTCTGAATTTGTGGGTACCCGTACAAACCTATGATTACGGGGTGTCTTTGAAAATGTCTTTGTCCTTACACATTCCCGTACATTTAAGGCACAAATGCAGAGAAATCCAATTGGTAATAACAAATATCCTGCTATTCTATACTCCCACATGTCTTCTGATAAAGATAGTTCCTCACTTGTGTGGATAGGCCTAGTGCCTGCGACCGTAAACGGCCGAAAACACAACATAGATGCATCAGATTTTTCCACTCAATACTGACCTGTTTTTTGCAAAGTGTGTAGCTGTGGAATTTGGGTCCTAGCTCAACGGGCACCTAGTGATACCTAGCAAACCGGTTTTATTTTTTAAAACTAGACACCTGGGGGAATCTAGGGTGGGGTGATGTGCATTACTCTCACCAGGTTGTTTTATCCAGAATACCTTGGAAACCTCAAACTTTGACTAAAAAGAGAAATTCCTCACATTTCAGTGATGGAATGTTCTGTAATCTGCGGGGAGCCATAAACTTCCATCCACTCGGTTTTCCCACAAGTCTCCTGATAAAAATGGTACCTCACTTGTGTGAGTAGGCCTAGTGCCCATGAAAGAAACGGATCAAACCAAGGTAAGGGGCCCATTGACCTTGGTTTGAACCGTTGGTATTCTTTGAACACTCTGCCAATTAATTCCTTTATATAGCGATTAAAAAAACATAGAGGTAACTCCAGACTCAGAGTGAAAGAAACAAAAACTTAAGATAAATTTAAGATTACATTTATCAGATATAAAACCAGAAAGGATGGAAGGCAGAAAATCTTGGAAACAATCTTTGAAAACTATAAGTAAGTCAGTGTCTAATGATTTCAACTGAGCAATTAGTAAGAAGGATAATAGATATGCTCATGTGACTTACCAAGAGGTGTACCCCGTAATTATTTAATCAAAGTATAATCAAAGGAAGAACAAGGATGTATGTTAAAAATAAGAATGGGGCAGATAATTACTCAAATACAATGGAATATTAAGGGTAAAGAAGAACAAGTTACCTTTGGAAACTCCTTATCTGGTATAGACTCTATCTAGCCGCAGATTCCTTAACTTAGAATTATCCCCAGGAGTAAGTCTGTATCCTCAAATTTTTCAGGAACAGTGCCCCTGCACGCCGGTAGGTGGCATTTTTTGGCTTGGCATGACGTCAACATGCCAGAAATGATGTGTGGTGCCTAAATAGGTGCCACCCAGCGTGCTGACGTCAGTTTCTTTACGTAACTTTCCACACCAGAAGCGCAAAGCCACGGAGAACACTGGCCACAAGGGCCCTGAAAAGGGGAACAGCCCTTAACTTCTAAATCTGTTTGCAGAGCGGGGCGGATGGGTGGATTGGTAAGGAATCTGTGGATAGATGGAGTCTCTACCAAATAAGGCGTTACTGAAGGTAAGTAACTTATTCATCTGATAGAGATTTCTAGCTGCAGATTCCTTACCTTAGAATAGATACCCAAGCACTCATTTCCTGGAGGCGGGTCTGCGAACGCAATTTAAATCAGAAAGCCCTGCAGAACTGAACGGGCAAAGGGCCAATCACAACGGACTGGACTGTCCAGGCAATAGTGTTTGGTAAACATGTGCAGCGAGGCCTATGTTGCTTCCTAGCAGATGTCCAGGACTGGTCTTCTTCTGCCCGGAATTCCCTTTATTGGCCCCGACATATCCCACGAAGAGCTGATCGTCCACCCAGAATGGTTTTGTGCAGTCAAGGTAGGACGACAACGCTCTTTTTGGGTTCAGTCGGTGGAGTCTCTCCTCTTGCCAACATGGAACGGGGTTACCACCTTCAGCAAGAAAGATGCTCGGGTCTGAAGGACCAGTTTGTCTGGGAAGGAGGAGATGTACAGAGGCTGAGATGACAACGTCTGTAGTTCACGGATCCTCTGGACTGATGAAATTGCCACCAGAAAGGCTGACTTGATGGTGAGAAGCCTAAAAGGGCAGGTATGAAGGAACTCAAAAGGAGCACACATTAGGAAGGTAAGAACCAAGTTAAGGTTACATTGAGGCATGACAAAAGGAGCTGGAGTAAATAAGTGTTGCAAATCTTTAAGGAACCTATTTACAATAGGGAACTTGAAGAGGGAAGGCTCATCTGGCAATCCGCAGGAAGGTGGAAATGGCAGATAAATAACCCTTCAACGTGCCCAATGCAGAGCCCTCCTTGGCCAGGATAAGGATAAACAGAACCTGGGAAAGGTGTGCAGATAAGGGGTCAACCTGTTTGTCTATACACCATGCCACAAACTTGTTCCAACATCTGGCGTATACCGTCTTGGTGAAGGGACTCCAGGCTGCCAAGATAACATTGCAGACTATGGAAGGAAGGTCGAAAGCGGTCAACTGTCGCCGCTCAATCTCCATGCATGAAGGCTGAGCGTTGACAGGTTTGGGTGAAGAACCCTTCCCTGCTGCTGTGATAGAAGATCTTCCAGGAGGGGCAGCCTGATCGGAGGACCGATGGCCATCTACAACATCTCGGATACCAAACTATCTGAGCCCAGTCCAGAGCCACAAAGATGACTTGGACCAGGTTGTTCCTGATCTTCTTGAGATCTAGGCAGGAATAGTATGGGCGGAAAGGCGTACAGGAAGCCGAAGTTCCACTCGAGATGAAAGGAGTCTCCGGGCGAGAGCTGCCTTGGAAACTCCAGCGTGCGGTAATGCTGACATTGCGCGTTCTTGGCGGTGGCAAACAGATGTAACCAAGGCTCTTCTCAATGCTGAAAATGACCTTGCACCACCGCCGGATGGAGACGCCATTCGTGATCCACTAGGCATCTTCGGCTGAGTTTGTCCGCCCTGGAGTTTAGAGAGCCCGCAAGGTGTTGAACTATCAAGGAAATGGTCTGATGTTCCAGCCATGTCCAGAAACGTACTGCCTCTTCACAAAGGGTCCACGACCCCACCCTGCCCTGTTTGTTGCTGTACCACATGGTGGTGGTGTTGTCTGTGAACACCTGCACTAGCTACCCTTGATGGAGGGTAGAAGGGCTTTCAATGCCAGCCGGATCACCTGGAGCTCCAACAGGTTAATGTAGATTCCGGATTCCACCAGAGACCAGAGGCCTCTGATCTCCCCCTCTCCCAGATAGCCATCACATACAAGGAGTGACACATCTGTCACTACTGTCAGATCTGGTTGGAGGAGGGAGAGGGGTATGCCGCTGACCCAATCACGGTTCGTTAACCACCACTGCAGATCTTTTGATGTGCCCTCCGAGATCCGTACCATGTCGTAGAGATTGTCCTGGTGCTGTGCCCACTGAATCTTGAAGTCCCACTGCAGAGCGGGCATGTATCACAAGCAGGATGCAGAAGACCATGAGGCCCAGCAGCCTCAGAGTCCGTCTCACTGAAATCCAGGATAGAGGCTGAAACATCAGTATCATAGCCTGAACATCCTGGACTGGCCATTCGGGAGTTAAGCCTGAAACCACACTGTGTCCAGAACATTGAAAGGGAGTGTCTGAGAAGGCACGTTGATAGTAAACACTAGCGAGTGCAAGAGGTCCGCTGTTGTCTGGAGGTTTGAGGTGACTGCCTGGGGCAAGCCTGCCTTCAACAGCCAGTTGTTGAGATATCGGAAGGCTGACATCAACCTTCTCCACAGATGTGCTGCAATCACTGCCATCATCCTGGTGAACACCCGAGGGGTGCTGGTGGGGCCAAAAGGGAGCACAGCAAACTGAAAATGCTTGTGGCCCATTGTGAACCGCAGGTAGCATCTGTGGGCAGGTAAGACGGGGATGTGGAAGTAGGCGTCCTGCAAGTTCAACACTACCATCCAGTCTCTCGGGTTCAGGGCAGACAGGACTTGAGCGAGCATGAGCATTTTGAATTTCTCCTTCAGGAAAAAACTGAGAAGGCGCAGGTCTATGATAGGACAAAGGCCACCATCCTTCTTGGCAACCAGAACATAGCAGGAATAGCAACCACGACCTACTTCTGATGCCAGCACCCTCTCTATAGCTCCCTTGGCCAAGAGAGCGCCACTTCCTGGAGGAGTTAGGAGATGTGGTCCTCCGTCAGCCTGTCACTAGTAGGTGGCATGGGTGGTGGAGGGGTAGACATGAAGGGGAGGATGTACCCCCTTCAGACAATCTTGAGAACCCAGCGGTCAAATGTCATCAGCCTACAGTGGTTGAGTTGATGGCATATCCTGCCTTCCACTCGATGCCCATGATGTTAGGAGGGCAAACTAAAGAGGCTTGAAAGCTGTGATTGCGAGGGGAGTAGTGGACTGGTCCGACCTCCGGCTACTTTACCCACAAGGCCTGTGGGTGCCGTGTCCTTGGCCACGCTGTGGCTGGGAAGCTTATATACCGTGGTTGCTCGGCGGGTAGAGAGGCGGCTGGAAGCCCCTTCCATGGCCACGAAAGGAGAACTGGGGTTGGCAAGGGGCTGTGAAAAGGCCCAGAGAAACTCGCCGTAGCTCTGCTGTCCTTGAAGCACGCTGCACGCTAGCGCTCCTGCCTTATCTCTGAAGAGATGGGAGCCATCAAAGGGCATGCCCAGGAGCGAAGCCTGGACATCCCCTGAAAAGCCAGTGGTTATCAACCAGGTGTGGCTCCTAAGGGGCACCGACAATAAAACTGCTCTGCCCAGTGAGTCAGTCGTATCCAGTCAATAGCGAATGGCGCACTTGGAATAGCTTGGGAGAGTATGGCTTGGGCCTCCTTCGAGACCGTAGGCAGCACCGACCCAACTGAGTTCCTGAGTGATTTGGAGTATAGGCCCAAAAGGCACGCTGTGTTCAACAACCACAGTACCAGTCTGGCAGAAAAAAACATTTTCTTGCCTAAGGTATCTATCCTCTTGGATTCCATGCCTGGTGGAGTGGTAGGGAATGTGCCAGGATTTAGTTTGGATGTGAAGGCTTGGTCAACCAAGCTCTCTGGGCGAGTTGGGTGAAGAAGTTGGGGTCCCCTGGGGTGGGGCGATGTCAGCGGGCTACTGTCATATTCACAGGAGCCCCTATCCAGGGCTAGGACCATGCTCCAAGTAGGAGGTCCGTGAGGGCTTAGTTAAATGGGCGAAGCGGTTTAGATGGGGTGACTCCAGGTTGAAGCATCTTTGTCAAGACGTTCGTCTTGAAAGTCACAGAGGGTAGCTTAAGGTCCAGGACCTTGGCCGCCCTTCTCACCACCATTGTAAATGAGGCTCCCTCCCCGCCCTTAGCGACGGTAAGAGGATAGACCAAGCCAGTGTCTGGGGAGGTGTCCTGTCCGCAGGCATCCGGAAAACCCTCACATTAGTTGTCCTCCGTGGGTTCTAGGGGCTGATATCCATAAGGGTCCAGTGGCCCCTCCCAATCTTCCCCAAGTCCTAGCCCATAAGAATAGGGCTCCGGACTGGAGGGAATGGCTCCAGTGAACACTGGAGTGGGATTCGGACGTCACCCATCCAGCTCAGTGTTGGAGTCCGGGATAACAATGGGGCGGCACCGGGAATGTTGGCCCAGGGCCTGGTGCCGGGAAGGTCAAGATGGCTCGACCGGCATCAGTCCAGATCCATCTATGGATTCAAGGGGGCCTGACCAGGCACCGAGGGCGAGTCCACCAGCCAAAAAACAATAGAGGCCCCTACTGACCTCACGGGGCCCAGTGGGGACGGGCGACCCAAATATGAGGTGCATGACCTAATAAAATTCACGGAGCTGTGTGGGGGTTGCTCCGGCTCCAGTAAACACGGGGAGGCGCGGAGGTGGCCAGGCACTGGCTCAACCACGGAGCCAGGCCTTGAATGCAGACATTCCCTTGTCTCACCAGATGACTTTGAAAGACCGGTTGAAGACCTCTTAGACTTTGTGCTTTTCTTTTTCTGGTGGGACTTACCCGAATGTCTGGATGACTTGGACTGCAAGAAGATCGATGGCTCCGAGGCCTATCCCAATACCTTCCTCTAAACCTGGATCGAGATCGTCACAGCATTTCATGCCGAGCGGCAAGGAGCTTGAGGGACCGCTCCCTCAAGGCCTTGGGGTCCATGGCGCAACAATCAACACAGGTCTTGGCATTGTGGTTGCGCTCGAGACTCCAGAGGCGGATGAGGTGTATCAGTCACCGACATCCACCAGTGACAGGCTCCACAGGGCATAAAACCAGCCTTCCTCATGGATATGGTGCCAAACCAGTAGACAATGTCTCAAAGAGCCTTCGACTGAAGGTCGAAAAAAGGTCAGTCAAAAAGTGACTGGAGGTAGCTCTTGTCCAGATCTGTGCTGACTGGTGCAGAAAGAAAATAACTCACAGCGCACTGGGGTGGTGCCTATAAAAGCACTGTGTACGTCATTTTCGGCGTGGAAGATGCAGACGACGCCACACAGAGCCGAATTACCCTACCCACTGGCGCACAGCGGTACTGCTCCCGAAAAATTTCTAGATCCAGTCTGACGCCTGGGGATAATCTATTTTTTGGAGAGAATTTGTTTATTCAATTTTCGAAACAATACAAAACAAAATAGTGCAGCCTAGCATTATCAAGCACGTTCACATTATTGATGTGGAAGGCGCAGAATCAGGACCTTCCCAAGTGCAAGCAAGGCAACAAGAGGGACAAATCAATACCAGGCATCCACATACTGACAGGCGCTTTATGAGGGAGTCATGCGCAAGTCTAGTCTATCCGTGATTCTGCAGTGGACCCACCAGTGTTCGAGGGAGCAGGTGAGTGTGGATGCGGAAGAGGCAGGTGCTCAGCCAGTTCAGTCCCAGAGTTGGTTATCGCAGCAGAGTCTGTGTTGCCCCCCTCCGGCATGGCTGAATCAGATTAGTCTCCCAGGGCTGGATCTTGTTCACACAGCGTATCCAGCATGCTGTCCTATTCTTGAAGGTCTCTTTCTGCGTTATTATCAGTGCAAACTCTAAATAGATGGCACTCCTACGCAGCTGCCCATTCCAGAAAGTCAGCCCTCCACTGTGAGATGGGACTGGCCCGATGTACGGCTATGCATCGTCGTGCTAGCATTATGCCCAATTGAGAAAATCTGTACCGCATTTTTCTCCCCTTCTTGGGAAGAGGCAACAGACCCAGTAGGCAGTGTCGGATTGTAAGTTATACGGTCACCTTTGTCACCCTGTCCACCTCCTGCTGTACCTCACTCCAAAACATCTGTAACTGTGCACAGTCCCACACATCATGCCTGAAATCTGCTAGGATCGCACCACACCTAGAGCAACCCGCTGGGCGTGCCGGATAAGCCCTGTGCAAGTGATGTGGCAACAAATATACTCTATAGAGGAAGTAAAATTGTATCAAATCGGGCATTGCTGGCAACTTCTCTCATCTGTGTGAGAGCTCTGTTCTTTGCTCTGTCCGTAAGCTGGTTTTCCGACTCTCTGTCCCAGGTGGCACGCTTCAGCTCAATGTTCGTCTGCCTGTCGGTTTTTAGGCCTGCATTTAGCTGGGAGATAATACCCTTAAAGGAGCCAGGATCTAGAATTACCTGTAAGACTTGGGACTGCTCTGGTTCAGGGAAGGAAGTCCAGATCTCACAGGCCGTGCGTGATATGCTTGCATATTTCAAAAACTGTCCCTGAACTATGCTGTAGTTAGTTTCAACCTCCTTGATGGACATAAAGGTGCCATTTAGAAATATATCTCCGGCATTCTGGCAGCCCCCCTCCAAACATTTAGTAACATCCATAGAGTCCCAGGAATGTAAGAAGGTGCGCAGTCACCGGATCGGGAGGAGCCTAGCGTAGGGGGCCCGCTTTAGGACCTTTGTGACAGCCTTTTCCCCACACCTGGGCCACCTGAGTAACAATAAACGGAGTCCCCACTGGGAGTCTACTGCCACTCATCAGCAGCTTGGGAAGCTCGGGAATCTCACTGGATCCAGAAAGCAATTCCTTCTCCCAATTAGGCCCGTCGTCACACCATATTGCAGCGTATTGTAATAAACATGCTAAATAATACAGTTGGAGGTCTGGAAGCCTAAGGCCATCGAAACTGAGATCCACTTTCAGGATCTCCAGGCGGACCCTACTCCTCTTACCCACCCAGACTAGGTTCACCAACAGTGTATCGATCTGCCGAAACGACGTGGATGGTAGCACACAACAAATTTTGCATCGCGTAGAGGCAGCGAGGTAATAATACCATTTTGCTTAAAGCTAGCCTGCCTATCGCTGAAAGAGGGTGTGTAATCAAGAACTGCAGAGAGGCTGTAAGGCTTCCCACTACTCTACCCATGTTCAACTCATATTGGAGGTGACAGTCATGGGTTATCTGCAAGCCCAAATAGCGGAAACTCTGGGTTTCCCACAGTAAGCCCACCGCTGGGAGAGCAGGTTCATCCTGGGCAACTGGGGATAATTCTAAGGTAGAAGTCTCTATCAGGTAACATATCTGGGACCTGGCCACTATGCAGTGAGGCACTTTTATCCCTACAGCTCTGTCTCTTTTTCTGCTAGATTATATAATGAAATGCGAAAATACAATGCTATGTAACAAACTGGGAACATTTTTTATTGAAATATTCAAGAAGTTAAAACATACACGAGGGAATGTTGAATTAATGGAATTTAAAAAGATACGGAAAATAATTACTTCAATCATTTTACTTTTGAAAAAAATTTAAGAGGATGAAATATGATATACATAGATTGTTTGTTAGAAACGGGGTAGCGTGGTGCGGAGCGGGAAGGCTAAACCAGGAGCATTGTGTAAAGCATCCGCGCAGCACACACATGCGACCCACCAGGCACACTACAAAAAGGGGACCACACCAGCTGGAGTAAGAAAAACAGCATATGTATTATGCAATCAGCATAGCAGAATGTAACCACAGTGGTAACACGCCGCCAACCGGCACCCGGTAGACATAAACCGTGGGGACTATTTACAGGGCAGCGCCAATTGGGCCGCTGCCAGAATCATTATAAGCACATCTGCATTAGGCATCATTAGCAAAGAAAAACACAGGGCGTAGAATGCATGTAACATTATAGGGCATTAGAAACATTATGCAGGACATTAACACCCTTCTGGCATGAACCATTGGCATAGAAACCTCATCATGAAACACAGGCCTGTTGGCATAAAAGCAGGTTAGGCACATCAACAGGCATAAACCTCATCGGCATGAAACATTACTGCAGGCATAAGGTGCCTCCATACGAGTCAGGGTAGGCATGTAAACTCATTATGCAGGGGCATAAGCAACACCTTGGCATAACCTGAGGCAAATAGCAACATAAAAGCGTTAGGTCAGGCATAGGACATAATATGCATAATCCTAGTAGCATTGCGCAAACCCATTAGCGGTGTAGGCAGTATGGGGAAGGCCGCAGGCATACAGTACATCAATAGGGCATCACGCCTGACATCAGCAGGGCACACATGGTAATACCTAGACTCAATGCCCAAAGTTGTTGCAGATTAGTCTTTGGCTTCTCTGCTCCTAGGGGGCCCCTCTCCTGGGACCCTCTAATGACCAGTGCCCCCAACCGTTGCAACTGCCCACTGTCCAGCGGGGCAGTTGTGGAAAAGGCAGTCACCAAGTTACTGGGCAGTCCAGGGGCGTGGGAGTCCCTCTTCTGGGACTCTGAATTACAAGAAACTGCCCCAGACGCTGCAGCTGCCCGCTGTCAGACGGGGCAGCTATAGACCCAACCCGGGCACCACGGTGCCCTCAGAACAACCCAGGGGGGAGGCGGGCACCGACAAAGTGCCCCAACACCACCCCCACCAAGGCAAGGCTGAGCCCCACTGGGACTCGACAAACAGAATGCCCCTCAACGTTGCAGCTGCCCACTGTTATGCGGGGCAGCTGTAAAGTCAGCGCGGGCACACCGGTGCCCTCAGAGCAACACGGGGGGAGGTGGGCACCGACAATGTGCCCCGACGTCACCCCCCAACCACCAGCAGACTGGGCCCCGGGGGCCTCAGGCACCGACAATGTGCCTCGGCCGGCCCCCCCGGGGGTCGGAACACACAGCCCCACTCACCGGCAGTCCTGCAGGCGTCGCGCTGCTTCAGGCAGCACTCCACTCTTCACCCGGGGCCCCTCCTGGGACCCGGGACTTTGTCCTGGAGCCGGCGAGGCTCCAAACGACTCCGGCGGCGCCCGGGGCTCTCCTCCGGTCACGGGGAGCCCCCACCACTTCCTTCTCTTCCGGACCGCAGTCTCCGGCGGCGTTGGGGCCAGCGCGGGGTAGGCTCCCGCCTGGCTCCGGGGCAGACACGAGGCTCCCTCTTCACCCGGGGCCCCTCCTGGGACCCGGGACTTTAAGGCAGATCCCGCTTCCTCTCGGGGCTCTCCTCTGGTCACAGGGAGCCCCGCCAATGCCAGCACCTTGCCGGACTTCACCCGGGCCCCCTCCTGGGACCCGGGACTTCGGTGGGGAGCCCGCCGGCTCCGGACCTACTGCTTCCTCCGTCGCGGGGCGGGCCTTCCGCCAGGCGCTCCTGCCGGCGCCAATCCCAGCGCGGCTCCCCTGACGTCACGGGGAAGCCCGCGCGGCGCTCCTGGGCCGGCGGCGGTGATTCCCCGCAGTTCCTCTTTTCCTCACGGAGGGGTGGGCTCCCTCCTGGTATACGCACACACGCGGGGTGGGCTCCCGCGAAGGTCACAGATATGCGGGGTGGGCACCCGCTCTTCTCCTGCACACATGGGGGATCTCCACTCCGGGATTTCCTCCGGCCCTTAAGGCAACGCAGCGCTGCAGGGATACACACGCCCCTCCACTCCTTGGCACAATTATAGCGCTTGAGCCGCAAAACGCTGCAGGTGACAGCCCCTCTGTTGGCACATTAGATATAGCGCTCCCCAGGCGCTAGGGTGCAGGCAGGCACAGACAAGTACAGTAAAGTGCTCCCAAGGCGCTAGGGACCTCACAGGTCCAGGGCCCACAGAGGGGGGGGGGGGTTTTGTCTACGCTCCTCACCTCCTTGAGTACAGGCAGTCCCAATATGGCGCTCACGAGGCGCTAGAGGCCAGGAGACAAGTAGTGCAGGGCGAGATCAGTGGCTAGCAGGGCGGCTCACCAGCCCTGAAGCAGCAGCTCCTCGGAACGGTCATCCTCCAGTAAGGTGGCAATCCTGCCAGCACAGCAGCCTCCACTCCGGCGATGTCTCTTTATTGGCCCTGGGGACAACAGGGGGGGGGGGGGGGGCAGATGGGCACAGGGGCCAGCACACAGGCCCAATGTGGCGGTATCTCCTGGCAGAGTTCCCCCTCAGTCACTTCCCCTTCACTGTCTGGACTGCTCTTGACTGACCGAGCACATGGCAGCACAGCCCCCCTTTATATATGCCCCTCACCCCACCTACCAGAAAGGCTGGCAACTTCTGGAAGGTTCCCTGGGGAACCGGTCTTAACTGGTTTAGGGGGAGGTGTAGAGCACCCTGGCTGCCAGGTTTCCCTCCAAAAGCTGGGAGTGCTGGGAAACAACAACTAGACCGCCACTCAATTCAGTCAAGCGGCACAAGGGCAGGCAGGAATGGCGTCCATTTTAAAAGTGACAGTGACACCATTACATAGTAGTACTCTTTTACATTTTAAACCCATGGTACAATACATAGGCTAGGGGGGAAAAAGCGAAAAATGTCTGGGAAAAAGGGCCAAGTCCAACATTGTTTATACGTTTTTAAGAGGTATGAAATTAGATAAATAATGTAAAGAGTGGATGAATGCAGTTATTTTAGTATGTTTTATTCTTTGTTGCCAATTTTGGCATTAAACAAACTATGAAAAGGCCAGGACAAGGGCTGCCCTGGGATCTCCTCTGGGTGCTGCAGAGGCAAGTAGTCTGCTGGCTGAAGTGCACAATGGGGTAACCAGCTATCAGGTCCGAGAGGGCCACAAAACAAAAGAAATCCCTCCTGAGACGGGACCAGTGTTCTCATACTAACTAACTACCTACTACCTAGAGGAACCACAGTCAAGGGAACCAACTTGGCAGAATTAGGGGGGAAAAGAGGACCCTGTTGAGCTTGTCACAGGTTTCCGAAGGCGAGCTCAGGCTAGTCAGAAAGCTTGCGCAGAGCAGACGATCAAGACCTCACTTGGTCTCAAATTTCAGCATGATATACAGACCGTGAAAGCAGGGACTCACAATCGTTCTGACTTTTTGAGTTTTGAGCAGGAGGTGTCAGAAAAGTTACCACAGGGCATCATTTACCAAGCATTGATCTATTCACCCACTAATAGGGAACATGGGTTGTGTTTAGACCACTGTTTGACAGGTTAGATTTACCCTACCGATGTGTCGTTGCAATAGTAATTCTCCTCAGTACAAGAGGAACCATAGGTTCAAACATCTGGTGTATGTACTTGGCTTAGGAGCAAACGAGGCAAAGCTACCACCTGTGGGCTTGTGAATGAACGTCTCCAAGTCAAAATCCCCACTGATACCACAGTGCTGGGAAGCCTCAACTGGCCTGTGATAGCCTGCATTTTGGCCAGTGCATAGAGCTTCTTGATTAGGAACCATAGTGCGTATGGAAGGTGGCTGCCTCCATCACCATCATTGTACTGTATGTTCGCCGCACACTCTGTGACAAGTCATTTATAGACTACCTGATTCTGCGTCAGGGTTTTTAGGCAGTAGAGCTGCTACCTCGTTGCCATCTATTAAAAGTCAGCCCCCAAGACAAGCTTTTGTCCCTATGGGCTCCGGCATCTCTTCAGCCACCAACAGTAGGAGGGACAGGACGTTGGCCTGAAGAGGTGCTCCGTGGGCCTCATTCTGCACCCCAGGGTGCAGGATTAGGGGCATACTCTCTTGCAGGACAGCATGATGACCAGATGGCCTGACCAGTCACTAGTGGAGAGACACACCAGCTGGTGGCTATAGTTAGCGCCTTGGGCGCTTTTGACTGGCCGCTGCCTGCAGTGTACCTCCACCCTTTTGCTAGGACCCCTACGTATGTTTTTACTTTATTTGTATGATGTATTTTCTTTGTATGTTTGAGCAATTTACAAAACAATAAGAATAATTTAACCAAAAAAAGTCAGAGAAAATTACAAATGTGTAATAGGAATAGAAAGTTTTCATCGTATGACTGTTAAGTGATCAAATTGGGTGAATTCTGGTCATAGATGAATGAGCATATTGTTTAAAGAGATCTAGAATTGAATTTGTGGGCAACTTAGTGAGCCAAACTCATATCTTTCTATTCATAGCTGCATGCCAGAAAAAGTCAGAAGTAAACATCAACCCAATTTTGAACGAAAAGGTAACTTAATGATTGCAATTAACAAAACATGAAGGTAAGCAACATAATATCACGTTTCTAGGAGGCACTAACTATGGAAATTAGTGATTTCTTAAATTAGAATCGGATAAAATAAATGAGCTAAATAAAACATGAATTATTATTCAAGATTAATCCGAAGAATTGAGTATTCGATGATTAAAGCTATCCAAATACTTAAACAGGCATTGTGCAGTGTAACAAATTGATTGTGGTCTTATAAACATTTATGAGCTGAAAACAACATCTAAAATGTGAAATAACCAAATAACTTATTTTCTGGCAGAAAGGCATCAAATTACAAGCACATCCTACGCCAGACCAGTTAGTCAAAGAAGGTGCTGTTAATTGTGGATCTATTGATCTGGAAATATTGTTGAAAAATATGCTGTCAATGCAGTTACTTAATAGCAGTCTAAAGCTGCAAACACATTGATTGTCTCGGTGTTGAGACCTAATGACATCAACATGGTAAACACTCACGAGGAAGTGGGTCGGTTATACAGGCTATTATAGTACCTGAGAAGAACGCCATTGTCAGAATACGATTGGAATCAGAATGATGATTTGGGGATTCCAGTCCGTTGATCAAACTAGTTTAAAATCAATGAACATATAATGTCCAAAGTTGCTATAGTTCAGAGACTTAATAAATGGGACTGATGTTGAAACATACTTAAGATTCAAAAACTTGAGTGCAGCTGTCTGATAGGGTAATATTTGTTCGGCATTTTAAAATAAATAGCTTAATAGCTACATTTGTTGAACTGATATAGTTACAGACTCATATAGAGACTTATTGTACAAAGTAATTTTATTTTAATTTCACTACTGAGCCTTCAGGATTAATTATTCAGTTCCGTCCTCAGAAATTTGTCTTACTTATTATTTGCAGAGGCCTACCATTTTCACTCGTATTATGTCTTGTAGATTTTGTGTTTTGAGACAGTTCAGCGTTTACGTCTTGATTCTGTTCATCAAGGAGTCCGGGTTAGGTAGATGCTCTTATGAAAGTTTTAGACTTGACTTCTGCTCCTTTTCCACCATGCGGTTCTGGTCAGTTATACTGTTGCTTATGAGAATAAATCAGAATTCAGTTTGGTTTTGAGCGAATCCTTAAATTTTTAAATCTGGTCAATATGGCTGCTCTGAAATTCAATTCCAAGTACGAGTGTGCTTTTTAGGTCGAGCCTGGGAAGCGCATGTTGTATTCAAGTATGGACTTGAAGCTCCGCCCACTCTGCCCATATTTTTCATTGGCTTGTCTCATTGTCCTTTGTAAACTGCAGCTTTGCATTGGTCAATAGGCTTGTTTCATCTTGTAACCTCCCATAAGGACTGGCCCTCTTACTGTGTTGGTACTCGGTAGGCTTTAATTACATCCTCCAAGCACTATTCCGTTAAATTGTTTTCACCTGCCTGCTATTGCAGGCACAACACACTCTCTCCCAACGCTTTTCTTTTTTTTTTTAAATGGCCGGCACGCCACAGTGGCAGCCGCGCCTTTGGTTTATTTGTGGGCCAAACGCGGGCACGTTTTTTCCCCCCCTATTTATTCACTTTTTTGTTGTTGTTTACAAGAGCCCAATGCCGCACTTTCACGTTAATGGAGGCCGCACCCCTTTCTTTAGATGAGCTGCATCTAAAGAAAGGTCTGCGGCCGCTATTAAAGTGAAACCGTGACATGGGGCGCTTTTACAAAAAAAAGCATTTGTTTCTCAACTTGACAAACAAATGCTTTTTTTTTGTAAAGGCGCCCAATACTGTGCTTTCACTTTAATGGCGACTGTGCCCCTTTCTTTAGTCGCGGCTCGTCAAAAGAAGGAGACGTGGCCTCTATTAATGTGAAAGGGCGGCATGGGGTGCTTGTAAACAAAAAATATTTGCAATGCAATTTACAATGCCAATAGCTCAAACTCTTGTAAATGCGAGACCTATTGCATTGCAAATGCTTGTTATGACCCCTATCAAGCATGCATTGGGATCAGTGCAACAGAGTGCAGTAAGGGCAGTGCTATAGGCATCAGTACAGTAATGGCAACAAGTTGCGGGATCCTAGATTTATAGTTTCAGATTTACAGCTATACAGTCCCAGCTCGATTTACAGATTTCAAAAAGTATTAGTTAGGCTTCTCACTTTTTTCATTGGTCCAGCTTTGTATGCAGAGAGACGGCAGAAACATTAAATCAGAACACAGAGTGATGTCCGTTGAATGTGCACCCTGTTTCTATCCCTTCTCTACATTGACAGGAGTCCCTATGTGGTTGGGCAGCTGGCAAGTAGAGCTTGAGTGAGGGGGTCTTCTCAAAGCCCTCGAAGATAAGAGATGCTGTAGATGTGAAGAGGAGTACTGCACAAAGTAGATTAATCCTTCTAGATGGAGTGCTTTATATCTGCTACCAGGGACGTCTCCATTTTAGAGCCAGGCACCCCGTGCATAGACGTTTTGAAAGCAGGAACAGAGGGCAAGATATTCTGCAAAAGACTTTTGCCTGAGGCTTTCACGTTACTGGTGAAATCACGTGTTTGGCCTAGTTTGCTTGTAGTGGTGATGCGGTTATGGCAGCTTTCAAGATTTCATATTCTGCAATGGCACCATTTTGGAAAGGTGACTTCAATCACCTAAGGCTGCGTGGAGAGCAAAACATTAGGATCTGCTCAGCTGGTGATGCTAACATCTTGACAACAATGTTTCCTAAACCAGGTGGAACTGTTTTGGAACGAGCAGATAGCCAACAAGCGAGGAGATTATATCAGATGTCTCGGTCTGCTTCCAGAGGGTGCTGAGAAGATCTCTAGGTCTTGCGCAAAATTCTTGGACACGTTGATTGCACAGTTCTTCGGTAGAAACTTTTTTTTAAAAACACAGGGTGTCCACTTACACTTTGCAAAATGCCAAATACCCCAGAACTATTAAATGCAAAAACCTTTGCTACCAAAATCTATCTAGACCATATGCAATATAAAAATCAATCTATGAAGGGGGCAAAAAAATCAACTTCACCCATGACTATTCAGACGAAACAGTCCTCACCAGAAACAGCTTTCTAGCTCTCAGACAGGACTCCAGAAGGTGACTCTTCAATTTTTTATTTGTAGATCCAGCAAAATTCAAGATTACATACAAAGGAAAACTGCACAATTACCCATCTTCCTTCTTGGACAACACATCAGAGGCGGCAATGTACATGGAACCACACACGTCAAGGTAAGGTACTTCCCCTGCCACCCATTTGCAAAGGGCCCAGGTAAATCTTCACTTGTGTAGGAAGCATTAATGGTAGAGATTTCAATAAGTAACAAATTCCTATAAATTCTATTTGTATTACCTTCAGTTTGTACTACAACCTCGATTTTAATTTTAAAGCATTTTCAAGAGTTTCTTTACTACTAATTCCATTTTCATTGCCTTCATTTTGTACTATAACCTCAAATTAAATGTTAAAACATTTTCAATAGCTGGATCATGCTCCGATCAGAAGGTTTTTAGCCACCCAACTGTAATGGTTTATAGCAATATATCACATGCACAAACCCTAGTTTGTTTTGCATGCAAAGTTCTAACGAACCCAGTCTCTTCACTAGGGATGTTCATTAGAGAGTGGTTTCTCTTCTCTTGTGAACCACATAACTGATCCTGATTGATGTTGGGGCACGGAAGTGGTTCGGGTTAAGGTGAATTTGGGGGATTTGTCCTGCTCTTTTGTTCCCAACTTATTTTCCTTTGACATAATGCGAGGGGGAGTGATCCAACTGCATGTCTGACTGCTATTCTGACTTTTTACTGGCCCAGTTAACACGCTAATCCAGAACACTCACTGCATTCTAAATAGGACTATGGGAATGCCAAGGACTAGACCTGCACTGTGACCTGGAGGTGCACACCAAGCATGCCCTCTTACCAGCATGGGACTCGTGCCCAGTCCTGGGTTGTTGACATGAAGCATTGGTGGCAGCATACAGAGTTTTTTTTTTTAATTAAGAGTCCTGAACAGACCTTTTCTCTCTGTCACAGATGAGTGCGACCAACGTGGCCCCACTTAGGTAAAAGTTCTGGTTCAACCCTCGGGCAGATAATGTGTGTGTTGGGTGTGCCTGATGGATAAGAGGCATTCACAATAGGGGGCGTGGCCGGACGCCGATGGAGCAGGGCGCCTGAACCGGAGCTCCCGCGGGTGATCCCCCAACTCAGCCCATCCTGCCCGCTCACGGGGTGCACGATCATTTCATTGCCCACCCTCTGACCCCTACAGGGCAAGAGAACTAGTGGAGACGGACGGCGGGGCAGATCAGGCGAGTCTCCGCCGGCAAATCGCCCCAGACGGGGGAGGCTGCGTGGCTCGACAAGATGGCGCCCGCGGCCTGAGACAACCCTCCGAGGACTGCCCAGAAGCTTCCGGACCTGTGTGGCGGAGACAGGCGAGGGCCCGGGACGGCGGAGCGCAGGGATGGCGTATACCAGCGAATCCCAGAGCTGCAGGGCACACCGGGTTGAAGAGATCGGCAGCGTGAAGGGAGTGGAGCGGCTAGGCAAGATGGCGCCCGCAGCCCGGGACTAACAACACAAGCGGAGGTCAAGGGCGAGCGCAGGACGACGAGGAGCCGGGCCGTCGCCTGAAAGGAGCACCGAGTGGAGCAGAAGGGTACCGCGGTGTGAAGCTCCCACGGCGGAGGGACGGGAGAACTTACCCACACTCACGGAGAAAGCTGCGGACCGCGTATCCCTGCAACCGCGGACTGTAACAGCGCCGGAGAGTGCCCGCATCTTGCCGCAGAAACGCAGAACTACATACCGGTGAGTGGGGTCTGCCCGGGGCGGTGAGAGGCGCCCCTAGAGACCGAGGGCGGCTACCTGCATCCTGCCTTGCTTTTCCTCAGAGGGAGCACCCTGCCGGGGACCAATACTGCGGGACCCCGGGCTATATCTACGGGAGGTGGACTGCGGACCTGTGGCCCCCAGAGCTGCTGCCCCGACCGCATACCTGAGGCCTGGCCCAGCCACCGGCAGCACCGGCTTCGGCGAGATCACCGCTACTGGTACTGGAGGGTGATACCGGAGCAGGGCAATCCTCCCTTGCGGAGACTACTGGAGCGCCCCCCGCCTGTGAGGGTTTATCCCGGCTGCTGCAGACACACGCAAGGGTGACTCGGAACATCTCTACCCACTGAGCTGTCACCAGTGCCCGGCTGGGTCCAACAGGGACGGCCTGGGATGCTCCCGGCGGTGAGGGGGGACGCCCCAGCCAGTACTGCCACTAGGACGACCAACCCTGTGGCCTATGTCCCCGACGGCTCGTCTCTTCGGGGCACAGGGGATATCTGAGCACAGCTGGCGACAGGAGGGACATTAGCAGATACCTCAAATCGCGGCAGAGACTGAACGGCGGCCACAGCGAGGACCTTTTCCCCGAAGTGTACACGGACTGGGAAGGGCAGGAGGGGCGGGGGCCCTCTTCGGGGGACTACACTCACCATGGGCCGCGTTAATAAACTGCGGGAGGCGGAGCAGCAGGACACAACGGGAGAGGACACTGGAGGGGCTCGACCGCACATGGGGTCCCACAGCGAAAAGTCGACGGCCCAAGATGAACCGTCCCTGCATGATATCCTGCAGGCCATAGAGGCGTCGAGGACAGCGGTGGAATCTAGAATCGACACGCTCCGAGGAGATCTGGGCCTACTGCGGGCAGACCACAGGAAGCTGGCGGACCGAGTCACATCGGTGGAAGGGGACGTTGGTGACCTGAAACGACAGGTGTACGAGTCCATCTGCAAGCTCACAGACATTGAAAAACTAGTCCAAGTGTTAGAATTGCGCGCCGAGGACGCTGAAAATAGGGCGCGATGGAACAACATTAGAGTCATTGGGCTGCCAGAAAAATTTGAAGGGAACAACATGGTGGCCTACCTCGAGAACTGGATCCGCACAGAAGTAGCCGAGGAGGGCCTATCGCCATACTTCGCCCTTGAGAGGGCGCACAGAGTTCCTGCACGGGCACTCTCACCTGGGAGGCCTCCGAGACCAGTGGTGGCTCGCCTTCTCTTCTACAAGGACAGGGATCAAGTGCTGAGTCAAGTGCGACTCAAAGGGCAACTAAAAATTGAAAATAGCATCGTACGGATTTTCCCAGACTTCTCCCGAGATGTACAGCGACAGCGAGCCTCATTCACCGCGGCCAAACGGAAACTGCACCAAATGGGGGTGTCGTACTCAATGTTGTTCCCCGCCAAACTCCGGATAGCACATGCAGAGAAGACCAAATTCTTTACCACACCTCAGG
Organism: Calotriton arnoldi; assembly: GCA_963921515.1. Lineage (NCBI taxonomy): Eukaryota > Metazoa > Chordata > Amphibia > Caudata > Salamandridae > Calotriton > Calotriton arnoldi. The sequence goes on from CAWUFW010001729.1 coordinate 2,092,245, forward strand.
AAGTCTGGGACTGGATCGAAGGGCTGGGGCCACGAGACCAAAGGCAAGAACGCAGAGACCAACCAGAGGGGCCTCACCCGCAATCCCCTGGAAGGGGGGGTAAACCCAAAGGCCACCCAAACCCGGAGGAGGCTCGCCGAGACAGGGAGAGGGCGGTGGCAGCAATAGCGTCCCTGAGCGCAGCGGGCCCACAGGGGGCCTCCTCCTTGTCGGGGGAGGAACAGAGGGACTCCGACTCGGAAGCTAGCTCGAGCACGGTGGGTGAGACCAGCCAGACAATGCCGGAGGTGACTCCCAGAACGGCGGACGACCTGATCTAGCCGAGGCCTGACATGTAAGTACATGCTGGACATCGGGGTCCGGGGGGGGAGTGGGCACAAGGACTAGAGACTGGATCAAGAGCCCAAGGGACTCAGAATGAGCACTTTTCAAGCTAACCACTGGAAGGGGGGACCCGGGGGGGGCGGAGTTCCTCACAGCGAGCTTTAGTCTAGCCACCACCCGAAAGTTGGGCGCTAGCCTGTTTGTATGCCAGTGTGCAGTTTGGATGGGAGAGAGTTGCTCACTTGTCCTGGGGAAGGGGAGTTGGGGGAGTTCTATTGTTTTAAGTTGGGGGCACTGCTGTCTATCCTTACGAGGGGTCAAGGGCCGCTGCGCGGAGGATGCCACCATACGATATTGGGCGCCGGGAGTCGGGCGGGGCCGGGGAGGTCAGACAGAGGTGGAAAGACTGATCTGTAATGCCCAATCAGAGGGAATATAATCTCCTTTTCTGGAATGTCCGGGGGATGCACTCCATGCACAAACGTTACAAAATTTTCTCGCAACTGAATAGACGTGGGGTTCACATAGCAATGTTGCAGGAAATGCACACGTTAGCCTCCGAAGGGGCGGCACTACACCGCAGATGGAGAGGCCAGGCATACTATACCACGTACTCAGCATTTGCCAGAGGGGTCTTGATCTGGATCAGGGCGGGCGTCCCCTTTCAACACACCGGCCACAAAGTAGACCGAGAGGGCCGGTATGTGGTGGTCACAGGGCGCCTAGACGGGCAAGATGTCACACTGATAAATATCTACGGCCCGAATACAGACCAAGGAACATTCTTTGAGCAATTAACAGGGTCACTGGCGCTACATATGACAGGGTCAATTGTTATGGGGGGAGATTTTAACTGTGTAGCAGATCCGGCCCTGGACCGTTCCCACCCACCTCTACGGGATGCCCCAGCGCATAGGATAGCTAGGGCGTTCAGGGAATGGCAGTCTCATTGGGGGCTGGTGGACACGTGGCGAAGCCCGCACCCCCTAGATAGGGAGTATTCTCACCTTTCCCATGACTTACACGTCCGCCTGGACACCTTTCTATGCTCCCCGGACATGCACACCCGACTCCACAATGCGGAGTACCTCACTCGAACAGTGTCGGACCACAACCCCTTATTAGTTCAACTGCAGTGGGGACTCACGCGGCAGCCCATCCCCACCAGGTGCCTCAAGCCGGAGGCACTAGAAGACCAGGTGTTTCACCATGAAATTAAAGAACAAATCATCGCATACTTTACGGACAATGCACAATCCACAGACTCCAGGGTGACAGAATGGGAGGCCTTTAGGGGACGTTGCATGGCATTGTCCATAGGGGTACGACGTACACTAGTGACTGACGTGGAACGGGCCGACCAAGCACTGAGGGAGGTGGAACGCCGACGCCCGAACAACCCAGAACTCTGTCGGCAGCTACTCGAGGCGAAGGAGGAGGTGGCCGTGCAGGAAGAAAGACTGAGGTGCTTTGACTATCGAGCGTACATGGACAGAACTCATGCTGAGAGAGACAGGGCGGGTAGACTGTTGCCATGGCTCGCTAATCCCACCCGCAGGGAGAATACGATTTTAGAATTGACTGATCCGGAGGGGCAACACCTATATCGGCAGGATGACATTAACGACAGGTTCCGCAGCTATTATGAGAGACTGTATAAGAGCTCAGGGCCCCGAAGGGAGGGGGAAGTTGAGGAATACCTGGCAGACCTCCCGCTACAAGCCCTAACTGAAGAGGACGCAGAGCTCCTAGGAGCTGAAATCTCGGAACGCGAAATTCGGGTAGCCATTAAGGCACTGGCGAGAGGGAAATCACTGAGCACGGATGGGCTCCCCAAGGAGTTTTATGCGACATACGCGGAAGAACTGCGCCCCAAATTGGCGGAGATGTATGCGGAGGCGAGGGAGAAGGGCCACTTGCCAGGCACCACTAGGGAGACAGTGGTAATACCGTTGCTGAAGCCTGACAAGTCCCCCTTGGAGTGAGCGGCGTACAGGCCACTGTCGATGCTAAACCTCGACTTTAAAATCCTAAGCAAGGTACTGGCGACGCAACTACTCCCTTACATGACGCCTCTGGTGCACCAAGACCAGGCAGGCTTTATCCCTCGCCGGAATACAACCCTAAATATCCGTCGCCTGTTGTCCATCATCGAACTTGGGGCGACAGCGGAACAGGGAGGGGCGGTGTTCGCCATCAACATGGAAAAGGCATTCGATAGCCTTGAATGGGGGTTCTTATATGCAGTATTGAACAAAATGGGCCTTGGGCTGGGGTTTGTACGCTGGGTGCGGTTACTGTACACTGATCCGGTGGCGAGAGTCCGCACGGGACGCACAATATCGGGGCAATACCGGGTGGAGAGGGGGACGCGCCAGGGGTGTCCCCTCTCCCTACTGCTGTTTGCCCTGGCTGTGGAGCCCTTAGCCTGCATAGCGCGATCTGGAGGGGCTTACCGGGGGATCCAGGTGGGTGAGCAGAGGCATCAAATAGCATTGTATGCGGATGACCTCCTCCTATTCTTAAACGATGCGGAGGGCAAACTGCCGGGAGCAAAGGCTATGATGGAAAGCTTTGGTTCATTGTCAGGTCTGCGAGTGAACTGGCTGAAGTCCAGAATATTCCCTTTGACGAGGGATGCGAGGCCCCCTTTGAACTTGGGTGATCTGCGGAGGGTGCCCCGCTGCTTCCGTTATTTGCGAGTACACATCTTCCACTCTATGGAGGATGTGAAGGACGGCAACGTAGGGAGGACACTATGCTCGCTTAAAGACACTATGGCTTTCTGGGGAGGGCTTCCCCTCTCCGTGATGGGCCGCATCTCACTGCTTAAAATGGTGGCTCTTCCCCGACTGCTCTACTTCTTTGTAACACTTCGTCTGGATATCAGCTGCATGGTTCTGGGAGCTGGACTCCTGCCTGTCGGCTTTCATATGGGGGACAGGACGCCGACGAGTAGCCCTCAATACTTTAAAACGGCCCAGGTCGGGAGGTGGTTTGGCGGTGCCGGATATGGAAGCCTACTATTTGGCAGGACAACTGCAGAGGCTCACGCAATGGTTGGCAGGAAGCGGGGAGCCGGACAGGGGGGTGCCGCCTTTCACTCCGGACAAAGCCGGTGTGTTCCGCACTCTGCTCAGGACTACCAAGCCTCAGCAGATCCGCAGTAACGAACATAGAGTGATAAATCGCTGCTGGGGCAGATGCCTGCAGAAAACCAGAACAAAGCACCCATATTCGCCAGAGATGGCGATGTCGCTGTTGGAAGCCCTGCCCCACGGAGGACAGTGGCGGGGAATAGACGATTGGGTAGAAGCAGGAGCGACGAAAGTGGGGGACCTCTTCCGGGACGGGGAGCTTCTCTCCTTCGAGGACTTCAGCGCTGACCGGGAAATACCACAGGGGCATTTCCTGCTCTATGGGGCGGTCACGGGGGCCATGAGGCGACACTGGGGAACAGGGACGACGGAAGCGCCACGACACGCCACCTGTGAATATATAAGCATGGCGGGAGGCACTATCAAGGCTGTCGCGTGCCTCTACAGAGCTATAGGGCGAGACTCCATACAACCGCTGGACAGACTAAGACATAAATGGGGGGACGACGTAGATAGACCACTCGACGATAAGGACTGGGACAATATTTTGGAACGGACCACCAAAGTATCTCGAAACGCCCGGTTTAGCCTGATAAGTTTCTATACACTTCACCAAGCATATCTAACCCCAGAACGTATCAACCGCTATTTCGATGGTGCAGACGCTAGATGCCAGAGGTGTGATACGCAAGGGGCGACTTTTACTCATATGATGTGGAGCTGCACCTCCTTAACGCAATACTGGCAGGAAGTCACACAGGAGACAGCTAGGGTAACGGAGAGGGTGGTCCCCTGCACACCTGCCCACGTATTGCTCAACCTGTTCCCGCACACTGCCAAAACCAAGACCACAGATAGGTTTCAGGACCTGGCATTTATCCTCGCGAAACGAGAAATAACTAGCAGCTGGAAGAAACCGGAGGGCCCCAACATGCGCAGATGGAAACAAGAGCTGGTGAAATGGGCGGGATGTGAGGGCAGGGTCCTGCTTAGGAATGCAAGACGAGGAGTGGGCAAGCCGGAACGAGCTCAGGTGTGGGAGGGGCTGATGGCGGACCTAACGAGGGATGACGGAGCATCTGAAGCCTCCACCCCAGAGAGACCCCCACAACTAGAGAACCCCCAGGGACCGGGTTAGGACGGACCAACACTGTAGATCCCGAGGGATGGGAACATTGAATTGACCCACACAGGAGAGGATGGGGAGGCGACGGGGGGCCCCGGCGAAGCACCATTGCACACATCTCCAGCGCAGGAGAGGCTACTAACGGAGCTCAATAGATGTAGTAGGGAGACAACAGTGCGGGGTGAGAGGGGGAGGGGGGAGGATTAGTTATTTGTTGGGGAGGGAGGGAGAGGGGACCTTTCTTGTATACATGCCGAAACGATGTCGGATCGAATGTGCGACCGATACAGTCAAGATGTGTGGAGATTGGAACGGATAGGGACCGCAATATGATGCAGTAACCCGATTATGATTCTTGTCTCTTGACGCCACGGAAAGTGGATCTGCTGTATAACATGTAAAAGGCAATAAAGTTTGTTTAAAAAAAAAAAAAAAGAGACACTCACATTACAAACAGCAATATTCTGTGTGCAATGTATGTTAGCGGAGACCTGTAAGATCCATTGTGCATATCCCCTGGTTTAGCATGGCGCAGATGGCAGGTGGATACAGCTTCCCCAGCAAGTGGAAAAGTATTGCCTGAGTTCCTGTGTCTGGAGATCCAGACACTGAAGTGAGAGAGGATGGAAATGCGGCTATCTTTAGAAATTCAGAGGACCTTTTAGCAAGAGTTTGCGTATAGTACTTATTGAACGCTGCCATTTAGTGTATGGTGGAGGGGTGAGGTGACTCAGCAGATTCTGTTGTTTAACGTAATAAAGCTTCTAGGTAGGGCCTGCCTTTTTGTCTCTCCCTGATTGAGTCTTCAGGAAGGCTGATAACAGGCAGGGGTGCAAACTATACACTTCATTGTGCCTTTGTTTTGGCTACTCCTGGGTGGAGCTGGCATCATCACTGTCCGCTGTAAGAGACACACCCTTGCACAAAGGATGTGCCTGCACTTAAGCCCTAGTGGGGTCATGCTGGAGCAACCAGGTTTAGAGGGCACTCCAGGCTCTTCCTGACCTTCAGAATTAGAGGGGCCAAGGGAAAGCATACAGAAAAGCCTCTCCCAGTCAGGCTGTCCACTGCCCATTGGAGAATGTTACAGCTCAAACTTGGTGTTGAGGTAGGTCACCAGTACATCCATGGAAGGTCGCCCTCAGGCCTCGAAGATGGGCTTGAGGACTTGTTGGAGGAATCTGTGGGGGACTTGGTGACCCATTGTTTGCTTGATGTTGAAGGGGATCCTGATGTTCGCTATACTGATCGGCACCAACATGGATAACAATTAAGCATCAACTGGAAGGTCCAGCTATTCCTGTCCAAAAGAGTAATGAGCTTTCAGAGTTCTATTTCCTTACTTCTATGGATGCTTAGCAATGTCTAAGCAGAGGGTATAAACACTTGCACTACACAATACGAAAAAGAAATACTTTGATAAATTGCCTAGGCGGTAATTCTTTACAATTTGTCTCAATGGTTCAAATTATAAACTTCTCCAGTAGACAGGGAAAAAGGAACTGTGGCTATTGGAGAGTTTCTGGTCATCTTGAATTGCCCAAGTTGCCCGTACTTAGGCATATGAAAGATAAGTACTAAGAATTAGCAGAAATTCTTTGTAAAATTAAGAAAAATCAGTATGATAATATACATTATTGGAATTTTTATCCATATCATTTAGAAAAAATTATTTGACAAAATGGAAGGTGTTAGGAACACTTCTATCATGGTCACTAGACTTAGCACCTTTATGTCCACTAACAAAACATTTAGTATAGTTGGAAACAGATCTGCTGTGTTATGTAAAAAAGCACACAGAATCTAACTGCAGATGAGAGAGACCAACACCATCAATTCCAACCATTTATCTCGTTAGTTCAACACAGAAGAACTGGTCGAAGGGTGAAGGTTTGGCCAAGTAGTATGTGTCATGGACCAAGAACAAGGAAAAGTAAATGAAAGAAACACGGCAGACCATTTTGACATGTGCAATTTTCCATCAGAAAATACAGCATGGTTGATTGTTTAAGGTAAAGCTAACAGTGATGCGGAGAAATAAGAATGGTTATAGGTAGAACAAGAGATGTGCAGCAGAAGACAAACTCCTATGGTCTACTGTTTTCAGGTCCTCTGCAATCTTGCAGACACCTAATGTAGGCCACAATATGCCTGACACAAGGAGTGTGCGTAGCTCGTACAATTTGCTGTGCATAAATAAGTGTTCAAATTGTTAACAAAATTATGCAAGATTGTGTGGAATTGTGCCAGAAGCACAAAATGCACCCTTGAGTCCAAAATGGACCTGAGGATGCATTTTGCACTAAGACAATAGCACCAAATGCAACAGAACACGAACAGCAGAAGCCAACAGATGCTCATGCTCTGTTCCTGTGCTCTTGCAGGAACCATTTATGCCCCAAATAACACAAGCAGGAGTAATTGTGTAATTTTAGGGAATTTTGCATCTCGAGAGTAATGCAAAATTACACCTACGTAATTAAAATTTCACCCAGGTGTACTTCATATCACTCCTAGAATGAAGATGAAAAGTGGGCAGGGTGTAAAGGAATGTTGGTAAGGAGAGGGAGGAAGGTGGAAAAGCGTTGAAAGAGAGGCTCTGGAGCAATGCAGGAAGAACCGGACAGCAAGGAGCAGTTGAAAGGCTCATGTTACCCATCTACTTGTTTGCTGTGGATGATTTTCCCAAATGTTTTGCTCGCTTCAGCTTCACAATACGTCTTAATGGATGGAGGGAATATACTACTGAGCATGAATTACTTCCACAATAATGTATCAGAACAATAGTGAATACAGACAACACTCACCTGGGACAACATGGCCTGTGGAGGCTGCTGGAGCTTTAAAACAAACAATATTTACTAGTTACAACGGACACTCACTGAATTAAATGGAGCAAAGCCAAAAACTACAGCTATAGCAGACAAACAAGTACGTATCCTATAACATGAACATCGTTTCCTAACGCAGTTTCAACGAATCATACACATTAGTGTGAACATTTGGAATCTAAATCCAAAAGAAAAAAATCAGCTAAAATTAAATAATCTTATATTCATCAAGTTCAACTGAACATTCATTTTTAATTGTGAGAATTTCAAAGCCTTTATAAGTAACAGGAAAAGAGCGGAAACATTGGCACGTCTATCCAAGAGCTCACTAACCACCGTAGAGTACTGTTAAAAACCCCAACAACTCAATTCTGTTATTTTTGAAAAAATAAAGTCGGGCTAGAAGAGCAGTATTCTGCAATGTTGACTAACCTGTTGTTGAATGCTGTATATTGTTGGTTGAGGTTGTGAATACTGCTGAAAAACAAAAAGAATTATCAAGTTATTAATGCGTACTAGAGGCTCAATCCAGTAGTTATTCACTCACCAATAACAACTGTAAGCATCCTTTGCTATTCTTACCAAGTTTACGCATGTGGTTATATAAAAGTTACCCATAAAAATATAATTTCAGCTGACAGAGTTCATACTATGCAACTGAAACTGAAAGCCTGACACCAAGATGACTGATGAGAGAATTATGATCAGTGAAAAACAAAACAATGTAATAAAAAACAAATACTTCTACAAGACTTAATATCAACTAAATAAAACCTGCATTTCATAGAACAGTCAAAAAACACACTGAGTTTACTCGCATTTTATGTTCATTTAGGTGATCCCTGCATTTAATAGTTAAAATTAACACATCTTAACTGTTTCCCGTCATCAGAGGTAGGGGACAATCTGCAGCACTAATCCTATTAGATTTCTTTGCGATATTTGATACTGTAAACCATGGGATGCTGTGGGAAGGACTAAGCTGAAGAAGAGTGGCATAGCTTTGTACTGGATAGGCTCTTTATAACTGTCTGGGTCAAATGTGTCTAACTTGGTCAATTTTGATAACTATCCCATACGTTAGGGTAATCCCACGATCTATGTCCTCTCACCCCTTTAATTTAACATCTCCACGATTCTACTTGCTCGCCTGACTGCATTATATGGTCTGCAGTTCCAGAAGTGAGCAGATGATACTCCAATTCTATGGGATTTATACAAAAATCCTTCTATTGTTCCTCCTGTGACAGTAATTAATTCATGAAAATGGTGAATGTTCATCACTCACTCATGTCTCAATGATAGAAAAATTGAGATTCTACTCTCAAGAGATGTTCAATCTGCGCGAAGGTTCTGGCCCCTATTTGGCAATCCCCCATAGGCTATGCAATCAATAAGGAACCTAGGTGTTGTAGATGATTCACGTTTATCACTCCAGTCATAGGTTGCGGCTGTTACTAAGTTAGACCAATTCCTTCTGTAAAACCATTCCAGAACTACACTGTTCCTAAAGCCCTTGCATCCTCTCCAAATGAATCAGGCTGTGGTTTTGCTCTGCTATTTATTTGGATGGGGCTCACTTTAATTTTAACAGGCTGAAAGCTGTTCAAAACTGCAAAATTACAATAGCGAAAAAATATCAGTACCGGTCTGAACATTGTTGGACACACTGCTGCCTTCTAATGAAGCTTGTTATGGAAAGCAGTACAGGGCTTGGCCCAACTATCTTAAATAGTGTTTTTAATTTAAGACGTTTCTCCAGTGATCCATAATTGATTTCGCCATTATGGAAATGTGCTAATTTTGATGGTAGGTAGTTCAGTATAGAATTAACCATAAACCAGGTGTCCCCAACCTTTAATGGACTATGAACAACTTTTCATTGTCAAACAAAATGGTGAGCAACATCTGAACACAAACAGAGCCTGTTAACATAGATGTCATGGCAAAATGATTCAAACAGGATTTAAAATGGAAGGAACTTTTTATGCAGACATACTGTACTAGACAGTATTTATATAGATAAATCAATACGTATTGAATATTTTTTATTTTAGAAATATGGCAAAATGCAGTCTAAACCATAGCATTTGCCAGGAACCAACACCAAATTTGATTTACAGACCAATCTACAAGAGACAGAAGGGTAGTCCCAAAGACACCCACAGAACAAGTTACTTCTCTTCGGGTAACGCTTTTTCCCGGAGGTGGGTGCATGTCTGCCTATAACAAAAAATCCTGCAACACCTAGCGGGCAAAGTGACCGTCCCTCCTCACTTCAGAGTCTGAACAACAGTGCTTCGCAAAACAGCGGTGGGCGGTCCAAGTTGCCGCTTCGCAAATGTCAACTACAGGGACGCCGCTAGCGGAAGTAGAAGACGTCTCTAGTAGAATGAGCTTTAATACCTTCAGGTAGTTCCTTGTTAGTCATGGCATAGAAGATCTTGATGCACTGGATAATCCATCTGTACAATGTCCTCTTATCCACTGCTTTTCCTTTCATCGTGCCCACATAGCCAACAAACAGCTGATCATCTAGCCAGAGATCCCGAGTTCTGTACACACAAAAGCTCACAGCCCTTTTAGGGTCCGAACAATGAAGCCTCTTGTCCTCTTTAGATTGATGTGGAGGAGGATAGAAAAAAGGAAGGGTGATAGACTGGCCGAAGTGGAATGGAGTAACCACCTTTGGCAGGAAAGCAGCCCTAGTTCTCAGTACCAACTTATCTGCATAGAAAGTCGTGAAAAGGGGTTGCACACTTAATGCCTGCAATTCACTAACACGACTAGCCGATGTTATGACGACCAGAAAAATTGTTTTGAAAGTAACCAACCTTAAAGGACAACTATGTAAGGGCTCAAACGGAGCACTCATAAGGAAGGTTAGCACAAATTTAGATCCCACTGTGGCATGATAAACTGAGTGGGAGGGAACTTATTAGCAAGTCCCTTAATAAAACTCAACACTATAGGCGACTTAAAAACGGAAGGTTGGTTGGGTAAACAGAGGAATGCCGAAAGGGCAGACCAATACCTCTCAACTGTTGCAACTGCACACCCTTGCTGTGCTAGGGAAAGTACAAAACGTCAGACAAATGGGCTTTCAAAGGGTCAATGGAATTTTCTTTGCACCACTTTACAAACTTCCCCCATCTGCAAGCATAAACGCTCTTGGTGGAGTCTTCTTGCTAATAAAATAACATCCACCACATCAGGAGGGAGAGAAAAAGAACTGAGGTTGCCCCATTCAATCTCCAGGCATGTAGGTGCAGGCTCTGGAGGTGGGGGTGGAGAACCTCCCCCTGCGACTGCGAGAGGAGGTCTGCCCTGTGACGGAGACGGAGCGGAGGGCACAAAGAGGCGAATAAGGTTTGTATACCACACCCTTTGCTGCCAATCCGGGGATATTAATATGACTTGGGCCCTGTTTTGGCGAATCTTCCTCAGAATCCGAGGAATCAAGGGTACGGAGGAAACGCGTAAAACAGCTGGGTGCCCCAGTCCAACTGAAACACGTACCCCAGAGCTCCTTGCCATGGATACTGAAGGCTGCAGAACGACAGGCAGGGCGCATTCTCTTGAGTGGCAAATAGGTCTTTCTGAGGGGTCACCCATAGCCAGAAAATGTGTTGTACCACTTCCGGATAAAGACGTCACTCTTGATCGGCAGAAAAGTGTTGAATGAGACTGTGTACACACACGTTCAGAACTCCGGCCAAGTGATTTGCCATGATGCAGATCTGGTTGTCCTGAGCCCAGGACCAGAGTCACAGAGCCTCTCTACAGAGAGGATATGACCTCACCCCTCCTTGTTTGTTTATGTATCACATTGCAGTAGTATTGTCTGTTAAGACTTGAACTGACTGAACGCGAAGGGAAGGGAGTAAGGTTTTGAGAGCCAGACGTATCACCCACAATTCCAGGAGATTGATATGCAACAATCTTTCCTCTAGAGACCAAACACATTTGATCTCCAGATCCCCCAGATGATCACCCTACCCTGGAGTGGAGGCATCCGTTATCACTGTGGCCACCGATGGTAGAGGGTGAAACGGTTTCCCTTGAGACAGATTGCCGGACACACCCCACCACTGAATATCCACTGTAGTGTCTCTGGAGATCTTGACCGACTCTTTGAGAACTCCGTTGTGTTGAAACCACTGCTTGCAAAGCAACCACTGGAGGTCCCTCATGTGCCAGCGTGCATGGGTGACCTATTGAATGAAGGAAGCCATCAGATCTAGAAGGCGTAAGACCGTCAGGACTGGAACCATAGCTCTATTGTGAAACATCGGAATCATAGCCTGAATGTCCAGAATCCTCCGAGGAGGCGAGTAGGCTAGATTCCCCGAAGTGTCCAGTACTACCCCTATGAACAGTGTGCACTGAGAGGGCTCTAGGCAAGACTTGGGTATGTTGATAGTAAAACCCAGGTTGAACAACAACTGCGTTGTTAACTGCAAAGGATGCAACACCAATTCTGGAGTCTTGGCTGCGATCAGCCAATCGTCTGGGTAAGGAAATACTGGTATTCCTCACCTTCTGAGATGCACTGGGACCACTGCCACCACCTTCGTGAAGACTCAAGGTGCAGAAGTAAGACCAAACCGAAGGACCGCAAACTGATAATGCTGAGACCACACTGTAAAACCGAGGCACTTCCTATGCGATTGCAGAATGGGTATGTGAAAATACACATCCTGCGAATCGATCAAAACCATCCAGTCCTCTTTCTCCAGATCAAGAAGCACCTGTGCAAGGGTCAACTGTTCAAAATCCTGAGGTCGAGAATCGGCTGCAAACGACTGTCCTTTTTGGGAATCAGGAAGTACCGGGAATAGCATCCCTTACCCTATTCCTGCTCTGGAAACAACTTCACTGTGCCCTTTTGAAGGTGGATATGTACCTCCTGTTGGAATAGTAGAAGATGCTCTTCTGAACAAAAACCCTGTTGGGAAGGAAAGGGTGGAGGAAACTCTTAAAAGGGTAGGGTGAACCCATTTTCTACAAAATCCAAAACCCAGAGATCTGTTGTCACAGACCTCCGCTGAGGCAGAAAATAGGCCAACCATCCTCCCACTGGGCAAGCATGCTCCAAGATGGTAAAGCTAGGGCTGCTTTCCTGCAACACTGACCAGGGAAGAAGAAGAGGAGGAGGAGGCTGGTTGATGGGAAGCTCCACATTGTCTACCCCTGCCCCGCCCTCTATACCTCTATACAGTGGGTTGTTGCAGTGGCTCAAACTGGCTCCTTCCAAAAAAGGGTACGTTCCGTCCGAACCCCCGGAACCTGCAAAACGGTCTGTATTCTTTAGGCTACATTTGAAGGCCCAACGATCTCGCCTTCGCTTTACTGTCCTTAAACCTCTGTAAGGCAGAATCAGATTTGGCACCAAACAGCCGTGAACCATCAAACAGCAAATCCAACAATGTTGCTTGGACATCCGGTGAGAAGCCAGTGCCCCTCATCCAAGCATGTCTCCTCATGGCAAAAGAAGACCCCATCGCCCTCACAACTGAGTACGGCGTGTCCAGGCCAGACTGAATTACTTGGCGGACAGCAGCCTGGCTGTCATTCAGCAACTCCGAAAAATGTCCCTGAAGATCACCAGCCAATTTCGGAAGCACCTCCTTGACTGATTCCATCAATGCATGGATGTAACATCCTAAGAGACATGTTGCATTGGTAGACTTTAGAGCCATGCTACCAGAGAAAAAAAACCTTCTTTGCAGATTGCTTCATCTTTTTAGACTCCCTGTCAGCCAGTCATAGGAAAAGAGCCAGGTGGCAACTTTGAAAAGCAGGACACTTGTACCACCAAACTCTCTGGTGTAGGATGCGTAGACAAGAGCCACTGGTCACCTGGAGCAGGCCTGTACCGTCTTGCAAAAGATCTAGACACTGCAGCCGACGACATAGGCATCAGCTAAATATCAAGAATAGGCTCAGTTAGGGCCTCATTAGAAGGTAACAAAGGATCAGTTGACGATGTGGAAGAATGAAATACCTCTGTCAACAGATTAGATTTTAGTTCTGTAGAAGGCAAAGGCAATTCATGCATCTCTACTGCTTTTCTGATCACAGAATGACAGGACATGACCTCTGGTGGAGGCATACCCTTCAGGGGACAACAACTTCCACTCCGGAGAACTATAAAGGCCACTGGTCACCTCCAAGCCTTCAAACTCATGATCCAAGGACACTATCTTCCGTTCCTCCAGATCCTGATTTTCTCCAAAAAGGTACTGTCCCTCCTCCCGTACCTGGGTCTCTCTATGAGACCTTAATTTCAACACTGGCGCCAGAGGAGGCGGCACCGGCGACATCTGCAATGGCTTGGATGGTTGAGGAACTGGAACAGATTGACGCGGCGCCAACTCTCATCCAGTAGATGGTGGAGAGGGCACAACCAGTGTCGTGGATTACTGCTGCACCTCTTCTACTGATGACAGAGTCGCCTTTCTCGGCGGCAGTAGAGGCCAGTTTAACGGAGTCATCGGCATAAATGGCAGGAAGGCCGTCTACTAGCAGTTAGCCGGAAAACCTCCCAAAGAATAAGCAAGTGGGCCCATGGGGCCCACAGGCGCACCAGATGGATTCCCAGCCCTTGCAAAAATGCTGTACATAGCATCCAGGAAAGTTGACAGATCGGACCCATTAGTCATGAATGCCAGGTACTCCTGCTCCTGTCTAGGAGGAACAAACTGAGGTGGAGGCGGAGGAAGAACTGGTACCAGCTTAGAACTCCCAGGCAGGGGCACTGCTCTCTGGCTCGAAGCAACGCCGGAGCCACTCCTGGAGATGGAGTCAGAGAAATCTCACCATGGACCCTCTGAGCGAGAGACATTGACTTCAGGGAAACATCCCTTGAAGAGCGATGACGCTGCTTCTTCTTGTGCTTTCTTTTGGACGACTTCAAAGAGTGGGGAGACGGCAACTCAGATTAAGGCAAGACTTCCGATACCTTCTTTTCTCACGTCTTACCATGGCCATAAACAGCTCCGCCTCCCTTTCCTTCAACACCTTCAGATTTATCTTCTGGCATGAAGAACAGGCGTCGACATCGTGATCTGAACTTTTACACCAAAGGCAGTCGTCATGCAGGTCAGGAAACGACATCTGACCTTCACATGCCCTGCAGGGCTTGAAATGGGACTTCCTCGGCTGAGACATTGTCCTTGCAACAGCGTTGCAACCTATAAAAGCCAAAACTATTACGCGTTGGAGGCGAGGAAAAAAAGAGAACCAACGTCAACATACCGACGAGGGCTTCTTATGGCTCCAATGACATCACGCTGAGTCTCGTGCAGAGCCGTGGAATTATGACGTCCTCATTGATGTGGGAGAGTTGCAAAGAAAGGTTTCTGTGGAATGCTGGTGCATTGGGATATTCAGAAGGTGAGGAATCCACAGGTAGATGTATCAATCAGAAACATAAATCCCAATATGTACAGAAATAGCAGTTACAAGATATATCAACATTCTCTGAAGCACATATAATGAAGGTCTTCATAGGATGTTTTGTATGGATATTTATATAACACAATCTTAGCTGGATAAAGTGTTCAACATTAATGGGGGTTGCTGTGAGATGATAGTATATCATTTGAATGACTTTGAACTTCACATATTTACAACTGAATAGTATTTCACTTAAATTTACAATTTTAAGGCATACCGCAATGCTTAGGTTAACACTGGAGTCAGGACTAGAACCGAAGTGCCAAGGTTCCAAAGATAGCAGCTTAGTCACAAGATTATATGGCACTACTACAGCTAAGAGGGGTGTCCTAAACCAATATTGGTACAACCTTCAAGTTATAGGATTTCATAATACACAACTTAGCATGGTCTACTTTGCAAGCTTCTATAGTACTCACAGTAGGCAAATTTCAAAATATTTTGCAATCCATAAAATTATTTTATACCCCTAAATATTCTAGAAAAAACCCAGTGTCTTCACACCCAAGATGACTACATCAGTGGTTCTTAACCTGTGGTCCGTCGACCCCTGGGGGTCCGCAAAGCCTTCTTTGGGGGTCCACTGCAGCGTAGAAAATTTAAAATATTAACAGAATAAAGTGTATTTAAATAAAGAAGCAAAATGTAAAATAAAACAATTTAAAACATTGTGTAAATGTGAATAGATATGAAAGGAGGCTAAAAATAAGGTTAGTATCCTCATTGATTCGTGGAAGAAGTGCAATGCATGAAACAGAATATAGTATGGATGATAAGTGGCCTCAATTGAATTTGGAAAAGCTCCAAACTTTCAGTTAAAGTTAAAATGTTGATTTTGTTTTATAATTGTTAGAGAATTAAATAGAATATTTCATTGTTTATTTGTTTGATGAATGCTTATTTCTATATTTTTGTGTATGTTGTTTTGGGGTTTAAATCATCGAAAATGCCTTGCCTGGGTCCTTGCCTTCCTATAATGACTCAGTGGGGGATCCCAGATTCCAATAATGATTTAGTGGGGGCCCACGAGTACCAGTAATGATTAAATGGGGGTCCACAGAAGTAAAAAGGTTAAGAACTACTGCTCTACCTCATGTGAGCGATAGAAGCAAAAAAATTAGTCAGAGACATACACAACCAGTTGGTGTATCAGTCATCCTAAAGGAGAGTAAAGCATCCATGGTTTTACGAATACCATACCTGCTGAAAACAGAAATAAACCACAAATTTCTGGTGTACATATAACATAGGCAAAATAAAAGAAAGCACAACTGTTTCTGAGAAAGCATTGTCATGTAGACAGATTCCCGAGAACGAGTAGGTCTGTTTCAAATTTTAATTTGCAGAGTAAATCTATAACTTCAAGGAGAAAGCATAGATAAAGGATATATTTATCATGGGTGCAGAATGTGTGACCATATTGCTGATAAACAAGCAACAGTTTGTTTTCCAGATAGTGAAACAGCTTGCTTGCATGCACACGCGAGATTCAACCCTAGCAGCATTACCACTAGTTGCACTTAGCTGTTGCAAGGCTGTTTTTTTTCTCAAGTCTTACTCTGTCCATAGATGTTCAAAGCCAATATAAACAGCATTGGCAAAGCCAACAGGTCTGACTTATAACTGGAAGTGGCTCTCAATTGATTGTTGAGTTCCAACACTCATCACTACTCCTTGCACATATTAGTGCATTCATCCATCAATTGAAACATACTTGCACCCACTCACTCAGCTATCCATAAAATGACACACACAATACTCTCTTAGCCAGATTTCTTGTTGCTGCCAATGCTTCATTGGATGAGGACGTAGATTAATCCAGCCAGTGTGCAATTTGGTCTCAGTAAGCACCTATCTACCCAGGTCAGAGCGTGCTTTACCGACAATGTATTTAGTGCTGAAAATGTTCTAACCACTCATGCTTAATGTTATCTTTACAGACCTCTCCAACACTGGGGAAGCCACTGGCATGGCAAGTCTATTAGGGCTTGGCAAGTGAGGCTGCAGAGCGAAAGTCACAGCACTCGCAAACAAAATGCTGAAAGGACAGGTGGCCATTAATATGTAAGGGTCTATGTTATGAACTCAAACCTTTTCCTCATATTTCTATGAGATAAAGTTCTGCAATCTGCAGGGATACACAAAATTCCTACCACTCACTGTTCACATACTTCTTCTAATAAAAACAGTATGCCACTTGTATGGGTCAGCCTTTTGCCTGCAACAGGAACAGATGAACACTGACAACCTGAAGTCAATGTGGCATTAGCATGGTATGTAAGTTAATCCGTTCTGGTCTCAGGTAATAGGCTTAGCCAAACAAGAAAAGTGAGGAAAATGTATGATTTTAGCCAAAAGTACAGGTTTGTATGGCATTTGGGGTAAGAAAAAGAAGTGGGATCTAAAGAAGCCACGCCCCCTGGATTCACCCGGGTTTCCAGTTTTCAGATATGGCCAAAGTTCGTAGAGTTCCCTGGTTGCGGGTTTGACTGGAGCCCAAGTATTGTGACCATTCAGTATGGCACGTGAGAGGAAATTGGGATTTACCCTCTCTCTCACAACCCCTATGTCAAAACTATGGCCAAATGAATCAAAGAAGCAGATCAAAAAAAGAATATCTGGCACCAGATTTGCTTATTAAAGAAAATGTAGGATCACACGAACCCATTATATCCTAAGTCAGTACGGCACACATTAGAGGAAACACTAAAAAAGATCACAAACCGGTTTCAGGGATGGAAATTTAAGTCTAAAACTGGTGCCACTGCTTTGAATTTATAATCAAGTTTGAAGAAGCACATATCCCATCCCATGTCAATGAAAGAAGAGGTACCAATCTGATGAGATGCCACAACCATCACACGAAAGTTGAGCACGACCATCCTACTCTCACAAATTAGATTACACAAGAAGAAAATTAAAAGGACAAAGAATCAAGGATTAGACCAAGCATCATCTGAGGTCTGGAGGCAAACTCAGATGTAGGTAACAAAGGCTGGATAAGCACTATACACGTTTTTGCTAGCAGCAGGTGTGCTGGATGGGATAACACAAGGACTTTTCTACAATAAGTTAAACAGAATGACCTCAGAACACAGACGATCTGACGGACATTCATATGTGGGACATTGTTTGTTAGTAGTCTTGTGTGTGGCTTGAGGGAAATGGGAGGAAGTATATTGCTCTCATCCTGCGTACATGTGAAGACCTTTGGGAGGGAAACGGGAAAATGAATGCATTGTGAGCCATTTTTATTTTAGTTTGAAAGGCAGTGATAATGGAAGGAAAATTTCATACAGGAAGAGATAGAGAGATACAGGGGAAATTTTGAGGAAGCAAGCACATCTGAGATGCTTCCTACACAACATGGTACAACTTAAGAGGAGCTAACCAGCCAAAAGAAAACCAAGTACTGGGAGACAAAAGGGCTGATTCACATTTATATCAGAACACAAACCTACAGAAAGGGAAAGAACAGACTTAAAGCAAAGATGTCCCACAAAAGTACTTCATATGTTGTGTCACGAAAAAGAGGAATGGCTGCATTGCTTAGAGCGGTGAATGCTCAAGGACAGCAAAACACTGGGTGATGGAACCTAGGCAACAGCCATGAGGTGAGTTGCCATATTCATAGAGTTAGTCAACCAGCCCATTCCAGAAATGTACATCATATGTTGTGCTGCAGAAACCACATAACCCATTACTCAGTTGATTCTTTTCTCTGTTTATATGGGTTTGTGCACTGCCCCAGACCAAGCTGTAAAGTCCTTATACCTACCATAGTTTAAAAGGCTACTGTCAATTTCCAGGTGGATTTCTAATGGACCTTAACCATGTCAACAGGCCAACCCTCGCGAGCTTATGTCCCCGATACACTAACCTGTTGGTTAGATCTTGGGAGAGGAACCAAGGGATATGTTGGAACAGGGAAACCATGACCGAAAGGAAGGTGTGGAATTAACTTACGATGTTTTAGAGTAGGGCGGGGATATTAATCAGCCCATCAGTTTTTCTTGTTGAAACTTGGGCAAAAGCATATTGGACAGATGTCCCATTAGAACCAGAATAAAAGGATGTGAAAAGGGAGGAAAGCTACCCAGTCAGTACAGGACTGGTCATGGAGGGAGGGTCATACATCCTGATGGTCATCTTTTCTCTTCCAAAGGAAAGAGTGTTAGGTTCTTAGAAGGGACCGAACCATGAAGTGTTAAGGTGGTAGGTCAGGAACACAGGCTGATATAGCCTAATAACCGTCCTTTCTCTTCAAAGGAGAATATCATCAAAGAAATTTAGGCCAAGGTGAACATGGCAATGCAGTGCCATGGCTGTGGGTGAGCGCTGGGAAACCTAAGAGACAAGTCATCACAACTATGTGCACGAAATGAAGCCTATCATTCATTCCATGAAAATCTTTTTCTGGAGAACAGAAAAATTCAGAAAGGGTGAGCTTGTTATCAAAAAAAAATTAAATGTACCTCTGGACTTAAAACTGGACAGGGAGCATGCACACCTCTTGTCCTATGCCAGGTCGCCTAGGTCTTTACTGAAGATTTTGCACAATGTAGTATTAGGAGATATTTGAAGGCAATTCCAACCAACAGATTTTACACATTTCTTACAAGTGCCTATAAATTACTTCTCAGTAGATTATGCAATTGAAAATAAATACTGAACCTTCTGCACACCAACAAGACAATACTCCCTATTTTTAAGAAAATATTATACAAGACGTTTCACAGGTGTCAATCTGTGACACAGCTAGGAAATTACAGTGGAGAAGCACTGCAAAAAGCCAATCAAGCTTTAAGAATCTATCTAAACTCCATAGCAACTTTGAATGGTTAGGGGAAACTGGAAAACCAACGGTGCAAATCAAAGTTACTTTACAATGAATCAATTTTTAATTACAGTAAGAACAATAAATCCAACAGAATCCTGGCTTACAGGCTGAAAGCAAAGGGAAATGGGATCCATATCAAGCTAATGTGGGGCAAAACTCCTTTGTAGACATTAATTAGACATATTAAGCTAGATTCTGCCTCTAATAAGATTCCACTCATTTAAAATGTACGTCACTACAGACACCCAACTAACAATTACAGCACAGATGACTAACATCAAACACCTACACATTTTAAAATAGAGTATTTGTTACCTTATTATACCCATGAAGTACATTCAACAATGGATCGTATTCTTTTTAGAATATATCCCACAAATTACGCTTATTGTCTGCTTCAATCATAGCTGCTGCAAACACTGCAGTGATTACAAAATGAAGCATAGAGAACCTGCTGGCAGGTACCACGTAACTATTTACATTCATGCCTGACTTTAATGCTATGTCGGGAGTCGGGACCGGAAGTGAAGATTTATTTTTTTATTTCTTTATTTCTCCATCAGCCATAGACACAACAAGCAAACAAACTAACTTTCCCATAAACACCAGGGAAAGGAAGATCATCATATGAGCCAATCACCAGACAGTTCCAATCCTTTATCAGTGTCTGCAGCCTCCTGTGCTCTCTCTTTCTTCGCTGCTCCAGGAGCTGTTAAAGTAATTAACAGGTCTGCATAAAGAACGCTGAGAGAGTGTTCCTGCTGAGCCCAATACTTAAAGTGAAAAAGAGTTAGTTACGACAAACACAGCTAGAAACATGCCAATAAAGCCTATGCGTACAATAAAGGCATTAATATGTCGCAGACTTATCCGTTCCTGGAACTGCGAATAAAAAGAGGGCACAGGAGGCTGGAGACACTGATAAACTCGGAGACATGCGCTCTGCTCTAAGTGGGCAGCAAGCGGCAACTGCTTCCGCATTCTCGATTACAGGAACAGCACAACTGCCTGCCCAGCCGACAGAATTAATAAAAATCCAGGGGCACCAACCGAGGCGACATTCAGTGGCGGCCGCTCCATTAGGGCGTAGGAGCGCCGCCTCACTGCTTTCTCGCAGTGCGAGAAGCAGAAAATAAAAAGGTATTTTAAATACCATTTTATTTTCTGTTTCTCGCGCATCGAGAAAGCAGAAGGCAGGCGTATGCCCAGTTGGGGGCGGGCGGGAGGGTATGCCTGGTTGGGGGCGGGCGGGTGGGCGGAACGGAGAGGAGTGGCTTGCACCACTCTGAGTGCCCTGACTGTTTGGTCCGCCCTGGGGCCGACCAAAGCAGTCATGCGCACTCTACATTTTCTCTATGTAGGCTGCATGCAGCCTACATAGAGAAAATGGCCTCCCTACAGGTGCCCGGCTGGGCGCTGTCCGGGACTCCCCACCAATCACAACGCTGCCATTGCAGCATTGTGATTGGCTTACAGGAGGGGAGGGAGCATGCCTGGTCCTGTTCAGGAGCAGCAGAGGCGGCGCGGGACCCGGCCCAGGAGCAGAGGCGGCGCGGGACCCGGTCAGGTAAGTTTTCATTTTATTTTAACGTCCAACCCCCCGCGGTTACCCCCGCGCGACCCCCCCCTTCCGCGAGTATTGCGAGCCGCGACTGTGTTTCACGTTTTATGTGTGTGCGGGATATTCCATTGATGTTGGTGGGCGTTTGAGCTAGGTTTGCTGTCTGTTTCACGTTTATTGTGAGTGTTCGGGATGTTCCATTGGTGTTGGTGGACGTGTGAGTTCAGTGATTGCTGTCTGTTTCACGTTTATTGTGAGAGTAAGGGATGTTCCATTGGGTTTGGCGGGTGTTGGTGTGCTGGTGCTGGTGTTGCTGGAGGAGTTCAGTATTCCAGGGGTCTCTGAGCGCGGCGCTAGGCCGGAAGTCAGGATAAGGGTTCTGCTGGTGGTAGGCACCTGCTTCACCATGATTAACCTCCCGTGGTTTCTCTCATCTACCGATAAGGACTCAGCTTTGAGGAGTGATTGCCCAATATCCTGAGTCGGTACCAGGCTCCCCTCGCAAGTCCCTGCGGCCTTCGGTCCCCTCGGAAGCGGGGTATACTGGTACCGCCTGGTCTGACCAGGAGCCGCGTCCCAGGGCAATGCCTTTGTTTACACAACCATCCGCAAACAGCCTCGTGAATTATTGATGAAAAGAAACACGGCAGCAGGAAACTATACCCCCCCCCCCAAGGAGGACCGGGGCAGGAGACCGACAGGGCAGCCATGGTGTTATTGCCTTAAACAACGGAACGTGGTATTAGGTGAAATGAAATGAATGCACGTTTTAACAAGACCGATGTGTTTGCAATAATGTCATTATTACAGAATGGGCTTACACAGACTCAATATCAATGTATTCCTTTGTGAAGAGAACACAGGCAGTCGCGAGGTGATATGCCTCCCCGCTAAACGACTTCAAATTAAGGAGACGCTTTTTTAAAGTGTGTAATCTGCGACTACATTATGTGCATTTTATGTTACGATATGGGTTTACACAGCGCGTGCCCTTGTGGAATTACCTCACGCACTGAACTGCCCTGCAGTTAGCCTCGGGCAAACATATTTCCTTACAGCATGCTGTAGTAATTTGTTTCCTTTTAGAATACGCTATGTGGCTTTACATTATTCACTTTTCCATGCTTTTTTTGCAGCAAGTCGTTTTGCTCTTTAAACATATTTTCTGTGTTTCGAAAAACGTATGTGGCGTACCTTAATGTAAATAAGAGTCACGAGCCTTGTTTGAACCGACCAGTATTAATAGCCCCTCTCTGTATGTATGTACTATTATTTGCAAGAGCCAGGCAGGCAGCTAAAGTTGTCAGGCCAGACCTCAAAAAAATTGATAAAAAGTCAAAGTAGCCTGAGGTCTGGACAGAAATGCATGCTTTGCTGAATGTTGTGTGTTGCTTTAAACCACTCTTAGCACCACAGTTTATTTGATTGCGCAGATCCACGGAGTCCATTAGTGCAGGCGAATCCATTGCATGAACGCCCTGGCCACTTCCGTTTATCAGGGTTTGTTAATCTGCTCATACCTGATAACTTGGGAGCCTCTGTTGACGACGTGGGATGGCTTTTCTACTGAGACTTTTGGGAAACGATAACATGGGAAGCCTTTGCTGTTACATGCAGGCATTTTTTACACAGAGTACTACTTGAAATGCATTCATATTTTCTGCACTTTTTTTAAATGGCGTTTCTTGCATGAAAATAGAAAATTCATTTAAGGAAATAGTGTCATCATATTGATGTACAGCACTGCACAGTCAATGAATGTATTTATTGTATAGTTAAAACCATTACAAGTGTATCAGTGTGTTCAAAAGTTAATATGGGTAAATGATATCAGCATACGCAAAGATTGTCCTATATAGCTCATAAAAATTGGCAATTTCTTAAATGCTAAATAATTAAATCTTATTGCTTTATTAACCTTCCTGCTTCCTCAAATTTTCTTAAAAATGCGCCATTTGTCCACTCTTTTTCAAACTTTTCTCGGAGGGAGAACCCTCCCCGAATCCCCCGTAGGTTGTTCAGGCTCGCTCGCTACGCTCGCTCGCCGCAGTGCAGTACGGCAATAATTTTATGCCCCACCACTTTCAAATGTCACCAGACACCACTGGCGACATTTACTCTCATATATCCCAGTGAGTACAGGTTGACCCCTTGGAGCTTTTGAGCCCCTTATGGAGCCTTGGGTCTCACCACATTCACTGGTCTCCCAGCACCTAAAACACCACAGACATGCAACAATCTGAGACCTCTTAAGTTGCGGAGGAATCTATCAATTTCATGTCTTGGGTTGACAATTTTACAGAGGCTCTAGGCGCCTCCATACACAGAGCAGTGTCTGCAACCTTGGCACCACTTGAGTAGAGACTAATGCAACTGGCCAATAGTTGTCATGAACCCTTCCTGGAGAGGGAAGCCCCAACAGGACCACCCCTGGTTTCACAACCTCAAAGGCCATCTGCAGGCATAACATCCAAGGCTAGACAAAAGTGTACACATGAGCAAGGTCTCGAACGTGACGCCTTTACCTGGCTCAAAAGACCTTTCTTATCTGAAAGCTTACATCCCTCAGAAGCCCCCTTTTCTCTCACTGAGGAACCTGCAGGCCAAACCTCTGGGGGAACTCCTACTATAGTAAACGACCCTCAATCACCAGACCCCACTAATGGGGACGATATCCATGGAGTTCAGCTGGGGACATGGGATCATATAGGCCTTGGTGTCACTCTCAGTTTTCTCTGGCATATGGCAAAGAGCCAGCCAATGGTGCAAAAGAGAATACAGCAAAATCTGACATGCTCGACCCCCAAGGACATATTACATCCCAGGTCCTTGGAACAATGCCTACAGGCAAGGTAGCCAAATATGTTGCATGCTGCCTTAAGAAGCCCCTGGATATAAAGGCTTGTAACCGCCTCAGGGCGGAATGTCCACACCCCACCTTGGAAGGTAGAGTTGCACTTACTCCAGAGATTAATACTAGAATTGCCACCTTTCTAGCCAAATGTGTGAGACCCAAAAAATGGTACTGACCCGTCCAAGCAATCGTGCCAGGGCAAGCTCCTCGATACAGCCAGTCCCCTAACCAAGACAATAGATACAGCTGAGGAGGCCAAAGATTCTGGGTCACTGATTTCCCTCAACATCTTATCAAGTTGGGCACAAAGGGCAGTCATTTTTCTAGGGAATGTCAACTGTGCCCTTTCCACAGAAAGGCACAGATCACTACTTATTAAGGTAAACTCTAAGTTGGATGACCTTGCCCCTTCAGAAGCAGGATCGGTGGCACAGGGCAGACTATGCGGGGACACCTTTATCAAGGAGTTCTGATAATTTGTTTCTTCATTCAGTTCAAATGACAAGGCTCAGGTTTCAAACAAAAGGTTTTTTGCCCCAAAGGCTTTCTTTGGGGGGCAGTCATCCAGCTGTTTCCTCTCCCAAGTCCAAGGCTGAGGTCAATACCAATCCAGTTTTGGAGGCTTCTTCCCTTCCAGAGGAACAACGAGACACAGATGTCAGAGAGAAGGTTTACGCAGTGTTACCCCTTCTTCCCAACTAAGAGTAGTGGGATGATAGGCATGGTTTATACACAACTGGTGCACCCTTACATCAGACGTATGGGCCCTCTAATGCATTCAAGGACTCCATACATTATTCTACAGGCACCCACATCAATAATACCACCCACGCTCATGTGCCTTCTCACATCAGGACTGACGCCTCAAAGACAAGGAGGTGTCAGACCTTCTCTCCAAAAATGCAATCACCATAACAACTCTGCACCCCAAGGGCTTCGTAAGCAACCTCTTTTTGGTAGGAAAAAAAGGACAAGGGTCATTACCCTGTCATAAACCTCTTAAAAATTCAACGAATGGCTGGTATTCTGCCATTTCAAGATGGAGGGTACTCACCTCTTAAGGGTTATTCTGAGGAAACAGGACTGGTGGTCCAACTGGACCTAAATGATGCCTACCTCACTAACCCCATTTTCCTTCTACATTGCAGGTTTCTACAACTCGCTAGGGGACACCAGATATGCAAGATCGTGCCACTCCCATTTGGCCTCTCTTCTGCACCTTGATGCTGCATAAAGGTACCCAGACTGGCGCTATCCTGATTATGGACCAATGCCCAATGAACCTGACCAGGAATCTACAACTGACAACAAGTCTTCTAGAAAACTTTGGATTCATAACTAACTAAACAAAATTGCTTCTGACCCAGAAACTGACCATAATGTTCTCGAGGTTGGTCATAGTCTCCAAAAAACTACTCTTAGTCTCCTGTCGAAGAAAATAGCATAAATTAGACACAATCTATGCAAACACCTGTCGAAATCAAGAATGTCATTGTGCCAGATCACTTGCATTGTGTGTCTCCTTTCATTGTCTATCCGGGCCGCCTTCCCTGGACCTCTCAACTACAGAGCACTACAGTGACTGAAAGCCCATCATCTCCGAGAGCGACTAACCTACTTGGAGATGATTCCTCGGTCACAAGACGCCAAAGACAAAATTGAATGGTGGCTCTCCAACATGGAAGAATGGAACGGGAGAGCAATTTTCGGGTCCAACTTAGATCTAATTATAGAATCTGATGCCAGCAAAAGCGCCTGGCTTGCTAGATGTAGAGATGTATTCCTGGGAGAAAGTGGTCAAAACAAGAACTGCAATTACACATCAATTGCCCTGAACTTCTAGTGGACTCCTATGTGGTTCAGTGCTGGAACAGAGATCAAATTCAGTGGTGCCCCCTGCTGAAGATGGAAACGTCTCAGCGGTACAATGTATCATTCACCTAGGGGGAAACAAAATCCAAGGCTTTGGCATAAATGCCCAAGAACCTCTGGCACTTCTGCCTGGACAAAAAGGTTTTGGTGATGAAGGAGGGTCCAGAAGGTCCCGTATTACCATTTAACAAGAAACTCATTTCTGATTTTGCACTACCCACTAAACATGATACTCTAGATAGGCCCCACCAGGCAGGCTCAGATAGAAGGTCTTAAGTTGTCCACTTTCCTTCGTCCTGGGAGTGCATCTCACATAGGCCCAAGCCCAGCTCCCTAGATAACCATATCTTACATAGGACCAAGCATACCTTCCTAGATACAAATGTGTAGGCCCAAAAAGCCAGTGACTCCTGCTCTCATTTTATAATAATAATAATACAGATCGAAGGCCTCACTGATCTGCTAGCAGAGATCTGTTCCAGCCACCGAGAGACAATATCAGCCCCCTCTTGTAACTTTCCACAGTTACGAGAATAAGGGTGGCCCCCACCCACGTGACAATCTGTTGGAACATCTGGCTGTGTCACATGCAAGATTTGCGATATTCTTAGCTATGAAACTTTCCGCGCTTGCTTAATTGAAACTCAAGGCGGCAACGTGACCAAGAATTAAATATATTAAATATTAATTCTGAGCATTTTTACGGTAATAGTTATCCTTTGTTTACTTTTTGCGGTCAAGAGCACTGACCATCTGCTAAACGCCCTGTTCCATCATGATACCACTTCTCGGTTTTATATCAAACTTCCCAGTTACTGTAAGCGGGCGGTTAGGGGGCCTGCGTCAGATCTCGTGTCAAGCGTGGGTGTAAGTTCTGCATTAAGTTCTGCATTTAACAATATAAAAGAGCCTCACCCAGGGTGCGGCTCTGAATTCTCTGCGCATCAATCTGGTTGCATAAGAGGTTCCCGATCGATCGTCCGTGTGACTGGGCCTAGAACTCCAACTTCCAAGGTGGTAATACTCTTTTCTAATAATTCAGCCTTTTGGCTTTGACAAGCTGTCCAATGGCATAGCCTATTGGCTTTGTCAGCCTATCTGATTATCTTTGCCTATTGGCTTTGACAGCCTCTCTGATGGCATAGCCTATTGGCTTTGTCAGCTCAACTAAACATTAGCCTATTGGCTTTGTCAGCCTCTCTAATAATTTAGCCTTTTGGCTTTGACAGTCTATCTAATTCAGCTCATTCTAACCCAAGCCATTGCATTTATTTTAGGTTAAATAGCGTAGTCTTGAATGGTGTTGCTTTCTTAATAAAAGATTAGCTGTTCAGGCACTAGCCTGAACATCTTCTTTAAAGTCAGGGTTGCTCTTTAGACAGTTGCTCATAGCACAATATTTTAGTCATACATTCGCTTCTTTTGAACAATTGATTTGTGACATTGTTAATGCATTTATTTTTCATCCTGCTCATGTGTTGATGGGCACCTTTTAAATTGAATTGCTTTTATGCTTTTGAATTGTTTAAAATAAAAGTCACTGTTTTACATCGTGGTTTCTTCTTTCCAAGTGAACAAACAGCAGAGGGGTCAGGCTTTCTGGAGACGGTAAGCAGAAAGGTGTGGCCACCAGAAATACCCTCTCGATCAGTGACAGCAGAATACCTGCCACAGATATCGAGCAGTTTGCGTGTACTGGCTGTAGGAAGGTGGAATCTGACTGCATGGTTGCCCCCACTTTTTTCCTGGTGTTTTGCTGGTTTTCGACTTAGTTGGACTGGGACCCTGCTATTCAGGGCCCCAGTTTATCTGCTTTCTCTTTAAAATGGATTCCTAGTACCTTAGGTACACTACAGATTGGATTCTGGGGTGCCCTTATAAGTCCCTAGTATATGGTATACTATGTACCCAGGGCATAGGTACCCCAGAGGCCTACCAGGGGCTGCAGCATGTATTATGCCACCCCTGGGAAGCCTTCCAAAATGACACCACAGGACTGCTACAGCAGCCTGAGTGAGGAGGTGCATGCACCCCTTACTTAGATATAGGTTCACTATATCTCACCCTATCACTGCACATATAAACCTATCAGTCACCCCTATGGCAGGCCTTATCAATCCTGAAGGCAGGGTGCTTGGTTTTATGTGAGAGGGTGCCCATGCATGAGCAGAGCCCCTCTGCAGCCTTCGGAATATATCCTCCGGGGTTGTCTGTGAGTGCAGCCTGACCATATACTCTTAAGTGCATTATAACTCAACAGTAAATGCTAACTTTGGGATGGCTGCACGGAAACATGTCGTGTTTGGTGTCAAACACCTTGGAATCATACCCCACACCAGTAACTGGTGTGGGAGTATGATCCCACCCTTCTAGAGGGAGAGACATGACAGCACCGGTATACCCGGTACCAGCTAACAGAGCCCTGGCATCACAAAATGGATGCTGCAGCCACAGACACGAGTCTGGCCTCCTGCTGCCGACCGAAACTCCGGCAGGGGAGGCCTGGACATAGGTTTCCTGTCACAGGGAGGTGTTACCACCTCCCAGACAGGCTTTAATGTATTGGGGCTGGGTGGGTGCACTCTCAGAGTGCTTTGAAGTCCTGCACTGGGGGCACATTTGGTGTCCCTGTGCATAGCCCAGTTCAAACCGGTTGCAGGGGCTACCAGTCCCTGCTCTGGCGCGAAACTGGACAAAGGAAATGGGTGTAGCCACCCTCTTTCCAAACCCTCCCATAGGTGGGTCCCCTGAGTTAGTCCAACCCCTTCCTTGGGTATAAGATAGGAACCCCTGGCAACAGGACTTTAGATATCCCTGGACGAAACTCTGAAACTGAATGCTGGACCTTCGATGATCTGTTAAACGCCAGATGACTGAAGAATCTCCCTTGGAGTAAAGGAGTTACTCCCCTGCTTGGCAGGCACCTAAGACGCATCTGTCCGGTCTGCATCTCCGAAGCTCCCGCCGGACGCCGACGACTTTACGACCCAGGAGGTGGGTTTCCAGACTTCCCTGAGGCTGACCCGAGTCTCCAGCAAAGCTGAGACCCGTAGCCCTCGTGGGTACCATGGAACCGGAACCCCTGGACACCGTGCACATTTGCAAGTGCATAAGCTTCTGGTCGATCCTAGAGGCTGTGCTTTGGGTTACTTGTAGGCCCGAACCCGAGCAGTGAATTCACCGAAGATTGCTGGCCTGGCCACTCCCAGTGACCCGTGGGCCGCCATTTTGTGATTCCGCTTGAGGTCCCTTCGCGATCCCTTGTCCGTCGACTTGTGGGCCCCTCAGAAGGACAACTCTAATTTCAACGGGCCTCCCTGGTTGCTCCAGGCCTGCCCTAACTCTCCCTCGCTTGGGGAGTCCCTCGGACCTCGCTGGTCCGCACCGAAGCCGTTGTTCTCTTTCTGCGTGGGTTGCTGTTGCCAAGGCTTGTTGGGTCCAATCCGGGCACCGACACCGCAGCAAGCTACTACCTTTGTGGGACAGCTCGAATCCAGCTCCTGGTCATCGTCGACGCCTCCTGGTCCTCGTGGCTGCAGAGACAATCTTCACCTCTTCGAACTTGAAGCACCCGACATCGATGGGCATTCGACTATCGTGCCCCTGGTCACTGGCTAGAGACCCAGACTCTGTCCCCTCTACTTTCAGGTTCTTCTCATCCTCGATCCAGGCTTGGATCTCTTCGGACACTTCGCATCTTCCCGGCAGCAGCACCTTCCAGCAAGCGGCCATTGAAAACGACGGCGCGGCCCGACACCATTTGACACCTATGCACCCGGCTTCCCTGGTGAGGTAACACGAGTACTCCGGTGCTCCCGTGGGTGTTGGCCCTAGAACCCTCTAAGTCCAAAAGGGTTTGTTCCTAGTCCACTCCGAAGTGCCCCTAAACTTTAAAACTCTAACCGCGACTTTCCCCATAGACGCTAACGGAGCTCGCGGCTGTGTTCACACACTGCACACGTCCCCCGTACGTCCCCCGTGGGTCCCCTGTGTCCCTACCTTGGGTGGTTCCTTGGGGTCCCAGCGATTCTACAGGCTCTAGGCCTTGTGTCTAGTCAAGTTGTGGTTCTTATACCACTTTCTTAATATATGGTTTGGTACGCCCCTAGGGCTAATCGTATATTGTGCTAATTTACTGTGCTATTTGACTTGTAACTTGTGTATTTTCGACCTCTAGCCTCATAAAGAGACTAGTGGGTAGTGTTTAGTAATAAATACATATATTTTATATATATACCTGGTGTGGTTCTCCTTTCATTTGGTCATTCATGAGATTATAGACTGGTAAAACAAACAGCTTTACACTCCTTCAAGACATAGCCTGAAGGCTGCTCTCCATAGCTACCACTAGGATAGCTTTCAATAAAGGTTGTCTTTAAACCTATCATCAATAAAGGTCGTTTGGACTGGTGCAAGGTGGCCACTATAACTAGTGGACAGCATATACCAGGCCAACTTCTCACACTGGCACTCTAGACCCTACCAGGACGCATGCCTCTGGAGACAATGTCAGAAAATTCTACGAGATATCAAACAGATCTGGTTCCTTCTCAGTGGACCTCTTTGCCTCAAGGCTGGATTATCAAACACAGAGATACTTCAGTTGAAAACCGGACCGGGAAGCAAGAGCGACAGAAGGATTCCTACAGAACTGGAACCAGGAATCCGGCTTCACGTTCTCGATGATGACAAAAACATCTGCACAAGTGAGGAGACAATAAACCGATATGATCCAAGTGACCCAGGCATGTAGAGTGCAACTCTGGTATCCGGTTCGGATGGAACTTTCTTGGGATTGTACAATCCATCTTTTCCTGTTTCAGGAATCCTCACCAATTGGAGGAAGAGGAAACACTTTATCTTATGGATTACATGGAAAGCTGGAAAATGTCAGGACTACTGGAGCAAGCTAAATGCCTCATCATTAAATCTTGGGCAGACGGCACTGGCAAACGATACAGGTCCGCATGGACGAGATGGATGGGTTGGTGCTTGCAGACAGACGTGGATCCCCTGGGGTCCAAAATTGTGCACATTCTGAATTTTCTATCACCCATGGCCTCTGCAGGGATGGCATACAGGTCAGTAAACACTCTTCTTTCCACTATTTCTGCAGGCCATATTCCCTTCAATGTATCTCTGTTTGGGGAACACTGATTGGTGAGAAAATTGTTGAGGTGAATAAGTCTTTCAGTGTTTCCATTCCTCCGGAACCCAGATACTCTACTCTTTGGGATGTCAACAAGGTACTGCAAAAAAAAAAATATTTGGAGTTTTCAGGTATTTTGACTAGGCTACTCTTACTTGTCTCCTACACAAGGGTTTTGGATGTCAAAGCATTGAATATTACAGGCAGAGTATTTACCTTGGACAGGGTCACATCCCATATCTCTACAAGGACAAAGTCGAATTCCAAGACTATGTCTTATCTGGCTTTTCATGACACTCCTAAGCTGTGCGTGGTCAGATGCATTAAGGCTTAGGAGAGCAGGACAGAACTTCAACCATTGGGAAAGCAACAACTGCTGATCAGGAAACCACACAATGCAGTATCTTCAGCAAACATCACAAGATGGGTCTGCTGGGTCACGCAAGAAGCAGGGATTGATTCTAAGAAGTTTGATACCTACTTAGCTGGTGACGGGGGGCCTTATGGCCTCTAAGATTTTTTCCTTGGGAGCAAAATTAGCAAACATTCTGAATACAGCAGACTGGTCTTAAGACTCCACCTTTAAAAGGTTCTATTTAAAACCAGCTGTGGATATCACTGCTTTACTGGTAAGTAAGCTTTGAACAAGTCTAATACCCGCTTGCGGTCCCGACGCAGAATACAACATTTTCTAGCTATCGTGGACGTGTTCTATTGAGGACACAGGTGAGGATTATCTCACACACTAATTTAAAGGGAATCTTTCCCACCCCAATTGAGGAGAGGGAGTAGTGGCAGTGGACATCATTAGCAATCTACATATGCAGTAATCTCCTCATTCTAGTTGGACACTACTGATTAATGGTTTTTCAGTAAAGGACTGTAATGCTAAAAAGTATGTTAAATGTCTTGTAAGAATGTATCATTGAATTAGATGATTACTGCAACTTACAGGTCATAATGTAACTAATTTGTACCAAATTATCCCACAGAGGTCAGAAATAATCTTGGTCTCTCATCTTTGCAGCAAATAATAACAACAAACACGATTAAACTGGACTCACAGATTTGGCTATGCAGAATGAATAAAGAGGGGGCACAGGAAGCTGCAGACTCTGGTAAAGGATTGGGACTGCTTTGTGATTGATTTTGGTGTTTCTTGTTCCTTTGAGAAAGGGATGTGTATAAACAATAAGGTAAAATGCAGGATCTTGCCAACCGGTAAGAGGGTAATGTAACCCCTTCTGCACATAAGCAAGGCCTATTGATTTGCTACAATGTGTGCATAACATACGTTTCACATACTGCTATATGGCATACCTCTAAAACGGATATTCATCAACATCAAACAGACTGCATGTATGTTAATCATATGAACAGAGGCAGCAACAATCATAGTTTATTATTGAAACCATTACAAGCAAACAAATACAGCAGACCTTGGCTCAGATAAAGACTTCTGGCCAACATAAACCTCTCCTAACATGAAAAAAAAAAAAGAACATCTTTGATTCACTTTGACCTAAGAGAAGGGCTCTAGAAGAGCTTCTAG
Organism: Calotriton arnoldi; assembly: GCA_963921515.1. Lineage (NCBI taxonomy): Eukaryota > Metazoa > Chordata > Amphibia > Caudata > Salamandridae > Calotriton > Calotriton arnoldi. Next base: position 2,124,913 of record CAWUFW010001729.1, read on the forward strand.
CTCTCGGCCAATGCTTTAGGGAAAATGTAATCAATCAATCATATATATGGTTGTTTGCACATCCTTTCGTACCGAAAACAGTCGGTGGATACTTTTGGATATTAGTTGGGTAGGTTAAGGTAAATGATTTGGAAGCACTACTCGTGGCCAGTCTTTCTGAAGTGGTGTCACTATTTTAAAGTGACAGCCTGCCATTAAAAAAAACAAAAAACGAATGCTTTTGCAACCTCGTATATTATCCTGGGATCACTTAATGTATTTAGTTTTCTGCCCTTACAAATATAGTTACAATTTACGTTTTGGACAAAACTTAAGTATTGCCTCCTATTAGCTGCCATTCGTTCATTATCTGGACCAATGTTCACTTCGGGCCATCTACATCAGTTATTTCACCAGGCCCCAGCTGCACATTTTCATTTCTTTGTGCACAAACTTCAGTTTTTGAAATCACTGCAAGCTTTTTGCAAGCACTGGACAAAGCCAAGTGAATTGTGTCTTGATGCTACCAAACCGAATACTTGCAATAACATCTCATTGCTCAGGCGGGTGTGGTTGGCGGGCACCCGAGATGACGAATAACACACCCTTGGGGGTTTTTCAGATGCCCTGTGGTCACAAGGACTTGGGGTGGTAGAATACATGGGGAGTTGAGAGAACTGACATAGTACATTCACGGATAAAGGAAAGGATACCTCTTTGAATAAGAACATTGCGGAGGCATGGCTGGAGCGCTACAAGAGGATCATGTGAGGGAAACATTTAGCAATGAGTGGGGTCATCATAGTAACGCAGATACACTGGCAGAAAAGAACTGATTACAGTCGCTATGCTAATATGTTTGTGATGCCTATTTACTAATGTGCAAAGGCAAAAATAAAGATGTTAAAAAACATATCATTGCTCTCTAAGTAAAAATTAATTTCTGCATGTTTATTACACCAGTCTCAAGTGGAAGGTACCACAACTCAAAGTACCAAGCATATCTTGCCAAAGTTCATTTACGCACCAGACACAAAGTATTCAATGACAGTATTGCCATTTTTTTAAAGAACCAACATTATATTCGGAATCCAGTAGGCCCTGTTTTTGTAGGTATAGCTAGAGAACGCTTAACAGATTTGCTTAAACTCATGCCTTAACAAAAAGAAAGATAGAACATTGGAAAAGCCATAGGTTTAGTCAGCACTTTCCGTTGTGAAGATAGTACTACTGGTTCTGTCAACAATAAAGATTTGGCATCTAGAAGCTTATAAAACACTATATGAATACAACCACCAAATGGGGGGGGGGGCGTGGCCAACTGGCCAAGACGGCGGACGCAACCGCCTGAAGCTCCGCACCCCTCGCCCGTTATCCGCCTAAATTCTACATAAGGTGGCCCCCAGCGCTACCATCCTGCTACCTGAGGGCCCCTTGACTGGACTGTAAAGGCTTGCGGGGTGCCAGGGGCACTGAAAATAGGTAGCTGCCCCATTTGGCGTTGCGATGCCGCTCCTGCCGTGTGGCCTCGAGAAGTGGAAACGGGCCGCAAGGAGCTGAAGCCCCTAACAGAATTGGCTGCGGCAGCTGGTGAGCAACGGGGGCTGTGCATGAATTAGCTAGCGGTGCTGTGAGGCCGAGACTGGCACGGCGTGTTCAGAAGCGAGGTGCCGAGAGCCGTGACTGGGGACCGCACATCGATGCGACACGGGGCCTAGCGAGGCCCACCTTCGTGGCAAACGCAGGGAGCGGAGTGCAGCGTGGGCTGGACACAGCCGAGACATCAGCGGGCGCCAGGCACAGGTGGCCGGAGCCCGATTGCACAGAGACTCATCCGGCTGGCAGGCAAGTGCAGAGGCTCCAGCTTGCGCGTCACCACCTGAAGCGCTCCTAGGCCTCCTGCCCCTATGTGTACAAGGAATCGGACTGGCCCGGGGGTAGGATCGGGGCTAGGCCAGTCCCTGACTTTTTAATTGTGCCGGATAACCACAAGCAGCCGCGTAGGGGCCCATAAACTGTTTTGACTGTGAACTATTCCCTGGTGGTGCAGAGAAGCACATTGATGCAGCACAGGGCCTGGCGAGGCCTACCCTCTGATATAGGGAAAAATAGGATACATTTTGTACAAACACACACAGAGTTTAGGCCTGCAACTTCTATGCAGAAGTTTCAAGTTAAAAGCAGCTTTAGGCCTCAGTAGAAATACAGGCCCAGGCCTCTGCATGAGAAATAGGTCAGAAAATAGCATGTTACAAAGGACATTGAGTTTAGCTGAACTTATCAGGTCACACAGTTCGTTGAAAGGTCAGGAAATGGCCTGCAGTCACAAAGATAAGCTACTGCATGAAGCATAGATCATATCTTATTCCAGACTCGGGAAACCAGTAGTGTTTTAAACGTTGGAACTACAAAAACCACAAACCACAAGTCCATCTGCTAGAGAGACTGAGCTGGAAGGTGTCAATCATGTCTTTTGCAATCGTGTTACTAATACATGCACACATAGATTAAGCACCCACACAGGATGGACTGGCCCAGGTGCAAGCCTTGCCACTGTTCATAATGACGTGGATGTTGCTTCAGTTGAAAACCACCTGTCACACTTACACAATGGTAGGCATGATGGATGAAACCACAGGCCAGAGGTCAGATAAGCGTAGCAAAAAAGCGAAAGGCAAAAATATAATCACTTGCTACACAGGAAAACAGATGTGTGTAAAAAGTCTGAGAATATGAAAACCACTGAGGGGGTTTCCGCCAATATGAGATGCGAGGGCCATGTGGCCCATATCTATATGTGCTTTGTTTTCAGGAAATTGTTGTAACTGCTGATTTTAATCTACTCATTTGTGACCTACATCCTATGCTTGTAACTTTTTTCTTTTGTGGTTTGGAGGAATAAATACAGCTGATTCTAAGCTGGGGCAGAGACATCGAGTTGCATCTCCTTTGAGGTGAACTGATCTCTCCTGTAGTGACTGATCCTCACTACAGTATTGTAATAAACCCATATTGTATTGTTAACTTGTCATTCTTGGGGTTTCTTTAATAGATATATTTTCCTCTAACATTTTGGTGGAGTTCCAGCCAGGAGTTCCACTTCTTCTCACCTGGTGCCATGTCCTGAAATTCCTCCTGTCCTCTTGAAATGATTTGCGCAACTAAAAGAAGGTAAGAAGACGCCTGTTGTAAGGTCTTCACATTTCTCTGGGACGGGTAGGACTTGGGAGTTGGCATTTTTAAAAGGTGAGAACAGTGCGAATTTCGTTCCTTTTACTTTACAAGTGACATGTTGACAGTAGAATATGTTATATGTTATTATTCTCTTATTATTTCTATGTTGAGAGATGCATGCATGCTTTAAGAAGGACTATAGTTCCGGTGGGAAGTCCGGAAGGTACTAGGGGACCTGACTCAAGTAGTCAGAAGTGGTCAGGGTAGAGGACTTGAGACTGGGTAACCAGTATATGTTCTAAAAGGCAGAACCGTCAAGTCATCCCAGGTCTTAAACCTGGAAGTCACAGTTTGTAGTTACAGGCAGTGAAAGTCCTCCTTGTGAGTCCGGGAGAAGTGACCAGCAGTAGTGGCTTTTGCCCTAGTACATTATTTTTGCAATAGTACGTAGTTTTAGAATAGTAACTAATTTTAGAATCAATGAGTAGTTTTACAATATATTAACCTGTGTATGTAAATATGAATTGTAGTGTGGCCACAAATTAATGTCATATTGTAGTTTTATGTTTATGTTATGTAGTTAGGATTTCACATTTTGAGACAAATATTGTAGAATTCTAGAAAAGGATTTTATTTAGACAAATGTCTCAAGGGGACTCAGGTAGTCAATCACAACAGGTCCCTGAATTAATTGTCCATCTTTATAACAGTAAGGTTGTAGGTTTTTCTAACGGCACTGACCCCAGTAGACATCCAATACCAGTACCACCTAATAATCCCTTAATGGGAGAAATCCTTGAGCGCCTAGGAATTGACACCACATCACCTTTAGGTCTAAGGACAACATACATTGATGTAATCACATTAGATAGTTTAGAAAAGTAAATAATTGTTCCAAAGAATTAATTGGAAAAATGTTTAAAACATCCTACAGGGACATAGATGAATATCTTAAGGGTATATAGACAGTTATTCTTTGAGAATATTCTCTTAACGCAGAACTCAGTACATTAAAACTGCATTATAAAAGTATGTCATTTTTAGAGATTGCAATTACATTTTAATATAAATATGAAAATAAAATATTGTATCTAAATGTGTAGAGAGTCTAACACTTTAGACTAGTCTCTGCTTATAGTTTCACCAGCCAAAAGAAACTGGATTATTTAGAAGAACGTATGAGAATAAGTGAACTGAAAGTTTGTGTTAATGAAAAGTATGCAAGGAGTAGGAGACGGGTGGATCTCCAGGATAATGAGAAATAAATAGAAGGATATGATCATATGAAATAATTTAGGAATTTAGGAACATAAAAAGTTTAAATAAATACAGGTATTAACTCAACAGGCCTACCTACCTGTCAGAGGCAGGGTGGGGTTGGAGGTTAGGGAAAGAGAGGTGGACGATTTATTAATGAAATAGATATTGATGCATTGTCCAGTGTAACCTCTATATTCAAACATAAAGACAAGGTCCTCCAAAGTGCCATGGGGTCCCCTGTAGAACACCTGGTTGAGGTATACTCTGAAAATAGAGGCCAAATAGGAAACAACTGTACAGAATGGCACAAGGCTACGAAATACCCCACATACCTATGGCCCCAAGAGCCTGGCAGCCCTTCCACTCAAAAGAGACCCAGGGGCAGACCTGAGGGCAGTACAAAGAAATGTCAGGAGCCTGCCAGTTCTCCCATTCAGAAGAGACTCGGAGGCAGACCCAAGGGCAGCATAAAGAAAAGCCATTCACAGAAACAAGTAGTAGATGCACAAGCCCAGAAGAGGCCAAGAGGGAGACCACAAAAATGGCCAAAGCCAGAGGGTCCTAATGATAATAAAGCAGAAGAAGGGACATTGGGAGAAAACAAATGTCCTCCTCAGTTGACTCGCATCAAGATAGCTAAATGTCATAAAGACAACACAACTGTCTACTTTGCATATCCTATTTCAGATACAGGCGATGATATCTATGACTGGGCCACATATACTCTAGATGAGTGCAGCCAAACACAAGAAGACCCCATTCCAGGCAGTGTTGTATATTTTGTAGATGGGTTTCCACAGTAGATTAGGACACAGGATTGAGACACACAGGTGCAGTAGTCGTCAAAGCCATGTTGCATGACTCTTCAGATATATTGCTGATACCAGACCAGATAACGTTGTCACCTTATTACTTAACTCAGGTTGCTGAACTAGTAGTTTTAGTGCCAGCACTTAAACAAGGGGAAGAGGAAGCAATAACCATATACTTTGATTCAGGCTATGTCACAGCAATAGTGCAAAATGGTCCCTTAATAAGACACATACTATAGTTTTGTTAGCTAGTAAAACATTGCCACCTTTAGGCCCACTGGATGCACAAAGACAGGAACAGATTTAATATATAGAAAGATACCCAAGCATTGCTATTTAGAAGTCCTAAATCAGCTACATTTCCCTTGGCACACTGCTAGAAACAACATGTCTCTCTAAATACGCCAGGATTGGTTTGTTTGCAACTTACATGAGATGACCACAATGTAGAAATACACCTGTACTGTGTGCCAGCAGGGTTCATTAAACCCCACCTTTAAAGTAACAGTTTCTACAGTACTTGACATTGAGAGCCCTCCACTGGGAATAGGGCCAACACTAGGGCGGTGCGACCGGTGCCACCACACAGGATGCTGGTTTCAGGTGGGGGGCGTCGGTTCCAAGTATATTGTGGTTGCAAAAGCATTTGCTAACATTCATTGCCTCAGGCAAATCACAAAGTATATACAAAGTACATACAACGTGGATAGGTTGGTGGATTACTGTTTCTTGTTAGCAGGATCCTCTTTGTTGCTTGCAGTTTTATAGGTTAAACTTATAATATATAGCAGTGAGCTATTGACCGTCATCAAGATATGGAGAGTTATACTTTTTGTTCAGTCTTTTATTTTTCTAAATCTTGCAAAAAGTAGAAATACATTTTTATTAATAAAGAGAACTCCCAACCATGGTGTCACAGTTCAAACGCGGAGTTCGTACTTCTCCAGATCAAGCGCTCTTAAACTATACTGCCTATCAGTATGGATGACATGTAACTCCTACACCTTGTAGTTCTCTGTCTTATGAAATATTGCTTATACATTGATTTACACGTGTGACTGATTGTCTCTATGTAATGCAGGTGTGGTGTGGAGTGTTTTGACACCCTACCCTGGTATGAGTGGCGCTTCAGAATTAATTAAATGCATCTGAGAGAGTGTTTATGGAGACTTAAGGGGCACTGTTAAGGGTTGGTAGTGAGGTAATCAGTGGCAGAGGTGGTCATTGGGGAGCGCCAACAAACATTTTCACACTGGGCGCCACCAGTGATAAAGTAGGAACTCATGTCCATTGTGATGCCAAGTTTGCTGCTAATTTTCTGGTCGGTGAGGTAATGCTCCAGTGGGGCATTCCTGAGGAGATCAGATTTGATTTTGGCACACACATTTCTTTCAATACAATCTTCTGGCACCTCACCACTTTGTTAGGAATGATACACTCTTGTTAGCTTACCACCCCCAAAGTAACAACATCTTGGTGTGCTTAAATGACCTCTTAATGCAAAAGAAACAATTGATGGACGGAATGCTGGACAATGCAAACATTCACCCCCAGTCACAAGGATCTGGGTTAAATCCATCATTCTTTTGCTCACCACACCACCCCAGTTTGGACCCAGCCATATGCAAATCAGTCTTGACCCTGTTCCTTGTGGGAACAGTCCAGCCCGAACTGCCAAGCCAGGTCCTCCCTGGACCGGAAACAAGCATCCTAGGACCGGTTTCAGGGCACCACCCTTCTTCAGCCAGGCTAGCTTGAATCCAGTGGTGTAGTGAGCACGGGACCCACGTCTGGGCATACCCTTCCCACTTAGGGCGACAAATGCAAAAGAAACAATTGATGGACGGAATGCTGGACAATGCAAACATTCACCCCCAGTCACAAGGATCTGGGTTAAATCCATCATTCTTTTGCTCACCACACCACCCCAGTTTGGACCCAGCCATATGCAAATCAGTCTTGACCCTGTTCCTTGTGGGAACAGTCCAGCCCGAACTGCCAAGCCAGGTCCTCCCTGGACCGGAAACAAGCATCCTAGGACCGGTTTCAGGGCACCACCCTTCTTCAGCCAGGCTAGCTTGAATCCAGTGGTGTAGTGAGCACGGGACCCACGTCTGGGCATACCCTTCCCACTTAGGGCGACAAATGCAAAAGAAACAATTGATGGACGGAATGCTGGACAATGCAAACATTCACCCCCAGTCACAAGGATCTGGGTTAAATCCATCATTCTTTTGCTCACCACACCACCCCAGTTTGGACCCAGCCATATGCAAATCAGTCTTGACCCTGTTCCTTGTGGGAACAGTCCAGCCCGAACTGCCAAGCCAGGTCCTCCCTGGACCGGAAACAAGCATCCTAGGACCGGTTTCAGGGCACCACCCTTCTTCAGCCAGGCTAGCTTGAATCCAGTGGTGTAGTGAGCACGGGACCCACGTCTGGGCATACCCTTCCCACTTAGGGCGACAAATGCAAAAGAAACAATTGATGGACGGAATGCTGGACAATGCAAACATTCACCCCCAGTCACAAGGATCTGGGTTAAATCCATCATTCTTTTGCTCACCACACCACCCCAGTTTGGACCCAGCCATATGCAAATCAGTCTTGACCCTGTTCCTTGTGGGAACAGTCCAGCCCGAACTGCCAAGCCAGGTCCTCCCTGGACCGGAAACAAGCATCCTAGGACCGGTTTCAGGGCACCACCCTTCTTCAGCCAGGCTAGCTTGAATCCAGTGGTGTAGTGAGCACGGGACCCACGTCTGGGCATACCCTTCCCACTTAGGGCGACAAATGCAAAAGAAACAATTGATGGACGGAATGCTGGACAATGCAAACATTCACCCCCAGTCACAAGGATCTGGGTTAAATCCATCATTCTTTTGCTCACCACACCACCCCAGTTTGGACCCAGCCATATGCAAATCAGTCTTGACCCTGTTCCTTGTGGGAACAGTCCAGCCCGAACTGCCAAGCCAGGTCCTCCCTGGACCGGAAACAAGCATCCTAGGACCGGTTTCAGGGCACCACCCTTCTTCAGCCAGGCTAGCTTGAATCCAGTGGTGTAGTGAGCACGGGACCCACGTCTGGGCATACCCTTCCCACTTAGGGCGACAAATGCAAAAGAAACAATTGATGGACGGAATGCTGGACAATGCAAACATTCACCCCCAGTCACAAGGATCTGGGTTAAATCCATCATTCTTTTGCTCACCACACCACCCCAGTTTGGACCCAGCCATATGCAAATCAGTCTTGACCCTGTTCCTTGTGGGAACAGTCCAGCCCGAACTGCCAAGCCAGGTCCTCCCTGGACCGGAAACAAGCATCCTAGGACCGGTTTCAGGGCACCACCCTTCTTCAGCCAGGCTAGCTTGAATCCAGTGGTGTAGTGAGCACGGGACCCACGTCTGGGCATACCCTTCCCACTTAGGGCGACAAATGCAAAAGAAACAATTGATGGACGGAATGCTGGACAATGCAAACATTCACCCCCAGTCACAAGGATCTGGGTTAAATCCATCATTCTTTTGCTCACCACACCACCCCAGTTTGGACCCAGCCATATGCAAATCAGTCTTGACCCTGTTCCTTGTGGGAACAGTCCAGCCCGAACTGCCAAGCCAGGTCCTCCCTGGACCGGAAACAAGCATCCTAGGACCGGTTTCAGGGCACCACCCTTCTTCAGCCAGGCTAGCTTGAATCCAGTGGTGTAGTGAGCACGGGACCCACGTCTGGGCATACCCTTCCCACTTAGGGCGACAAATGCAAAAGAAACAATTGATGGACGGAATGCTGGACAATGCAAACATTCACCCCCAGTCACAAGGATCTGGGTTAAATCCATCATTCTTTTGCTCACCACACCACCCCAGTTTGGACCCAGCCATATGCAAATCAGTCTTGACCCTGTTCCTTGTGGGAACAGTCCAGCCCGAACTGCCAAGCCAGGTCCTCCCTGGACCGGAAACAAGCATCCTAGGACCGGTTTCAGGGCACCACCCTTCTTCAGCCAGGCTAGCTTGAATCCAGTGGTGTAGTGAGCACGGGACCCACGTCTGGGCATACCCTTCCCACTTAGGGCGACAAATGCAAAAGAAACAATTGATGGACGGAATGCTGGACAATGCAAACATTCACCCCCAGTCACAAGGATCTGGGTTAAATCCATCATTCTTTTCCTCCCACACCACCCCAGTTTGGACCCAGCCATATGCAAATCAGTCTTGACCCTGTTCCTTGTGGGAACAGTCCAGCCCGAACTGCCAAGCCAGGTCCTCCCTGGACCGGAAACAAGCATCCTAGGACCGGTTTCAGGGCACCACCCTTCTTCTTTTAAATGACCTCTTAAAACACACAATAAATAAACTGGGTGTAACCTTGGAAAAGAAATGGTTGTACTGTCTCCCATTAGCACTGCTCACCTCGAGAAACACCTCAGGTCAGACTACCATTTGACCCCACATCAGATAGTGACAGAGGGAAGGATGAACATCATTGTGCTACTAACTAGACATAGGTGGCAGACTGAGAGTGCACCTGAAATAGTACAAACTTAAATGTATGTTTATTTGTCTCACCTAACACAAGTGTCAAAGTTCGTCTCTAAACAGGGTACACTGTAGCTGCCATGCGTGTCAAAGCCCCTCCAGATGACGCCCCTCCAGTGCATGACTAACAGACATCCTTGCCATTGGAAACTCTAATTTGCATTAGAAACTGTTTCACCAGTGGAGAGATTCTGACAGCACAGTTGCCTGCAGTGAAAAGTCTGCAGCTACAAGCAATGGATTTCTTTCTCACTCCAACATCTGCCTGGCCCTAGCTGTGACATCCATCCCTTTGGACACCAAGCAGGAAAAAGAGGGGGGAGAACAGGAGAAGCAACCGGAGTAAAGCCTCCCTCCACCGCTTCAAAAAGAGACATTTATTTTAAGTTATGTGCTTTAATTTTATTTTTTCCTTCTCGGTGCGCTAATACTGATGCTTTTTAGCCCTTGTCTGTTTCTATTATACGCATGCGCAAAACAGCTGATAATGATACTGACCATGATCCTCTCTACACTGCTTTGTTTGAAGATATGTGGTACCAGGTACCAGCACATGCAGAGTATAGGCAAATCCACAGCTAATACCAGTTTTTATGAATGCTCCCTCATCCCCCATGTTTCTGCAGTAGATAAATTGCATCACCCTAAAGAGGTATTCCCAAGCTTTTACTCACTGTCTTTTGCACCTTTTTATGTAGAATAAAAGCACAGCTGCAACCAACACATCTTAGCCCCATTACTGCGCAAGTTAAAACAACAAGATTTGATGCCAACTCTGAAGTACTACTGACCTTGACAGATAGACTAGAGAAAAGAGATCAGATATCAAGAATGAAGGAAACAGGTCATAAAAGAGATTGGCCAAAGTGGGGAAAAAGGGATATTAGACCAGGGTATTTTTGGGGTAACTCAACCATCATCCGAATGTAGTACAGGATCAGTATTTGCCAAAGATAAATGGCATACCGGTGTCACATTCATATGTAGAGTTGTATCATTGTAGAATGGCAGGGACAAGTAGCCCTTTAAGATTTGGTAACATAATAGGACAATTTCAGCTAATATGGAAAGTAAACATATAGAGATATACATGGAGAGGAACTAAAATGCACACTCTGGAATAGCAGTGAAATTAACTCAGTTTTCTCTTTGTTTCAGAGGAAATAGGACAGTAAAGGTGAAGTAACCCCAACTGCAACACCACTGTGGACGACGCCGACATGCAGGGGGGCACCGCCAGCCTGATGGACCACTTTTGTCAGTACGGGACCCGGCTCCACATGCACTTGACCCCGAATTGGAATGGCCTCTGTGACTGTATACACACCCTCCCTGGTGATACCAGCAGTGGACTTCTCCGATTTGTATGACCATCCCATGCACTGTCTAACAGACTTTGTTTCACCATCAGTGGAAGAAAAAGCAAGCTGCAGAATACTATGGCACTGCGGCTTGGGGAAACAGTCCCACAGGAACACAGACTATTCAATGACAGTTGGTCATAAGTAGCGTGGTGGCAGTCATTAGGGGTTGACACAGAAGGGTTGACCCGGGGGGGAAGCGGAGGCGGTCTGGCTAGGCTCAGATGCGGTTTGCAAGCCCCCTGTGAGCTCCCCCGCACTTGATTTTTAAGCAGAACCATAATAAAGTTGATAATGACAGCCATGAGGGGGGTGTGTGCAAGAGGACAATGGGACATTACCTGAGGCCATTCAGACATTGCATGATCTACACAAGAAGATGGTTGAAGAGGGGGTTGCGCCGGATGAAGGGTTCGAGGGCTGGTTCGAATGGGTGCCATCCTGGATGTCGGGATTGTTCAAGGCCTTGTTGCCTCTAATTGTTGTATTGCTTTTTATGTGCCTTGTATTTCAGGTGATACTAGCCTGTTGCAAAAAGATGACAGCTAGCGTGGGAGGAGCATTCTTGGTCAGGAAAAGCACCACAGATGTCTTAGAACAGAGTGTAATATATGAGGAGATTCCCTTCGAGGATGGGAGATTAGAAGAAGTAGTAGTTGAAGAATCAACTAGAGGGGGGAATGATATAGGGAAAAATATGATACATTTTGTACAAACACACACACAGAGTTTAGGCCTGCAACTTCTATGCAGAAGTTTCAAGTTAAAAGCAGCTTTAGGCCTCAGTAGAAATACAGGCCCAGGCCTCTGCACGAGAAATAGGTCAGAAAATAGCATGTTACAAAGGACATTGAGTTTAGCTGAACTTATCAGGTCACACAGTTCGTTGAAAGGTCAGGAAATGGCCTGCAGTCACAAAGATAAGCTACTGCATGAAGCGTAGATCATATCTTCTTCCAGACTCGGGAAACCAGTAGTGTTTTAAACGTTGGAACTACAAAAACCACAAACCACAAGTCCATCTGCTAGAGAGACTGAGCTGGAAGGTGTCAATCATGTCTTTTGCAATCGTGTTACTAATACATGCACACATAGATTAAGCACGCACACAGGATGGACTGGCCCAGGTGCAAGCCTTGCCACTGTTCATAATGACGTGGATGTTGCTTCAGTTGAAAACGAATAGTTTCTTACCTGTTGGTGTAGTTTTGCAGCTTGAAGACTTTCTGGATTCACTATGCTGTGCATTATTCCGCCATCTCGTGGTTGGGTCCGGATTCGTAGTCTTTTCTTTGTTTTTGTGTTTTTTTGTTTTTTGTGTGGTTTTTTTGTTGTTGGCCCAGGTGGGCGGCGACGCCCCACCATTTGGTGTCTTTGGTGACGTCGTCGCGCTTCCGGCGGAAGCTCCCACCTTTGGTAGCCATCTTCGGATTCTTTTTTCTTTTCCTCTTACAGTTTTTTGTTGTCTATGTCTTTAACCTTTAATCCTTCAATTATTCTTTGATCCCTTTAAACCTTGTATGTAGTTTAGTTGTACCCTTAACCTCCTATGTTATCTTCCTGGCGGAGGCGGGTGGGATCGCTAGTGAATCCAGAAAGTCTTCAAGCTGCAAAACTACACCGACAGGTAAGAAACTATTCGTTTTGCAGCGTGAATCTTTCTGGATTCACTATGCTGTGCATAGACTTAGTAGCGGTTTTGTTATTGCGGTGGTTGGGTGGAAGATGAGCATTGGTTGCTGAAAATGTGCTGTAAGACCTTCTGTCCTACTTGTGCCTCTTTGTTCATTTGGATATCAACACAGTAGTGTTTGGTGAACGTGTGCACGGAAGACCATGTTGCCGCTTGGCAAATGTCTTGTATAGGTGTGTTCGCTAGGAACGCAACCGTTGCTCCCTTTTCCTTGTTGAGTGAGCCTGGGCGGCTCCTTGTAACTCTTGTCCTGCGTGCTTGTGGCAGAGTTGTATTGCTTGTGCAATCCACCGTGCAATGGTATTTTTTGTTACTGGTCGTCCCAGGAAACTGCTTGCGAAGGAAACGAAGAGTTGTTTTGTTTTCCTGCATTCCTTCGTCCTTTCTATGTAGTGCATCACTGCCCTTCTGGCGTCTAGCGTGTGTAGCGCCCTTTCTGAGGGTGTTGAAGGTTTCTGGAAGAAACTTGGTATCTGTATTGTTTGATTGATATGGAACCGCGACACCACCTTTGGCAGGAAGTGTGGGTCCGTCCTTATGACAATTCTGTCCTTGTGTATTTGCAAGTAGGGCTCTTGTAGTGTGAGAGCCTGTAGTTCACTGACTCTTCGCAGTGACGTGATAGCCACTAAGAAAGCCGTTTTTAGTGTGAGCATGTGCAGTGAGATCTTGTGTATGGGTTCAAATGGTGATTTCATCAACTGTGTCAGTACAGTGTTGAGGTTCCAGCTTGGGGCTGGCATCCTTTTAGGGGGCTATTCTTTTAGCCCCTTCCAGGAATCTTTTGACCACTTGGGAGGTGAAGAAGCTTTTCACCGCTTCTCCCCTGGTGTAGGCCACTATGGCTGCTAGGTGAACCCTTAGTGACGAGTAGCTCAGCCCGCTTTGTAGTAGGTGTGTTAAGTATCGCAGTACTGTTGATTCTTTTGTGACTTTTCGTTGCAGTCCCTCTGTAATGCACCATTGTGAGAACCTTTTCCACTTTGCAATGTAGCATTTTCTTGTAGTGGGTCTCCTTGCTTCTCTGAGTACTGCCATGGTGCTTGGAGGTAGTTTGAGGTGCGCGAATTCTAGGTCCTCAGGAGCCATGCTGCTAGGCTGAGGCTGTCTGGTTCTGGGTGGAGCACTTTTCCGTCTTGCATTGTGAGGAGGTCTTTCCTTCTGCTGAACCTGTGTGCTGGTTCCTGCGCCATTTCCATTATCTGTGAGAACCATGTTTGTCTGGCCCACTGAGGTGCCACCAGTATGAGTGTCATGCTGCTGCTCCTGCATTTGCTGAGTACTTTGTGTAACAGTGGTATCGGGGGAAAAGCGTAAGCAAATTCGTTCGACCAACTTATCCATAGGGCATTCCCTAGGGACCTTTGGTCCGGCTGTCTGGATGCGTAATGTTGGCATTTTGCATTCTGGGGTGTTGCAAAGAGGTCTATCCGTGGTGTTCCCCACTTTTGGAACAGTTGCTGCACCTCCTGTTGGTTCAGTTCCCATTCGTGGGATGCAGACGTCTGCCTGCTGAGTCGGTCTGCTTCTACATTGTCTATTCCTGGGAGATGTATTGCTAGCAGGTCTATCCTTAGAGGGATGGCCCATCTCCAGATCTGTTGTGCCAGACTTGACAGCGGTGCTGATTGTGTCCCACCTTGCTTGTTGATGTAGAACATTGCAGTTGTGTTGTCTGTTTGTATCAGCACTCGCTGGCCGTAAAGCTGCTTTTGAAAGGCTTTTAAGGCTAGGAACACAGTTTTGAGTTCTAGGTAGTTGATGTGTTTCACTGCATCTTGTTGTGACCAGAGCCCCCTGACGCGGAGTCTGTTCATGTGCGCGCCCCAGCCCTGCTGTGAGGCGTCTGTTGTGATGGTCACTGTTGGAGTTGGCTATGTGAATGGCTTCCCTTGTAATATGTTCTCTTCTTTCCACCACGCTATTTCTTTCTGCACTGCGTGAGTGACAACCACTAGATCTTCCCAACTCCCTGTGGCTTGTGACCATTGCTGTTGTATCCATTCCTGGAACGGTCTCATGTGCAGTCTGATATGCGGGACAAGGTGGATGCATGATGCCATCATTCCCATTAGTCTGCTCACCGTCCTCACTGTCAGAACTTGCCCCTTGCGGTAATGACGTGTTTCCCTCAGGAGCGCTATACTTCTCTTGTCGCTGGGGAACACCTTGGACTGTGTGCTGTCTATTTGTGCCCCCAAGAATATCTTGATTTGTTGGGGTTCTGTTGACGATTTTTCCCAATGTATTGAGAAACCTAATGTGGACAGTGTTTCTATGACTTGTTTGATGTGTTTTTTGCAGAGTCTGTATGATCCTGCTTTCACCAGCCAGTCGTCGAGGTAGGGGTATACATGTATGCTCCTTCTCCGAAGGTGCGCTGCAGCTGCTGCTAGGCATTTCGTGAACACTCTTGGTGCGGACTTCAGTCCGAAGGCTAGCACTGTGAACTGGTAGTGATCGTGGCCTATCACGAATCTTAATAGCCGTTTGTGTTTGCGGTTGACGGGTATGTGCAGGTATGCATCTTTTAGGTCTAAGGTCGCCATGTAATCCCCTTCTTGGATTTGGGGTATTACTTCCTGAAGTGAAGTCATCTTGAATTTTTGAGTTTTTACGAACTTGTTCAGGAATCTGAGGTCCAGTATTGGTCTTAGTGTATCGTCTACCTTTGGCACTAGGAAGTACGTTGAGTATATTCCCTTGTTCCTTTCGTTGTTTGGAACTGGCTCTATTGCTCTTTTTGTAGCAGTTCCTCTGCTTCTAGGCGGAGGAGGGCTAGTTCTCTTGCGGGTATTGACCGATGTCTTGGTCTTCTCCCTGGCGGGTGTTTTTGGAGGTCTATGCAGTACCCGTGCTGTATGGTGTTTAGTATCCATTTGTCCGTGGTAATTTTCCTCCATTGTGTGAGAAATTTTCCTATTCTTCCTCCCACTGGTGTCGTATGCTCGGTGGTTATTTGCTGTGTGCTTCTGCTCTTTATCTTTTCCTTTTGCGGACTTCCCTTAACCTTGGTGTTAACGGTGGGGGGCTTGTTCTGTGTGTGGAGTCACTTTGAGGCGGGCTGCTGGCCCCTCTTCGGGCCTGTCCCCGTCCGTACCCGCGCCCTCGAAAGGACCGTCCTCTGGGTTGGTACTGCCAATTTTGCTGCTGTTGTCCCTGCAGGTTTTGGCCCTGGTTGTTCCCTTGGTACCCTTGTTGTTGTGATTGGTGTGAAGTGGTAGGTGCATTGCCTCCTCTACCACTGGCTCGCCTTGAGGGGTTCCCTCTTCTCATTCCCCTGAACTGCAGCGCTCCCATGGACCTTGCAGTTTCGTTGTCCGTCTTTAGTTGTGTTAGTTTGTTGTCAACTGTTGCTCCAAACAGTTTCTCACCGTCGAACGGTGTGTTGATGATGTTGCTCTGTACTTCTGGTTTGAAGCCGGAGATCCTGAGCCATGCGTGTCTCCTCTCAGTCATCCCTATCATCATTTGCCTGCTGGAGTTCTCTGCTGCGTCCAAGGCTGACTTTAGGCAAGTGTTCGCGATGGCCTTGCCTTCTTCCGCTAGGTAATTGGCCCTTTGTTGGTGTTCTTCTGGCAGGTGCTTAATGAGCTGGCTCATTTCTGCCCAATGCTGGTATGCATGCCTGCTGATGAGGGCGTTGGAGTTGGCGATACGCCAGTGTATGGCTGCGTTCCTCTCCACCTTACGTCCTGTGAGGTCTATTCTTTTGCTCTCCTTGTCTGGAGGTGGGCCTGTGTTGGTGGGCACACCGGCCCTCTTCCTGGCTGTTGCAGCGATAATGGAGTCTGCTGGTACAGACCCCTGTATGTATGCAGGATCTTTTGTGGAGTGCTTATACTTCTTTTCGCTCCTCGGGGTAACCGCCTTGCAGATTGCTGGTTCCCTGAAGGCCTCCCTTCCCTGGTCGAGAACGCCAGGTAACATGGGTAGAAATTGGCTCCTTGTCTGTTGGGGGAGCAGGGTTTCGAAGAGGAAACCTGCTTTTGTTTTCTCCTCCTGCATTTCGACCCCATCAGTCTTTGCAGCCTTCTGCACGACCTCATTGTAGACTCCGATGTCGTCTGGCGGCGAAGGTCTCGAGGGGTAAGTGTCTACCCCTTCTTCTGGTGACTCTGTGTCGAGGTCTTGCCAGTCTAGGTCTTGTACTTCAGAGGACGCCGAGTCCCTGTAAGACAGCATCTCTTCTTCGCCTTCGAAGTAGTAGTATTCCTCGTCCTGGTCTTCGAGCTGTTCGGGTGTCCCCGGGGCCTCGACGACTTCGGTCTCGAACTCCTCGACTGCCTCGTGGGCTTGCTTCGACGGAATAGCGTATTGTTTCATCTTCTCGTCGAAGTCTTTTTGCGTTGCAGGATGCTCGCCATCTCTGCCTCGAGCCTCCTCTTCTTTTTCGCCATCTCGTGGGCCTTTTCGGCGTCGAGTGGTGCAGTGCCTCTCTTCGTGGTCGTCGAAACAGACGCCGGGCCTTCCTTTCTCGGTGTCGAGGTTTCCTTTTCGGGGACGACCTTCGACGCCTTCGTTTTTCGGAGGCTTTCGCCGATTGAGAGTCCTTGTCCAAGGATCCGCTCAGCTGTTTGTCCCTTGGTGCTGTTGCTTTCGTCGAGTGTTTCGGCGGCAACGCTCCCTTCGAGGACTTTGCTACACTTCTCGGAGTGTCGCTAGGGATTCTGGCTTCACTCTTTCGAGCGTCGCTTTGGTGTTTTGGGGTCGACGACTCCTTACCTCCTTCGACGTTTTCTGTTCGATTTCGACGACAGCGCAGTCCTCTGGTCCCTCTGCGATGTTGTCCTCCTCTCCGCTCGAGAGACCCAGGTCTCGGAGAGATGGTGCTGGTCCCTGGCCCTGCATGCTGTAGTTTGCCCTTCTCTGTCTGTCTCTCACCCGGAGGGTCTTCGGGTGAACGCCGAGCACGCGTTGCAGTCTTCGCTGGCGTGGTCGAGCGGCAAGCAGAGGTTGCAGACTGGGTGCTGGTCTTTTTGGGCGTATTTGTGGTGGCAATTTCTGCAGAACTTGAACGGAGTCTTGTCCATAACCGCGCTTAGGGAGCCCCCTGTGAGCGCATTCTCTGTAGGCGTCGAGATTTCGGTCGTGGACCTTCTACCTCGTCGTCCTTCTTCTCCGGTACTAGTGTCGTCGTCCGGTGTCTCAGGAGTACATCTTCTGTGATGAAATTTCGACTTTTCGAGATTCTTCGTCCAAACTTTCTGGAACTACTCGGCAACGATCCAGACCCCACGGCGGAAAAAAGAATCTGAAGATGGCTACCAAAGGTGGGAGCTTCCGCCGGAAGCGCGACGACGTCACCAAAGACACCAAATGGTGGGGCGTCGCCGCCCACCTGGGCCAAAAAAAACAAAAAAAAAACACAAAAACAAAGAAAAGACTACGAATCCGGACCCAACCACGAGATGGCGGAATAATGCACAGCATAGTGAATCCAGAAAGATTCACGCTGCAAAACCACATGTCACACTTACACGATGGTAGGCATGATGGATGAAACCACAGGCCAGAGGTCAGATAAGCATAGCCAAAAAGCATTAGGCAAAAATATAATCATTTGCTTCACAGGAAAACAGATGTGTGTAAAAAGTCTGACTATAGGAAAACCATTGAGGGGGTTTCCGCCAATATGAGATGCGAGGGCCATGTGGCCCATATCTATATGTGCTTTGTTTTCAGGAAATTGTTGTAAATGCTGATTTTAATCTACTCATTTGTGACATACATCCTATGCTTGTAACTTTTTTCTTTTGTGGTTTGGAGGAATAAATACAGCTGATTCTAAGCTGGGGCAGAGACATCGAGTTGCATCTCCTTTGAGGTGAACTGATCTCTCCTGTAGTGACTGATCCTCACTACAGTATTGTAATAAACCCATATTGTATTGTTAACTTGTCATTCTTGGTGTTTCTTTAATAGATATATTTTCCTCTAACACCTCAGCCATCACAGGGAGCCTGTGCCCGGTTGAGCAGTGGATCCTTTGGCCAGCAGGCAGGTGTAGGGGTGTGGAACGGGCAGATCCAACTTACGTGTCTTTACCTGGTGTGTTTCCAGGCCTGCTGCCCCTGTGTGCATTGGGAAATGCATTGACTCGGGAACCGGACTGAGCCTGGGTCAGAGACCAGACCCACCCACAGTGCCTGATAAACACAAGCCGCTTACCAAAAACGAGTGGCTGGCGCTTGACTTACGCAGCGGCACGGGAGTCGTGTCGGACTCTGGCCGCCCACTGGACCTGCGACTACCAGGCACTCCACCACAGGCAACGTGAGTCCTGCAGCAAATTGGTACATCACACGGAGGCTGGCTGTAACAGAGCGGGTAGCGGAGTGTGCCCGGGGGTCGACTCGGGCACAGGCTGACTACCGTAGGTTTATCCCCGGCGACGAGGGAACACGGCAGTGACATTCGCCCTCTCTGGGAGTTTGTTGAAGCAGCGCAGACTGCTGTTCACGCCCGGGGGTCGACTCGGGCCCAGGCTGGCCATAAAGGCATGCAGGGGTTGTTCTGGGGACTAACTGGGACTAGGTAGCCATAACAGGCAGCCCGCTGAGTGTGTACATTTGCGGCACATTACTAAGAAGGCAATAATAGATACCCAAAGGTGTGCTGTATAAGTGGAGGGCATATCCCTGGTGTGGCGTTGTTCCGGTGACTAGACCCCAGGTGCTGCACCGCACTTCTTGCACGTGGCCCGGCGGGGTCTCAGTCCTAGCAATAGTAAACAGGCGAGGCGAATGCGCTGCTACCGCAGACGATTCTTAAGATATAGTGTCATCCCCTCATAGGTGGCTGACACTTGGGTTGCGGCGGGTCTGATTCTTTGTCTTTGGAGGGGAGCTGGACGACAGTGGCTGTAGCCTTTCTCAGGTGGAAGGCAGTGCAGGGGCCCTAAGTCACGTAGCTGATGCTCAGCTAGGCCTGCTGTTAAGGTAAGAGGTGCCTAAAGAAGCCTGTCATAAGACACAGTCCCACTCAGTGGTACCTGACATAAGCGATAATAGCCACACATAGGGGAAAGTGAACGCCCACAGGTGGGTTCCTGGGCCCTGGCAAATGCCCACAGCACAGTTGGTCATGGGCCGCCTTAGATCCAACCCACCTCCAGCCCTGGCAGGGTCATCCCAGTCCTCATGGAGACTCCCGGAACATGAAGCACAGTCTAACTCAGTGCAAACGGGAGCAGCAGTGAATGACAAGCTGGATATCGTACTGGCAGAACTAGAAAAGATTGGGGCATCCCTCGAGAACACCAGAGAAGCGCTGGAAAGCAAAATAGACAAAATCACTATCAACTTTAAACACCTGAGGGCGGACCAGCGAAAACTTGCAGACGCCTCTTACTATGCTGGAGTCCGGGCAAATGCCCCCCACCGACCATGATCTGTCAAACCCACTCATTCCGACTTGGACCGTACCTAACCCCTCAGCTCAATGGTCATACCAACCTCATTAATGCTCCAATTTCGATATCAATAAGTCATGGAACTCCGCTAGTCCCAAATGATCAACTCCCTCCCCAGGAACTACTCACCATCACCGTGGTCCCCACAGGCTTACACCGAGGCCCCCCTTCTCCGCTCGCTTCCCCAACACTCCCTTCACCCCTCTCCCAACACTCAGACTTGGTTGCGCGCCTGGATGATATATCTCTCCAGTTGCACCTTCTCACTACTGAACTACATGACCTGAAAGCCCTCTCAAATGATCTTTTCCCCATGATCAGTTCTTTCCTCACCTCTGTGAATTTGCCCAGAGCCTCCCCTAGGTTTCTAGATCGCATGGGCCTGCATTTAGCCTCCTCCGTCTCGAAAACCATACCCCTACCTAACACTACTTAACGCCCCCTCCCGCCCCAGAAGATGCGAGACCTACCTTGCATCCAATGATCTCAATTACCTTCACAACTCTTACTCTACTAGGTCCATCTCCAACATGATCCCGCCGAGACCAATACAAACCATCCATTCTAACCCGAACAGAGAACCGCCTCGCAATCCTAGAATCATCAATAAAGACAACCTCACTAGAGTGAATGTCATCCAGACTCCTTCCCCCCCTTAATCTGTTACGACTTAAATGTGTACTACTCAATTGCAGGTCAGCCAGTAAACACGCCTCCGATATCTTCGACCTTATCCAACACAATGATTTAGACATTATCATCCTCACGGAAACTTGGCTAAACTCCGCCTCCACTCCTATCTTAGACCTCCTAGTACCTCCTACTCACGACATTATTAGACTAGACAGAGCTCGGAAGCTGGGGGGTGGCCTAGCCTGTACTCATAGGAATACACTCTCGATTTCTCACTTGGAGTCCTCTACGCCTTCCTCCTGTGAATATCTTTGTCTCAGCATCTCTAGTAATAACCTGCCGATGTGCAAACTTCACACTTTCTATCACCCCCCGGGAGACAATCTCCCCTTCATCGAGCAACTAATGGAAATCATCTCTGGCAATGTCGACTCAGCCGTGTCCCAAATCTTCCTTGGTGATTTCAACCTTCACTGGTCTAACCCAAACGATCACGCGGTATCTTGCCTTAAATCATTCTTAAATGATCAAGAACTGGTTCAGCACTGTGACCAACCAACTCATAATAAAGGAGAAACTCTAGACCTCATTATCTCGAAAGGGCAGACCATCACATTGGATACCATTACCCCTTGTGATTGGTCCGATCACCACTGCATCCTCTTTTATATTAACAGGGAGGTGTCGATGAGGAAGGTTCAACCGACAAAATCAAAGATCTGGAAAAGGGACCTCAGATCAATAAACTCAGATGAACTAGCTGCCTGCTGTAAATCTGCCCTCTCCTCCCAAGATGACATGGTTGAGGTTCAGTCACTCACCGACTCCTACAACTCGACCATCTCCCGCATCATGGATGACATTGCACCACTCCAACAAAAAAATGCCTCAACAAAACTATCCAAACCGTGGTACAATGACAATTTAAACACTGAATGCCGCAACCTTAGAGCAGTTGAACGTTCCTGGAGATCCAAACCCTCCTCGGATCAACTAAAACTCCTTAGAGATGCTAGGAGCCTCTACAACAAACAAATCAAGAGCGCTAAGGCAGACTACTTCAGACACCAACTTGATCAAGCTGCTAACCGCCCCAAGAAACTCTTCGAACTGGTCAAACAGCAATCAGTTGTAGGTCCAAACCACCCTGACTCTGGAGGCAGCCCACCCTCATGCGAGGAACTTGCTGCTTTCTTCACCGAGAAACCAAGACTCATCACCATTGACCTCGCCTCTAAGAAGGCTCTACTGCCATCCCCGGATAACATCATCGCACTCAACACTACCCTGACGTCTACTCAAAATTGGTTAACTGAAAACCATCTCCTGCTCAACACCTCAAAAACTGAATTCCTGCTCATCTCTCCTCCGAACCACATCCCCAAGCTAGACCTTTGGCTGAATCACCTCACTGCTTTCAACTGCACCCCTCTCATCATAGACTCAGCCAAATCTCTCGGAATCACCCTGGACAAGCACCTGAATATGAAAAATCATATCAGCAATGTGTGTAAGGGAGCTAACCACTTGATGAGGATACTTAGAAACATCAAACCATTCCTTCTACAATCTGATTTCAAGCAGGTGGTCCAAGCGCTTGTCTTGCCAAGGCAAGACTACGGCAGCGCTACGCTCTGTGGCCTTCCCAAATACACCCTGGCTCCACTAAGGGCATCACTGAACGCTGCGGCTAGACTGGTTACCAAAGGGGATGATGGACGGAGCATTAGAGCAAATCAAACACTCACCCCCAGTCAGATCTGGGTTTAATCCATCATCATTCTTTAGCTCACTCCACCACCCCAGTTCAGACATGGCCATATGCAAATCAGTCTGACCCTGTGCCTCATGGGAACAGTCCAGCCCGAACTGCCAAGCCATGTCTTCCCTGGACCGGAAACAAGCATCCTGGGACCGGTTTCGGGTTCAAAACCCTCATCAGCCAGGCTATCTTGAATCCAGTGGCAAAGTGAGCAAGGGACCCACGTCTGGGCATACCCTGCCAACTTAGGGCGAACAAAGCGATACCAAAGGGGATGATGGACGGAGCATTAGAGCAAATCAAACACTCACCCCCAGGGTATGCCCAGACGTGGGTCCCTTGCTCACTTTGCCACTGGATTCAAGATAGCCTGGCTGATGAGGGTTTTGAACCCGAAACCGGTCTCAGGATGCTGGTTTCCGGTCCAGGGAAGACATGGCTTGGCAGTTCGGGCTGGACTGTTCCCTTGAGGCACAGGGTCAGACTGATTTGCATATGGCCATGTCTGAACTGGGTGGTGGAGTGAGCTAAAGAATGATGATGGATTAAACCCAAATCAGTTGACTGGGGGTGAGTGTTTGATTTGCTCTAACGCTCCGTCCATCATCCCCTTTGGTATCGCTTTGTTCACCCTAAGTTGGCAGGGTATGCCCAGACGTGGGTCCCTTGCTCACTTTGCCACTGGATTCAAGATAGCCTGGCTGATGAGGGTTTTGAACCCGAAACCGGTCCCAGGATGCTTGTTTCCGGTCCAGGGAAGACCTGGCTTGGCAGTTCGGGCTGGACTGTTCCCATGAGGCACAGGGTCAGACTGATTTGCATATGGCCATGTCTGAACTGGTTGGTGGAGTGAGCTAAAGAATGATGATGGATTAAACCCAGATCAGTTGACTGGGGGTGAGTGTTTGATTTGCTCTAACGCTCCGCCCATCATCCCCTTTGGTATCGCTTTGTTTGCCCTAAGTTGGCAGGGTATGCCCAGACGTGGGTCCCTTGCTCACTTTGCCACTGGATTCAAGATAGCCTGGCTGATGAGGGTTTTGAACCCGAAACCGGTCCCAGGATGCTTGTTTCCGGTCCAGGGAAGACATGGCTTGGCAGTTCGGGCTGGACTGTTCCCATGAGGCACAGGGTCAGACTGATTTGCATATGGCCATGTCTGAACTGGGTGGTGGAGTGAGCTAAAGAATGATGCTGGATTGAACCCAGATCAGTTGACTGGGGGTGAGTGTTTGATTTGCTCTAACGCTCCGTCCATCATCCCCTTTGGTATCGCTTTAGACTGGTTACAGGCACCAAACGAAATGAGCACATATCCCCAGTCCTAAAATCTCTTAAATGGTTGCCCTACGAAGCTCGAATTCAGTTAAAAATTGCCGTTCTGGCGCACAAAGCCCTTCATTTCAAAACTCCCAGGTACCTAGCGCAAAAGCTTGAATTATCCTGTGGTGGTAGAGCCTCAAGAAGCGCGAACACTTTCCTCTTAAAACCTCTCCTCCTGAGCAAAAAAAGAACTTGTCACCGAGCCTTCTCCGGCGCTGCCCCAAAGATATGGAACTCTCTTCCACCGGTAGTACTCAGAATCTCCTCAACGACTGCTTTCAAACTGGAAGCCAAAAGATTCTTAATGAATAAATTCTTACCTTAATTGGACTAAGTTCACCTGCTCGAAGTCATTGATCCTACAACCGTTGTACCATCATTTGATATTGCTCTCCTCTACCGCATGCCCCCCTTCGTAACCCGCTATATACCTGGTTTATGTACTACTCTCCTTGACTCAATTGTCCTGTAATTATGCGATAATTTTTGTTTCCTATTCTTACCTGATGTCGATATTGCATTTATGTCCTTCCTTCCATCCTATTGTAAAGCGCTCGAATATCCCTCAGGATCTTGTTCGCGCTATATAAAACTTTATAAATAGATAAGGGCTACAGGAAGGACCCCAGCCTTAGACGGCCTCCCCTCAGATTACTTTAAGGCCTAAATATCTACAATAGCGACACATCTACAAGTATATGACAGTGCGCTTAGCATAGGCGCCCTTCCCCCCTCTATGCGGGAGGCGTTACTAGTGTCTCTCCTCAAGCCCGATAAAGACCCGACGGAGCCTGGTTCGTACTGCCCTTTGGCATTACTGAACTCAGACTACAAGGTTTTGGCCAAGGTGCTTGCTGACAGGCTGGCGCCCCCTGTCCCGCTATTGGTGGGAACCGATCAGAATGGCTTCGTCCCAGCCGCAATACATCGCTGAATCTACGCCGATACTTCAGGGTGGCAGCGTACTCCCCCCCGCCCCCCCGAGACTGGCCCTTTTTGGGCTTTCTGGTATTAGACCTGGAAAAGGCATTTGACTCCCTGGAGTGGGATTACTTATTTGCGGTACTCACTAAGCTAGGTATCACGGGACGATTTCTTCAGATAGTGCAGCTACTTTATATTCAGCCTACGGCAAGGGTGAAAACTGGCATGTACATCTCCGATCCTATCCCGATTGGCCGATGTCCACTGTCTCCCCTGCTATTTGCCTTGGCGGTAGAGCCCCTGGCCGCATTGTTAAGGGAGCAGGGCGTAGACTGGGGTATCCCCCTGGGAGATAGCACGCATGCAGTATCTCTGTATGTAGATGACATACTGATATACCTTAAAGATGTGCACGTGCTCCCGCCCACACTTCTAGACATTTGCCGCTTTCTCGGGTCTGAGAGTCAACTGGAATAAGTCATGCTTGCATCCTTTTGGTCAAGTGCAGCCGGACCCTGAGCTAGCCTGCAATGGAGTTTGCATACCCTGGCAGCCCGACACGTTCAGATATCTAGGAATTCGTATTTACAATACACGGGCAGATCTCTTGGAGGATAATCTGGGCAGAGCTATCACTGTGTTACGTTCGCAGATGGCTTTCTGGCGCACACTGCCGCTGTCGTTAGCAGGTCGCATTGCATTGGTAAAAATGGTGGCGCTCCCTAGACTGCTGTACTACTTTGCGAACTTGCCTGTATAAGTAACCCCGTCTGGTTTCCGGAAACTAGACTCGATGCTGCGGGAATTCATATGGAACGGTGGGCGGTGTCGGGTAGCGCTTGCAAAGTTCTACCTCCCAGTGAATGGGGGAGGACTGGCTGTTCCTAACCTGGCATCACAACTACTTTGGGTGACGAAGTGGTTGGCGGGACTGCAGCTATCTGAGACAGCGGGAATGGACACTCCTTGGTCTGAGGCAGACATTCTCTGCATTTTCCACCCGTGCGCTAAGGTCCGCCAGCCGGAGCAGCTGATGCTCCAGGTGGCGCATACGGTATACCGCAGAAGCCTCTATTTGACGCGGGCCGTAATCCCATACACGCCAGCCCTCCCACTACTGGGTGCACCTCGGGGGACAGGCTCGGTAACTGCGGAAGAGCCGACAGCCTGGCTAAGGGCGGGCAGTGCAAACACTAGGCAATATATACCAAGATGGGTCACTCACTCCATTTGCGGAATTGACAGAGACATACGGGGTGCCACTTGGTCAATTTTTACAGTACTACATAATATTGGCGACATACAGAGATAGCTGGGGATATATGAACACAGAACAGCCTATCCATCTCACGGTGCAGTATCTTCATGTCATGGGTGGAGGTAGACACCAAATCAGATTATTCGCAAACTCACTCCGGACCCACACGGCGGCATCAATGATCCCTGTCAGGGTGGGGCATGGCTTGACGCCGATGTAGGGAGCAGCGGACCTTGGAGCTCCTCCGTGGCCTCCCTCCACAGCAATTTCTCCTGAGACGCTAGGGTGGCCCCTGGCGTCATAACTGGCGGCGGAGGTCCTGGTGCCCATCTGGGTACGATATCAAGGCACTGGGGTGTCGTAGAATGGAGAAACCGGCGATTTCTCTCCCTGTTCGCGCTCCGGCTGGGTCGCGAACAAAATGGCGGCCGCGCCTCGCTACAGCAGTCTCCGCTGGTAAGAGAGCCCAAGGTGTTGAGCGAAACTGCTGAGCAGTGGAGTGAATCAGGAGGACAACGAGCGTGCGCTTGTGAGGGGGGCAGGCGGACCGAAAACGGAGGCGAGGTGAGGCTCGAGGAGAGTGCAGAGGGCAACGCCTGACCTTAACATGGTGGCGCAAGACACCCCAGGCGAGACACGCTGGTGATTGCGGCCGGTGATTGTGGTGGCCTGCCCCCCCCCCCCGCGCGCGGGCAGCCGTGGCCAGCTCCTGGCGCCTGGACTTGGACATAACTTATTGGTGGCAGGGAGCGGAGTAGGTGAGGAGCCTTCCAGGTGGAGTGTGTATGGGACAGGGAGAACACGAGCCTGCGGTGAATCCCAGAGGGAGTACCACGTGGAGCCCAACATTCGCCGCTGCAGGTGTGGGAGCCAGCACTTAAATGGACCTGGGAGGCACGTCGGACTGACTGGGGTGCAAGCTCTGCGACGCCTCGTGAGCAGGGGACTGCTGTTCTGGATGCGGGGGGCGGATGTGTACTTCCAGGGCCGGGCGCTGACATAAAGTGAAGTGAGGAGAGTGGGGCTGCGCTGCTGCCCGATTGCTAAATCCTGAGGGGAGCTGGAACTGTGCTGCCGCCTTGGACGGAACCACAGACTCACTGACTGTCTTCTGATTGACCCGGTGGGGACTGTGATGACCGCCTGAAGCCCCTGCAAAACGGAGTCATCCGACTGACCCGTATACGAGAGGTTTCCCCACCACCTACTGCGTGAGAGAGTGCCCGCATTCGCTATAGGGCGACCACGAGCACCGGAAAACCCACGGCATTCTACCTACCGATTATTGCACCATACTGAAACCTAGTTCGACAGGGCACGAGATGGGCAGAACGTCCAGGAGAAAAGGATTTGAGGTCCTGCGGCTGGACGAGCAGGAACATCACACCGACAAGGATGAGGGGGCACCTGCTGGACGTGTGGAAAGTGTGCCTGCAGATCCTACCCTGGCTGACATTATGCAGGCCATCACCTCCTCGAGGGAGGCTCTGGAGACAAAGATGGACGCCATAGGGACGGATCTCACCCTGCTCAAGGACGATCACCGCAAACTTAAGGAGAGAGTGGCTGCCAATGAGACCACCATGAGGGATATCCCGGACACAGTAGACACACTGAAGCAGGCCCTGAAAGCGGTGGAAACCAGGGTCAAAGTGTTGGAGGTGAGAGCTGAGGACAGTGAGGGGCGCTCACGCAGAAACAACCTGCGCATCGTAGGGGTTCCAGAACGGGAAGAGGGGATGGATGCGGTCCAGTTCCTGGAGGCTTGGTTAAAAACAGAGGTGGCCCCGGAGGGCCTCTCCCCCTTCTATGCCCTGGAGCGGGCCCATAGAGTCCCGGCCAGACCTCCTAACCCTGGTGCTCCACCCCGCCCACTGGTGGTGCGATTACTCCATTACCGAGACCGGGATTTCCTCCTGCAGCGAGCTCGCGAAAAGCAGTCCTTACAAATCGGGAACAGTAGGGTGATGATCTTCCCGGACTATACTAGGGAGGTGCAGCGACAAAGAACCTCCTTCCTAGCTGTCAAGCGAAAGATACGACAACTGCAGCTCCCTTATGCCATGCTGTTTCCGGCTCGCCTGAGAGTGACGGCGGATGCGGCGACACATTTCTTTAATACTCCACAAGAAGCTTGGGACTGGTTGGAGGCTCGACGGGGTAGGGAAGCGCGATCGCCGTGCCTGGAATCGCCCCAACAGCAATCACCCTTTTCTTCGCCGCCCAAGGGGGCCCCCTCGCCTGATGGGAGACGCCAAGAACGAGACATGGCGGTGCGAGCAGTGGCGGAGATCAGTCAAGGAGCAGCGAGTCCGACCAGCAATATCACGGACCCTGATCGGGACAGATCTGGGAGCTCGAGCTCAAGCAGTGCCCATGGGCTCTCGGACACTGAACTGCGGGACGTTACACCACAAACAGCAGATGGCGTGTTTGGCTGACCAGACAACAGGTCGTATATCCAGGGGGTTGCTTGTTGGGGAATGTTGACCCTTGGTACTAGCGGTTTAGATTGAGAACTGCCGATGGACACACTTGCACTATTGGGGCTTGCCGAGTGTTCTTTATCTGTGGGGGGGGCGGGTCGGGGGGGTTCTGGGTCCAGTGATATCGGATACGTGCTGCCACTTCCATGATTCACTGTTTGAGTGATATCGTTTGGATGGGGACCTGGTTGGGTAGGCCTGTCCTGGGGGAAGGGAGTTGGGGTGTTTTTATTGTTGGGGGAATTTGGTTTGGGACCAGGCATGTCGCTAGGAGAGGGGTACGTCGAGAAGCATTGGAGATTGTACTATGGATTCCACCGTAGGTTTTAAATGCATAACCTGGAATGTTAGGGGGATTCACACCATGAGCAGAAGACACAAAGTACACGCCTATCTGATTAGAAGAGGAGTGCAAATTGCATTATTACAAGAGACACACCTCACACAGAAGGAAGGGACAGCACTACAGCGCCGTTGGAGAGGGCAGATCTTCCACACCACGTATTCAGCCTTTGCTAGGGGGACCCTAGTATGGGTGAGGGCGGGAGTCCCCTTTCAGTGCGTCAGACAGATAATAGACCCAGAGGGTAGGTTTGTGTTGGTGCTGGGGCGCCTGGATGGCCGAGACATCACTATAGGGAGCATATATGCCCCCAATGTTGATCAACCCGCATTCTTAGCGCAGCTATCACAGACGTTAATGCAGGTCCTGACCGGACCAGTACTTTTGGGGGGTGACTTCAATAGCATTGCTGACGTGAACCTAGACCGATCTCACCCACCACTCCCTACCGCCCCTACACACAGGGTCGCAGAAGCTCGACGGAACTGGCAACGACATTGGGGACTGACAGATGTTTGGAGGGCCCATCATCCGATGGAAAGAGACTACTCTTATTTCTCTGCTCTACACGAGCTGCATGTTAGGTTGGACTACATTCTCTGCTCACCAGACGTACATGCAGGGATCACCTCGAGCGAGTACTTGACTAGGACGCTGTCTGATCATAACCCCCTACTGATATCCTTGAGCTGGGCGCGGACTAGGCCCACAATTCCCAGTTGGCGTCTCAGACCGGAGGTACTAGAGGACCAGGTATTCCGAACTACGATAGGCACCGCAGTAGAGGAATATTTCCAGAATAATGCTGGCACAGCTGCCAACCCCCACATTGAATGGGATGCCTTTAAAGTAGTCATAAGGGGTCGTTGTATTGGTGAAGCGGTAGGCGTACGGAGGGTTCTTTTAAACGATGTACAGACAGCCGAAGACCGGCTCCGAGATGTTGAAAAGATAGACCAGAAAGGGTAGACAAACAAGCGGAGCTACTAGAGGCCAGGGAAACACTAGCATTACAGGTGGAACGGTTGAGATGCTTTGACTATAGGGCCTATGCAACCCGGGCCCACGCTGAGAGGGATAAGTCTGGGGCGTTACTGGCTTGGCTGGCCAATCCAGAGAGAAGAGGGACGACGATCCTAGAATTAAGGGGGAGGGGTGACGTGACTCATTACGGACAGCAAGACATCAACGCACAGTTCTTGGAATACTATACTAACTTTATACCAGAGCCAATTGGACCCTATGGTGTTGGAGGATGAGGGATTTTTGGAGGATATTGAACTTCCCCAAATTGATGCAGACGCTGCGGAGGCCCTGGGCCATGACGTAGAGTTGGGTGAGGTCAGAGGGGCCATTAAATGCATGGCCAGAAATAAAACACCTGGCACGGACGGGCTCCCGGTCGAGTTCTATGCCACATATGTGGATGCATTGGCTCCTCGCTTGGTGGCCCTGTACAATAGGTCAAGGCGGGACGGGTGTTTGCCCGTGTCAACGAGGGAAGCGGTAATTATACCGCTCTTAAAACCAGGTAAGCCGCCCTGGGATCGCACTGCGTACCGGCCCCTCGCCATGCTCAACCTTGATTATAAGATCTTGAGCCGAATTTTAGCTAGCCGTTTGATGACTCACATGACGGCGCTTGTGCACACAGACCAGGCGGGTTTCATTCCATCCCGGAATACGGCCATGAATATCAGGCGGTTACTTCGAGTGCTGGACGGCCCCATCCAAGACAACAGAGAGGCGTGCATCCTATCGATTGATATTGAAAAAGCATTCGACAGCCTTGAATGGCCATATCTTTTCAGAGTCTTGAGGGCCTTTGGCCTCGGGGAGGGTTTTGTGGCCTGGACGGCAATACTGTATAAGCGCTCCACTGCCAGGGTGCGCACGGGAGGTGTGATATCAGAGGCCTGCGTAGTGGGCAGGGGAACGAGACAGGGTTGCCCGCTGTCTCCCCTCTTGTTCGCGCTGGCGATGGAACCTCTGGCTGTACATGCGCGTTCGGGGCGGTATTACCGGGGGCTGGACGGGGTGGGTCAGTCCCAATTTATTGCATTATATGCTGATGATCTTCTAATGTTCCTCGCCAACACTACGGAAGAGCTACAAGGTGCCAAAAACCTATTGGCCAGACTGGGAAGGGTGGCGGGCCTTAAGGTCAACTGGAGCAAGACGTGCCTGTTCCCTGTTTTAAGTGGAAGGAATGACCCGCCGGATGGGCTAGATGTTGAATGGGAAAGCAGCTGTTTGACTTATTTGGGAGTACGCATTTATCATACGGCTGCCGATTTACTGGAAGGTAATGTCGGACGGGCGATACGGGCCACCAAGAATAATTTTGAATTTTGGGGGACTCTCCCGCTTTCAATGGCGGGACGGGTGGCGCTTCTAAAAATGGTCACGTTACCGCGATTACTCTATTATTTTGGGACGCTACCGCTATGGATTCCGCAAAGATTCTTTACCCAGCTTAATACCATGGTCACGGGCTTTTTATGGGGTTCCAGGAGACGCAGAGTAGCGCTCGCCACCATGATGAGGCCTAGACGAGAAGGGGGCTTTGCAGTGCCGGATTTTGAGGCCTACTACCATGCAGCACAGCTGCAGTGGTTCACGAAATGGATGGCGGGAAGACTTCGCACTGGGGAAGAACGGGGGGGCTCCGATCCGGATCTGAGACAGCTCTCTCAAGTGTTACTAGGGCTCCCATTGAGCGAAAGGGACGTTACGAGAGACCTGTGGGCGATGCGTCAATGCTGGAACCGGGTTAGTAGGAGAACCCAGCAGATACCCCCATATGCCCCTGAGATCCCGCTGCTGCTGTGCGAGGCACTACCCCATGGGGGAGACTGGCAGGGATTGCGGACCTGGGAGGGGCGGGGGTCTCCACTATTGGAGACCTCTACGAAGACAATACCCTGTTACCCTTTAATGACTTAATGGAACGGCACGGGCTTCCCAGGAGAGACTTCTTGTTACATGCCTCCCTGACGATGGCTATCCGTAAACATTGGAAGAAAGGAATGGTGGAACCGCCGATCTCGACACCATGCCAATATGTAGTATCAGCGGCTGGGACGATCAAGGCAGTCACTTGCCTCTATGGGCGGCTCACCCAGGAGATGCGGCGGCCCTTAGAGAACCTGCGGCTCAAATGGGAAACAGACCTTGGGATGCCCATAGCTGAGAAGCCGTGGGAGGCATTAGTAGAGAGGGCATGGAAAAGTTCTAGAAATGCACGATTCCAGCTAATCCAGTTTTTTGTCCTCCACAGAGCATACCTCACCCGCACAAGATTAATGAGTATTTTGGGGCCCGATCAGTTTGTCCGCGATGTAAATTAGAAAACGCCGCATTTTTACATATGTTTTGGGAGTGCCCACTACTAGAGGGGTTCTGGAGGGAGATACTGGCTATACTGGGCGACATAACGGAAAGAGACACTACACTGACCCCGGGATATTGCCTGCTGCATTGGTTTCCCCACACTGCCCGGAATAAGGTTACCAGCAAATTTATAGACCTGGGGTTAGTCCTGGCTAAACGAGAAATCACCAGCCACTGGAAGGCGACCAGTGCTCCTAGTGGCTCGAGGTGGCGGAGGGAATTTATAAAATGGGCAGATTGCGAGGGGATTCTTAGGCTGCAAATGGCCCGGAGAATGGATAATGGACAAATGCTGGACGCGGCGAGGGCATGGGAGGCATTAGTTGAGTTGCTCAGGCGCCCGGCGGACGATCCCGAACCCCCCCCTGAGTGAGTGGATCTGTGAGAGAGAGCTGCAGTGTTGTCCTATTGGGTTGTGATCTATGGGGGAATGAAACCATATAATACGTAGCGGCATCCCCTTGCTAGATGCCTCTCTATTGGAATTACTGTATCTGTTGTCTTATATGACTGGGTACGATTCTTCGCAGAGCTATTGATGACCGAGCGACATGCCTGGAGGGTGGGGGAGTTGTATAGGGGGAGGGGAAGGGAAGGGTACGTTATGGCTAACGGAAGGGGTGGTAGGGTGGGTGGGGTTGTTCCTACAGTTGAGGAAGGGGGGGATTATTTGTTTGTAACTTGTATGGCATATCAATGAGGGCTTTGCATTTGATTATAATTGAACCTAATGGGAACCTGATGCCTGGGTATAAAGAACTGCGCAGCAGGGCCCATCTACATAACTGCTACAAATGACTAGATATTGCCCTACATGCCTAGATCAAGAGAATATGCCATAGTGATTGTTGTATTATAAATGCCTAATAAAATTTGTTTAAAAAAAAAAAAAAAAAAAAAAAAAATCAATGATCCCTGTCAGGCAGCGCTGGGAAGCAGACAGAGGGAGGCCATTCACAGATAAGGAATGGTCGGAGGCATTGCTTAGCCCCGCATACATCCCGCGTAACTCACGCTTTCGACTTAAACAGCACTACATTATTCAAAACGGCCTCCCTTACCCCGGGGAGGATTAACAGAATATATGGGCGAACAGACGGGGCCTGCCCCAGATGTAACCATATCGGAGCTGACTTAGTGCACATGTTGTGGACCTGCGCTCCTTACACACTTACTGGCATCGCATTTGCAGCATCCTGATGGAGATAACAGAGCGCCATCTGGATCGCACTTGGGAGGAGTCCATATTGCACCTCTTTGCTAGAGGTAAAAAGCTGAGGACAACATCCTGTTTATTAGATCTGGGCATACTAGCCGCAAAGCGCTTGATAACTAAAAGGTGGAAAAGACCGGAACAGCCATCAGTAACAGCATGGGGTCAGTCTCTACTGGTATGGGTTAGAGCGGAAGCATCAGCGCTCCGAATAGAAGATATTCGTGGTCTTCGCAAGGTCCCAATAGCGTCATAATGGGAAATGATGCTACAGGAATTGCGCGGGTCCATGGAGAGGGGCATGGAGGGGGCGGCTGCTGTCCCAAATGGAGACCTCACACCCGGGGGAAACCCACAATTAGAACACACTACTGGGCCACGGTAGACCTGGGGGGTTCGCTCCAGCTTGCCCTGCCTGTACACTGGAACTCTCTAATGGCACCGGTACTCTGGAAGGATGAAGCGGGGGGACACTGGTGGGATTGACCCAACAGCAGTAATTACACCTGCACGAGCACGCCCATAATTGCAAATTAAACCCAGACAACCGCAACGCATGTCCCACCTTTATTTACGTAAGTATAACCTCTTACCTCCCATAAAAACTATGGACAATACGAGTAGTGTCTGAAAGTTTTGCAAGCTATTTGTGGTACTGCACATGCCGCCCACATGCATGCTACAAGTCTGTGTAAGTCCAAAGGGGGACAGAAAATTGGGGACACATTACACCATGTGGAGATGCGAAACTATATTACCATGTTCAGTAGTTCTTGTTACATAAGTTTTAATCTGTTGTACAATTATAGGATAGCCAGACACAGCTATGACGGAGATCGTGGAAAAAATTGGACAATGTACTAGATAGCCCTGGCATAACAAAGCATTGCATAGCAAGTTATAAAATTGTGTAGACATACTTATTGTAAATATGCGGCTAACATGTGTTCGTCATTATCACCAGCAAAATTTTGCATATGTTATTTTCATTTTGTGTATAATGTGGGCAGCTGTATCTAAAATATAAAAATCAATAAACAGATGGTTTAAAAAATGAATACAACCACCATATAATACAGCTAGCAGATAAGCCAGCTGAGCAAGTGGGAGGCTGTCCACTCACCGGAATGCCGCCAGTGTTGACACAAGCTGATGCCACCGGTTATTGTGCACTTAAACCTCAGCAAAAACATACCTCCTGACACCGGGACACCAAGCAATTTTTCTGCCCAATGGCACTGGCACTAGGCCACCTCGACAAACAAGCTTTTAGTCTACTGCTGGTATCAGGATGTTACTATCCTGAAGGTACTAAGATTTCTGAAATGGAATGACTGGTTCCTTAATGGAAAGCATTGTCTGCCTCATTAGCATCAGATAGTTGTATTCCTTTCAGATACTCATGAGCTTTTACATGAAATGTTCACTTATTGGTAATCCTGGTTCTACATCTTGGGCATCTTCATTAAGGTCAAACATTACAGTAATTCTATGTGAGGACCCCATAACATTTAAAATATAATACGAGATATGATACGATAGGAGATGACATGATACGAGATGACTTGATATGAGATGAGATATGATATATGATACAACATGACACAATATATACACCGAGGCGGTCAACACTGTGTGGTTATAATTAGGACTGTGTTTCCATAGGAAAGGTTTTTTTTTGTCTGCTATTAACTTTGGCACCATTTGACAAATCTTCAGGAAACTTTCCCCAAAAATGGTAAAGCCAAGTCAGCTCCTTCCTGGAAAGTTTTGATGCGATCCCTCAAGCGGGCCGAGAAAATGGAGAGATCCCAAAACGTACTTTATCTAGGCAATTTCCTATAAGGTTTTTCAACATCACTACAGCCAACAGCTGAGCAGCATTACACCAACTTTAGTAGAAATTTGAATGATGCTTAACAACATTGACCCGAGGGGTAGGTGGTTTAAGGGTTTCTGATTATTACTGGTTGTTTTTCATGGTAAACCAAATAAACAGTTTAAAAAAAAACAATTTGGTAGAAATCTAAATCTTCATCCACAAAAAGTGCTTTTTGTGATTTGATGTGAATCCATTCAGTAGTTTTTGAGAAATTAAGTTCAAAATCTATGTACATATAGCAACTCGGCACCTTTGCTGTTCTACTGCGGAGTACCGCAAGTTCAAAACTCGCAATCTGATTGGCCAGTCTAAACCTGAAGAAAATGTTGTGGCTGCCATTTTAGGACTCAGGGATTCAGTCTCCCAGACGGGCTCCAAAAGATCTTTTGCTGACAAGTTTTAGAAAACTGATGCAATAGGCCTCAAGAAAACGTATTTTATCAGAGCTACAGGCAGGGTTTAGGCCAAAGACAAACACCTTAGACCAGTTATTAACGTTTTGTGTGATTTATTGGAAAATGGAACAACTGGGGAAAGGTCACCATTATGTAGTATTTGTAGGCCTTTGACCTGGTCCCCCAGATAAAGTTGTGTGGGAGGTTTTAGCTAACATAGGAGTACCTGAAAGTATCCTTGATATTCCGATTATACTCCACACTGGTAATCTAGCACACGTTGGGTATGGGAAGAACGGGGAACAAACTGACTCCATTGAAATCAAAAGGGTAGCCAGGCAGGGTTGCGATTTGGCCCCTACCCTCTTCTCTTTATACATTAATGATCTAGCGCAGATACTCGATATCCCAAACAATAATGCTCCCAAGATAGGCTTAGCTAAGATACCCTCTCTCCTGTTGGCCGACGACATGTTACTTATATCTAAAACCCCTGCAGGCCTCCAGGCCATTTTAAATCGCTTCTTGACATTTTGTTCAGATCGCAGCCTGGAACTGAATATAGGAAAAACTAAATTTATAACACTAACCCCATATAAGTTGAGTCGGATGAACATTTCTGTGGGCAACATGTCTCTCGACCAAGTATCAACTTCACCTACTTGGGGGTAAATACGTCACATAATTTTAGCTGGATGCACGAAGTGGGTAAAAATGTGCTCAGGCTGACCCAAGAGGCAGGAGTGATCCTTACAATGGCAAGGAAAATGAAATGGGCTTCCAGCTCTTGAGATTTAAATGGTGTAGGAAAGTAGGATCTGCTTTGATGGTTACCCCCACTTTTTGCCTGTTGTCAGTGTGTTTGTGACCTAGTCTGCTGGGATCCTGCTAATCAGGACCCCAGCAACTTTGCTCTCTTTCCTAAATTGACCTGGTAAGTACTTTGGTACCTCCACAATTGCCTACTGGTGTACCCTTATAAGTCCCTAGTATATGGTGTTAAGGTACCCAGGACATAAGTATACCAGGGGTCTCCCATGGGCTGCAGCACTGGGAGTCCACTTAAACTTTGACTACGCCACCAGACTGCTTTGAAGGGCACAGATGGTGCCCTCCTAGCATACTCCAGTTTGAGCCAGTTCAGGAACCCTTGGTTGCCGCTCTGGCGCAAAACTAGACAAAGGACAGGGGAGTATCCTTCCCTCTGTCCAGCCCCTCCTCTGGGAGGGACCCCAGAGTCGTTCCAACCCTTTCCTTAGGGCATTTAAGGCCTCCCCTGTGGGTGGGTCCTCAGATTCGTCGTGGAACAAGACTCAACCCTGAAACTACACCGCTCTTCAATCGTCTGGACACTTGGACTTCGAGTGGAAACGAGGCTGCTTCAAAGAAGACTCCTGCTGCTCCTGGTCTCGCTTTCCAACTCTTCTGTGTCGTCTGTGTCTGTCCTTCATACAGGTTCCACAAAAGAGCTGTAGGGATCAAGGACACGCAAAGAAATCTCTCGTGGAGTGAAGGAGTCACTCTCCTGCATCTGCAGGCACCTCAACAAAGCTGACCTGTCTGCTGTTCCTGCCGCCCTACGAACTACCTGAGGCTCAGCAACAAAGGCCGTGGTTCGGCATCTCCCTAGAGGCCTGACCTCTCTTCTCAGTAATTTTGAGGACAGTATCCCTCATCAGGCCGCAGGGACCAAACCCCTGTGCACCGCATCAACTTGCCGTTGCCAAAGCTTGTTGGCTCTGCACTGCAGAGATCTTCGGGCTACAAGAAGCTCCTGCCTCCGGCACCTCACTTCTTGAATATCAGCGTCCTCCCTGCATTCCTTGCATCGTGGGCCTCCATCTTTGGTGAGCTGTCTGAGGTTCTCCTGGGACTACTGTGCGTTTGGCTTGTGGGTCCTCTCGAGGATCTTCCATGCCCTCAGTGGGCTCCCCTGCTCGCTCGGGCCTGCTCTGACTCTCCTGCACTTGGTGAGTCCTTTGGACCTTGCTGGTCCCAACGGTTGCTCCTTTTTGTCTTCCACGCCAGTTGCGGCTACCAAGGCTTGTTGGTGCTCCCGCTGGACACCGACTACTTAGACACCGAAATCCGACGTGGGACAGCTTGGCACAGCTCCTGGTCTTCTTCAGCGTCACCTGGTCCCCACAGCTGCAGCGACAAGGTCACCGTCGTCTCTTCAGAACCTCCATACATTGGTGGGCATTGTGCTTCCGTGCCTCCTGGTTACCTCCGAGTGGCATAGACTTTGTCCCCTCTGCTTGCAGGTTCTTCACTTCAAGAATCCACCTTTGGATTCCACCGGACTCCTTCACAGTCTTCTTCAGAGGCATCTTCATCGTGGTCGTCCATTGTGTTCTACGGCAAGTTTCGACGTCACTTCACCCCCTATGCACCGGAGCTTCCCTGGTGTAGGTAACCTGGTTCCTGGGGTATCCACGGGTGGGGTGACTCTCCAACCTTCTGTCTTCCAAAGGGTTTCTTTGGGGTCCTCCGGGAAGGGTCCTTCTTCAAAACTGCAACCCTGACTTCTCCAATGACTTTCACTCTGTACACAGATTCTGTGGGGTTTCTGGGTATTTCACATTGGTGGTTCCCTGTGTCCCCAGCTCCTATGAGTCTTCTGGTTCAAGTACCATCCCCCTTGGTGGTTTGCATTCCACTTTCTTAATCTAGGGTTTGGTCTCCCCCTGGAGACCACTGTATTCTGTGCTACTTACCCGATTGCTTTTGAAGTATTCTTGTGTGTTGTGTTGATATCTCCAGGTAGGAGATATACCAATGTGATTAGTGATTGTGTTGTAATAAATAGACTTAATTTTGCTAAACACTGTGTGGTTTCTTTTCATCTAACTTACACTAAAGATTAAACTGGTAAAACAAGCTGCTTAACACTCATTCAAGATAAGCCTAAAGGCTGCTCTCCACAGCTACCACTTTGAGAGCTTTCTATGGTAATAAAAGACCACTAAAATCACCATGAGAGTTGTCTGGATTAGTGCAAGGTGCATCACTTGAATAAATGTGCACCATATACTAAGCCAGCCTCCTACATTGGTGTGCAGCAGTTTGGATTGAAGCCTTCACTGTTTTACCATTTAATCTAGGGGAGGGTTACATGAATAACCATCACTAGATTTCTGGTGGAAAACACTGCTGCTGCGCTTTTGTTACAAGGGGGGGATTTTGCAGCACTGCTGCAAAACCGGCCCCAATAACAACAAGCATTGGCATAGCCAATAGGTCTCGCCTTTGGGACCTTATAAGTTTTTAGCCAGGCAGCACATTATCTATTACATTAGCCATTTAAGATATTAAAGTTTGGGGTAAATCAAGGGCGGGAGACAATTCATATGCTGTCAAAAAAAGCCATCAAATAAATGAATATGCAAGCACATTAGTAATAATGATTGTTTTGTCAAAAACTGATTGATACCTTGATTAACTGCTAGAAGGCATCGGACCAGGTGTTTGCTATGTGCAGATTTGCTTCTGTGTTCTGTCAACCCCACACTGCATGGAAGGCACAGACATACCCAGTTGGAGCAATGCTGTATTCGAGTATGGACTTGAAGCTCCGCCCACTCTCCACCAATTTTTCATTGGCTTGCGTCATTGTCATTTGTAAATGCTGGCTTCGGATTCGTTAATAGGCTTGTTAGTCCCTCCTTAGTACCTCCTTGTCTTCATTTGTAACCTCCCATGAGGGCTGGCCCTTTTACTTCCTATTTAATCTGTAAGCACTATTTTCTTTAATGAGTTTCTCCTACTGGAGGCACGACATGCTTTCCTGCAGCATTCAGCGCGCCATGCGCGCTTTTACTTTCCAAGCAGCCCGTGAAAATGGCGGACGCTTCTTTGAAATGAAATAGGTCTCTCATTTACAGGAGTTTGAGCTATTGGCATTGTATATGACAATGACTTATTTATGTGTTAATTATCAAAACAGATAAATAACAGGCATTGTCATTCACAATGCCAATAGCTTAAACTCTCGCAAATGCGAGACCTATTGCATTGCAAATGCTTGTTTGAAAGGGGACTAAGCCTGGGTTGGATGAGGTTGGTCCTAACCTGTGATAGAACATGGAGGAAAAAATATAGAATGATATCCAGCCGAGGGTAATTACAAGTGGTTAAGATCATTCAAGGGTTTCACATATCTCTTATTTTTCTAAAATAAAAAAAGTGGGCTCTAGAGATCTTCAGACCACGGGTGAGTCTACGAGAGGCAAATACTTAAAATATAATAGATTATGGTAAATGAATGCAGAGCCTAGCTAAGGACCATCGTCACTCAGTAACTGCAGGACAAGTTGGCATGGTTGCTGGGAAGAAAGGGTTGCCTAAGGAGGTGCCTTCTGTATAGTACTCCAACAACCTGGTCCTCAGCTGCAACCTGCTGATGCTGAAGCCAGAAGTAGCGTTTAGAAGGCGAGCTCTTCTATGCAGCACTTTGGACAGTAGACAATGTATGCCATTACAAAGTCCAAGCAACCCACTAAAAAGCTTCGTTATGGGTCTCCAGTAGCCCTCATCATACGAAGGCATACAAATTACTTGAAAGACATTTCTTAGAGGGAGGTTAGTTACTCTGAATGTTTAGTATTTTATTGTTCAAGGTTTGTTAAGTATAAGGTTTGAAAAATGTCCA
Source organism: Calotriton arnoldi (assembly GCA_963921515.1). Taxonomy (NCBI): domain Eukaryota; kingdom Metazoa; phylum Chordata; class Amphibia; order Caudata; family Salamandridae; genus Calotriton; species Calotriton arnoldi. The sequence goes on from CAWUFW010001729.1 coordinate 2,165,419, forward strand.
GTAGTAGTGCCAAAGTGCAAGGATATGTATGCTACTTATTACTTGTATTTATGTGTAAACTATGAACAGCCCTTTCCATATATGAGCTACGTTGTGCGTCGAGTATGGAAACGGAGATACTCAATAAAATAATAATAATAAAATACTCAATAAAAAACTACTGGGGAATAAAGGGATGTTACAGTTAGAATTTGCAACCTGAAAATAAATGAAAATTGCCAGTTGTGGTTAGTTATGCAAAGGAAAATGTCCCCATGAGCTTCTCAATGGTCTGTGTGTTCAATGTCCCTCTACATAGTACGCACATGGCATAGCTGAAGGCCATACCCGGTGCATACTACACACATGCACCATGCCCATAGGCTGTGCCCTGTATGTGTGTTCCATTGTATGTAGTGGACATAGCACTTGCACCTACATTGTGATATGTGCTATGTATGTTGCACACTCAAGGCATGGCTTATGGCCATGCCCTATGCCTGGTATATCCATGTCATACAGTCGTTGTATATCAAATGTCACTGTAGCAAGCGCAATGCCGAAGGCATGCCTCATGCTACATTCCGCTGTACTGTGTATCTACATATGTAGTTCGCCATATGGAGGCCACGGCTGCATACAAAGTTGTGTATAGCCCGTGATTCTGCCTGTGTGCAGTGGCAAAGGGTATGACTAAAGGCCACGCTTTGCGGGCCTTGCACACAGGTGTATGTCCGTGTAAGCCCTGCATACTCTGTGCACTATGCGGTCATGCTTTTTGTGGTCTAAATCCTTGTATGCATTAGGCCCTGACCACAGACGAGGGCTGCGTGCGCACAGTCTCGCGTGCAGTTAACAAACACTTAGCGTAGAAGAAAATAGGAGCTGTCGTTGCGCTTTGGGAAGATGGCGGCCTATGTGCCCACAGTGATGAGTGCTGACGGCGCCCCGCCAACTCAAGACAATGGAGGGAGTGCTGTGAATGAGCACTCGCGTGAGTTGGAGAGTGCCGAGGAACACAGCCCTCCAGCCTGAGGTCTAATACTCAGGAAAACATAAACCCGTAATGTTCTTAGACACGCGGAAGCGAGGGGAAGTGAGGCCAAGTGCAGGGGTTGAGAGGCGAGGGGGACATTATCAGCAACACAGAACATCCTGTGCCTAATCTGGCACGCAATCTCGCCCTCCCCTAAACTGAAAGCAAGAGGGGCGGTGCCGAGCCGCTCTCCCGGGAGGGGAACTGGTTTGACGTGGGTGGGTGGGGCAGTGTCCTGACACAAGGGGGCAGCCATGCCTGGCGGGGGCGCGAACTACCTGGCATGAGAAGGCGCTGGGGGGCTTAGAGATGAATGGTACCAGGCGGGCAACTAGAGCCAAATTTCCGGGAAGGGGGGGGGGGGGCTGAAAAAGATTTCAGGGGGGGGGGGGCTAATTCTTCCAGCCATAGGCAGAGTGGCTCTAAGAAGGGGTGAAAACACAACAAAAGCCTCATTAACAAGTAAATGGTCTTTAAAAGACCTGTGAAGTACTCGGGTGCGGCTGCAATTAGACGGTCGCCAGCCCGCGAAGCTGTCTCAGCCCGGGCTGACACACATGACGGGGGGGGCTGAAGCCCGGTGAGCCAAATTGGTGTTGCGCGCCTGAATGGTACGAAGGGGCAGATGTGGCTCGCGGGCTCAGTGGCTCGAGGATGAAGAAGGGAGACTGGCGCGAGGTGACCCAAGTTAGCAGTGGAACACTTGTCTGGTTGGCACGCGGGGTGCAGGGGATAGTTGGTACCGGTGACGGGCATGTGATGTCGGTGAAGGAGCAGTGCTGCCCACTAAAATATGTGAGGGGTCGATTTCACTCGCAGTGGCGGGCCTCAAGGAGCCTTCCGGGCCCGATTTTCACATGGGCTTCCTTGCTCTGCATGCTGCTTGTGGGGTTCCTAGCTAAACTAGCCTCCGCCAAACCCGGCTCCCGGGGTAGGTGACACCGAGTTTGAGACCCTACCCCGGACCTATAAATAACTCACTGCCTTTTTTTTGTCCGTGCCAAGTTCAAAGCTGCGGCCCATGCGAGTGGGAGGTCCCCGCATTCCTGGAACTGCTGTCAGTGGCTCCCAGGGGGGAGGGGGCGCACATACATGGCTGTAACTCAATTAGGAGAGAAGTCAGCGGAGCAGCTGCTGGTACAGATACTTCCAGAGCCGGGAGGGCTGAGCAGGCCCAGCTGGAAGGGAGAGCACAGAGAAGGGCCAGAAACGTGCACTCCACGGCGGGGATGGAGGTGTATAGGCCGCAGACGAAAGCAACAAGTCCAAAACCACGGGAGGGGCACGAAAACAAAGGGAGGGGTGAAAACAGTGGAGAAGGGGGTGAATTCGGAGGGTATAGAGGTGCAAAAAAGAAAGAGTTAAGGGAGCCGCTGCATATGGAGGAATGGGGTGAAAACTGGGAAGGGCTGCAAACGGAGGGAAACATTGAATACAGAGAACAGAGTAAAAACAGGAGAAACAAGAGGGTCAAAATGGTTGGAAATGGGTGACAGAGGAGAGATTATGAAAACAGACGGAAACGAGATAGGAAATAATCTCAACACAAAATCCAAAAGAAGGACACAGAGGGAGAAGGGCGCATGTTAACTCAAAGAGAACAGGAGGTGGAAATCCAAAGACAGACTGAAAGCTGATGGTAAAGATTGAAACGCTGGGAAGTGGCTGAAGAGACAAGTAGCACACAACTTTGGAATCAAACTCACACGACAGGAACCCAGAAGGGAAACATCAAAGACGCCGAAGACTGGAGAAGAAAACAAGCGCGCGCGGCCATGCAAATTAAAAACAGATGGCCCCTGCGCGCCGCTGCTCACTCCCGCAAGGTGGATGCCAGCACAAGCACGAGTGCTTGAAAAGGGCAGACCAATTCCAAAAGGTCATCTCCTAGAGCAGCGCATGCGCGCTGCCTAGGTGAGACCTAAAAACGGCCCCCACTGGTCCAAAAACAGTCCCCATCCTTCTGGCCCACTGAGAAAACGCCTGGTGCCTGCTACGGCCAGTCCGGCCCTGCCAGTGATCCCAATTCTGAGCCAATTTGCACTTGTTATATTCTACAGTTAATCCTTTCTGCTTGAGGATCTCTAACACTTGTTTGAGTCTGGCATCGTGATCCATTTTGTCACTGCCCATGATCAAGATGTCATCTTGGAAAAACTTGCGCCATCTACCCCTTTGAAAGTTTTCGGCATTATTCTCTGAAAAAGGGCAGCAGCAGATGCCAATCCAAAGGGCACCCTGGTAAACTGAAAACAACCAAATTGAGTTATGAAAGTGGTGTACTTCTTGCTGTCGGCATGTAAGTACCTGGTGATATGCTGATTTTAAGTCAATGGTAGAAAACCAACACATGCCCTTGGTGACACTAGACATTTCGTTGATGCGGGGAAGGGGAAATTGATCTACCAGTATATTTTTGTTGAGATCTATAAGGTCAATACATAACCTAACTTTTCCATTGGGTCGTTTCACAACTACTAAAGGTGAAACCCATTCTGCTGATTCCACCTGCTCAATGATGCCATCACTAACCAATTTCTTTAATTCACTGTGAACCTCATCCCTAATGGAAATAGGTAAATGCCGGACCTTATGAATACATGGAACTGCGTTCTCTTTTAATTCAATCTTGTGGACGAAATCATTCAATAACCCTACTGAACCAGAAAGGACTTCTGGGTAATCTTTGACCAATTCTGAGCAATCTTTGCCAAACTCATTAATCGACATAACAGGATTTAAGCTACTGGGGTTGACAATAATACCAAGTTCGCCTTGATCGCTCCAACCAAGAACAGATGGTCCCTTTTTAGCCACAAATAATTTGCAATTAGCTTCCCTCTTCTTAAACTTGAAAACAAGACTCCTACATCCCACAAAGTCAATAGTCACCAGTATAACTCTTAGCAATAACATCGGACTTATCAAGGTAATTACCCAATTTCTCCTCAAAGAGATTTTTCCATACTTCATGACTCGCAATGGGAAATGGTGAACCAGAATCAGCTACCACCTTCAATTTCACCCCACCCATGTCAACTTCACATATGGGTTTTTTAACTTTGCAGAGATTGACATCAAGGATGTCATAATCGATGCAAAATATACAATTTACATTTGAGGAATCAGAGTCTTCAGACAATTCTGAATTTCTTCCATTCTCTTCTTGCACACAATGCACTTTCTTGTTAGTCTTAGCAATATTCCTTTTACACATTTTTGCATAATGACCTACTAAACCACAATTAGCTCATCTTTGAAATCTTGCAGGACATTTTCTGAAATAAGCTAAATGGTCTTTAGAATCGCATCTATAACATCTCCTTGAGTCTTCATTTTCACTGTTTGACTTCCCAGAATTCCCAGAGCATTTTTCCCTTGCAAGGCTAGAGAATCTTTATTGTTTTCTTTCTTATTCTTTCTTATTCTTGCTGTAACTAAACTTACTAACAAGTTTCACTTCATTGTGCTCCTCAAGGACAGCCTTTGCACAACGACCAGTAAGTTCAGCTTTCTTAACCAAAGCTACTACCTCTTTTAAGGGCGATTCATCATTGACCCAAAGTTTATCCTGGATGTTAGGATTACTGGTATGCATAATAATTTGGTCACAAATGAATTCCTTTTGTAGATTTCCAAATCTACATGTGAGTGCTAAAGTTCTTAAAGCTGAGACATATTCTTCTACACCTTCACTTTTACTTTGTTTACACTGGAAGAATTTGTATCTATCCACCGCTACACATACAATAGGTGAAAAATGTACATCTAGATCCTCAAGTGCATGCGCAAAAACGTCATCACCCTCATGTGGCTTTTTTCATAGCATTATATGTCTTGAGACCTCCAGGACCAAGACAATACAACAAAACTTTATTCTTCTTTTCTGGAGTAAAGTCTTCCTCATCAATGGTGTCAATATAATTGCAGAAATATTCTTTCCATTCCTTCCATTCCTTAGAAGGAAGGAATGGTTGTGGATTCGACAGGTTCATTAGACTCAAAGCACACATGCTTCTGCCAACGCAAGAATTTGTGATGTGCTAAAGTAGCCAGAACCCAGAAACTGCAATTATTAAATCAACAGACACCAAAGACAAAAAAAATTAACAAAGCTTTCCACAAGTATCAGAGCAAACAATTCCCTTATATATATATATATCTTGACAAGGCATGCACGACTGTAAATGTTTTTTTATTCCATCGCGCAGTAGATATCTGGTGCAGAACAATTCATGTGCGCGTTTCCATCTACTTTTTTTCTATAAAAATGCTGAACTCTAAATCTTTATGCATACGCCCTTGAAATCACACGAAGGGAATGAAGCAACAAAAAGTAGCGACCAAAGATGGCAGCTTCACGTTTGTTCCGTACGTTTTCTTAATGTGGTGGGGCTTGTCTTGACGTGTCAGACTAGCGCGAGAAAAGCTTCAGTGACGTAATCTCAAAAACATCATCATTCCATTCTTCCTCGCACGGAGTGAACTTCGCTCGTTGGCTGCGCAGTACTCAACCCAGCGCGTTCTCCAACAGCCAAACATCCATCAGGCACTCACGGCTCGTTGTAACCACCGCATGAGCTTACAGGCTTCACCCGGCTTTACCGTCTCAAGGTTTCCACGCCGTGTGTCCACAGCTTTCTTAATCTCCTCACTGCACAACTCTGTACCAACAGTATCAAGTTGGTTGACGGCTCGAAACTGCGTCTGGGGCTGCGTCTCCACTCGTCGCCACTTTGTAATGAAGACCCAAAGTCGTAAGTGGGTTAAGGTAAGTTTATTCCCTAACAGCCCCAGACACGTCCAGGAGGGTGGACAGCCATGGGTAATCTGACAGTTCAAGGAAAGCAACTGACAAGTGTGGTATGTGGGGAATGGGGTGATGGAAGCAACCAACGGTGTGGAATGGAATGTGTTACATCACAATGGGTATGAGGATCACACCACATTACAACAACTGTCTGGTAGGCTTCAACCTAAAAAGAACTTTCTCTCCTTTCCTCCACCGAAACACCCTGCAACACTGGAAACCAGTCCTCTTAACCAGGCATTATTTACGCTGTAGTCGGAAAGACAGATACAATCAGACGGTTAGGCAGGTAGATAGATGCACTCAGAGCGATCCAGTCAGCCGGACAGACAAATCGTCAGGCGGGCAGATACAATGAAACAAAGAGACAGGTTCACACAGCTGCAGCTAGTCTGTTGGAAACAAACATGTGATGCCTGAAATGATCGATAAATTGAAAGACAGTTTAACTTAAGTGAGAACCTCATTTTTTGTGTCAATAAATAGAAAAGGATGACCGTTAATTAAACCGGAATGTGTCTTTACACGAAGATAATCTTCCTTAGTATTAAATTTCGAGCACAATTAAGTTTTGTTAAGATATCATGACTTTCTGTTATAGTAGTGGCATTTGTTTGGTTCACTGACTGCCTTCAGTAGGGCCTGGTTGTGTTTCTCGGCTGAAAGAGATTAGTTACATAAACCTACTCTTCCCCGGATACCAGTGCATCTCCTTGATAGATTACACTCCCCACTATAGAAATCTCCATGAAACTGGCATTTTTCAAGGAATTGACGACTACTAAAAAATTCTCCACTGTGGAGATTTTTGTACCTAAACCGTATCGCATTTTAAAACTCTAAATAAAACAAGAGTTAGTTAAAAAAGAGACCCTTCCCGTCTTCCAAAATAGACAACCATTCTATTAAGTGCATTTTGTTAAAAATTTAAATTGTTCCTTTCTTTAGTGACAACATCTGCTTTAAAGGTCTCTTTCTATAACAAACAACACTTGTAATTCTGCTCTCGTTAGAGTTGTTTAGCATTGGAGAGGATTCATTAACAGACGACACCTTTTTGGTTTCTAAGACACCTAGTGGCCTACAATCCCTTCTTCAACGCTTCGAGTCCTTTTGTGTACTGAGAGGGCTTGAGATAAATACTACAAAGACCAAGCTGCTAATGATTAACCCTCATCGATCCTTTAAGGGGAAGCTTTTTTAGAGGGGAACCACTAGAGAGAGTGAATACCTTCGATTACTTAGGCATCACCCTGTTTGACGACCTTTCCTGGGGATTTCATGTCAAGCGGAAGAATCTCCAACTTAGGTGTATCTCGGGGGCTTTGGTTAAGGAACATAAGATCTCAGTGAGCAAGCCAATAGCTGTCCCCGTTCGTATCTACGATCACAAAGCCCTAGGAGCAGCTCTATATGGGGTGGAACTCTGGGGGTCTGAAAATTTTGGATGCACTATTAGTGACTGAAAACAAATTTTTGAGATCACTTTGCTCCCTTCCACAGAGTACCCCCCTGCAACCGCTGAGATTTGATTTGGGTAGATTTACGATTGTGCAAAAGTCTCAGCTACGCCCCCTGCTTTTTCTGTTACTTCTAAAAACAACACCCGAGCTATATCCATATGCTGCTGCTCTGAACGAAGTCCAAGCGTTAGATCGCCACAAAAAAATTAGCTGGATAACCAGGGTGAAATCACTGCTGTCTACTCTAGGGATGGAAGCCATTTGGGACACTGTTACTCCAGAATCTCTCCCAACCAAAGACCAATTTAAGAAACACTATTGGAATTGGGTGGCGCAGTCCCTCATCTCCCATCCAACTGGGGGCCGTTTGACTCTCGACTTGGAATTGAAACTGGAAGGCGCCTTTGAGCAATATCTGGAGGTTATTACTAATATCCAGGATAGGAAACTATTCATGCAATTCAGATTTGGTTCCCTCCCTCTTAACACTTTTGTTGCCTCCTGGTCCCAGCACCCCTCTGCATCTGTGATTTGCCCTAGCTGCTCTTGTGGAGCCGAGTCCATTAGTCACATACTCTTTGCCTGCCCTAGGTACCACCAAATGAGATCTAGGTGGATAGCCCCTATCTGCAAACAGTTAGGCAGCCGCTGTCATAGCGAGGCGTTACGCATCTTATAATCTGACCCCAGCATGCCAATTGTCTGTGCAGTTGCAAAAATTTTAGGCAAAATGTGGATTAGCAGAAGGCATGCACTGATCATGTAACTGACCAAATTCTCTTACATTTTCTTACTTCTTAACTGATTTTACCTAAGTTTTTATTCATTAATTAAGTATTGTATCAAACATGGAATTGTACTGCATGACGGGTCATGCCGTTAACTCTTACGGCATAGACTTTTGCTGACACATCCCCCGGTTCTGATTTCAATTGTTTTTATTGCTCATTTAATCTATTTTATTAATGTATTTGTCAGTCGAACTGAACCAGCTCCTGAATTTTTGTAATAAACTTCTCGTTCTTTTTGGACTCTAGGCACTGGCACTTTCAAGGTTTCTATTTATTAACTGGGGGTAGGGCAGTCTCTACCAATCCCAGGCTCCTGCTTCTGAAATATGGCTACCATTTTATTATATCTTATGCACATGCACTTGGTGCTTTAGGAAGTCAGGACTCGAAAAAGAAAAAGCCTATGTTATCAAGGACCGTTTTTTAAAATTGATTGTTTACTATGTTTGTACTGTACTGTTTGCATGTGACACTTTTATGGCCGCAATGGCCGAAATAAAGTTATAGACTGACTGACTGATTCATTAACATTTTCAATTGGTCTTCCAAGTGCTCTGCGCCTGCTACAGATTTTTAAGGCAGATTCCACCTTTGAGCTTGTTAAAGTGAGTAACACTATAATATGAAAATATTATTCCAACATTGAAGAAACAATTTAGTTCATGTGTAACGTGTATGTTTTTAAAGTGTACAGTATTCTGGAGGTTGGCTTGAACCCAGCAAGAGTAATTTAATGTACGTGGGAACTGTAGCACTATGAAGCCTCTGAGTAGGTGCTTAATAGAACAGACTCACTGGGAAACAGAATTTTAATTATTAGTGCTTTGTTTTCGAAAATCTTTCTTGTGCGATTACACTGTACGAGCACACTGCAAATTCCAATGAGGATTATTTTAAGGATCTACTTAAATATGTTGGAATGTACATAATCCATATTTTGAGTACTTTTTATTTTTAGTGCATTGCGTGTTATATGCAGGAGTGACTTTTTAACAGTACCCACTGCGAACTGAATCAACCGTAGGCAATTAAAGTTAATTTACAGCTCTAAGGCCATGATTCGGGGGAGTAGGTAGGCGCTATTTAATGCACCCGATAAACTCGGACACCGTGGGGTTAGGAAATAGATTGAGTGTGATAGCTTTTTCAAGTTAAGGACGAAGCAAGAAATACTTTACATTAAATGCCTTATTATTTTCCCCTTAAATTCCAACAGATCAGGCCCGCTGAAATTTAACAAATGGTGGGGTACTTAGGGCACCCAGTAACTACCAGCCAACTTAAATTTTAGGCCGCTACGCAAACAGGGGATTGCACATGGATCAGAAAACTCCAACACACTCATAATCACCGCCTTGAGACCCTCGCAGGTGAGTAGCTGCACTTTACAAACCCCCGATTGATTGAATCAGGGCCTAAGATTTCTGTTTGTGTGAGACTGTCTGGTAGCATTATCTTGCAATGCTGCAGATCAAATGATGTTGCTTCTTCTCCCTCCACCTCTCTGTGATAAACAGGAAGCAACTTTAAATACGAGATGTCTCCACCTTTCTATTGCCTAAATCGAACAAATGATATTTATTGAGTTTATTTACAGAAATGCCATTGTTAGAGTAAGTCAAAAGACATAATTTTGCAGCATTTGAATATGAGGCTGAAAACTGCACAAGGCTGAAATCCCAGTTTTATAAAAAAAAAATTTGATAATCAAATTTATTGAATTTTTCCCAAGAACAACAATACGTTGGTAGCATGACAGACACAGTAATTAAAAGCATGATAGACGATAAAGACAACAAGGATTCGCAAGGCATTGATAATGTGAATATAGCACCTGATGACGAGCAATCACTTATCCGGCCCATCTAACCCCTCAAACGGGCAGTGAGTTGAACCATTTGCCCCATATTTTAACAAAACGTTCAGGGCATCCTCGGGCCTCAAAGAGGGGTTCTTCTTGGGCTCCACACCAGTCCACCCCCCGTCTCCATTGCCGCATCGTAGGTGGCTTGGCCTGGGACCAGAGCACAGCAATATCACGCTTTGCCACCGCTAATGCCGTTCCCAGGAAGCGCTTGTCAGACCGGGATCCATTAAGGCCATCAAACACCCCCAGGAGCAGGCGCCGCGGGTCATGGGGGACCTCCCAGCCTAGGGTCTGTGTGAGTTCACCTTCCACCCCTGCCCAGAACGGCGCAAGGGCGGGACACTGCCACACCATGTGGTAGAAATCCGCCGGGCGTGGCTGCATCGCGCACAGGACGGGGAGGGCCGCATACGGGCGCTATATAAGCGTGCTGGGGTGAGGTACGCCGTGTGAAGGTAGTAGAGTTGGACTAGACGCAATCTGGAGGAGGTCGTCAGAGTCTTGGGAGCCATAAGGGCATCTCTCCAGTCCGCGTCTGCCTAGGGAACCCAACCAACCCTCCCAGCGGGTACGAAGCAGGTCCAGGGATGCAGGGCCATTGTTCACCAAGGATCGATAGATTCGCGATACGCCCCCTCTAACCAGGTTTCCCATCATCACTTGGGCCTCTAGGGGGCTAAATTCGGGGAGGGAGGTGGGGGATGGAATGTGGGTGTGGAGGGCATGTCTTAATTGTAAATATTTGTAGAACTGGGAGGAGCGAAGCGAGTAGCGGTGCTGTAAATCTGCAAATGATCTGACATGGTCCCCCGCCCAGACATCCCCCAGTAGCGAGATCCCGATGTGGTCCCACCGACGGAAGTCCTGGAGAGCCGAGACCTCTCCCAGCCAAGCCCCACACCACAGAGGCGTTTGCCTAGTAAGTTTACGATCCCACTTTACGTGCCGCAAGGCAGTCCGCCAGGCCATTAGCACGGCTCTAGTGGCGGGGGGAAGGGTCTGCGGCACAGGGCTTCCATACAGGTAGGCTTGGATTTGAGCAAAGTCCATTGATCTGGTTTCCACCCAATACGCCGGGTCGGACCAGCCGCCCGCGAACCAGTCGTGGATCACGATTAGCCTCGTGGCCAGGTAGTAGAGGTGAAGGTTAGTTACTCCCATGCCCCCGTCGTAGGGGGTATGCGGCAATGTGCTAGGGACAGTCGTGATCTCCCTCCTCCCCATAAGAAACGGGTGAGTACCCCGTCCAGTTCCCGAAACCAGCTGCCCGGGAGGTGGATGGTAATGTTTTGTAAGGTGTACAGGAAACGGGGGAGGACCATCATTTTGAAAAGGGCACTTCTGCCAAGGGGGTTGAGGGGAAGAGATTGCCATTTCCTGAGGTCTGCCTTGGCCCTAGTGACCAGGGGTGTAATGTTCAGGGCCCAATCAAGTTCGGGGAGAAGAGCAACCCATATCCCCAAGTACTTAAATGACTGCCTGCGCAGGGGGATAGTCGTCTGCCAGTCGAAGCATGCTCGTGTCGGGTGTAGGGGAACCAATGTGGACTTCGCCGGGTTAAGTCTAAGGCCGGAAACCCGTTCAAAGGCAGAGAGGGCGTCCAAGCATCGCGGGCCGGAGCTTTCTGGATCTGCCAAATAAAGGAGGACGTCATCGGCATACAGGGCGATCTTATCGACCTGATTCCGGTCCCAGGTCCAACCACGGATGAGGGGATCTTGGCGGATGAGGGAGGCCAGGGGTTCCATTGCTAATGCAAAGAGAAGCGGTGAGAGTGGGCAGCCCTGTCGAGTGCCCCTCTGAATAGGGAACGCCTCGGACAGCACACCATTAATGAGGACCCGTGCCTTGGGAGCCGAATAGAGGACCCGGAGAAAGCGCCGGAACGGGGGTCCAAAACCCATCCTCTCCAACACCTCCTCAAGGTAACTCCAGTCCACCGTGTCGAATGCTTTTTCAAAATCTATGAATAGCAGTGCCAGATACGGGGTGAGGCGGTGGCGGTGTGCGAGGGCGAGCTGGAGGCGGCGTATGCAATGTCGGGTACCGCGGGCAGGCATGAAGCCGCTTTGGTCTGGGTGAACCAGCTCTGGTAGATGGGGACGTATTCGTTGGGCCAGCACAGTGGCAAAGATCTTAACTTCCGTGTTAATAAGGGAGATGGGGCGGTAATCCGCGCATGCAAGGGATGGTGGCTGTGTCTTCGGGATGACTACGATAGTGGCCATATCGGCCTCCGGTGGGAAGGACCCCTTGTCCACTACGTGTGTAAACAGTTCCGTCAGGTGCTGGCCCAGTGTGTCCCGGTAGACCGCATAGTATTCCTGGGGGTAACCGTCGGGCCCGGGTGTTTTGCCGGTGTGCAGTAATGAAATCGCTCCCTGTATCTCCTCCAGGGTAAAGGGATTATCCAAGGCTTCAGAGTCTGCTTGGGAGAGGCAGGGCAGCCGAGTCCCAGTCTCAGCCAACAACGTTGCCAGAGAGGTCCGAAGGGGCCGGGCCGTGTAAAGCCCCGCATAGTAGTCTGCGAACGTACGGGCGATGGCTGTGGAGGTGGCGTGACGGGCCCCATTTCCGTCCCGAATCTCGGGGATTATGCGATTGGCTCTGGGGTAGGACACCAGGTTGTGGAGAAGTTTGCCATTTTTATCACCCCAACCATATATGCGTGCCACAGAGGAGCGCCAAAACGTTTTAGCGGATTCCATCGAGATCTGGGAGATCTCTTCTCTGATCAGCGCGAGCTGGCGGGTGGAGTCGTCACTGTCGGTGGTGTCCTGAGCACCCTCCAACCGTGCCGCCTGGGCCTCCAGCTGTACCAGTCGGGCGGATTGTTCCTTGCGTTTCGTATGGACCAGACCTCTAGCCACCCCCCGCATCACAGCCATGCCAGCCTCCCACAGGGTTCCTGGGGAGGAGACTGAGCCCGTGTTAGTTGAGAAGTAGTTCTTCAATTCCTGCCCAAGGGTCTCCACAAAGCCCGTGTCTTGTAGGAACCATGCATTCATCCGCCACATCGGGCGGACGTCGCCTAGGGGTGCCCGAGACGGAGGGAAACGGGGGAGTGGTCTGAGATGCCTCTGGGTAAGATGGTGGCCCCGGCCATCAACTGACAGTCTAAGGCAGGCAACAGGAACAAGTCTATACGAGAGTGGGTGTGATGGGCCGCCGAGGTGTGGGTGTATTGTTCCTTGCGGGGGTTCCACACCCTCCAGGCATCGCAGAGACCCAGGGCGGAGGACCAGTCAGAAAGGCGTTTCGCAGAGGCAAGGCGAGAGGCCGAAGGGGTGCCCGATGTGTCGTGTGAAGGTTGCAGGACAGCGTTAAAATCACCCCCAATAATTGTCGGGCCTTGCGGAAAGGAGGAGAGGACCAACGTGAAGCGACGGAGGGCAAGGGCCATGGTGGCGGGGGGAATGTATGTACACATAAGGTTGAGGGGGTGTCCCTCAATCATACCCGTCAGGGCCACATAGCGGCCTTGTGTGTCCGTTTCAGCCCGTGTCAGGTTGAAGGGGAGCCCTCTTCGGAGTAGTATGGCCACCCCCCGGGATCCCTCGCAAACCCAGAGTGCCAGACCCTATCAAACCCATATCGGGCGAGGAAATTGCAAAGTGAGCCCATAAGGTGTGTTTCCTGCAGAAACAGGATGTCTGGTGCGTGTCGTTGGGCACTGCGCAGCACCGCGGTGCGTTTTATACGATCCAACAGGCCGTTAACGTTCCAGGAAAGGATGTGGAGGGCCCTATGCAAACTGGACATCATCGAGGTGGATATCTGGTATGAGGAGGAGCGGAGGGGTGAGGAGGCCCGGGTCCCAAGGAAAGTGAAGCTCTGTGGCCGAGGCCGTCAGATAAAGGGTGCGCACTCTGATGTGTCTCTTATCACCGTCAAGAGCAGATCTGCGTGAGAAGCTACCAACAAAGAAAACTTTGCGGCCCGTGGGCGGCAAAAAACAATGGCAACAACAACAAATTACCGGAAGACAACGGTCTTCCCCCTCCCTCTCCCCCAACTCCCCCACCCTACACTTCTGGAAAGGAAGCATCTGTCGCCCTAAAGGAAGAAAAACACAAAAACAAACAATTCAAATCAGTTCAGTTCGGAGCTGCAACCCCCGGGGGGCTGAGTGCTAATCTAAAACGGTTAGAAGGACCTGGAGATGGCGGAGATGGACCCCCCTCCATAAAGTCGGATAGGATTCGTCGGTCGCTGCTGCATTTATAGGTAGAACAAGTTTATATCTGGGATTACAGATAAACAAGGGAGTGAAGTGTGGTCTAGTTCTCATGTCCGGTGGTTGCATTAGGGCTGGATCGGCCCCTTGCGTGGGAATTTCACGAACAGGCTGTTCTTAGGGCCTCCGGGTGGTGCGTGAAAAATCTTGCCTTGTGGCATAGCTCAGGTGGTTTCGGCTTCGTCGGATCGATGGAGCGCCGGGCTCCTGGACAGGTCAGAGTCAGATTTGGCATGGCGTAGAACAGTAGAGGGCTCTGGAATACCTCTCAGGTCGCTCAGGGAGGCAGTCGGGCTAGGAGAAGCAGACCCCTGACCGGAAGCGTGGGAGGGCGGGCGTTGGGATGTCCCACTCCGCGATCGGGATGCCTCCCTCGATGGTCGTTTGTCTTGCGGGATCTGGTCCGGCGCCTCTGGGGCTTGGGGAGAGCGTGACGTGGCTGTGGGGGGTCCCGTCTGTTGGGGGAGGGGGCCAATTGGTGCGAGAGCGGCCGTTCCTCTGTGAGCCAGGTCCATGCTGCTTGTGGATTATCAAAAAGAGAGACCTGTCTTGAAAGATAACCTTGAGCCGGGCCGGGAAGAGGAGACCATATCGGAGGCCCATGTTACGGAGTTTCTGTTTTACCTCGTCATAGGTGCGACGCTGGGCCTGCACCTCCCTGGTGTAATCGGGGAATACCATGATCCGGTTGTTTTGAAACTGTAGAGGGCCTTGCGCCCTGGCTGCCCCGAGAATGGCGTCTCTGTCTCTGAAGTTAAAGACCCTCAGGATTATAGGCCGGGCAGGGGCGCCAGGTGGAGGCTTGGGAGCCAGGGAACGGTGGGCGCGTTCGACAGCAAACCAGGGGGATAGGGCCTTCGTGGGCATCCAGGAACGTACCCAGGTCTCCGCAAACGTGTCGGCATGACCCTGCTCCACCCCTTCGGGAAATCCTACGAAGCGTAAGTTATTCCTCCGCGACCTGTTTTCAGCGTCCTCAGCCCTTCGATGAAGCTCCGAGGTCCGGGTCTGGAGGTGGGCCACCTGGGTCTTAAGCTGGGTAATGTCATCTTCTGTTGTAGAAATGCGAGATTCCGCCTCTGTGATGCGCGCCGTGGCATTGCGCAAGTCTTGGCGGATGAGAGCCACGTCCACCCTCACCTCACCAATTTTTTGTTCCACGGAGGCCTGTGATGCGGTGATCGCCTGTAGGATGGTGGAGAGATCTCCGCCGGGGGTGCCAGATGCACCATGTATCCCAACGCCAGGATCGATCCCGGTCCGACGTGGTGAATTGGTCCATTTTGGTTTGGGTTGGGGGGGCAGGAGTCTGCAGGGTACGGTTTCTGCCCATCGCTGCTAGGATTAGAGTCCCGTTTCACGTCAGCCAGGGGTGGGTGACGGCCCGCAGAGGGAGGGGGGAGCAGATTCAGACTCCCAGGCCGTCGATACTCAGGCCCCCAGTTTTATAATTTAGAGGTGTGATGTTATAGATGTTTGCTATCATTTTTTGATTTTTTTATGTATCCCTTTAGTTCAACATACAACACAGTAAAATAGTGAAGGTATATAACAATTTATACAAACCATTGCATATGTATTTGTTCTCATTCGCCAATTTTTCCATGTTTTGTCTTCCAGCGCAGCAAGAAATATAAAGTTGTTGCTTCATAGTTTGTTACGGCATTATCATTGCATATATTACACACACAATCTTATGAATGCCACTTCTCTGCCTAATACCAATATATTCCTGTCCTATTTGTTAAAACCTTGGCAATGTATTGTGTACATGACTATAAATAAATTCACCTAGTCAGGCTAGGTCTGCATGATGTCCAAGATCTGGGGTGGGTATGGTATCATTTATATATTTATCCTGGACCTGTCCTAGAGGAATATGCCTCTTTTTCCAGCATACCATTACCCCGCATGTTGTTACAACGCGGTCGTTACAACGACCGCGTTGTAACAACGCATACCATTACCCCGCAAGTCGTAACAACGACTTGCGGAGGGGGGGCGCTGGATGTTGGAATAGTAAAATTTACTATTCCAACTCCAGTCTGTGCGGACTGTAGGGAAGGTGTTGGATTTTAAATCCAACACCTTCTCCCCCCTCCGCAAGTCGTTGTAACGACTTGTGGGGTAATGGTATGCGTTGTCACAACGCGGTCGTTGTTACGACCGCGTTGTAACAGCATTCGGGGTTACGGATGCGGGATGACGGTTGTTTACCGTCCTAGAGTGGTAAATGTCTGGACAGAGGTTACCACACAACTATATCGAACAACGGAGATCCCAATAGCCCTTTCGCCACAACACTGCTTATTAGGCATTAATGTCAGCCCAAGACACAAGAAAAATGCAATAAAAGTTCTTACAGCTGGCTTTATTGTTGGCAAAGAGATGCATTGCTATATGCTGAATGGGTAAACGCAACCGCAGTGTAAATTTGTGGGTAAAGGACACAATGGAGTGGGGGCTAGTGGAGGAAATTCACATTAAAAAAATCTAGGAGAGATGAAAAGGTGGTGGAAGACTTGATATGGGCAGATGTAATTTTAGAATTTTCTGAAACAATGCCACAAGACACGCAACAGAGAATCTACTCCGGCCAAGGAAGTAAAAATAAAGGTAGATGTATTCTATGCTAGACTTTGTGTGTTACAAAGATCACTCATGATGAACGGAAAGACCTTAGCGAGAACAGCTGTGTCTTACAAAATAAGTTACGGAAGTGGGTTGGTGAAGAGGGGCAGTGCGACAATGTAACTTGTTTGTTTTTGAAAAAATACAAAATAAAGCTTTAAAATAAAAAAATAAATTTAAAAATCACATAGTATCTGTGTTCCCAATGTTGTGGGGAAGTTTCTACGTGTTGTTCAGGTAAACGTTTGTAGCAGACCCCAAGTGTATTCAGGTAGGGGCTGCAGCCAGCGGCACAGACAAATATAGTATATTTTGTTTTTAATCTAGCTATAAAAGATTGTAAGTTGACCCTTCCCCATCTAATTGCACATCTTTTTTCCAGTAGCAATGTTAAAGCAGACGGTTAATGAGCAGCGTGAGGAACTTCTTTAACATAGCCTGTACATCTACCTAGATATTTTTGAACCATGTTGTCTATTATCTTGGATAATTGTTGGAACGCTTTTGACCAGAAATCCTGTATTATCGCACATGATCATGATAAATGTATAAAGTCAGATGATCTCTCAAGCTCACATGGTATAAACGTATTGGTGTATATAATATTCTGTGTATAAATCTAAGATGGGCAGGCATGTTTACTATTAATTGAGACTTCTTTAGTTTGCAAACAACTGAATGGCGACTTCTGGTCAGTCAGAGGTCTGTCTAGGTCTTTCTACCAGGCACCTTTGGATTGTGTTCCTACCTTCTTCGTGCTCGTCTGTGTAAGGCTGTATAATTGGATAACTAGGTTGGTTTAGCTGTGCGTGGTAAGTACATATATATGCAGCACCACTGATTGCAGTTCTTAAGGAAGTTTGAGAACACCGATTGTCCGTTGCTTGAAGCCTAAAGCATAACAAGATATCAAACAGGTTTACTTTGGACCGGACTCTGATGTCTTATAGTGAGCTGAATGTACTTTCTTTAAATAGATCACCTCTTCTATGGACGGCTATTTTAGTTAATCATGTCTAAGCTTTAGGTTCCCTTTTTACTGGGACAGGCCATGTGCTGCATTTAATCGATCGCTTTGGGTTCTCTAGGTGGTCCGTTCTGGCGCAGCCACTGTATAGTTTCTAGTGGGTGCAGGGCAATCATATCTCTTTCCACAATAAGATAGGGAATATGTTGTAGTGTGTGCCACCAGTAGTATGCATGATGTGCCCAAGCACATTAACATAATTCGATGTCCAGTGCTGTCATGCATCCCTTGTTATTTGGCTGTGTGAGGGCTTCCCATTTAATGCAGGGCTGCTTACCCACCCAAGCATACCAGTAGTGATACAATCCTTTGAAAGTTTAGAGTGAACAAGAAAGAAATATTGCTATATAGATACAGTAATCTGAGCAATATTACCATTTTCATAAGTGATATTCTTTCACCTATGGATAATGTAAATGTAATCAAGTGATCTACCAGTGTGGTTAATTTGTCTTATAAAATCCTGTAGTTGTTTATTATAACCACTCCAGTATCTCAAATTACGTGTATTTCAAGGTACATTACTACATTGTGCTTCCATATTAATGGGAATTCAGTTTCTGGTTTATCTGTAGCTGGTAAGGGGAGCGATATTAATCTACCTCCGTTAATACTAAGTCCAGACAATTCCTGAAAGGTTAATAAGGATCTGATAATAAGGGATAAGTTTAAAGCTGGGTTTTTGATGAATAGTAATTTGTCATTAGGATATGGAACCAAAAGTGGGTTGTTTCCACCAAAGCACGTGTCTCTGTCTATATGGAACTGTCTCAGCAGTCTCAACATTGCTTCCACCGCAAAGACAAACAAAGGTTAAAACTGTAATCTCTAAATTATCTGCCATTAAATCCTTTATTTTAGGTTTCATGCTCGGGCATGAGCACAGTAGTTTCACCCACAACATGAATTCCCTATCGCCCCCCCCCCCCCCAAGCATTTCAGCGTCACAGGTATATCCACTCAACTGAATCAAACGCTATAGTGGCATCTAGGAATCTAGTTCGGATCTGAATTTTTGTACTACTGGAAAGAAAGTGCACAGTTTAAGGGTTGTGGATTTTTTGTGTGGTATGAGCCCTTCCTGGTCTGGCAATGCCAATCCTGGCATTAGTGAGAGCAGTCTTGCAGCTAGAAGCGTGGCCAGAATCTTACTATCTGTATTACTATCTGGGCAAAATGAGTCTAGTTGCATGGCTGGTTTACCTGGTTTTGGCAATGTAATTAATAAGGCTTCTTTTGCTGTTGGAAGACAGTGCCCTTTTCTTTGGCTTCCTCAAACATTGACTAGAGATGTGGTGAGGGAATGCCTACGTATTCTTTATAGAATTAAAATGGAATTATATCAGTTCCCGGCATTGTACCCGATTTAAGACTTTTCACCGCTGCCCCCATTTCTTTGATTGCGACAGGAGCTGAAACCCTGTCAGAGCCCCTTTCAGAGGGTCAGCGGGCAAGCAGGAGATACGGGGTCCAACCGTGGGGGCTGTGGCCTTTTACTCCTGATGTCGCTAGGTCCAACCTTCTAGGGGTCCTGACAAACTGGGTCAGGTATTACTTCTTCAGCACTTGGCTCTCAGTGATAGAGCGGGTCGAGCTGTCCAAGTGCAAGATATGTGAGTGCTCATAACTCTATCAAACCCGAATGGTGGTATCATAGGATACCCCACCGAGAAGGGAAGAGAGATTTTTAAATATAGATGGAATGGGATATACTCTCCCTAGCCCAATGCACACATTACTCAAAGTATCCCAAACAAACTTGTTTTCTATGAGGAAAAAGGTTTAGCCTCTATTTATCACCCTGCTGGAAAGGGAAAAAAATGTTTTCCTTTCACGCAGGGCTCATCATTCAACATACCCACCGATAAGATAATTGTCTAGTCCAGGATTCTCAAGAGTAGCTCATGAGCTACTGGTAGCTCTCCAGGTACTTTTAAGGAGCTCTTTTGTGTGCAGGTCAAGCTAATAAATTAGACCCTTTTTGCGTGGCTAAATTTATACATGCATACCAAAATTGAAACGTGTACTTCAGACGGAAATTTGTGTATTTTTCAGAACTCTTAGCTGATGTTTGAAGAAAAACTGTTTAATTTACAAAATATATTTATAGCCAAAATTGGAGTGCCAACTCATGTGATGTTTAGGAGAATTAATACTAATAGTACCTTGGTGCTAGGAACTTTGCAGCTATGGCTGCTATGTATTACCCATGTAAAAGCATTCCAAAATCTAAAAGCTTTTTTTTTTTTACATTATTGTTGGCAATCCTGCCTGATGACCTGAGGTGATTACTACTAGTAATCTAGCATAAAGTGGACACTAATGTAATCTTGTCTGATGTGGTCACTAATACAACACTAATAGGATTAGTAGCTTAGGATGACGTTCATTGAAAATAAGTAGCTGTTATTACAGAAAAGGTTGGAGACCCCTGGTCTAGTCCAATACTAATATTTAGTGTTAAGAGCAGTACTTATTACATATACTAAACACAGCACACTAAATTATCCAAACAATCAGTCTCTCACTCCTCCACACCATATCCTGCGTTCCTGGTGGATTCTAGGAGGTGACCCCAGGTGCTGTCCACACTAGCGAGTACTGAGGCGCATTAAAATCTGGCTTTGGCCTTGAAAGTTTTTTTTAGCTCTTCTGGCTCTAAAACCACTGAGCTCTAACGAGGACCACAGGGGCCTACTGCCCTGCTTCCCCCTTACCCCAACTGCAGCCATCACCAGAGCCCAGGAGCCGGGGTGCTTCTCTCTCCTCACGCTCCACACTGAGCAGCTCGCAAAGCACTATTCCCTCGGCTGCTGGGACCAGAGTACTGAGACGGTCACAGGTGGTGACAGCTTCTGGGTGCAGCTGCTTTTTTTCTTCATGATTCCTGCCAGTAAGTTGGTAAAACACCACCGTTCTTGCAGACAGCTTCTGGAATTGTTCTCAAGCCCCTGCCGCTCATCACAGGGACTCCTCTGACACTGCAATGGTCCCAATGGGTTTTAGTGCCCCCCTCCTGGCATGTGGGAATCATAAATAGGAGTGACAGTCCCAATCAGGTCTGATCCTCCAACAGTCTCAGAGCCCGGCGACCCCAGGTACAAGGGCATCACAGACACAAGCAATAGGTGACAGTTTTCTGTAGCAAGGACGATAGCCTCAACAATCCCAGTGGTCATACTCCTTGCACACGGAGGTCACGGACATGGGTGACAGCCTTAACAAGATTAGTTCTACCAGGCAACGGCTGGCAACTTCGGCACGAGAACAGACAGCTCTCTAGCAAGACCGGTCCCAACTAGACCAGGCGCCTCATACTCTGCCCAGTGGGGATCCACTCGCCAGGGACTCCCACTGGGCCTTGCTCCTTCCAGGCTCGCTCCTCCACCTCACAGGGCACACTGGTATTAGCAGGCAGGCAGGCAGACAAGCAAGCAGGCAGGCAGAAGGCTGGTGCTCCAAGTAAAGGGCAAGTGGTCTTGGGTCCTGAGTCATGTCCCCTCACCCAAATGGGAGACTGGAAGACCTTGGTCCCCAGTCCTGGTTCCAGCAGCAAGGAATCATGGAGATCTTCCCCCTACTGAGGAGACAGTGCAGTTCACCAAAGTATGGGACACATGCTCCCACCTTTATAGTCTAAACCCAGATGCATATGTGATTTAGTGTCTGGCCATTGAAATTCATGTTGGGGGTGTCAGCTCCTTTGAAGTGTCCTCTCCCCTGCCATTTGTCAAAAGTATAGTCTACTACAGCAGGAGTGGCTCCAGTTCTTACTGACCCACAATACAGTCCATGGGAGTAACCAGGGATCACACCTGGCTGTCAGCCTCTACTGACAAACGTCCCATAAAGGTTAAAACTATTAAACCATCCTACCTCATTTGTCCCACCATCTTATTAAACCTTCCTACCTTATTGGTCCCACCATCTTTCAGACAATCAGCCCAGGCCCCACTGACAATTAACGCTTCCTGGCATCAAAGAGCCTTTTAATGTGCACAGATGATGGTACGCTCCTCTCGCTTCAGTGTGTGTACCCCACACCAGCCCCAGGAATCTCAGCAATACATATCTCCTCTCTGGGGTTGCAGTGCTCACCTCTCCAAGCCCCTTGCTTTCAAAACGGAACCCGCAGGCCTCCAAGTTATGTACCATCCAAAGGCACACACATGCAACCCAGCACAAACACAGAATCACGTGCTGTTTGGCGCTCCAAGCACTCCACACAGGCCAAGGGTGAGTTAAGTGCGCAGCCACAGAACTTTACCCGTGTAGGTCAGTAGGCCATTTCAGAGAGGCCTGTTCACATTTCTGATTCTACTTGAACACAAAAACGGGTATGCTGCCACCACCATTATTATTTTGAAATTTATAGAGCGCACGGCTACCTCCAACTGAGGTGTCCCGGCGCTAAGGCAGCAGAATCACATTAGAAGGCACAGGGAGAAGAGCTATGTACGGTTAAAGAGCCAGGTTTTTAAAGCTCTCCTAAAGGCCGATTCTGGCTCAGTCATGCGGCTGAGAGGCATGGCATTCCAGAGCTTCGCAGTTCTGACCACGAATTCTCTGCCGCCTGTCCTGGCCTTACGGAGAAGAGGAATAGTGAGCAATTTCATGTGGTTTGATCTCAGGACCCGGTCTTGTTGGTAATTTTGCAATCCGAGTCTCAGGTAGGCCGGGCCCCGACCCCTGGTGGCTCTGTAGGCCAGGGTAAGTGCCTTAAATTCAATTCTCCTACTGACGGGCAACCAGTGAAGGCTCCGCAGGTGGGGAGAGATGCAATGGTGAAATGGCACATTTCTGATCAATCTGGCTGCAGCATTAGCATTTTGAACTATTTGCAGCCTGCGGACCAGATAGGCTAGTCCTAAGTAAAGACTATTGGAATAGTCCAATCGAGATGTGACCAAGGCATGGACTACAGTCCTCCTGCAATCCTTCGGGAGAAAGTGGAGGAATTTCCTCAAGGCTCGCAGCTTCCAGAAGCATGAGGGGGAGACCTGGCGAATCTGGGTCTTATAGGGAAAATCATTATCGAATTTAAACCCTAAACCCTAGATTTCTAGCCGAGTCCACCATGCTCCTGTAATTTAACTCTAGGTAAGAGCAGTAGCCCTCTCCCTCCATGAAAGAGTACTCCTCCCTGGCTAAACAGACTGCATTACCGTGAGATAGGCCAAGGTCATGGCACATACACATGATTCGTGTTCACTCGTGACCAAAAATCAATACCAGGGATCCCGATACTGTTGCAGCTGTGGCACTCGGGGTAGAGATATACATCTATCATCATGCAGGGGACTTTTCGATCCCAACAAAGCCATTCCCTGTTTTCTTCATCCAAGCATGAAAGTGATATAGCTTCAAAATATGTGAAGAAGTTTGAGTGCTATAGAGACATTAATAGTATGTATTAAAGGCTGCAGTTATTTAGTTATTGCCATGCCTGTGTGAACCTGTACGCCATTGTCATCCAGTACTATTCATCTCATTATTCAGTCTGGCAAGGAATCTCACCTTCTCCATACGTTTTTGCAGATGCATATTTGTTTAGGAATTTTACTTTCTTCTCCGTCTCTTTCCTGTATTTTAATATTGTTACATTTATGTGCGAGTATAGAAAGTAACTTGGTAGTTAGAATTTGAGGTAATGCTTTCCTATGTCTCCTCTCGAAACAGCTTTAAAAGTTTCATTATCACACCTGTGCTAGAGATCAAACCAGTATTTTTTTTTAAAGTATTCATAAATGACTTCTTTCATTTCTGATCTAAATAGGTTATCTAACAAAGCTACTGTAAGAAATCTCCACATGAGAACACAGGCTGCTACCTCTGGTACAGTCATAATTAGTTTAACTGAGCAATGGTCTGACAGAGTCATGGTCAAATGTGTAATATTATGGGTCTACCCTGTTACAGTTTTGGTGCCCATCAACTAGTCAATTCTGGTGGCCAAATTGTGTACAGATGAATAAAAGGTGTACTGCGGATTGTCGGGGCGTCTGCTTCGCCACATATCTACAATATTATATAATGTGCATATTTTTGTGTCAGGGATTTGGCCATGGGTGAGATGAGTAAGCGCAATGTATTCATTCTATCTTTTAACTGATCTAGGGCAAGATGAACAAAAATTCCAGTCAGAAAAACTGATCGCTAATTGTGTACCAACTATTTGAGAATAGAAAATAATTTGTGTGAACAGACCTATGTACTAATAGGTCGGTTCACAAAATTCTGAATCATAGTGGGTCACAATCTGACTTACCCCGACTACGATTGGTTGTCATCATAGGGATGGTGGTCTGATGGGGTCAGCAGACAACGAAGTCTGTGAATACATTTGAATAAAAGTAAACCTTTTAAAAAAATTATTATTAATTTTTTAATGCGTCCCATTTTCATTAAAGGATACAGGGCTGAATTTAAAAAGAAAAGGTTTTTTTTTTTTGTGGAGTTGGCAGCTGTTCCCTGAACCTCTCCCTACTTCTCAAAAAAAAAAATTTACATTGACAAATGGGGTCCCTTTTCCGAATATGTTAACAACCAAACTTTGAAGTCAGTTACTTTTCAATGCTTGGCAATTCTATTTCAGTTGCAAAACAATGATACACATGCCCCATCATGTACCTTCCAAATAGCAATTTGTTGTGCTTTCCTAAACACGTTTCACGATCAAAACACATAATGGGCTCAGTACATTAAATTGCAGTATTGCACCCATAAAATGGCTTTGCTCATCCTTCAAGCTCCTCACCCACGCACACAAAGCACTGCACAACTCCGGACCAGCCTACCTCAACAGACGACTCAGCTTCTACACCCCCACCCGCCAGCTCCGCTCGACCAGCCTCGCCCTCGCCACAGTCCCCCGCATCCGGAAAACGACCGCCGGCGGCAGATCCTTCTCCCACCTCGCCGCCAAGACCTGGAACACCCTCCCCACCAACCTCCGACAGAACCAAGACCTACTGGCCTTCAGAAGACTCCTCAAGACCTGGCTCTTCGATCAGTAGCAGCACCACCCCATCTTCCCCCAGCGCCTTGAGACCCTCGCGGGTATGTAGTGCGCTTTATAAGTGACATGATTGATTGATTGATTGATTGATCTGGCCCCTAGTGTGGTATTAAGTGCCGCCCCCCCAGATTATTGGTTTAGGTGTTAGGTCCATTATCATTTCCAATATCTTAGGGAAGAATGTCAGGTCACCTGTGTTGACTACTGTGATATGTTCACTGTCCAATAAGCCTTGTATTATTACAAATCTACCCTCTCGGTCCGTGATGGATCTGATGTTACGAAAAGGAGTTCCGTTCTTAACCAAAATGGCCACCCCCAGCATAGTTGGAATTACTGGATATGCATTTGGGCATGCACCACCTACTCGCAAAGTCAGAAAATCCACTATCCATTAGGTGACCCTCTTGCAAAAGTGTTATGTTAATAGAAGGTCTGTCTTGGTATCCCATCACTTACCTTATTTTATGACGGTTGTTCAGGTCTCAGTGGTCCAAGTAAGCAGTGTGGTCGTGTTATTTGCTACCATCGTGTTCTATGTGGATTTGCTGTTTGTGTGGAATTGTTCATCTCCAATGTGTGTGCCATGAAATGCTTTGTATGAGTTTTAATGATGTTGGTATTGTGGCTAGCATATATTTTTCTGCCATACAACCCTCCCCCCCCCCCACATTGAACTCTCTAACTTTCAGTGGTGATTCACAATTCTCCATAATCTAAATACAGTTTCAACAAACCATACCTCTTAGATATGCTCGAAGTTTGGGGTCTACAGACAGTCCCCTTTAATCCCATCTCATGTCTGTGATTGGGTGGGTCCAGCCTGTATTATAACATTCTGATTTGCGCCCGGACATGGTTTGTTTCCAACTGATAATCTTATTGTTGAGTTAGGGTTATTTGGTCACTTCTTTTGGAACAGCCGAGGTACGGTAGGATCAGTGTGGGCGCTTTACCTTGACACAAGTGTGACAGCAGGAGGCGCCCACCCCAGACAGACCATGAGGCAATTAGCATTCAAACACTAGGTTAATAGTCTGGTGATACGTTAAAGAGAGGAAGGTCCTCTCTACATACGCTCTATGGTATTACTCTGCACGAATGTATGATGATACAACGCATGCATTCACATCGCATGCTATTAGATGGCGGTTTTTACCACGCAAGTCGTTACAACGACTTTCGTTGGAGGGCGCTGGACTTAGGAGTAGTTTAATTTACTATTCCAACTCCAGCCTACGTACAGTAGGGAAGGTGTTGGATAGTAAATTAAACTATTCCTTGTCCTATAGCGCCCTCCAACGCAAGTCGTTGTAACGACTTGCGTTGTAAAGACTGCGATCTAATGGCATGCAATGTAATGCATGCGTAGTAAAGGTTGTTTCCCCTCTGCACTAACTATTTAGAAGTGTAGTGACACACAGTTTTGGCCCGGAGGAATGCCTGAGACCGTCTGGCTCAAGACTATAGGCAGAAACATGTTGGCATGATAAATTTAATAATTCAGTGGCACATATAGCTCACAAAAACCGTATATGTCCCCTGATAATTTTTTACCAATGTGGAGAGCACCACCAATGTTCCATATAAGAAATTGCTGTCCATTCAATGTAGGTATCAAAAAACGTAGTTTCTTTATTCTTTAGTGTTGCCCACAGAAAAACAGCCAACGCGTTTCGTCCATAGATATGGACTTCATCAGGGCTTGAATGAGAAGAAGACTTGGCCGTATGTTCAGAAAATATAAAATGGTCAGAAATACAGTAGGACCCCACCCGAACAGGGTCAAGCACAAGTAGAGGGACCCATTCCAAATTACTATGACGTCATCAATATACCTCCCCCAGAAGATGATGTGTTCCAGCCAGGGGGAGGCATATCGACCCCATGCATGTGTCTTCTCACACCAGCCCATGAAGAGTCCCGCGTACGATGGTGCGAATTTTGAACCCATTGCGGTCCCCTGGAGCTGGTGGTACCAGCGTCCATTGTGAATGAAAAAGTTTTTTGACAAGATCAAATCAGTCATATCTAGGAGCATTTCGTTGTGCTCGTACCAGTCTGCAGTCCGTGTTTTGAGAAAGAAGGAGAGGGCATGTAGGCCAAACTGTTTCTTAATGCACGTATACAGACTGGTAACATCAAATGTCACAAAGATAAGGTCATCGGTCCACGTGACATCTTCGAATTTGTTCAAGATGTCCTTACTGTCGGAAACAAAGGCAGGAAGATTGGTCAGCAACGGACCGATGACCTTATCTTTGTGACAGTTTGGCCTACATGCCCTCTCCTTCTTTCTCAAAACACGGACTGCAGACTGGTACGAGCACAACAAAATGCTCCTAGATATGACTGATTTGATCTTGTCAAAAAACTTTTTCATTCACAATGGACGCTGGTACCACCAGCTCCAGGGGACCGCGATGGGTTCAAAATTTGCACCATCGTACGCGGGACTCTTCATGGGCTGGTGGGAGAAGACACATGCATGGGGTCAATATGCCACCCCCTGGCTGGAACACATCATCTTCTGGGGGAGGTATATTGATGACGTCATAGTAATTTGGAATGGGTCCCTCTACTTGTGCTTGACCCTGTTCGGGTGGGGTCCTACTGTATTTCTGACCATTTTATATTTTCTGAACATATGGCCAAGTCTTCTTCTCATTCAAGCCCTGATGAAGTCCATATCTATGGACGAAACGCGTTGGCTGTTTTTCTGTGGGCAACACTAAAGAATAAAGAAACTACGTTTTTTGATACCTACATTGAATGGACAGCAATTTCTTAAATGGAACATTGGTGGTGCTCTCCACATTGGTAAAAAGTTATATTGGTCTCGGTGACTGCCACTTGGAAACAGCGGTGGCAGTGGAGGTGCACACCGCTTCTGAGCATACCGGCTCAGGCTTTTTGATTTGGACTTCCAGTCGGGGATTGGTTTTGTGTGGGGAGGTGCGTTACCAGCGCATCTTGGTGTGCAGGTTTGGCTTGCTGTTTCACTTTTGGGGTTTTATTGTTATAAGGCCGGACAGCACTGCCCCGACCCCCTAATCATACAGTTTATAGTATAACTTCCACAATGTCTAGATTCAAGGACAGGAGGGAGGAGTTTGCATCCAACTTGTTCTCAGCACAGCAACCGCAGGGTAACCAGATACAGACTTTGAATACACCAGAGGGGCTTAAAAGCAAATTTATCAAATTAGAACGTCTGAAAAAACAGGAGCTCGCAAGGTGGTGGGACGGCATCACCTTGCGACAGTACCTAGATAATAACAGGATACCGAGGGGGTTGAGAATATTAATTTTCCCCACTTTTGAGGATCTTGACGAGGAGCTATTGAAGGAATGCGAGGGGAACCTCCTTAACTCCTCTGCTACCATGATGAAAATTCTAATTAAGCACGCAGAGAGAAAGGCAACCCTTTTATTGGCAGAGATAGACAAATTGGAGAAGGAAATAGATGAGAGTTCCTTAAAGGACGTGATAAAGAAAAAATTATGACATCCTAGAAAAAGTCATTGAGGATTACCAAGTATACCAACGGGACAAAAAAGCACGTAAAATAAAGAGGGATGAAACAGATTACAAACAGGGCAGAATTTATACTTTTGCCAAAAAATTTGACAACGTTAAAAGTACAGTGACCACCAAAAGGGATAGAATTGAAACTTCTGAATCAGAATCTGTGAGTGGTAGCTCAGTTACATCTATGGAGAGCTTACACACAGGTGAGGGTAATAGTAACACCACACAAACAGGAGAAGGTAGTAACAACACCACACAACCACCTCCCCACAACTCTTTTTTATTAGAAATGGAGAGGCTACGTTTAAACAGCAAACAGCCCAGAAAAGATCCAAAACAAGGAGGGGGGGCAGGGGGTGGAACAAGAGGAAAAAAGGCAACACCAGGGCTAACTGTGAAACTCAGGTCTGCAGACATGAAGTGAGCTCCCTTAACAGCATCCCCTCTGATATAACACAGGACGATTTGGCCATTGTTAACTTGTCCAACTATACACCTAACAAAGATGAATGTACCGTGTTGAAAAGGGGATTGGGATTTTGTCCAACGCAACGAGGGGACATTGTTGATGTAACAGTAGACTTACATAAATTTGTACGTTCATTAAAATTGAAATATTTTTTCCATGCAAATCCCAGGTGTTCCATTCCTAATGCAACTGTACACCAAACACCGACACAAACAGTGGGGGATGTTGAAAATGTTCAATTGTTACTTTCTATTCCTGACAATGAAACTATTACCATGGACCAACTCACAGGAGAACTCGGGATCAATGCCAAACCAGACATTGACAGTGGTTTGAAATCAAAATCAAAATTCACCCCACAAGTATCACACCCTAACATTGACCTTTTTAGAACTAAGGTCTCTGATGACCTACACAAACACCTCAATGGCCGCAACCAGGGAATACAAGGATTTTCTAATCTCACCCCACAAGAAAGAACAGCAATCACCACCCTGAGGGACAATGACGGAATAGTCATACGAGAAGCTGATAAGGGGGGGAATGTGGTCATCATGAACAGGGCAGACTACATGGGCGAGATTCAGAGACAACTGGAGGATAGTACTTGTTATGAACTTACTCCTGTTAATCCCATCAAGGCGCTTACCACATACATCAACAATAGGTTGGGGGATTGGAGGGAACGTGGCTTGCTATCTGAGGACAAATACAGGTACCTGAATGTTCAGAATCCGAGTTTCCCTTGCATCTATATCCTCCCTAAGGTGCACAAGGGGGGGGGCATTCCCCCCAGGGAGACCTATAATAGCTGGAATCGACTCCCCGACAGAACGACTGTCGGAGTATGTCGATACCTTCTTACAGCCGTTGGTGACCAATCTTCCTGCCTTTGTTTCCGACAGTAAGGACATCTTGAACAAATTCGAAGATGTCACGTGGACCGATGACCTTATCTTTGTGACATTTGATGTTACCAGTCTGTATACGTGCATTAGGAAACAGTTTGGCCTACATGCCCTCTCCTTCTTTCTCAAAACACGGACTGCAGACTGGTACGAGCACAACGAAATGCTCCTAGATATGACTGATTTGATCTTGTCAAAAAACTTTTTCATTCACAATGGACGCTGGTACCACCAGCTCCAGGGGACCGCAATGGGTTCAAAATTCGCACCATCGTACGCGGTACTCTTCATGGGCTGGTGGGAGAAGGCACATGCATGGGGTCGATATGCCTCCCCCTGGCTGGAACACATCATCTTCTGGGGGAGGTATATTGATGACGTCATAGTAATTTGGAATGGGTCCCTCTACTTGTGCTTGACCCTGTTCGGGTGGGGTCCTACTGTATTTCTGACCATTTTATATTTTCTGAACATACAGCCAAGTCTTCTTCTCATTCAAGCCCTGATGAAGTCCATATCTATGGACGAAACGCGTTGGCTGTTTTTCTGTGGGCAACACTAAAGAATAAAGAAACTACGTTTTTTGATACCTACATTGAATGGACAGCAATTTCTTAAATGGAACATTGGTGGTGCTCTCCACATTGGTAAAAAGTTATATTGGTCTCGGTGACTGCCACTTGGAAACAGCGGTGGCAGTGGAGGTGCACACCGCTTCTGAGCATACCGGCTCAGGCTTTTTGATTTGGACTTCCAGTCGGGGATTGGTTTTGTGTAGGGAGGTGCGTTACCAGCGCATCTTGGTGTGCAGGTTTGGCTTGCTGTTTCACTTTTGGGGTTTTAATGTCCCCTGATAATACCTGTTGTTTTTTTTTAAATTTTAAACAGGCCTAGGATACCACCTTCCTTTTTTGTCATT
This sequence comes from Calotriton arnoldi, assembly GCA_963921515.1. Lineage (NCBI taxonomy): Eukaryota > Metazoa > Chordata > Amphibia > Caudata > Salamandridae > Calotriton > Calotriton arnoldi. The sequence goes on from CAWUFW010001729.1 coordinate 2,196,106, forward strand.
TTTCCTGCTGTTTAGTGGGCTTTCTGAACTCCCTGGCACTGAGAGGCATTTTGAGGGTAAAATCCCCTAATCACCACCCTGGGTGGTGGTGGGAGGGGTTAGGGGGTGGTGGGGAGGGTATGGGGGGTGGGGGGCTGTGGGGTGGGGGGGTTTGGTGCCAGTAGTAATCGTTATGCCTGCTATGGTGTGGCGGCTGTTCCCAAACCTTTATTTTGTTTTTTTCTCCCTGGTGTCTAGAGCGCTTTGTATTTCCCTGGAGGGCAGACTCCAGGTTTACACCCCCTAATCGTCCCCTTGTGAGCAGAAATACTTTTTTGGGGACGGGGAAAGCTCCTGTCCAGGGTGGGTTGCTTACCCACAAACAAAATCACAATCCCAAGGGGCAGAAAGACATTTTTAAATTTCATTAAGGTGGGCACTGGCCCATGCCTAAAGGGAATGCCCCCCCTCCCAAAACAAAACCTAATTCCCTGGTGTCCAGGGGGTGGATCCCTGTTTGAGGATTAAAGCCCTGGGATGATCATCAAACACCGATCAAGGTGAAGCCAGTCGGAGTAGTTTCACTTTCAATCACAATGACATCAGCGCACTGTGCATCACAGTGATTGAAAAACAATAATCTTGGGATGAAGCATAGCATTCCGCTCGCATCCCGACTATTTTTTATAAAGAAAATCCTTTTGGTGGCAGAAGAATTTCTCAAGCAACGTGATGGATGAACCATTCACGTCGTCTGCACTACAAAGGTAATACAGAGGACTGGAAGAGATTATTCACTGCATTAAAGCGGTTAACATGCTAACAAACGTAAACACCAACCTGCATTTCTGGCCTGTTTATAGCTGTGCCATTTTTTAAAATTTACTAAACTTGTGGTGCAATGCAGCTAGTTACACATGTAGGGATAAAATAGTCTGTGCACAAATAGTCTGTGTCCATTTGAGCATGACTCTCTTTCCATGGTTTAGCACATTAAAGCCGGACCTACTAGCTCTTTTAATGATTATATGTACTAGAGTTCAAGAGTATTTATAGCTATGACCATTCACACTAAAATGATTACATTGTGTATTCTATGGGGCAGTACATTTAACAAGGCCGCACTGATGGGTGGCTGCTTCTATTGCGGGTAAGAACAGCCGCATTTACCCACTCACACTAACAAGATGGGCAAACCTGAAGGCAGGGAGATGGGCACATCCCTGAATTCCCAGGGGTCATCCATGTCAGAGGGCACATCTATAGGAGATGATCCAAGCAACGTGCCTCCAGCGCTTCAGCAGACGACAAAATCCTAGCGACGATTGTGGATTCAAAAACCTTCCTGCAGCTTCCCTTCAGTTGCAGATTAGTTCTGTAGCTGAAGAAGTGGGTCTCCTGAGGGCCGACCACTGCAGGCTCACAAACAGAGTTGAGGAAACAGAGGTTGCAGTGAGATAACTGGAACCTGCTCATCGACTAATGCAGACTTAACTAACAGACCTCACTGCTCACGTAAAGATATAGAGCATAGTGTAGAAGATGCGGTGGGCTGCAACAGAAGGAATAATGTACACACTGTAGGTCTGCCTGAGGGCGCAGAGGGTGCCGATATGGCCGCTTACCTGGAGGAATGGATGAAAACCCAGGTAGCTCCTACAGAACTCTCCCTCTTTTTTGCGCTGGATCGTGCACACCGAGTCCTGGCGTGACCTCCCGTCCCTGGTCGCCCCCGTGTCCAGTGGTGGCTCAGCTGTTACATTACAGGGACTGTGGCGTTCTGTTGCAAAGAGCTCGCACAGCTGGCCCCTTTTATGTACATAACACGACAGTGACTTTGTCCCCTGACTTCACCTCGGATGTCCAGGCCAAACGAGAGTCTTTCCTTGCCATTAAACATGAACTGCGAGATGTTGGAATTAGATATTGTTTCCTGTGAAGTTGAGGATAATGTTGGATGGGGTGACATATCTTTCTGTCGCCTGCTGAGGCATGGGACTGGTTTAACAAATACAAGTCTGAAGGCTCTGCCGCAAACGCCTCGGCACAGACGGCTCCGCCCCACAGACGGCCGAAACAACGGAAATGTGGAAGATCTAGGGTGTGCAGCCCAATGAGAGCCCAAGGAGATAGAGACAAAGAGGCGGCTTTGTTAGCGGCATCAGACATCATGCAAAACCACCAGTCAGAGTCTGATGTTGGCGCCACTTCTGACAAGCACTCTGTGGACTCCGCTTTGGATGCCCGGTCAATGGATAGTCCCAACTCACTCAGCGGATGGCCTGATTTGACTCCTGATGTGACTGGGGTAAGGGGGTCGAGGTTGGAAGGTTGCAATGACTTCTGCATTATGTGTTCTCTGTGTGCCGGAGGGTATGCTGCTTATTGTCCATTCTGACCATAGCTATCTTGGTTGTGCTCTACCCGAGTGGGGACGCCTAGCCATTGCCGATATGATGGTTCCACTGGTGAGTTGCATTGGGCTCCTCGGGTGGGGATCCTTGTCTCTGCCTATGTGCTTGAGATCCCCGAGGAATGCCTTATTGAGGGGAGCTGCCAATTGGAATGCTGTTGCGGGTGCATGCATTTGTTCCTCCCTGCCACCCCAACGTGCTGACACTGGTTTACACGTCTGACTGCATGAATGTGGGGGTGCTTGATGGGAGGGGTGACTAGCACATGAGGTTGGTCTGGTTCGCTCCCTCCCCCCTACACACAGGCTCATGGCCATCAATTGGTGGGTGATATGCTCATGGTACTTGTTTCTCCACTTTGCTCGGTCTGAGTTTGGACGGCTGACCGTTGGCCGTCCGCCCTGGGGTGGGGGAGTTCTGGGATTTTGGTATTGTTTAGTGGGTTCCGGAGCTGGGGTTGTTTCACCACGGGGTGGGAGGGTTGGGTTCTGGGGAGGTTGTTTCCTGTGTGCCCATATTACATGGCTGGACCTATGACACATACGGATCTGAAGTTCCTCACTTGGAATATAAAAGGCATGGGTACAGCGGCGCGACAACACAAAATATATATGTTCCTTGAACGTAGGACTGTGCATATAACTCTCCTACAAGAGACATCTCACAGCTGAAGAGGTGTTTCGTCTGCGGCATAACTGGAGGGGTCAGGTGTTCGCCGCTGGTTATTTAGCCTATTCCAGGGGTGCCCTGATTTGGGTTAGGGAAGGTGTGCATTTCGAGGCACTGCAGTCTCACGTTGACAGAGATGGTACATATGTCTGGTGGAGGGGAGGTTGAATGGGAACGCCAGTGACCCTGGGTAGCATCTATGCCTCCAACCAGGACCGACTGGTGTTTTTACCCGATTCTCTAGCTTGCTGGGCTCTCTGTCCAAACGAGACCTGATTGTGGGAGGGTATTATAACTGCGTCACCAACACATCTCTGGATCGCTCCACTCCTCCTTCACCAGGGACTATGGCTCATAGAATGGCAAGGGGGTTCAGAGACTGGGCGGCAGGCTGGGGTCTGGAGGATGTGTGGAGAGTGCAGCATATAGGAGTCAGGGATTACTCCTTTTATTCAAGTCTCTATGCGCTTCATGTGCGCTTGGATAGGGTCCTGATCAGAATATTGATGCTTTTCTTGAACCCCTACTGTTGGGGACTCTGCCTCCCCCTGCACTCAAGGGCCTGGGTAGCCCCATTACGTCCCAGGAAGTAAAACGTGCGATCAAGGATATGGACCATGGCAAAACGCTGTGTCCAGATGGACTTCCTGCAGAATTTATTCTGCTTTTGTAGCATTGCTAGCCCCTCGCTTGACGACTATGTGTTATAAAGCTTTGAGTGCTGCAGAGCTCCCAGCTACCATGAGGGACGTGGTGGTCATCCCTCTCCACAAGACGATGGCACAAGGTACACCCGCTACAGCATACCACCCACTGTCCATGTTGAACATGGATTTGAAAATTTTGAGTAAAGTACTGGCTATGCTTCCCCACATGCACACACTGATTCATCTCGACCAGTGCGATTTCATCCCCTAACGAAGTACTTCTTTTAATCTTCCTCATCTCTATTTGGTGATGTTTACTGCCAGTTCAGTGGAGGGGCCTGGTGCTGGATTACTGGCAGTAGACTTGGAGAAGGCATTTAAGTCTGTTAGTTGGGAATACCTTTTAACTGTCATGACCAGGATGCAACTAGGGGCGGCATGGGTGTCCTTGGTATGACTTCTACATATGAAACCTATGGACCGGGTTTGTACGAGTCAGATTGTTTTGTGCTCCTATGATGACTGTAGGGGGACTAGACAAGAGTGCCTTTTGTCCCCACTCCTGTTCGAACTTGCCATAGAACCGCTGGCGGTGGCGTGCTAGTTTCGAGGGAAGGGGTGAGGTATTCGGTTTGGAAACACGGACCACGTGATTTCCTTGTATGCGGATGACCTCTAAATTTATATTTCCGACATGGCCACGGAAGTCCCATTCATGCTTTAAATGCTACATGACTTTGGTGAACTTTTGGGCTTGAGGGTGAATCTGACCAAGACACATTTTCCCGGTGACGGCTGCTGTGCCGCGACCTGATACTCTGCACCTGGAGATCAATTTGGCCGATTTGATGTTCTGTTATCTGGGCGTACAAATCTACCATACTCCAGATGATCTTCGAGAAGGTAATCTTGGTCATGTGGTGCAACCACCTAAAGGGATGTGTATCCTTCTGGCTATCCCTCCGTCACCCTATTATGGCACGCATAGCATTGGCTAAGATGGTCATGTTGCCTCGCTTACTGTATTATTTTACCAACTTGCCGGTCTAGTTACCGCTCTCATGGTTTGAACCTCTGGATGCAATGTTGCAGGACCTTGTTTGGGATGGGGGTCGCCATAGGGTTTCCTTGGACACCCTTCAGAGCCCTATTTCGGAGGGGGGTCCTGGAGCACCTGACTTTAAGCTTTATTATCTGGCATCCTAACTTCAGTGGCTTGTCTACTGGCTGGCTGGTACTAATCTGACTGAATTGGGAAGGAAGGGTGGCCGTCCGGCCAGTGTTGCATTACTTGCCCGAATGCTGCGATGCATGCCTGGAAGGAGGATCGATGGCACACTCTTAGCGACTGCGCTTCGGTGTTGGCGGCAGTGTGTGACACGGACTCCGGACCACCCACTGTATGCCTTGTCCCTACCCCTTGTGGGACTTCCCCATGGGGATCCCCCACGCCGTTTACTGCAGCAGGCTGGACGGGTGCAGGCCTGGTGGTGGTTGGTGACTGTTATGAAGCAGATACATTGATACCCTTGGACGTCCTGGTTGACACGAGGGGCTTGCCTCCCAGGCAGTTTCTTGTCTATGGGGCCCTGGTAAGGGCCTTTGAAGACTTATGGGGCGGAGGTGTGACTCAGCCTCATACGCATCCAGTTTTTAAACTGCTGCTAATGCTAGGCAGGGGCGCCACATGGTCAGGTGGTTATATGGGGCCCTGAACGTACTGATACGAAAATCTCCAACTGCTCATCGAGACAGGTGAGAGACCGCGCTGGGTAGGGTCCTGTTGGATAGGGATTGGGCCCGGATGTTGGCCTCCCCACAGAAGGTATCCCCCAATACTCGCTTTAAGGTGATTCAATTTAATTACTTATATCGAACCTGCCTAACCCCGAAGAAACTGACTATTTACTTGGTGAACGTGGACTTCTGCAACATGACTTGGGCCTGCCACAATGTGCAGGTGTTCTGGTTGGCGGTGGTTACAGAGGGTCAACGAGACTCTGAACAAGAGTCTACTCTGCACCCTCGAGGTATGCTTGCTAGGCCTGTTTCCGCGCCCCAGGCCCAAGGAAGTGGGTAACAGGTTTTTGGATTTGGCATTTATAGTAGCTAAGAGGCTTATTGCACTGACATGGAAAGCAGCAACCAGTCAGGTGTTGGCGAGATGGGAAGCGGCGGTGCGGGACTGGGCAATGGCTGAGGACCAACCTCTGCATAGGGAGGAGGTGTGAGGCATCCGTAGACGCCCCATTGCACCTTTGTGGGCGGAGGTGTTGGAAACATTTGATAGTCCAGGAGATCGTAGGGGCTCCTGCCCAGAGTTCTTGTCCTCGGAAAGTGGGGAGGGGGAACGTCCAGCTGCCCCACGGTGAGGAGATGAATGATGGCTGCTAGGTTATTGAGGGGCTGGGAGTCTGAAATGATGAGTTTGTTGTGCTTTGGTGGTGTTGAAGCATGTCCTACCAGGCCCATACTATTCCAAGCAGTGTGTCTGTGGTGTTACACCATGGGGGCCCGATTCATGCACCCCACCCACCCCACCCCCCCATAATTATCGTTCTCCTGTTTTTGAAGATAGTAGCCTCGGCCACCTGGAACTCGCAGTTGGTTTCTTTACTGTAGATTTCATGCTAGTTTTCAGCTTCTTTCGGGTTGACGTACGATTATATTTCACTGTACGCCACCAGCCATACAGCTGTTCTTTTGTTCTCTGTATATTGCATTTTTCGTACTGTTTCGTATAGTGTTACATGTAATTTGTAATCGTGCTATTGCCTGTGGGATTTTGTATTGCACAGCTGTGTTGGGGTTTCTGAACCACCGTCCCCGACTGGATCGGAGTGAAAAATCAGTCTGACATGTTATTGAACTATCTACGATTGTACACCCGTTTGTTACGATGAAAACTGTTAAAAAACAGTTATAATTTTTTTTTTAATGGGGTAGTACATTTAACCACAAAATTCCAGCACAAACACATTTCAAAAGAACTACCTTAAAAGGTCTGTTCTCTCTATAACTGCGATAGTATTATATAATTCCTCCATCCATTTATTTCTCATGTCCTGGATTTTTTTTTTTTAGATGCCACCGTTTCTGTTCCTAGTCAATTTAGAGACTTTGTAATGCAATCACAATTTTGTGAATATGTTTACATGTTGTCAAATCTAGCCATTTCTTCCCACATAGAGGACTTCTTAATACCTTTCTATCACTACGTCATCATTTCTTCCTTTGCTCCTTCACAAAATATGTATCGGACAATCTATTTTAATTATCACCGCTGCACATCATGACACATTTACTTATCTTACTGATCTGCTCAACTTTATGAACTGTACCACTGCTGGTTCCAGGTGCATAAATGCTGCTCTGATCCGCTGCGACTGTTGCTTCAGTTCTTTTTCTATTCTCCTCGTAGTTTTGCACTCTACCCCTTGTACAGTGGCTGCTGGTAAATTTAGAAAGTGGTAGGCCATAAAAAAAAAAGGTCTTTAATTTTGTTAGAGCAAAACAACCAAGAGAATGATCTAAATTTCTTCAGTTGGGTTCGGGGATCAGGGGGCTCTATGCATAAAAGAAAATAAAAAAAAACGAAAATGGAGCCTTTTACACCACAATTATTTCATACACTGAGTAGCCGGTCCAGATTCATCTCGAGGTCTTTTTGGCCTTCGAGCACAAAATAAACCGAGCTTTCATGTGCACCTTCTGCCTGCTACTAAAGCTTTAACCTGATGCATCATGAATGAAAGAAAGCAGAAGCCTAGGATGTAAACAAGCTTTGACAAAGCCAATAGGTTTTGCTTATTCGGAATTCTACTTACTTTGTGCAAATGTTTTTTATATATTGCAGAGCAGGTGCTGCTGTGCAACATGGCTTAAAGTAAAAAAAAAAAAAGTGCTATGACACAGACATTGCCAGCCGCATCATAGCTCTTTTTGAAAAATTTTAAGCCATGCTGCACAGCAGTTCAACTGCTGTGCGACATGTAAAAAAACAATACATTTTGCATAGGCAAAACCTATTTGCTTTGCCAATACTTGTTATAGTTACAAAGAGAGCGCATGTAACTGTTACATTGCTCACAGAATTCAGGTTTGCTTCTTAACAGTTGTTTTTTTAATTACTCTTAATTTTGAATCCCAAGATTAATGAGTACATGTAGTTTCGTTTCGACTATAAATTTGCTTAATGCATAATAAACATCTAGCCCACATACAGGGTACAGATGGCCCCTTGCTTGCCTCTTAGATGACTAACAGCATTGTTATTAGGGCGGAGGAAGGAATGTTTCTCAGTTCATGTTTACACTCTCACTTTTCATAAATGCTTTTCAGTGCAGTGATGTCATCTGATATGCTAATGCGAAAGTGAAATGGTTTTGCGTGAAAATAATTTTTTTTTTTTTTTAAGAGTTTTTTTTAATACGCTTTATTCTACTCTAACAAGACCTTTGTTTCGTGATTTGCATACCAAATACCTTTAAGGCTCGCATTGGCTCTCCCCGTTTGTTGACTCACCCATCTCTATTGTTTGCCACCGTCTTTACCCGACAAGATTCTAAACAATCTCACACATACAAATACTCATACACACGCTCATACACACTGGCCAAAAGCTCGCACACAGGAAGATAGACACACAAACAACATAAACATGCTCTCACACATGCACACGAGGTGGAAGTATACCTGGGGTAGTCCTAGACACCCACTTTGCTCTGCACCTCAAAGGGCCACCACTATACTCAACTTTCAGACCCAACAAACATTGCTCCAGAGCACGGTGAGCTAGCTTATGCCCAATCGGAGGCTCAGATAGGACAGGAGGTTGGCCTTTTTTGTTTATCATGGCTTCTGATGGGGCATAAGGGCGCGTGACTGCCAGGCCCAAATCGCCATCATCTGAGATGCTGCACTGCCTGAAGATAGTGCTGCATGTCAGATACTTATTGTGTCTGTGTGAGGCCAGGCTGTAATATCCACCACCTGACACATGTGCAATGCAGCCAAAGGAGCCCTCTCCTTCATCCAAAGTGATATTACAGCTATTTACGCATAAATAATTGGTTGAAATTGATTGTTTAAAGACTGTAATATGTAAGCAATGAGATGCAGAATGAAGCATGACAGTTTGGTAGGTCGCCGCCTTAGTTTCCCATATGCAGCTGTAATCTTAACCTCTCTGATTGGTACTGGCAAAAAGGTGTATAGCCCTTAGATGGATGCCCCAGTATGGACGCTGTGGAGTGCACATTGTCTTAAGAAATGCACTTTAAACTGTCTAGAAGAGAAGAGATGAGAAGGTTGTGGAAGACCTAGTGGTATGGGGGGAAACAATGAATGCATTAATTACCAACATGGCTCCTGAAGAAGTGACCTCACCTCAGACCCCACAATCCAATGTTGAAGAGTAATTTATAAGCATAGACTGCGTGGGACGAGGGGAGCGCCAGCATGTCACTAGTACTGCACCGCTTATGAATAACCTGCTAATATGCTGGACATTGCGGTTAAATAAAGACAGAAATATATGGTAGGGTTCAGACAGGTGCACTCAGAAATGATATTACCAACGTTTTCAGAGGGTTACTGTTATCCTTCCTTTAAAAAAGAAAAAGTATTATACTTCCAATACAGGGTTGGAGTAAAGTTATGTTTAGAGTTATAGTTAAAAGTCAACTTTTTTTAATTTATTTTTATTTATAGGTGTTTTATTAAAGAGGATGCAGCCTTTTTTTAAAAAAAACATTTTTATTTGCATTTCACTCTAATACATTATACAACATTAGACTGCATTAATAGTGGTCAATTCGGCATATTGTTGCCAAATTCCAGTAACACCGGACGGTAGTTGAGCTTGTTCATTCACATGATCTTAAAAATCTCTTTATTCAAGTTGCTATTATGTGACATGCTTATGTCATTAATGTGTCCACAAGTAAGTAATACCATCTATTGCAGCTTATATGTTGAAGTTCCTTTTCTCTATATTGAACCTGCAAACTTGTATTTTATAACAGGTAAAATACTCCTGAGCTTGGTCGGACATTAGACCAATGTGTAAGTGTTGCATAAATGAATGTTTATAATGGATCAGGGAGGAGCGGATTCCTAACAGATGAGTGATCGATCATGCTCGTGTTGCCCTAGTCACACGAGGTATGTGTGATGGTCGAGTGGTGAACATGTTAGAAAAATCTCCCTCCTCCTACTGCACAACTTGCCCTGTAAGAGGGTTACTACTGACGTAGCCAGAATACTCAAGTCAACTATATGATAGTTTCTCATCGTCTTTTATGTCCAGAAAAAAAGGTGATTCGGTGCTTTAGAAGCCCTCTCGACTTTTGTCTGTGCAGTGCTATGCTTTCACTTTCTGCAAGTGTTACTACTGCAGTCTCCCATTGTTAAAATAATATTTATTTGGCAGTTAATTAAAGGCATTTCCAAATTTCCATTCCCATAATGTGTGCATGTCAGCTAACAGAGCCCTACTACTCAGAAGTGCCCCGTCATGTCTGTTCATAAGTCAAATGGGATGAGTGCTCCACTTTCAAACAGGTCTCCCACTTTATAGAGCCCTGCTTATTCCTAACTCGCTGTCTGGTTACCGCTTTGCATCACCATGGGTGAGACTATCAAGCCCAGTGTGATAGCAGGTGCATATATATAGGTCAAACAAAGCATTAATGTTGTGGAGCACCAACCCATATCGACCAATTAGTGGCATGCTTCATCACTGGGTTGTGCATCTCGTTGGGCTGGCCCTGCATTGCCCGACCGGCCCCTCCAGGGGACTCTTTGCCAGAGATCTTTTCAAGATCAGCCTTCGAGTATGAAATTCTGGACTTGATGTGTATACAGAGTAGACTGGCCACACAGGTGAGTGAAGGGAAGTATACATTTTACTAAAGCATCCCCCTAAATACTTTTGTTTAACCCTGAGAGGCCTTAGTTAAGGTTAAAAATTTGATGAAATAATGTTGCATGAGATCTAACCCGGGTAAACATGTTTCTTGCCTGATACAGTCCTTAACTTGATCAGTGGCAATTTGTCAGGACCAATATACTAATGCTTAATTTACATGTTGGGCTCTACATAAGTCAGGAAGTGTGGAAGTGCCCTAGTCGGTGGACCTGCACCTAGTGTCACAATGCAAAGAAATTGTGTGTGTTTAGAAGTCTAAAGTTATCCCAGTTTGAGGGAACTCATATAGCGCTGTATAGGACCCAAAATATAAGGATAGGACCTAAAATATAAAGATAGGATAAAGATAGACAAGAAAAATCAAAATGAAATAGTTTGATGCTTTGGTAAAACAGTGAGCTTCTAGTATGGTGTTGTCATGCAGGCACATCATTCTGTCTGCTCATTTGATTATAATTAGTTTTAGCCTCATCACCACACAAAAAAGTGTGTACACACAAGAACATGCCACATGCAAAATCATGCCCAGTCAATTGCTATATAGGTCTCCTTCTAAAGGTAATAATACTGGAAGTCTTACCCAAAACTTTAAGTGAGTCTGGTCTGGTCCCTTGAGGGGGTGTGGCCTGGCCGAGGACCACGATGGCCGCTCGAGCCTGAAGCTCCGGAGATCACACCGACATCCGATAGCCTTCCTCGGCTCCCAGATCCCTACCTGTGCTGCCACTGTGGGGAAAGGCGCACTTTGATCCCCTGAACCGATGACCTGGTCCGCGTCCACCTGACAGGCGGCAGTGTGGTGTTGCTACCGGCTGGGATCGCGGGCTGATGCGGCCCTCGGAGGTTCGTGATGACAGGAGGCGCGGGCGTGCCTGGCGGCTGCCCTTTATTCAAGGCCGGGGCCTATTTAAGGGCCTAATTGAGCAGAGTTCGGGGAAGTGGCCACACTGCTGGAGGTGACGGGACAGCCACCCCATAACTCATGCAGTATTCCGGCCTGCGGCGGCGAGTGAATTAGAATAATATTAACCTAATGCCTGTCGGTCCCTTGCCATTCTCATAGACAGCGATGGAGGTCTCTGCACTGCTTCGACAGACTCGGAGGGCCTTTACGCGGGCTCCTATCCAGCATGCTCCACATGACCCTAACAGGCGTATGATTTCTGGCTCACAGCTACTTCTGGGAAGCTCTCCTTGCAGTTGCCGCACATCCAGATGTATTACGAGACCGTGCCTGTGATTGGCGGACTACCTACTGACTACTCACCGGACCGCGATGACGTGCTGGTGTGCGCACCCGCTCTGCCTGCCTGGCGTCCCCCACTCCTTTTTTGCTTCCCGCTGCTAAACAGCCCCGGCACCATACATCTTCAATAGGGCGCAACGATCCCCAGCAGCGTCCACTCTCCTTTGACTGCGTCAACCCCCCCCCCGACGGCCTCTGGCTCATCTGGGTCAGACATCCCGGCAATGGAGGGTACGGCGGCCATCCTGGCTGAACTGAGAGCTGGCTGCAACTCAGTGGACTCCTGCCTTGACATGGTCATTGGTCATAACCCGGCTGGAGAGTATGCACGAGCGGCTTGATCAACATGAGACACGCATCAGTGCCGCGGGACACCGGGACTCCGACCTTGAAGATGCCGGCCCTACGACCACTAAACGTATTGAAAAACTCAAGAAACTCCTCAAGACGGTTGCTGCTAAAGCCGAAGATTTGGAGGAGCGTTCGCACAGAAACAACATCCGCACTGCCGGAATAGCAGAATCCACCAATACCGGCCATATGAACAGCAATGCGGAGCAACTACTAGAGGATCTCTTTGGCAGGAACGCATTTTCGTCCACGTTTGTGGTTGAGAGAGCTCAGAGAACCCTAGGCCCACAACCAGCACCTGGCACAACATCTCGTTTGATCATTGCCAGGCTTCTCAATTATCATGGTCGTGACACTGTTCTGCGACTCGCCCGGGACAAGGAGCAACTACAATACCAGGGTATGGCTCTATCCTTTTTTCCTGACTTCACTCCAATAGTGCAAGAGGCGCGCCGAAAATTCACTGACATTAAGCATACACTCCAGAAAGTGAACGTGCGCTACGCCATGCTATAACCAGCGCGACTGCATATCCAGAATAATGGCAAATCTCACATCTTTGACTCTCCTGCTGAAGTTGCTAACTTCTGCAAGCCACACCATGTGGGATCTGGGTCGTCAGGGGGGAGGATCCATTTCCTCCCCCGCCCGTTCCCCAACGGACTTGTGATACTCAGCCCTTTTTTCCCCCCATACGATTGCTGGCACGCCTCCGCAATTGACTGATCGTTCCTGGATTGGGGTGTACTAGCATGACTCTTGTCACTTCGGCACTCTGTCGACTCTACCCATGTTCCAGATAAGGCTATCTACTGCTCTGTCAAGTTTATAGTCAATAGGCAGTCTCCTTTGAGTGTTGCCTCCCCCCGAAGGATTACTCCAACAGTTTGTTCTCTCTTTTGGTTGTTTGGGATCTTGACGGGATTCACCGGATGCGGATTGTTTGCTATCCGATGTGGGTGGTTGGTTTGGGGGTTGTTATGTTTTGCTCTGTTTCTCACACAGGGGACTGATTGTATTCAAGTCAGTGCACTATCAGTTAATAACACACCGGTATTCCTGCTCCTCATCTCCCTAATTAGATGACTCCACCCACTAGAGAGCCTGAGATGCCCACACTTAGGTGCTGGACTTAGAACGTACGGAGTCTGACCAACCCCCGGAAGGGGCGACAGGTGTTGTCCTACCTGACCAGACACGGCACACAGATAGCTTTTTTGCAAGAGACCCACTATGCCCCGAATTCCCCTAACCGTTACGCTTCTAACTGGGGGGGACAGTCACTTCTTTGCCAACTATAGAACATATTCCAGAGGTGTCTGTATTCTAATACATAGGGCAATCTCTTTCAAAGTGCGTGAGATAATTACTGACCCGGAGGGCTGCTATTTATTCATTTTGGGCACGCTCACCACTATTTCCCTTTTGCTGGTCAATATCTACATCCCTAACGTGGACGCCCTCTAATTTTTCTTGTGCATCTCCACGCATCTCACCCGGTTGCATGCTGACTCTATATTATGGGGGGAGACTTTAATCTCACACTTGGTCCCTCTCTGGACTCGACTGGCAATGGACATGTGATCGAACCCCGCACTACACAAGTACTATCATCCCTCTTCCGATTCCTTCCCCTTGCAGATGCCTGGCGCTCCATGCACTCGCTGACTGGGGGCTATACCTTCTACTCCGCCCCTCACAGATTGTGGTCACGTATGGATCACTGGTATCTCACGCCTGACTTGTTGCTCGCTACTGTGGATGTTGAACATCGCCCCGAACCCTGTCGGATCACTCTGCATTACTTCTGACCCTTCGGCTCCCCAAGATGGTGTTGCCGTGCGCGACCTGGCGCTTTCCTGCGACTGTGCTACTCGTTGATGTTTTCCGAGTGGAGGTTTGGGACGCAATTGCTGAATACTTCCAATTCAACACTGGGACCGTTTAACAATATTCAATGCTCTGGGAAGTTTTCAAAGCGTACATCAAAGGGGTATGCAGTGCCAAACACTCTGAGGTGCTCCGTTCCATACGAGGAGAGCTGGCTTCCATTGAGAGGGCACTGAAGGATCTGGAAACAAAGGCCCTCACTGATGACCCCTCTTCGTCATTACATCGGCGTGCGACACTACTGCAAGAATTTCGGGACCTTGCGAGCCATGAGGTGAACTACCTGGGCAAATATGCATGAGCGCGGGTTTATGGTGAGGGCGAGTGCCCTGGCCGCACGCTGGCCAGACTGCTCCACCCCCAATATCAGGCTTCCTTTATTACGCAACTCTGACTGGATGACGGTTCTCCTTCATGCACAGCGACGATATCTCTTCTGCTTTCCTGACTTACTATACCCAGCTATATACATCACGTGGTGTTGCTACTGAAGAAGCACTGGCTGATTACTTGGCAGAGGTGGTCATGGTCTGGCTGGAGGGGGCACAGCAACAGTTACTAGCCTCGCCTATTTCTTGTGATGAGATTTCACAAGCTATCGACGACCTGAGTGGCGCACGTGCCCTGGGTCTTGACGGTTTCACCGGGGATTTTTATAAGGCTTACAAAGCATTACTGATTTCCCACCTATTGAAAGTCCATGCAGAATCCCTATTCCAGCAGTGGGGATGTTGTTTCTGTGCGAACGCAAGAAAGCCTCCCCCCTACAATGCACGAGACAGTGATCACCCTCTTGCTCAAACCTGGCAAACCCCCAGACGGCTGTGCTTCGTACAGACCTCTGTCACTATTAAACCATGACTATAAGATTCTGGCTAAAGTCCTGGCTACTCGCCTTTTCCTTCTTATGGACAAGATAATATAGAGCTCCAGTTAGCGCTTATCAATGCTAGGTCGTTGATTAAACATAAGTATGAAATTGCGGACTTTATCATTGACAATAAATTGGATGTCTTGTTTGTGACGGAAACCTGGGGCGAAGAAACATCTGATCCCGATTTTAACATCGCGGTTCCTCATGGGTATAAAGCGTTTAGACATGAGACAATTGAAAAAAGGTGGGGGACTTGCACTAATCCACAGGAGCGAACCTATATCACATTGCTCAATAGTATCCTCATCAGACTGCGAGGCAATCCTTTTTAAAATCACTCCTCTTGAACAAGAGACATTCAAAGGATTATTGATTTATCGGCCACCTGGCCCTAGAAGTAGCTTTTTGACTAATTTCCATCCTCTATTAGAATTAGGTCTTCAATCCAAATGCTTCACTATTTTAGGTGATATGAATTTCCATCTTGAGACACTAGGAGACAGAGATACGCAGGAGCTTCTCGATTTTATATCAGAACTAGGACTCCAACAGCTTGTACAATACCCCACACATCAAGCAGGACACACTTTAGATGGTCTGTTTACTAATAACCTTGCCATTTCCATTACATCCATTCTCCCTCTAACTTGGACTGACCACCATGCTATTCTATTCAGATACAATCTGCCTCGATCTAATATTACTAATATATCTAGCACCAAGTCCATTGGGAGATCTTGGCATAAAATTGACCTGAGCTTACTGGAAAGCCAGTTAGTACAAAGTCAACCGAATCCTGAATTGGAAGTAGAGGTCTCAGCCAGAAAATACACAACTTGGCTGGAGTCCAACTTTGCCAAATTAGCACCTGTTACAGTGATTAATAAAAATAGAAAGACCCCTTCTGCCCCCTGGTTCTCTGAAGCCCTAAGATTAGATAAACAAGCCTGCAGGAGGCAAGAAAGAATTTGGCGGAAAAACTATGAAGCACCTGAAAAAGATCAGTATAAAGCCATGTTGGCAGATTACAAGAAAAAGTTAATTGCTGAGAAGAGCCAATACTTTACGTTGCAAATAGAAAAGGCGGGTAATTCCAGCAAGGAACTTTTAAGACCATAAAAAACCTGACTACAGCTATAAAGGATGATTCCGCCAACTGTAACCAAGATTTTTGCAACACACTTGCCCAATCTTTTAAATCAAAGGTGGATCAAATATATGATCAGTTTGCCAACCATAAATCAAACCCTAATGTTACAGAACAAGAAGCTACAGTCAAAGCGCCTTTTTAAAATTTTACCCCTACTTCTTCAGCTCAAATAGCTACGCTTCTTTCAATGACCAAATCAGGGTCCCCGGACGATCCCTGCCCTCCCAGGATCCTTCATAACATTAGCCATCTCATTAGCCCGCAGCTATCCAGTATGTTCAATCAGATGCTTTGGCAAGGGCTCTTCCCTTCTATGTGGAAACAGGCCTGTATACTGCCACTCTTAAAAAAAACTCAACTTGGACATAATGGACCCGGCCAACTACCGTCCTATTGCGAGGCTCCCGCTTCCCGCAAAAATTGTTGAGAAAATAATAAATGTTGAACTCTCCACCTTTATTGCAGAGAATCAAATACTAGACCAGTGTCAGTTTGGATTCAGAGCGAGTCATAGTACCGAGACGGATCTGATAAAGACCACAGAGGAAATTCGTATTGCGCTGGATGGCGGAGGGTCGGCAGCCCTCATTCTCCTCGACCTATCCGCGGCGTTTGATACCGTGGACCATACACTTCTGGTCGAACGACTAAAGACCATAGGTATAGGAGGAAAGGCCCTTTCCCTTCTAACGTCGTTCTTATCAGATAGAACTCAAACAGTTCACCTGGGCAATTTTAAGTCAGCACCTTTTGTCTTGCCTTGTGGGGTGCCGCAGGGCTCATCGTTGAGCCCTACGCTTTTTAACATTTATGCTTCTGAACTGGCTCCTCTGATCAGAAGTTTTGATCTAATTGGTACCTCTTATGCCGACGACACCCAGTTGGTTATCTCAACAGTGGACAAGGATGGTAATTATTCCATCAAACTCCATGACTGTATGGTCACTCTGAGCAACTGGATGTGTAGGCATTGCTTGAAGTTGAACTCAAGCAAAACTGAGGTGGTGTTGTTTGGAAATCTTTTTCCACTGTGGTCGCCAGCTTGGTGGCAAGACACCCTTGGCCCCCCTCCCACACCAGTAGCCAAGGCTAAAAATTTGGGGGTCATTATAGATGAGAAACTCAATTTTAAGTCTCAGATCTCTAAGGTGGTGTCCTCCTCATTCCTTACCATTAGAACTTTACGTAAGATTCTCCCATTTATTCCCAAAAATACCAGAAAAACGGTATTGACCTCCCTGGTTTTATCAAAATTGGATTATTGCAATGGCTTATATATCAACCTACAATCCAATCTACTCAGAAGGTTGCAGGCGGTACAAAACGCCGCCGCTAGACTAGTCCTGGACGTTCCCAAATATCAGTCCATTAGGGCAGGGATTCAGGAATTGCATTGGATACCAGTTGGTCAGCGTGTTAAATTCAAGGCTCTCTGTATCGCACATAAGGCACTGTACAGAGAAGGCCCACAATTTCTTTGGGACTCTTTCAGTTGGTATTCTCCAAATAGACTGTTACGTTCGGCCAATGCCTACCTGATGCCCACCTCCAGATTTAAAAGGACGAACTGGGGGGGGGAGGAGGTTCAGTTACAATACTATCAAGGAATGGAACTCCCTTCCACTTTCTCTTAGGAGGATCTCCTCCCTGCTTGAGTTTAGGAAACTACTCAAGACATGGCTTTTTAGAAACTAGCTTTTCTCGACACAGCATGGAGGACCGGAAGCGCCTAGACACCCACGGGTATTAGTGCGCTATACAAATTGTTATAACATAACATAATCTCCCCATTACAGTCTGAGTTAGTCCCGAAACGATCCACATCGGTTAACCTTTGAACTGTATTCGCGGTTCTCAATTAGATTACTCCTGATCTCCCTGCCGCAGCGGTTTTACTCGACACCGAAAAGTTGTTTGATTCGCTCGAATGGTCTTTTCTGCATGCGACCCTACGGACAGAAGCTTGGGGTGCCTAAAGGATTTTGTGACCTTGTTCGCCTGCTGTACACTGCCCCACTGGCCCGATTAAGAGTGAATGGCACCCTCACTGACCAGTTTGCGCTAACCTGGGGTACTGAACGTCCCCCCTATTATTCATCATCGCCATGGATCCCCTTGTGCGGTATAAAACCAAGAATCAGCTGGCAAACATTGACTATGCCCTACGCACGCAGGGGGTTCGGGGTCCCCGACTGTTATCTTAACTATCTAGTTGACCAGGCACACTTTGCGTACTACTGGTTCCACCCTGATGCACGCCTTCAATTATTGAAACCGGAGTGGACTCAGGCCCGCACAAATTCTGTCTCCACTATTATGTCATGCGGCCTACCCAGGACTCCTTCGGAGATACAGATGCTTCTGACCACACACTGGGTCTGGACCAGACTCCAACAATACCTGGGTTTTGATTTCTTGTACTCCCCACACATTCCTCTCCCTGGTAATCCCTGGCTTCCGATGTCTACGGAGGTACTCACTAAGGGGACTCTGACCACATGCCAACTCCATAGATTGGGTGACCTCTTCGTAGATGTCATGCTACGATCAGTCGCCTCACTGACGGAAGGGTATAACGTGTCCTATATGGACAGAGTCATTCTCTATCGACTATACACTACCATTCGCACTACGCTCCCGGCCTAGCCATCAGAGCCTTTGGACTTTCCGCCACTTACCATGATTATTACGACCCCAGATAATGCCCATTTGATCTCTCGATTATATCTCGTTGAGGCCTGCCGTGGGGGGGGGGAGGGGGGGGAGGGCTCGGCTTCCATGGGAGGGTGACATGGTACTACTACTGTGGACAGACCCGCCTAGTATCCATCGATCACCGACATAAATTGCTACAATTCAAATACCTGCACCGCGCATATACCCCTCCTCATCTCAAGGCCAAAATCGACCCTACCAATTCACACTGCTGTCCAAGGTGTGCCATGGAATTGCGCGTCAATACTCGCCTACTGGGAGGACATTTTTTGCATTCTATCATAGATGATTGAGACTGTACTCACTCCGGCCCCATTTATGGCATTATTAGGCTTTGTTAAACCGTTGCCTGTAGGAATTCGACACCATACAGCTATTGCACTTTTATTGGCTAAGCGTCAGGTGTCTTTGCACAGGGGCGGCACATCAGTCCCAACAGTGAACGGGTGGATCTGGGATTTGGTGCACTCCAATACCACGAGTGACACATATGCTTCATTACAGCCACCCACTTCCAGACCCAAAAACATATGGCAAACACTGCAAAATTATTTACTGCTCTTTCCGATCGGGGAGGAGGGGCCCGGACATGGTTGAGGTTCATTCCATTTTGTTACACGTTACTGCCAATATACACTTGCGCTTCATGTCATTACTAATGCTCACAACACTAGCGTTGCAATCACATATGTCCTCGTGGCTGGAGTCACAGGCTTATTGCCTACTATTCTTCCTGTCATGCCTCATGTTAATTTAAAAAAAAAAAATTCTCCTTTCTTTATATCCTCTTTCCACCGGTGTCATTTACTTAACTGTCTTGTTCATTAACGTGGCTTATTTTTCAGAAGTATACATACTAATTGTGAATTTATGCTTTGGTTTCGATCCCCTGTGCATTTATATCAGTTTATGTTTCCTCTGTGTTATTTTCTGTCATAAAATCCAATAAATAAAGTAAAAAAAAAAAAGTGAGTCTGTTCCCCTGGGTACTCATGGAGAAATTCCCTCAGTATTGAGTATATGCGTGAGACAGCGCTGGCCTTCAGAAGGTATTTTGAAGGTTAAATGCAGCCTTAACCAAAGTCTGTACACCAAGCACTTACTTGTTCTTAAAATAGGGAGCAATAATTTCTGTTAATTTTAATCTTTCCTCTTGGTTTGTTATAATAAGTGCCTTATGTAATGGTGTACTTATTGTTTCGAAGAGCTATACTTGAAAAGAGTGGGGTATGTTAAAATAAGGAGCGGCTCCTTAGAAAAATTGCTCTAAATTCAGAAAGTGAGGTCAGCCCCATTAAAAATAACAAAGTTGATATTCTTAGAGGCTGCTTAGAGCAAGAGCTCTTAACTCAGAAAGGGAGATCAGCCCCATGAATAATAAAGGTGCTTTGGGAGGAGCCAGGGAGGAAGTCAGAAGATAGTTTAATGACAGGCAGCAGAGAAGAACCCAGCAGAAATGTTTTCTACAGGCACCAGAGGAAATCAGTGGATAGTTTGGCAAGCACTAGGGAGGAAATCAGCAGATAGTTTATCGACAGGCACAACAGAGGAACTCAGCAGGAAGGTTATCTCTAGGTCCCAAAGGAACTCAGCAGATAGTTTATCAAGAGGCACAATTTAGGAAATCTGCAGAAAGGTAATCGACAGGTGCTAAAAAGGAACTTGACGTATAGTTGCAAGGCCATATCACAAGTGATAGACAAATAACTAAGTACTACCACTTGTGTGCACTTGACAGCATTTTTTGTTAGTATATCTAGGGTATTTAATGTAATATAAGCTGGTGTTTCAATTTAGTGACAATTCAAAATAGAGTATGGGTTTTGTTTGTCCTGTTCATTTTATTGTTTGCCAAAAAGAACACAGCTGACCGTTTACTCATAAAACTATTTTTGCAAATGACACATGAAGATAAATTTCGGGTGAAAGCATTAGGACCGGATACACCCGAAATAAACATTGAAAGGCCTGCAAAAGACGGGGTAAACGTTACACATGCAGGTTTACACACACATGGTTTGATAAAATGGAGTGGCTTACTGCCAGCACTTCTAAAAATGCCTTGCTCGGTTTCCCTTGCTTGCTATTTGTGGGTGAAGTAAGCTTGACAAGAACAGGAGTTACTGACCTAAAACATCTGGCGGAAAAAATAAAGAGACATGATTCTATTGAATCCCACTTGAGCAATGTAATAAAGTTATCTTTATTTAGAAAAACAAATATTGCACTGCAGTTAAATGAAGCCTATCGCAATGACGTAATCAAACATAATGAGGAGGTTGGTAAGAACCATTATATATTACCAAAATTGATTGACTGTGTGAAATTTTGTGGAGCCTTTGAACTGGCATTATGGGGCCACGATGAATCAGAAGACTCACTAAATCCAGGTGTCTTCAGAGGTCTGATTGATTTTGTGTCCAGTATAGACAGCGCAATGGGAGCACACTTGAAAAGCGCAACTGTGTTTAAAGGAACTTCTAAGATAATCCAGAATGAGTTGCTTGACCACATGCTGGAGGTAACAAGAGAAAATATTGTACAGCAATTAAGAAGCACTGATTACCTGGCTATCCAGGCCGATGATACAACTGATGTCTCTACCAAGACACAGCCTGTACTAGATTTCAGATATATTAATGGTAATTACAAGGTAGTGGAAAGATTTTCTTGCTTTTCGTATCTTAAAGATTCATCTGCAGATGCAACAGCCACAGCTATTCCTAATGAAATTAACCTTATTTTCTCAGCGCACTGTGATAAAGAGAAGTTAACCGCTCAGAGCTATGATAGCGCCAGTGTTATGCGTGGTCCCTCTGGTGGGGATGAAAAATCAAAAAAAAAATCAGGGCTGTGTACCCAAATGCACACTATGTACACTGCTATGCCCAACAACTAAATCTAATCATGGAACAGGCTGCATCTAAAATATCCAGAGTCAGAATTTTCTTCAAAGAGTTGGGTGGAATTTCCGCTTTTGTCCTATTGCCCATAACGGGCAAACGTTCTTGAACAGATAGTGGCAAGAAGAATGCCTAAAGGGTCTGCTACTCACTGGAACTTCAACATTCGAATTATCAATATAATTCTCAAAGACAAAGATGAGCTTATAGAATGCATGAAATCTATTGCAGAAAACATTACATTTGATTCTGTTCTTGTATGTGAAGCAAAGGGTTTTACCAGAACTCTGGAAGACAGGGAGTTTATTTTTTTGCTCCTCAGCATAATGCCCCATTTCAATATTTTGTACAATCAGTTGCAAATGTGAGACATTGATACTGTATTTGTACAAAAAGCCACTTCAGACTTTCTGATAAGCATCAACAAGGTCCGGGAATCCATTGACAATATGGACTGTAAATTGCCACATGATTCTCAATTTACAAAACCACAAACTGCAGGTAAGTACGTTGATACAGGAGGCAAAAGAAGCATGTGACATTATTATGATGCATGCCAGGGAGAACTTTGCATCTACAAGGCATCTCATCAGTGCAACACTACTGCATAGCGACCTATTTCAAAGACATGCCAAATGTTTTCCTACTGCAGCATTCAATGAAATGGTGCTAGCATATCCAATGCTAAATAATTCAAGATTGCGCACTGATTTATCAATCCTGTATGGAAGACCGGACTTTCACCAGGGTACAGGCAGTGCCATGGAGTTATATATATTTTTATGTCAAAACAACTTACAGAAATCTTTTTATGAAACTCTTAAGCTATTGAGAATTGGCGTTACAACACCCATGACGACATCAGAAACTGAAAGATATTTTTCCACACTGAAAAGGATAATAACATTTTTAAGAAACACAATGACCCAAGCACGACTAAATACATTGGCCATGCTGTCAATGGAAAAGGAGCTGACAAATCAGATTCCAGAATTGAACACAAAGCTATTGAAAAGTTTGCTAACATTAAAGAATGGTGTGCAAACCTCTCTATAAATAGAAGCCATGGCAAAGCACACAGTATTGTGAATCTTTGTTCTCAGTGAATATAGTATTGTTATATTTTGAATTGTATTATTAAAGAATACTGTACGAATCTTGTATGAAAATAACTGCACCATGCGTTTCCTATATGATTCAGTCTCTTGCATCACCTGAGAGGAATTCAGACCTAGTCATTCTTACAATGCCACATGAGCTTTGTGTGGTTTCAGAGTATTAGCTAATGGACCTCTCTGGTGTTTTTTCCAAGTTCCCCAGCAAATATGGCCCAGTTTTGTGAACACACTAAATTGTGGCAAGCCTCAAACTTACAAACTTGAGCCAGGGAGTCAGTCAGACTGTAACCATCTGCTTTCCATTATATACTTAAAGATGGTGTGCATTGGGTAACAATCAGTCTTGTAAGAGGCTACAGGATTATATGTATTAATCTGATCTTTTCTGAGGGCGTTGTATCTTAGTTTGCAAACTTTGACCATGCAGCAGTGTCCTCTATGAGAAACGATTTTCTTCTGGCTGTCTGATGAAGCTGGAGTTATTAGCTCTTTTTCCAATTACAAAATCATAAACTGCAATGTTTGCGCTGCTGGTAGAGGTCTTTAAAGTCCTCGATGTACGTTTGGGGTTCTTTACCATTTTTGGATGTTGGAGTGAATTTGCTAATAATCTTTCTAACTATAGAATGCTGGACTTCATTACTGATTGGTCATGACTCAATATCCATAATGAAGGGCAGTCTAGATTATTTGAGACCATTGGTTATCTTTAGACCTAGGCATGATGTGTTAACTCAATTTTGATTGCGCAACACCGAACTAAAAACTGCTGACATTTTATATATAGTTGGCAGCACTTCCTGTTGATCAAGTGCATTTGTTTAGCAGCACCTCATTCTAGCCCCCCTCTTCAGTGATGCAAAATGTGTAAGGGTGTACTTACATTTTCATGCAAAGCGTCTGAATGTTGCCATATTTTATGATTGATAAATTATGATATAACAAGGTGTATATGTTGGAACATTTAGAATTATCTACTAGTAAGATTTTGTGATGGCTAGATGGGTGTCAGATAATATAAATGTGTAACCCCGACAACCTTCAAACTGTGTTATTTCTTCTTCACACATATTCAATTTCATGATTTATTTATACTACTTTTCTAAAGGACCGGTTAACCTAAGGCCTTATCCAAGATGTACAAAGTATTTAACGTTATATTTTAAAAGATTTACTTTTTGAACAATTAAACCTTCCCTACACAAAGGTTTTGGTTGTCTATTTCTCAAAAGAATATTTTTTATAGCATTTAAGCATACTCATTTACTTAAATATAAATATATATTAAGTATTCTGATTTACTCATTGGCCAACTGGCTTTGGAGTGATATATATTTACTTTTTGTTTTTTTAACTGTAAACCTAACCTGCTCAAAGTTTGGGTGACTTACTAAAAACTGAAATATTTGTTTTCGTATGGATATTTCTTCTCTTTGTAGCCAATTAGATAATATGAAGATTCTTTCACCTACTGTGTACCCAGCTTTGACCAGGTGACTCAGAAAAGAAACAGACATGCACTACAGGTAGGAAACACATTTTATGTGTTGCATGAATATATTTTATTAACTTCATGTTTCTCTGTGTTTTTAGTTCATGCAAGTTGCTTCTGTGCATGATCTTGAGTTTGGATATGTAAAAACTAACCAATATATCTCTCTGTGAAACAAGTAGGCCTTGAATCTGTTGGAGCAACCTGAAAGCCATTTTATCTCTTGCATGCACTGGCTCAATAGACCGCTCCGACCTATTTATGCAACATCATTAACATTGTGATTAGACCCTGCCTATCCTATTATCCTCAATGTATGAGCCTGACGTATGCACGTGGAGGTAAGAGAACTCATTTTCCAAACATTTTGTGAGGGAGATACCAATCACAAAACATCTCGCCTGCTGAACACATTCCTAAAGAAAGAAGTCTGGCATGCCTACTAAACCAGGAAATTTCCAAGATATTTTAATAGTTCTTATACAATAGCCTATGAAAGCTATTGCTTTTTGTACTTTTTATTGTAAAACATTTTGCTGGAAAATGCATCATTTTATCTCATTGTTTTTTAAACAAGATTTGCCCTGGAAATGGTGACCGGCCTCTCAAAGAATGATGTGTCCCCTTAAAATGAACCCCAATGCAACCCCCCCGCGCGCAGCTTAGCCCAGCCCCACCACTCTCAAACTTCACCAGACACCACTAGTACCCTGTCTACCAAAACCTCTGTTAGCCTGCCTCATTTAGAGTCAGGTGGACTGTAAATATTCTGTTGATGAAGCCTCTGTTGGCTCAGTCAACCAAATACTTTCTTCGACACTTCGAAGGAGTAGGGGCCGTTGCAGGAGGGACTTTACACCTATTTAGGGGGGGTAGTGTAAAGTAATTCTTTTAGGTCTCAGCCTACCTGACTGCGCAGCTGTCTAGTTTGCTAAAGACATCTTGGGGACTTTCAGAAAGTTGACCTAGGAATGCTTACCATTGGCTTTGTGGTTTGTAAGTCACATTTTCTGGCTTTCTATTTGCTGGAATTATTTGCTTTAGGCTCTCAAGGTTCAGTTCATCCCTCCCGTTGCCTAAACTGCGTTTACTTTATTCTTCCACAAACTTGCTTTCTGTAAACAGGGCTTTAAATCTTGTTCTTATCTTGTCACAGCTGCTATGCATTCAAAGACCGAGGTCAAATGTCAAGCTGTGTCTCCTGAGGTAGCATTGTATTTAACTTTGCTTTTGTCTGACTTCAAAGTTAGAGCATTTATAGGAAAGAGGGATGCTCCTGTCCCTCCTATGCTCTATTTACAAGGCTGTAAAATTAACCCTTAGATAGCACGTCATGTAACATGCAGATGACAGATGTTTTTCTTGTTTCTTTTGCATTCTTCTGAGTCATGCACTAAGCAGAAGGGTGTATGGTTTCATTAGACAGCAGCCCTTACACGCCTTGGACTGCAGTACAGAAAGGCAATTGAGCCCTTCTTTTAAAACCACTTTTAAGTTCAATGTTGAAAAGTAAGCAAAGAAGTGATTTCAGTGCAATAAATCAGTGCGATTCCTGCCACTGGCGGCTTCACGGGGGCCTTTTCTGTGGTAAATAAATTCAGTCTCCTCATTTTCACTCTGTTCTCCTTTCTTTGTTGTACTAACAACCAGCTTTATTAGCCCATTATTTTCTAACTTCAAACTTTATTATCTCTGTTGAGATTGGGAGGAGGCCAGCAGGGTTTCTGGAATGAGCTGGGGTCCGCCTGCCTTGTGTGATGTGAACCACACTCCCGTGATCCACACCTCCCGATGGGGTCATTGTCAGTTCTGCAGCACAGGAGGCACTCCGCATTTTGTTTGCATCTTCATATCTCAGTATATGGTGTAAGGTTCGCATTGCTCTCCGGCCTCAGAAATGTGCATCAATTAAAAAATAGAATTAATAGCAAGGAACACGTGCTCGCCAATGAGACGAAATAATAATAAAAAAACATTTAAATTTCATTCTGAATTGAATCCTTTTCCTGGAAGCTATAGGTAGATGCAGGTCAGGTTGCACCCTGCCTGTGTTGTATCGCTTGCTTTATTCTTTGAGCAAGTGGGTTATTCGGTCACTACTCTTTGGAGCACTTGACTCATTCTTTGACAAGAGGGTTTATTCTTTCAGTGTTCTATGTAGCACTTGGTTTATTCTTCAGTGCTCTTTGTAGCGCCTGCTTTATTTTTTGAACAAGTGGGTTACTCTGTCACAGTTTTTTGTAGCGCTTGGTTGAATCTTCGCGCAAGCCATTTATTCCATCAGTGCTCTTTGTAGTGCATTGTTCATTCTTTCCCTAAGAGGGAAGTGCTTTGAGAGTCAGTGCATGGCATATTTTGACAGGTTATGGTGACTAACTACCAGTTGGTCTTACCACAGCCCACCATGAGGTACGACGTCACAGCATTTCTAACCTGTGCTGGAAGCATTCCTGTACTCTGCTGCAGCTTCTGGGAGCTGTTCTCAGAAACGTGAGGCTCAGCTCAAGTGCCTCTCTTTTATATCCGCCTTGTATCTTTTTAGTTAGGAGATAATAGGAAATGCTTTTTCAAAAATAACAACTGTCAGCCAAGTTGATATACCAAATATTCTGTTTATTCTCATAATTCAAATATGAAGAAAGTATAGCAAGATGTACTTCACGTTTACCTCCCCAAAATATTACTTGTTTGAGCTTGCATTTAATAAAAAAATTAATCACATGGCGCTTGCACTCCAAACACCAGTTCCCAATTTGGCAAGCATTCTTGTGCCATCCTCTTTCCTGCGGAATAGCTAAAATGACAACAGGTGAGTAAGGGTGTCAAATGTAGGTCCAGGACACCCGAATTCATGCCAGATTTTCTAGTCATCCACATAAAAATGTACTTACATTGATTTGAAAAGACAATTTATGTAATTAGTCAGTGGTTAGGTTAGCCTTAAAATATGGTGTGGATCCAGCGCATCTGGACTTGTGTTGGACACCTATCCATGCCTCACATTTGTTAAAGGCACAGCAGTTCAACTGGTGTCACACTCCACTGCCCGGCACCTTCATATTATACTTGGTTTCACAAGGAATTTTTAGGACAGGTTTGTAAGTATGCGTTGATAACAAGCAAAGAAAGGATTGAGTGTTTCACAAGATCACCTGCATTAAGCAGACATTTTCCTCCTACAAACTTAAACATTCAAATGATCCACCGAATAGGATGCTCTTAGAGGCATGAGAGGGAATTATTGTAGTAAGGGTTACAGGCAGGCTGTTTATTAAGCACTTTAGAATAGCCCAGACTGTTTATGCCCTGTTTTACGATTCAGAGCTGTAATGTTGTCCTTGACTTACATTTCAAGGCCAAGGGAGGTGTCCAAGGCACTGTATATTGCTTCACAGACAACAGGATTATAACCGGTTTATAGAAACCTACTGAGCCAATGTACTAGTTCATACGTTGTGGATACATTTTCAGTCAGTCGCATTTTGAGCGCAGCCACTCCATAACAAAAAATTGAAGTAAAGCACACATCGGAGCACAACACAGAATATCGAATAAGATAATCATAGTTAAAAGAAATAACTCAGCACAATAATACAAACTGATAAAGGGGACGAAGGTGCTTTCATTCCTAAAGTGCATATAATGCATCAGAAAACCGGCATAACAAGGCTTTTGGCCCGCATATTAATTAAACAAAAATAAAACAATATTGTTCCTTTAAGTCCTCAGTGTTGTTCGCTGTGTACAACTCTGCAGAAACTGCATTATCGCAAATATTTTCACTGAGTTAGGAACACAGCTGATTCGTATATTTTTGTGAGTCTTTGGGGTAGGTGTGTGTGTGTGTGTGTGTGTGTGTGTGTGTGTGTGTGTGTGTGTGTGTGTGTGAGCGTGCTTCCAGTGCCTATCTATTATCTCTCTAATGTGCAGTAGGTGGAGCAGATTAGGTTTTGCAATATCATCTGGTTATGAATTAAATAAAGCAACATTCCTGACATGCACATTATGCCCCTATGGACTTTAATAGGGTTAATGTTCAGTATTAGGCTGACCACCCCCTCTAAGTCATCACTGACAGTGTTTTCATTACAGAATCTTTCACCTACAAATCATTAGGTATTGCATGGAACAGCGCATGGAACTTAGAGCCCATCCATTGCTTACCGTTGGTTGGCTTCTTTGTCACTGTCATTTCCTTGCTTCTCTTTGGTCAGTGTGTGCCCGATTCACTTCCTCTCCATGTATTTATCTCTCCGTTGAAGCATGGCCCAAGTACCTCTTCAGTGCCTAGTGTGCTCCCGGTACTCACACTTTCAGAGCTACTTTTTTCCTTTCATTTGCAGCACACCATAAGAATGCATGTGTTTGCAGGCCGTCTCTGCACCGATCCTCCCTCGCTTGCACCTGTCCCTCCCCTATTTTGTTGCTTGACCCATCACCTCGATGCTCCTCCTATGCTGTACTGCTTGCTCGATCCCCCTCCCTTTTAAAACATTTTTTTTAAGTTTTATTGGTCATAGAATAGACAATTAATAGCAATTCATACAAGATAAAATTATCATAGAAAAAAAACAGTGCAAATAGTCACAGTTAATCATTGGAAAAATTCATACATGGATTCGTTGAAATTGCAAAAATAATTAAAAGACTGACCAAGATTAGATTATATTGCATGATATTACAGGGATATAAACATATATAAAACCATTTTACCTTCCAGTCAATCATTATCGACATAAAAAAGATCCAGTCTAACATTTTTCCAGATCTTACTAAATTTTTGGAGCGAGAAAAGACCCCTTGCCTTAGCCAATACAAGCTCCAGTTCATGTATTTGATAAATGAGGGTTCGCCAATCAAAGTCATTAGGAGCACTCCCTGAGATCCATGCCCTTGCAATACAGAGTCGGGCAGATGCCAGAATGATTGTAATAAATATCTGAGAGCCCCCCATAATTCATACTTAATACCCATCATTTTCTCCTTAACAGATAAATTTATGGGCGAGCCCAAGATTAAGGACATATAATTCATCAAACCTTCCCAGAATAGTTGCAAACAGGGGCAGAGTGCAAACATATGTAGGACATCAGCCGCATAGAGATTGCACTTAGAACATCTTGTTCTATCTGTTCTGCCTGTCGGAACAGTTACTCCCCACTTTACAATGACATCTAGGGTATAGTATAAAAGACACAGCGTGGGCCACTGTTGTAGCTGAAGACTGACAGAGTGTACCGAACGATCTAGCAGGTCTAAGGCCCTCTGAATTTCTTCAGCCGATACTTCAAATGATAAAAGTCTGCTCCATTTTGATGCTAAAAATGGAGTATCTTCCACAGCAAATTGCAGAAATGCTTGATACATCATGCTTGTAGTGGGTTTAATATCAGGCTTAAAATAATATGAAGAGAGATCGGACCTATCTATGTCCTGTGCTTGCTTGGCGTTTGTCCGCATGAAATCCCTCAATTGAAGATATTTGAAAAAAGAATGGCCAGGTAACCCAAAAGCATCTTGAAAATCAGAAAAGGCTCTAAAACCATCTGTATCGAATAATTGACAAATTGTTATAATTCCGCAATCTGCCCAGACTCTACAAGTTGAATCCCGAGAGAAGAGGGGGGGAAAGCAGGGTTGTCCCAAACGGGAGTGTCTTTATTAATAAAGCCAACAGAGTATTTCTTACATATCCCCTTCCAAATAAAAATAATATCTTTGAGCATCTTAAAACGCACCTTTTACAGTAGTTGGGATCACCCGATCAATCAAAAATAGACTAGCATCGGCACCGAGAGCAAACCGGTAACAGAATGGTACCGAATCTGGCTCCCCATAAATCAATAAACTACGCAATCGTCCAGTGAAAGCGGCCCAAAAATAAAGCTTAAAATCTGGAAGCGAGAGCCCTCCTCTCTTATAAGAAGTTTTCAAAAGGCGGATAGCACATCTTGTCCGCCTGTAACCCCAAATAAAGCTGCCAATCGCACCTTCCAGTCTTCTAAAAAAAGGAACCCAAGACCCTTAGCAGAATTGCCCTAAAGAAATTTGGGAAAGATATTCATTTTAATAATATTTATTCGTCCTAATATAGTAAGTGGTAGCTTACTCCATGATTTAAATTTAGCAATAGTAGCAGCTAACATTGTTTTGTAGTTTAATTTAACTATATTAGGAACCACAGAGCAAAGCCTGACACCTAAATAAACCACTGAGGTAGTGGTCCCTGGGAAAGGAACATCAGGAGTGAAATTCAGAAGAATCTGGGTTTTAGATCAATTCAGTTTATAGCCAGAAAAGTGGCCAAATATGCGTGCTTCAAGAGCAATCTGAGTAATTGCTGCTGCTGGATTAGAAGAGAAAATTGCCACGTCGTCGGCATATGCATTTTTGTTTC
The DNA here is from genome assembly GCA_963921515.1 of Calotriton arnoldi. NCBI lineage: Eukaryota > Metazoa > Chordata > Amphibia > Caudata > Salamandridae > Calotriton > Calotriton arnoldi. Next base: position 2,226,882 of record CAWUFW010001729.1, read on the forward strand.
AATTGTTGACCCTCGAGAGCCCATGGTTGGATATCTATATTCCTAGAGAGGGATTGTAGATAGAGCTCTAAATCCAGAGCAAAAAGGAGGGGGGAGTGTGGGCACCCCTGCCTTGTCCCACGAGAGATCTGAAAAAAAATCAGAATAACTCCCAGCATGTGCCACCCGAGCACTTGGAGTCTTATAAAGTGTTTGAATCATTTTGATAAAATCTTCCCCTATACCAAAAGCTCCATCCCCCTCCCATGTTGTGTTGCTTGCCCTCTCCCACTCCTCAATTCTCTTGCTTATCCCACCAGAAAAAAAAGCACTGACGCATCCAGCACTGGCAGCACCATAGCGCTTTTTTCCTAACTTTCAGCCACGGTGCACAGCAACCACACTGCTGTACAACATGGCTAAAAATTGTTGACAAAGCAAATTTATCTCAAATAGGCGAGACCTACTGACTTTGCCAATGATTGATTTTTTCTTGTCCATCACCACCAGGAAAAAATGGCATCAGGGGACAGGAAAAAAAACAATAAAGACACCCATGCCCTCGGAGAAAGCTCCCAGGTTGTAGGGGTCATTAGTTTTTTGTTTTTCAAAAGCAAACTCCTACTTTGGGAGTTTGTTTTTGAAAAATAAAACATTTGAAAAGTTTGATGACCAACTCTCATGGCTGACGGTACAACTAATCAAACGTTTACTACATTGACAGGAACCATCATGACCGCAGTTCCTGTCAATGTAGAAAGTTGTTAGGAGGGCCAGCAGACAACTTTGAATTTGGCATTCTGAGGTCCCTCGGGATGGCAGAGGAATTATCCTCCACCATCAGGACAGAGTAAACTCCATCCATCAAACTATAAATCAGACCAATAATCTTGTTTTGTTGCACAATGTGTATAATGCTATCATCAACCAAGATGGATTTACAGATTTTCAAGTCTCCTTCAACACAGATTTCCTTTTAGCAAACCTCTAAAGACCCATTTATCAGTGGATTTGGAGGAATTAACTGAACTGTTGCCAACTATCCATCTGTTTAATTGTTGTTGAGCTTCTCATTTATTTTTTCACAGTATCTCTTTAAAGGTTACAGCAAGTTAACATGATGGGCAAATTCCATATTAACGGGGGGGGGGGCGGTGTCAAAATAAAACCCAACAACAATACAGCAAATACAGCAGTACTCAGGGGCGTGGCCAGGAGCCGCATGGAGCTCCACAGGTTCCTGTAGAGCTCTGTGTACGCCGGCCCGCAAGTATAGAAATCCTAAGCCGGGGGGGGGAAGGTGTCTGCCGCAGGACCCAAAACTCCTCCAAGGGGTGCCTGAGCCCAGGCCGCATCTAGTGTGAGGGGTCCCTGTAGGAATGTAGAATCTGCTTTCAAGGTTACCCCCACTTTTTGCTGGTGTCATTCTGTTTTCTGACTAGTCTGACAGGGATCCAGCTAATCAGGACCCCAGTCACTGAGCTCTCTCCCTAAATTGGACTATGGTAAGTACTTTGGTACCTTCCTAATTGGCTACTGGTGTACCCTTCTAAGTCCCTAGTATATGGTACTAAGGTACCCAGGGCATAGGTACACCAGGGGTCTCCCATGGGCTGCAGCATGTATTATGCCACCCATGAGAGACCACTCAAATGGTGACTACAGGCCTGCCATTGCAGCCTGTGTGAGCTAGTGCTAGCACCACTCACAACAGATATAAGTTTCCTTATATCTGAGGTCAATGCACTTAAAACCTATAAGTCACCCCTGAAGGCAGGGTGCTAGGTTATAAGTGAGAGGGTGCCCTGCATGAGCAGGACACGCCCTACAAACCCAGGAGTCGATTCTCCAGGCTTTGTAAGTGCGGTCAGCCATTATATACATATAGTGGACATCAAGTCAATTACGAGATGTCTAACTATATATTGGAAACACCAAAACCGGTCATGTTTGTTATCAAACATGTTGGAATCCTACACCAACATCGATTACAGTGTTGGATATAGGATCCCATGTACTAGGTGGCTCTCCTAGGGAGCCCCCCTGTTTTCCTGGTACCAGCCTTTCAGGGTCTAACAGCAAGTTAGTGCTGCTGCCAACCACAGACACGATTCTGTCCTCCTGCTGCTGCGCTGAGCTCGAGCAGGGGAAGGTAGAACAATAGGTTTCTTATCACAGGGAGGTGTGACCACCTCTCAGACAGGACTTAGTGTATTGGGCTGGGGTGGGGGCGCTTGACAGCACCCCCAGACTGCTTTGAAGGGCACATTTGGGGCCCTCCTTGCATACTCCAGTTGAAACCAGTTTAGGGAGCCGTTAGTTCCCGTTCTGGCGCGAAACTGGACAAAGGACATGGGAGTATCCAACCTCTGTCCAGCCCCTCCTATAGGAGGGACCCCTCAATCGTCCCAACCCTTTTCTTTGGGTACTTAAGGGCTTACCTGTGGGTGGCTCTTCAGATTCGTCGTGGGACAAGATTCAGATCCAAAACCACTTCTACTTCTACCGTCAGGGTACTTTCGACTTCGCTTTGGGAACCAAAACAGCACCTGGGAAGACTCCTACTGCTTCTGGTCTCATCGTCCTCCCAGACTTCTGCGTCTGTGCTTCATCCAGTTTGTTCTACAGGCCTATGGGCATCAAAGACACCCGATGGAATCTCCCTTGGAGTGAAGGAGTCACTCCCCAGCATCTGCAGGCATGCAACTAAGCTGACCGGCCTGCTGCTCCTGACGTCCTCTGGACTTCGAAATACCCAGCAACACAGGTAGTGGTTTTGCAACTCCCTCGAGACCTGCACTGTCTTCTCACCGAGTTTGAGGCCAGTATCCCTCGTCAGAACTGCTGGAACAGCACCCCTGTGCACCGCGTCGACTTGCCGTTGCCAAGGCTTGTTGACTTTCTTCTCCAGAGATCTTTGGGCTCCAAGAAGCTCCAACCTCCAGCATCTCTTCCTGCCAAGATCTTTGTCCTCACAGCATCTTCTGCACCGTGGGCCTGCATCTTTGGTGAGCTGCTCTAGGTCCTCTTGCGATTCCTGTGCCTTTGGCCTGTGGGTCCTCTTAAGGGTCTTCTTTGACTCCAGTGTACTCTCCTTCACTTGGTGAGTCCCTTGGACCTTGCTGGTCCCTACACTGCACCTTCTTCGTTTCCACGTCTGTTGCTGCCGCCAAGGCTTGTTGGTACTCCCGCCAGACACCGACCCCCTGGTTCTCGACTTCCGACGTGGTACAGCTGTTGAACAGCTCCTAGTCTTCGACAGCGTCGCCTGCTCCTTACAGCTGCAGCGACAAGGTCACTGTCAACTCTCCTGCATCTTCCGTTATCGGTGGTCATTGGACTTCCGTGCCTCCTGGTCACTCCGGAGTGGCATAGACTCTGTCCCATCTGCTTGCAGGTACTTCTCTTCAGGAATCCATCCTTGGATTCCACCGGACTCTTTCACCTTCTTTGCTAGTGGCATCTTCAATGAAGTCTTCCATTGTGGTCTACAGCGGTTTCCGACTTCACTTCACACCTATGCACCTGGCTTCCCTGGTGTAGGTATCCTGGTTCCACGGGTAGGGTGACTCTCCAACCTTCCATCTTCCACAGGGTTTCTTCAGGGTCCACTGGGAAGGGTCCTTCTTCAAAACTGCAACTGCGACTTCCCCATTGACTTGCATTGAGTATGCGGCTGTTTTTCCACTCTGCACACAGCCTCCGTGGGGTTCCTGGGTACTTAACCTGGGTAGTTCCTTGGGTCCCTAGCTCTTCTAAGTCTTCTGGGTCAAGTCCCGACTTTGGTCGCAGTTCGCATTCCACTTCTTTAGTATATGGTTTGGTCTCCCCCTGGAGACCACTGTGTATTTGTGCTACTTACCTGTTCTCCTTTTCAAATATTGTGTGTATTGTGTTGATATCTCCGGGTAGGAGATATACGAATGTGTTAGTGAGTGTGTATAATAAATATAACTATGTTTATACTTCACTGTATGGTTCTTTTTCGTTTAACCTACACAGCAGGATTAGTTCTGGTAAAACAAGCTGCTTAACACTCCTTCTGAACTAAGCCTGCTCTCCACAGCTACCACTTAGAGAGCTTTCTATGGTTGTCTAAGACCACTAAAATCAGCATAAGAGTTGTCTGGATTAGTGCAGGGTGCTTCACTGAAATAGGTGTGCACCATATTATAAGCCAGCCTCCTACAGTCCCCCTGCCCGAGATGTCCCCCGTTGGCAGAAAGAGCCGCGGCAGACCTGCCGCGCGCTGATTCTAGATGGCAGTGGGCGATTGGGAAACAAAGTTATAATGCTGGAATGGGAGCTGCAGCTCGGCTGTGCGGCTGCAGGCACAGGCGGCGAGAGAGGCCGCAGTGTGGGGACTGACCAATAGGGCTGCGGAGACTGTTTTGGGACATGAATTGCGGGGTGATAAGGAGTGCAGCCCGGCCTGGCGGCACTAGTGCCTAGTCTTGGGCTACAGTGCCTGGGGCCTCTGGTGCAAGGTGAAGACGGGTGTGCCCTTGGGTGACAAGGGGTGGTTGGAGCCCCGGCGGCAACCGCAGGGAGTAGGGCAGGGAAGACCGGTTTGGCTGGCACCTGGAGACTTGGGGTTACAGTGGCAGTCAGCGCAGCTGGCTGGCAGTAAAGGCCCATCCTCGAGTTGCTAGAGGCCTGGGCTTGGATGTCCCTACTCTAGCCAAGGCGCGACAGGGTGCAGTGGAGCTGACACCCACCTGCACTGAAGGGAGGGGTCACCCATGGAGTGACTTGAAGCAGGCAGCTGGATGATGACATCCCTGGTGGTGAGTGGCAGTGAGGGGGTGGGCTGGGGTGCTCATGTTTAACGGCGATGGATGGGGTGGCCGCTTGTTACTACCCTTTGGGTGCGGCTAGGGTGCTGGTTAAAGCCCGCTTAGGGGGTAGGGGGGTGCAGCTGGTTCCTGGGGGGGGGAGGGGTGGCCCTGGTCTGCTCTGCCCTGTCAGCTGTGAGGCGAGTTGGATGATATCATGAGGGGCACCAGCAGTTGGAGTCCAGTTGAAGTGACCCGTGGGCTTTGGATAGAGGTACTCTCCCTGATGACCAGTATCTGGAGACAGGAGCAGAATGACTACATTATGGGCCAAGCGTAAAGGGCAAAATAGGAACTCCAAGAGGACCCAGGGTGCCTGTTGGAAGGCATGGGAGACCGCCCCTTAGATGAGGCTGACCTGAGTCTGGGGTAACAAACAGCGGCCGTTTTGGCGGCAATCAGGGATACCAAGTCCACCCTGGGACTTAAGATTGACACAGTTGTCCAGGAGATGGGATTGCTGTGGGCCGACCGATTGGCAGAGGGTGCAGGTGTAGCAAAAAGTACCCTCAAGCAAATCACATCTATACTGGCGACGGCTCAAACCTGCCTTGACAAGCTGGAGGCGGCCAAACTGGATGACCTGGAGGGTCGCTCCAGCCAAAACAACATTCGCCAGGTGAGGGTCCTGGAACGGGTGGAGGGCCCGTCGACATGTTTTATGTTGAGGACTGGTTGGGCATGGTGATGCTGGAAAGGAAACAGTCAACACTGTTGGAGAGGGTATAGAGGGTGCCGGGAAGGATCCTGGCTCCAGGTGCTCACCCCCCCAAGATTCAATGTGGCGTGGCTCCTGAACCTCCGAGACCGGGACTACATCCTGCAAGTGGCTAGGGTCTATGGGCCTTGGCAGCTAGATGGCGGATCGGTCAACATTGATCTGGATTACATGACTAAAGATCAGTGGCAGAGGCAGTCTTATTTTGAAGTTAAGTAACAGCTGAGGTCCCTGAGTTTTAAATATGCACTGTTGTTCCCTGCCAAAGCTCTGTGTCATGGACTCTGAGGGCTCCTATATCTTCGGATCAGTGGTGTACTTTTTGGACTGGTTGGAGGCAAAAGGATGCTGAATGCAGGATAGCCCAGGGTCCGATGGCAGGGGCAGCTGGACGGCACAGAGGAGACTGGGAAGGTGATAGAGGTTGGAAACTACCCCACCAAGACTCAAGCTGAGACAGACAGGGTGAGGACGGTGGCTGAGATAAAGGGTGGCTAAGGTTGGTCAGTGAGGAACCTGTGGTCACCTTCAGAGGTGGAAAAGGCTGCTGATAAGGACACGACATACGGGGGGTCCTCTGCCACTGAAGGAAACTTTGGGGGGGGGCTTCTTGTGGTGACCTCTATGATGGGCAACTTGATTATTTGATTGGTTGTTTCAAGCTGCGGGCCGCAGCATTTCGCCCTTTCCTGGCTCTCAGTTCTGCATTCCCTAGACAGGACTGTTCCACGATTATTTGGGGGATGCCCCCCCCACCTCGAGTATTGGGGGGGGGGGTGTAGTTTTGAGCTCACTGCAAGAGAATGTGGGGCGGTGTGGTTTATGTTTGGGGGCGGGGTTGTTTTATGGTTTGACAGTGGCAATTGGGGAAAAGTTTTATTCAATCAGGTGTCAAGGTCTGAGAATGTCGTGCATGGGCTGGTAGGGCATGAATCACAGGAGTTGAAAGTGGAGGGCCTGAAGGTACTCTCATGGAACGTTAATGGTCTGGAGAGTAGCATCAAGAGAGGTGTGGTAACAAAATTCTTATCCAGACAGTGTTATTGCAGGAATCCCACCTAGCAACAGAGGGCTCTTTCGATTAGTGGTACATGCAGGATTCACAAGGGGTTTTAAAGAGTGTAGGAATCCTCTCAGGATGAGTGCAGGGTGGCGACCTCTGGAACTTTGAATGGGCTCCCCCTGACCGTGGTTTCCTGGTATCTCACACCAGGCCGGGCACGTATGGGAGAGTGGTTGGTAGCTGCACCAGAGAACCTCATGATCCGGGGGTGGGTGGGCGGGGGAGGGGCGTGATCTTAAATTGACCGAGTGAGGACATGGACAGTGACGCAGTCCAGGATACCGCCGAGGTTGGATACACGCCTGGCAACGTTTTTGGGGTCTATGGGTTTAGTGGACCTGTGGCGCGAGCACCACCCAGACCACAGACAGTTCTCATATGCAGCCAATGCTCTGAGGTCCCTTTCCCGACTAGATTATTTGTTAGTCCCTAGGCACCACACGGGTTGGAGAGCGGAAGCGTGATATCTGCCGAGGGCAATCTCAGATCACTACTCACTGATGGGGACATGCTGGGGTCCAGGCGGGACACAGAGAGGGGGATGGAGATTAGAATCCTGGGAGCTAATGGATTGGAGCACTAAGAAACAGTTGGTTACGGAGCCAGGTCTAGTGGCTTAGTGGACAAATGCATCCACTGTAGAGGCCTGTATTCGACTGCATGGTCACAGGTTCAAATCCCGGCGGGTCCACTTAGCCTTTCATCCTTCTGAGGTCGATAAAATGAGTACCATTGAGTTGGGTAACAATAAACGTGTTATTCAGCCCTAAGATACCTTTGGGTGAACGTGCGCTTTACAAATACATGTTATGTTATGAAGACTACTAAGTACCTTAAAGAAAATAAGGGTACAGTGTCCCCTGGTGTGGTACTCTGGGAGGCCTACAAGATGGTGGTACAGAGCCACCTGATTTTCCATAACGTTGGCAAGAAGACGGAGAGAGAATGTGTAGCACTAGAGAACAAATTAGTTGAGTCAGAGTCTGCATTCATTCCTGGCCCAATGTCATAGCTGGCGGCTGAGGTTGACAAGACCAGAGAGGCATAACGGGTGTTGGCACATCAGGAAGTCAGGACCCGTTTTTGGGCAAAACAGGGGCAAATATGTGAGTTCGGTGACAAGGCCAGAAAGTTATTGGCCTGGCTTGTGAAACAAAACGAGGGGCAGTGATGAATAAAGGGTCTTAAAGGACAGTGATGAGACTCTGATGGAGTCGCCGGAGACCATTGCACGTGCTGGCTTCCCACATGAGGGACATATATGACTCCTATGCCCCTGATGATGAGGAGTGTCTGTCAGTCTTTGTCCGGGATCTCTCGACGCCCACACTCGCTGATGAGGACAGTGATGCCCTAGAAGTTGAGATTTCGGATTCTGAGATTGCAGAGGCCCTCACCAACCTGAAAAAGAGTCTAGCCTGAACGGCTTCTCAACTGAGTTCTGTAAGTGCATTCAGGCGCAGGTGGTGCCCCACCTGGGGGAACTCTATAGTTGTGCCAGACGAGAGGGAAAGTTACTGGAGGACCTACATTATGCATTGATTGGCCCAATTTACAAGGAAGGGAAGCCGAAGGAAGAGTATGTGTCCTATCACCCGATATCCCTGATCAATGTAAAAGCAAAGACATTGGCAAGGGTGCTAGCAAACCATATGTTACGAATAGTGGAAATTCTGGTGAAGGCAGACCAGTCAGGCTTTATGCCGCACAGGGTGATGCGCCACAATCTCCGGTGGGTATTTGGCTTTTTGGTGCACTGTGGGGAGATTCGGTAGCCCGCAATAATATTGCCATTGGAATCAGAGAAAGCGTTAGATTCTCTGGAATGGACGTACTTGTAGGCAGTTTTAGAGAAGATGGGATTCGGCAGTTAAATTCTGGGATGAGTAAAATTGCCCTACCAGGACCCCGTGGCCCGAGTGAGGGCAAATGGAGTGCTGTCAGTGGATGTGAAGAACAGGAGAGGAACAAAGCAGGGCTGCCCGCTCTCCCAGTTACTGTTCACAGTGGCCCTTGAGCCCCTGCGAGCTGGTTCTGGCTGGATGCCCAGATCAGGGCTTTGCGTTGCGACTTAGGCAGGGAGGACGCGATATCCCTCAACACAGATGAGATTCTATTGTTTCTGGCGGAGCCCAACCGGTCATTGCGGCGCATACTGGAGATACTACGGATCTACGGGGAGTACACTGGGCTACACATCAACTGGGGAATTCAGTAGCATATCCCCTAATGGAGTGGAGCCCTCAGACGGTGAGCCTCCTGATGCGGTGTGAACCAGAGGGTTTTAAGTACTTGGGTATCTATGTTACATCTGACCGCAAGCGATTCTCCCAAGCTAATCTGGGGAGGATCCTAGAAGCCAACAAGCAATACATGGGTCACTAGGGTAGCCTCTCACTGTCCTTGCTCGGCAGGGCAGCGTTGTTCCAAATTATTTACCTCCCCAAGTTCCTGTATTTCCTACAGAATACACCCTATGCAGTGCCAGACAGGTTTTTCAGGCAGGTCGACGAGATCAGGAGGAAGCTGCTTTGGAATGGGGGTGACCCTCGAATAGCCCTAACAACGATGACCAGGAAGGCTGGGGATGGGGGCATTGCCTTGCCGAATCTCAGGCTGTAATACGGTGCGGCACACCTGGTCGTGGTCAACGACTGGATCTTCTCCGATCAGACTGAGCCTTCTCTTTTGGCAGATAGGAGGGCGATAGAACCTGTGGGACACCTGTGCTACTTGTACGGGGGAGCCGTCGCAAAGGTTCCAGGCACCGATGTCACTGGTACTCAATAGCTGCCGGAGGGCTGAGAGACTTATGGGCTAGAAGGGGCAGGTCAAATTGGCGACTCAGCTATGGGATGCGGAGAAACTAAAAGGGCTCACAGATATTGAAGGCCACACAAAGTGGGACATGCTGAGTATCTCGGTAGTGGGAGTCGTCGGAGGGATGGCAGCGGATTACCTTTCAGGAACTACAAGATGAATATGAGACGTTGGGTAGTCAATATCTCAGATACTAACAGATGCAACATATTTTGTAAGACTTCAGTTCCCCGCTGGAGGAATCCCCACTGGAATATAGGGTACTCTTGTCCCTCCTACACACACACATACCATCTCATCAGTATATATACAACACTACTGGTTCATAGCCTCCCCAACTTGACCTCACCACCAGGGATTGCTGGGAACGAAACCTAGGAGCATTGGAAGACGACACCTGGGGTGAGGCCTGCCACTACCCATGAGAGGTGGCAATCAAGGCCAGGTTTTGCCTGGTCCAGTTGAAGCTCTTACACAGAGTATACTTTACGAGGGGACGCCTACACAGATTGGGGAGATGCGACTCTGACCTCTGCCAGAGAGTGTGTGGTCGGAGAGGTACTGCACTCCATACGCTATGGGAATGCCTGCTAATACAGAAGTACTGGAAGCGAGTAGAGTCGCAACTAACGGAGGTGGTGGAGACACGTTTTCAGCTTATGCCTCAGTTGGTGGCACTGAATACCTGAGGGGGGAGCAAACCTTGGAGAGGTTTGCTCTTCTCTCTGCAATGTGGCCCTGGTGAGGAGAAACATAGCCGGGAGAAGCTCAGTCCTACCAACGCTGCGAGAATGGGAATTGAATCTCACTTGGTGTATGCGAGAGGAGAAGCATGTATACAGATATAGAGGATGCCCCCTCAAGTTTGAAAGGATTTGGCACTCTTGGTGGGATGCAGAGGCCTGTGACTAAGGGGTGATGCCTTCCAGAGGGAGGACCCCGGGTGTGCCAAAGGTATGGATAGTTTGGGTTCGGTGGCTGGGCCGCATGTCTGAGTCATCAGGGGGAACAGTGTCCCTGAGCGGAGTAAATGAGCACCATCTTACTGAGAGGTGGCAATGGTAGAAGGTGGAGTGGTAAGCAAACCGGATGTGGTACATTAAACATGTCATGATGCCGTCTGTTTGGGTCAGGAGGGGGCAAGATGTTTGAGGGGAGGAGGGGGGTTAATGGTATGTTTTATGTTGGTGCCAGATGCTGATCACGTGCTCTTTAAATAATCCTAATGTACTGCATGAACTTTGCTTATAAATGCCAATAAACAGAGTTTTTGACAAAGAGAACCACAATTGAAAGATCTGCTTTGATTTTGCTATTTTTTAGTTATGACTTGGAAACTTGTCTCCATACCTCACACACTGGCTTACCTGTTGTAGTGCAGCCGCAGCTACTGCTTGCTGTTGCAACGCAGCGTTCTGAGTTAGTTGATAGCTTGCAGGCGAAGGTGTCGACAGGCCCACTGTTGCCAATGAGTTTTGCTGAGTATACATTGTTGGTGAAGTTCCAAGTAAAGATGGCGGTTGAACTGTGAATAAATTAGATGAGTTATGTTTCAGTTGTCGTCTCAAATCCAAAGTCAGGAGAATGGATACAAAACATTTTACTAGTAAAATGCATTCTCTTCATCAGTCAGTCTTGTCTGCGTCTAGAACCACTGGTTTAAGTCCCACCACTAGAATCGCTACAAAATATTTATTTGATAATAAAGGCAAGAATGGAAAAGGCTAGGGGACTTATAGGCAGAGTCTAGGTATTGTCATTCCGCACAAGTGACTTAGGCCCTCAGACACTATAGCACTAGTTTGATAACCCATTTACTCCCTTTCACCACTTGAATCACCAAAGATAGTGAGGGCCAACAGTCCAAACTGACAATGTCAGGTGCAGTTTCAAATGTTAATCACACTCCTAATCAAATCACAGTTAAAAAATATAGAGCCAGCTGTACTAAGAACTTTTTGCAAAATACTGGTCGCAATTTACAACCAGTATTTTTTCAACCAGTGCTGTAATTTGCCAACTGACGCACATGCTAATTGGTTGGTTAGCAAATTATCGATTCCTAGTGGGTTGCAATTCGACCTAACTCATGAATATTAATGAGGTAGGTTACAAATTGCGACAAACTAGGAATCGCAGCCATCACAGAGATGGTGGACTGTTGAGATCAGAAGACTACGTCTGTGATTGCTTTTAAAAATGGTTTTGTCAACATTCACAAAGGGGAACGCGGTACATCGGATACCCCTTCATATTTGCAAATGGCTTGCCACCTCCCTTGAGGAAGTGATAAAAGATTAATGTCTTGCGACCAGAATTCGGTTGCAAAACATTACTACATACCAATCTGATTCAGTATTAGGAAGGAATGCCATGAACACACCCCTTATAAATACCGTTTGTATTTGGTCACAAACCTAAATTGCCATTCGGTAATGTGTTACCGAATCACTATTTAGTTTTGTATATATGAAGAGACCTTTTTGCGGTCTCAAATTGCCAGATTCTGGGAATCTAATCCTTTACGACCACAATTTTTTTTCGTACATCTGGCCCATAGGGCTTTATGTATAGATAAATCTTAGCAGTTGTAATTCCGCACAATGCAATAAATAGGACGACTTAGGAATATCAGACATTTAAACAAATGGCAATACCACACATGTAATACCACATGTTGACCAGTACAACGTGTTACATTACATTGTGGCCCTTTACCATGCATTTTTGTGGTTATATATAACTTTTTTAAAAATCATAACCTTTCTATCCTCCCTGAACCCTAAATTTACCCTCACCTCCCTTTACCTCTAACCACCTCTAAAGCCTTAAATTACCCTTACCACACTTTACCTCCATACTCCCAAAACTCTATAATTACCCTTCCCCCCATTACTATTAGCCAGTCCTAAAACCTTTAATTACTCATACCTCCCTTTAGCACTACCCACCTTATCACCCCTAAAATGACCCTTTCTTTCCTTTACCACTAACCGCTTTCCCTCTACCAATTATACCTTAAAATCACTCTTAGTTCCGTTTCCCTGTACACGCACCTTTGCCATCTGTCTTTTTTAATAGCATTAAAAATTATGCTATTTAAGAAGAAAATACTTACCTGGGTGCTAAAGTACCACGTGCTAAAAGATGAGTGGTAAAAGTTAAAACCTATAACTTGCATTTCCCTGCGTGGTACTTACCTGTGTGGTAAATGTCATGCGTGGTAAAATTATTGCTGTAAAGGCCGTATGCCGGACTGTTTTATAGGATTGACGCAGCAAGGTATTATGACCACAGACTTAGCATGGCCTTATCATTCAATAGCAACAAGGCTTACCCCGCGTGTTCCCGGTGCACACTGTAAGACATACTTACCACAGTGAGTGCAATCACATTCTTGTATATGGAGACACAGTACCTGGTGGACAATGAAATTATTGCTACCCTTCAGTTCCATGCTGGTCACACTTATACTTGTACCACCCTAGTCTGAGATTGCCTGGTAGTAACCTCTGTACCACTCCGGTTATTGACCTCCACCAGTGATGCTGATGTCAGGACCCAGCTGGGCAAATAGAAGATCTTCTCACTTGCATCTTTGGCTCACTATCTTCCAACAGAATCCCTGTTCACACCACATACTTGTCACTTAAGGCCCGATGTGCCACTACCACTGGCAGTTTAGCATTCCTGTACAACCTGCTTGATTATCACTGTTATTTCTCTCTGGATTACAAAACTGTCAAGTTGAACAAAAACATCAGACACCTGCTATTTGTTAATGTGACTAAACGCAATAGACCAGGACAGTAAGTCAAAAAAAAGTGGATCAAATACTTCCCCCGCTGATTCTAGAAGTGACCTTGTCCCATCTACTGTTCCAATTGAGAACAGTTTGATAGATGCATGTCATGAACTACACCAGTGATGGTAACAAAATCCTCACAACAAGTTGAATGTAGTTCACCGCAAGTCAGCCATCTAACGAATGAAAATAGGGGAAAAATTATTATTTTATCCGGGAGGTCCAAAAGAGGGTGAGCAATGTTGAAGATATTGTCCGCACCAGTTTAAATTCCCTGAAGGACCTTACTACGTCATGTGACAATCAAAAGCTCAACGTATATGACATGGAAAGTCACCATCAGTGTACCAACATTCAGGTTACTGGCTTACTTGAAAGGATGCAATCCGAGGACATGCCTTAATTCATGTCCCACTTACTTCCTGTAATAGTACCCTTCTCAAACAGTTACAGGATGCACATGGTACCACCTCCAGACAGGGTGCACCTCCATAAATGATAATGTCAGGAAGAGATTTGTCAGGGCATTCAGAATCCAGACAGATGCTCTCTATAGCTTGTCCCAGCATTACTTCTACCCATAGTGGAGTTAAACCAGTTAAAAAGTGGTGCACATTCCTTCAAGTGAAATTGTAGCTCGGAAAACATAAGGTATAGTTTCTTACCTGTAACTTCAGTTCTCTCGTAGGGGTATTTCCATGATAGTCATAAGCGTTGAATAGTCCCGCCCTTCTGCGGGGACCCCGGAGCAGTTTATCCGATATAACTTCTTAAGTGCTGAAATACGCCTTTCTTCAGGAAGGCCTTGAAAAGTCACTTAAGAAAGTCATAATGAAGCCCAGGGACAAGGCTACTGTGGCCAGAATTCTTCATCTTGGAGTGGCAAAAGAATAGGCTGTAATGAAATATGTCCCTAATACATGAATAATTTTGTAAGGGCCCAGAAAAAGAACCTTCACAAACCCTTTTGCTATGAGAGAAACAGAGATGAAGAAGTGCAAGGCAATGTAGCCCATACACTGCCATTATAACTGAAGAAAAAGGAGGCTGTGCCTTTAAGAGCAGAGAAACCTCCACTATCCCATCATGCTTAGCCAGAGGCAGTTACCTCAGTTCTTTTTGAAGGCTGTACTAGATGAGTAATAGCGGAGCATGAAATTGTCTGTCTACTCCATCGGGGAGGAGGGAGGGTTGCTTATGACTATCATGGAAATACCCCTACGAGAGAACTGGAGTTACAGGTAAGAAACTATACCTTCTCTGTAGGGGATTTCCATGTATAGTCATAAGCGTTGACTAGAATAGCAAGCTCATCCCCCCTGAAGCGGTGGAGTAGACAGAACCACAAAGGTATGTACACAGCTAGGCAAAGATATGTCTGAGGGATGCTTGTCCTACTTGAGCATCTGCTCTAGCATCGGTGTCATTGATCTCCAAGTAGCTGCCTTGCAGATATCCGCCAAGGGGATATTCCTCATCAAAGCCGTAGTAGCTGCCTTACCTCTAGTGGAGTGAGCCTTGGGCCTACCAGTACGAGATTTATTAGCTAGCTGATCACAACAGAGGATGCAAGAGACGATCCACCTGGAGACCGACTGTTTGGAGGTAGCTAGACCGGTGTGAACTGGGCCATAATTGATAAATAGCTGTTGAGATTTGCGAATAGATTTGGTTTTATCCAGGTAGGATTTTAACATTCCATTTACATCTAGCGAGTAGAGAGATCCCTCCGCTGGAGAAGAAGGGTTTTGAAAGAACGTGGGTAAAGAGATAGTCTGATTTGCATGAAAATCTGAGAGCACTTTAGGAAAGAGCCTGGGATGGGTACGCAACACTACCTTGGAAGAGTGGAAGACTGTGTATGGCTCATGAGCACAAAGGGCCTGTATCTCACTAACTCTCCTAGCTGAAGTTATAGCCACAAGGAAGGCAGTTTTCCAAGTGAGATGCTGAAGTGAAGACTTATAAATAGGCTCACAGGGTGGAAGCATGAGGCGAAAAAGGACTACATTGAGTTCCCATGGAGGAGAGGGACGTCTAATCGGAGGAAAAACCTTCTTTAACCCATCCAGGAAATCTTTAATAACTGGAATCCTAAAGAAAGAGGTTTGTGAAGGACTTTTCCTGTATGCCGTGAGTGCAGGCAGGTGGACTCTGATTGAGGAGTATTAGAGGCCAGATTTTGCAAGATGTAACAAATACGGGAGAATAACATCCTCCTGGCAAGAAGCGGGATCGATCTGCCTGGAAGAACACCAAATGCAAAATCTTCTCCATTTGAAGACATAAGCCGAACGTGTAGCTGGTCACTTTGCTTCCTTTAGAATGTCCAGACAGTCCTGAGGTACGTTTAGATGACCATATTGCACTATCTCAGGAGCCTTGCTGCAAACTCAAGGAGGAGAGGTTGGGGTGTAGTAGTTGACCTCTGAACTTCATGAGAACGTCCAGCCTGCATGGCAGCCTGAGAGGTGGACGGATAGACTGGTGAAGCAGGTCTGGGAACCACAGTTGTCTCTGCCATTTTGACGCTATGAGGATCATCTTGTCTGTCGTGGTGGACAGTTTGCACAGGAATGCCGGTATCATAGGTATTGGAGGAAAAGCGTACACAATTTTTTGGACCAGTCAATCCATAGGGCATTCCCTAATGACCTTGGATGGGAAAATCTGGTGGCGAAGTCGCAGCATTTTTTGTTTTCTGCAGTGGCAAAAGGGTCTGTTGAGGGTGTGCCCCACAAGTTGAAGATTCTTGCACAACCTCTTCGTTCAGTACCCACTTGTGGTTTTTGTCGAGAACTCTGCTCAGCGTGACTGCCTGGATGTTCTGCACACCTAGGAGGTGGACGGCAATCAGATTCAAGTTCCTGGCGAGAAGCCAGCCAGATCGTTTGAGATTCTCATGACAGGGCTCTGGACCGTGTTCCCCCCTGCTTGTTCAGGTAGTACATGGTGGTGGTATTGTCCATCTGAACAAGAAGGGTGTTGGTCGTGAACAAAGGATGAAAAGCCTTGAGAGCCAGGTGAACTGCACCGAGTTCCAGGAGGTTGATATGGTATGTCTGTTCTTTCATGGACCAAGTTCCTTGTATTTGCAGGTGATCTATGTGGGCTCCCCACCCCAGCAGAGCAGCATCCGTCACGATGGTCTGTGTTGGGTCTTGCTGGTGAAAAGGCATTCCCCTCAGGAGATTTTTCAGTCAACACCACTACTGGAGGGATTCCACAGCATGAGTGGATAGGTTGATCTTGTCCTCCCAGTTCCCTGAGAACTGGTTCCCCTGATCCTCCAAGCACTCCTGGAGAGAACGCATGTGGAGACGAGCATAAGGAGTCAGAAATATGCAGGAGGCCATTGAGCCATGGAGAGAGGAGACTATGCGGACTGTTGGACGGGCCATTCTCCGGAGGTTGTGGCATTTCTGGAGAATGGATAAACGTCGTTCCTCCGAAGGGCACACCTTTTCCTGTAGTGTGTCGATTGTAGCCCCTAAGTAGTGCAACCTCTGGAGTGGTGTTGACGTGGACTTTGGAAAGTTCATGTGAAGACCCAAGCGATGGAGCAGATCGCAACTCCATTGGAAATGCTCTTGGGCTACTGAGAAGGTGGAAGCCTTGATCAGCCAGTCATCCAGAAAAGGATAGACAAAGATTCTGTGTTTTCGTAGATGAGTTGCCACCACAGGCATGCATTTGGAAAATGTCCTGGGTGCTGATTTGAGGCCGAATGGAAGAACCGCATATTGGTAGTGGTTCTGCCCCACGACAAATCTGAGGAATTTCCGATGTGACCTTGCGATGGGAATGTGGAAATAAGTGTTGTGAAGGTCTATTGAGCAAAGCCAGTCCCCCCCGTTGAAGTTGAGGGTAAATTTGATGTAACACCAGCATCCTGAACTTTTCCTCTCAGATCCACTTGTTTGCGGTTCGGAGGTCGAGAATAGGCCTGAATTCTTGTCTGCCCTTCTTTGGCACGAGGAAGTACCTGGAGTAAATACCTTGGCCTCGTTGGTTTCGAGGGACCGATTCCATCGCTTTCTTTTGGCATAGCGTGTTAACTTCCTCTTGTAGAAGCTCGAGGCGAGACGTGGACGACCTTGGTGGGATGGATGGTGGTGGGCAGTGAATCTGAGATGATAGCCACTTTTGACAATATTCAAGACCCAGGCGTCTGTTGTAATGTGTTGCCACTCTGCCAGGTAATTTGCAATGCTTTCCCCTATCGGAGTGGGTAACAGAAGAGGGGGAAGAGAGGATTCAGGGTTTTGATGCCGCGGGTTGTCGGCCTCCCTGGTTAGCTGGTTGAGAGGCCCCCTCTGTTGCTTGCTTGGAGACTGGTAGGGCCGCTGATACTGGTGTGATCTTACGGGCTGCCATTGAGGGGTTTGAACCCTCTGTGATGGGAAACGACGTTGGTAGGGTCAGAATGGACGTCGCTGGTCTTTAGGTTTCTCTAATCCGACAGCTTTCAGGGTATCAGTCTTCATTCTCGCCATTTCATCATCGGCGTGCGAGCCGAAGAGAGTGGAGCCTGAAAAGGGTAAATTCTGAAGACGCAGCTGAGCGTCAGGCATGAGAGATGTTAGTCGAAGCCAAGCATGTCTCCATAAGGAGACCCCATGACAGTAACTGTTGGCGGCTAAAATCGAAGAATCCGCTGCCGCACTGATGACCTGGTTGGAGACCATAGATCCCTCCTGGACAATTTCCAGAAAATCCTCCCGGTGTTCTTTTGGGAGGTGATCCGCGAAGTAGAGAATGGAATCCCACAAGGCGCGATTGTATCTTCCTAGGAGGGCTGTGGCGCTGGCTGCTTTCATGGACGTAGCCGCCGTATTGCATACTTTGCATCCCGACGAGTCCAATCTTTTACTCTCCTGATCAGGGGGAGAGGAAGCAGATGGTGATGTGGCATGGGATTTTTTTGCAGCCAATAACACCACTGAGTCAGGTGGAGGGTCGGCATGTAAAAACAGCGCATCTTGCTCCGGTGGACGATATGTCTTCTGGAGCCTGGAGGGTGCTGATTTTGCCACAGCTGCAGTGAGGAACAACTCTATGGCTGGCTCAAGAAGGCCCGGCACTAGCGGGAGCAAGGGTCTTGAGGCCGTGCGTTGGTGAAGAGTTTATAAGATCGTCGATGGAGTGGGGACCACCATGGGTATGTTCAATTTTGCTGCGCCTCGAACTAGAACCTCTTGAAAGGTGTTGATGTCATCAATTGGTGAGGGTCGAGGTGAGTTCGACAAGGTCGGAGAGTATCCCCTGGTGGAAGAGAACGTATCTCCCTGGCCAAGGCGGTGGGAACGTGATCTTGATCTGCAATGAGATCGGCGATGCGACCTTAATTGGTGCGATGCAATAGAGGAACGTGAGTGCCCATCGCGAGAGCGGTGGTGTGTCCTTGAACAAGATCTCCTAGGTGCTGGAGTAACAGGATCATCATCAATCAAAAAAATACTTTATTCAGCAACTCAATGCCATAACAGTGAACATATCAAGCAAATACATTTCATCGACAAACTTTAAAACCCTTTTTTTTTAAAAAAAGAATTGGGATAAAAACATTCTTAAAATCAGTCAGAGGGCCAAGTTCTTAGTAAATGATAATGCAAAAACATCATGCAAAGTGCAAAGATCAGATACAATCAAATACAATAGACAAATATGTCAAGACCCCAATATTGACACGAAATGGACCCTACAATAAAAACAGATAAAGGCTAATAACAGTTAAAATATCCGTTTTTTTCTGCACCTAATGGCTCCTGTTAAAAAGCTTGCAACCCCAAAACAGACCATGGGGGAAGATAGCATTTGGAGGTACAGTAGAGCGGGCCTGACTTGGGTAAAATGACAGTCTCTGAGTAATGGAAATATAAACCTCTTGCGTAATAAAACATAATAATCACAGAAAAAATAAAATGAAGAGTATCCTGCTCAGAGAAATTGTCACAAAGACAAGGATTTAAAGTGCCAGGTTTTGAAAAACCTTGGGGAACAGCCAAGAGCCAGGGGACCAATTGCAAACGGAATCTGGTTAGTACAAAACGATGGAAGGTGTTACCAACGACGAGTAGATATGGTTGAACTTGGTTGTACAGAGATAATGTAACATATCCTCTCACCGTTGGTTTTGCCAACTCCTTTTCTTCCCGGAGTCCCTGGCGCTTGACCAGGAACTGTTGTTTAATAGTTCTGATTTTGAATTTAGGGTAGCCTAACCATTCCGTCAGATCCATTAAATACTTTAGCTAGGGGATGTGCTCGGCTCTAGCTAACGCTAGACAGTCAGTAATAATTATTTGATTTAAATTAATAATAGGGCTTGCCCAGACTCTCAGCCAGCGCAACAAGGGGGCTACCGCTATCTGATCCGATATATATCCCACCCCTACTTCTTCATGTAGTATATATGCCGGGGTGGAGGGCGGGACTGCCAAGAGCTTACGTAAAAACTTGTCTTCAGCACCCTGAATGTCCTTTCCTTCCTTGTATCCCCAAATGTCGCAGCCGTAAGTTGCCATAGGGGTGCACTTTTCTTTGTATATCTTCATCAGGGCAGGAATGGGTTTTGACTCTAGTCTCTTAGCAAAATTTAATGTTGCCCCCGTCGCTCTAATAAGAGTGTTCTTTTTTTGCACGATTTGTGGGCGCCATGACCCACGCTCATCAAAAAGTACCCCCAAATAGGGGAATGTTGGGACCTTAGTTAGTTCGACCCCTTTACAATAAAATTTTGTCTTTTTTTGGGACTTTCGAGGACCGATGGACATTGTATGTGATTTCTTAAAATTTGTAGAAAGATCTAAAGAGTCCATAAAAACTATAAAACCATCTAAGAGTGATTGGAGGCCCAGTGCAGTTCTGGCTAGTAGGACCGTGTCATCTGCATATAAAAGTGCGGGGATCATCTTATCACCAACCCTAGGGATGTCTTTACAGCTGGCTATTAAAAATTCCCCTAGCTTATTTATGTATAGCGTAAATAAGAGGGGGGCCAGGATACAACCCTGTCGTACCCCTCTCTTCACATCCCATGGGGTTGTCAGATCGCCATTTCTGTTATATCTGACTGCAGCTGTATTATTTTCATGGATAGTGTGTAAAAAGGCCACAAGCTCTGATTCGAGACCCATATCACTTAAAATTAACCATAATTTTGATCTATTTACACAGTCAAACGCTTGTGTCAAATCCATGAACGCCAAATGTAATGTACCCTTTTTGGCAATGGTATACTTTCCTGTCACTGGAGTAACAGGAACCTGAGGTACCGCAGGAGGTAGAATGACAGGTGTTGGTATAGCTGGCAGAGGTGGAAGTTGAGGTGGCAGCCAAGGAGAAGGAGCAGGTAGCGGCGGTGGCACTGCTGAATCCGATGAGTCCGGTTGAGGAGATACCGGGATGGGAGAACAGGGAACTTCTACCAGAGATGGAAATCTGGAGTGAGAATCAGATGAAGAGTAGATTCTCCTTCTTTTGGTGGGTTGTCGCTGTCGCCTTGACGTCGAGGATCTCCTCGGGTTCGACGTCCGTCGCCGTCGACTGGTTTTCGACGACTATCTGCTCCTCGACGTCGACCCCTGTCGACGTAGGCTCGCTTGTGATGTCGACCGGGTTCTCGACGTCAACCACTCTCGTCGTCGCTTGGCTCTCGACCTCGACCGCCCACTTCTCGGTGACGGCGAGTCGTAATCCCTCGACGTCAATGCATGTCTCGACGTCGGTTGTTGGTGCGAGGTAGTTCTCCACCTCGCTCGCATGATTCTTGACATTGAGCATCGCCGTTTGTGTGACGTCGAGCCAATCAATGAAGGCGAGCATGTCAGTGCCGTACCTCCTCTCGACGTCGATCGCCTGGACGTCAACCGGGACCAATAGCGTTTTCTGCCTGAAAAACACCTCTCAGACCTCCCACGACCACTGGAGGCTGAAGGAAGAGCACTGGTGGAAGAGTTACCTCCCCCTCACTCAGAGGTTCCACTGGCTTCTTCCTGTCTTCTTCTTTCTTCCCTTCCCTGCAGGCAAATCTTCTCTCTGTCACGCAAGGTTCGTCTGGAGAAGGTCATGCAGATGTCACAGGAGGCAGGAAGGAGAAAAGATGGTAGACAAATGATACAGACCTCGTGGGGGTCTGTTTTGGCCTATTTCCTGCCACAGCGAGGACATTTGCCAAAGAGAAATGGCATTTTAACTAGGAAAAAAATATTTTTCCTGTCAGGAAAATACTTCACTCAACAGAGAAAGACAAAAGATGTTGAGTGAAGCAAAAAACACTGATCTATACTGAAGAAGAAAAAAAACTAGAAAGGTCGAGTTCAACTCCAAGGGTCCTGTCAGAAAGAGCAAAAAAAATAACTGAGGTAACTGCCTCTGGCTGAGCAGAATGGGAATTGGAGGTCTCTCTGCTCTTAAAGGCACAGCCTCCTTTTTCTTCAGTTATAATGGCAGCCTATGGGCTACATTGCCTTGCACTTCTTTATCTCTGTTTCTCTCACAGCAAAAGGGTTTGTGAAGGTTCTTTTTCTGTGCCCTTACAAAATTATTCATGTACTAGGCACATATTTCTTTACAGACTATTCTTTTGCCACTCCAAGATGAAGAATTCTGGCCACTGTAGCCTTGTCCTTGGGCTGCATTATGACTTTAAGTGTCTTTTTAAGGCCTTCCCGAAGAAAGGCGAACTTCAGCACTTAAGCAGTTATATTGGATAAAAAGCATTGGGGTCCCCGCAGATGGGCGGGACTATTCAACGCTTATGACTATACATGGAAATCCCCTACGAGAGAACCTCAATACAACATGTTTCCTGCTAATTATAAGATCTCACTCATAGTGGCCCTGAATTTGGTGCAGTAAAAATGCATTCAGTAAATACAGGTACGGCAGGATATGCTGCTTACCGGGTAGTTATACCTCCCAATTCTGATTTTTGATGATTTGAATGAAGTATAGCCCTTAGTTTGAAGATTTTGTTTCAGTTCACATTTTACCAGGCTTTTCCTGAAGAAATGTGAAGACGAATTAATTCAGATATTTGGAAAATTGCACAAAATTCAGAACTGCAAATCAGATGAAAACTTCCACTTGCATCCAACTGGGCTTGGACTTATCCCTCCCGAGGACTTCTACTTTACTGAAGACACCGATTGCATGAGGACTATTCACTTCCTCCAACTAGTCCCTCACATCACCTCATGCCACGGAGTGCTGAGAACTTTCAATAGGCCTTTGGGTACTCCCCTTCATGGTACCGTAATGCCTAGCCCCTGTCTGAACTCAGATACTCAGATAGGTGATGGGGCATTTCTAATGTCTATATAATCAAAGGAGGGAGAGAGAAGCTTGGATCCATTCGGCTTCTGGTCAAAGGTAAGTAATCAAGGGGAGAAAGGATCACTTGTACCTGTATTACCAGGGTCAGGTGTATTGACCAACTTAAAAACCCTCATTCACGTACAGGGATGGTAAAGCAGTATATCTTGGTTCTCCGCTTTTCTTAGGACGTGAAAGCATCATCATTGGGTCTTTTTTGACAAAAATGCTTTCCTCCACCTGGAGGTAGACCAACTGGTGATAGCAGTAGTGATCAGTGATAACATATGGTGAAGTGAGTTAAAATTGCTTCCCGCTCCTTCCCAACAGAACTTTTATTCGGCAGGAGAGTCATGGAAGTCTGGTAAGCTGTCTGTGGTGTCATTCCAGATCAGGATGAGGTCGTCTATATAACGTCTCCAGAATAGGATCTTTGAACTGAATGTATTGGTATCATTCAGAATGTGGATTTTTTCGAAGTGGGTAACGGAAGAGGGGGAAGAGAGGACTACTTCCTCAAACCTCTGGTACAAGGAACACCTACATACCTGAAGGACACACAGGATTTATTGAACTTACTGAAAGATCAACCCTTCAATGAGGACACTATGTTCCTAGTAGGCCTCGACGTAGAAAGCCTATATACCAGCCTTCCACAAGAGAAAACCCTGGAGACAATTGAAGAGATCCTATTTTCACAACAATGGGAATTCAACACACCAAGACATTTTGTGTTAGAATGCTGCCGCTTGGCTCTTACAGAGAACTTCTTTGAGTACAACGGTAAACTGTACTTACAATGCCACGGGACTTCAATGGGCAGCACATTCGCCCCTAGTGTGGCAGGGCTTTACGTAAGTATTTTCGAAAAAAATCCACATTCTGAATGATACCAATCCATTCAGTTCAAAGATCCTATTCTGGAGACGTTATATAGACGACATCATCCTGATCTGGAATGACACCACAGGCAGCTTACCAGACTTCCATGAGTGGATTAACACCAGGGATGAATCCTTGAAGTTCACATACACAGCAGATAACCGCACACTTGACTTTCTGGATATCACAATCTACGTGGAGAATAACACCATTAACACTAAGACGTTTTATAAACCCACGTCAAAGAACAGCTTGCTCTCCTACAATAGTTTCCATCCACGTCCTTTAAGAGAGAATCTGCCATATGGTCAATTTTTGCGGATAAGGAGGAACTGTAATAAACTTGAGGACTACAGATCACAAGCAAGTGACCTTTGCCAAAAACTGAAGATCAGGAATTATCCTCCAAAGATTATACACAGATGCCAGAAAAGGGCTAGGAATCAACCAAGAGAGAGCCTCCTAGAGTCCACAACCAAAGTAACATCCGATGTACTCACTTGCGTCACCACCTACAGTATCGCTTCAAACGCAGTGAAGAAAATTGTGAACAAGAATTGGAGAATCCTAACCTCAGGATCTTTAAACTGGCCAAAACCAAGATTTGCTAACAGAAGGACCAAGAACTTAAAAAGACATCCTGGTTCACACAAGACCACAAATAACTCAGTCTAAGAGAGAAACAGTTACCAACCTCTGGAACTTGTCCCCTATAATTGGCCATTACCCGTGCGGATCATGTTCCGTATGTAAATTAACCAGACCTACAAAGACACTACAACTAACATCAACTCTTGAATGGACAATACGGTACCATACGAACTGTAACACAACTCACGTAATCCATTTGATTACTTATCCTTGCGATCTGAGGTACATAGGAATGACATGCCGCAAGATCAAACAGCGGATCTGCGAACACAGAAGTAATATAAAGTGCAAGAAAGTTACAACCAAAATGAGTAACCATTTCATCAAATTGAATCACACCATTGACGAGCTCAGATGGGTTATCCTTGAAACGCTGATGAGGAAGCATCACAATGCAGAGGAAATCCTAAATGAGAAAGAACAACGGTGGGTGTATCGCCTCAAGACGCATGAAAGAGGTTTGAACGACATCATTCCTTGGCACACCCTGTCACAGTGAGATAAGGATGTATGAAATTATCTACTGGAGACCCCTGCACAAGATACAATGAATATCATACCGAGTAGATCACCTAGAGAGAAGCCTATGGGTACTTCATATCCCTTGGGAAAAGAGCGCTCTGCTCAGTGCACCCCTTAATACCAAGGCTTCTTCTTTAACTATCACATATATATGAACACATATAGTGAGAACAAAGTATAAATGAAGACTTGGTATGCTGAATCTGCCGATACCCTAGGATTAGTTATATAATACATCTAGATACATATGACCGATCCCACAATTAGCGGTATTGCTATGGTCATAAAAATCAATAACATTCAATATACACATTTGATAAAATGCATAGCCTCAAAATCAATCAGTGAGTACCTTTGAAAGAAGATAATGAATAGACTGTCCAGAGAACATAGTGTTCTATTATAGCGACATTGAACATCTTCGCCCATGTCAACAAATTAATTTTTAATTGTGAATGGTGTTCCTTATTTTGGCTCTTTTTACATAAAGAAACTAATATTAATTTTTCCCAATAATTTTCATCAGACATGACAACGAGACACGTAGTCTCTCTACTATGCCCAGCCTTTGTTTGAAAAGTAGCTCACGACGGGCCCGCGTCACCGGGGCACCGTCATTGGAGAGAGCACAAGCAGGCGAATCTGTAACACCAGGTAACCGCTCTTCCAACTGAGCGATCGTCTCAGCATTTGTGAGACGTTCCATTGCCTACATTTTCAGGTAACTTTCCGCATCTCTCCCTCGTACAAGCAGGTTGCCAAGCCCGCCGGTCCCCCGAGGGAGCCCAAAAGTGGAAGCGTTGAGGTATGCGAGCGCTACTTTAATTTAAGGGCGTTGATCACCATCTTGAACTTAACCTCACCGTACTGTGTGTCAGTCTTTTATTAGATTCCTTTTGTCATGCTGAAACATAAATGCACTGTACGATAGGCTATTTGAAAACGGCATTTAGCAAAGCGCGTCCACGTACCTAGACAATACCGCGAGTTTCGAAATAAGTTCACTCTCGCCATTACAATAGCGATGTAGGCACTTAAGATTAGTCCTCCTATTGCCCCTGACTACACTGACGATGCGTTGCAAACAGTACACGTACCGCAACAGTGTCCATGCAGCGCCTGCTTTAATTGCGAGATAACGAGCAACGCGCCAAAGCTTTTGTTCATCTGGATGTTTTCCAAACATCCTTCAAGCCTCTGAGTTTTACATTTATTTTACTTCTGAACAAAGAGGTCTTAATTCGGTGTCACGACTGGTACCTACCAACAGTTGGAAACACAGTAATAGTAGATGAGCATAGTCTGTTGTCACTGTCACTTTTTCTGCCATTTGATATTTAAAAGAGTTTGTGATTTTCATGTTTTACCTGGAGACACACAATTGTATACTTGACAATTTACAATTAGGTATCATTTAAACGTATGCATTTGAAACTATGTTAATCTTTCTTTCATCCCAGTTACAGGTACTATTGACCTGACTCAAACACGAAGAAGGGTGAGTTAATTACCTACCCTAAGAGAGTGCTTAAAATTAGCATTTATTATATAGGTCCTGAAGAAAGCCCCCCGACCCTATGGGCGAGTAAAGGGCTGAAATATGTTGACCTTTCACATGGACAATAAGGTGCTATAGAACAGTGACTTTTCTATATGCGCACCACCCTAGTTTTTAACCTTGCCTCCTCTCCTGCCGAATAAAAGCATTTTTGTCAAAAAAGACCTAATGATGATGCTTTCACGTCCTAAGAAAAGCGAAGAACCAAGATATACCGCTTTACCATCCCTGTACGTGAATGAGGGATTTTAAGTTGGTCAATACACCTGACCCTGGTAATACAGGTACAAGTGATCCATTCTCCCCTTGATTACTTGCATTTCTAATGTCACCATATTATAGTTTGTTAGTGGTTCTTTAAGCTGAGGTTATTGCTAGCTGTATAATTGGGTAGAAGTCGTGTGTTGGCATTTGAGGGTGATGGTTGAGGCTTTATATGGCTATTTGAAGCGCACATTGCACAACCTTTGGGACAGCATTATCCTGTTTTAGTATATGACGTCCAGGGCCGGACTGGCTACCGGGCTTTCCTTAATAAACAATGCAAAACAAATGTTTAAAAAAGTATGCTTTAAAGCTATTTGTTTTGCATTGTTCATTTTGATGCGTCGGCAGCTCCCTAGCAACAAAATTAGCCCCTCCATAGTGAACCTGGACCCCACACTGCCACCCCAGCAAAAAACGCCCAGTAGCCAGTCCGGCCCTGATGACGTCTAACCGCTTACATTCACTTCCTACTACCTCAATGTCCCGACCTTTCTAACTTGGAACACTCAGGGGACTGGTACCCTGACCAGACAGCAACTCATACTATCATTCCCACAAGAGATTCATCTTCTCTAACTTGAATGCATAAAACTCAGGCGACAGCATGGGCTGTTCCAGACCAATAACTCCTTATTCATCTTATATTGCATCTGGGTGTCAATGACTACAAGTGCCTAGTTCACCTTAGATTCAGCCCACAATTACCCACCTTTTAGGACCATATTAAGTGTAAATGCACCCCCTTGTTGGTCCGTTGGTGGGGATGATGAAGAGACCTTAATGTGCTATTGACCCTACAATTGTTTAGTCATCCTGAATTCCATCACTTATTCACAAAATGTGGCAAAATGCCTTATCCAATTGCTGATGGTGTAATTAAGGAGATATTAATTTTACACAGGGATCTAGGATAGTCCGTCTGAAACCGATTACTTCTTAGAGTCTCAGTTACTCTTTGGAAGGGTATCTTAGGTAGAGTGCATCATGCTTCTGATCACCACTTGTCCCCGCCCTTCCCTACCCAGGTATCCAGTGGGGAATATATACAATAATTCTGAGAAAAAAAACCTCACAAATACACTGTTGTTTAAAATGTCACTGAATACTTGGCTCTTAACCGTTGCTATGACAGATCACAAAAATGGGCATCATATAAATGTTGTGTTTGCAGTATTTGCAGGTTGGGTGCATGGCCCTAGTGTTGTTCAGAGGCATAAAGAGTAATTTTCCTGGAATGAGAACTGCATGCGCTAAAACTAATCCAATTGAAACAAATGGTCGACACTTGGCATAGATGAGGTTCTAATATAAGAGTTTTCTAGCAATGGAATACAACTTGTTCCACTACAAATACACGATCAAACAATTTCTCAAAGATGACGGAATGGACAGAAGACTTGCATGGCTTCTGAAGGTGGACAGAGGTTGGCTTCCATTCAATGGCTGCAGTTGGAGTAATCAAAGTTGATTTTTTGTGGTCTTTTATGTAACCGATTCAGAACATTACTGCGATGATGCAGGTAGACAAACTGGTGGCTCAAGCAGCTCTGTCCACATTCACTTGGGTGCACACTGCTGTGCTTGGCGAGAAACTCACCATTCATGAAATAACATGTGCCATTCATTCCCTTTAATTTGGAAGGTCATGGGGCCCTTGGACATTTGCACCTAGTTGTATCACATCTATATGACATTACTCGCACCACACCTATCATTTGTTACATAAAGGCATTTACCCTAACAAAAATGTCTAGTAATATGCTCCAATCCTCAAATATTCGGATTGTCCAAGTGGACAGACCTCTTCCAATGTTGTCCCTAAATAACTATTTTGCATATTAATGCATATGAGACATTAGCTCAAGAAATATCACAATAGACTGGGCACAGATCGTCCTGCAATATATCAAATCTAGTCCAGTCTAATATTTGTAGAGCGCTAAATACTCTCGTCTGGGTTAAGTAAGCATGGGCTCAGCTCAAACCAAGGAGGACAGATGAGTTTTTAGGGTCATCCGAAAAGGCCAAATCTATTGTAGAAATCCAAGTTCATCCAGTACGGAGCTCTAGAGTAAGCTGGCCATCTTAGGAAATGACTCGCCCTCCTACTTTTTTACTTACAGTTTTGGGTGCACCAAAAGATGTTTGCCAGAGGATCTCAACACTCTTTTTAGGGCAACACAGTATTAGGTGCTACTTTAGGTAGTCTGGAGCAGTGACAAACAGTGTTTTGTGGGTCAGTTTGAGAACCTTAAATTGCATGCTGGCAGCAATAGAGTCAGTGCAGGCTTTGTTGAGATGTAGAAATATGTGTATCTTTAAGTAGATTACAACCTTCGCTTACCGAAGAATCCTGCAATACCTGAAACTTGCTGACATTTGTTACTGCACCCACCAGAAGAAAACTGCCATCGTCCATTTTATGGAACAATTCGATTTATTGGAGCCCGTAATGTCAATGACACAGCTTTTGCCTACAACCAACAGCAGGCAGCGTGATGGGCCTATGAAAGATGGTACACAGCTAAATGCCTACAACCCAGAGGCTGGCAACGATGAACGGCAGTTTTAAACATTAGAAAAAGAAGAATAACCAATACAAGGCTCCCGCTCCTCCGCACCAGGTTTACTCAACTATGCTACATATGTCCAGGGTCTGTTCTCAGAGACAAAGTGTGTGCAGACGGTGCCATTAGGGGGGGTCTAGACAGCTTCTGTAGATTCCCGGGGGATGAGGTGCAGTATCTGTAGATATTTCAGGCAGGTCACTTCTCTGAGTTCTGATGAAAGTATTCGAATAAAGGGGGCCCCCACAAGTCTGTGTAAAAGGCAGCTCTGTCATCTACTGCGAGGAACATACGTTCCATCCCCAGTGTAGACCACAATTAGTGCAGCCATGAGACGTGTTCCGGGCTTTTCTCCGTCCCCCAAAGTGAAAGGATTACTTGGCGCTAAAGCCATTTGAATGCCACAAATCGATCGTAAAGGAAAGGTCTGGGGTTAGATAGCCCTAGAATAGCATAGGCAGGGAAACGGGGGATAGTGGTATCTAATACCACATCAATATTATTCAGGACCTGCTCCCAAAATCTAGCTAATTTGGGACAATGCCACAAGAGGTGAAGAAGAGAGATGTCTGCCCGCAGCCCCGCCAGCACTCCTCTGACCGCCCCATATTCCATAGTCCATTTTAGAGTATATAACAGCTCTGGCAATGGTAGACTGGTTGTCCGGCGATTGCAAGTGGTGAACCTTCCTCGACAGTTTAAGGTGGTAGGTGGAGGACTAAATAATTTGATTGACTTGACTGACCATAGAAAATGACTTATCAAGTAAAACCCCATAAGTTTAACATTTGCTTTGGTTTGAATACCGACCACTCCTACCCAGATATTTTATGCTCCAGACTACACCTTCAGTAACTAGCTTCCTTCCATTCGTATGGAAGACAACATTCTCAAATTCTTGAAAAGCCTGAAGACCAATCTCTTTAGATGTGTCTTTGCTCATCTCCCTTTTTAAGATCAAACTGTCGAGTACAGCTTTTATTGAACATATTACTATATTTTGACCAACATTCATTTTGATGAATAAAAAATTAGTTACTTACCTGTAACTCCAATTCTCCAACATTGGTATCTTTTATTAATTCACATGCTTGAATCATTCCCCGTTGTCAGGCTGGTAATCCCCGGAATATTAAAATAGCGCTATACAATGTAAAATATACTGCATACGGTATATAGTGTAGAATGGACTTAGGCCTGAAACAACATAGTATGTTTAGTAACACATCCACCTCATTTGAAAGAACCCAAACTTCAGCTAATCAGGTGGAAGCGTAAGCTCTCCTACTCCCCCTAGAGGCCATCATAGCTTAGATTTCAAAGCACAAGTGTGAGAATGAATATGATGAGTCTCTGCCCGGGGAGGAGGGAGGGTCGCATGTGAATTTATAAAAGATACAGATGTTGGAGAACTGGAGTTACAGGTCAGTAACTAATTACTTCTACAACACTGCATCTTTTATATATTCACAAGCTTGAATGCTGGAAAAGGAGGAAAGGCGTAAGCAAATATCTTGGACCAACTGACAGAAAGAGCATTGCCCATCGTCCCTGGATGCCAATACCTGGCTGCGAAGCACTGGTATTTCTTATTGATCGTAGTGGCAAACGGGTCGATTGTGGGGTGACCCCAATGATTAAAAATGTATATCAACTGCTTCTAATCTAGTTTCTGCTCATGACAATCTGACATTTGCCGACTGAGCGCATCCACCGGATCGTTCTGGGAGCCTAGCAGATGTTCCACAGCAAGGTGTATCTTGCGAGAAATGGCCAGGTTCCACAGCTGCTGAGCCTCTTTAGAAAGGGGTTTGGACGTGTCCCTCCTTGCTTAGTTAATTAGAATATAGACGTTGTGTTGTCCCATCCTGACTAGAACTGGTTTACCAGCTAATCTGGGAAGTAATGCTTGCAAGCCTAGTTGAATGGCCCAGAGTTCCAATAAATTGATGTGGAGTTTCCTCTCTGCATCTGACCCGAGGCCTCTGGTTGAAAGTTCTTGCAGGGGAGCTCTTCATTCCTTCATAGATGCATCTAGTGAGTTTTATCCTTTCTGAATCAGCAGAAAAAAAGTCCTGCATTTAGATTTG
This sequence comes from Calotriton arnoldi, assembly GCA_963921515.1. NCBI lineage: Eukaryota > Metazoa > Chordata > Amphibia > Caudata > Salamandridae > Calotriton > Calotriton arnoldi. The sequence continues at coordinate 2,257,957 of CAWUFW010001729.1, forward strand.
CTGGGGTCCTCCAGTACATTAATGCTAGCTTCAAGCGCCTTGTGACAAGGACAGTATCTTCCCATGAGCCTTCTATCGTTTTCAATTGCAAATCCAGTTCTTGCTGGACAGGTCTCATACGAAGCCTGCAAAATGGAATGAGGCCTGCACATGATGCCATATAGCCCAACAGAGATTTGTATTGCCTCACTGTGACTGATTGTCTTGCAGCAATAGTCTTTGCCACAGTGTGCAGCTTTTTCACCCTTTTCGCTGACGGAAAAGCTTTTCCCAAATGCGCGTCGAGTATTGATCCCAGAAATTAGATTTTTGTCTGGGGCTCCAATGAAGATTTCTCTCTGTTCAGAGTGAGACCCAATCTTCGGAAAAGACTGATGCAGGCCTTTGTAGAAGCCATTAATCCTTCCCCGGATGGTGCTTTGATGAGCCAGTTGTCCAGGAGTGGTAACACCTGGTGACCAACTCGCCTGAGAAAAGCAGCCACTGAGCGGCTCACATAGAGGCATGTACCACTCACGCCCCGGAAGATCCAACGATTGCCGGCTCAGGTGATCGCACTCGTCCATTGCTCGCGGATCCCCAATTTCTTGGATCCCTTCCTAGTATTGATCGCCGGCTCGAGTGATCGCACTCGTCCATTGCTCGTAGATCCCCAATTTCGTGGATCCCTTCCTAGTATCGGCTTTCGGGCTCACCAGCCCGGTGGGAAACACATTACACCACTGCAGGCCATTCCTCTCTTGCAGTTAGCAATCACTCAGGCATGTAACCTAATGTCCTGATGATGATCCTCAATTCTATGTATGGATCGAAACGTCGTCGACTCCTCAACACTCTAACACAACCATAATTATTATTTCAAATGTGTAATGGTGTCTTTTTTCATTTGTGCTTTTCGAATTGTTGAAATTTCAAGCACTAAGTTTTGCCTGAGCCTTTCTGTCCGTTTCTTGCTTGACGCAAGACTTCGTTCCCACTTCATTGTTTTTTCTAACTTTTGTTACATTAAAGAGAATACTGTCCGGCTGGACTGCATAATATAGATCTAATTGTTTTTCTATATTCATTCCTTCTCTCATTGTCCTTGTGAGGGATCACTGTGTTCACAGCATACTTTTACCCAAGGTCCCTGACCAATCCTATTGGGTTCCCTTGTCTTCAAATAATATATACTTCTAGAAAGTTGGCATTTTCTTGCTTTAGTTATTTGGTGCCTGAAGCCTGTCTTTGATCACATGTCTGGGCGTAGTTGACAGTTGGGCTTTGTGTATTAATCCTAGATAGCCACACACAATGGGAGCTTAGATGTTTCTCAATGGGACATCTCTGGCAGGATGTGAGGGAGGAGCTGGGCACAGCCTCACTTACAATTGAATAGGTTGTGTCCTGTTCACACAGAGGGCTGCATACCCCTCTGTAGTGAGTCTGGAGCAAGGGCATGAAGGGAGGTTATGTCTTTGAAGTCTCCCCCACTTCAAAGGCCCCACTGGATATAGGTACTGGACCTCAGACACCAAGTCTTAAGTATACTTCTGGACCTGTGGATACTATGCTAGGAAGAAGGACTGGTGTGCTGCTGAAGTACTGCTACTCTGCTGGTCTGCACTCTGCTGGACTCCTGCTTTGATGTGCTGATCTGCTACCTGCTTTCCCCTTGCCTAGGTGAGAATGACTGGGCATGCATCACTTGATTCCAGAACCCAGAGAGACTCCAAGGGCTAGCTGGCTGGCCTCCTGAGATGAAGCCTTAGGAACATAACAGGCTTCCAACCGTTGCACCTAGACTCTGCCATCTGTGACCCTACCCTGCCAAGTGGTGCTACCACAGTCCTAAACCCTTTGAAGTAGGCCTAAGGTGCCTGCCAGCGGAACCGATGACCTTCTCTGCTGGACGACGCATCCCAATGATCTTGTACCTCATTTCTTGTAAGTGAGTACAAACACATCAGGACCTTAGGTCTGTTGACCAGAACATTCACACAAGTAGATATTTACTTAAGTATTAGACACAGAAACAAAATGTGATTCCAGACACAACTTTATGTATTGTAATGCCTTATAGTTTCTGATAAGGGAACAAGTCAGAGAGGTTTCGATCGAGTTATTTGCTGAGGTGATCTCATTGGTGAGGTCTCACGCTTAATCAAAAGTCTTAAGTTCCCTATCTCTACCAACACCGACCAAGTGGGTTTGAAAATGCCGGCCCACCTCAAAGGGGCCATGGCATCTAAATCCTTTGTTGTTGCTGTCAAACTACAGGATATTCTGAAGGCAGCAGTACATTTGGTGCAGTCTGGTGTATAAGTGCTCAAGCACATGAACAATGTCACTAAGGCTATGATTTCAAAAGAACAATAATTATGGCCAAAGAGCAGTTTTTAATTGGAACATAGAGTAAAAATGGACGACGAAAATGGGTGCCAGCGACAAACGTGGTTGGTCCTCTCCTAAGTGTGATACACATGTGTGATAAAAGTATTCATAGTGCGTATCACATGGAAAAGAACAGCTCAGCCCATTAACTTAAAATACACAATGAAAAGGGCCTGTGCATAAGTCATTAATACAATCCAAAATTAGGTTGCAATCTCTGCAAGGTGGCCTTGTGATGGTGAACGATGTCCCAACATCATTCGCCTCTTAAAGTTACAATCCGGTTTACGTTCTTATCACAGCAACAAAACCTCCATCCTCAAAATTGTGGATGACGCCTTTTGTATTGGCAGCTAAGAAAAATACTTCATCCTGCCCCTCTTAGCTCATCAATTGCCTTTGGTACCACAACCACGAAACCCATCTAAAATCCTAATTGACAGAATAGATACTGAAAGAACAGTGCTCCAATAGTTTACGTCTATTTGGAACCGTTAGGTGATGTCTCAACAAAACACTGAATCTCCAAACTCCAATAATCTGAGGATACCCACATTTATATTCTGAGAACTGAAGGTTCAAATAACCTTAAATTTGTAATCCTTTTCTTAAATAAATACAAAACTTTATGACTCTTTGGGAAGACTCCACATGGTATAAAACATCATTATTCAACTGCGTTACCGGGGGCTGGTCCTCGGTCACTTAAGGGTGTATGCCATATGATATTTAACACTAATAAAATGGTAATTATGATAAGCTGTATGTATTCTGAGACTCTTCGCAAGAACTACAGCATATGTACAGCCACCTTCACAGCACCATGTTTGAATTAAGTCTCTGCTACTCATGCATTTCACCCTGCACATACCAATTAAGCTGAAATACATCCACCAATCAATCAACCATACACAATGAAATCTTCCAAATTCCTTGGTTTCAAACATAACAGGCTACTTCCCCTTCACCTCTAAGAGGGCTAGAAATGTGACATTCCAGTTTAACCTCTCTGCAGTCACAAGGCATTTATTTGAAAAAAGACCTATTGTTGTCCATCCAAGACTTAGTCATCTCACATATAAACTGTGGCAATCCCAGAACTTGTCCAACAAAATCTCTTCTGGCTACCATCAAAGCAGTTCTTCGTGCAGCAAACTTTGTGCTCACAAACACAAAATTATTTCAGTGCATCACACATGCGCATAAACACTAGGCTAGATTACCATTTAACACCAATCTGCATACTTAACTACATACATTACCAACATGGTGATTCATCTCAACAAGCCTGAACAACCATCTTAACCAGATGGTAGAAACAGAATCCTACAAAACTAAAGCCCTTAAGAGCTAGACACTGCAATATTTAGACAGAACTCCTGCTTCAAGCGATCCTTCTCTGGTAATGTGCCAAAATGTTGCAATGAACTGTTCTTCAGTTGTATACAAGACAGACCTTAATCTCCGTTACCAACCAGGTTCTCACACATTTTCTTAAGAGACCTCACGTAACACGCATGTATCCAGACAATGTTGATGGTCTCTATAAAGGATAAACGCCTCTCGCCTTTACTGCTTTGCTGTTATTCCCACTGACTATATAAATTAACCTATTTCCACTACATACAATAGTATATGTTGTAATGTTCTTTGTCACAGTACACAAAGGGTTTTAATCCTGCTATATCTATAACTAAAATAAAGTAAATTACTGGTTTATCCTCGGTCCTGAGACCAACTCTACATAAGGTTGAATTACAAGAATCGAAAGCACTCTGGGAACAGATGACTAGTTCCATGGTCAGGTGGTTAGTTTAAAGTTGGAATTCTGTGACTGGACTGCGAGTTGATAGTTGCATTGCATCAAAGAAACATTAGGAGATAAGGGAGGATGGGGGTATTTGAAACAGGATTGGTGCAGCATTTGCTTAAGAGGTCAGGTCTCATCTTCCTTTCACAATCCTTGCACGGGTTTATAGGAAATGTAATATTTGGGGTGAGTTTACAGTAGCAGCTAAATTATTAAAGAAACTGAAAAGCATAATACTATCCTCGGTTTCTTTAAAAGAATCAAACTTTCTTAAATGCTACCATGCTGTGATCACAAAACCACAAAGGTTACTATTCATCGAATGGAACCACAGGGAAGAACCTTACTGAATATTATGGTGGGCATATATCTTTGAAACTAAAAGGCAAGCTCCAGGTTGATTGTCATTCGGCACTCCAGGACTATATATAATATAGTACAAGCAAAGCTAGGCAAAATAACAACTTGCAGCTGTGAAATATGTGGAAATGCTGTTACCCGATTCAGCAATGTGGTAGTAAGAAAATGATACCCTCTTTTTAGTATGATGCACGTTTTGGCTATTGTGTACCCAACCTTCCCCCAATCAGAAATCAGCGGCCTATTTAAAAAAAAGAACTCCGAGGAGGCCAAGACACCATACCATTGAGATACAGCAGCTGATGGATTCTGGAAATGTAGGTGTTGTAATGATGGAGGAAACATGCACTAAAGAATCTGTTTATTAAGGTCCTTACCCACAAACTGCCTCATATGCCTCCAGCAGTGGTAAACTGAATCTTGGAATCCTCAGTTCAGGGTGACCTCATCGGATTCCATGTGAGGTAAGGGTGTTGAAGATATCACAGATCTACCCTTATTACAAAATACTTAACACAACAATATTAAAATGGAACATTAAATTTAAGAAACTCAATAAGAAACTAGGAGGTTGAGAAACATCAGAAATTGGCAAAATAAAGATGAAGCATGTGGCAAAAATTGATCAAGAATAACAATTTTAAAACATTATACGTAGTACTTCAGATAGCTAGGTCTCTTGGATATGTTTTCTTTCTACGGACAGTAGCACTGTTATTGTCCATTGAATTTTTAAGATTGACAGCATTACTGGCTACAGTAGTTTTTGAGAATGTCTTCTTGACAAATGGATTACCACTGAAGAGAGAAAGCCTGTTTAAATTCCTTAAGCCACAATGCCTCTGTTATCTTGTCAGATTGGCAAAAAAACACAAATTGATGCCTAATGCATTCCTCAGTATGCACTCAGAAATTTGGATGTGGAAGCAGGTTTTCTTGGTGCATTTACATATTCTTCAATGGACTCATTCTGTCTTTGAACCCTCCTTCTAAAATGAAAATATTCGAGTATGCTATTAGCCACTGGCAGATAGTGCAGAACAAGTTTCTTGATTACTAATTCAAATTCATTTAAACCCCCACTTTCCTCCGGTGGCAAATTTGCTAAATTACAGAGAACATCTTGACTTTCTGCATGCAGACAATGTGTTAAGAGGGCCAACTTTCTTTCCGTACTAAAAGTCGATCTACAAACGTGAGCATACTTCATAAACACCTTCTAGCTCCTCCCCATGGGAGCGAAGGTTCTGCCTGAACATCCAAGAAACACGGAAGGGGAGTTACATCTTCTGTGTTCCTCTCCAACATAAAGATGTCCTCCAGCGTCACATATATTTTTTCTCAGTAGTTTATCCACTCACATAGAAGTGGCGTTGTTCTAAGGAACATAGAGCAGATGCCAAAATATGGAGGTCTATTAATGTGTGTCAAATAACCTTGTGAGACGCACATAAAAGTACACGATTGATGATGATCAAAAGTCTGAAAACTGTCTAGTGAGTGGAAGGAAACTTCAATGCTCAACAGATCCATAAAGAGGCTAGTCACACAGAGAAATGCAATTTACTGTCAGATACAGGGAAACACGAAGAACTCTCAAATTAGGCAAATGTTAAATAAGAGGAGTTGAGATAAGATGCACAAATTCATATACTGCTGACAAAGTGTTTATTGAAACGTGGAACACGTCATGAACGACATGTGCCTTTCACAGCGGAGCAGCCTAGGGGCTTGAAGTAACTGCGCAACAGCAATGTGCATATATCTTGCCTGTAATGTCAGGTGAAGTTTACAACAACAAATACCATTCTCGGGCTCAGCTTAACATCTTCAAACTCTCAATGGCACTGAGTCACAGCTGGGACATCGTAATTTTCTATTCACTTAGAAGCTGTCATGTCACTAAATGATCCCATCTGGAATACACAGACCATGCTTCCACACCAAGACATCTTTTAAACAGTGTTGAGGTCTATCTGACTGCGCCCAGCTCCTTGTTGCTAGTGTTGTAATGATGAGGGAGGAGACATCTATCAAAGTAAGAGTATTTATTCAGGACCTCACCCACACACTTCCTCTAATGTCTCCAGTAGCCAACTGACAATCTTGGAATATTCAGTGCAGGGTGACATCATCGGATTCCATGTGAGGTAAGACATCAAAGGAGGTAAAGAATTGTCTGTGTACAGCAATATAGGTGGACTGCCTCAATCGCTCATATTTGAAATGCTGCCTCAAACAGGACTGGAGATATACAAGGTTAAGAATGGAGGTAAGAATGCAGTTCCAGGGGAGTAGAACTTAACTAAGTGGACATTAGATTGCAGTGGATAATATCAGCTGGAATATGACATGCAAAGTAGAGATAACAGAAGAAGAATTTGTAAAGTAGATCTGTAAAAGAAGAAACCTTGGCAGACTGGAAAGAGAATGGAGATCCAAGAAATCCCCTGATCCCAAATGGCTCTAAAATCTCTAAGAAAAATCGACTAAAAATACAATCTCAATGCAAAAGCCAGTTATTGTAAAATAAAAAATTCAAATCTCACTTAATAGAACCCAAGGAACTTTTTCCAAGTATGAAACGAAAATCTAAAGTAAATTTGCCAATCATACACTCCAAGACAAAATGTTAAGAATTCCAAAACTGCTTCCTTCTTATCCTACACAGAGATTCCACAATCCCAGTCGATAATACGTTCTCAAAGTAGACCCTGCTTCTTCTGTTCTTGAGACCTGGGATTGCTTTTTATTGATATTCGAATACCAACTAAGCAGAACTATCAAAGATCTGAAGCCCTCCTCCTATCACAATGACTTAATTTTCTCATAAATAACAAGAAAGAATTTCATCTAAGCAGTCTCTGATGTAAACGAATAATTTCATTTCTACAAGAAGGCTTCTTCCCCAACATGCTAAAAACCTGTATAATATCACCCTTAATAAATAAAAAAAAATAAAGATCCTGTTCTCTCCAACCATAGACCTGCCAGCAACCTTCCATGACTCAGCACAGTATTGGAGAAGTGCATTTCAGACCAACTGACTGCTGTTATAGACCATAAAACGTACTAACCCCATATCAATCAGACTTTCACAAGGGTTTCAACAGTAGAACAGCCATGCAGAAAAGTTTAGATGACATTGATGGTATCATTGACAAAGGCGAAGAATGTCTTAGTCCTTGCTTTTGTACCACTGATCATCAGAAGCGAATGACACTCTGGAAAATCGTATGGGCTTCAAAAGAAATGTTTGAAATTGGTTCAAATCTTTCATAACCAACTCACAACAACAAATGAGGATTGGGAATTTTGCTTCACACCCTTTACCCATCTCTTGCAATGTTCAAATCCTGTCTCTTACTTTGCTTAATGTATATATGGAACCACTGAGAGACTGTTTAGAAAATGTGTGTGCTACACCCCACCAATATGCCAACACCCAAATGTATCTGAAAATCTTCTCCATTTATGATGTTTTTGTTCTGAAATATTTAATTTCCAAACTTCACAACTGGATATCAAACAGCTTTCTAAAATGTAACCCTGACAAGACGGAATTCATTCTCTTTCGCCACCACCATGAATCTCGCATGTTATTGTAAAGAGATTCTCGTCACCTCGATATTAGTGACCCAGATCCCTACCTATTATTTCTTATTTAAACAGCATTGATGCTTATCTTGCATACATAAGCTATATAAAAATGTGAAATGAATAAATGAACCACAGTCCCTATTGAAAGCCCTTTACCATCCCATAGAAGGATACCAGCCAATAACATCCAGCCCCCGATCACGCTACCCACAGGTGCTGAGAGCCTCACAGAAGGTGGTGAGGGGGTAGTGAAGGGCCATGGGGCAACTAGAAGGCCTTCGTGTTAAAAATGGTTTGCAAAAACATGGATCTAGCCCCAAGGCTCAAGCCCCTCCCCTTCAATCCCGCTTGTATCTCCCCCCCTTATTGCTGCCCGTATGTAGCTATTTTGACTAGGGTACCACCTTCTACCAGCTCTGGAGAGGAATCAATTTTACAGCTGAAAAACAAAGTCTGCCATTAGCTGTCTCAACAAATGGACTTTAACATCTTAGAATATGACGACATTTTGCTTGTAAGGAGGGCTGGGTGGGTTGGTCCCTTAACCAAAAACATCAATGCGGATTGTGTGGTAATCAATTGTAAAAATCGAGGTTTGGATCGTCGCCTAACTAAGTGTGGTGCCAGGGGGCACTTGAAGAGAGCTGACATTAATATTGTCCCCCTAGGTTTTCTACAAACACTTGCAACCCAGGCAGAGAGTGGGGTACGGGTCCTTGCCACTCAGGGCCAATGACCAGATGGGTTTTCTGTTACTACCTCCAACAGATTCCTCCCTTTGTTAGGTCTGGGTGGCATTGATTAACACCTAACTTTATCCATAGATGGTGGTTATTCCTCTGCCAAAAGGCCAGAGGAAATGAGTGTCACTTCTACTCTCTCTCCCCATCCTGCTATTGCTGGGTTGCATCTCGTATCCCCAGAACCCCCTGGTGCTGTTCAACCTATTGACCTTGTGTCCCCCTCTACGCCCCACAATAAGTTAGTTTCTTGGACTGTTGCTGGAAAAGCGTCTATACTATCCTGACTCGAATGCGGCTATTCATTGATACATTTAACATCTGTCTTTTGCAGGAGACATGGTCCTTTACCCCCATTTCGTTCTGGCTTGTTATTTTCTCCCAGGCTGCAATCTCTTCAGAGAATGGCAGACCATCAGCGGGGTTATCAATCTGGATGAAAACTACCTTGCTTGTGTGGCCAAAGAGATTGACCTGGGCTCCCCAGACTTTATGTGTGTTAGTTTGCAGTTTCCCTCTCGTGGCGCATATCTTATATATAACATATAGTAGGCTGGGGGCAGCAGAGCCGAAGTGCAAGTTATAGACCTGATTGACTCACATATGGCAACCTCACCAGCTGGATACTTCAGGGTTGTGACTTTAGCTGTAAATATGAGCCTCTTAGGACCAATTTCGAGGTTCTTAATGGTGATGAGGATCACGTTTAGGCAATTCTTGGTGTCACTCCCCCCACCCTCCAGTTAAAAAATGGCCAGCTGCTGTGTTTCAATTGAATGCTTTTACACTTAATAATGGTCTCAGAGGGAGATCCAGTTCTGACAAAGAGGTGAGACACACGTACAACTGTTCTCATTGCTCTAGCCTCATTGATTACATCTTGTTGGATGTTAGATTGTGGCCTATAATGATTGCCATGATTGTGACTCCTCAAGAGGACACTGATCACAATGCCTTAGTTTTAACAATGGGGATTTTGGGTACCACTCTAACTAATTCTATGACTGAACCCACTGACAGAAGGCTTGTTGCCACTAACAACCGCCACAGTCTTAAAAGGAGCTCCATGGTAGAATCCACAGAAGCTCTGAGAAAGAGGTTTGTCAGGTGGAGGCTCTGGGTTAGATGCTGTGCTGACTGCGAGGGTGTCTTTGATGCACACCGATTCCTTGATGAGACTGAGTGTTATTCATAATTCTATGTTGTAGGAAGCTGGGTTTCTGTTGCAGTAACCCCCCACTTTTTGCCACATTTCTGATGCACTTTAACTTGATGTGCCCTGGGTCCCTGCCAATCAGGTTCCCAGAGCCTGTGTTCTTTCCCAAAACTGTACCTTTGTACCTACCCCCAATTGGCACCTCTCTGGCCTCATGTAAGTCCCTTGTAAAAGGTATGATGGGTACCAAGGGCACCGTGACCAGGGAAGGCCTCTAAGAGCTGCAGCACATATTGTGCCACCCTTAGAAGTCCTGTACCTTAACACACACACACACACTGCCATTGCAGGCTGCGTGTTTTGGTGCAGAGAAAAGTGAAGTCGACATGGCACACATCCCTGTGTGCCTTGCCAACAACCCACTGCCTATGGCATAGGTCAGCCACCCCTCTAGCTGGGTGCACTATGCCACTGGTGAGGGTACAGGTGCATGAGCTCTGTACCCCTACAGTGTCTAATGTTATATTCCATATAGGTACCCCAATATAGGCTCGGGTAACATCCCAACCTTTCACCTATATTCATCCCTACACTACATACATAACGGCCTGCTAGGACTGACCCTTTACCTAGTTACGGTACTGCTTCCAGAACGTGGGGTTTTCCCTGAACAAATAGCCTCATACATTATGCATGAGGATCCTTGGATTCTGGGAATCTCAGCAGGGCGACCATCTCCTGCATAATAACTATGTACAAGGTTCATTCCCGACGTCATCCTTAGTCTGACAGTGGCACAGCAAGGTAGAACCCCTGGGGATACCTTCGGGTATATAAACATCACATCTTGCTGAGATAGAGAGAGGAGATCAGGACTTCCATGCCGACACTGCATGCAGATACTTCAGCTCCCAGTGGTCCGACATCCCTTACGGGGTGTCCAACCCGAAACCAGGACAGGGTCCCACAGTTTCTCACTTCAGGTAATGGGGTTTGACTCTATCCTAGAGGGATTCTTGGCTTAACACCTACATACATGCTAGGTACACTTAGGTACATCTAGTTAGGGTTGCATCGTAGGAGTACGCCTTTTATTGTCATGTATTTTATGTACTTACCTATATTCATGGTTATAGCAAAATGGTAGAACTCGACCATCCTTTTACTTTCCTAGTGCTTCTAATCATCTATATCTGTTACTGTCTAATGATTGTTTCAGCACACCTATTTTACACTAGAATAACGACTGTTCAATAAATACTTACTGAAAACATCCCTACTGTTTATTCTGTGCATCTCTCTGAGACTAAATGAGCACGAGTGACTGAGCGAAAAGTAGTACACTGTTTCCACGGTCCTGCGGGATCAGGGTTGTCATGTTCGATAGTTGCCAAGAACTATTTTCTCCTTGGTAAGAGGAGTTTCTAGTGGCACTGTGAGCTAGCAATACAGGCCAACATATCTGGTGGGGGTGTCTGGAATCAGTCTTGACACCAAGCCTGCAGTGTATGTTGTCCAAACGCGCAGATCCTGTATAGGTTTTATAGGAACTACACGACACTAAGTCCATTCTTAGACATTGTAAGTGCAGTAAAGCCATAAAGAGTATATAGTCTTGGAGTTTGTCATTACGAACTCCACAGGACCATAATGGCTTTACTGAATTCTGGGAAGTTTGGTAGCAAACTTCTCAGCATAATAAACCCACACTGATTTCAGTGTGGTATTTATTATCGAATGCACACAGAGGGCATCTTAAAGATGCCCCCTGAAAAACGACCAGCCTCTGGTGGGTTCCCAGACTGGTAAACACCAGCCTGCCACCACGAGACATGTTTCTGGACCCCTGGGGTGGGAGCCTTCGTTCCCTGAGCCCAGAAACAAAGCCTTTCCTGGGCGGAGGTGTTCACATCTCTCACAGGTCAGGAAGAGCCATCTGTGGCAGGGGAGCTTCAAAGGCTTTGCCGGCTTTGTAACACGACCTCCAGCCTCTCCTGCCATCAGGAGCAGGCCCCCTTCCAGTCTCCCCTCCTTTTCGGCAGGAAGACAGGCGGGAAAAAGTAGAACAGGCCAGAAGGTGTGCCCGCTTCTGCAAACCCCACCCCTTAGGTGAAGCCCACTCTTCAGTGCCCACCATTTTGCAGATGGCAGGCACGCTCCAATCAGGATTAGGGAGTGTGCCCACTCCCCCACGTGGGGTGAGCACACCAAGGGTGTACTCACCCTAAGGTCAGTAGCCCATTAGCTACTGACCTCGAGACCCCTAAAACGCCCCCTAAATACAGTATTTAGGGGGCAGCCCTGAACCAAGAAGACAGATTCCCACAACCTATGAAGAAGAAGGACGAAAGAAGACACCCAGCAGAGGGGACTGCGGAGAAGAACTGACCTGGCCACAGCCCTACCGGCCTGTCTGCAGTTTCCAGAGATCCTGCGCCAAAAGTGTCCGTGTCCTGCAGCCAGCGATCTCCAAAACCCCTGGGAGGACTGACTGCCTTCAACAAAGACCGGATTTCCTGTGAACAGCAGCTCTGTTCAAAAGAAGCAGCCAAGAAAGACTCCGAGCCTGCTGAGGACACGAAACCAGACGCCTGGAACCACCACTGCACCGGACGCCTATGGCCCGTGTCCGAGTGGCCCACCGGTCCCAGCGAGGGCCCTCAGCACTCCAGAGTCGGAGTCCACCATGGGTTGACCCCTCCAGGACTCCCGACATCGCCTGCAGTCTCTGCACGGAGACCCCCCACAACCGCGAGTGGCCCGGTAAGTAGAAATCCGACCTCAAAAGACACCCCTGCATCCAGCCGCCCTGCGCCCTGGAGAAGAGAACCGCAGGTGCACCTACGTCCCAGAGCCCTCCAACTTACCTGCCTAGCTGTTGGTTCATTCTGGAAGACTTCCTGGACCAAGCCTGCAGCTAAAAACCAAAACCGGCAATCCCCATTGAAAACAGGGCACAAGACGCTAAAACAGCACCCTGTACCCGGCTGCCCCTGAGCTGCTGTGGGTGCACCTTGTGTGCTAACTCGGATCCCCATTTGCCCTGAGCCTAAGTCCAGGAGCTTTGCTCCCACAACCTTGTCGCCTGCTTGTGAGAAGCCACCAACCAGAAGCCCCCTATCCCCAATTGGATAACATTAGACCTCAGCACTCTGCACCCGACCGCCCTAGTGCCCTTGAGGGTGCTTTGAGAGTGCATCCTCGACCCTGGGGGAACCCTGGTTCTAACCCCAGAAAACCAACTACCAAACCTAAGTACTTACCGTTAAGTCGATAACATTGTTTTTCTCCAATTGGACTGCATTGAACTGCTTTCTTGTGAAAATTGTTTTAAGTGTGGAGTTGGTTTGTTTGAAACTCTAAGAAACTGCAAATATACAAAAACTGGTTTACTTACCTTTTCTCTAGGAAATGTCCCAGTGTGATATCTAGGCATATCACACTGAGGAGAAAAAGTAACATAAAAAGTAACTTGAAAAGTAATCTGAAAAGTAATTCAAACTGCTTTACAAACAAATGACTTGCACGTAACCAATCCACTTGCATCCAACTGCATTTAAATTGTATTTAAACTGCATAATTCTAGCAAAGTGTTATTATACTTACCTGTACCAGGCCTGGCTTGGTTCTAGAAAAAAAAATACAACTAAATAATATTTTTATACAAACGAATTGGTCTGAGTTCAATCTTTGACGTGTGAAATCATTTCTTGACTGAGTGTGTACAATAAATGCTTAACACTACCCTCCGATAAAGCCTTACTGCTCGCGCACACTACTTCAAATAGAGAGTACGGTATTATCTACTTTTATGTCTGCCTACCTTTGGGGTTCCAGTGGACTCTGTGCACACTATACCTTACTTTAGTATAGTATATACAGAGCCAGCTTCCTACATATGTTTAATGTTAATCTTTTTTTAGTAGAGTTTAAGATCTTTCCCAAAAGGTAGGAAGAGACAGTCTGGCATTCCAAATCTTGTAGAACAGATAGGAGTACTCTCTCTAATGCCAGCAAAGTGGGGAACAGAAATGCGATTCAAGAAGCTGGGCTGTCTTACAAAGCTACGATTCTTAGCACTATTCGAGCATGCTAGATGGGATTCCATGTTATGTGCCATCAAAGGGAACGACCATTGCACCTTTTGGCACATCCTTGCTAATGGTGACCCTGCCAATCATGCCCCCATGGACAATGACATTTCTGCTGCTGCATGGGTTGACAATTTTTAGGTCTCGCCTAGGCAGCGCTTGCGCTGTCTCTTCGAGACATGCTGTATTCAGGATATGGCCGTAAAGCTCCACACACTTTTCACCCATCTTTTTAATTGGCTCCTGTCCCTGTCCTTTGTAAATGGTGGCTTTTCATTGGTCAATAGGCTTAGTAGTCCCTCCTTAGTACCGCCTTGTCTCTTCTTGCAACCTCCCATGAGGACACCCCCTGTTACATGTGTTGTTACTCCCTAGGTTTTAATTACAGTCTCAAGGCACTATTTTCTTAAATGGCTTCAGGCAGGACACCCATTTGGTCCTAAGCTAGGCTGACAGTGGTTACTTCACTCACTAGAACATCTCACATTTATATGAGACCATCTATAAATTTCCCTTAATCGGCTCCACACAGAGTACAACCTAATCCGAAATTAATGTAATAATTCTTATATCACATTTCAAAGCTACTAATTGTATGTTTCGAAATAGCTATTTGAATGTACTCATAGTCCTGTCTTGCATGCAATACATTATGGGTAGGGTGGTTTATCCATATCTTCTGCAGGGTGCAGTACCATATGTGACCAAGAGAGGTCCCCTTTTGGCCACATATGACTGGGTAAATAACACTGCCATTTATAATGCCAATAACTCCAACTTTGTAGACATGCAGTGCTGGTGCCTTGCTCACTAGGGACCTCTAGGAGCAGCTTGCGGTACTGCACCTAGACATGCAGTGCTGGTGCCATGCTCACTAGGGACCTCTAGGAGCAGTTTGCGGTACTGCACCGAGACATGCAGTGCTGGTGCCTTGCTCACTAGGGACCTCTAGGAGCAGCTTGCGGTACTGCACCTAGACATGCAGTGCTGATGCCTTGCTCACTAGGGACCTCTAGGAGCAGCTTGTGGTACTGTACCAAGACATACAATACTGGTTCCTGGCTCACTACGCAAGCATTTGCAATGCACTAGGTCTCGCATTACTGAAAGTATGACCTATTGGCGTTGCATTATTATTTGCAACGCCAAAACCTCAAACTATCAGTAATGCGAGACCTATTGCATTGCAAATGCTTGTTCAATGTTGTATTCGGGTGTCATTGGGCCAGAACCTTCTCCGACAGGTGCTACTGGGCAGGAGGTTAAAGCTGTGGGCTGTGTAGTAGGCAGTAGTAGGTAGTATTACCAGAGTAGCCTCCACTTCTGAACTTGAGACCCCAGAAGTCTGTCTTATTTCTAGTGATGAGATACGTAAAGCTCCAATGTAATTTTAAGAGCCCAATAGAGCTGAAAAATAGCTGCGAAATTCCAGCCGCAATTCGGCAGTAATGTTGAGCCGATTGACTTCTCTTGCCAGGAGCAGTCAGATGCCGAACAGCATGGCACTGGTAACCGCCCTCTTGGACGCCTCGAGATCCGCCAGACTTCTCAGCCGCGGAGCATGAAGGGAGCTCCGGACGTGGACCATTACATTGGGACTCGCAGCCATGCGCTGCTAGACTGGCTTTCTCTCCCTGCTCTTCCCTTGCAGCCCCATTGGGCATATTGCCGAAATGTTCCAGGAAGGGCTATGGAGTCCCGAATCGTCCCATGTATACTACCGCGCTGCAGAAAAGACAACACAACACTTGGTGAGCCAATATTGCTGGCGAATTGACGGGCACAGCATACTAAGCAGCGAAATTGGTGAGGCTGGATTGCATGCTGGTTTTAGCAAACACTGGGGGGGGGGGGGTGAGAGAGCCTCTTTTCTGGAATATTAAACGTTCGAACACGGCACTTAGAGGCACACTCCCAGGAGAAAGCATTAGGCTATCCTGGGTCGATAGATTCGTTGGTAGTTACGGAGTTGGTCTGCGTTGTCACACGTGCAGCTTGAGCCTTACGAGGCAAATTCCAGGTGTGAGCAGTAAAAGTCACAGCATGATGAAGCAAATTTCTCATGACTCTCAGATTTAAGATCGTACCACCACTTTATCCAGAGCTTCTGTCAAGTCAGTGCGCAGTGTCAAGCAGCGTTGTAATTTCCATAAAAAGGAACAAGGTTTTCCTATCTTGATAACTATGGCAAATATGACAACAGAGTTTCAAGCGTCTTTATCTACACCTGAACATTTAAATTGCCCACTAGCTAATCATGAGAAATTTCTGGATGTGATTATTGGGGCAGAGAGTTCCAACACTATGGGGCCGATTTCGATGTCGAACGGACCCGAGTCTGTCTGACATCGATCTGGAACTGGGACCGACCGACCTCCTGTGGGTGGTCCCAAACCAGCAATTAGGATGTGACCGAACACTGTTCGGTCGCACTGCTATTCTTTACAATGGGAGCATGCATTCCAACCGGAATGCATGCTCTCATTGTAAAGAGCTGAGGTACAGTTCATCCCTGCACCCTGTGGCAGGAACCTCATGGTGCCTGCCACCGGGTGCAGGGATCAACCCTTGGCCGCCATCCGGGGGCCTTGCACCCATGGGGGCCCTGCTGGGGGCCCCCATAGTCGACTTCCAACAGCCTTTCTGTGTCAGAAAGGCCAGCACAGAAAGGATGTCGGAATCCAACACTGTAATCCCTCAGGCGGAAAGAGCCGTCCTTGGGATTACAGGAGGCCTTCCGAATGGCAGACAGGCTCTCCAAGCCCATCGTAAGCCATTCGGAAATCCTGTTTGGATTAATTTCCGACCGACTCCATCAAAATGGGTCGGTCGGAAATGAATCAAAATAGGAGATTACGATGCCGTAGGAACGGCTTCGACCGAGGGTCGGAGCCGTTTACTATGGCATCGTAATCAGCCCCTATATGTTCAAACTCGTTGGAGATGGAAGGAAAAACATCTAACCCTGTGGCTAAATTACCAGACAAAACCTCGGTTAAAGAAGTTAAGGGTAAAGAGCAAGCTAACAGTGATTTAAACTCTCAGACATATCCTTTAGTCACATTATCTGGGCTGAAGGAGCGTCCAAAGGAGGCGAGTCATTTGGGACTTGGCGACAAAATACTCAGGCAAGATCAGTCTAAATGTGATTCTGCTCATCAGATACTGAATTTGGATACTAATTTTCAGCAAGTGTCAACCATAGAGCCAGTCCTGTCCTCACCAATGATGTGGGAAAAATCAGCAAGAGGAGAATACACAAGATGACAGGCTGGAAGAAAGAAGTACTATTTCCACAGAAACCCTGCTTCTACAAATTCTAACTGAAATTACAATAATGAAAGTTTCTCAGGACGCAGCTAATAAAAAAACAGAGCGACAACTAATTTGATTAGCCATAATATGCAACATTTATCCACGCGGGTCTTTGAGGTTGAAAATCGTTTCTCAGATCTGGAAGGTGAAAGGTTGCAACAGGCTACTTCTACGGATAGGCTTCAAATAGAGTTAGCTAACTTACAGATTAAAATTGACTATGCTGAAAATAGATCACGTTGATCCAATTTGCGATTTACAAGTATACACGAAGGGAGAGAAAATGGGCAAACAGCTGCCAGTCTCATTTCAGATCTAGTACAAAAATATGTCTACCCCGAAGCGGAAACCAGAAAACTGGATCTCACTATTACATGAGCTCATCGCGCTCCCACAGTCCAGCCTTACAGTGCAAAATACCCCCGGACGATACTGGTAAACTTTGGGGACTATCGCATCAAGGAACATATTCTTTCGAATGCCATAAAGGATCAATTGTATCGGATTCCGGGGGATTTCTCCTTTAAAGTATTCTCTGACATGCCTACATCTTCAGCATGACACAGGAAGGAATTTAAGAGTTTGATCTGTAACTTTCAGCAAGCAGGTGCTTAAAGGTCACTCTCAAATTGTTCATTCCGTAGAACAAGCACAAGACTTTTTTAAATCAATCCAGCAGTCAGCACTGAAAGCAGGGCGGGACAGGAATGGGAGTGCTGGTACAGTAACCAGTGGATATAGAGGCAGGATGTAAATGTATGTTTAAAGATGAAATTTGAAAGATGAAACAAATGTAAATTTTAAACAAATTATTATTTAATAGACTGTTTAATAGAATTAGCCTTTTCTCTTTTAATGTAATTTTGCTTTCTATTCTACTTTTTCTTCTTAGTGGGTTTTGACTTCACTATGTTTTCTTATTCGTTTTGCTTTGGGAGTGATGCTCTCGAGGACCTCTGATGATCTCTGGGTGCCATGTCAAGGCACCAATCTAAGGGTTGGAGTGGTTGTGGCAGGACATTGGGTGGGGTCAAGGGAGGTGGGGGTGGTAGGAGGGAGCCTAGGACGGCTTGGGCTTCAGAGGACGTTGGGGTAGGTCAGGTAAGGGGGAAGGGAGGGACATAGGTGAGGTGTGCAACAGGTAGAAAAAATTGAAAATATGCAACAGATAATTGATAACTGAAATATAGCATGCAATTTCTCGCAACAAGCTGAAAATGTAATGTGAATGGGTTAAGTAATAGACTAAAAGGTCAAGGCCTGTTAGCTTGGTTTAGATCTTTGAATTCAGATGTTATACTGTTACAGGAGACGCATTTGAAAGATAAGGGTGGTCAACCTCGCATCCCCTCGTATATTCAGCATGCATATTTTGCTTCATCTCAGGCTTCACGTCAAGGGTGGCAGTGCTGATAACACGATCAGTCCATTCCGAAATAGAGTAGTGCAAGACCCGGGAGCTAGATGGATCTTGGTTAAAATACAAATTGATATGGTGGTGTATAATTTAATAAGCTATTACGGTACTATTGAGGACACACCGTCCGCTCTACAAGATCTTCACTCTTTGCTACAACAGGAGATAAGGCATGTCATAATAGGGGGGGGTATTTAATTCAGGATCCGTTGCTCAACATGTCACGTTTAAACAAACATCAAAACAAGCCTAAATCCATACAAGCCCTCGGAACTTTAATTAATCATGACTTTGCCCTCATAGATGCCAGGAGGGCACAAAATAGGTTGTTAAGACAGTACACGTCATTCCAAACGATACGGTACCGGGTCCTGTTGGAATTTTTTTTTATATCTCACGCACTTAAATGGAAAATGCAGTGATATCTAATAATGCATTCTCTGACAATTCTTTGATTAGTTTAGCAATCCCTTTTTCAATAACACTCTCACAGGGTGTAAGATGGGAGTTTTAATGAGGCACTTCTAGTAGAGAACTCCTGGTTGGATGAGGAGTAACTTAGAGGAATTTTTGCATTTTAATTTAGATTCTGCTTCTGACTTCTCCGTATGGGAAGCGTTAAAAGCAGATTTTAGAGGTCGGGTTATTTCCTTTTTGGCTGCTTGTCAACAAGAGGAGTAAGCACAATATGCCAAATCAAATGTGAGAATGGATGAAGCCACCAAGATATACACATTGGCCCCTAATAAAAGCATGCAGAATAGGTTAGCAGAAGCTAAATATAATCTTCAAGAATTTTTCCAGGCAAAGAAATAGTGAATCATTCATTCTATCTTCAGCAGAGATATGAGGAAAGTGAGTTTATAGGGAAATATCTTGCTTGGTCTGCGAAGCGCAGCACCAATAATAATAGTATCAAAACAATTCAAGACCCATTGAGCAATGTAAATCAAACTCATTCTTCTGAGGTAGCTCAGGTGTTCTTTCAACATTATACTAGAATATATTCTGAATCTCATGGTAGTCCTTACAGTGTGATTAATGAATGGCTTGGGGGTATTCAAGTCCCTATTTTGACTTCAGAACAGGTTGATTCAATAATAACACCTATAACATTGTCCGAGGTACAATTAACTATTGAGTCTCTACCTAATGCGAAGGCCAGTGGTAAGGGCAGACTACCTGCTGAAACATACAAGCTTTTTTTGCAGCAATTGGCGCCCTTTTTGGTTTGATTGTTCAATCAGATTCTTCAGGGATGTTCTATCCCCAGTTCTTTCACTGAATCAACAGTGGTTAGTTTAATAAAAAAATAAATAAAAAAAAAAGACAAATCAGAAATGGATGTTATCTTGTATCGCCCTATTAGCCTTCTTAACAGTGATTATAAGCGGTTTACTATAATCATGGTAAACAGGGTTGCAACAGTGGCAATGTCTTTTATCCACAGGGATCAAAACAGTTTTCTCCCCGGGAGATTTATTTCTTCGAACACAAATATTTTAGTACAGGCTATAAATTTCTTTTCAGACCAAAATATTAAAGCCACTGCTATAATGTTTGAGGCAGAAAAAACATTTTATTTAGTCGAATGAGAAGTATTATTTGCAATTCTTCATAAATTTGCATTCCCATTGAGCTTTCTGCGCCTGCTCAAGACATTATATTCCGGGGCCAAACCACTATAATTATAAACAATATATCGGTGGGGGACATAATCATTAAAAGTGGCACTAGTCAAGGGTGCCCAATGTCCCCCATTTTATTTGCGCTATTTATAGAGCCTTTGGCTTGTTCGATTCGCCCAGATCAATCCATTACTCCACCCCTTGTAGGCACTCCATAACTGAAACTGTATGCCGACAATATCGTTTTATATTTAGCTGCCAATAAGAAAAATATACAGCGAACTTTTAAGAAAATGACTGAATTTACTGCAATCGGCGGTTATAAAATGAATCCGATGAAATCTGAAGCTTTATTATTTAATAGTTCCACGGAGGTGCTCCGAGCAACTATGCATATGACATTTCACGCTGGACACCCTAGATATTTGGGGATCACGGCGACCTCAAATTATAGTGACTTATATGCCCTGAATTATATATCCTTATTAGCTAAAACCT
Organism: Calotriton arnoldi; assembly: GCA_963921515.1. Classification (NCBI taxonomy): domain Eukaryota; kingdom Metazoa; phylum Chordata; class Amphibia; order Caudata; family Salamandridae; genus Calotriton; species Calotriton arnoldi. The sequence continues at coordinate 2,278,945 of CAWUFW010001729.1, forward strand.
ATATGCAATGGGGACAAACTTCCTTTTATATTTCGCTTATAGAAATGAATCTGTTACCTTTGTTTGTGTTTGCTTTCTCTAATGTGCCGATTAAAATCCCTAAATCCTTTTTCGAAGCTACAGAAACAGATATTCACATATTTATCTGGCAAAGCAACCGACTGAGGATTAAGCTTTCGGTGCTTTGAGGGAGGTTTGGCTCTCCCCTGTCTTAGAACCTATTAACAAGCAGCTATCCTAAACTGGTTGACTTCTGCTTCAAACAAGGTATTTAGATTAGATAATTACTATCTCAACAATATGCTAAAGACTGCGGGAACAGATCCCATTTCCTTCCTACAGATTCCGAGACTACCAAAAAGGACCCATCATAAGATACTTCAAATAATAGTTGACCATTTTAACTTTATCTGGTAAGAATATAAGATTTCATATTTTTATTTACAAATGAGTTAGAAGGCTGTGCTGGCCTCGGCTTAAACATTGGCCGTTCTTCGCTTAGCCGCTGGGCAACTTTAGGTTTTTGGAGATTAAGAGATTTTTTTTCGTAACAATCAGTTTATTTCGTGGCAAATGCTCAATCATGAGTATCCATTAATTAGTCCAGCAATTCAACAGAGCAGTGGAGAAAATATGTCAAGCCTTTTCCATCTCTAGCCTAGCTGGGACTGGTAACTGGTATATTACTCCAATACTCTGGACCTAAATTAATATCTATTCATATTAGTAAAATAGCGGTTGTTACAGGCTGCGATCTAACCATGGCACATTGGCATTATTATAATCAGCTCAGTATGAAAGCAGTTTGTGCAGCACATGGCTTTCTATTGCAAATGGATGCTGTACTACACTCCAGAAAAAATTAAGAACATGTACAAAGGAGCCAATGCCGGATGCTTTAGATGCAGGTCTCACCTGGTGATTGGCTTCATAGGATATTTACTTGTCCTCAGTTGAGTGCAATTTGGACTATCATCTTTTATGAAATAGGAATTCGGACGGGGCAAGAGATTTTTCCTCATCTATTGGTGGCCCTTTTTGGTACTCCGTCAAGCCCTCACAATCTCACTACCGAATTCAATCAATTTTGTTTTATTGCTACATTAATAGCAAAATCATAATTTTAGCAAACTGGGAGTCAATAAATGTGCCTACTATAATTCAATGGCGTATCAAGATGTATAAAATAAAAAATCATGGAGAGGTTTACGCAAAGAGAGTAGGTGCCACTAAGCGTCTTAATAAAATTTGGCAGAACTGGGAAGGAGTAGGGATAGTCGGATCTATTGGCTCATGAGTCTTCTCCAGTTAGAAATAGGAGTTAAGAGAAAAACAATTGTAACCAGGTTTAAATACATTTTTTAAATGCATTTATGATAATTATGCTCAGTCCAAGTAAAAGGAGGATTGTTTTTTTCCCTCTCTCTTTTGTCTGTTTTTTGATTAATTGATGTGAGGTATACGAGCTACTATTCACAATTGCTGTCAAAATATGTATCATTTAATTTTTAATTTTTTTATATACAAGTATTACAACTGATTTGTTTTGCTAAATTGACGAATTATTATTTGAAAATACCATTATGAAGTGTGAGACATCCCATGTGTTGCATTTTTGATAAATGAAAGAGAAAGAAAAAAAAAAGGATTTGTAAAACTATCTAATGGATTACCCCTAACAAAGTCCCCGGGTTGAATAAGATCCCTGGCGATCTCTTTATGGCTCATAAGGATGTCTGGTGTCCCTACTTTACTTTGTTTTTTAATGCCATAGTGAAAGACGCCCCAATGACCCAACCTTGGGCAGGGGCAGAGATTATCTCCATCTACAAAAAGGGTTCTAGGTCGCTACCCTCGAACTTTAGTCACTTTAGTTTACATTTTGCATGTGGACCATGCCTCTACACTCTGTTACAGCATATTGGAAGTGTGCATCTAAGGAGTCAGATGAGTTTTGTCCCTTTTGTCACCAGGTAGTTGAAACCACTGAACAGGTTGTATTCTTCTGTCCGGCATATCAGGGCTACAGAAGGAAGTGGACCCTTACGGTATGTTGCATCCTGTGTTTTAGGAATTACAGAGCAGTGATCAGAGTCTTCAGAAATGACCCTAGACAATCTATAGTATTTGCTGTTCCACGTTATGTGGAGGCTTAGACAGAAAAGGGAAGCCTGTTGACAAGCTTCCTCCCGCAACTCGCTTCCCATCTCAGATCTGGACCTCTGTATGGAATTTTTCGAGAGTAATGTAATTGAATGAATCGTACCCTTCGGATTACTTTTTTAAATTATGTAATTAAATGCATTTTACGTCTCGATTTATTTTATAGCATTTTATTGTTCCTATGTATTACGTATACTGTGACAATTTATGTGCTTTTATGGCTGTATAGCCGAATAAAGATTTATGAATTAAAGAATACCACCAAAGAAGCTCAGATCAGTGAGAGAAAATAATAGGAGGGGAGGTCAACTCCTCCTACACAGTGTCCGGAGGGTATGTGGCTTTGGAAGAAGAAAAAGGAGAGTCAGTTTGGGATTTTGGCTCCCTTTCCATTCCTCTCACCTACCTACTTTCATACAGGTGGAGCTCAGGGCTGACACAGCCGTTTCTGGAATATAAACAAGAAAATTTGTGTGGCTTAAGCTATCAACGGAACACCCTCCTGTACTGAAGAATGTTAAGACTTAAGCCTTCTACTTTCAAAAGATTTAACCAAGTACCACGATTTTCTTTCAGTAACTTGCTATTTGTGAAGAATAAGGAACCTATATATTTTTGTAAATAGTGCACTTCTTAGTGGTATAACAGACATACTATTTAGAAAATAGTCTACATTAATAAAGGTATGGGCTTATTGGCCACTAAAAAGAAAATTCAAAGAAAAGAAGGAATTGGATACTGTCAACATTATAAATATAACGCCACATATTCATTAGAACAATGGACGGAACTGAAAGGGTGCATGCAGTCCCAAATGAAAACTCCTGAAGCCAGAAAGGATGAGGTTTTCAAGGAACCTGAAATTAGCTTTTTATTTTTGACATTTGAGACAAATATAATTAAACAATAGCTAATAATAAACTGAATGTATCTTATAGTTCCAGATATGCTTACCAGGTTGGGTCACAGCAGTTCCTGTAAACTGAGCTGCCCATGGGGGATTTTTTTGTCCTCCAAACTGAGCCATAATAGCGTGTTTGATTTGCTTTTTCTACAAACTGGATCTGTACAAAGAAATAATAATTATTTACACTCGAAACAAACAAAAAATAAAAGGTAGAAAAATGTACACTTCTGCTTAACAAGAAGTTAACAGTTAACGTTACCGCAAATTAGAAAATATGTAGGGACCAAAAAAGTTACCTTTAGTAACGATACTTCTAGTGAAGTAAATTATGAATATACCCAGGTGTCAAACTGAATTTTTTCCGTTAGAAATAGCTCTATTGCACCACCAGAGGGCACCAGTCGACAGACTACCTGCTCAAGAACTCAACACATCAGTATATACAACGCATGCTTGCGTCAGTTCCTTTTTTGCCACACCCAACGGAGGCATAAAAAAGAGCAACCAAAAATATTTTAACAACAGCATATAGTAAAACAAAGAAAGTACACGTTAGAAAGCATGGAAATATAAGGAGAACTGCATCATCTCAGAAATGAAGCAGGGAGAGGTGTGACCGGACATAGAATGGAGTGGATAGGAGCCATGAGAGCTCTGCTCTCTTCCTGTTGAAATCATCCAACATCAGTGACCTACGTCTGCCCGTGGGGCACAAACTTCCATGAGTATCCAGGGCTGCAGTGAGGGGTATGAGAATTGAGCGCACCACAGGCGATTGAAGAGATTGAGTCAACACCTCAGTTGGGCAGCAGATATCTTGAGGAACGGTGCTTAGCATTTACACAGCCTGAGGGACAGAGGTGGTAATACACCTGTCCGATACTGCACAGTGATAACAGTCAGAGGTGCCCAGTAAGAAGCCTCGCATAGGAGGCAAAGACCCAAGGCATAGCATCACGTCCAACAGTGGCAGTGCACTGGGTGACATGACGTCTCAGGAAAGCCCAAAGAGGAGAAAAAGTAATCACTGGGAAGAGCAGGTGGAAAGGCCCCTGAACACCCAGGGGAATCCAGAATGGGGTGACTTGTGTGGCTCTCACTAGGTTCTGTTATCCAGAATCCCCTGCAAACCTCAAACTTTGTCCCCCCCAAAAAATTCCTCACATTTCTGTGATGGAAAGTTCTGGAATCTGCGGGGAGCCACAAACTTCCAGCCAGCATTCCCCAAAGTCTCCCGATAAAAATGGTACCTCACTTGTGTGGGTAGGCCTCGTACCCGCGACAGGAAACGGCCCAAAACGCAACGTGGACACATCACATTTTCCAGTGAAAACGGAACCTTTTTTCGCAATGTGCCTAGCTGTGGATTTTGGACCCTAGCTCTGCCGGCACTTAAGGAAACCTAGCAAACCTATACGTTTTTGATAACTAGATATCCAGGGGAATTCAGGATGGGGTGACTTGTGTGGCTCTCACCAGGTTCTGTTACCCAGAATCCCTTGCAAACCTCAAACTTTGTAAACAAAAAAACAAAAAAACCTTTCCTCACATTTCTGTGATGGAAAATTCTGGAATCTGCAGAGAGCCACAAATTTCCACCCACCCAGCGTTCCCCCAAGTCTGCCAATAAAAATGGCACCTCACTTGTGTGGGTAGGTCTAGTGCCCGCGACAGGAAACAGCCCAAAACGTACTGTGGAGACTTCAAAATTATCGATTACAAAAAGACATTGGTTTGCAGTGGAGCCCCCGGCGTTTTTGATCCCAGGCTCGGCAGCCATCTAGGGAGCCCTACCAAACTCACACATTTCTGAAAACTAGACACCCGGGAGAGTCCAGGGAAGTGTGACTTGCGTGGATCCCGCAAAGTTTTGCTACCCAGAATCCCCTGAAAACCATAAATTTAGCTGGAAAAAAAATCACATTTTTCTCACATTTCTGTGTGGGAAAGTTGTGGGCTCACTGGGCTGAGACAAATTTCCTACGACCCAGCGTTCCTGCAGGTCTCCTGATAAAAATGGCACCTCACTTGTGTGGGTGGGCCAAGTACCCGCGACAGGCAAGGGCCCAAAACGTATTATGGAGACATCAAAATTATCTATCACAAAACAACCTGGTTTTGCAAGGGGGCACATGCGTTTTTAGTCCCAGGCTCGGCGGCCATCTCGGGAAACCTACCAAACCCTCATATTTCTGAAAACTAGACACCCAGGGGAGTCCAGGGATGTGTGGCTTGCGTGGAACCCCCAAAGTTTTCCTACCCAGAATCCCCTGCAAACTCCCTGGCCAATTTTAATTAACGGTGCTGTATTTCATTTTTAAACCAAAAAGAGATCTTTTGCTCTTCCCCGAGCTTAGGCACTTCCATAATCTTATCAATGCCATACAGGCAATTATATTCCATGATATCATTTCCGTCTCTATTCTTATAGCCTGGATCATGTCAGATCTAAGTAGTGACAGTAGGTTTTTTAGGCATGTAGCCTCTTCAACTTCCCATCTATTTTTACCGCTTAGATATAACAGTTCACATCTATATTGGAATTGCGGTGGAATCATGGCTACAAAGGCTTTCAGAACAGGTCTATCTCCCCATAATCCTAGTTCAATTTCTTCAGGCCACTAACTGAGATAATTCCAGATGGATGTCCCATTTTAGTGACTTTTCGAACCAGACCCCTAAATACTTATATTCCTTTACTGGCTCCAGTTTAGTGGGGCCTTGGTACCAGCTGAACTTTGTTATTTTATTATCAAAGCATAATACTTTTGTTTTTTCCATATTCACTACTAATTTTTTGTGCTTGAAATATTCCATAAATCTGTCCAGCTTTCTTTGTAGGCCTATCTCTGTCTGATCTACAATTACAAGGTAATCTGCATAAAGAAGACAAGCAACATGTTTGCCATCCATTTTGGGGGCGGACACCTTTGGCCTCCCCTAAGAATGATGGCAAATCAGCTATACATAAAGAAAAGAGTAGGGGAGCCAGGACATTTTAAGTTAGTATTTTCTCCATCAAAGTTCTCTTAGTGTCTATGATAACTTGCACCCAGTTATAGCTATGTATCTCCTGGATTACAGTGAGGAGATACTTTGGGATGTCCCACCTCATCAGTGTCTCCCACAGACTTTTGCGGTCCACCAAATCAAAGGTCACCTGGAAGTCAATGAAACAGCAGTACAATCCGCCACTTATCTCCACCGATTTCCGCGCAATACACCAGAGGGAGAAAAAATGATCAATGGTAAGTGCCCTTCCTTCAAGCCCCCCTCCTCTGGGGGCACAATATGATTTACTTTTGCCCAATATTTTACCTGTTCCAATAACATTTTTGAAAAAACTTTTTCTTCTACATCCATCAAGTTTATTAACCTATATTTCTTAGGGGCTTTTATATTTCCCCGTTTGTGGATGGGTCTGATAATCGCCCCTCTCCAACTTTCCGGTACTTGTCCCATATCGAGTATAACTTCAAACATTTGGGAATAGAATTCTGCCCATCAATCTGGTCGTTTCTTTATAATTACAGCTGCCAGATTATCCGGTCCCGCTGCCCTAGTTAATGTTAAATTTGCTATGATGAGTCTGATTTTGCTTGTCATAAAAAAAAAGAAACATTTTTATCAATCCAAGAGTTGCCCCACTTTAATACAAGTTCCCACCTTCCCTCATATATTTCTTCCAGATATTCCTCCCAGGCCTCTTCTGTCATCACACAATTCATTGCCCCCTGAATCCTACCAGAGCCATCTGCGACTAATTTGCAGAACTTTTTAGAATTTTTTGTTCCCATTGCTTCCCGAAGATTACCCCAACCTTTCTTCTTATGTCTTCTTTTTTGATCTCTAATTAACTTTTTATATTTTTTCTTTATCTTCTGGAGGCTGTTATAATTCATCAAATCATATCTTAACCTAAGGCTTCTTTCCCCTTTTCTAATCTGCGATTTTAGTTTCACACATTTATTATTAAACTAATTGTTTCCTTTAATCAGCATTCTCTGGTTCCTGTTACCACAGTTTTTTCCCTTTAATTTCAACTGTTAAACACTGAACAACCTGTCTGATAGCATTTTCATACCACCCTAAATTCTTACTAGGGGCGCTACTTAGCCTTTGGCTCTGTTGGAATCTGGTTAATTTTTCCATACGCTCTTCCGACATTCTCGTAGTGAGACACCTCTGGTAGTCCATTTAGACAGGAAGCACTTTTTCTCTTAGTCTCTTTTCACCCCCCTACTAATTCAAGTTTTAAGGGGAAATGATCACTTCCCTCAGCTTGGGATCCTCAAAGTTCATTACTATATCAAAATTCCAGGCAAGCATAAAGATATGATCTATAGGGCAGGGTTGCTGTCCCCTCTTAAACATTTGCCTAGCCGGGGGTCAGCCTCTATCCTTCCATTCAAACAGAACAGCCCCTTCGACCCCAAATATTTCCCTAAGGCTCGGTCTTGGGCCGTCAGTTCAACATTGGGGAAGCTGGCATCATTTATCTTATACACTGTCAACAGCTGTTTAAGCCATAAGTCGACCCTGCTTGGGTCCAATTTATGATTGAAATCCCCTAACAGAACAAACAGCTCACTGGGGTGTAATTCACTAAGTTCCTCTATATCCTCCTTGAATTTGTCCAATTCGACCCTATATACCTCCTCTCCTCCCCCTTGCATATACACATTAACTATAGTCATGCTGTCATATTTTGGGTCCGGGTCTAGGAGATGCACTCTGCAGGCCACCAGCCAGCTACATTCAACTTTCAACGGAATCACATTTTTTACTATTTTGGTGGATACCAGGATTATTTGCCCACGTGATGGGCATCCTCGTTGGCTCTTTTTAGTCGATCTATTTATCTGGACAACTCCATCAATCCTAGGGTTTTCGTCACACAGCCACATTTTCTGTAGGCAAACAATCTTATACAGATCAATATATCTCTTAAAGCTTTCTAATTTGGACATTCTCCTGTAGCCATTAACATTCCATGTTAATACCCCGAGGCTGTGTGACGACCCAATGTCCTAATCTATCTCACTTAACCACCCCTCTTCTACATATTCAGGTGAAGCAAGTGCCCTATATCTATTTCTAAGTATTGGCCCTCCCCGTTGGTTAATTTTGTTAGTTTGACTTCGAGAGCTTCCTTTTCTCTGTGTCCCTGTTCTATCAGCCTAACCGGCCTAGGTCCCAATCCTGCATGAAGCTGAAGAAATGGTTTTACACGGTTGCCATAATTGGACATTTCTGCTTCCGGAACTAGTCTGATCCCTTCTTTCAACACCTTCTGGTCTGCTTTCATTAATGCCATCTTGACCATATTAGAGTCTTTTTTACACTCTTTTGGCTGCCACTAGTGAGTCCCTACTCAACAAACTCCAGGTAGTCCAGAATACAGTGGCCCGCCTAGCCCAGAATATGCCAGCCAGAACTACCTATCTCCCCCTCTTGCGCTCACTCCATTGGCTTCCTATAAATATATAGGAAAACTTGCTCTGGCGGCAAAGCCTTTTTCTACCTGGCCTCCCTTTACTGGAACCATCTACCCTCTCATCTTCGGTTTGCTCTGATCACCTTCACTTTTGAAGGCTTCTCAAAACAGAGCTTTTCAGCAACTAACACTACCTGCCTGCAACCCTACACTAGTGCAGAGATACCCCTTTGGGGTGATTCAGGCGCTTTACAAATTACACTAACATAACATAACAGAGTATAGTTGTACTTTTGTTACTTCATTCCCTTTATTATTTTCCAAGAAGCCCACTTGTTTAAGGCAATTTGTCCCCATTTCTCTCAGGCTTGCGCATCTGGAGAAGGAGAAAAGTAGTTGGGACCGATTTAATGGTTGTAGTTTTCTCACTTTCTTACCTCCCTTTCCATACTGCAAAGGTTCAAAACACAGCCATAAATTACTCCCATCGCTGTTTCTTATTTCTGTTTGTTGGGGCATCACACTAAACTCTCCCCTTCCCCTCTTTCTACATCCCATCAATTCCCCCCCCCCCCCCTTCGCTTAAACGTTTCTCTTTGTCTATCTGATTTATTACTGTCACCGTCATTTCTCATACATTGGGTATGTGGACTACTTCCCTTTTCACTATATCTTGTTTGCTCTTCATTTTAAGTTCCCTTCATTGTAGTGGGCTCGGGGTTAATCACTCCTTCCTGCTTGTTCTTTTTTTCAGTTTTTACTGGACTCGTATGCTTCTAATCCATCCTCACACTTCCATTTCCGCTGTTTCTCCTTTGCCACCTTTTTTAACCATTTTCTCCATCTTCTCATCCGGGGATATATTGCCTATATCTAGTTGATTCTCCATGGGTTTTTTTTTTTTTTACAATCAATGGGTATCTAGATATATGCACACTTTGCGGTATAGACAATCGGAGCTCTTCCTCTACTTCCTGATGCCCTCGGGATTCAATTGATGATTTTGCTTCTTCCACAGGCCTCATTATTGATGGCATATGGTCCTTAATTTGTTTTAATTCCCCCACTATAATTTGTAGCTGGTCCTTTTGGGCTTTTAGGACATCATTATTCAGCATCGTTACTCCAGTAAACCTTGCAACTTTTTCTGTAATATCATTATGTCCAGCGTGGAGGCAGATAGAGTTGCCGATATCTCAAGGTTTAGGAAATAGGTTTGTGCTGATTCTTCATTTAATTTAGTTGGAGACTGTTCCGTTCTCTCCTTCTGCAACTCTTCTGAGGGGTTACTGGATGATGAGCTACAGTACTCACTCTCTCTTCCCTTTCCTTGTGAATATCTACCCTCCAAAGAAATGAGGAGCCGAGGTGATGAAGACAGCCTTGGTTCCAGGATTGATTCATTATGACTTAATATTTCTTGAAGGTTTAGGAGGGGTGGCTCCAACGATAGCTGGCTGACATTCTCACCCTGGGCTGGTTGTTCTTCAGAACATAACTGGGATTCCGATGAAAGTTGTTTTCTTTTAAAATGGTTCCCTACAAAATCCTTATATAATTTAGTAACTTATGCCCCGACTAAGTTTGCACAGGGCTATTGTTTAAGAGTTTCTTCTTTAGGTCTCCCGCTTTGTCTTTTTTTTTTAACTTCTACATTGTTCCCTTCTTTCTCCTCGAAGTTCTTGTCTCACTCTGCTATTGTGTAATCCATTTTATGACAACAGATCTGTCTCTTACGTGGTTTAGCTTTCCCTGGTGCCATCTATTGGTCTGTAGTCAAGCCTCTTTTACCAGTTGCCCAAATTTCCCTTCTGGCTATTTAATCACTGGTCCCCCACCTTGGCTTTCTCCCTCCGGTGTTACTCAGCTCTGATTGAATTGAGTTTTGGGCAAAAAATAATCCTTTATTCCTCCCAGGTGTCTCACTCTCACCAGGTACCATCAGTCACTACCTCTGCGCTCTGTTGTCACCGGTCGCTGTGCTTCGAGCCTTCCGCCGTCTCTATCCACAACTTTTCTTTTTCTTTCTTTGTTTTCTGTCTCCTTTTTGCCCTTTTTTTTAGGAAAATATCTTCGTGTGAATGGGTTACTTCTGGTGTGGCTATTGACTTAGAGCCAGTTGGACCCTGGCTCAGGGCGTGTCCTGCTGCACGCCATACACCCCACCGCTCCCCGCGGGGACCGATGTTGTTACCCGTTCCGGCCAGCCACTGGCTCAGCCGATTACCGACACATTCACATTTATCGGTTATGCGGCCTAATCTTCTGCCCACAACCACCACCTCAGGCAAAGCGCCGTCGAAATGAAGTGTCTCGTCTCCCCTCTCTTCAACTGCCGTCTGCTACATGCAGCTACACGCTGCAGCCAGCTACTCGCTCGCTTTTAACAAACAGTCCATCGGGGAGCTGGCACAAGCGTGAATCGCTGTTCATTGGCTGTTTGGGCGTTTCAGCATCTACGGCCACAGAGACGACGTTAGAGGGCAACTTATTTTTGTAAAGGTTCATCAAACTGCGCAAAAGTTATTAGCAACACAAAAAATGCTCATCCAATGGAAATGTGGTTCTAAATAGGATTACCCAGTGGCAACCTCATCTGGAATGTGGGAAACATATATATACACATCCCTGTATGGTTTTTTCAGTGAATATATATATATATATATATATATATATATATTCACTGAAAAACACAAAGGTTACAGGGACGTTATAATTAGGCTATTTCACTCGTACAAAACCAGAGAAATTCAGCAGTTTTATAGTTAGCTGACCTAACTATAACTTCCGCCCCCTTCAATGCACTGCTTATGACCTCACATATTACATCACTCATGACATGGTCAGTGACATCACTGATGGCATCATCCACAGAATCTCGGACGCAGCCTCTCACACTCCCATGTAACCTTTCATACACCCACTACAACTTTCACACTATCATTTTCGAAAGCACTGACACACCCATACCAGTCCTTACATACCCACTCACTGATTCATAGGTCTACACACACATCCACTCAGCCACCCATACAGCCACTCGTACACCAACTCACTCACTAATATAGCCTCTGATATATCCACTCTACAGCCATACAGCCACTCACACACGGTCAGTCACTCATAGAGCTACTCACACACCTACTCACTCACCTATAGAGTCAATCAGACAGCTATTTACTCACCTATAAAGTTATACACACACCCACTCACTTATTCATACAGATACTAACATATCACTCACCCATACAGCTCCTCACACACACACACTCACTAACGCATACAGCCACTATCACAATCCCTCACTCACACATACAGTCACTGATATACTCCAACACTCACCTATACTGCCTTTCAAATATCCACTTCCTCACCCGTACCACTGACACATCCATTCACTCACCGGCACAGCCATAGACACTCCGTCATTATACAGCGTTGTTAACACACTCGCTAACCCATACACCCACTCACTCATCCATGCAGGCAGTCACACACCCTCTCACCCACCCACACAGACACTCATACACATACAGGTACTCAGACAACCAATCAATCACCCATACATGTACCCACTCACCAACCCATACAGCCACTTCAACAACAACTGACAGACTGATACAGACATTCAGACAACCTAGTCAGTGACCCATGCATTCACCGAGACACCTAATCACTCACTTATACAGTCAGTCACGTACCTACTGAATCATCGATACAGGAACTCGTACACCCACTGATTCATCAATACACCTTGGTATTTAACACTCAAACATTTTAAAAACAGTCACTGGATGATGTTGTCAGTGATGTTATTTGAGATGTCATCAGTGATGTCACTGACCATGTCATGAGTGATGTAATATGTGAGGTCATAAGCAGTGCATTGAAGGGGGCACGATTTATAGTTGGCTCAGCCAACTATAACTGCTGAATTTCTCTGGTTTTGTACGAGTGAAATAGCCTAACTAAAACGTCCCTGTGAGAAGTTGGCCTGGTATATGCTGTTCACTAATTAAAGTAGACACCTTGCACCAGAACAATTCGACTCTTATGGTAGATAGGTTTAAGACAACCTTTATAGAAAGCTATCCTAGTGGTAGCTGTGGAGAGCAGCCTTCAGGCTAAGTCTTGAAGGAATGTAAAGCAGCTTGTTTTACCACACAATCTCTTGAATCACCAAATGAAAAGACACCACACAGGTATATATATCAAATATATATGTATTTATTAATAAACACTCTCTACTAATCTCTTTATGAGATTAGAGGATAGGAACATATGTACAAGTCAAATATGATCAGGATAAGTTTAGCACAATTGAATATTACAATCTTAGTTTGCTAGACCTAGGTCTAGGGCATCTAGAATCGAGGGACCCCCAAGAACCACCCCAGGTAGTTGTAGGAGACCCACAGGGGACGGACGCGGTGACCTGGCACCGATGCGAATCCTGTACGAGTCTATGCACTCAGACGCGATTGAAATATCAATGTTAAAGGTCCCTTGCGTGTTCGAGGCGAACACACCGATCGGTCCTTGTACGAGTCGAAGGACGCGGTTACAGATGGTATTGCAAGGGAGTTGGACACGCTGTGTCTAACACAGACGCGAACCTGGTGCGAGTCGGTGCAATGTAGATCTCGGAGTTACAGGCCCTTTGTGTGTTCGAGGCGAACAACGATCGGACTCGGTACGAGTCGAAGGATACAGTTCTAGATAGTGTTGCAAAGGAGATGGATGCGGTGTGTCTAACACAGACGCGAACCCTGTACGAGTCAATGCAATTATCGCACTTAGAAAGTTAGAGTTTTAGGACACTTCTAGGGAAGCTACAAGCATGCCACTTACAGGGTAAGTGGTTCTAGGGCCCACACCCACAGGAGCACCGTAGTGCTGAAGTTACCTCACCCAGGGGAGCCGGGTGCATAGGTGTTCTTTGGTGTCGGGTCGCGGCGTCGTTTTCAATGGGAGCCAGTGAAGACTTGCTGCTTGCGGCGACTGGAGAAGTGTCCGGAAGAATCCAAGTCTGGATTCAGAAGATGGAAGACCTGAAAGCAGAGGGGACAGTGTTCAAAGTCACTTGGCAGTGACTCGGGGCAAGGAAGATGGATGCCCACCGTCGTCGCAAGATTCAGGTTGTTCGCGGTTGCCTTGACTCTTCAGCCACGAGGTCCAGGAGGCGTCGTCGACGACCAGGAGCTGGATTCGGCGTGTCCCACGATGTCTGCAGCTTACGGCGGTGTCCGCGACTCGATTGGAGCCACCAAGCCTTGGTAACAGCAAGTCTCAGGGAAAGGGTGAAGAGACAATGGCACAGACCAGCAAGGTCTGTCGGACTCACCCAGCGAGGGTAAGTCAGGGCAGGCCTGGAGCAACCAGGAGCCCTTCGGTTTCTTTATAGAGTCTTCTGGGGACCCACAAGCCGGCTGACAAGGGATCGCGAAGACGCCTCGGGAGGATCCGCTCACAGGGGCCCACGGTCACTCGGGACGTGGTAGGCCTCTGATCTTAGGAGGGATTCCTGCTGGAGGCTGGGACCACACGTGGTCCAAAGCACAAGTTTGTGGAACGTTGTGAAGGGGTTGCACTCGACAATAGTGCACGGTACCCAGGGGTCGCGGTTCCTCGTTACTCTTGGGGTCCACTGGCCTCAGCTTCGCTGGGGACTCACGATAGCCTTTGAGAAGTCAGGAAATCCACTTCTTGGGCTGCAGGGACTTCGGACTCCGGCGGGAGCAGCGTAGTTTGCGACCGTCGTTTGTAGTTTTTGGTGCCTGCCAAGCAGGGGAGTCACTCCTTGACTTCAAGGGAGATTCTTCAGTCTTCCAAAGGTAGTGGAACGTCGAAGGTCTGGGATTCTTCTTGTAGAGCGTCGTCCAGGGAAATCTGGGGTGCTATGCACAGGTTTCCCCTCTTATACCAAAAGAAGGGGAGGGACTAGCTCTATGACCCTACCTATGGGAGGGTCAGGGGAGTGGGTGGCTACACCCACTTCCCTTTGTCCAGTTTCGCGCCAGAGCAGGGACAGGTAGCCCCTGAGCCGGTTTGAACTGGCATATGCACAGAGGAGCCTTCTGCTCCCCCAGTGCAGGACTTCAAAGCACTCTAAGAGTGCACCCACCCAGCCCCAATACACTAAACCCTGTCTGGAAGGTGGTCACACCCCCTTGGGACAGGATATCTATTGTTGGGCTCCCTCCACTGCGAGTGTTGGTCATCAGCAGGAGGGCAGCCCAGTGTCTGTGACTGGTGGCATCCATTTTGTGATGCCAGGGCTCTGCAGGATTCTACCGCGTTTCCACAGTAGGTACATGTCTATCCCTCTAGAAGGGTGGAATGCTACCCCCGCCGACATGTTTCGATGCAGCCATTCCAAAGTTAGCATTTTACCGCGAGGATATAATGCACTTAAAAGTATATGGTTTAACCGCATCCACAAACAGCACCAGAGAATGGACTCTGAGAGCTGCGGGGGGGCCCTGCTCAGGCAGAGGCACCCCCTCACATAGAAGCCAAGCACCCTGCCCTCAGGATTGATAGGGGCTGCCTTAGGGGTGACTGATAGGTTTATATGTGTGTGTAGGAGAGATATAGGGGACCTATATCTCTGTGAGGGGTGCTAGCACTTCCTCACCCAGGCTGCAGTAGCAGGCCTGTGGTGTCAGATTTAGTCTGCTTCCCAGGGGTGGCATAATACATGCTGCAGCCCCTGGTAGGCCTGTGAAGTACCTATGCCCTTGGTACCCAAGGTACCATATACTAGGGACTCATAAGGTACCACAGTATCCAATCACTAGTGCACCTAGAGAGCACTCCAAGTCGTTTAGAGAGAACAGAGAGGCTGGGGCCCTGATTAGCAGGGGCCCAGCCAGACTATAGCCAGAAACCAGTGTAAACATCAGAAAAAAAGTGGGGGCAACATAAGAGGCAGATCCTATTCTCCTACAGTACCTGTAACCTTTGGTTTTTTCAGTGAATATCTAAGGTTTTTTAAATCCTATTCCCTAACTATAACAGCCCTGTAACCTTTGGTTTTTTTCAGTGAATTTCTAAGGTTTTTTAATTGCTAATTTCTAACTATAACTTACCTGTAACCTTTGTTTTTCAGTGAATTTCCATGGTTTTTTAAGTAGCAATTGTCTTTGCAGAATGGTGTAGAAAGAGGACAGGGCCTCTGACCAGCTCTCATAAATCCCGCTGAGTAGGACTTATAGAAAGTACCAGGAGGGTTTCTTGGGCCCCAAGGTCCTTTGGCATCCAAGACAACTTTATTCTCCAACCAGCTGTGTGCCAGGAGATGTGTTTGCAGAGTGGTGCAGAAAGGGGGTGTGGCCTCCGAAGACCTCTTCACAAACTGACTGTGTGGAACTTGCTGGAGGTAACAATAGGGATACTTGGCCCCCAAATGCCCTCAATAGCCAAGGGTACTTCATCCCCCAACTAGTACTATGCCAGGAGGTGCGTTTGCAGATTGATGGAGAAAGTACATCCTTGATGATTGCACAAGTAGTGTATGTATGATTCTATGAGTGCCATTGCCAAGGACAGACTGGGAATAACGGCTGTTTTTAACAAAGTGTAAAACACATAGACCTATTTTACATAAGGTTTCAGTGTAGCTATTTAGTAAGATACTGATTTAACTTTCCCTTTGTATTTATTTGTCGAAATAACTAAATCAAAAATGCATTTTCCTTCTTCACAGCAACACCAGAGGTCGCAATGACATCAGTAGTCATGAATACAAATGACAAAGTGAAAAACAGATATATAGACATATTTTACACAAAGTCTGAGCCTAGATGTTTAGTAACATATTGGTTTAACTTTATTTTAAAAACACATTTATAAAAAAGAATAGTTTTAAAAAAAATAACAACATCTGAACTCACAAATAGAACATAACTACCTGTGCATGTAAGAACAGCAGTCTTTGAATATTTGGCATGTTTATCATCGGTCTCCTGTCCCAAGATGAACAGTACATTTAGAAGCAAAGGCACCAACAAGCATAGTCACACCCAATAGATATCGTCTATGCAAGGTCTATTGGCTTTATCAATATGTTTCAGACATGTTGTACACCAGGGTGGCTGCTACTCAGCATGGCTAAAAGTTAATGGCATAAAGGAGAGTGGTGTGTTATAGAGTGGTGTAGAATGGAGAGGAGTGTCGTGGAGTAAAGTAGAGTGACAGAGTGGAGGGGCACAGAATTAAGTAGAGGGGATTGCAGTGTCGTAGAGTGGATTGTTATAGAGTGGGGTGGCACAGAGTGGAGTGGAGGGTTGTAGAGTGGAGTGACAGAGTAGAGGGTCGTAGTATGGAGTGGCATAGAGTAGAGGGTCATAGATTGGAGCGGCATAGAGTAGAGGGCCGTAGAGAGGAGTCGAGAAGAATAGAGGGTCGTAGACTGTAGTGGCATAGAGTAGAGGGTCGTAGAATGGAGTCGCGCAGAGTAGAGGGTCGTGGAGTGGCACAGAGTAGAGGGTCGTAGATTGGAGTGACAGAATAGAGGGTCGTAGATTGGAGTGGCGCAGAGTAGAGGGTTGTGGAATGGCGTAGAGGGTCATGGAGAGGAGTAGAGTAGAGAGTTGTGAAAAGGCGTAGAGTAGAGGGTCGTAGATTGGAGTGGCATAGAGTGGAGTAGAGGGTCATGGAGTGGCATAGAGTGGAGGATCGTAGATTGGAGTGGCATAGAGTGGAGTAAAGGGGAGTGGAGTAGGTTGGAGTGGGGTAGAGTGGGGTAGAGTGGAGTGGGGTAGAGTGGAGTGGGGTAGAGTGGAGTGGGGTAGAGTGGAGTGGGGTGGAGTGGGGTAGAGTGGAGTGGGGTAGAGTGGAGTGGGGTAGAGTGGAGTGGGGTAGAGTGGAGTGGGGTAGAGGGGAGTGGGGTAGAGGGGAGTGGGGGAGGGGCGTAGAGGGAGGGGCACAGAAAGGAGTAAAGGGAGTGCAATGTGAGAGTGGGATGGCATAGAGTGGAGTAAAGTGGCGTAGAGGGAATTACGTAGAGTGGAGTAGAGTGTCAGAGTGGAGTGGCACAGATTGGAGTGGAATAGAGTAGAGTAGAGGGTCGTAGACTGGAGTGACATAGTAGAGTAGAGGGTGGTAGATTGGAGTGGCGTAGAGTAGAGGGTCGTAGATTGGAGTGGCATAGAGTAGAGTGTCGTTGATAGGAGAGGCACAGAGTAGAGTAGAGGATCATAGGTTGGAGTGGCATAGAGTAGAGTAGAGGGTCGTAGACTGGAGTGGCATAGAGTAGAGGGTCGTAGAGCGGAGTGGTGTAAAGTAGAGGGTCGTAGTTTGGAGTGGCATAGAGTACATGTAGGAAGCTGGCTCTGTATATAGTATACCAAAATGAGGTATAGTGTGCACAGAGTCCAGTGGAACCCCAAAGGTAGGCAGAGGTAAAAGTAGATAGCACCTTACTCTCTATTTGTGGTAGTGTGGACGAGCAGTAAGTCTTTATCAGAGGGTAGTGTTAAGCATTTGTTGTACACACTCAATCAGCAAATGATGTCACACACTCAAAGACTGAACTCAGACCAATTTTGATGTATAAAAATATTAAGTTATTTTATTTATAGAGCCAAGCCTGGCACGGGTAAGTGAAATAAATGCTTTGCAAAATCTTATGCAGTGTTTTACAATTGAATGCAGGTTTAAATGCAATTGATTGAAATACAGGTAAGTTAAAATGTCGAAATTACTGTTCAGGTTACTTTTCAGATTACTTTTTAAGTTACTTTTTCTACTCAGTGTGATATGCCTAGATATCACACTGGGACATTTCCTAGAGAAAAGGTAAGTAAAATCAGTTTTCCACAGTTGTAGTTTTTCAGGTTTTCATACAAATCAACTCCACACTTTTTGTTTTTTTAAACTTGTTTTTATTAAAACCGCTTCCACTGCATCAGGGACAGAGGACATACATATACAGTTCAGGATCTTATAAGCAATATACAGTCAGTGATGTCAACATATCGTATCATATTTCCATACAATCTCACTATTTCGTGAGCTGTACTACTCATCCATTATAACAGTGCAAGTTCAGTTTATATTTTTATATTATAGGACCAATATCCTAAGTAACAAATGAACAACAATAATCATCCCAACCAGAGATCTAGATTCCCTCCCCCAATCCAACCCCTCCCCCCCTCCCCTCCCCCACCCTCATGACAGCGGCAGACAGGTGGCACAACATGGTTAACCTAAGTAGAGAACTGGTGGTGCACTCGTAGCTTGTACGTGAATCATGCGTTCATGGTGTGGGAGGGCGAATGGAACAGTGGCGCTTCAGGACGTATTGGAGTGGGCCTGGTGCTCTGCGTGTTATGCGCGCTCTCCGCCTCACTCTCATTTGTTGTTGTGGTCATTTCGGTTAACATTTGTCCCCATTCCAGGAGATCGCTCTCCGCATTGTCATCTGTCCGCACTATTCTAAGGCGACATTCCTCGGCCACCCCCCATTCCCGTAAGTCATCTCTCCATTTTTTCCACGCAGGTGAATTGCTATCTGTCGTTTCGCCAGGACCAGTCCTAGTAGTGCAAACCTATAGAGCATCTTCGTCCCTTTCTTGGGTATTGGGAGTACTCCCAGAAGGCAGTGCTTTATGGAGACATCTATTTGCACCGCGGCCCCTGTGTTAAGAGACAGCACCACTTGGTGCCAGTACCGCTGCAGACTTGGACAGTTCCAGACCATGTGCAGAAATGTGGCTGGATCTGTGCCACATCTCGGGCACGCGGAGGACAACCCGGAGTGAATCGAGCTCGTCGCTGGGGGGCAGGTATGTGCGGTGAAGATAATAGAATTGGATTAGCTTGAACCGTGCATTACTTGTAGCTTCGGCTACCTGTGCCCGTGCTCTCCTCCACTCACCATCGGTCAAAGGGGTTGGGAGGTTGTCATCCTAGCTCGCCCTAACCCTGTCTAGGTTCGACCCCCGGTCCGCCTTTAACGCCTTATAAATGCGAGAGATAAGCCCTCGCCCAGCAGAGTTACCAGTATACCAGTCTCTTCCGGTTCATCGGGAAATGTTGTCCACATCTCCTGGACAGTACGCGATGTCTTGGCGTACTGTAAAAAATGTCCTGGTGGCACCTGAAACCAGGTCTGCGCATTCTGAAAGGTCATGAACGCGCCGTTCTGGTATAAATCCCCGGCCGTCACACAACATCCCTCGTACCATTTCGAGAGATCCATGACCCCCTGTACCCTCTGGAAACCCTGCAACCATCGTAGCGGTAGTGCACTAGCATATGGGCCTTTCTGACCACCCAAGTCACTGCCTGCTCCTAGACCTCGGTAACCTGGCGGATTATATGCGGGCACGTTTGTGGGACCCTAGAGCCCATCATTAGGTATTTCTGCAGTTGCATCCCCTCACTCCAACTCCCCAGTAAGTCCGTCTCAACCGTGCGCTCCCCCATGCACCACTGAGCTGTGTATTGCAGCAGGCCAGCCATATAGTATAGTCGTAGGTCCGGCAACCCTAGGCCGCCCCCCTCCATGTCAAGTTTTAGTATATCCAATTTGGCTTTGCTCCGTTTTCCAGCCCAGACCAGGGATGTCAGGAGGCTGTTCAGTGTGTCGAATGTCGACTTCGGGATCTTGCAAAAGGAGTTCTGGAGCACGTAGAGACAACGAGGCAACAGCACCATTTTTGCTACCGCTACTCTCCCCATAACCGACAGAGGTAACCTATTCCAGAACGCTATTGACGCCCGCAGACCATCAAGGACCCGTCCCATATTCAAGTCATATTGGGCCTCTGGCCTATGTGCAATCTGTACTCTAAGATACTGGAAGCGATCGCACTTCCAATCCATGCCAACCGCTGGGAGATCATGAGCTTCCCCTCGCGTCAACGCCGCAAGCGGGAACAGGATGGTCTTCTGGCTGTTAATACGGAGGCCCGAAGAGGTCCCAAATAAATTCAATATTTCCCGAACCGCGGGAATCGCTCTTTACGGCTCACAGATATAGAGGAGAGCATCGTCAGCATACAGGGAGACCACATGCGTAGGACCATCTACGTCCACACCCCATGGCTCCATGTCTCTACGCAAGCGTATCGCCAATGGCTCCATGGCCAGGGCGAACAGCAGCGGGGACAGCGGGCACCCCTGCCGTGTGCCCCTCCCGATCTTAATGGCTTCCGACATGTGTCTCCCAGTCCGCACCCTGTCCATCGGTAGCTGGTACAAGAGTTTAACCCAGGCTATGTACTCATCTCCAAACCCCATTCTCCGCAGTACATCCCAGAGGTAATCCCACCTAAGGGTATCAAAGGCTTTTTCAATATCCAGGGCGACTACCGCCGCCCTGAGATTCCTGTCTGCGACAGAGTGGAGGACATGTGACAGTCTACGCAGATTTGTGTGTGTTCCTCTCCCGGGCATAAACCCACATTGGTCCTCATGAACCAAGGAGTTCACCACCTTCCGTAGCCTAAGGGCCAAGACTTTGGCTAGTAACTTCGCGTCCACTCCCAACATGGACAAGGGTCTGTACGCAGCAGTGTCCTCAGGGTCCCTGTCGGGCTAGGGGAGCATGACGACCTGCGCCTCACGCATAGAGTGGGGGAGGATTCCCACCTGTCTGGCCTCCCGTAGCGTATCCAAAAGTCGTGGAAGAATGATATCAGCATACGCTTGATAAAATTCAACTGGGAGACCATCTGGGCCGGACGCTTTACACCTGGCCATCCCCCGCAGGGCTTCCTGTAGGTCCTCCAACCGTAGCTCTGCCTCTAGACCCTTCCGCTGGTCATCTGAGAGCTTCGGCAGCAGAAGCCCCCCGGAGAAAGTCACACCCGTCTGGGTCACTGTCTCCTATACTTTCGCTGTACGTGGTCACTAGATGATCAAATAAAACTGCATTAACCCCGACCTGTGTGTTCGTTGAACCTCCCTCAGGGCGGCGTAACATAAGAATCAATGGGGGGGGGGGTGGCGTTCACGTTTTAACAACCATGCAAGTAGTCTACCTGATCTATCCCCTTCCCTATGCAATAACTGCCGATATTCCCTGCGGGTCATACAATCCAGCCTGTCCCAGGCCTCCCCCACCGTGCGCTGCGCCTGCAAGAGGGCTTCCGAGGGATGATCGGTCGCGTGCCCCCCACATTGTAACCAAGCCAGTGTATCTTCCGCCTCACTTAGGTCCACCTCTAACCATTTTCTTGTGCCTTCCACTTTAGCCAGGCAGTCCCCCCTAGTGACCACTTTAAAAGTGTCCCATTCGGTACTCCTGGAGTTGGTAGTAGACCAATTCTCACTAAAATAATCAGACACGGTTTTCCCGAGTTCCTCTCTAAAGATTCGGTCTTTTAGGGTCTGTGCTTGCAACCTCCATATCGGGATTCTCGGTCTAACTCTCTCGGGTCCCCATTCCAACAGCACCGAGGCGTGATCCGATAGGAAACAGCCCAACAATTTGACATCACCCACGCTATCACACAGCTCACGCGATATCAAAAACCTATCAAGTCTACTATATACCGCACGAGCCGGGGTGTAACATGTGTACTGACGGTCTCCAGGGTGTGTTTCACGCCATACATCCACACACTGCAACCTATTCATCACCTTACTCAGGGCTTCTGCCATATTCGGTTTTGTGCGGTGTTTGGGGGGATGCCTGTCCAGTGCACCATCTAGGACACAGTTGAAGTCGCCCACCCATACCACGGGAATTCTAATGAATGGCAGCAACCTATCCTCCAGTTCCCAAAAAAAGTCTGCATCATCCAAGTTTAGAGCGTAAACATTCACCAAACACACCTCCATGCCATCCATGTCTCCGTGCACTATTACATATCTACCCAATACATCTGCTTCCTAACTGCGAAGCTTAAACCTGTGGAGCTATCCAGATGGTCACCCCCTCGCATAGGAGGAGAAGGTAGATGCGAACAGTTGCCCTCTCCATTTTTTATGAAGTTTCTGTACTTCTGTGTCTAGTGGATGAGTCTCCTGTAACATAGCCACATGTGTACCATGCCGCCGTAAATACGTCTGCACACTATAGCGCTTTGTAAATGAGTTTAGCACTCTCACGTTCCATGTTATAGTCCTATAGTGCCCCATGGCAAGAGCTACCACCAGAGTCCCTTTTTGCGCATCCAACCTGCTTGCCACCGCTGTCATTACAAAACACCCTCCCCCCTAGAACAACTGAACACCCCAACCCCCCGGATAGACACTGTATTAAACTGACGTGCATCCCTACATAAAACCCCAACCGAACACCCTCCCCCCAGCTGTACATCGTTGTAACCCTGACATAATCCCCATCCGTGCAATACCCAATATCAACCATAACAATACCTCTCGCCCACTCAACTCGGACACCTCACCACAAGCATCATCACGCTCACTACCCATGAACATACCGGTTATTTCCACTATCGGGACCAAAGGTTGTGCCCCGCCGGGACCACCGAAGCGTCCGTCAGCCAAGCCGACCCCAGCCCAATCAACAATCACTCCCATGCATACCGCTGCCATTTCTAGCCACGCACCTCGACACTCACTCCCTCAGACAAACAAAAACTACCCCCTGAAAGGAGAGAAATAGGAAAGAGATATAAGAGGTCCAGAGGTCCAGAGGACAACTCCACACGTAGAACATTTTTCAAGGGAAAACAGTCAATGATTTCCTATGGAGAGAAATGAAGTTATCAGTAAACAGGTAAGTACTCGCTCTTTGGGGATGAGTTTCTGGAGTTAGAACAAGGGTTCCCCCTGGGTCAAGGATGCACTCTCAAAGCACCCTCAGCGGCACTAGGGCGGCCAGGTGCAGAGTGCTGAGGCCCAATGTTATCCAATGGGGGATAGGGGGCCTCCGGTTGGTGGCTGCTCACGAGCAGGCCACAGGGTTGTGGGAGCAAAGCTCCTGGTGTTAGGCTCAGGGCAAAGGGGGATCCGAGTTAGCACCCAAAGTGCACCCGCAGCGGCGCAGGGGCGGCTGGAGGCAGGGTGCTGTTTTGGCGTCGGGTGCCCTGTTGGTTTCAATGGGGATTCTCCGGATTTGACAAAGACTGCAGGCTCGGGGACGAAGATCTTCTGGAGGTGACCACCAGTCGGAGAGGTAAGATGGAATGCCTGGGGATGCTGGGACACCGTCGGTTGGGCCACCCAAAGCCGTGGGACGTTGGGTGCAGGAGTGTCTTTAGGCGTCGGGTTTTCTTACCAGTTCCGGTCGCGGGTTCCTCCAGAAAGAGACTGCAGGCATCGTGAAGAGGGTCTAGGCAGGTCAGAGATCGCCAGATCTCAGGTCAGGATCGCCGGGGAGACCTCCTCGTGGTGTTGGGCCACTCGAACTCGAGCCGTGGGCGTCGGGTGCAGACTCGCGGATTTGGCCGGAGCCAGAGTCTGTGGGTGAACAAATCCGGTGTTCACCGGAGACAGTCTTTGGGGTGGAAGGCAAGGCAGGTCCTTCGGGTTCTTGAGGCTGCTGGCTGGAGGACACACCGGAATTTCGCTTCTGCAGGTTCGAGGTGGGGACAGGCCAGTAGGGATGGGGATAAGTCAGTGGGCGTCCTCCTCATCTTAGCTTTAGCACAGCTTCTTCGGTCCTTCTTCTTTTCTTCTTAGTCGGTTCTTGTCTGAGGAGGCAAGGTTCAGGGGTGCCCTTAAATACTAGATTTAGGGGCGTTACAGGTAAGTAAAGGTTGGGCCCAAGGGGTCCCTTCCTTGGGGTAGATACACCCCCTATTATGCCACCCTCCAGTGGGAGGGATGCATATGCCTCACTCTGGTTGGCTGGGTCCCCCCATCTGCAAGATGGCAGGTACTGAGAGTTGTGCTTCACCTCGCCTCCCCAACCTGAGGGGTGGGGTTGGCAAAGGTGGGCACACCTCCCTTCCTCACTTGGTTTTCCCGCCGATTCTCCCGCCCAAAGTGGGGTTCAGAACCGGTGGGGGCCAGTTGCTGGAAGCAGCAAAAGGCCTGGGGAAGCTCACAAAGGCGGCAAGCCTTTGAAGCTTCCTCTTCGTGGACCCTGCCCATCCTGGGGGAGGAGGCGTGGCACCTCGTCCCAGGATGTGCATTATTTCAGACCCCCGAGAGCAGCAGGCTCTCGACCCAGGGGTCCAGAAACATGTCTGGTGGTGGCAGCTGGTGAGCAGTCACTCAGTCTGGACACTAGTGTTAGGTCGGTTTTCAGGGGGCATCTCTAAGATGCCCTCTGTGTGCATTTTTCATTAAATCCCACACTGGCATCAGTGTGGGTTTATTGTGCTGAGAAGTTTGATACCAAACTTCCCAGTTTTCAGTAAAGCCATTATGGTACTGTGGAGTTCGTAATGACAAACTCCCAGCACCATATACTCTTAATGGCATTACTGCACTTACAATGTCTAAGAATAGGCTTAGACAATGTAGGGGTACAAGGCTCATGCACCTGTACCCTCACCACTGGTATAGTGCAGCCAGCTAGAGGCGTGGTTGATCTATGCCAGGGCAGTGGGTTGTAGGCATGGCACACAGGGATGTGTGCCATGTCGACTCTTCACTTTGTTCTGCACCAAAACACGCATCCTGCAAAGGCAGTGTGTGTGTAAAGGTACAGGGCCTCTAAGGGTGGCACAATAAGTGCTGCAGCCCTTAGAGGCCTTCCCTGGCCACAGAGCCCTTGGTACCTGTGGTACCATTTACAAGGGGCTGACCTGTGGCCAGAGAGTGCCAATTGGGTTTTGTTTTCAATGCAGTTTTAGGGAAAGAACATAGGCCCTGGGTACCTGTTTGGCCTAGGGCACACTCAGTCAAAGTACATCAGCAGTTTAGCAAAAAGTGGGGGCAACCATGCAAAAAGAGGGCACTCTCCTACAGTAGAGCAGAGGGTCGTGTAGTGACAGAGTAGAGGGTCGTAGATTTGAGTGGTGTAGAGTAGAGGGTCACAGATTGGAGTGGCATGGAGTAGAGGGTAGTAGATCGGAGTGTCAGAGTAGAGTAGAGGGTCATAGAGTGGCGGGCGTAGAGTGGCGGGAAGGGTGTGGAGTGGTGTAGAATGGAGCGGAGTGTCAGAGTGGGATGAAGTGTTGTGAAGTAGAGTGGTGTAGTGCATAGTGGCATAAAGTGGAAGGGTGTAGAGTGGAGGGGCAAAGAATAGAGTAGAGAGGAAAGTGTCAGAGTGGTGTGGAGTAGTGTGTTGTGGAGAAGAGTGGAGTAAAGTGGCATAGAGGGAGTTGAGCAGAGTAGAGTGTCAGAGTGAAGTGGCGTAGAGTGGAGGAGAGGGTCGTAGAGTGGAATGGCATAAAGAGGTATAGCATGGAGTAGAGGGTCCTAGATTGGAGTGGCATATAGTGGAGTAGAGGTTTGTGGAGTGACAGAGTGAAGAAGAGGGTCATGGAGTGGATGGAGTGACGTAGAGTAGAGAATCATAGAGTAGAGGGGTGTAAGGACAGGCATAGAGTGGAGGGGCAAAGCGTGGAGGGGAGTGGAGGGGCTCAGAGTGAAAAGGGCGTAGAGTGGGAGGGGCATAGAGTGGGAGGGGCATAGAGTGGGAGGGGCATAGAGTGGGAGGGGCATAGAGTGGGAGGGGCACAGAGCGGGGGGCACAGAGCGGGGGGCACAGAGCGGGAGGGGCACAGAGCGGGAGGGGCACAGAGCGGGAGGGGCACAGAGCGGGAGGGGCACAGAGCGGGAGGGGCACAGAGCGGGAGGGGCACAGAGCGGGAGGGGCACAGAGCGGGAGGGGCACAGAGCGGGAGGGGCACAGAGCGGGAGGGGCACAGAGCGGGAGGGGCACAGAGCGGGAGGGGCACAGAGCGGGAGGGGCACAGAGCGGGAGGGGCACAGAGCGGGAGGGGCACAGAGCGGAAGGGGCACGGGCTGGGAGGGGCACGGGCTGGGAGGGGCACGGGCTGGGAGGGGCACGGGCTGGGAGGGGCATGGGCTGGGAGGGGCATAGGCTGGGAGGGGCATAGGCTGGGAGGGGCATAGGCTGGGAGGGGCATAGGCTGGGAGGGGCATAGGCTGGGGCATAGAGTTGAGTGGTGGGTTGGGGAGTGGTGTAGAATGAAGAGGAGTGTTGTGGAGTGTCGCAGAGTGGAGCGTGATAGAGCCTGAAACAAATAAAGGCAGCAAATAGAAAGCAAGCAAATGTGAGCAACAAACCACAAGGCCAATGGTAAGAATGCATTCTTAGTTCCTCTTTCAGAAT
This sequence comes from Calotriton arnoldi, assembly GCA_963921515.1. Taxonomy (NCBI): domain Eukaryota; kingdom Metazoa; phylum Chordata; class Amphibia; order Caudata; family Salamandridae; genus Calotriton; species Calotriton arnoldi. The sequence goes on from CAWUFW010001729.1 coordinate 2,305,627, forward strand.
GTCCCCAAGAAGTCTTTAGCAAACAGACAGCTACGCTGCCTGGTAGGCTTCGACCTGAAAAGCATGGGCAAAGTAAGTATATCTGGCCCTTTAAAAATTAAAGAGTTTCCGCATTCATTGGCGAAAGTGGGTTTGATGCCAGATATGGGCACTGGGAGATGATGGTGTTTGAGAAGAAGGCAAGGACAGGCAGCATAGGGACAGGTAGTGAGGCGATAAAGCGAGGAGAAATAGCATGCAGGCATTCAGTTCTTTAGCAAAAGGTTTTAAATATATGGGACTGACTTTTATTTATACTTGCAACTCAGAGAAAAGGGTTTTTTGGCATGCCAGCAATGACACAATAAAGCCATGAAGTACATGTTTCACAAATGTAGGGAACAGTGGATGCCCGTTATCCCTTCTGTGGTCAGTGTAGAAGCCTCTTATTTCGAGACATTTAACATGTAAGGATAACCATGTGGATGACTGTGGCTTCGATGCATCAGTTTCATATTTTCTTTCCTTCACAATATATAATGCATTCATTTCAAGCATTTGTCTATGTCATAAATACTCTCCCTACACCGAGCCGCCCAACTGGGAAGTGCATACAACATTATGTAAAGCGTGTTTTTGTATGCTCTATATGCAAACTGATGGCTTATCCAAAGTACCATAGGGTGATTATGGAGTACTCTAACAGTGGAAGGGTCTTCTTCAAATTAACAGCTGATAAGATTTACTGAAGCTGTGGAAAGCCAGGCTATGTCTGTTCTTTAGCAGAGGGCCCAAGGACGAAGTAAGACCATTTTAGCGAGAACACCTATGCTAGTTTATTAAATGAGCATCTTATTATAACAAATGCCCCAAATTGTTGTGTCTGCACATACTTTTCAGTTTTTGTTTCAGAGTTGGCAACCTACGATCAACTTCTACTTTTCTGTAGCTTGTCCTGTACTGATTCTTCATAGTCAAGATTTCTTGGAGATAAAGGATGTTTATGTTGATCTTCCAATAGAGAATCTTCCGAATATTCTGGAGTTAGGATCTATTTCTAGTAGTATTAGATTACTTAGGAATACCAAGATGGTAATGTGATTAACAAGAATGTAGAATGAAATTTTATTAGAGAATTTAATGAGTGAAAATTAATAGAACTTTGAATGACACGATTGAGCCTGTATTATAAGAAGAGTTCGAAATTCAAAGATTCATCCTAGATCTAGAATTGAAGAGGAAAGTAAAGGAGTTGTATTTAAGATGCGTAAGAAATGTGAAAAACTGGAAATGTTAGAGATGATTGGAAAGAGTAAATGTAGTTATAATTTTGTGGTGGATGATGAAGATATGAAGCGTGAAGAATGATACGTAAAGTTTTAACACCATTCATTATAATCTTATTTTGCATAATTGTTGTAATGCTTATCTTTAAGTTCTTTGAAGTAATTTGTTAAACGACTGGATCAAACTGTAGGTGTACGAAAGAGAAAATGACAGAAAAGAAAGAGAAACAAGACTGAATTAAAAGATATGAAATTAGAAATTATGTTTGATTTTAAAGTCTTAGAAAAAATGAGAAAGAAAAAACAAAGGGTATTGGATGAAGTTTTGTAGTGTAGTGTGGTTTGTGATTATTTATATCATCAGAGGGAGGGACTGAACGAGTGAATTTCAAAATAATATAAAGTGAGTTTAAGTTAGCGTAAGTTGGCTCTAAACTAATTAACTGGGCCTTGGCCTGGCTGCACCGACAGCTAAGTGAAATGTGGCTTTTACAAATTGCATCGTTTGCATGTTTTCATTCACCTGCACCTGCCCAAAAACAGGTGCAGGAAGGAATATAAAGTCCCAATTGTAATCAGACCGTAGGACAAAGATGTCAGACAAGTGTTTTGAGAGCGACCTGCAGTTAATAAGACAAGCCTTAAAGCCGGCTTGACCCAACAGTTCCCCAATATCCGTGATCGAGGGCTGTGATAGGTAGAGGTCTGTCAGGTGCTTTACCACTTAATGCACAGGAGCAGAACGACGAGCGTTCTGAATACCCCTCTCCAATTTCCTCAGTCATCCAATTATATCTAAAGTGACGGAAGAACTTAAAAGGGGGGATGGGGAGAGAGAAGAGACAGTCAAGTCTTTCTTCTGGTTCTTCTCCTTTTCTTCTTGTACTCCACCACACAAGCTGTATTTAATCCTTTAGCGAGTACTTTTGGAAATGGTACGAAGAACTGTAAAATAATTGTATTCAAACAACCATTTACTCCTCATTATTCTGTAGTGCAATATTTTGAAGAACAATGTAATTGAAAAAACAACTTTTCATACAAACGTTAAGTACATACCCCAAAAAGACTTGACTAATGCTGCTCTTCTGTTATTACTCTACTTAATAGAAATTATCCAAGTAGAGATATGCTGCTTTGGTAGTTTTTTCTTTAAATATAAACTCTTAGACTTCTCTTTTTCTGTGAAGGTAGGGAATTTTCTGGTTTTAATATTAACTCTTTTTCTTTATTATGTTTTCCAGATAATATTATGTCTTCGGGAATAGGGGACTGGAGAATAAAAGAGCAGGAACCCTAGAGACTGGTAAGTATTTATTTACAACAACTATTGTCTTATTATACTAAGAATATATTGCCTCTTGCCTTGCTTTAACTATATACACTCCATAGGTACGCTAAATCCATTTTTAATCTAAGATTTTAACTGCCAGATTTATTGTCTCTTGAGAGAGAAAATAAGCGAAGTATCTACTCTCGCTACTTGTGCGGACTCTGGAAAAAAACAAAAAAAGAACATGCGCAGGAATAGGAACGCTAAACTCCCTAGAAAAACGTAACCGCTCCCTCTAGTTGACAGTTTGTGAATAACATAGAAAGACCTTACTTGTTTGAATTGAGACACTATTCTCCATGAACCAGGAAACTCGAATGCGACGAATACTAAACGCCGAACACACGACGAACTACCCTGACTAGCTTTTCGCACCAAGAACTGGAAAAGACTTCTTACTCCTCAGGGATTTCAGGTGAAATGCAAGGTTCGGAGGGTGCGTTCGCCGAACATTCTATCTCTGCCTTCAGATTAGCAACACTAGAATGCTGCACTGGAGGTTGTTTCTTGGCGGCCATCATGGAATTCCTTCTGTTCCAATTTAGCCCCCAATGTGCACATTTTAACCGTCTTTTAGTTTTAAAAGATGTTTTCAAGGAGATTACATTCACTGACCTTCTACTTTTACTAGGAAGCTGAGGGGTTCTGACAGTACTCCCCCCACAAGGTAGGTCTTCCCGGCTTGGGTTTGCAAGGAAATCTTTTATGAAAGGCTCTAGTTAGTCGAGGAGCATGATCATCAGAAACCAACTCCCAGGATCTCTCCTCTGGACCGTATCCCTTTCAGTCTATTAAATAGCAAACATGACCATTTGTTTCTTTTGAATCTAAGATTTGTTTAACCTCCAACTCAGGTCCCTTTTCTGTCTGTATTGGTGTTGAGGGCAAGGTTATTCTTAGATCTTTTTGGATCTTTTAAGCAATGAAACATGAAATACTGGATGTATCTTTACACTTTTAGGCAATTTTAATTTATAGGTCACAGAGTTCAATTTTCCCTCTATGGCGTATGGACCCACAAATTGAGTTTGCAACTTCCTATTGCCCTTGAGTCTAAAGTTCTTTGTATTTAGTCAAACCTCATCCCCAATTTTTAGATCAGGCTCTCTCCTTTTCCTGTCTGCATAGAATTTATAACTTTCCTTAGCCTTAGTTAAATTCTCTGTTGCTGATTTGTGTATGAAAGCTATATGTTGAACTAAATTTTGTACTGCTGGAACAGCTACCTCTTGGAAATTCACTGAAAGATTGGGATGCCTACCCGAATTCAGATAGAAAGGTGAATAACCTGTGGACGCGTTGCTAGCATTGTTATGAGCAAATTCAGCTGCCCAAAGGTATTCGGACCAATCTCCTTCCTGGTCTAATAGATACAGTTAGATATTGCTCAAATTCTTGATTTGCCCTCTGTCTGCCCATCAGTTTCAGGATGATAACTAGTGGAGTATCTTGTCTCAATATTCAATTTACCAGTAAAGGCTCTCCAGAAATGTGACAGAAATTGAGAGCCTCGATCTGAAACAATCACCTTTGGAATTCCATGTGCCTGTACAATATTCTGACTAAAGATGTGTGCTAATTTTCTTGCGGTAGGCACTCCTTTTAGGGGCACAAAATGGGCCATTTCAGTGAAGGCATATACACAAACTAAGATTGTATCGAAACCCTGACTTGACGGTAGATCTACTATCAATTCTAAGGTCACAGTGTGCCATGGATGGGGTGGATTGGGTAATGGTTGTAACAACCCCTTAGGGGAATGTCTCTCCGATTTTCCCCAAGCGCAAACCTCACAAGTAGCCACATACTGACGGATATCCTTTGTCATCTTGGGCCACCAGAATCTGCGTTTCACCAGGTCTTCAGTTTTCTGAGTTCCTTTATGTCCAGCTAGCAGATTATCATGACACTCTTTTAAAGCCTTTTCCTGCAATGCCTTCGTTGGTAGATATAGTGCACCGTCATGGTAAGGCAAGTTTTCTCGAATTTCTCTTGTAGGCTCTTGGCCAGCCCATTCTTTCATTTCTTCCCAGATCATTGATTCCTGTACTGATTCATCTATCGAATCTTTGAGCACTGCTCCTATGACGTTTTCTTCAGGGATGATGTTTTGGTTTTCAACCACTTCCTGCAAGTTATCTGTGTGCAATCTAGACAGTGCATCAGCTTTTCCATTCTTTGTCACGGGTCGATAAGTGATGACAAAAACATAATCGGCACAATACAAGGACCATCGGAGTTGTCTCTGCGTCAACGTTCTTGCTGATTTAAAAAATTTCAAGTTACGATGATCGGTGTAAACCGTGACTGTATGTCTAGCTCCCATGAGGTAGTGCCTCCATTCCTTGAAGGCGTCCTTTATTGCTAGCAACTCCTTTTCCGTGATGGTATAATTTACCTCAGCTGGGGTCAATTTTCATGATCGAAATGCCACTGAATGCAATTGTCCTGTTTTCTTATGCCTTTGAGACAATACCCCTCCTAAGGCCAAATTTGAAGCATCTGTCTCCACAAAGAATGGCTCAGATGGATCTGCGTGAAGCAGGATTGGGGCTGTGGTAAAATCTCTTTTTAAAGATGTAAACGCTCCTTCGCTTCATTAGACCATTCAAAGGGAATTCCTTTTCTTAACAGGCGTGTGAGGGGAATTAATTTCTTGGAGAAATCCTGGATAAATCTTCTGTAAAAATTTGCAAAGACTATAAAACTTTGTACCTGCTTCACTGACCGTGGAGACCTCCAATCTGTATCGCTTTTATCTTTTGTTCATAAGTAGTTATTCCTGCAGGAGACAGAACAAATCCTAGGAATTCCACCGATTTTACACTGAAAGCACATTTTTACAAATAAGCTGTTTTCTCTTAGCTTCGGCAATACTCCTTTCACATGTCTTTCATGATCCTTCTCTGAATCGGAGTATATCAAGATGTCGTCAATATATACTATGGCACGCTGATCAATGTATTCTTTTAAAACATTGTTGATGAAGTGTTGAAAAGCTGGTGGAGCATTGCAGAGCCCATAGGGCGTTAGCTGATATTCATAAAGCCCATACTTAGTTCTGAAGGCTGTTTTCCATTCGTCACTGTCTCCAATTTGAATTAGATGATAGGCCCCTCTCAAATCTAGTTTCCGGTATATTCGTGCTCCTTTTACCTGGTCTAACCGACTGAGATTAGGGGCAAAGGATATCGGTATTTTACTGTAATACGATTGATGGCCCTATAATCAATGCAGGTCCTCAACTCTCCTTCCTTCATAGGGATGAAGAAAAGCGGCAAAGACACTGGCGATTGGGAGTGTCGGATAAATGCATTGTCTAGATATTTCTGGATATATTCCTTCAAATGTTGACTCTCTTTTTCAGTTAGGGCGTATATTCTGCTACAGGGTAGACTGGAGCCTGGTTCTAGCTCTATTTTACAGTCATAAGTCCTGTGTGGAGGAAGCTTCTCTGCCTCAATCTCACTAAAGACATCTTGGTAATCTGTATACTCCGGGGGTATTTCTGTAGTATGGATAGCACAAACTGTGGCCCCTCTTTCACATAGAAGAGTTGCAGGAGTTAGCTTATGGTGGGATTCTGTGTTCCTGTAGCAATTCTCTTTACAAAATTCTGAGTCCATTACAATTGATCGAGCACTCCAATCGATCATGGGATTGTGCTCTGTGAGCCAAGGTAACCCCAAAATCAGCTGGAACTGCGGGCGATCATTAAATTGAACTGCAGAGTCTCACAACGAACTTCTGTGGATTCTAATTCTACTGACTCAGTGTGACTTACAATGGGTCCAGGCGAAAGATTTGTTCCGTCCACTGCTCAAACCACCACACTCTTCTTTTCAGAGGGCCTTCAAACCAATCCTTACAGCAAATTTCAGATCACAAAAGTAGCCTGTAGCACCAGAATCTACCATTACAGAGATTCCTTTCAAATGGTTTTCTCTAAACTTAAGTGACATGGACATTATCAGATGAGGAGAGGAGGATTGTAAGTTGTTAGCCAATAAGTGATCCTTGGGAGTTGTGTACAAATCCGCACTCATCAGTCCAACTCCTCCTACTGATGGTGCTGCAAGTTTTCCTTCAGGGACTGCTTGGGTTTCTTTGGACAATTCCGGACGAAATGTCCACTAACACCACAGTAGAGGCATTGCTTATTTAATTTTCTTTCTCTTCCTTAGACAGTGGTCCTCGGATTGTTCAAATTTGCATGGGCTCTGCACCGTGCTGACCTTCAATTATCTTAGAAACTTCTGTCTTTACACAATCAAATCTTGGTATGCTTGAACGAAAATATAGTTTCTTCTCTCCTCTTCTTTCATTTTGACGAAAATCAATTTCTAAGACCAAATCTATCAAAGCTGAAATTTCCGTGGGTCTGTTCGGTACTTGAGCAAGAACATCTTTGAGTTCATCCTTCAAGCCTCGATAAAATACTGCAGCCCTTTTATTTTCCGGCCATTCAGTTTCTACCACCAGCTTGTTGAACTGGGCTAAGCAAGCTATTAGGTCTTGATTTCCTTGCCTTATTTCCAATAACTCGTTGTCAATTGCTTGTGATGCTTTACGTCAATTAAACATTCTGAGAAATTCCTTCTTGAATTCAAGGTCATACAAAACCGGATCATTTCTGGAGACTAATTGGCATTGACCTTGACACAGCGTCTCCACTAAGATAGGATAGTATGAAGGCTACTCGTGACTGCCCGTCTGGGAAAACTGCAGGACGGCACATAAAATGCAAAGTACATTGGGTTAAAAATATCTGTGCCTTTTGGGGATCTCCGTTAAATCGCTCTGGAGGAGCTAATGGAATTACTGGGGACAAGGAGTGAATAACTTGGGTAGTGACCTTGGGCAGTGGGTTTGAAGTATCACTGGAACCTTCTTCATTTGGTGAGGGAATTTTAAAACTGGCTCCTGCTACTAAACTATTCATCTTAATTGCTAAATATGATGTTTCCCTTCTAGAAATCATTATGTCTTGTCTCAGATTTTTGTTCTCATCTCTGACTGCCATAAATTCTTTTTGAATTCACTCTAATACTTCACCTAATTTTTTAAGATCTAAACCTTCTGCCATTCTGCTCAGGTGCAAAAACTACGTGGAAACTTCACTCTGTCAGGTGCTTTACCACTTAATGCACAGAAGCAGAAAGACGAACGTTCCTAATACCCCGCTCCAATTTCCTCAGTCATCCAATTATATCTAGAGTGATGGAAGAACTTAAAGGGGGGAAAGGGGTTGGGGAGAGAGAAGAGACAGCAAAGTCTTTCTTTCGATTCTTCTCCTTTTCTTCTTGTACTCCACCACACGCTGTATTTAATCCTTTAGCGAGTACTTTTGGAAATGGTACGAAGAACTGTAAAATAATTGTATGCAAACAACCATTTACTTATTATTCTGTAGCGCAATATTTTGAAGATAAATGTAATTGAAAAAACAACTTTTCGTACAAACGTAAGTACATACCCCAAATAGACTTGATTAATGACGCTCTTCTATTATTACTCTACTTAATAGAAATTATCCAAGTAGAGATATGCTGCTTCGGTTGTTTTTTCTTTTAATATAAACTCTGAGACTTCTCTTTTTCTGTGAAGGTAGGGAATTTTCTGGTTTTAATAACTTTTTTTCTTTATCATGTTTTCCAGATAATATTAAGTCTTCAGGAAAAGGGGACTGGAGAATGAAAGAGCAGGTACCCCAGAGACTGGTAAGTATTTGTTTACAACAACTATTGTCTTATAAGACTAATAATATATTGCCTCTTGCCCTGCTTTAACTTTATACACTCCATAGGTACGCTAGATCCATTTTTTAATCTAAGATTTTAACGACCAGATTTATTGTCTCTTGAGAGAGAGAAAAAATGAGGTATCTACACTCGCTGCTTGTACGGACTCTGAAAATGATAAAAAAAAAAAAAGAAAAAAGAACATGCGCAGGAATAGGGACGTTAAACTCCCTAGAAAAACGTAACCGCTCCCTCTAGTTGATGGTCTGTGAATAACATAGAAAGACCTTACTTGTTCAACTCAGAATTAAGACACTATTCTCCATGAACCAGGAAACTCGAATGCGACGAAAACTAAACGCCGAACACATGACGAACTACCCTGACTAGCTTTTCGCGCCAAGAACTGGAAAAGGCTTCTTACTCCTCAGGAATTTATGGTGAAGTGCAAGGTTGTGAGGGAAAGCTCGCCGAACATTCTATCGCTGCCTTCAGATTAGCAACACTAGAATGCTGCACTGCTGGTTGTTTCTTGGCGGCCATCATGGAATTTCTTCTGTTCCAAATTAGCCCCCAATGTGCACATTTTAACCCTCTTTTAGTTTTAAAAGATGTTTTCAAGGAGATTACATTCACTGACCTACTTTTACTAGGAAGCTGAGGGGTTCCGACAAGGTCACAGGGATTAATTTGCGTTAATGCTGCAGTGCGTGTTGCGTTAAGGGTTAAGCCACATGTCTCACAAACATAGCTAAAAGAAGCCTCGCAGGAGGGGGGATAAGGCTTCAGTGAGTGGCAGGAGCTACTGTTAAAAAACAATGACTTCATCGAATAAAAACTGACCTGATTTTGGGGGGGGGGGGTCAGCATGGCAGGCGCTGGGCACGGTCCGGGTGCATAGAGGCTTGCCTTTGGTGCATCCACAGCATGCATAATTCTACAGTCATACTCCAAATGGTGTCTCAGCTAGGCACCAGGAGTCAGAGGAAAAATGGCGCTCCGCTCCCAGGTTCAAGTTATTCAGGAATGCCCCCAAATCAGAGTTTGCGTTACCCCCAAATGAAAGTGATATGCATACATGAAAATGAAACTGCAAGGTTTCCTCTCAGTATAGCAGCTACTTCAATTAAAATTACAGTAGTCCTGAGTCAAGTAAAATTCGAACAATGAGATTGAGATTCCCCCACCCCGTAAAGATTAGAGCAATTCAGACTAAAAACGACTCTTTTTAAATTTCACACATTTAAAGTATTTGGTAAGGTAATGACCAGTAGAATTCAGGGTTCGCTGTGTGTCTGCGGCATGGGCTCACGTAAATAGAGGAGTGTGGCCCCGATCCACCCAAGATTACAAAAGACTATGGGTCACATTTAGAAGAGCTTAGTATGAATGTAAACGTCAAGAATGTGCTACTGGACTCAGCGCCCCTCCTTAAAAAACATAAATATCCTGGCTCTGCACAAGCAAAGTGTCTCAGACCAGAAAAGTGTCCTGAAAAGTTACAGTGGAAAGTCGGCCACACTAGAGAAGATCTGACTGTAAATCCACACTCAGCCCCTACTGCATTTCCAGCCAATAAGCCCAATCAAGAAGAACGGATGTCCCCATAAACTTCCATAGACGGCCTGTTTGTTCTATTACACTGGATTTCAAAGCTTGTTACCACAACCAGATACACATTGTTTTAGTGATATTAAAAACATGGAAATGTCTCTAAAGTGGGAGTAACCAAAGAAGATTAACTGGGACGCCTTTCCAAGAGGTGGGGCCTGTATAATTTAAGGGCATTGCCTAAAACATGTAGAGTAGAATCCTGTGCCGGACTCAGCATGCGACCTACCCAGTTTTTGACATTTTAAGTTTTCCGTTATTGCAACAACACAACACACAACGATCATATACCATAAACAAGCCAGACCTCTTAGCTATCCCAATGCTTGTTAACAGTATCAGATAAATGAGAAACAACAATATTGTGAATAATGAAAATTAAAAATGTTTCGATTTTGAAAATATGTCTGTAAATTAAACATTACTACGATCTGTGGAAGGGGTAGTTGTCTTCGAAGTGTCTCAATCACTCCCCCCTCCCCTTTCACACCACTTTCCTATACAGTCTCTAACTCTTTTAGACATATGCACTTTTTTTCTCACAACAGCTTTCTAAAATCTTCGATCTGCATAACCCACACATCATCTCTTTTCACTCTGGCATTGTTGCATCTTTGTAGAAGGAAGGACGTGTGAGTCAAAACTTTCTTAAGTCACTTTCCTTCACTGTTTGCTCAACCTTATACCCACACCTCCAATATCGCTAGTGTAAACACATCAATTTCTTTACTTTTGGTGCGCTCAATAGCTGCGTATACCTCATTCACGTGCAACAGGAGTAGAACTGGCACATATGTGACCATTGCTGTGTATGTACTCTGTCGAGAGGCTAAGGATCGAATGTGCATGTAGTCTTAATAGGTGTATGACCAAATGACAGACACAGTAAACACTACAGAGGTCTCAACTGTGCCCAATCACGAACACCCATCCGCTCCCTGCACTCACCCAGACTCATTTCACAGTACGCGTTACAGAAGTCGCCGGTGTTGCATGAACGAAAAATATCAGAATACAACGTATGGAAAAAGCAAATACTCTTCGAAAATGCAAGATGAAGTAAAGCAGGTGAAATATAAACACAGGCTGCGTCGCTAATGCAAATTAATGTAAACTTTTATACAGTGATTCTTGCGAAATTGATGTGTTTAGTCTGTAAAGTTAAGAACAGGAATATAGACTGGTAGGGACCCGTTTCAAAGTCAGTTTTAATTACTGTGGGCCAAGGTACTAGCAAGACCCGACTCACTTAAAGCCCAACTGACAAACTAACAACGCTGGTTTAGGCCAGTACGAGCTCGGCACATATTAGAGACAAATACATTGGAGTTGTGGCACCGACTACATTCCACATTACTCCAAACATCTGACTTCATTCAAGTAAAGATAGCATGCCTATGCATTCAGCATACGCTAACCAACTCGTCCTCCAACTAAGGAACCTAGCAGTACATTACTTACTAGTATAGTCCTGTACTCAGATTAATCCCTGTCGCCCGTTAATGAATATTTTTACCAAGTGACATTAGTCTAAAATTGTCAGTACTTCCGGTTCGTAAAACAGCCAATCCCACTGCTGAATAGATTCCGAGAGTTGTCTGCGAATGGGAAGGGACTCAACTTTGTAAACTCGCCTACCATTGCGCTGAAGCACTCAGCCAATCCTAGTACGAAACACAGTACCTAGGCGCTCATTGGTTGTGGATCCGGCATGTGCATCCGCGACGTAAAAACACCACTAAACGCCCAAGCTGTCCTCACTCCCCAGCCTCATAGGATACATTACGGTTCTGACACTAAACATGTGCTATGCAGTGATACGTGTTATCAGCCCTAGCAAACCCTGCCTTTATACTTAGGATTGAGGAAGGCGACAGGTTGGATCAGGCCTCACCTCGGGTGTTGAGAGCGAGTGATGGTCGGTCCAGGTCGTAGGGTACCGCGGCTACTGGTTTAATGAAGTAATTACTGCCTAAATATCTTTGGCTTCGGACGGGTGAAGGGCGTAAATAAGGGGCGCTTCAGAGTGACTGTACGGATTCGGGGCTGCAGCTAAGGCACACGCGGCATGCCTTATTTTGCATTTCATTGCAATGTATACTGCGTTCTTTTGAAACTATTAGGATTCGATTCCTGCAGCTACGCCATTCCAACTGACACCTGAAGTGGCTTCAATTCTGGTTATCTCAGATAAAAACCATTGGACCGGGGTCCATGCTGCGTGGCACTCACTTTCTTTCTTACCTGTCCTAATAAATGGCGCACATTGTTAATCCCACTCTTGCCTTTGCAAGTTCATTAATATGAAATTTTTTCTTTGTGCGAAAGAGATTTTAAGAGCACAGTTCGGCCCCATTACTTTCTTTGCAACACAATTTTAGCATTGCTAGGTAGTGAAACATTTTAATTACTTTTTAAGTACTTTGCCTAGAGAATGGGTTCACATAGCAAACACAACAAGATGGACGGAGTGCTGAAACATTTCAACCATTCACCCCCAGCAAAAGATCTGGGTTTAATCAATGTTCTTTTGCTCACTGTGCCACCCCAGTTTGGGCCCAGCGATATGCAAATCAGTCTTGACCCTGATCCTCATGGGAACAGTCCAGCCCGAACTGCTAGGCCAGGTCCTCCCTGGACTAAAACAAGTATTGGCATAGCCAATAGGTCTCGCTTTTGGGATCTTATAAGTATTTAGTTATGCAGCACAATATCCTTGGTGCAACAACATCAACCGTTGCATGGCTAAACACTTATAATGTCCCAAAAGCGAGAAAGATGAGGGACTGTGCATTTTAAAGATAGCAGACGAGCAACTTAAGACCTCTGCCGCCTGCTAACCTATTGCTCACCCTCTTTTTATTGGTTTAGCGCAGAGCCAATTAAAGGAGTATCAGTCTCAATTTATTTACACTGCCATTTTTTGCAGGCACTTTTGTAAACATCGCAGAATTTTTACAAAAGTGAGGATTTTGTGTTTGTTTATTTTTTTTGGGCTGATTATGAACTCGTAATATCCGGGGTGTCTGTCTAATGGCCCTATTTATAGAACAGAAAACAAACAAGTGCAGTATGCCTAGTGGGCATTCAAACTGAGCTGAACATACCTTTTACAAGCTTTTCTGCATTATGGTGCCTTGCATGGGCGTAACCTGGGTCCTGGAGTTGCTACAAAGTTTGAGCTTGGCACAAAACATTATTAGAAAATGGAATGTTGTGAGCGCCACTGAAGACAGTGGAGCGGCTCCAGACTTGCAATGGCTGGTACAAGCCTCCTGCTCCAGTATTCCAATGTTTGTCTGTCTGTTTTTTCCTTTTTAATTTAGAACATACTACACGTAGTGGGTGGCTACACCAGTTGTTAAACGCCCTCACCCTCATTATAGGCGATAACTCTGGTTCAGGGCCTTTAAAAACCTGTATAGCCGTTGGCAGCGGGCTATAAGGCTCTAGTATAGTTGTCAGACGGCCATCTGAAATTAAACTTTACCACCCGATCATCTTTCATCTTATCGCTTTGCCACACTGTTGTCATGAACCAATAGGGAAGATTATGAGCCTTCCCTACTCTGTAGAGTACTACGCTCCTAATCCAAGTTCAGAAAGGATGATGAACAGGCCTTGTGAATAGTTCGTCGGCGAACGAAAAGACTGGAAAGTTAAGAAGTCTCTCTAGACGCCCATATTTCATACATCTCTTGAAAAAGTGGTTGCCTTGCACTGTTTTCCATACTAGTCTTCATGGTTCAGAATCATGTCTGTGTTGCTTTTTCATGTTGCATTCCCACACTCCTCACTCATGTTCTTTTCAGCGTGGGGCACGCATTTAGTAGATAGATTGCCTCCTAACTAAGGAATGGAGAACAAGGTAGGGGATGGGGTGGTCTGTTGGTAGGTTTTTCTATTTTTAAGGGTGTTAGGTTTCCAGGGGTTAGTCTACATTAATTTTTAAGGCGACAATCCCCTCTGTGGACGTTGAGCACAGTAAACTATCTTGAATGGTGTACTTCTGGCTGCTGAACTTCACAGCTCATGTAATTAATTGTAAAGCACACGTTACACTCCCGGGGTGTTTTGGGACTCTTCAGCGTGTTTTTGGTTGCCTAAGCAAAGGTACTGATTTGTCGACCTTGCAAGGATGAAAGGTAGTGTGGGCCCGTTGGGATTAAACCTGCGGTCTTGCAGGCAGGCACAGATCCCCAAAGTATGGCACTGGCGTCGAAAGGCCCTGCCGTAATTCAGCCATCTGTGCATTACTTCTGTTGCTAACTCAGACCCCCGAGGTAGACACAGCAGTATTTGGCCAAGGGCCAAAGGGCACGTATAGCCTGCCTTGTGAACAGAGTGGGGAGACACCGGAGCCGTGGCGGAAAGTACTGGCTGGTCTGGACAAGAAGTACCATGTGGACAGGGCAGTCTATGCATCTTCACTGTCCAGTCTGTGGTCAAGTGCTCATGTGACCTGAGCAAATAGCGCCCTCGACCATTGGAACCCCCAGACTCGGTGTTTGGCTATGCACGTGCCCGTCATTGGATAGGTTTCAAGATACAGACCTCTGTGATAACACATTAGTAAATTGAAAATCTCAGGGGGTTAATCACCTCCGAGGATAACGAACATAAACGTAAGTAACTGAGCAATTAAAATCACACATCTGTCACTTTTGAAAAGTGCAACAACTGCGAATCGCCTAGATGGAACTCGAAGTGAAAATGTTCCCTTTGAAAAAAGTATTTAATTAATGAGTCCACTGGCATCAAAACTTAGCTTCGCATTTAGTCGACGACGAGAAGCATACTTTTGTTTTACATGAACACCGAACCGCTAGGCATCCGAATTGCCCGCTTCTGCTGGCCACTGTTTATTGAAGAAGAAAATAATTAAACCCAGATGGCCCCTGCGCGCGCTGTAAGAATGCGGCCGCAAAAGTGAAAGCAACTACAGGGAAGAGAGGAGCGGGGGCGAGCGAGCACGGCAGCCTGCTGAGCTGACCACACGCTCGTGCGCCATGGCCTTTTGCTTGCGCGTAACCGCACGGAAAAGGCCATTGTGCACGAGCGTGTGGTCAGCTTTGAAAACCCCACTACATAAAGTCTTCGCCAGAAGCATCGCTTGCGAGCTACTCTAGGCTCGACCTAAAATGTGCTTTTTCGGCTAGCGCAGGTCACGAAGGACCACTTCAATGAGATCATCAGCAGTACCTTCCTGCCCTCTGTTACTGAGAACTGCAGTCACGCAGTGGGTCTCCGGTTAGTGCCCTTCCATTTCTGGTGGTTTGCAGATATGTTTTAAGATCTTTCTAGAGTTTCTCGTTGCTCAAATGGGTGTAATTTCTGATATTTATATGTTTTCCTTGTCTTCATTGCTTGATTTTGCTCGCGAGAAAGTGTCACTCGTAGTCGTTGAAATGTCACTCATAATTACTCTGAAATTATGGAAATTTCACACATAGCAATCTGAAACCTTGGCAGCTATGAGTTGTACCTGGACCAGGCGCTGGCTAGTTACACATGAGCTTATTAAATCTGAGGTAAAATACAGTTCTCCTCTCCAACAAAGGTCTGAAATATGGGTGCAGAAAAGCAAAAATGTCAGGTGATCAGACTTTTCGATGGAGTTATGTATCGGTAACATAAAGGTTTGGTGCAGAGGCGGCTGCTGTAAGACTATGGGCCTAATTACGAGTTTGGCGGTGCGGGAGCGGGGTGGCACGCCACCGCCCCGCTCCCGCACCACCAAACTCAATAACCACCTGCCCTCCAGATTACGAATATTCTCGTTGTCTGGTAGGTCAGTCCGTTGGCATTCCCACGGCAGTGCCTTTCAAAAAGGCAGCGCAATGGGAATACCAAAGCAAGTTCCTGCATGGCTTAAACCGTTAAGCCCATGCCGTGCAGGAACTGGGACTGGGCGTGCATGCACATGGGGGCACACCATGTGCAGGGCCCTGCATGCATCCTCATGGCCAGAGGCAATAGGGGGCCCTGTAGGGCCTCCTTAGTTTCCTCACCGCCAGCAGTTTCATGCCATGAACAACGCCATGAGACCGCTGGCAGTGAGGAAACTCATAATATGCTTGGCGGACCGCAGCGGCCCCGTCAAGCATATTGCGACCTCACACCGCCGCGCCACCGCCAGGGATCACGGATTCCTGACAGTTGTGGCTATTCCGTAAAGGTCCGACCACCGTACTTGTAATACTGCAGTCGGACCACTGGTGCGGCGGTCCCTGACCTCCACCATGGGTTCGGAGGTCCTGTCATAATCAGGCCCTTAGTCATAATTGTTGGTATATCGTAAATATTGGCTTTGATGAATGTGGCTTTTCTTTTGCTTTCTATGCTTAGTTTCAAGGGGCATCTGGAGGGTAGTGAGATTTGATGTTATTCTTGCAGTCTCTTTGGTTGGTGTTTAAAGTTTCCTGAGCAGAAGGCTTAGAGTTGATGGGTTTCCGTGAAATACTGGTGTTTGTATGTTTGAAGTTGTTGATAGTTTGTAGGTGTTAATCATGAGTTTGAGATCTAGCTGGTGGTAGATCTCTCTCAAGGCCGGGATGTTTTCTTGGAGGAGATCTTTGGGGTGGTTGCAGGATTTTGTACGCTGTCTCCTGAAATACTACAACATAAGGCATTTTGATTTGCCTATTTATTGCTGAAATATTTACATGAATTGGGAGGACACGTCAAACCTCAAATGAAAGAACATCTGTATTACATGGTTGTTTGGCAATGTTACCAATTGTGAACCCGCAAAGGATCCCGTGCTAGAGATGGGGAAGTTACTTACCTGTAACAGTGGTTCGCCAGCATAGGTTACTTAGCAGAATCAGAAGTGACTCACCCAACCTCCCTGATTTACATGGTTAGTAGTTTGAGATTATGTTTCAAAATGTAAATGGAGTTCCCGTGTGCATCTTCCATCTCAACAGAAAGAGGAACTTTCAGGGGCGAAATGCAGCCCTACGTTGTAGAGTGGTCTCCGACCTTTCAGGCAGGGCCGGACTGGCCGTGTCGGGCATCGGGAGTTTCCCCGGGAGGCTGAAAGGGTAGGGGCCAGTTTTGTTACTGGGGGCCAGTTTTGCAGCAGTGCTCCTATATCGGCCCCCAGTAACAAATGCAGCAGGCAAGCGTTTCCAGCCTCCGGGGCAAGGCAGTGCTTCCCTATGGGCTGGTCCGAGAAAATTGCCAGGGCTGCTTTTGGTTCCCATTCCGGCCCTAATTTCAGGGGGCCCCCATTCAGCCCAAAGCCAATGAATATCTGTGAGACATGGGATATCAAGGGCCCTTCTTCGTAGTTTGCAGGGGGCCCCATCACTTTGCACTCCACCACTGGTAACTCCAAAAGGCATAAATGTCTTCTAAGCTCTAAAGAGTCCATGACGCCAAAAGGTGTTCTACTGTTTTTTGGGACCTGGGCCCCATAGAGGGCTGTACAATTATTGGAGAGGATGCATCAAAAAAGGACCTGTGAGCTGTGAAAGTGATTGTCAAAGGCAAGTAACTTTCTCTCACTTATGCAAAATCACCCTAAAGAATATATCTACAGATATGTTTTAACGCATATATACGTACATACTTTGTGGCTTATACATGCCAATAACATTTCCTAACATACTGCAAATCAAAATAGACTATCCTAGAATATGTTCGTATAGAAATATTCTCAGATAACACTGTAGCAAGACTACTCTCTTACTGATGAGCAGATGTACTGTTGCAGTGGCATACTCACACACAAAGGGCTCCTTCAGAAATATTGCAACATGCAGTCACAGAAATATAACAAAAACAGAAATACAGTAGCATTCATAGACAGTCATATGTTTATTTGTGTCAATTAATTAAAATTGATACAAGTGCAGATAATAAATCATAAAACCGCAATAGATAAAACACCAGTCTTAAAACCAAACATTAAAACATCACTTTGTAAAATGATTAATTAGCTTTAAAACAGTTAATGGTCAGCGCTATCACGTCATTCGTTCTCGGATTGCAGGAAACATCTAATTAACAAAGTTTCCAAAGAGTAGAGAGTCAAGTGCATCGGAAGAGAGGTGGTCATTCTAAATTCCGTACATAGGCACAGATATTCGAACCTATACGCACAGACATAATTGGCTATGCATACTCAGAAATAGCTATCTGCGTAAATGTATATATTGTGCCGCTTATGCACAAAGAAACACTGTCACAAACACCCCAAACGAAATGCAGGTAGATTCAGGAAGTCGAAGTGACAATTTATTGAAATGGGAGTGTAGACGCCGAGTATGCGCTTGTTGTCTCTGGAGTGTATTTTAAGACCCCATTACACTTGTACTGTTATTAGAACGTGTCGGATACGGTTTGCCTGACTGTGTTTATGTAGATCCCCTATAAAACATTAGTAACATCACGTGCCATCGTGTGTGTGTCTTGGGCAGTAGGGAGTCTCTGGGGGTGGGGGGGCTGGGTGGACGGCACGTCTCACAAGTCTATTTCAGAGGGTCCTTGCCAGATCCGGTCACTCGACCCCCAAGGTCCGGAGAAGAGATACTGTATCTGCCGAGGGACAGAGCGTCCCCACCCCCGCGGACCCCTCCGCCGAGTGGCGTGGAGAAGAAACGCCCCCAGAGCACCGGCAGATGATTGGGACTGCAAGGCTCATGTTCGCGTGACCTCTGCTAGGAAAAGTCCCCTGTCACCTCTGCGAGCTCCTGGCGAGGAAGGAAGAAACCAAGGAGGGGAGGGAGGAGGGGGGGGGGGGGGGGCAGAGAAGAAGGAGGGGGCAGAGCAAATGGAAGGGGAGGGAGGACAAAAAGAGAGTGCTAAAAGAAGTGGGGCAGGGGAAACAGAGGGCGAGGTGAGATGTAGCACAGTGAGATAAGTGAGGGGTGAAGGGAAGACCGGAGGAGATGCTTGATGTTAGCCTCAGGACCCAGTTCAGAGCCGGGCCACGGGGTGGGGAGAGTGCCTGCAGCCAGAAACAGGGGAGAAAAGGGTGCAGAGCAGACTGAGGTGCTGCAGGGAGAAGCAAAGGTAACGGATAGGTGGGGGAGGGGCATTATGCCTAAAGAAAGTAAGAAAAGAGAAGAATTAAAAAAGAAAAGACAGAGAAATAAAACAGAAAACACAGGGGTATTTGCAACCTTAAGAAAGAGAAACGACGAGAAAAGAACCAAAGAAGTGGAAAGATAACGGAAAAGAAAAGGAGGGAAGTGAAGTGAAAGAGGGTGCAGAAAGTGCGAGTAGCAGAAGCAAGCAGGGAAGGGGCAGTGAAAACGAGCGCGCAATGAAGACATTATGAACAGAAAGGGGGCGAAAGAGACCAGCTCGAAAATATTCTTGCTTCTGCCCCCAAACAGCAGTAGGATTTGTGGTAAGTTCTTTTCTGCTACTGTTGTAACCAGTCCCCACCCTTCGCCGACCCCTACTTCCCCTGTGGTCTGTACCCTTGGCCTCTTCGGTGCGGGTACACTGTAGTATGGTGCCGGGTATTCAGTGGCTTAACTCAATATGGCGCCCTCCTCTGCGGAATTGATGAGGGGGCCCTGAGTCTACTGACACCCATTTGCCTTGCGCTGAATGGGGCCCCCCAGAAGGGTTGGGGTCCACCGAAAACAGCAGAGGCTGCATGGGGTCTGCGTTGCGATCCTGCATTTATTGTGACAACATTGGGGTTGTTTTGTTCACCTGACATCCTTTTTGCGCACTTCCTCGACTCTCAGTTAAAGTCTTTCATGAAACCGCCCTCGTCCCAGCGTCCCGTGGACTCCCCTCGGACAACAGAATCAAATGCATAGGGCGTACATCAAATTTAAAAAAGTATGTATTTCAAAACTACCTGAAGTAATCGGTGTAGCCAGGGACATAACAAACATTGGCAAAACCAATAGCTCTTGCCCATGGTAGAGATATTGTATTTGTCAATTTCTTTTAGCCATGTTGTAACGTAGCGCTGCTGCTGTGCAGCATGACTGAAAGTAAAAAAAAAAAAAAGCACGCTGACATGGCCAGCACTGACCGCGAGAGGCAGTGATTTATTTTCTTAGTGTAATTCTCTACCTTCAAAAAACAAGAGAGGAGTGGGGGCGAGCGAGCGCGGCAGCCTGCTGAGCTGACCAGACGCTCGTGCGTCATGGCCTTTTTTCCCGCACGGCCAGCATGTGTTTCCAATTATCGCGCCCGCGTCTGGGCACGATAATTGGAAACACATGTCTGCCGCGCGCGTAACCGCAGGGAAAAGGCCATGACGCACGAGCGTCTGGTCAGCTTTTCAAACTCCCTAACTATAAGTCTCGCAGAGCAGCGCTTGCGCGCTACTCGAGGCTCGACCTAAACAAGCATCCTGGGACCCATGTAGGGGTATCATCCCTCATCAGCCAGGCTAGCTTGAATCCAGTGGCACAGCGAGCAAGGATAGCAAACACAACAAGATGATGGACGGAGTGCTGAAACTTTTCAACCACTCACCCCCAGTCAAAAGATCTGGGTTTAATCCATGCTTTTGCTCACTATGCCACCCCAGTTTAGACCCAGCCATATACAAATCAGTCTTGACCCTGCTCCTAATGGGAACAGTCCAGCCCGAACTACCAGGCCAGGTCCACCCTGGACCAGAATCAAGCCTCCTGGGACCCGTTTCGGGGTATCACCCCATATCAGCCAGGCTAGCTTGAATCCAGTGGCACAGCGAGCAAGGGACCATCGTGTGGGCATACCCTTGGCCACTTAGGGCGAACATAGCAAACACAACAAGATGATGGATGGAGTGCTGAAACTTTTCAACCACTCACCTTCAGTCAAAATATCTGGGTTTAATCCATCATGCTTTTGCTCACTATGCCACCGCAGTTTGGACCTAGCCATATGCAAATCAGTCTTGACCCTGCTCCTCATGGGAACGGTCCAGCCCGAACTACCAGGCCAGGTCCACCCTGGACCAGAAACAAGCATCCTGGGACCGGTTTCGGGGTATCACCCCTCATCAGCCAGGCTAGCTTGAATCCAGTGGCACAACGAGTAAGAGACCCACGTGTGGGCATACCCTTGGCCACTTAGGGCGAACATAGCAAACACAACAAGATGATGGATGGAGTGCTGAAACTTTTCAACCACTCACCTTCAGTCAAAATATCTGGGTTTAATCCATTGTTCTTTTGCTTACTATGTGCCACCCCAGTTTGGACCCAGCCATATACAAATCAGTCTTGACCCAGCTCCTCATGGGAACAGTCCAGCCGAGACAGCCAGGCAGGTCCTCCCTGGACCAGAAACGAGTATCCTGGGACCGGTTTTGGGGTATCATCCCTCATCAGTCAGGCTAGCTTGAATCCAGTGGCACAGCGAGCAATGGACCCATGTTTGGGCATAGCTGTGGTGTTCTTGTCCTTCCCCGTCATGTATAGGCTATGCTATGACTCCTTCCTATTCTGTATTCCCGTTCTATGTTGTTACCATGGAGCTACGTGGAGAATCTAAGAATGTTACTGCTTGACTAGATTGTCAGTTTCTTATGTCGGTTGTAGGATGAGGTCTGATGATATGGAGCTGCAACAAAGACCTTATCTAAGAGCCTACGTCTGCCTGTCTTTCTTCGGTGTTGGTCATCACCTCATTTTGGCGACGAGCGGAAACCAACCCACCGGCTCTACAGACCTCAACTCAACCCAACTATCCAGAAGCTTACCTGTTCCACGCTGTGTCCTCCTTACACTCGCTGTCTTCGCACTGGATTCCTGGGAGTATTTCTTTTGCCTCACTGATCTCCTGTTTGTGCTTCATTCGCCGTGCCAGGCCTGCTTAGTACCGGTACAACCCTGCGTTCAATGCTGCCTAGCAACCGGGCCTGCTCGGCACTCTTGCGGCCTTCTCTTCACCACTTCTACGCTACCTGGCAACCAAACAGCCTGACCAAGCCTGACTCCAGCGTAGGGGTCCCTCTACCAACGTCATCGTCTCACCTTCCCTAGCAACCTGGGAACACTCTTCGTTCTACTGCCTGACCTTGCGTCAAGACGTTGTTGCTGCCATCTTTGCCTGTGCGTGACCCTGCTACGTCACTATTAGGTCAACGCGCAACGTAACGGCGGCCATTTTGGACAACTTCACCGTGAACTTCAACACTGAGACTTCGGCTTTCTTTTCCTCCTCTGCTGCATGTCTCTTCTCCCGGGGACTTCCGATCGTCTCTCATGTGGATCACCATCATATCGGTAACAATAAGGTTTGCCTTTCTCCACCTTCATTGAAAATCGGGTGGTAAGTTAACTTTGTTGACCTTAGTATCTCTGCCGCGCTGATCATCACAGCTACTTTCATTACTCCCACCTTGTGCTGCGCTTACTGTTGTCCCTCAACTGATTTTCAGTCATCACTGCGCTGCCCTGCACAGCCTTGTCTGACTCGTCGTGCTGCAGGTCCTCCACTCTCATTGCGCTGATCAGCACAGCTTGTCTGTTTACAAACTGTTGTCATTGTTCTGCACACCCTCCATGCTGATCACGCTGATCAGCACAGCTTGTCTGTTTGCAAACTGTTGTCATTGTTCTGCACATCCTCCACCCTGATTACGCTGATCAACACAGCTTGTGTTTACGCTGATCAGCACAGCTTGTGTATTTACGCTGATCTGCACAGCTTGTGTAATTACGCAGATCGGCACTACTTGTGTATTAATGCTGATTGGTGCACCTGTCTCGCTCTCTTTATAGTATACTGCAGATTTGTCTTGTTTCCAGACCACACGCTGATCTGCACAGCTTCGTTTTATAATTGTCTGCTACTTACGATTGGGTGTTGTACGAGATTGGTTATTTCTCATAGTGATTCATTACGTTATTTTGCGTCCTACCCCATAAGTAATCCTCCCCAGGGGCCATGCAAAACGTCACTCCCCCTCCGTTTTTTCTCTCCGCCCCTGGTGATCCTCCCATACCCTGGCTAAAGTGGAAAAAGGTTTTCTCTAACTACGCAAGGGTTTGCGGTACATCACTAAGTGCAGAGAGGAAATCTTCCCTCTTTCTACATTGCCTGGGTTCGGAGGGACAAGAAGTATTCGAGCACCTACCAGACCTTCCTGACAGTGAAGCTGACTCTCACAATGAATACGAAATCTGCATTAAAAAAATGGACTTGCATTATCTTCCCAAAGTGAGCATGATTTTAGAACGCTATCACTTTGGGAAGAGGATGCAAAGGCACGAAGAGTCTGTTGAGCAATACGTTACAGCTCTACGCAAGCTTGCTTCAACATGCTCATTCGCTGGCCGTCTGGATGAAAGACTAAGGGACCAGCTTATGCTAGGCTGTTCTATGGATAAGGCAAAAGACAGTCTTTGGCAAAAGGACAATCCCCCTCTTCAAGAGGTGGTTACCACTATGAAAATGCATGAACACTCCAAAGCCTGCGTTGAAGCTATTCGCAAAGATACAGAAAGTCATAAGAGTACCTCCACTGATGTAAAAGAGGTTAAAACCTCATCAGCAGACAAATCACACAAATCCAATCCACAAACTTCTCCTTTAGTGTCTAAGTCTACACGTTCCTTTACAAACATCAAATCTTTTTCCGTAAAATGCTTCCGTTGTGGGAACCCAGGTCATGTAGCTAATTTTAAGTATTGTCCTGGCTGGAAGACTGTTTGTTCTATCTGTAAGAGGAAGGGCCATTTTTTGAAATGCTGCAGATCGAACAGAAATCAAAAGAAAGTAAGGGAGGTGGATATTTACGACCAAGATGATGATGATCTGTTTGTTTGTCAAGTCAACGATCAAGAGGTTGAGGGTCCCATGGAACATGTTCTAATTAATGATAAGTCTGTTAAGATGTTATTCGACTCGGGAGCTAAAATTACCCTTGTGCCTAAAATATTTTATGAGAAACATTTGTCTGGAAAAGTAAAGCTGTTTAAACCGGACATTGTCCCAAGAGGCTATGGTGGAGAAATAATTAGTTTGTTGGGTTATTTTATGGGTACCATAGACTTTAAAGGAAGAATCACGGCGGGGAAAATATACGTATCCATGAAAGGAGATTCCCTTATTAGTTGGTCTCATCAACGTGATCTTGGACTATATCTTGACCCAAATGAGTCTTCTTCTGTTTGTTTAAGAGAACCTCCTTCAGTGGCTGCTGTCACTGATCGCAGCATGTGGATTACTAAATTTCCAGGTGTGTTTGATAATACGCTGGGTTGTCTTAAAAATTATGCACACATGATCAAGTTGAAACGTGATTCTGTACCTAGGGTGGCGAAGGTTAGGAATGTACCTTTGTTAGTTAAAGACAGAATGAGGTCCGAATTAGACAAATTGTTAAAGAATGGTGTCATACAAGAGGTTGAGGCCACTGAATGGGTCTCTCCGGTGGTGATGGCCCGCAAGGCCAACGGAGAGGCAAGATTATGTATTGACCTCAGAGAGCTCAACAAAGCTGTAGTTGTCGATCGCTATCCGCTACCAAACATTGCTGAAATGTTGTCCTCTTTGGGTGGTGCCTCCCATTTCTCCACGTTGGACCTCTCCTTGGCCTACCATCAGGTCAAACTCCATCCCTCGTGCCAAGATCTGACCACTTTCATCACCCCGTTCGGCACCTTTAAATTTCTCAGGATGCCGTTTGGCCTAATATCGGCTGCATCAGTATTCCAAAGGGTGATGGAGAATATTTTGAGTGGCATTGAAGGTGTCAAAGTCTACCAAGACGATGTGCTTGTTCATGGGGTAAATTTGCAAGAGCATGATTCTAGACTGAAAGAGGTTTTGTCCAAATTGCAAAACTCAGGACTCACCCTCAGGTTAGATAAGTGTAAATTCGACGTCAGGGAAATTGAATATCTGGGTCACCTGGTGTCTGGTTCAGGTATCAAACCTAAACCATCCTTAGTTGAAGCCATCTCCAATCTCAACTATCCTGTGAACAAGGATGAGCTTGTCAAATTTTTGGGGATGGCAGAATTCTATAATAAATTTGTCCCTGGCTTTGCACAAAAAACAGAAAATGTGAGAGCTCTGCTTAAAAAAGGACGTGAATTCACTTGGGACAAGTCTTGTTGTGACGAGTTTGATCTCATCAAGAGTTGCTTGAACAAGGCTCCTAATCTATCTAGCTTTAATCCTGCAAAAGAATCGTTCGTCATGACAGACGCTAGCTCTAAGGGGTTGGGAGCTGTTCTCCTGCAACCTGGCGTACACACTGACAACACCATTCTATTTATTTCCAGGCCGCTTAGAGGTGCAGAGTGTAACTACTCTGTGATAGAGAAAGAAGCTTTGGCTGTCTACTGGGCAGTTCGGAAGCTCAAAAAGTTTCTTTGGGGCAAGCATTTCTCACTGGTCTCAGATCACAAACCTTTAAAAGAGGTGTTTGAAAAAAAGGTATTGATTGTGTTTCCCATAGAATTAGGAAATGGGTAATTGCTCTGCAAGATTTTGAATTTCATGTCTCTTACTTACCTGGGGCAAGTAACATTCTTGCGGATTGTTTGTCTAGGCTCAGTGGTTCAGCTATTCCTGATGGTTGTGATGATGACTGTTTTCTTGGTGAAGACTCTGGGGAAGACCTGAGAGTGTGTGTTGTGACTGAAGGTGTTGTGACAGAGGGTGAATGGAAGGCCAGTCTGGTGAGTGATCCCATCTTACAGCAGGTCATCACCTATGTACGTGATGGTTGGTGCGAGAAGCGCGATTGTGATGACCAGGTTAAAGGGTTTTGGTGTGTGAAGGAGGAGTTGTCGTGTTCAAACGAGTTGCTTTTCAGAGGCAGTAGGCTTGTGGTTCCTCCAGACCTGCGTGTCAAGCTTGTGGAGTGTGCCCATTCTAGTCACATGGGCATAGCTAAAACAAAGTAAAGACTCAGGGAAACATATTGGTGGCCTGCGATGGATGTTCAGATTGAAAGATTGGTGCGCTCTTGTTCACAATGTGCCAACAGTGATAAGGTTCTTAAGTGTAGGACTCAACCCATGGTCATCAGACAGCAAGCTAGTGGTCCCTGGGTTGATGTCGCTGTGGATATCCTGGGTCCTGTGAAGGTCAGAACTCAGGATCGTTATGTATTGGTGTGCGTGGATATGTTTTCCAGGTGGCCTGCAATTAAACTAGTTAATTCGGTGGACTCGTCTTCTGTGATCAGTTTCTTAGATGATCTCTTTTCTATTGAGGGGTTGCCAGCTTCTGTGTTAACAGACAATGGAGTGCAATTTACCTCCGGTGCGGTGGAAGAATTTTTGAGTGAAAGGGGGATTACGCATAAGCGCGCCGCCCTCTACCACCCTGAATGCAATGGTGTGGTCGAAAGATTTGTGAGAGTGCTCAAGGAGGCCATGCAATTGGCTGTTGTCTCTAGTTGTGACTGGGAGGAGGCCATTAAAAAAAAAGTATGTGAATACAGGTTTACCCCACATTCATCCACCGGGGTTTCTCCTTTCACGCTGTTTAAAGGAAGGGTGGCTAGTACTCAGGTCAATCCTCTCTGGGTTACCTCTAGAAGAATGGAAGTTGGGGGCGTGATTGACCGCACTGTGGGATGGAAGGATCGCGAACTGCAGAAGATGGAGAAAAGGAAGCTGGAGTTTGATGTGAGGAATGCTGTGAAGAAGACTATTGTTCAAGTTGGGGACTGGGTTAGAGTGAGACTCCCTGAAAGAAGGGTTGGTAGGTCGAAGTTTGGACAACCAATAAGGGTTACCAAACTTCTGGGGAACGCGGTAAAAACCCAAGATCACAGAGTATGGAACCTTAACAGGATTGTTAAGTGTCCTTCCAAATGTGTTGAGGAGAACTCCTCCAGTGGGCCATCTGCTCCTCCTGCTGCTCCTCCATGTCCTGTGGAAAGGAGACCTAGTAGGGTGAGGAAAATTCCTCTTCGTTTAAGAGATTACAGTTAGTGAATTTCGTGCATTTATTGACTGCATTTTGTGTATTTCATTTGTTCAATAACTTTGTTTTTTTTTTCTTTTGTTGGTGAAAAAAGGGAGGTGATGTGGTGTTCTTGTCCTTCCCCGTCATGTATAGGCTATGCTATGACTCCTTCCTATTCTGTATTCCCGTTCTATGTTGTTACCATGGAGCTACGTGGAGAATCTAAGAATGTTACTGCTTGAATAGATTGTCAGTTTCTTATGTCGGTTGTAGGATGAGGTCTGATGATATGGAGCTGCAATAAAGACCTTATCTAAGAGCCTACGTCTGCCTGTCTTTCTTCGGTGTTGGTCATCACCTCACCATGGCCACTTAGGGCAAACATAGCAAACACAACAAGATGATGGACGAAATGCTGAAAAATGTCAACCACTCACCCCCAGTCAAGATATCTGGGTTTAATCCATCGTGCTTTTGCTCACTATGTCACCCCAGTTTGGACCCAGCCATATGCTAATCAGTCTTGACCCGGCTCCTCATCGGAACATTCCAGCCCGAAGTCCCAGGCCAGGTCTTCCCTGGACCGGAAATAAGCATTCTGGGACCGGTTTCGGTGTATCACCCCATATCAGCCAGGCTAGCTTGAATCCAGTGGTACAGTGAGCAAGGGACCCATGTCTGGGCATACCCTTGCCCACTTAGGGCAAACATAGCAAAAACAACAAGATGATGGACGGAGTGCTGAAACTATTCAACCACTCGTCACTCATCCCACCGGGTATGCCAGACGAGGGTCCCAGGCTCACTCTCACACTGGATTCAAGCTTGCTTGGCTGATATGGGGTGATGCACCGAAACTGGTCCCAGGATGCTTGTTTCTGGTCCAAGGAGGACCTGGCTTGGCAGTTCGGGCTGGACTGTTGCCATGAGGAACAGGGTCAACACTGATTTGCATATGGCTAGGTCTAAACTGGGATGGCATAGTGAGCAAAAGAACAATGGATTGAACCCAGATCCCTTGATTGGGGTGAATGTTTGATTTGTTCTGCATTCCGTCCATCATTTGTGTGTCTTTTGATTTCTTGCCCTAAGTGCGCCGGGTATGCCAAGACGTGGGCCCCGGGCTCACTCTGCCACTGGATTCAAGCGAGCCTGGTTGATGAGGTGTGTTGCCTTGAAACTGGTCTCAGGATGCTTGTTTCTGGTCCAGGGAGGACCTGGTTTGGCAGTTCGGGCCTGGGCTGTTCCCATGAGGAGCAGGGTCAAGCCTGATTTGCATATGGCTAGGTCTAAACTGGAATGGCATAGTGAGCTAAAGAACAATAGATTTAACCCAAATCTCTTGACTGGGTGTGAATGTTTGGTTTGTTCCGTATTTCATCCATCATTTGTGTGTCTTTTGATTTCTCACCCTAAGTGCACTGGGTATGCCGCACAGACGTGGGTCCCGGGCTCACTCTGCCACTGGATTCAAACTTGCCTGGCTGATGTGGGGTGTTGCGCTGAAACCGGTCCCAGGATTCTTTTTTCTGGTCCAAGAAGGACCAGGCTTGGCAGTTCGGGCTGGACTGTTTCCACGAGGAGCAGGGTCAAGACTGATTTGTATATGGCTAGGTCTAAACTGGGATGACATAGTGAGCAAAAGAACAATGGATTTAACCCAGATCTCTTGACTGGGGGGGGAATGTTTGATTTGTTCCACATTCCGTCCATCATTTGCTTGTCTTTTGATTTCTCGCCGTAAGGGTGCCGGGTATGACCAGACGTGGGTCTCGGGCTCACTCTGCCACTGGATTCATGCTAGAGTTTGAGTTTGAGTTTTTAGATTTATAAAGCGCCTGGTTACACCAACTGGTGTGTCCCCGCGCTATATCCTTCAACTGACAATTCCAAGAATCATTTGCCTGCAGTTCGAATATGGCTCTTATCTACTGTGTAAAAAGCCATGTTTTTAATTTTTTGCGAAAAACTTTCTGTGATTGTTCCTCCCGAAGGGACATGGGAAGCTCATTCCAGCTCTTGGCTGCCAGATAGCTGTAAGAGCGTGCGCCATGCTAGTCTAGCTGATAAGGGTTTCTGCTCCCCCGAAACCGGTCCCAGAATGCTTGTTTCTGATGCATGGAAAACCTGGCGTGGCAGATCGGACCTGGACTGTTCCCTTGAGGAGCAGGATCAAGACTGATTTGCATATGGCTAAGTCTAAACTGGAATGGCATAGTGAGCGAAAGAAGGATGACTTTAACCCAGATCTCTTTACTGGGGGTGAATGTTTGATTTGTTCTGCATTCTGTCCCTCATTTGTGTGTCTAGAGAATGGGTTCAGCATGAGTCACTTTGCTTTAATCTGTTTTTGGACTTTAAATAGAAACTTATGTAAGTTATGTTGTCATTTAAGTGATACTTCGACAATTGGAAAATAACAGCATTCTGTCTTAATTTTGACCGGCTGTGGTCCGGGAATTTTAGTAAACAAATAATTAATGAAGAGAGCGCATCATAAGGTAGAATGAGGAGTTATATACAGGACATACGAAGGACGTGCGTAGGCTAACTTGCCAATTGTTAGAAGTAGATCGGATTAGTGAGAGAAGGAAGGGAAAAGAGTCACTAAATCAATTAGAATTGGTTGTTAGGATAGTACAACACAAAAGTCCAGGATGTAAAAATCCAAAATGAGGGAGATTTTATCAGTACCTTGCCAGCTAGATGGATCGTGCAACAGGAACCTTGCCCCCAACCATCTGACCTTTTTATTTAGCTTCAATGTAATTGTGTGCTGCATAGTAGAGAATCACCAAACTTTTCTGGTTCAATATTTATAGAGTAGATTTAATCAATTGTTGTTGATTTCACCCAGTTAATTATTGGAGTGTTCAGTTGTGTATAGAACACAATTTTGTTTAGGGCTGCTGACCTCAGACTGCTACTGTCCTATTCTGTTCAGTAGAGCTTACCACCCGTGTCAGGATGTTTTTAGGTCTGACGTAAGCCAAGACCTTTTGATTTGACTAAACTTCTATGTATAATGTACGTAATGGGGCTTTCAGCCAGCTCTCGTCATCATTTGGGCTGTTGTGTCATTCAAATTTTGCTTCTGACCAATTATAGCATACAGCATGGGGCATTGGGTCAGCCTACTTCAGTCACTGGCTAACTTCACTTTCAGTGAAAGCATTTCGCTCTTTCACAAGGAGCACTTCCACATATAAGGTAGTTCCCTTCAGTGTCAGTGTTTTTATTTTTAGTTTTTTATTATTATGTTGCTGTTGCCTTTGTGTTTAGAGGCTGGTGTGATAGGATACCTTTGTTGCCTTTAATGTGAGCATTGGGCACATTCCAGCGTTACCAGTTCCTGTCTCCTCCTAATGCTGTTGTGAATTCCTTTTGGAGTGTTTTTTGTTTATTTGACTACTGGTATTTCATAGCATACCAGATTTTGCCCATTTGAAACTGTAGTTTATAAAGTTATCCTCCTTTTAGTGTGCATGCAATGAAGATAATGTATAACTACGCTCCTCTATGTCATGCTGGTAGGCATCTTAAATGAGGACCGCAGGTGTGAACTGGATGAAAAGATGCTCATAAACCAAAAGTGTTGTCAGCAGTGCACCAGTGTACTTATATGAGCGTGTGAGTGTAGGCTCTATTATAACAAAATTGAAATACCTGGAAATATTTGCCAAAAGCATCCAGCCTCTGGAACACAACACTGAGTAGACTGCTTGTGTTTCCTCGTCCCTTCGAAGAGAAAGTGCTGAGTACTGCCAGGTAAGAGAAATCACGAAATCTTTTTTGTTTAAAACCTGGATGTCCCTGCCTTCCACAGTTGTCGCCAGT
This sequence comes from Calotriton arnoldi, assembly GCA_963921515.1. Classification (NCBI taxonomy): domain Eukaryota; kingdom Metazoa; phylum Chordata; class Amphibia; order Caudata; family Salamandridae; genus Calotriton; species Calotriton arnoldi. The sequence continues at coordinate 2,336,259 of CAWUFW010001729.1, forward strand.
TTGAAGTGGATGAAAAAGATGCTCATAAACCAAAAGTGTTTTCAGCAGTAGCTTTATTCCACAGAAGTATAAGGGCTCCAACAGTGACATCCAATCAGGACCGCAACACTGGAGTAACGGACCAGTAGCAGACCTGAACATTCTAAGCATAACATTCCGCACAATTATATGTAAACGAGGAAGAGAATGTGTGATAGAAGAGAACAGGATACCACACAATGTATACCTGTAAACCAATGTAGACTGTATGTCTTGCTTGTGTGGCTTTCTAGTTTGCTTTCAGTGCTGTTGTATGTCATGCTTATATCGACATTTAACTATTATATCACTAATTGGAGCTGGGACGTTTATTCATATTTCCTGCCCTATCTTTCTATCCACACAGCTAACTGTTGGCAACACTATGTATTATTGCAAATCTATCCATTGTTGCAACTCTACCTATCTATTTATCAAACTGTCTAAGCACTGCTCTCGATCTATGCAACCTTTTTTATGTATGCATATCTATCGATCTATCTAGCTTTGCAACTCTGTCTATACAACCCTTTCTGTCTATCAGCCTTTGCAAGATTCTCTGTGTATCTGACTTTTCAACCCTGTATTTGTGCTAAAGATTTACAAAAACATCAGAAAAAAGCATTAGCAAAGGCAAGGTGCTGGCAGCCATCACCAAAACGATTGGCTTTTTAGGGCTGGAGTTAGCCAAGACCATTTTATTTTATTAAAATTATTTATATAACTCAATTAGTTATGGAGGGTTTGAGCCATACTTTCTCCATTAGTCTGTTGTGTTTCAAATTATTCTTCCACCCACTCCAGCATGCCTAATGGGTCAGCCCACTTCAGCCATTGGCTGACTTCACTGTGAGTTACGGCATATTTCACTTTCACAAGGAGCAAGCACATTTACACAAAGTAGTTCCCTTTGGTGTCAGGAACTAACATGGTAATTAATGCTTTTTTGAGACCAAAAATTATTTATGCCTTTGGCCACAGTCTTTTTTAGGTCGAGCCTAGAGTAGCGCGCAAGCGCTGCTCTGGTGAAGACTTTATGTAGGGGCTTCAAAAAGCTCACCAGACGCTCGTGCATCATGGCCTTTTCCTTGCGGTTACCCGCACGGCCGCCATCTGTTTCCAATTATCGTGCCCAGACGCGGGCGCGATAATTGAAAACACATGGCGGCCGTGCGGGTAACCGCAAGCAAAAGGCCATGGTGCACGAGCGTGTGGTCAGCTCAGCAGGCTGCCGCGCTCGCTCGCCCCCGCTCCTCTCTTATTTCAGTTCCAATTTCAATTGGAGGCGTTCAAGATGAACCGGTAATCGGCATGGAAGCAATAAACTTACATTTTATATCATGTCCTTAGAGGCATTGATTTATTCTCATGTCAGTGGCGCCTGCGCATCGTTCATTAACCACAGAACGCGGGTACACTCCAGGCCCCCGCTCTATTTGTACCGTTTCTCGCAGCACCACGGAGAACAGCAGCGGGCATAATAAAAGTTTTTACTAATCAGTAAAGCATCGCCACATCCGTCAGCACGCGCCTACGTCAGTCGTGTGATCTCACAACATATTAGTCTAATGTTGAATAACCAGTTTGCAAACGACTGCCATTCCTAATACCTTTGCGTCAAAATGCCTAACGATCCTCACTATTTTAACAAGCAGTTCTATCTACTGCTGGTTGAAAGGGCATCTCCCACCCGACGGTTCATCACCCACAGTTGAATTTTTAAAAAGACATGCAGAGCTGCCGACTCCGGAGGGTGCCAACAATTCCTGTCTCTATTTCTGGTTCCTCTCAACCCTGAGTTTAACCTTCATTGAAGCGTTCCCGTCTTTCTCTCCATCCTACCCCTTCTGACATTCTCTCTCCTTCTAAGGGGCAAAGTCCGATGATGAAAAGTACGCCTGGATCCCAAAAAATGAGTGCTGGTACCCACCACCTGCAGCAACCACCGGCACAAATTGCGCTCTGGTTGTCACCAAACTACTAAAAGTGGCGGCACCAGTGCTTTAAATGGGCATATACTGTCCGGTACTTCTTTAATTTGAAAGAAAGAGTACCTGCACTTCTCAGCGCTGCTCCAATACTTTTAATAGAAGAGTACTGGCACTTCTCAGGGCCAAACAGGTACTCTAAGTTGAGAGTACCTGCAGTTCTTTATTTCCATTTAAATTCCTATAATACCGTTTGTGCACATCAAGCCAATAGCATGGCCTCATAGCACCTAGAAGAGGCAGTATCAGCGGGAGCTGTAAGCAGAAGTTGACAGACGCTCCTTGGGGCGAGGGGTTGAAATTCAAAGCACTTTGCACCTGCTCATCCTTTCAGAAAGCATACCAGGGATGGTTTAGTATTCTGCTGCTTCTGAAAGAAGTGCACTGGTGATTAATGACGTCTTGCTGTAAAGTTGTATAATAATTAACTTATTTCATACAGTATTGGAACGGTTAAATGTCTCGACGCTAAAATAACACCAGTGCCAACCCAGCTTTAGCACCAGTTGTACTGTTCAGGGATAAATAGCTGGTTTTGATATTTTTTAAGCCAGCTCAGAGCTTATGTGATTTTCGCTGGTAAATACTCTAGATTTGGATGACCTCATTCGATATAAAGGGCAATGCCCGAGTAAAAGTGAATTGTCAACAGAATCCTGTTGACATGGTTTCCTCTGGTGTGCAGTGATAATTTGCTTGCTGAATGGGTAACCTCTTCCTACATACACTTTTCCTCCAGTTTACCACCGTTTCGGAATTGGGTACACAAATCTTGAAATAAGCGATAGAAAGATTCTTCAATTCTTTTCGTCTTGCAGTGGCAGCATTGCTGTAAAATGTCCTACCTGCTGCTGCAGCCCGGTAACGTGTATTTGGAATATAGAACTCATGTTATCCAATCTAGCATATTGGAGATTTCATTGGACCCAGGCTAACAAAGTCACGGCGTTTAGATATCAGGGAATAAACAGGAACATGTGTTGCAGATAGTATCTAATTATAATTAATATCTCATTACAGTGGCAATAATATTATTATTCAAAGAGGCACATAATGAAAATAATAGTGTGGATAATATCGCTAAAACAAACAAATACACTACACCCCACACAATTCCACCGCACATATTTCCACAACTAACAATTCAACCCACATAATTGCACTCAAACCGCCTACATCCACTCTGCTGCAAACGAAAACACATGGGTAAAAGACATTGTCATTTACAACGCCAATAGCTCTAACTCTCACCAATGCGAGACCGAATGCATTGCAAACTCGTAATAATTTTTTGTCTCTTTATTGAATGTTTTTTTAATTGAAGTAACAATAGGAGACGTGCTCCTCCTCTCACCCTGCTGTCAGCCTTATTTCCTCCGGCTTGTTCTTTCTCTTTATTTTGCATGTCGCCCGAGAACGAGAAAATTGTACAGGAAACATTCACAGTGAAACATTACAAAACACGTGCATTCCTGGAGTATAATCCCGCATGAGGCATCAGATTTCTCAACTGACTGCAGTTTATCTGCACTCTTATCATTTCCAAGACTCGCGCATAAATATGGGTCCAAGAGTGGCGCTCCCATCACTCCCGGGGCCGGCACAGCATCTTCATCTTGTCCTTTCAAGAGCCCGTCCATGTCTGCCTGCAGGGAGACCCCATGCAGTCCACCATGATGATGTTCTCCAGTCACTATTGAGCTAAGAAGGGCCTGTCTCCGGCCGTGGCTGGGGAGCAGCAGCTGCAGGACAACCAACCAGTGAGTACCGGCCCACGCTTTCCTTCAGCAGTGTCGAGCAAGACCTCGGGACGTTTGCTTGCACCCAGGGGCATCTTAAGCATTTCAGGGGCCCTGGGCCACATGTATTTTGGGAGGCCCCGTTTTGTAACAGTTTTAAAATGTATGAAACAATTTCATCTCTTTCATGCTGTCCTTGGCCAGGTTACTGACAGAGCACAGGCACATGTTGAAATTCTAAATGTGTTTACCTCTAATATTCATTGATAGTGACCTGTGCTTTCAATATTATAACTTAGCAGCAGCACACTAACATTATTGCTGATAATCTTTGAGACCTCCTGCTATTTCTGATATGTAAGGTACTGTTTTTCTCTAAAAGAAACTGTTTTTATGGCTGTCCCATGGTGTTGAAAAACAAACATTTCTCTGCCATATGTCTGCAATAGACTCCAATACATCTCCCACACTGAAAATAAATTAAAAGAATACGTATTTAAAAAAAATCTGTTAAGAATTATTCAGGGTCATCAGAGCAAAAGCAAAGCTGGCTCTATCAGGGGGCACCCTGAATGGCTGGGGCCCTGGGCCAGGGCCCACTTTGCCCGTGCCTTAAAACGCCTCTGCTCGCACCTTTCAAACACTTTAGGAGAACACAGTTATCAGTGTTGCATGGGATTAACAATATTATAATTTTTGTTGGTTTTCCTATGTTTATGATTATTATTATTATTATTTAGATGCTGAGCTGTTGTCTTGGGGACCTGGATGTTTAGCCCCAGCTCCTAGTAACTGACCTGAAAATGTGTGATTCTGTACAGATCACTTATTTTCCTGTGCTAAAAATTGAAAATGTGTGGAAATGTGATACAATTGTAAACATAATGTAATTGAAATGTGAAAATGCGCACTTGATACACATGATCTACTACCTTCTCTCAACACTCTCATGATACACAACACCCTGTTACTCAACCGCTAGTTTTCTGCTGTATAAATATCCTTACATGCATAGTTGTTTTTATTATTGTTGTTTTATTGTTGCTGCTGCTATTTTATTTTAACACTTTTTTATTATAACTTTTCGGCATGCTGCATAGCAGGTACAATGCTCTACAACATAGCTTTAATACATTGCCAAAGCCAATAGCTCTGGCTAAACACTTATAAGGTCCCAAACGCGAGACCTATTGGCTATGCCAATGCTTCTTTTAAAAGGGTTGCCGTCAGCTTTCCTAATAATAATGTTTTGCAAAAACCATGGCAGAATAAAACAAGAATTACCAAAGCCAAAAGACTGGCAGCCAGTGCCAGACCTATCGGCTTTGCCAATGCTTGTTAATAATGTCGATTAACTCCCAAAAAGGCACAAACCATTCCGTGACATGCTCCATTATCTACAGGATCTTCACGTCTGGTGATGGTAAATGGTTTAATACCATCAACCATCAGATCCTGATGTCACACTGCAATCAATGTGGTTTCTTGCACAGTACTCAGATGCTTTTCAATTGTAGAGCAAACTTATTCTGCATTTGCCTCCTGTCGCATCAAAGGCAATTTCATTGACATGGAAGTCCCTAAGTTTTCTCCTTTTTATTACTCTGAAATGCCCATATGTATTGTCACTGCTCTTCATTTCTGATTGTGTGTATTATGCCAGTGCAATTGAAGTACCCTAACTATACAACAGGCTTAACAGCAAATACTGGGAATAATCCATAAATCAGCCTGGGGCATGCGGTATTGTTGACCTGTGGGACTTGTAGTTCTTTGGACATAGGAGGCATTTACGGATGGTGCCTACTCATGATGAAAAATAGTGTATGAGAACATCACATTCAAGGAATCTTTTTGCTGCTGTTACCTTCATACCTTTGTAAATCCCATATGTAGTATTTATTTTGTGTAATGATTAAACAGGGCACTTGCATGGCTAATGATATCTCTGTTACATAGGGGTTCAACTGGGGTATGCATGTAATGGCAGCCATATGATTAATTGTATGTGATGTCCACATGCAGGTATTTCGTCATCCCTGAATGAAACCAATGTCCAAAAAACTACAAGTCCAATAAGCCAACAAAACTGAAAGCAACAGTAGCAAAATCTAATAAACTAGTGGTCATGTCAAGTCAAAGAAGAAACTAGTGATCAATCAGCCTAAAGCGCTTGGATTATGGAATACAAATATCATTAGCTATGAAAGTGCCATGTTAAATTGTGCCAAATAGTATGATTAAGTGAAGTACTGAACAGGGATTCGACAGGGGCGTGCAGGTAATAGTAGCAACAAGATTCCTTGAATGTGATGCCCCCATGCTGGTATTCATTACTAGTATGTGATATCCATGAAAGCAACATAGGTCTTAAGAACTACAAGTCGCTTAAGCCAAGAAACCTGGAAGTGGCAATAGAAAACTCTTATGGACTAGTGGTCAAGTCACAAACACGGAGATCATTGCATCTCCATACACGAGCCAATATAGTGCCCTGGTTAATGGCTGAAAGCCATTATAGTTAGTATGTAATGAAGGGATACCCATGTGATTTATCTCATATGCATTTACCCAATATATGAAGACAACAGCCATAATTGTGCAGCATTTCAAATGTATGTGCGGTATGTAGAACAGAAAATGCAGTGGTTATTGACGAAGTATGAACGGTAATAGTGAAAACATGCTTTAGCTAAAAGGTAATCATTACATAAAAAGGGAAGCAAGGCTCAGCTCATTGGGACCATGGAACCCTGACTTTAAGGAGAAGAAGATGTAGCCTACCCTATAGATAAGCCGACTTTGGAAAGGGTGAACAGATGCAGATCCTGGCCGTGGCTCAACATCTTGCGATTCTCTGCAAATCAGTTGATCTCCCTGTGTCTAAGAAATGTGTAATGTCATCTGGTTCTCTTGATAGCGCTCTAATGCCAGTGGGCCAGGTTTGCTCTATATTAAGCTGCAAAAAAATGTATTAAATAATAGAGTATGGCAACAGATGGCAATAAAAAAAAAAATACTTGGTCCCACATGCCACCTACAGACAAAAGAAACCAAAAAAGTTTCTGCATTTACTGGCACCAAAACTCTGAGTAGAATCTATCCTTAAGCAAATGCATAGGGTTTGAAATACCAGTCCCCACATGCCTTGTTAGGCTGATTTCATGTAGTGCTGATTGAATACTGGTCTGCAAGCATGTATGTATGTGGTATTTCTGTAGTGCAAACATAGCCAAAAGGCAGTGGACAGGGTCAAAGAGAAGCATAAGTTAACAAGTGAGAGGAGAGAAAGCTGGTCTGTGGAGTATTAATTAATGCATTGTGATGTACTGTTCTTTGAAGGCTGCGTCTTCAACGCTCCCCTAAATTGGTGGCAGACTAGATGACTACAGGCTGTTGTTCCTGCTACCTTATGTTTTTTTCTTTTGTACACTTCTTATTCTGCAGTCTGATAGTGTCCAAGCTGCTGGTGTGCTGAGAACCACCAGAAATGGTGAGCCTGTCCGCAAGATAATCAGGCATTCTGGTCGTGATGGCTTTGTAAATGATGCAGCTGGTTTTGAAGAGGGTGGCGGCCGCCAAGAAGAGCCAATAGAGTTACATAAGGATGGGGGTGATGTGTTCCATTTCTTCAGGCCATTGTTGAGGTGTTTTGAGCAGGTGGGATGCTTTTAAAGGTTGCCAGTGTAGAGTCTTGGAGGCCATGGAGCAGAGCGTTAAAACCAGACAGATGCAAGAGTATGAGGGGTTGAGCAGCGGTTCAGAAGTTTCTTCCTGGAAGAAACGTAGTATTCATAGTATCAACCATCTTCACTTGCATTAGTGTAGAGAGCCTAGTTAGTTTCAATAAAGAAACTGAGTGTAAAGCGTCCGTAGCAATCTAGATTGACTGGTGTGTATGCTGAACTAAGTCTGTCTTATGTTGGTTTTCTACTTAAGAGTCAGTAACTAAGCATGTAACATCAGTGAAGAAATGAATTGCTACTGAGTGCAGTGACCATTGACTATAATATGAGAAGTTGCCAAGTGAAATACTGATGTGATCCCAGTGAACCATGAACATTGTAATACCCTATTTTACATATGAATGTAGACTATTGAAGCTGGTATGTTGGTAATGGCCCTATTTTGTATACACTACTGCCATTTAAGTGATATTTTGTATTATATGTACATTTAATGTACTGATATATTTGTGCCACATTAAGAGTGAACTTCCTCTAAGGCTCCTTGACCTGATGAAGACATCAGCAGAATTATTGTCCCATACTGTGAGGTTGAAAAAGAACTTGTCCGCATTTAGATGATGAGTGTTCTTTGACTTTCAAGTAACAGAAGTAAGAAAAGGAAAAGGGACTTTTCGAAAGACTTGTAACTCATGTATCCTCAGTGGGACTGATCTATTCGTATATTAATTGTATTGTCTAGCCTGAGCTATCTTTTGACTGAATTGGGTCCTTATTACGTATTATGGAAATATTTGTTCATCTTTTGTATATTTTTGAATTTTGAGCGTCGCTTATTGTGCATAATTGTTTTTTGGATGGTTTTTTTGATTCATGCTATTCAAAAGTGAATAAATATATATATTGTTAATTAGAACTCAACCTGACACGAGTAAATGGGAATTATATGGAGGAACTCAGTCATATTTGATTTATGGCCAACTTGGGGGTTGAGGGGGAAGGTACATCTATATATTTGATGCGTGTTAAAGGCCCACCTTCAGATACACTTTTAAGGGCTGCAGCCCATATTTATCTCTTACCCAGATCAATAATTCAGTTTTAGTCTGATTATATTTATTGCCTGTATTATTCCAGAAGTGTTCCAATGTTTCTAATCTTTTTCTACTACCTTCTGATCAGGTGTAATAACTAACAGTTTGTCTGCATAGAGTTTCACTTTCTCAAACTGGCCACCATATTTATATCCTGGAATCTGTGGGTTGTTACTGATGAGGTCAAAAGAGGTTCTTAGAACTGAGACAACAGTAGGCATAAAGGACATCACTGCCATGTTACTCTGTATAATTGAAATTCCTTACTTCACAAGCTATTTATAATTACTGATGCTTTAGGTTTTTGGTATTATGCTTGAATCACTGCTATAAATTGAGTTGAATATTGAAAGGATAACATTGTTTTCCCATAAATATTATCAACACACCAGATTGAAGGTTTTTCCATCATCAGAAACAAGTGGTAATAATGGTTGAACTGTAACAGTTGTCAAACCTATACAAGCCAGTATTTTATATGTTTCCAAATATTTTTGATTCATAATAAAACCTTGCTGATGTTGATGTATTGAATAAATTGGCACATCTTGTAATCTACTTTGCATAAATGTTAATTTTTGGCATATGTGACAAGCACATAGTTGAATCTTTATCAGGTTCGGGAAGCATAACAATAGAGGCTTCACACCAAGGTTTTAAAGCACTGCCAGGGTTAAATATTTCTCTGCAAGGAATTGTAAATGATCATAGAATCACTTATGCTATTAATTTTCTACAATTCCGCCACTATGCCTTAAGGCCCTGCTTCCTTTCCATTCTTAAAACAGTTTATAGCTTTCATGTCTTTTAATGTAAAAGGCATTGTTAATACCTCTTGTTTAATTTCAGATAGGCTAGGCAATGTAAGACTTACTATTAAATATAATAATTCCTCTTCTTTAAACTGTTTTTATATGGATTCATAAAACCTCACAAAGATGTTCCACATAGTTTTGTTGTAGTTTAGTTTCTGCTTTCCTTCTATAATTTATTTGATCAGATTTTCGTTCCAATCTTTGTTTTATCTACCAAGCACCATCTTACCACTTTTCTTGCTTGGGTCATATATCCTTTCTTGATGCCCTAATTGCTATCCCAGTATTTGGTTAGATGCCCATTCTGCATATTTCTTAGGCAGGTTATGCTCTCAACAACTAGTGTTTCCTTTAAATAATCTTGTTCGTAGCGTGGCCAAGATGGTGGCGGAGTAGCAGCTCTCTCACAGAGCTCCACTGACCACAGCCGATAATAGCATGTCCAGCGGCCATCCCGGTGAGCCCAATGAGACGACATGCGCGGTGTGGACTACAAGGAGCTAGCGACTGGCTGTTTCTTTGTCTCTCGGCGGAGGAGGGCTTCCGGCAGCGGAGAAGATTTTCTGAGCGGCAGACATCCAGCCGCAGAAACGAAATACCGGATTGGGAGACCCCGCGCTAGAAGGTTCGGAAGACGCGCTGTTGGTGGACCTGGAGAGCTATGATACCCGGCGGAGGTCCAAGCCTCCCCATGGAGTTACTTTGGCGTCCCGAACCACAAGATTAGCCGAATTGAGCAATGGCACCATCTTTGGGGGAGTGGCTCTGGATCTCTGCGGGAGCTGGCGGCCTTCTCGAGGGCCTAGGTCTGAGACCGGGACTGGGCCTTTAGACAGCTGCGTGGCCAATGCCCAGCCACAGAAACGAGGTGCCGAACACGCACTAGAAGCTCCGGATGAAGTACTGCTGGCAGACCTGGAGAACTGTGAGTTCCAGCGGTGAACCGGGCTGTCCCACAGAGCTAATTAGGTGGCCCGAACCTTAAAATAAGCCGAATCGAGCACCACCATCCGTGGGGGCATGGCTCCGGTTCTCTGCGGGAGCCGGCAGCTTTATCAAGCTCATAAACAAGCAGTTCTCTGCTTTCTCAGAACAGAATGCGCTTCTTCACCTTACCTAGTCGGGCTTCCGCCCGGGTTTCAGCCCTGAGACCACACTGTTAGAGGTCTCAGATGCAATTATGCTAGCGGTAGATCAAGGGAGGCGGTGGCACTGTTCCTCCTGGATCTATCCGCAACTTTTGACACGGTGTCGCATTCGACACTCCTGCAGCACCTCGAAGCCATAGTTGTCTTCGGTTCTGCTTTGGCATGGCTCCTTTCCTTTTTGACAGACAGGTCCCAGTCAGTCTGGATGGTCCCATTTGCCTCTGATCCTAAACCATTGGGTTATGGGGTTCCTCAGGGGTCAACAGACAAAGGAACCTCTTATCTGACCTATATTTCTTTAGTGTGACCTAATAGGTTCAAAATAGCCAATTACCCATCATAACTGTACACAACGTCAGAATTTTTGCAGATAAATTTTTATTCATTCATTCTTTTATTTCTCTGTACATTAATCATTCTATTTTCTTTTTGTCAAAAACATTTTTCCTTTTCATACATGTACAAAGATCATTTCATATATTTTTTTGAGTGAAATATTTTTCTTTTCTTTTTTATATAAACATCAGTTCTACAAATTCATACATAGATACAGGTGATATTATATATACATTTTGTAACTTTTAAGACAAGGCAAAAAAGAAATTCTTTACAATGCAAAAATATAAATATCACCCCACACACAAGCTCACACTATTCAATCACACTACTTTCATACACTCTCATTCATAATAAAAGAACGAAGAGATTCCACCCTATGAGGGGTCCTACAGATGTAAAGGAAAGGGATTACTTCAACAACTAGAAGATCGTAAACAGTAGTTGTATATGATGTTGTTGCCTTTAAGAGACCGCTCCTCATGGGTACTATACGCGCGTTTCGGTGGCCAAACCACCTTCTTCAGGACCAATATGTTTCCAAAAAGAGGAGAATCTCAACCAAGCCAAATGGATTGATCTGAAGCCATCAAACCACAAGGGGGAAAAGAACTCAAGTCTCACAGCTAGGTGTATAGTCTCTAGACGTGTATCTTGATATTAAAACAGAACATAATCTGTGCAAGAAATAATTTTTTTCTTTTCTTTATATAATTTATTCTGTTTGTATCAGACAAAGTACAGACGCCTGTATATATTATGAATCTTCTTAACTGCGGTAATTTATGAAAAGCAAGTCCCAACTCCACAATCTTTGTAACGTGGGACAGGCGTCGGCAGCACTCCCGCAGTTATACTCAAAATCTCCTCAGGGGTCTGCACTAAGCCCCACATTGTTTTCAATGTGTATATGACCCTTTGGCACCCCTAATAGAATCATTTGGAGTACTGACAATATCATATGCAGATGATACTCAACTGCTCCTCACCCTTGACAGAAATTCACCTAATGCACTGCGTAACTTCTAGACCTGCTTGACTTATATGTTTCAGTGGATGCGCAATAGTGGCCTCCAATGTAATACTAACAAGATAGAAATTCTGCTCTTTGGGGTCTTTCCGCCCAGCTGGGACAATGACCATTGGCCAAAGGATGTTCTCCTGCCACCTCCCCCTACCACGGTAGCGCGCAATCTTGGGGTAAAATTTGATACTACTGCTTCTTTCGCTCTCCAGGTGGGGGGGGGGGGGATTAGTAGGCACCTGCTTTGACCTGCTAAAAACTTTTGAAAAGTTCTTCTACTGCCTCCGCCTCCCACAGCAGAAAACAATGATCCAGGCCTTGAGATCACCTCAAGGTTGGATTATGCTAACTCTCTGTACTGGGACCTACCTGCCTATCTTCTGAAGAGATTACAGCTGGTGAAGAATGCTGCTGCCAGGCTTCTACTGCGCCTTCCCAGGAGAGCCCACATTCAGCCAGGCCTAATGGAACTGCACTAGTTGCCTTTAAAAGAATGTGTGAGGTTCAAAGGTTTGGTGCTGGCTCTTACAGCTTTTTACCACAAAGGTCCTCAGTATTTGCCAACAGATTCACACCTTACCAACCAGCTTGGTCTCTTTGGTCATCCAACTCCTTGCTGGTAGTAATTCCTCATTTCAGACGAAAAAAGTGGGGTGGTAGCTCCTTCTCTTATCTGGCCGCAGGTAGTGGAATGCCCTCCCAGTTCAGCTCACTGCTTCCAGGGACATTCTGGCCTTTAAGAGACTTTTTAAGACCTGGTTCTATCTTTTAGTACCTGTATTATTTAGGGATCAGACTTGCTACTTAGTGCTGGGACACTCTATTGAGTAGCTGTTGCGCTGTACAAATCTTAAAAATATTAATAATGTGTAATTGCTTCAGCAGATTAGGGTTGAAAGACTTTTTGTCCTTGAAAAAGAACAGGAGGATTTATTTTTTGTGGATTTAGAATAAAGAAGTTCTTTAAATGCTGTAAATGTTTACTAGTGCAAAACAAGCATGTCCAGTGGTGAAGATGTGTTAAGGTATATTTGGATGGAGACATCTCTTTCCATCAGTTACATAACTTGGTGACCATGGGCTCTAATGCCAACATATAAAATGAGACCCTACTCCACCAGATAACTGTCCCAAATCTTCAGCAAAACTTGCTACTCTTTAACCTTCCTCAAAATTTTCCACACAAGTGTGTCTGTCACAGGAGGGGACAGCAGTGACATACCTTTTCTTAAGATTAGAAAGAATAGATGTCACTGCCAGCACATCACATTATCTTTGCTATTAGTGTTCATGATGACTCAAGTTAGCACAAAACCATAATAAATACAAGCCCCATAATTAAAACATAATTTCACATTCTGAACACAGTCCGAACAGAGTACCCCACCATAGCACGTATGTGCCATATTTCTAGAATCCTATATGAATGCACGTCTGCCTAGGTTTACACTAGCCAAAGGCAAGTAGAATGGCTCTTTTTGCCCAGTGTTGAAAGTGACGCTGTAATGCACATATGTTCTCATTTTCCACAGTGATACTGTGAAGTTCACATTTGCTAATGTCAGTTAACCTTTTGTGGTGTTCTTCATTGCATTTTCTTTGTGTAGGCAAAAATACTTGTGTTTCACCAGCATTCAGTTATCTGCACAGTTTAAAAGATGTGATATGTTTTTTTAAAAACAATGTGTTGTGTTGTGCGACAGTTCCTCCTCAGACAAACTCATATTTTTGTTGCTCGCTTCCAAGACAATGGACGTCGTTTCCCTTGACACTTCTGAGAGTTTCCCTTACTCGTTGCTGTTTGTGTCTGAATAATGCTGTATTTAATGAGAGGAGAAGACAATGTCTTCACTACAACCAGTGTGAGGGCGAAACCTTTTATTCTAATTCTGGCTCCCCTGCCACATCCACTCAACGTGGTGTGATCCTAGACACGTTGTGCAATCTACCTTAGCTTCAAGCACTGCTAAAGTCTTAGAAAGTGGCTACTAAGAGGCACATATAAAATGTATTTTAGCCCTCCCCCTTACCATTGGTTGGCTTTATTGTCACCCTTTTTTTCTTCCTTTTCATTGATGAGCTCCTCTCTACACATGCCGGCTTCACATCGTCTCCATATTTTTGTTTTCTTCGCTGAAGCATGGCCCAAATACTGTTTCTCAATGTCTTCTTATCTCAGCTCCCCCTACAAACAGTTTTTCTCTACTACAAAGTTGGTCAAAAGGCAAATACAATTCTTTCTCTTCCTGCTGCTGGATCTCCCTCTCCACACTTCCCAAATGTTACATGTTTATATATGTGTGATATTTACTCATAATTAACTCAATGTATATTATTCGTCGCGCAAGACACAAATCACCAGCCTAAGTGCAGCACACACAGTTCTATAAAGAGGTGGTTAAATACACAAGGCCATAAAGAACCGCAGCCACAAATGAAAAGTTATTTGGTTGTATATATAAGGCACTATTCCATAAAATATGGGAAATAGTGTTTCTTAGTGAGTCAGTAACCCCTCCATGCCTCAATGTTTTCTTTTCTACCAGATCAAGGGTATCTTCACTCAAGCTTCTACAAGCAATCAAAACATGCACCTCTAAATTCTGTAACCTTTGGAAAAATGTTGTCCTCAAAGAGGCCAGGCACCAGTAATCCTTCCCCTCATGCCCCAATATTGTCAATGTTATCTCACAAAGGGTGTGTTGTTCCTCTGAGCTTCTTAACATAAAAGCAATTACACCAATCTACATACGCTTCGAGAAAATTATTTCCGTATCAGAACTACCAAACCAGGTCACTCCTTTTCTTGGTAGCAACAACTATTGCCAAAAGATTACTTCACTGTTAATATGCAATTCTACAAATGTCACTTGAAAATAGATCATCATAATAGTCTTGAGCAAGGCCTCCACGCCTTCAATCATTGTTTCAATTAAATGCTTAATATTTTGGTTTAAATAGTTGCATGTTTATATATGTGTGATATTTACTCATAATAAACTCGATGTATATTATTTGTCGCAGAAGACACAAATCACCAGCCTAAGTGCAGCACACACAATTCTATAAAGAGGAGGTTAAATACACGAGGCCATAAAGAACCACAGCCACATATGAAAAGTTATTTGGTTGTATATATTATGCACTATTCCATAAAATATGGGCAATAGTGTTTCTTAGTGAATCAGTAGCCCCTCCATGGCTCAATGTTTTCATTTCTACCAGATCAAGGGCATCTTCACTAAAGCTTCTACAAGCAACCAAAACATGCATCTCTAAATTCTGTAACCTTTGGAAAAATATTGTCCTCAAAGAGGCCAGGCACCAGTAATCCTTCCCCTCATGCCCCAATATTGTCAATGTTATCTCACAAAGGGTGTGTTTTTCCTCTGAGCTTCTTAACATAAAAGCAATTACACCAACCATACAGACGCTTTGAGAAAATGATGTCCGTATCAGAACTACCAAACCAGGTCACTCCTTTTCTTGGTAGCAATAACTATTCCCCAAAGATTATTTCACTGTTAATATGCAATTCTCCAAATGTCACTTGTAAATAAATCATCATAATAGCCTTGAGCAAGGCCTCCGCACCTTCAATCATTGTTTCAATTAAATGCTTAATATTTTGGTTTGAATAATCCTAGCACGAGGCATACTTGCTCGTTTTGAGCATTTTATAGTTTTTGTGAGCCTCCCATATAACAAAGTTTTTGTGCTTTAGTGCATCCCACGCACTACTCATTTGTGACCTTCCACCCACTGTATTCATTCGTAAGCTTCACATACAAACACTGTTTCTGGTGTTCATCACTAACACCTCATATCCGAGCTTTGCCCACACACCTCATTCTGCATATCTCACTATACCTATCTTCTGTGAGCATCTCGTATGTGTCTCGCGCAGCAGGCTTTTTTACATTGGCAGGCATCTCTCTTCCACACGAACATTGTACATCTCATTTTTCGAGCATCCCACACAAGACCAATTCTTATTACCAATTTATCTCATATGGCTTCTTATATTTTTGTGCAAGATAATGCGGTTTGAGTGCACTCTACACTCATATACTCCATCTGCAATGACGCTTCTCATAGATTAGACAACAAAGGTTTTTGTGTTGTGTTGTATACTTTGTGATGCATTAAGGATTTCTCCAGCCACAGAAATGCAGGCGATAAAATTCCAGTGTCTGAGAAACTGTTCTCGCTCTCCATCTTGTGCCCTGCTAAACCAGGGGCTCCCAAAAGGAATCCAACTGACTTCAATACTCAGACAGACACACAGAATCATATACCATACTATTAGACCTGTCAGCCTTAGGGTGGTCTTCCCCCAAACCTTTTGCCTGCTTACCTCCTCTTTTTGCTGATTCTTTTTGTTAGCCTTAAGACTCTGAGCACTTTGCCACTGCTGACCAATGCTAAAGTGCATGTGCTTCTTCCCTAAACATGGTAACATTGGTGTACACACAAGTGGTATACCATATACCCAGGGTCTGTAAACTAAATGCTACCAGTGGGCCTGCAGCACTGATTGTGCCACACACACAAGTAGCCCTTTAAACATGTCTCAGGCCTGCCACTGCAGAGCCTGTATGTGCAGTTTTACTGCCATGTCGACTTTGCATTAAAACCCATTGCCAAGCGTTAAACTTCCCTTTTATTACACATAAATCACCCCTAAGGTAGGCCCTAGGTAGCTCATAGGACAGGGTGCTGTGTAAGTAAAAGGTAGGACATGCACTTTTAAGTTTTGCATGTCCTCATAGTGAAAAACACCTACATTTGTGACCTATATTTTGAGGCCTACTCCTCCCAAAGATTAACATTGGGAGTTCCTTAATCCACTCTTTTATGCTGTAATTCCTGGTTAGAAAGGAGCAGCTGTATCATGTTTTATATCTTTGGAATGTTAATGATAAATCCTCTTTACTGATAAGGTTGGATTTCACATTACTATTTTAGATATGCCACCTTTAGAAAGTGGACATTTCTCTGCTCATACAGCTCTGTGTGCCTGCAGCCTGTCTCCAATACACTCCAATGTTAGTTTGATTGCATTTTGAGGTGTAGGAATGTTGCGAAGAGCATTCAGTTTATTCTTTCTTTTTTTCGTCTCTACTTTGCTTGGTGCATGAAGATGTAAGATTCAAAAACATGTTTTTTTCACATTTGGTCTAATTACTTTGTGAATGTAAATAACAATAAAGCATACTTGCAAACTGTGACTACATGCCTGTCTTTATTAATGTTTCACTATAAAACAATGTGATTGTATTTGTTTAACGGAGCGTACGGCTCTCAGACAATGGGCGATTTATATAGGGTCACTGGAAAGTCGAAAAAGTTGTCCTTGTCCCCCCCAGAAATTTAGTGTCTCCTACGTGGTCTCTGTCCATGAAATCATATAATAAAATTATGTGGGTGGGCAAGTCCTCGAAAGCAGTAGATAAGGTGTCCATCTCTTACGTGATTTGGGTTTGAGGCCGATCGCTGCCGAAATGTGTTAGTTTTTTCAGAACTGTAATCGAAAAATGCATCTTCTGAAGTTGGCTGACGTTCCACTGCCTCTTGTTTGGTATTCTAGACATTATACATGATTGTTGCACCAATCCGACGCTGCTCTCAGTTTAGGTGTTTACACTTCACCATGTCCGGAACTTGAATGTGCTAACCCGAGCGCTCGGCCCCACTTCTGTTGTTTGTGCTAATGCCAAAGACATCATTCCTTTATCAATGTCGAAATGCGCTGAATTGGGAATACAAGGTTGCAGTTTATTAACAATTCAGTTCTCCTAGTCTTCTCCCAGACGGCCTTTCAAGATTTATTCTTGGGCGATACTTGTGATGAAGTAAGTGTGGTTTAGACCTTACCAGGTGCGGAGTCCCAAACCCAGTCATGGGTAGGGTCAGCTTTTTACCATGTTTTATTATTTAGCTGACCATGATGTGAGCCTGAGCTGCGAGTGACGTATCTTGTATCTGGGGATCTCCATCCCTGAAACTCTTACTGTTAGCTGGCCCTGCCGTCAGGCAACCCAAGGTGAGCAGCTTATGTCTGCTACCCAGCCCTTGTCCTGGGAGGGGTGGCTCCTTCAGCTCCTGATCGTGAAGCTTACCATCGTTCCCTTTGTACTGCAATATTGCTAGTTTTTTTGTCCTTGGTGTGGGCGGTTGGGATGAAACTCATTGCCCCCTTCTCCGGAATGACCGGTAAGGTGGCCTTTGCCACCCTTAAGTCATCCTCCCTTGAGGGCTCATTGGCTCCTGCACTTGGCGCCCTCTTTCTAATGGGTTGACTCTTCCTGCGCCTTGTTTAAAATGTGCACCACTGCCGCCTCTCTTAGCTCCCTCACTGGCCCCCTTTGTGCGGGAAGGGAAAGCTGAAAGATGACTTTTTCTCTGTGCCCCCATCCTAGACTCTACCACTTTATTTATTTTATTTTCCAGCGGCCACAATCCTGTGTGCTCCCACAATCTGTGTCCTCAGCTGGGTGTACATTTAGGCCCCTCGAGGCCCGCTTTGCAGGCAGGCCTTCACCATAACTCAAGCACATGACCCAACTGCTGTTGTTTGTGGTTATGCCAAAAACATCATACCGGTGGCGGCTGGTGACTTTAGAAAATGGAGAGGCTTAAGTTGTTTGTGACACTGTTTGTTGTAGTCGCCAGGCAGGCAAATAATGCACATTGGCTTTACTTTACATGCTAACTCCACACTATTTTAATGCTTTTCTTCCTCTATTGGGATGGCAAAGAAGTTGCGGAGATTCATCTCATGTAATTTTTCAGTGCCCCGCAATACAGAAAAAGAAATACAAGTTCTGCAATCTCTTTATCTTTAAAACATTGATCCTGCATTGGATTAAGAAGTATGCACTATCTGTGTTTGAAATATCTGATATGCAAGCAGCTTACCCCAAGGTGGTTTCAGATCAGTAATACCTCTGGTGTCTTACTCTGTTCTACAGTCAATTGGATGAAAGAGGACCTTCACTGCAGCAGTGAAATGGACGCCTGACTGGTGCTGATGACTGTCATATGGACAGTCTACAGGAGGTGTTCTATAGCAAAAGAAAGTAATTATGAAGGCAGTGCTGAATAGTATAGCCTTGAAATCCTAGGCTGTTACACACCTCACTGCTGTTAATATCAAACCCAGTTTGTCAAAGACGTTTGTCTCTCTTCACACCCTCCACCTCCAGCCTTTCATAGCTGTTTTTATAAAATGCGATCCAGTGGGATCAACACCCATTTTAAGTTTTGCTAAATGGACGATCGCCTTGAGGTGCGCTTGCACCCAAGATTTGGACTTCCGTTTTGTATGAGCCCACCTGATGAACTGTTCCACTGCCACTATGCTGCCTTCATTGTCCCTCAGGTCACCCAGGCCTGTAACCCTGTTGAAGTTATTCATGTATATGCAGTGCTTAATTTGAGCCGGTGGTTTCCGGTCCTCAGCACCAGCACTTAATTGTCAGCACCGGGGCCTGTGACAGTCTGTCACAAGGTGGCGCTGTCTGGCTAATTTTGAGATGAACACAACAACAGTTAATTATTAACTCAATATACATTAAAAATGAATATTACCTGCCGCCCAGGCCATTCTTATAGCTTTGGAAGGCCTGAAATAGTCTGAACTGTCACACGTGTAGGAGTGTGAATGTTAGTACTTGCGTTGTTACTATCATTGGCGGTGCTGGCAGGGGCAATGTGTGGTACAAGGTGCAGTGGCCACCTGACGAGAGCCCTTGCACTTATTCTTTTGCAAATGAAGCACTGTGTATATGTGATATTTCCTTGTCGTTCCTGGTGCCAGCGTATGATCATAATGCAGTTTAACACCTTCTTGTGTTGCTTGTGAAGACTCCATTCCAGGAAAGTGCTGAAGCACTCAAAGTATACGCATGATATCGCACAGCCCATTAGTATGCATTTGTTAAAGTAGAACTGGCCTTCGAATTGAAAGCCCAACAGATGGAAGCTGTCAGGGTGGATGGGCCGGAGTCTGAACACTGACTCAATGCCTGCCTTGGCCATCAGTCCACTCTTCCCCCCTGACCAGTTCTATGGTATTGTCAATAGATGCATAAGAAACCATGCATAACTCCTGATTGATTCCATCATTTACTGACCTGCCTTCAGGGAAAGTTAGATGGTGGATAAACCATAACGGGCCCTTATCTTTCTTTGGTACCACCCAGGAGGGTTTATAACAAGAACATCGAAGGTGGGGGTGGAGGGGCGTTTAAATGGGCTCTTAGTACACCCTAACAAGCGTTCCTTCTCAATTTTTTGAAGGAACACTTCTGTGTGCTCTGCTGCTCATCTTAAGTTCTTGGTTTTTTTCCGTAGTCATTTCTCACTCAAACAGGATTCTAAAACCCTCTTCTTACCCTTCAAGCAGCAGCAGAGCATCTGTTTTTTGTGTTAAGTGTTGAGCAACCCCCTGAGTCTTCTGTTATCTATTGGTATGTAAGCCATGTGAAATGCCTGCTCTTCTACTACTTTTTGAAGTCATTTGCTGCGCTGCTATTGATGGAGCAAGGACTCACAATGAGACTTGCTCGGAAGCAATCCTCTCACAGTATTAATTAATTTGTATTAAAAACCATGTAATGTCTTATTAATAACGTGCAACACAAACATATTTATCTAGAAGATGCTTGCCTATGTGTTTTCCGATAATAAGTAATCCTTGTCTAATCCAAAATGGCCGCTAAAACGCAGGAACTCTACTGCGCATGTGTCAACCATGTCACGTGGTATGACGTCTTTCTTTGCTTGGAGGGAATCTTTTGCTTCTGCGCAGTGTATGCTAAAATGGCCGCTTAATGTTCTCACATGCTAAAGCTTTCGCATTGCTGCAATTAATAATGTGGTATTCTAACGCTACTAATGCGGGATAGACATTTATAATTAAATGGGAGTAGAGTAGAAGTAGGGGGTATACAGTGAAAACATTTATTTTTGATTTTAATATGTTTCTTCTTTGATTTTCTATTAGTTCGTAAAGTGGGCCTGGGTTGACTAAACGGCAGCTCAATAAACCATGTGACTTGCGCATGCGCCCTGAAAACTAACAAAGCAAAGCGATGAAGTCAACTTGGAAGATGTCCAAGGACATGACCCGCTGATCACCTTCACAGTTCATCCAAGATGTCCTAAAAATTGATACATTCTGTATACACTTTGTATTAAAATTGTTGTGAAACGGGTGGGAAATAAAGCAAATGTATTAATTGAGAGGGGCGGTATTTTAAAACAATGGGCTTAAGAAAATTGAACTAAAATGACATGGTGTGAGGATCAACCCCCTGTCCCTGTCCAATCAGAATTAGTGGGCCCATAAATTTTGAAACATTAATGGGAGGTACATGGGCGTAGAAGGGTATAATAGATATAGAATTAGCGTTAGCATTTAGGCAATTGGAGAGAGCAGTTAGCGCAGAGGAGTGCGAGGAACTGAGCACTTAGGCTCAGATGCTGCCATAGACGAGAGCTGATCGATTACAGACCGAACTGTTGTCCGAAGAGGTCCTGAGGTGGGGGCGGCGGACTCGTAATAGAGGAAGACGTCAGAAGAATCACGAGGAGGAACGAAGTGTCAGAGAGGGGAACAACGCAGGCGTCGTTGGTAGAGAGGTCATCTATCCTGTCCTGAACCTGGTCCGGAGGTCTTGGTCTTCATCCTTTCTTGGGACCATCTTTCCAACTCCTTGGCCAAGGGGTTTGGTTTTCACACCTTTAGGTAACTATAAATGCGTAATCTTTAGTTGTACTGCTGTCTCTATCTTCTCCTTTCTGAGGGACCGTCATTTGTGATTAATAGGTGATTATATAGTATGCTTCCTCCTTGATATGCGATTAAGTATTATGTGGTTTGTAATTTACTCTGCTAAAGAATTTAGATAAACATTTTAAAACTTCCTGAGTCAGTGGTTATTTCAGGTGGTTAATGAAAATTATGTTTGTATGATCTCATTTCAACCCCAATTATCAAAGGTCCATTGGTAAGTCATTACTCTTCAATCAGAAAAGGTAATTGGTAGCAGGGATTTTGATAAAGAGTACAACTGATTCCCACCAGCGGTGATTATTAATTAGCGTGAATGAATGGGCCCAGGTGAGTATTTTGTGAATGAATGCTTGTTGCTAGTAACCCGCTGGATCAGTTTTCAGAGGATGGTTATACTTTGTTAATTGGGTAATGAGAATTTTATTTTTATGAACTAACATCCGTTTTTAAAAGTTTTGTCTTATGCTGTCTAGAAATCCCCGGGGAATTTGAATAGCGGATGGTAAGTGGAAGCCATACTGCAGTGAGGTTATCTGTCAGGCAGAAATAGTACTGAAAAGTTAAGCAGGGCTATCAGTACTTGTTAGGGACTCTGTGTGTGTGAGTGACAGCAAAGGAATACGCTGGTGAAAATTTGATGTTATATCACCTAGAAAGGGTAACATTGAAGGAGTAGCAGGTATTTCCGAAGCTTACGTGAAGAGTAAACGGAAGGGTTTTACTCGTAGTGTATGTCTAGTAAACGGAAGGGTTTTACTACGTGGGAGAAATCTATCCTTTTCAATTTAGGGAAACTGACAAGATAGCGAATGTTTTATGTTGTTACTGAATTTTAATAAGAAGCATTGAGAACAATATTTGCGTACGATTTTTGTAAAGGTAGGGTCAGCTGCCGGAGTAGAAGCTGACGTCACAGGTGCCGCGCTGGGATTGGTCGAAACAGCGAAGGACAGAGAAGCGCAGATTGTAAAGGAGGGGTCATCAGAGAGAGTGAATAGACGTCACAGAAAAGCCGCGCTAGGATTGGTTCCGAGACAAATGTTAGCTGGAATTTGATTGGTTGACAGAATAGAAATCGAAATATTAGTGGATAGTGGATATTGTATGTGGAAACACGACCCGACTTTGATAGGAACCCGTCCAGACAGGAGATTTTTAGGTTTTGCAGAATATAATTCAATACATAGATATTTACCCAAAATGTACGGAGAGAAGAGAAAATTGTCATTCCTACAAAAGATTAAGAATTATTTTAAGAAAGATAAGCCAATCAAAACTAGGGAAGGAATTCTCATTCCACCAGCAAAAACGCCCGCCTCATTCATGATGATGGAGAGGGGTTATCATACTTGTGTATGGTTAGAAAATTGGATAGAATATACAAAAGATGACGGAGTATTAGCTTTCCCAGAGAATGGTACTTTCAATGGGAGAATTCTTCAAAATTTAAGAATGAGAATGAATGAATTAGAACCCAGACCAAGATTAACGCAGTTCGAAGCCCTAGAAGAATGGGAGACAGAGCATTTGAACGTGATAGACCCTGGAGCAATAGGGGTTATAGGGGATTTTTCCCTGGATATCAGAATGGGTCAAGAGAAAGTCAGATGAAACAGTGGAGACGAGCAATGATTTCTGAGGGTCTGTATCCAGTATTTATGGCTGATGACCAGCTAGGGAGCAAATGCAAGGAAAAGACTAAACACATGACAGGGTTTGGAGAATCCGAAGATGAATTCATGGAAGAAATATTAAAGAACCCTCCACCATACCAGGAAGAGTTGGGTGGATGTTCCCCAAGTGCACCTGTTTTGAGAACACCGTTAGTACCTCGAGTACTGCATAATCCACCAGTTAATAGAGTACTTCAGGATAAGGAAAAAGAGGCTTTAGACAGAAACAGAGCAGAATTAATACTGAAAATAACCCAGTTAAATGTACATCCTGAATCTCTGACTATACCTGTAACCATTGGTCCCGTGGTCCCTTTATATGGAGACAAAGTAAATTGCCCGAAGCCTTTAGCTATGACTACACCTGTGGATATTCCTAAACATGAAGCTGTAATAATTGATGATCATATCAGTGATTGTGAATCTATGATTTCACTAATGGATTTGCCTATTCGAGAAACCGCAAATAGCACCCCTAGAAGAGTCACACCTGGTTGCTCAAAGGATGTAAATATAATAACATCTTCAGGAACTAAAAGTGCAACAGTAGTAACTCCAGAAGACTTAGAAAGATGGGCACAAGGAATAGACAGACAAAGTTCACCCCCAAAGATTTTGGACATTTATAAATTAAAAGTTGAGTTAGAAGAAATGATAGCCGGCAATGTAGGAGTAGATCGTTTAAATACCTACAGTGAGGAAGAACTATTGTTTGTATGTAGGAGCATAACCAGAAATGTAAAAATTTTCCATGAAAAGTTAACAGATTTGGCCTCAGAGATGGGAATTGAAATAAGAAAGTCAAAGGTACTGCAGAAACCATATAGAGCAGAATTTACTGACAAAGACTTAGAAAATATGAATACATCTGGTAGAAAATTACAAGTTAAAGAATTAATGACAGTCTTACAGAAATGGGGAGGATTGGATAAATGGAAAACTAGATGGACAAAGAAAAAGGAAGAAGCACGTTCCAATAGAATGACATCTGAGTATTTATTGAAGGAAACAGGAAAGGTAGAACAGATGTACCCGATGCGGGAAGTTCCAGGAGGAGGTTATGTTCATGTCCCATGGAGCAGGCAAGACATTTTGTCATTTACAAATGATTTTCCAAAGTTGAGAGAAAAACCAATTGAATGGTACAAACAGGATGAAAGGTTTGTGAAGGTTTCAAAAGTTTTGTTAAAGGACCTAGATGGTTTGTTTGACATAGTGGTACCTGCCGATTTATGGACAGACTGTAAAATTACAATCGACTGGCCTAGTGAAGAGTATCCTAGAGATCCAAAGACAGGTGCCCCATCAAATGATGTGATGAAAAAGTATCACCAGGTAATAACTTATTTGAAAGGGAAAATACCACCAAAAGAAACAGATTGGGTGAAAATAGATAGAACTACCCAAGAAGCAAATGAATCGGTACATGCCTACTATGAACGTCTATTACAGGTGTTCAAACAGTACAGCGGTTTTGAAGATATTGGAGACAAAAATATGAGTCAGTTTGTCTATCGATTTGTTTATGGTCTAAAACCAGAGATTTGTCAGATGATTAAGCAACATATGTTATGCTGGCAGGGAAAGCCTATCGATGAAATTTTGAAATATGCTAAATATTGTGGAGATGACATTGAGGATAGGCACAAGAAACTACAAGAAAAGGTGATGTGGGGGCGTGGCTTAGCGGCGAAGCATGATGGCCGCAGCCTAGCGTAGCTCCGCACTAAACCCTTCCTTCCCGCATCTATCCGTAAAAATATCCGGTACCTGAGGCGGGATCCGGCTGGCGGAGGCTCTGCTGGTCACGAAGAGCCCAGGGACGTGCCGCAACTGCCGAGGTGTCTCCGGACACGACCGAGGTGCGTCGGCGGCCTACACTGGGCCGGGGGCCGGGACCTCGAGTGGCGACGCTGCCCGGGTAGGGGTGAGGGGCGGCGTGTGTTTGGCGCGCCGCTGCCTAGTCCGGGTGCTCCCCCTCCTGGGATTACGCGGCCCTGGGACCTGAGGGAGTGTGGAGACTGGGCCCCCTTGAAGCGGGGGCTCCGGCGTGGTCGACGAGATCGTGGTGGGGTGCTGCCCTCTGACCTGGACCTGGGCCTACGATCGACTGGTGCCAGTTGGTTGGGAGCCGGCCCCTCTGCCGGGGGCCCTTGTCTGCCCGCCGGGGCGCCTGGGTGACTGAGTGGTCCGGGACGCAGAAGGCTGGAAGTGGCCCTTGGAGGTCCTGTGCCCTCCGGCGCTGTCCACGTTCAGTGGGGCGGCGGGACTCGCTGCCCGTGGAGCCCACAACAGGTTGAGCGGCACCGGAGTTGGCCTACCCCGGAGGTGACAAGTAACTAAAGGCGGGACCGCCATTTTGACACCCGGTGGCAGACGGGGGCAGTTTGAGGACATGGCCTGGCGCAGAATTGCACCCGGAACAAGCGGAGCGACCCACGATGCGTCACGGTAAGGGGAGCAGTGGGTGAACAAAGAAACCTCGGCATTGCCACACCTGGCCCAGAGATACCCGGGAGGAGTTCCGGAGTGACTGACCGGCGCTGTGGCCGTGGGGCGTCCTGAGCTATGTCGACCTCCAGGGGCCCAGAACTACCCAATCCAACAAACTTGACAGATATACCTGCCCTAAGGGTTCTTTACCCGATCAGCAGCAGTCTAGAGACAAGCAAATCGGGGATCCAGAGGGGGAGTCCCGGAACCCACATTGAAAGACGTTATGGAGGCCATTGGTGGGATCCGAACCGCCCTGGAGCAGAGAATGGACACCATATCCTCTGAAGTGATGCTTATCAGGGCGGACCTGGCCACAAACAGAGAAAAGGTCAAGCAACTCGAAATAACAACCACGAGCCTCGTGGAAGACACTAACCAGCTGCAGATCGAAGTTAAGGAGCTGCGGGTGTTCCGCAAGTTCGCCGAAGGGAAGCTGGATGACTTTGAGGGGCGCTCACGGCGTAACAATGTCCGCATCTTAGGCCTACCGGAAAAAGCGGAAGGCCAAGCTACAGACCTATTCGTAGAGAACCTCATCACAACTCACCTCCAGCCGAAAGGTCTGTCAAACATCTTTGTGGTGGAGAGAGCCCACAGAGTGCCCGGGGGCCGCCGAGGTGGGGGCTCCCCCGCCCAATATTGGCCAGACTCCTTAATTATCGCGACAGGGATGTCATACTGCAAGCAGCCAGGGTTGCGCCTCCGCTCAGATGGGAAAACTCAGTGATCACCTTCTTTCCGGACTTCACCCAGGTGGTTCAGAAGCAGCGCAGATCGTTCTTGATGGTCAAGAAGAGACTGAGGGATAGGGGCCTGAAGTACGCGATGTTGTTCCCGGCGAGGCTCCGCGTGGAGGCCGGGGGGAAGGTTCTATTCTTTGATGGTCCGGAGGAGGCTGCGGAGTGGCTGGATGAATGGAGAGACCCTGGGGAGCGAGACTCCCACGGACACTAGCGGGCGAGAACTGTCCCACTGGCCGAGCTGTGTGACTGTGAAAGCTGTCGTCCCCCTTCCGTGGACAGATAATCTGTTATTCGCCCTCCCGCCACATACGGTGGGAAGGGGATAGATACCAGTTCAAGATCCTCGTCAACACAACTTCCTTACTAATTGGACTAACCACACTCAGGGACAACTTTGTAGTAAGTGATCGGGGAGGGAGGGAGGAGCGGAGCGGAAATTTTCCCCCAATTTTCTTCTTTTAGTATAGCTTTGGGGCGACAGGCACTCTGCATTAAGTGAGTAATGGGCAGTTCTGAGCCCAGAGAGCAGGGGAGCAGGGAGGGGGGAAGTTGGGAGGGGGTTTGGTTTGTTTCTTTGTTTGTTTTGCAGCAGCAGGGCACCGAAGATCTGTTATTATTGAGGATTGGTGATACGTGAATCTCTATGACTACGCACTGGGAAAAAAGTTTTAAATTGATGAGCTGGAATGTTAATGGTCTTGGCGATAAGGTGAAGCGCTGTGTGGTGTTGCAATGTATTAGACGGCATTCCCCTGAT
This sequence comes from Calotriton arnoldi, assembly GCA_963921515.1. Classification (NCBI taxonomy): domain Eukaryota; kingdom Metazoa; phylum Chordata; class Amphibia; order Caudata; family Salamandridae; genus Calotriton; species Calotriton arnoldi. The sequence continues at coordinate 2,363,578 of CAWUFW010001729.1, forward strand.
GTAGTGCTGCTTCAGGAGACGCACCTAGTGGGGAACACATGTAGAGCCCTGGACCGGTGGGGATACAAGTTAGTGGTACATGCGGGCTTCACTAGGGGTTCGCGAGGAGCGGGCATCCTGCTCAGGAAATCCTTCCCAATGACAGTGCAGTCCTCCTGGGTGGACGAGTGGGGGAGGTATGCGGGCATCACGGGACAGTGGGAGGGCTCCACGTTGACGCTTTTGTCGGTGTACGTGCCGCCGGCCCTTCAGGGGCAGACATTCGGGGACCTGGGCTCGATCCTCTTGGCAGTGCCGCCCGGTCTTCTGGTGGTTGGGGGTGACCTTAACTCTGTGGTTTCTGGCACGTTGGACCGCTGCCCCCCACGTGAGCTCCGTCCCTCAAACCGCTGGCTCCCTGACTTTTTAGAAGCTTTAGGGCACATAGATATTTGGCGAGCACGTCACCCTGACACCACTCAATTCACCTTTCACTCTGGTGCCCATAATAGTCAGTCGCGGATCGACTACCTACTGGTCCCTCCAGATCAACTAACACACATCACCGATGTTAGGCATATGGCGAGGGGTGTCTCGGACCACTCCCCCCTCTGGGCTCACGTGGTCGTTGGTCAGCACAGAGTAGTACGGGTTGCACCCATTAATCCCTGGCACCTCCAAAACCCGGTGGTACGTAAAGCACTGCTCGCTTTGATAGATCACTACTTCCAGGAAAACAAGGGCTCGGTACAGTCCTTTCAGACGCTGTGGGAAGCGTTCAAAACAGTGGTGAGGGGGCATGCACTTTCACAAATTGCGGGGGCGCGGAAAGAAAAAGTGAGGGAGGAGGTTGAGCTGGAGGGCGAGATCTCTCGTCTCGAAGAGGAGACGGCGGGAGGGTCCAACCAGGACAGGTTTCATGTCCTTCAACTTAAGAGAGACAGTTACAAAGCCTTGGTGACCGATAAAGCCAAAGTAATGGGACGGGAGACGCAGGGTAGGATTTATGACCAGGGAGACAAGGCGGGAAAGTTAATTGCCTGGCTGGACAAAAAAGAACTGGCTAGTAGACTGGTGCCGGAGCTCCGTGATGGTGCTAGACAGTTGATTACTGAACCCCAAGCGATTGCAGATGCCTTCGCAGCCCATTACGAGGAGACATATACCTCGCAGGCACCATACACACAGCACGACTCCCAAGCCCTCCTCGCGGATATCGCTCTCCCAACATTGTCAGACACCGACAGAGATTACCTGGAGGGTGTCCTTACCGCGGACGAGATCGCCCAAGCGATTAGGAGTCTGAAGTCGGGGAAAGCATCGGGGCCTAATGGGTTGCCGATCGAATTGTACAAACTTCGGCCTGACATGATCGCCCCACACATGCGCGCGATGTTTGAGGAAAGCAGGGAAAAGGGGGAACTGCCACGGGACCAACGACTGGCGACCCTGGTGACGATACACAAGGAAGGCAAGTCTAGGCTGGATTGTGCCTCCTATAGGCCAATCTCCTTATTAAACGCCGAACCAAAGATCTTAGCTAAACTCCTCGCCCTCAGGTTGGGCAAAGTGATCAGCGGACTGGTTCATCCGGATCAGTCTGGCTTTATGCCGCAGCGCAACACTGCCCTGAACTTGCGCAGGGTGCATGGAGTGCTGGGGAGGGTTGACACTATTCGGGAGGCGGCGGTGATAGTGTCCTTGGATGCCTCAATGGCGTTCAACACAATGGAGTGGCCGTACCTATTCGCAGTCCTGGTGAAAATGGGGTTTGGTCCCCGGTTTATCCAATGGGTACAGCTCTTGTACTCAAACCCCTTAGCACAAGTAGTGGTTAACAACAAGAAGTCGGGAGTCTTCGGCCTTGGTAGGGGGACTCGGCAAGGCTGTCCTCTCTCCCCGCTCCTGTTTGCCTTGGCACTGGAGCCTTTGGCCTCCTGGATTCGGAGGAATCCTGTACTGCGGGGACTTAAGTGGGCGGAGTCGTGGGAGGACCGCATTTCTCTGTACGCAGATGACATCCTCCTGTTTCTGGCCTCCCCAAAAGCGTCCCTCACAGTGGTCCTGGACATATTTGCGATCTTTGGCAGGTACTCCGGATACTCGATTAACTGGAGTAAATCCATCCTGTATGTCCTCCATGGACCTCCGCCTGCTCTCCCCAGAGGGTGTCCGGTACAGATCACCACCGCGGGATTCAAGTACCTAGGCATCTACATTACGACGGACCCCGCTGGTAGGTACGCACATAATGTCCTCCCGTCCCTGCAGCGCTTACAGAAAGACTCGGAGCGTTGGAAGGCGCTCCCACTCTCCATGTTAGGTAGGGCGTCCCTATTCAAAATGATGTCCTTGCCGCGCTTCCTCTATGTGTTACAGAATACGATGGACATTGTCACCTCCAGCTATTTTAAAAAGATCGAGAGCTTGCTGAGAAGCATGTTGTGGAATGGCCGGCCGCGAATAGCACTCCCCAAACTATATCTTGCTTGGTACGACGGGGGCATTGGGCTGCCAGATCTTAAAAGGTATTATTGGGCAGCACACCTGGCTGCCATCAACCATGGGACGTACAGGCGGCCTGACGATCATGGCTATGCGCTGGACAAGTGGCTGCTGCCGGGGGGAACCTATGCCAGGGCCTTGTACACACGAAAGGGGAAACTTCATTTAACAGGGCCGACCAGGCACTCGGTGCAGATTTGGCAGGCAGCCACAAGAAGTCTGGGATGGGAAGGCAAACCAACACTAGCCACCCCCTGTGGGACTCAGACCTTCTTGGTAACCTATGGAAAACAAAGGGCTTTGACAGGTGGGACCTCATAGGCATCTCCAGGATCGGCGATCTATGGGTCAAAGGGGAGGTTAAGCCTTTCGCTGCTCTACAGCAAGAACACGAGCTGGCGAGTTCCGAGCACTTTCGGTACCTGCAGGTTCGACACGCTCTGCAGACTTGTCTCCCCAAGGGTGATGATCCTCCCGAGTCTACCCCCCTGGAGGACAGGATTTTAGATGGGTACTTGTCCACTATAGGGAAAGGCTATTTCCCTCACCTACAAAAGTTGATCAATAACTCCGCTGACCCCTTACGCCTGCTGCGGGAAAAGTGGGGAAAAGACGGGCTGATTCTGGACGATGAGGACTGGGTGGAGGCGGTCGCTTCCCCACGAGAGGTCGCCATATCGGCTAGATTGCGTTTGGTTCAGCTTAAGATCCTGCACCGTGTTTATATGACCGGGCCTCAGTTACTGAAAATGGGTAGGGCAACAGATAGTAACTGCAGGAGGGGCTGTGGATGTGAGGGCACTCTCATGCACATACTCTCGGAGTGTCCGCTGATTCAGGGATACTGGAGCAAAATACACGATGTCCTTAGTGAGATTCTCGAACTGGAGATTCCCCTGGAGGCCAAGAGGTGTCTCCTGAATGTGTGGGAATGTACAGATCTTAACAACACTCGCATCACACGGGTCACCCTGGGGTTGATGGTTGCGAAGCGAAATATTGCTCAAATGTGGGGGTCCACAACAACACCGACTGTGTCCGCCTGGAAGAGAGACATGGATTGGTGCATGTTCCGTGAAAAGACAGTGTATGTGTCTAGAGGGTGTCCCCGGAAATGGCATCGCATCTGGGATGACTGGAATGTGTATAGGGGTGGTATTTGCTCTCCTCCGGTTGCCCATCCCCAGGAAGATCCCTCATCGCCATAATATTGTCGCCACCCTATGCATAGATTTTCATTTGAATTTTGTTAAACAATCCTAAAACTTACTGTAAGATGTATACAATGGTGCCCTGCCATGTTGATGCTGTTCTTGTTTAATAAAAAGAATTATAAAAAAAAAAGAAAAGGTGATGTGGGCTCAAGTGAAAATGGCTGAGCGACAGGGAATTAATTTGGATAATCCAACAGAAAGTCAGGGAAAAGAATCTGGAATGAATGGTGACACAGGGAATGGTGGAAAGGTAAGAGGACGAATGAGTAGAGAAGAGGCTAAAAAGAAATTTCCTTGTCATGGAGGCGGAAAGTTGGGTCATTGGAAGAACGAATGTAAAAAGATTCAAAATAATAATGGCCCAAATTATAATTTAAATCCACAGACGCAGAATGACTCACAGCAGGGTGTAAATCCTCAGAGTCAGTTGCCACCTGCCCCTATACAGGGTAATGTAAGCAGAGCAAAGCACGGTACAGACGTCAGATATCAAGGAGGAAGTGGTAAGAATGAATATGTAACTTCACAGTTTCTTTTACAGGATGATTTTAATCCATATGATTATCAATGACGGTGCCTAAGAGAGGGGGAGAAGGAGTGCGTACTTGGCGCATCCTTGCCGGTAGATCAGTCAGGTCCATATGTTGAAGGGAAAGTAAAAGGCAATGATATCACCTTTCTTTTGGACACTGGTGCTACCCGTTCTACTGTGAGAACAGCAGACATCCCAGACCTCCCTCTCTCTGGAGAAGCTATCCAAGTTGTAGGTGTAGCAAATCAAAAGATTAGAACACCCCTTACTGAACCCATGGAAGTAAGAATCGGAAACTTCCGAGAAATGCACCAATTTGTGGTGTGTGATTCCAGTCCAGTAAATTTACTGGGCAGAGACTTACTGTGCAAAATGAATTGCACTATTTTCTGCACACCGGATGGTGTTGCAATACAGACCCCGGATGAAGATCATGTTTACAAATTCATGATAGCCAAGCAAGGTACAGAGGTAGATGAAATGTTCTCCTTGATAACAAAAGATGAATTACCAGAAGAGTTAAGAACTACAGTGAGCTCAAAGGTATGGGATTTTACTGGAAAAGAAGTAGGTCTGATGGCAAATATAGACCCAGTGAAGATCACTGTAAAGGAAGGCGCAATTTTCCCAAATACCAGACAGTATAAAATGAGTGCTGAAGTGAAAGCAGGAGTTACTGAGGAAATTGGCAGAATGGTGAAACAAGGCATATTAAAAGAAGTTATGAGTAGCCCTTGTAATTCGCCAATCATGGGGTTGAAAAAGCCTAGTGGAAAATATAGGATTGTTCAGGATTTGCGGAAAATTAATAAAATTGTGGTACCTTGTTGTCCTATAGTACCAAATCCTGCAGTGATCCTATACCAGATACCATGGAATGCAGAATGGTTTACTGTAATTGATCTATGCCAAGCATTTTTCTCAATTCCATTGCATCCAGATAGTCAATATTTGTTTTCGTTCAAATTTGAAAATCACGTTTATGTGTGGAATCGTGTTCCTCAAGGGTACACAGAAAGTCCCTCCATTTTTTATCAGATACTGAAAAGGTGCCTAGAAAAATTAGTAATGCCCAGGAACTCAGTCTTGGTACAATACATAGACGACTTGTTAGTCGCATCAAGACCTCATGACGATTGTGTCGCCGACTCAATTGCATTACTCAATCATTTGGCTGAGGAAGGACACAAAGTGTCACCTGAGAAGTTACAATTTTGTACAACAGCAGTTAAGTATTTGGGACACCAAATTGAAAGAGGAAAGAGAAGAATAACCTCTGAGAAAATAAAAATAATTAAGCAAATGAAAATGGCAGTAACACAAAGAGAGGTGAGAATGTTTCTTGGAATAGTAGGATACTGTCGACAATGGATTGTAGGATTTTCACTACTAACAAAGCCTTTAATTCCGTTAACCAAAAAGAAAGCAAAGGATCTAGTTGAATGGGATGATGAAAGTGCCAGTGCATTTGTAAAATTAAGAAATGATTTGTGTGAGGCGCCTGCTCTGGGCATGCCTGACTATACAAAAGAATTTACATTATTGTGCTATGAGAGAGAAAGTTGTGCACTTTCAGTCTTAACACAAAGACCTGGACTGGACAGACGTCCTATAGCATATTTTTCTGCTACATTAGACCCAGTGGCTGCAGCATTGCCAGGCTGCTTAAAAGCAGTAGCTGTTACTTGTATGAGCATTGAATAAAGTGAGTCAATTGTAATGGGACATCCTGTTAAAGTGTTCGTCCCACATGCAGTTGTAATCCTGTTGACAAGAACTAGAACTCAGCATCTTACACCTAGTCAGATGACAAGATATGAGCGAATAATTCTAGGAGCTGAAAATGTGACCACAGCTAGGTGCACAGTTGTAAATCCTGCTACATTATTACCAGATCCATATTGTGAAGAAGTTATGGACGACACAGAACATGACTGTTTGCAAGTCACAGAATTGTGTACCAAACCGCGCCCTGACATACAGGAAATGCCTCTTAAGAACCCAGACAGGGAGCTGTTTGTGGACGGCTCATGCTTAAGGCATGAGGATGGCAAATTGAGTGCAGCTTATGCTGTATGTGAAATTTCTGGAATAGTTGAAGCATCCTATTTACCAGGAGTCAAATCTGCACAAGTAGCTGAATTAATTGCTTTAATCAAAGCCTCCAAAATTGGGAAAAATCTCAAAGTAACCATATTTACGGACAGTCAATATGGGTACGGGGTTGTGCATGATTTTGGCCAACTGTGGATGCAGAGGGATTTTATGACTTCTTCAGGATCCCCAATCAAAAATGGGCAGTTTGTAAAAGAATTATTGGAGGCAATACAATCACCAAAAGAATTGGCAGTGGTGAAATGTGCCGCACACCAGTCAGGAGATGACTGGGTGGTAGCCGGTAACAGATATGCAGACCTAATCGCTCAACACTGTGCCAGAAATAGAATGGCAGTAAACAGAAAAGTCGAAAGAATGGGAATCAGCTGCCAACTTATGCTATGTTCAACACCTGAAACATGGAATGATGTGAAACGACTGCAGGATGATGCTGAGGAGAGTGAAAGGGATGTTTGGATAAAAATAGGGTGTACACGAAGAACAGATGATGACGTGTGGGTTTATTCAGATGGCAGACCAGTCATGCCTGATTGCCTGATTTCACAAATGGCCAGAATGTATCACGGGGACACACATGTAGGGAGAGATGCCATGATTAGACTTTTCAGACAAAGTTGGTACAATCCAAAGTTTAGGGCTGCAGCAGAGAGTCTTTGCCAGAGGTGCTTAACTTGCCAAATGAATAATCCAGGAAGAAGAACAGTAATTGGTCTGGGAAAAATTGGAAAGGCAGAGGGTCCATTTGTGAGATTGCAGTTAGATTTCATTCAGTTACCACCATGTAAAGGACTGAAATATGTACTTGTCATAGTGTGTCTGTTTTCAAGGTGGGTGGAGGCTTACCCTACCAGGAGGAATGACAGCATAACAGTTGCAAAACTGTTGTTACGAGAACTCATTCCACGGTTCGGTTTCCCAGTAACTTTGGAATCAGATAGAGAAAGTCACTTTAATAACGATGTAATTCGAATAATCTGTGAAGCATTTAAAATCGAACAAAAATTGCACTGTGCGTACCGCCCAGAGGCGTCTGGAGTGGTTGAACAAATGAATGGCACAATAAAATCAAGATTGTCAAAAATGTGTGCATCCACATCATTAGATTGGCCAGATGCATTGCCTCTTGTCTTAATGGGACTCAGAAGCATTCCTGATAGAAATACAGGATTGAGTCCACATGAAATCATCATGGGAAGAGCAATGAGACAAGCCCATGTACCTGGAAATAAACTGCTGAACATAACTGATGATATGGTTCTAGATTATTGCCAAGAATTGGCTGACCTAGTGCGTTCTGTCTCTCATCAGGTTGGAGAAGACGCAGTTTCCAGGCAGCCTGAACAAGAGCATGATCTGAACCCCGGAGATTGGGTGGTAGTGAAGCATCACACCAGAGAAACGTGTTTATCACCCAGGTGGGGCGAACCTTGTCAGATTATATTGGTTACAAACACAGCAGTGAAATGTGCAGGTTTACCTAATTGTATTCATGTAAGCCACACCAAAAGGGTGCCAGCTCCTGAAGAAATAGATCCTCAGTCAGCATCAATAGCTGAGGAAGCTGAAGGTTGGACAGCTGAAGAATCCCAAGTGATAGATTCGGGAGTAGCTGAAGAAGAACAACCGAGCACAAGTCAGGACTGGATACCAGTGGTTGATATACCTGAAGTCTTTATCAAAACAAGGAGCAGAGCAAGATTAGAGGAAATTAGTGAGGACCAGATAGGTGAAGAAGAACAAGCTCAGGATAGGGAGGTTGAAACTATAAGAGAACCTGAGCAGGGCCAGATAGGGAAAGGAAATTGGGCTCAAATCGACAACGAAACAACAAAATTTGAGCAGGGACAGACAGGTTCAGAAGAATGCGGTCAGGCTGCAGAAGTACAGAGTGCAATAAGCCCTGATCAGAACCAGTTAGGACAAGAAAATCACGTTCAGGAAGAAGAAAACCAAGAAAACATGAAACAAGAAAGCATCAAGCATGAAAACGTCAATTCTGAACAGGGCCAGTTAGCAGAGACTCACATTCAGGCAACTGAAGAAACATCAATAAGACCTGAACAAGAGCAGATAGAGTGGGAAACTGAAATCGAGGACAAACAATTTGTGCCACAACTTGATAATAAAGGAATTTTTGGAAAAGACACGGAAGGTGAAGATACAGTGCAAACCAAGAAAGCCAGAAAGGGTGATCATTGGCCTAGTGTCATCAAAAGAGTGAAATATCATATAGTAACACAAAGTGAAGACCCAGAACAAGTAAATGAAGTAACGAGCTTATCTGGACAAACAAGTGGGACTGAAAAACGAAAAAGCAAAAGATTGAAAGTCGTGAACAATAAGTTTAAAGGTCCTGATTGGACTTATATAATTCTCGAAGACTGCGAAAGTTCAGAGTCAAGTGAAAGTGGTGACGAAAGAACAAGTGCAGAACTGACTTATGAAAAAGAAGTGAAACCACCTTGATAACGTTAAAATTTAAGGGAAAGAGAAAGAAGAGAAATCTTCTTAGTCAAAATGGCTGAGGACAGAGTTTCTGGGAGACCGAAACGGAAATGTTGTAAAAGATGCTGTGCTATATGCATATGTAGTCTGGTAGTGGTGCTTATAGTGTGGTTAGTTGTGATTGTAGCAATTCCTTACCTTATGATAATGGACAAAAAGAATAACAACGATACCAAGGGAAGGATAGATAACTTGAAAGGTGATAGAGTAGAAATAGAAGCAGAGGATGAACCAGATTTTCATCACGTTGTAACAGATAACGATATTAGTTTAAATGTTTTTACTAAATTATTGTTCCAGTACGTAGATACAATGGATGTTAGTGACTGTTATGTCTGTATGAAGTTACCTGAATCAGTAGCAGAAGGTCTAACATATCATCATTTGCCTTTAACTTATGGCATATCATGTAGTGTACTAACTAGTTTATTTTATAGAACAGGGAAACTTCAGTATTATTATTCAAATATAGATGTGATATTTTCAGAGGTTCCTATTCGAAAGAATCTGAACCCAGTGCTTAGTAGTCAAGACGCACAATTTATGGGAGAATTTTTCTTAACGATGAAATCAATAGACATAACACATGCACATAGAAGCAATCTAACATGTTCATTACGTGAAGAAGAAAAGATATTTTTAAACTTAGTTGAAGATAGAAGACAGAATTTGCAAAGGAAAGCGTCTGAGCATAAAGCTCACCTTCCACCTTGGGCTGAGAAAGAGGGTATTTATACACCTGGCAAGGCTCAAGCTGCTATGGCTCTAGATTTTGTAAAGACAGGGAAAATGTGTCTTCATAGGGTAAAGACTGAATATAACAATGTTTTTATTGGTACCAGTGAATGTGAACATAATTTCTTAATTCTTGGAGGTTGGGGACTAAAAGGAGGAACAGATTCAGTTTTTCCTGGAATATATTATGTGTGTGGGAATAAGGCTTACTTTAGGCTTCCTGCACGGTGGTATGGAAGTTGTTATTTTGGAATAGTTTTTCCAAAAGTATACCACGTAAAAAGAAACACTGGGAGCAATGAAAATAATAGTGAATTAACACGTAGTAAAAGAGCTAGTTTTTCAGAAATTGTAGGTGACATATTTGGTGCATTGATACCTTCAGTGGGAGTAATTCTGAACTCAAGGAGAATATGTAAATTGTCTACAGTGGTTGATCGTTTATCAACGGACACTGCTGGAGGATTTCTAATGATTAATGCAGAGATGGTTGCGATTAGATCTATGGTTATGCAAAATCGACTTGCTCTTGATATATTGTTTGCAAAAGAAGGTGGAGTCTGTAAATTATTGAAAACGAAACATTGTTGCACGTATATTCCGGACAAAAGTGCAGAAATCGGAACATATATAAAGAATATTACTATACTTGAGAAGGAACTAAAACCACTGGAAGTTGATAGTGTATGGGAAAGATTGACAAATAGCACTGCGTCAATTGGTACCTGGTTTACTAATGTAGGGAAAGGACTTATAGGTCAAATAATAGTACCCTTAGTAGGGATAGCAATAACAATATTGTCAATAATGATATGGTGCAAATGTTGTAGAAAGAAGGAAACATATAGGGTGACAGGAAGAGGCAAGAAAAGGAAATTTGATGAGATTGAATTAGAAGACCTGAGAAGTGAAATTTACAAGAAATTGAAAGGAAAGGATAAGAATAGACAGTGTAAAAATGAAAATGTGACAGAAATATGCTAGAAGTTGGCATCTGGTTATAGGTAGTTTTGATGGCTCAGAAACGCCATCAGAGAGGGGATTGATGGAGCAAGGACTCACAATGAGACTTGCTCGGAAGCAATCCTCTCACAGTATTAATTAATTTGTATTAAAAACCATGTAATGTCTTATTAATAACGTGCAACACAAACATATTTATCTAGAAGATGCTTGCCTATGTGTTTTCCGATAATAAGTAATCCTTGTCTAATCCAAAATGGCCGCTAAAACGCGGGAACTCTACTGCGCATGTGTCAACCATGTCACGTGGTATGACGTCTTTCTTTGCTTGGAGGGAATCCTTTGCTTCTGCGCAGTGTATGCTAAAATGGCCGCTTAATGTTCTCACATGCTAAAGCTTTTGCATTGCTGCAATTAATAATGTGGTATTCTAACGCTACTAATGCGGGATAGACATTTATAATTAAATGGGAGTAGAGTAGAAGTAGGGGGTATACAGTGAAAACATTTATTTTTGATTTTAATATGTTTCTTCTTTGATTTTCTATTAGTTCGTAAAGTGGGCCTGGGATGACTAAACGGCAGCTCAAGAAACCATGTGATTTGCGCATGCGCCCTGAAAACTAACAAAGGAAAGCGATGAAGTCAACTTGGAAGATGTCCAAGGACATGACCCGCTAATCACCTTCACAGTTCATCCGAGATGTCCTAAAAATTGATACATTTTGTATACACTTTGTATTAAAATTGTTGTGAAACAGGTGAGAAATAAAGCAAATGTATTAATTGAGAGGGGCGGTATTTTAAAACAATGGGCTTAAGAAAATTGAACTAAAATGACATGGTGTGAGGATCAACCCCCTGTCCCTGTCCAATCAGAATTAGTGGGCCCATACATTTTGAAACATTAATGGGAGGTACATGGGCGTAGAAGGGTATAATAGATATAGAATTAGCGTTAGCATTTAGGCAATTGGAGAGAGCAGTTAGCGCAGAGTAGTGCGAGGAATTGAGCACTTAGGCTCAGATGCTGCCATAGACGAGAGCTGATCGATTACAGACCGAACTGCTGTCCGAAGAGGTCCTGAGGTGGGGGCGGCGGACTCTAATAGAGGAAGACTCGGAAGAATCGAGGAGGAACGAAGTGTCAGAGAGGGAAACGACGCAGGCGTCGTTGCTGGAGAGGTCACCTATCCTGTCCTGAACCTGGTCCGGAGGTCTTGGTCTTCATCCTTCTTGGGACCCATCTTTCCAACTCCTTGGCCAAGGGGTTTGGTTTTCACACCTTTAGGTAACTATAAATGCGTAATCTTTAGTTGTACTGCTGTCTCTATCTTCTCCTTTCTGAGGGACCGTCAATTGTGATTAATAGGTGATTATATAGTGTGCTTCCTCCTTGATATACGATTAAGTATTATGTGGTTTGTAATTTACTCTGCTAAACAATTTAGATAAACATTTTAAAACGTCCTGAGTCAGTGGTTATTTCAGGTGGTTAATGAAAATTATGTTTGTATGATCTCATTTCAACCCCAATTATCAAAGGTCCATTGGTAAGTCATTACTCTTCAATCAGAAAAGTTAATTGGTAGCAGGGATTTTGATAAAGAGTACAACTGATTCCCACCAGCGGTGATTATTAGTTAGCGTGAATGAATGGGCCTAGGTGAGTATTTTGTGAATGAATGCTTGTTGCTAGTAACCCGCTGGATCACTATCTCTTGTGCTTCCTTCTTTTCTCCCACTCCTTTTCTCTTGTTGCATTCCATAGCGGGGTGGCCTCAACCACATGTGGTTCAAATGTGGCTACATTTGGAAGCCAGACTACAGGAGCAATCATTCTACTCAAACTTCCAGCATTTGGCTGGAGAGCCCTTTCTGCTGTGCGCTTCTTCCACCCTGTGTAGGGCCATGGCCTTTTAAAGAATATTGGCCTGTTGCGCCTTGCCTTAAAATCTGACTGACGAAAGGAATGCTCAGATTTAACTCCTTCATCTCTGGCTGCCATCATTTTGTGAATGCATCCTGACACATCCTCATTATCCCATTCCTTACATGGCAAGTCTGCATCTTCAATCTAAACTCATTCTGTTGTGGCCACGCCTCACCTGGGAATAGCCTCTGTGCCTCATGTATCCTTGCCTCATACAGCCATAAGTCTACTGCTCAATGGGGAACTTCTCTACAATCACATCACACATGCCATGATCCTACATGCATCAAACCAGTGGTTAGTGTTCCTCTCCTTCCTTGTTGCCCTCTTATTCTTCTTTACTTCATACTTCTTTTCACTAGTTCCTAGATCCCAACATTGAAAACATATCATAAAAGTGCTTCAACACCTCATCAGGGGTAGCAAGCGATACATAAATGCAAACCTTTCCCTCGTCTATCCCTCCACTATCCTTCTCAATCCAAATAACAGACTAACATATCCACCGCTCAAATTAATTTCATGTTTCACTATACTGATGATTGATATTAATCTTTATTCGATTATACATGATAATCAGAAAAGATAAAAACACGTGTTAAAAACAAACACATAAAACAGTAAAAACCGTTATTAATCACTAGCCAGATCAATTTAACCGATTAAAAAGTTCATGAACATTTAAAATCCATTTAAGATCAAATCCCCGGCCTATCATGTACATCATTGTTACTAGGCACACATTATTTTATTCCGGTGTAAAGCACCTTTTAAATAGCCGATGACTGCCGTCATCACCGCCTGATCCTGCAATAACTGTAAGAATAAAAAAGCGGGACAGGATTGAGTGAAACCCCTCTCTTTAAAAAGTGGTAAAAGGTATCGTCTACGAAGAAATTCATAATATTTACAAAATAGGACCAGGTGTATTAGGGTCTGGGGGGAACAGTCATCACAAGGACAAGTTAAAAGGGCATGGGGATCAAACTGACCCGGAGGGAAGCAAATCATCGAACGAATAGTACCCAATCAAAATTTAGAAAGTAAAGATCTGTCCCTCGGGTGCTTAACTGCAATGAGTTAATTTTCAGGGCCACTAACAGATTTCAGCAACAGGAAAGATCTGATAGAATTTTTCGTCAGCGCCCGAGCTTCCCTTTCCTCTTTGGCCTTATTTTAAAAAGTTTCCGTTAGCAGCCTGCGGTCTCCCTTTTTGAGGGAGTTTGGCCTATCGAAGATATCCATACGATTGAGGGAACGGGCAACCGATTTTATGTAGTGTATCCAAGGAATCTTCTGGCCATACGTGCATTCCAAGCAATCTTCAATCACACTCCTGTTAAACCACAGGCTCTCATTCGCCCAGACAGAGATCCATAGTAACAATGGAGCCAGTTTGACCTGGTCCTCCTCAAAGTTTAAACCCAATTCCTCGTGGGTAACAACTGAGGGTCTGTTTGGACCCACCCCCAGGAGTTTCCTACAAAAACGGTCCTCTTCCAACTGGATTCCCTTGGACTTTCGATGCCCCCAAATCGCCGCTCCATACGTCAAAACTGGGAGACACTTCATTTTGTAAATTTGTAACGGGCAGAACTGGCTTGTTACCTACTGACAGTGAGAATCTAAAAAGGGCGCCAGAGGCTTGGGTAAATTGAGAACAACGGCTAGAAATACAAGGAAGCCAGTTGCTCTGGTGGTCAAATGAGATCCCCAAATAGGGAAAAGTGGAGACCCTAGTGATGTGTTGCCCTTTAAAGTTGATGGGCCTCGTCTTAGCTGACCTCCTCCCACAAACCATATAGTGTGTCTTGGAGATGTTAGTGTCCAAGTCCAAGTCGTCCATGAACATCACGAACCGGTCGACCAGGAGTTTAAGCCCGTTAGCCGTCCAAGCCATCAGCACGGCATCGTCCGCGTATATCAAGGACGGGACCCTACTAGACTTAACCCTCGGCAGATCTGCTCCAATTTCACTCAAGCAGGTGTTCAAGCTGTTAATATATAATAAAAACAATAATGGGGCCAGCACACATCCCTGCCTGACCCCGCGGGGAAGGCTAAAGGATTCGGAAGTTTCCCCCTCTGTGCCATATCTAACGCGTGCGTTTACGTCCATATGCAGAGCTCTAAGGAACCTTGTTTCACTATACCGATTCACCACTAATCCTTTTGGGTTCCGGAGTAGTGTGCTGCTCACCAAAAAAGCACTTTGATGCCTCGTCAGGGGTATTAAGCGCTATATAAATGCAATTACAATACAATCAATAAACTCTTTCTTCCATATGTGCTCTTTCACTGCCAAAGGAATGAGGCTGGCTAAGCCTTGTTGATTTTGGTATGATGCAGGGCTGACCTGGTGACGCCCTTACATATGTGCTAGCCTGAGGACCAGTCAACAACAGATTGCCCCCCCTCCTGTTCTGATTCATATTAACTGCTCACACTGCTAATGGGTCACTAGTGTTTCCATGTGCCATTGTTGCAGAGGGCAGCTGTGATTGCAAGCTCATGTGGAGGGCTGTTGTGCTGTCTGTGCACTCCCCCTGTGTTTACTATCATGCTTTAATTAATAGCTGTGCTCGCAGGAAACCTCATATCCCACCCCAGCAAGCCTATGATAGCTGAGCTTAATGTGAGTGCTCTGGTGGGTGATAGTTCCGCACCACACCCCAGGAATGCACTTTGTAGTAGACCATACTCTAGCCTAGGGTTACAGTATGTCTGTTGCGTTGTTTCAGTTTGCACCTGCACTGTTCTTGCCACTGATACCTCACTCTGATGTAAGGTCCGTAAGGCCAGACTCCATCCTAAGCAAGGCGAGACTCTGTAGTGCCAGAGGCACTCCCATATATTGGGGCCACGTGATGACCTTTGACTACCATTGTTTTAATTGATTTTATGTGTTTTATTGCCACTTTGCACTTGCATTTCGTGTCTCCTTAAAGCTGCAGAGTGGGAGTGTTTTCACGGAGTAGAACAGCCTTGCCAGGAACTGTACATGTGGGATGAGCATTTGAAAGCATGAAAGAGAGAAAGGTGTGGAATGTACTTCTCTGTCTCGGAGTGTAGTGTTATATGCAGTGGTGCTCAAATGTGCATTATGTTTTACATTGAAAAATGAAGTGTGTGATGCTATAGGCAGTGGTGCACAAATGTGCATTGTGTTGTACATTGGGAAGTTTTATGAAGTTTTTACTATTGGCTTTGACATGCCATCTTGAATTCTGACTCTGTCTAGCTTGAGCTTTGCCCACACAAGCAGGCCACCAGATCACTCAAGTTGTTTAGGGTATTCATGTTCAAGATTGTTTTCTGTACTTTTGGAGATGTTTTCTGTACTTTTGGAGATGTTTTCTACTTTTTCAAGCTTCGCTAAGATAAGGGGCTGGAACGTGAGAGCAGAAGAATACAAGAACTCCTTTGCCTTTGGAATGCTTGTGGGAGAGTGGCCAAACTCCCGTAAGTTTTCTTGCAGTGGAGCGTCGCCCCACTGCCTGGCTCAGAGCCAGTAAATGAAAAATAAAACAATGTCATTGTTTTATTTTTTCATTTACTGGCTCTGAGCCAGTTAGCGATGGGAGGGGCGGGGTATTGAGAGGGAGAACGTAACGTGCACTCCATTCCCTAAGTGCGCATAAGTGTTCTGGCCGGCCGTCTCAGGCCGACCAAAACACACATGCACACTTAGGTTTTCTCCAGCCCAGCTGCATTGAGCAGGTGGGCTGGAGAAACCCCACAGACTCCCTGGTCTGAGCAGGGTGTCTTTCCTGCCTGCTCAGACCAATCCCGGGCTGCTCTCACGTGAGAGCAGCACGGGGATTGCAGGAAGTCCGTGAAGTAGTCCCAGTGCTTGCTGGGACCAGGAAGGACTGTGCCGAGTGCGACGTGGGAGGCGGAAGGCAGGGCCAGGTAAGTTTTTATTATTATTTTTTTATTATACCCCCCCCGCGCGGGCTCCCGCTCCCGTGTTCCTCTGCGCCCCCTCCACCCACCCCACCACCTCTTTATTGGGGCGGCCGCTAATGTTTCACTAGCGCAGAGGAGGTCCTCTCGGAAACTTCTAGTGCATTGAGATTATAAAACTGGGGTTTGTTGATTAGGAAAGTTGGATTTTGGACCTGAAAGGATGGAAACGTCTTATTCAGTGTAGTAGTTCCCGGCTTGCTAAGTCTCTTGACCCCGGATGTGAATCCCCCAGTCTGGAGTGGGCTAAGATGAAGTTATTGCAGCCGGTGATGTATTTTCTCTGATCATTGGCATTGTGTGTCTGTGTGCACATTCAGGTCTCCAGTGGTTATAATCACCTGATGTATTCAGTGTATATATCTTTATATCTTTTCATGCTTTCCTTTGATTCCTTGTGTCTGATTACTTGCATCTAACAGTGTCTATTTCTTGCAGTGAATGTTCAGTATTATCTGCTTGTATTTTATTCCATGCATTTAACAGTTTCATTTGCTTACTTGTGTGTTATTATTGCTTGCACACATATATGTGGATATATATATATATATTTATATATATATATATATGTTGTTTCATTTGACATCTGGGAAAGCCTTTCTGTTAGAGAGTGTTGCACAAATAAAACCCCACGCTTTATTCTGAAAACTGTCTTTTGATGTGCCTCATTTTATGAGAGTGAAATCCCTTTCCAGGTGTTTTTCTTGCTTCGCCGTGTGTGTGCCTCCGTGTGGATGAGCTGAATTTTCTATTATTTGGGAGGGCGAAGCACTACATTTTGGCGTCATTTTGCAGGATACGAAAATTAAAAGGGGAAAAATGTTTTCTAAAAAGTCAATGTTTTCAGTTGCAGATTCCCAGATGCCAACATCCCTCTCCTTGGGTACTTAAGGCTTACCTGTGTGTGGCTCTTCAGATTCTTAGTGGGACAAGATTCAGATCCGAAACCACTTCCACTTCAACCTCCTGGGCACCTTGGACTTCGTTGGACTTCATCTGGAAACGAGACTGCAACAAGGAAGTCTTCCGCTGCCTGCTCCTGGTCTCGTGGTCCTGCCAGTCTTCTGCGTCATCTGTGCCTGTGCTTCATCCAGGTTCCTCTCCAGGCCTGTGGGCATGAAAGACACCCAAAGTAATCTCCTTTGGAGTGAAGGAGTCACTCCCCTGCATCTGCAGGCACCGCAACAAAGCTGACCGGTCTGCTGCTCCTGAGGTCCCACGGACTCCGAAAGGCTCAGCAACACAGGTGGTAGTTCTGCAATTCCCTCGAGGCCTGCACTGTCTTCTCAGCAAGTTTGAAGTCAGTACCCCTCGTCGGAATCGTTGGAACAGAACCCCTGTACACCGCGTCAACTTGCCGTTGCCAAGGCTTGTTGACCCTGTCCTCCAGAGATCTTCAGGCTACAAGAAGCTCAAGCTTCTACCATCTCTTCCTCCCAAGATCTTTGTCCTCACTGCTTCCTCTGCACCGTGGGCCTGCATCCTTGGTGAGCTGCTTGAGGTCTTCTTGCAACTCCTGTGCCTTTGGCCTGTGGGTCCCCTTGAGGGTCTTCTTTGGCTTCAGTGGGCTCCCCTGATTGCTCGGGCCTGCTTTGACTCTCCTGCATTTGGTGAGTCCACTGGACCTTGCTGGTCCAACATTGCACCTTCGTTTACCACGTCTGTTGCTGCTGCCAAGGCTTGTTGGTGCTCTTGCCGAACACCGACCCCCTGGTTCTTGACTTCCGGCGTGGGACAGCTTGTGAACAGCTCCTGGTCTTCCACAGCATCGCCTGGTCCTCACAGCGTCGCCTGGTCCTCACAGCTGCAGTTATAAGGTCACCGTCAACTCTCCTGCATCTTCCGTCATTGGTCTTCCATGCCTCCTGGTCACTCCCAAGTGGCATAGACTCTGTCCCCTCTGCTTGCAGGTACTTCTCTTCAAGAATCCATCCTGGGATTCCACCGGACTGTTTCACCTTCTTCGCCAGCGGCATCTTCACTGAAGTTCTCCATTGTGGTCTATGGCGGTTTCTGACGTCACTTCGCACCTATGCACCCGGCTTCCCTCGTGTAGGTATCCTGGGTCCTGGGGTATCCACGGGTAGGGTGACTCTCCAAACTTCCATCTTCCATGGGGTTTCTTCAAGGTACACTGGGAAGAAACTGCAACAGCGATTTCGCCATTGACTTGCCTTGAGTACGCAGCTGTGTTTCCACTCTGCACCCAGCCTCTGTGGGGTTCCTGGGTACTTACCTCGGGTGGTTCCTTGGGTCCCCAGCTCTTCTGAATTTTTTTAGGTCAAGTCTCAACTTCGGTCGCAGTCCACATTCCACTTCTTTAGTATATGGTTTGGTCTCCCCCTGGAGAGCACTGTGTATTTGTGCTTACTTAACTGTTTCCTTTTGAAATATTGTGTGTATTGTGTTGATAAATGCGGGAAGGAGATATACCAATGTGTTAGTGAGTGTGTATAATAAATATAACTATTTTTTATAACTACACTGTATGGTTCTTTTTCATTTAACTTACACTACATGTTTAGTTCTGGTAATACAAGCTGCTTAACAGTCCTTCTGGACTAAGACTGAAGGCTGCTCTCCACAGCTACCACTTAGAGAGCTTTCTATGGTTGTCTAAGACCACTAAAATCACCATAAGGGTTGTCTGGATTAGTGCAGGTTGCTTCACTTATATAAGTGTGCACCATATACTAAGCTAGCCTCCTAGAACATAGTACTGGCATTATATATACATCATAACCGAGCATAAATATTGTGCCGAATGTCTCAGTAAGAGGCATTTACAGAATATTCTTTGTCAAATCAGACTCGCCAAAGGGGCAGACCTGTTAAACTCGGAATAAAAATGTAACTTGCCCCTTCCTGCTGCGTCTCACCACAGGAAGAAGTTGGGATCGTGCAAACCAATCCCCATTGGACGTCTGAAGTGGTAACGGTCAGATCTTTCATGTCACTGCAAGGGGGCTACTAAGAGGTGATTTTGTTGCGGGTTTGAGGGCTCCGCTATTTCATAGAATATAGGGGAACCCCATGGGTACGCTTCAGGAGTTAAAGTTGCAGGGAGACCGCCTCATGGGGGTCTGAAATCATTTTTGATTTGTTCCATATAGTCATGTTTTTTTTTTGATAAACAAATTTTTATTGTTTTACAGCGTATGAAACAACTCAGCAAGTACACGATGGACCCAAAATCAGTGACATTTTGATAGTGAACGTATCCCACATTCCCGCACTCCATGAAACCTGCACAGATAACAATAACGGAACAAATCATTCCGAGCCTTCTACCGTACCCAGCCATTTCCCCACACCCGTCGATATTTCTTGGGGCACCCTCTTGCTATGTAAAGGGCCCTCTCCTGGGTCGCACACCAGTCCACCCCCGTCGCCACCTCCCTATGTCCGGCGGTTCAGGATTTATCCATGCCGCCGCTATGTCCCGCTTTGCCACCATCATGGCTGTATTAAAAAATAATTTGTCGTTCCGGGACCCATCCAGCCCATCCAGGATTCCCAGTATGGAGTGCCGCGGGTCATGAGGAACCTCCCAACCCAGGACCTCCGTTAGCTCCCCTCAATTGCCCCCCAAAATCTCTCCAGCCGGGGGCAGGACCAAACCACATGGAAGAAGTCAGCCGGGGCATGGGTGCATCTCGCACATGACACATCAGGACGCAGGCCCGCTCGATGCAAGCGCAGGGGAGTAAGGTAAGCGGCGTGTAAGTAGTAAAGTTGGATCAGCTTAAGTTTAGCAGAAGTGGTGACTGTCTTGGGTGCCATAAGTGCATCGCGCCAGTCCACCTCGTCGAGGGGGCCCACCCATTCCACCCATTGGTCCTTCAACTTGTCCAGGGAGGTGGAAGTATTGTTGACTAGGGTGCGGTATATGCGGGAAATGCCCCCTTTACCTAAATCTCCCAGCATTGTCTGCGCCTCTGTAGGGCTGTGTTCGGGGAGCCGCGTGTCGTCCGCAATGTGCATCCGGAGTGCATGTCTCAGCTGCAAATACTTATAAAATTGAGAGGAGTGTAAGGAGTAACGGGCCTGGAGCTCCGGAAAGGAAAGCAGGTGGCCTGTAGCCCAACATCCCCCAGCTGTGTAATTCTAATGAGATCCCACGATTTAAACCCCTGCAACCCACTAACTTCCCGGAGCCAAGCCCCCTGCCAGAGGGGTGTACACCGAGTGAACCTACGCGTCCACCCAGTATGACGCAGCGAGGCCCGCCAGGCCAGGAACACGGAACGTGTGACCTCCGGTAGCCGGGTTGGGATGGTCTTCCCGTACAGCATTGATTGAATGGCGGGTAGTCCCAGCTCGCTCAGCTCGAGCCTGTAGGCCGGATCGGACCAGCCCCCATTGAACCAGTCGTGAACCACCAGGAGACGCGCAGCCAGGAAGTAAAGGTATAGGTTCGTCATCCCCATTCCCCCGTCGAAGGAGGGGATCCGACAAGTAGACAGAGCCAGGCGTGCCCTACCCCCATTCCAAAGGAACTTGGTGGTAATACTGTCCAATCCCCGGAACCAAGGCCTGGGGAAGCAGAAGGGAGTATTCTGGAGGACGTAAAGAAATCTGGGGAGGATCATCATTTTAAACAGGGCGACCCTCCCCAACGGGTTGAGGGGAAGAGTCTTCCACTTATGGAGATCTTCTTTGGCCTTTTTAACAACTGGGGCAACATTGAGCGCCCAACCCAGTTCGGGAAGGAGGGTGATCCACAGCCCCAAGTACTTAAAGGATTGTCTCCGCAGCGGTATGGTGGATTGCCAGTCATAGCATTCCCTAGAGAGGTGCAGAGGAACCAGGACGGACTTCCCAGGGTTCAGTCTAAGCCCGGAGGCCTGCCCAAAGTGTTCTAGGGTCTGGAGACACCGTGGCCTCGGGGAGGCCGGATCGGCC
Source organism: Calotriton arnoldi (assembly GCA_963921515.1). Taxonomy (NCBI): domain Eukaryota; kingdom Metazoa; phylum Chordata; class Amphibia; order Caudata; family Salamandridae; genus Calotriton; species Calotriton arnoldi. Next base: position 2,384,933 of record CAWUFW010001729.1, read on the forward strand.
AGGAAAATCAGAACGTCATCCGCATAAAGTGCGATCTTGTCCGCCTCCGCACTCGGCCACTCCCATCCACGAATACCGTCCTCGGCCCGCACCAGAGCGGCCAGGGGCTCCATAACCAGGGCGAATAGCAATGGAGAGAGAGGACATCCCTGTCTAGTGCCCCTGTGAATAGGGAAGGCTTCTGACAGTACACCGTTGACCAGCACACGCGCTCGCGGGTGGGCATAAAGGACCAGAACCGACGCTCTAAATCGAGGCCCAAAACCCAATTCGGTCAGCACATTCTGCAAATACGTCCAATCCACCGAATCAAATGCCTTTTCGAAATCGATGGACAGGAGAGCCAAGTACGGAGTTAGCAAGTGCCTGTGGGCTAGAGCCAGTTGCAGCCTCCGGAGGCAGTGACGGGTCCCGCGTTGAGGCATGAAGCCACATTGATCTACGTGGACCAGGGAAGCCAAGTAGGGCTTCAAACGCTGAGCCAGAATGGCGGCGTACAGCTTAATCTCCGTATTGAGGAGCGAGATAGGACGATAGTCCGCACAATGACGCGAAGGGGGCTGGGATTTCGGGAGGACCACAATGGTGGCAATATCAGTTTCTGGCGGAAAGGAGCCCCTCTCCACCGCCTCCTGAAACAAAGCGGCCAGACGGGGCACTAAAATCTCGCGGTACGCCGCGTAATACTCCTGGGGAAGGCCATCGGGGCCCGGAGTCTTGCCCGAAGAGGCAGAGGAGATGGCCCCCTCGATTTCTTTCAAAGAAATGGGCCGTTCCAAATCCTTCTGGGCAGCCGCCTCCAGGTAGGGAAGACGTACCTTACCCCGGTCAAGGAGATCAGAGAGCGAGAGGGCCGGGACACGTGCTGCATATAAACATCGGTAATAGGTGGCAAAGGTGTTGGCCATCGCCGTAGGGGCGCAGTGCACCATTCCTGCCTCATCCGCCACTTCTGAGATAATGCGGCTCGCCCTGGGGTAGGTGGCTAGCCTGTGCAGGATCGTGCCGTTCTTGTCCCCCCAGCCATAGATTCGCGCTACCGACGACCTCCATAGGAGCTTGGCAGCGTCCAAAGATAGTTGTTTAATTTCGTCCCGCAGATGAGCAAGTTGTCGGGCCTGGGCGGCATCATTAGACAAAGATACTAGTCGTTCCAAGCGAAGCGCCTGCGCTTCTCTTGAGGAAATTTCTTGCATTTGCACCTGCCTTTGGCTCTTGAGCTGTCCCTTCGCGACCCCCGGATAGTCGCCTTTCCGGCCTCCCACAAGATACCCGGCGAGGCCACGGATCCGTCGTTGTTGCGGAAGTAGTGCTCAAGTTCCGTCCCCACCACCTGTTTAAAGTCTTTGTCTTGGAGGAACCAAGCGTTCATTCTCCATGTTTGACGGGCTGAAGGAGGGGGAGTCCCTGTACTAAGAAGCACTGGAGAATGGTCAGAGATACCTCGCGGTAGGATGCGGACATCTACAACCTCTGAGCACTCAGGTGCAGAGACAAAGACCGCATCTATGCGTGCCTGTGTTCGGTGGGCCGCGGAGGTGTGTGTAAATTGCAGTGTGTGGGGGTGCCATATACGCCATGTATCGCAGAGTCCCAGCGACTCGGACCAGTTCTGGAGTTGCTTCGCTTGCGTTTTGCGGGAGATGGAAGGAGGACCTGTGGTGTCAAGGGCCGGGGAGGAAACAGCGTTAAAATCGCCTCCCACAATCGTGGTGCCCAATGGCATATTGTTCATCAGAGCAGCGGTCTGGGTGAGCGTAGGTGTGAGCATCGATGGGGGGGCGTAAACAGAGATCAGATTGATGGGGGAGCCAGCTAAGGAGCCGCAAACTGCTACAAAGGACCCCTGCGGGTCGTGAGTCACCTGGGAAAGGACAAGGGGCAGATTGCGCCTCAGGAGAATTGCCACCCCGCGGGAGCCCCTAGAGAAGCCGGAGTGCCATATTCTATCGTATCCATAACGCGCCAGGAAGGGACACTGATTCCCAAGGAGGTGTGTTTCCTGAAGCATGAGTATGTCTATATGGAGGCGTTGTGCATACCGCAAGACCGCCGTGCGCTTATGTCGATCAAGAAGACCATTAACGTTCCACGACAGCACGTGGAGAGATGCCCTAGGCGTAGTGTTAGCAGTCATGTCGGGAGGTCACTACTGTGGAGTGCATAGTCAAACCGGGGTGCGTGAGCGTGTGTGGGAATCCGCAAATGTAAGGGCCGTCGCATGCAATAGGGGCATGCGCGTTTCCTGCATAGGAAACATATGTCATTTCGTGGTTGCTGAAACAAAAGACAAACAAAATAAAAACATAACAGGAAAAACTTCCCCAAACCTCCCCCTCCCTCCTCACCCTACACTTCGAGAACGGAAGCATCTGTCGACCCCCCATATGAACAATACCAAACTACAACGTTCGTATTTGGGTGCGTGGAGGACCCCTCCAGAAGATCGGATAAGCAATGTATCGGCATTAGAACTGAATGTTACACTTGTAAGTCTACCAGTGGCAGCGAGCCCCAGCGCGGCGGCGACCCGCCCCAGCAGTCAGTGGACGGCACACTAAGCCCACCAGGCCTTCAAAGAGTCGGAGTGCGAGAAAGGTCCGAGTCTGGTTTGGGTGAGCCCACCCGGGACGGCGATGAGGTCGGTCCAGGCCGGTCTTCGGCGGAGCAGTGCCTGCCGCGTGGCGGAGAGCCCAACCCGCTGGAGGAGTCCCGGGACCCCCGAGCTGCCATGCTCAAGGATCTAGGTATTGTCTGCGATTGGCGCCCTTTACGAGATTGTGTTCGGCGCCGTCGCCGGCGTCCCGGCAACCCAGGCCCCCGGGGCTGGGAGCCCCCAGGCCCCGCGGCAGGGGCATTCCCTTGTCGGAGAGGGCGTTCCTCCGTCAGCCATGTCCATGCTGCCTGAGGTGACTCAAAGAACTGAATTTGGCCTTGGAAGATAACACGTAGGCGCGCAGGAAATTGGAGCTGATATTGTAGGCCTAGGGCCCGCAGCTTTTGTTTTACATTTGTGTAGGAGCGCCGGAGTTCTTGCACCTCCCTGGTGTAGTCCGGGAATACCATAATGGTATGATTTTGGAACTGGAGGGGCCCCTTCTCTCGTGCCGCCCGCAGGATAGCGTCCCGGTCTTTAAAGTTAAGGACTTTTAGGATGATGGGGCGCGGCGGAGCCCCTGGAGGAGGCCTGGGCGCCAGGGACCTGTGGGCTCTCTCCACCACGAACCAGGACGAGAGGGCGTCCTTGGGCATCCAGGATGTGAACCAATCTTCGACGAAGGTGGCCGCCAGTCCCTTCTCCGCCCCCTCGGGAAACCCCACCAGGCGGAGGTTATTACGGCGGGCACGATTTTCAGCATCCTCGGCCCGCCGGTGGAGCTCCTTAGTGTGAGTGCTGAGGTGGGCCACTTGTTCCTTCAGCTGGGAAATGTCGTCTTCCGCGGTGGATATACGGGATTCAGCCTCAGTCAGCCTCGCAGTAGCATTACGGAGGTCCTGCCGGAGAAGGGACACGTCCACCTTGACCTCTCCAATCTTCCCCTCAACGGACGCCTGTGAGGTACTGATGGCCTGAAGGATGGTGTCAAGGTCCCTCTCCTGGGAGGGGGAAGGCCCCCATCAGCCCCTCCAGGGGGAACCTGTTCCGAGGTAGTGAATCGGTCCATTTTGGTCTGCGTAGGAGCTGGCGCGGATTTCGAGGCCCTGTCTCTCCCCATGGCCGGCGGCAACTCCAATCGCCAGTGGAGTAACAAGGTTTAGGTGTATGGGGGGAACCCACCACAGGCTCGGAGATCTTGCCAGGGAGCCGGGCCCCCGCCGCCGCACAGGAGAACCAGGTAATCAATCCGGGATCACGCGGGGGGCCCCGGAGCGCCACCCGAAGAGATGGCCGACTACGTTGGCTCCACCCCAAAGGCGCAGAGCACGACAGGCCCTGTCCCGTTAACCCTCCAGGCCGCGCTCCCGGCCCCGCAGACCCCACACCACACGTCCGAGGACGGGACACCCCAAGGGACCGGAGCAGTAGGTGGTAGTGGGGGCGCCCTATGCCAGCTCCACCCGCCTCGCTGCCCGATACGACAGCCGGTCACCCACTCCACACACCAGCGGGAGGATAGATCTTCCGGCCCAGCAGGAGGGCCTCACAAGAGCACAGGCTGCAGGCGTCCGGGGAGAAATGGCCCAGCTCCGCCCCGCAGGCCGCCCCCCAGCCTCGCAGCCTCAAGAGCGGTAGGATGTCCGGAACTGCCCGGGGGGGGGGCGGGGGCACAGACCCTGACACCCGCGCCGCTGCCCGACCCGACAGCCGAACCCCGGCCCCCACCTACCGGATGACTCTGCCGCTTCCACTAGCGCCGCTCAGCAGGGATGGTACCCGCCACGGCTGACAGGTCGGTCCAGGCCGCCAGCGCCAACACGAGGCAGGCCCCAGCCCACCACCTCATTCCAGGACAGAGGCAGCTGGAGAAGCCGGGCCAGGCACCGCAAAGTCCACGTGCCAGAGGAGGGGAACTCAGCGCCGGCGAACCCTCCAGGACAGAGGCATCACTCTCGCCGATGGGCCGTAACAAAGGCCTCAGGTGGGGGATGGCGAAGCAGGCCTCCCACGCCTGCTCCCCCGAGTGCAGGAGGCGGCCAGCAGGGCCGCGCCAGGGCTGCAGCGCAGACTAGAGCAGCGCAGGCCGGCGATGGGGGGGGCCGGAGCACCAGTATCAGCCCCCCGCACCGCTACCCGACAAGGTAGCCGAACCCCGGGTCGTCCCCACTCACCGGCACCTCTCCACAGGTCGCAGAACGGTCCCCGTCGGAAGGATCAGTGGGACTGCCTCAGCTAGGGCGCTCCGGCTCCGGACGGCGTTCCCTGCGCGCCGGTCTCCCACGGGTGTCAGGCAGGCGTCCGGATCTCCCCAGCCTCGTCCACGGATGTCGGCGTAGCTGGCGCAAAGGGCGCGGGGTCGAAGGCTCAACCCCCGAGCAACGCCATTCGGGCAGGGCGACACACGGGAGCCAGGCCAGCCACCGCAGAGGGTCGCAGGCAGAAAGTGGTGCAGCACCGGTGGCCTCACGAGGCGATGGCGCCGCAGTTATTGCTGGGCTTCGGCGGCGGCCGCCATCTTGCAGCCTCGGAGCAGCGAGAGGAGAAGGTCCGGAACTGGGCGCCGTGGGCTCATAATCGCCCGCCAAACGGACCGGAGTGGCCCCTTCCGCACAGGAACCCACCACAGGCAGGTAGAAAGAGCGGATAGCTGCCGCTGACAAGAGGATGCGAGGCGGATGACGGAGGGGTCCGGAGCACTCTTAGAGTGCGACCGCCATCTTGACGCCTCAAGCCACCTCCATATAGTCATGTTAAATTGTATGCCACTACTCCGCTAAGGGGTACTTGCACAGCCCTCTCTTCTCTACGGAGGGCCGTGCTCTCATTATACCCATTGTACACCTATCGTCTCCACTGTGCTATCTGTGGTGATGATAGAGATTTCCATTTCATTGTTAGTGCTCGTTTAACCAGTAGGAGAGACAAATTCATAAATCTTGTTGTGTCCTTCTTTTGTTTTGGTCTAGGGAACAAACCATGTAAACAGTGTTGGGCGTCTGTAATCTTTTTGCGCTTGGTGACGTGTACGATATTACTGAGTGCCACTCGCCAGAACGATTGTAGTAACGGCCCGCCTACCATGTATATTCCCGGGTTCTCTGCAGCCTCTCGGTGTACCACTGTGTCCAGCAGCCCCTCTATGCCACCTTGCCTTGCAACCACAATTTGTGGCCCTGCCCCCTGCAGTGCCTGTTTTGCCTCTACCTACTCTCCATGTGCCCCCACACACCATGCACACACTCTATGCTTCTCTGGCTTCCTATAAGCCTCTAGTTACCCATGCTCCCCAGGGAGGGGGGAATATTATACCCCTTCCCCGCTCCAATTTTGTTTTTCTCGCTTGAAGTTCACAAATATCAGAAGAGATTTATTTTTAAAGAACCAGGGGTTGCAATTTTGGAAGATGTTTTTAAAAAAGTGCAGGGGATGGAGGTTTAACATAAATCCCTGAGGGTGGGGGACATTAGATGGCTATTGTCCCTCTACCTTACCCAAGTGTTAGCTGGGCGTTCCATCTGAATTCCCCACCCCCCGGGCAGTGGTACTGTCTCTTTCCTTGCCCATGGGTGGTGCTGAGGGGGCATAAAAGCGGACTGCCTGTCACTCACACTTATGCTCTGTTCCTGGGGAACAGGATGCAAGGTTCGATTAGGGTCACCTGTCACCCGCCCATGTATCTTGTTCCCAATTTTTTGTGGAACATGGTACTGGACCTACTCCTCCTTCTTATAGCTGAAAGGACATAGATTAAAAAGGACCTTTAAACGCTAATTCTTCCAACAAAATTCTAAAGACCTCAAGGAATGCCTGTTTGCCACACTGGTTTTCTTCAGCTCAGGCTCAAATTGATTGGCAGTTCTACAGTCCCCTTTAACTTTGTCTCTGCTGGCTTTGCAAAGGAGTTAGGAAAAGCAAGTATTATACGGCTGCTTCAGATAATGAAGCAAAATGTGTAGACTCCAGCATCTTACCTGCAGATTTGCACACAGCTTCAGCTGCTGCATTAACCCATTGAGGGGCCTAAATGAAACTGAAACCTTTGTGACCTACAAATTAGACAGCATAGTCTTGGCAGCAGAGAACTAACAATAATACGTTTTATGCAATAACTTATTATATAGTGCCATATACTACTTGTCTGCTGTGTCTAACTGACATAAAAAGAAATGTTAATATTGTGCCAAATCGATGGATTTTAATTTATGTATGTTGTTCAAGTGAAAAAGGTTGGGCGATAAGGAGGAACTCCTGCAAACTAATCCCACAATTCCCATCCAGCTTTTAATTCACTTGTAACCATCCATTTCCCTCATTCTTTCCCTCCCCTCAACATTTGTATGTTCTTTTTCCTCGCTGCATGCCGCCCCTTCCAGTTGTCACCGCCGCTTTTTTCCCTTACCCCTTATCTGCCTCCTTCTTGGAGAAATTCATTATTGTCAGGAGCTCAACCTATAAGCAGTTGTTTAAGTTTATTACCCTTAAAAGGGTAACAAATGAACTATCACAGAAGACCATATCACAAAACAGTTCTCATTGTTCCAGTAAACCTTTTCCAGCAGTGCTCTTTACAATACACCAAATTAGCTCTAATATAAAATTGAAAAAACTTTTTCCAGCAGTGCGCTTTACAATACACCAAATTAGCTCAAATATAGAATTGAAAAATATATAACTTGAAAAATTAAGTAGATAGAACTAAGGTCAAAGTTTAACTACCGTACTCCACTTTCACATGCTGATAACAGCATTATGGGTTTTGCCCATCATAGTCGCCAAAGAGACAATTCAATGTAGGTACTCAATTTCCTCCTTACTAGCACCTCTAAAGGAAAAAAGTGTTTCCATGGCTGCGTTTAGCAGCACGTTTTCAGTGCTGCACCCCCAGCATCACAGAACCAAGTCACTTAAATATTTACCAAAAAACACCAGTGTCAGGGACATGCTCTGTGCTCCTCTTAGACGAAGCATCTAATTATTACTTCGCTTCACTCAAACCCATCTAGTGAATTCTTGTCACCCGGCTTTCTTATTCAGCAGATGCTGACTTCATGTCACCCGGAAAGCATCTGAAAGAGCTCACCAAGGCTGCCTAACGGACCAGAACATTTTGATGTAGCCAAATTTATTATTATTATGATTATTTTTATTATTATTAGTAGTAGTAGTAGTAATAAGAAGAATAAGAATAAGGATAATAATAAAGCAATTTTTACAGCACACTGTTGCCACAGTGGACCTCTTGGTGCTAAAAATGAGAAAGACGCCACTGATAAGAACCCTAGAGTAGTTGAAAGCCAACTTTTGAGCTTCTTCCCCAGCAGTGTCTGGGGGGATCTCTGATAGTCATGCCAGTAAGGAATTCCGTCATTTGACTGATAAGACTGGCCTCCCATCCTGGTCTACTTGGGGAAACACAGAATATTGGCCTTAGCAGAATGAAGAGCTTGAGGAGGATGGTAAGGAAGCCCTCTACAGCTTAGTTAGGTAGGTCCAGAGCTATGGAAGGCTCTGCGCACCTTGCAAAGTGCCTTGAGTACAACTCTCTTTAAAAGGTGTAGTTAAATCAGATCGTTAAGGTGAGAGGACATGGATTGACGGGGAGTCAGTTATCAGATGCTTGGAGCTGCAGTGCTTTGAACCATTTGAAGATAATTGTTGAGATGCGTAGTCCCACTTAAAGGGGGTTCCCATAGTCTAGGAGCAAAATTATGAGAGACTGAATGATGGTGTTTCTATCCGATTCAGGTAGTAGAAACACTCTTAACAGTGCAAAAACACTGTCCCACCACTTGGTTGATCTGGAAGAAAAATGATAGATGACAGTTAAAGACAACTTCAAGATTCTTTGCATGAGCACTTGGGGAAGAATTCACACCCAGCTCAATAGAACCTCTGGTTGCTATTCAGTTTTAGATAGCCGGCTATCATACAGCATGCTACCACAAACAGGCAAGTTTTAAATTGTTTTTGGGTTGAGGCAAAGTTATCTTAAAAGGACTTCATATTTTGTGCGTCATTTGTTTAAGACAGAACCTCAAAGCTGAATGACCTGCTCAGCAGAGAAAGGGGAGAAATGTATATATTAAATAAAATGGCACTTAAAGAAGAGCCCTTGCAGTTTTTAGGAATCTCAGAAGAGCAGTAAAAGGTAAGCAGGATAGACTGAGTTGATTGGATACGAAGGACCTTAGTCAGGCTAAGGCCTGAAGACAGATACAGTTTTCAAAGAAACAATTTATGAGAGGGGCATGTGAGACCATGTTGAATGTTGCTGAGAAGTCTAGTAGGATAAAGGCTGCAGGGCAGCTTTGGTTGAGAATCATTCTGAGATCATCCAACATGGCAAGAATAGCTGAGTCTGTGTTGTGTAAAGGTCTGAAACCTGATTGGATGTCATCAAGAAGATGATTGAGTTCAAGGAAGTGGAAAGTTGCTTACTGACTTCTTTCTCTAGGATTGTAGATTGGAATGGTAGCACAACGATCAGGTGATAGTTACTCAGGATCCTGGGGTCACCAGTAAGCTTCCCTGACAATCCTTGCAAACGCTTCCAGTAGGAAGGAACCTTGGCTATGAGTAGAGAGAGGTTTCAAAGGCTGGTTAAGACTAGAGACATGTGCTCCAATGTGAGAGCAAAGATGTGAGGCAATTAAGGATCCAGAGCAGAGTGAGATTTGATGGAGGTCATTTATGAGGAGCCTTTATCAATGGATAGACTCATGAACACAGCGATGAGCTTGTGTCTGAAGAAGTAGTCAGAATCTCATGTGATTCAGGCACAGCTGGTTTATCAAACTGAGTTTGAATCTTTGTATAATAATAAAATAAGACATATACGCATAGCACTTGAAATTGTAGCAGTAACTGCCGGATCTTCAAAATCATGAATGAATCCCCCTTTACAACTAGCATTCTTGCACAACATTGAAAATCTAAATGCTGATCCATAAGGTTAAATGGTACCTAGTCCCTGCTCCCCTTTTTTATGTAGACACTTCTCTGGCTCGCGACTGTCCACTGACTCTGCCTGAGTTAGGAAAATTGCAGGAGACAGGATAATGACAGGGAGCTATAAAGGACAATACACTGTGAAAAGGAAGTAGAGGGAGAAGAGAGGTGGATATAGAGATAAGGCTGAGAGAAAGGTGAGGTAGGGATGTACAGTAGAGAGAGTAAGGTGTAGTAGCAAGAAATAAAGAGACACAAAGGTAGAAGGAGGAAGAAGAGCAGTAGAGAGATGGGTAAGGTTTTTGAGCAATGGTCTTCAACCTCCATACTGCCACACCCTCCCATTCAATTAAATATATAGATATTTTACAATTCAAACATTGCAGTTTAAAATTACAATCAAATACATTATTGCCAACATGCTATTGGAAGCCTGGCCTACCTAAAAGTGACAGGGCTTTTCACCAGCCTGAAGACATTAATAGTGTAATTAAAATTAAAGAAAAAGTTTTTTCAAATACTTTAATATCATCTCATCTCAAAGACAATCATTAACTCACAGAATAATGAAAAGAAACATCTGGGAAAACCAGATTTCCAAATATCTGTTTATTGTATTTGTCATTGAACTTCTGTATTAATAAAAACAAACTTTTGTCCTCAGAGAAAAACAGAGTGGTAAAAATTGTGTTAAATCCATAACATATTGGTCTATGAAAATAAGACCAATTTAATGCTCATGGAGGCTCATTGACTGTCAGGTCTGCAGAATTCGAATTTTTATCATAAATGTCTTGAGATTGTAAAAAAATTATATCTATCTGGGAGTCACTATGAATAATAAATTATCTTGGTCCAGCCATTGTAAAATACAACTAGCAAAAGGTAGCTCTGTTAGCATGGGCCTTCTTCAGTTTGTTAGGGCTTAGGGTGGAAGAGATGTTCCTTCTTTAATAGAAGTTTATACTGCGAAAATCCTGGCTATTTCTCTTTATGTTATTGATGAACAACCTTTTACGTTCAATCAATCAGTGTTTGTAATACACGCTACTCACCCGTTAGGGTCTCAAGGCACTGGGGGGGGGGGTTTACAGCTCCGTTGGGATAATTCGAAGAGCCAGGTCTTGAGGTCTTTCCTGAATTGGTCCAGTGTTGGGCTTCGCCGGAGCTGGAGGGGTAGCTTGTTCCATGTCTTGGCTGCAAGGTGGGAGAAGGACCTTCCACTCGCTCTGTTCCTGTAGAAGCGTGGGATGGTGGCTAGGGAGAGGTCGGCTGATTGTAGGTTTCTCTTGGGTGTGTGGAAGGAGAGGCGGTTGTTGAGGTATTGAGGTCCGATGTTGTGGAGGGGCTTGTATGCGTGCGTGAGCAGCTTGAAAGTTATCCTTCTTTTGACTGGGAGCCAGTGGAGGTCACGGAGGTGTTGGGTGATGTGGTTGTGCCTTGGAATATCGAGGATTAGTCTGGCTGCGGCATTCTGGATGGTCTGGAGTTTGCGGAGAAGTTTCTTGTTGATTCCGGCATAGAGGACGTTGCCGTAGTCCAATCTGCTAGTGCTGAGGGCGTAAGTGACCGTTTTCCTGGAGTCGGCGGGTATACATTTGAATGTTTTTTGTAGTATGCGGAGGGTGTTGAAGCATGCGGAGGAGACGGCGTTCATCTGGTGATTCATTGTGAGCAATGAGTCCAGGATGATGCCGAGGTTGCGCGCATGGTCTGTCGGGGTGGGTTGGTTTCCGAGGGCGGGGGCCACCAGGTGTCGTCCCATGCTGAGAGGTGGGGCCGAGGATGAGGACTTATGTTTTCTCTGAGTTGAGTGTCAGGCAGCTGCTCTTCATCCAGATTGCAAAGGCTTTCATCCCTTCTTGGAAGTTTTGCCTGGTGATATCGGATTCCTTGGTGAGGGAGAGGATGAGTTGGGTATCATCAATGTAGGAGACGATGTTGAGCCCATGGTTTCTGGCGATGGTTGTGAGGGGGGCCATGTAGACGTTGAAGAGGGTGGGGCTGAGGGAGGATACTTGGGGTACTCCGCATCTGGTCTCTGTTGGTTCCAAGAGGAAGGGTGGGAGTCTTATTCTCTGTGTTCTGCCGGTAAGAAATCAGCGTCTCCAGTCTAGGGCCTTGCCATGGATGCCGGCGTCGTGGGGTCTGGTGGCTAGTGTGTGGTGGGAGACAGTGTCGAAGGCTGCTGAAAGGTCCAGGAGGATGAGGGCTGCTGTTTGGCCTTGGTCGAGGAGAGCACAGATGTCATCTGTGGGGGCAAGGAGGGCGGTCTCTGTGCTGTGGTTGTTGCGGAATCCGGATTGGGAGGTGTCCAGGATGTTGTTGGTTTCTATGAAGTGTGCTAGCTGGGTGTTGCCGGCCTTCTCGATGACCTTGGCTGAGAAAGGAAGCAGCGAGATGGGCCTGAAGTTCTTGAGGTCCGTTGGGTCTGCGGAGGGTTTCTTCAAGAGGGGGTTGACTTCGGCATGCTTCCAGTCGGCGGGGAAAGTGGCGGTCTCATGGGAGCAGTTGATTGTCCGGTGTAGCTCGGGTGCGATGGCTGTGGCAGCCCTGTGGAAGATGTGAGGCTGGCAGGGATCTAAAAGTGTTCCGGAGTGGATGCTCTTCATGGTCTTTACGGTGTCTTCTGTCTTGAGTGGAGTCCACGTAAGTAGGGTCTGTAGGGTGGCGGGGGCGGGGGTGGTGCAGAGATCTTGGTCGTTGAAGTTATCGTAGAGCGTCTTGATCTTGAGGTGAAAGAAGGAGCTGAGTCTGTTGCAGGAGTCTCGGGAGGGAGGGACTTCCATTGTTTCGCTGTTGGGTTTGGTAAATTCCTGTATGATGGAGAAGAGTTCCTTGGTGTTGTGGGTGTTGGAGAGGATTCTGTCTCGGAGGAAATTCTTCTTTGTGGCTTTGATGAGTTGGTGGTGTGCTGTGGTGGCAGTTTTGTAGGCGGTGCGTGATTCCGGAGTTTTGCTGTTTCTCCATGTCTTTTCCAGCCGCCGGCAGGAGCGCTTGGATTCTTGGAGAGCCATTGTGAACCAGTTTGCTTTCTTGTTGTGTCATCTTGTGGTCTTCTGGAGGGGGCAAGTGTGTTGGTACAGTTGGCGATCCATCGGTGGAGGTTGCATGCCACAGTGTTGGCGTCTGTCATAGTGGGGGGTGGGGTGCAGGTGAGGGCAGAGGTGAGGTCTTCCTCGGAGACTTTGTTCCAGAGTGCGGCGCTATGCATGTGGTTGTGAGCGGTGGGTTTTCTAAAAGAGAAATGGATGCAGTGGTGGTCCGTCCAGAGCTGTTCTGTGGTGTAGCTGAAGGAGATGCTGTTTCCTCCTGTGAAGACAGGGTTAAGTGTGTGTCCAGCTGTGTGAGTGGGGGTGGTGACCAGTTGCTTCAGTCCTATGTTGGTGAGGTTCTCTAGGAGAGCGGTGGTGTTGTGGTCGTTGTAGTTGTCCAGGTGGAAGTTGAGGTCTCCGAGTAGTATGTAGTCTGTGGAGGCGAGGGCGTGGAGACCGATGAGGTCGGCGATGGTATTGGTGAATGGGGCACTGGGGCCGGGCAGTCTGTAGACGAGGATTCCGCAGAGCGTCGTTCTGGGGTTGGTCTGGATCTGGAAGTGGATGTACTCCATGGAGGGCGAGACTTCATCCGAGTCTGTGGTTGTTGTGCAGAGGGAGCTTTTGTGGATGATGGCGAGGCCTCCTCCTGGGCAGGTGGGGTGGTCTTTCCTCAGGATCTTGTATCGGTCGGGAATGTCGGTTGCGATGTTGGGTCCGGAGCTGGCGTTGGTCCAGGTCTCTGTGAGGAAGGCGACGTCGGGCGTGTGTGTGTTGAGGAGATCCCAGATTTCTGTGGCGTGTCGGTGTAGTGAGTGTATGTTGAGGAGGATACATTTTAGTGGTTTGTGTGCGCTGGCGTCCGGTGGGCTGGGGGTTACTGCACGGGTCTTGAGTGGGTGAAGGTGCGGCAGGAGATTGGGCCTTGGGTGTTGCTCAGCATTGAGAGCTGGCATTTGTTGTTGCGTCCAGGTTTGAGAGCTTGGAGAGTGCTGGGGTGGTAGCGGCGGGGGGGTCGCAGGACCAGGTTCCCTGGCGCTGGTCGTGGTTGGGTCACGGACGGGCGCAGATGGGCTTGCTTTTGGCGTGCCTTCAGTGCGCCAGCGGCTGCCATTAGGGGGGAGGGCGATCAGCTGGGAGGCTTGAGCGGGAGCAACACACTGGGGGAGAGCAGCGGGAGGGAGCACGGGAAGAGGGAAGAGGGAGCGAGGCTGGCAAGAGAGGAAAGGAGGTAAACATAGAAAAAGGGGCAAACAAAAAGGAGGCAAATAGAGGAAAAGTGGCAAGAGAAAAGAGGCAAAAACGGAGCAAAGAGAAGAGAGGCAAAACTGAGAAAAAGTAGCAAGAGAAAAGAGGCAAAAACGGGCAAAGAGAAGAGAGGCAAACAGATTGAAAAATACGTTGATCGAAAAATACAGTAAAAAATACAGTAAAGTAGAATCACAACTGTGGAAGGAATATTTTGGCATATGTCATTAGATTCCAGTAGAAATGTTAAGACTAGAAATGGGTTAGACAGCAATAAGCTTTGGAGCATTTTCTGAATTGATCCGATATTTTTATTATCTTTTAAAGCTTGAAGATTAATTTTGAAAAAGAAAAAGTTAATATTGAATGAAAACTCAAATGACATTGAGAGTAACTGTGTTTACCAAACTGGTATCTTTTTGTGTATAATCTTTGTATATAGACAAGAGATTCTAAGTCAATGTGATTGTCAGTTATATAATTATATTTGAAAAAAATCACTAAGCATAAATATCTAAAGACTGCACTTTAATTGTAGATCTGTAAGAATTGGAGAAATGTAGTTTTATTTAAAATTTTATCTCAGCCATTATAAAAGAAGATTTTATATGAGTTTTCATTTTGGAGATCTTCCTATAGGAGAAAATATTGGGAAAAATCCATCCAGACTGTTAATTTTGTGGTGCTGATAATACTTAATCATGTTTTATTTTTATATTCTAGGCTACTATCTTATCATAATGGACTTCTAAGAGCTATTTGTATGAAGTGTAATATAGAGACTCAGGGGCCGATTCCGATTCGGGCCGGAAAACGTACCGACCGACTCAAAGCCGGAATTTATTCCGACCGACACGTACCGGTGCAGCCCGACCCGCAAGGTACGATGAAAAGCGTGCAAAATCCGACCGACTCGTACGGAACACAATACGAATGACCGAACCGCGCGGAAAACAGCTATCCGGCCGGAAAAGCACGCGAATCGAACCGACCGACACGCACCAGGAAGAATCCCGAGCGAAGCGTACCCGCAAACTCCGACCCGCCAAGTACGATGCAACGCGTGGAAAACACGACCGAGTCGCACGGAGCTCAAGCCGTACGACCGACACGCATACAAAACAGCGAGCCGAAGCAACCCAATACACCGCGACCGACGCGTACGCAGCACAGAAAACAGCACAAACACAGCGTGAACGAATCGGAGAAGCTCGCACGAGACAACTGCAGGGTCCGACTCGGTCAGAAGAACGTCTCCTACATGCACAAAAAGTACAAAGGGAAAAACAAAAAAAAGGGGGAAAACAAGCAATTACAAAGCCAATAAATACTGGGGGGGGACATGGAACAAAGACACACCCACAACTCCACCCATATAAAGGACACAAATCCCTACCATGATCCTTTGCAAATTCAACTGACCTGCCAGCACTCAACACCAACAGACATCAACCACACACACACTCACAGCTCATCCATCACACAAGCCACACACCATCAGCACCTCAATAAATAGCACCCTCACATACACCCAGCAAAACACACACTCACACACCCTCACTTGCACACCCCCACACACATCACTCACCACCACCACCCATCACCATGCCCCCAAAGAAGAATCCAAAGTTCCTAGATAGTGAATTGGAAGTCCTGGTAGATGAGATCCTCAGGGTAGAGCCACAGCTGTTTGGTACACTGGTCCAACAGACCCCCATGTCGCAGAAAACCAAGATGTGGGAGAGGATCGTCGACAGGGTGAACGCACAATCACCATGTTTGCGCACAAAGGAAGACACCCAGAACAGGTGGTATGACGTGCGCAGGAGGGTCAGGGACCTACTGAAGAAGGACTACCTCTTGAGCCAACACACCGGCAGTGGCCCTCCTGCCAAACCAGTATACCTCAGGCCCTGGGAGGAGAAGGTGCGGGCCATCCTACCACCAGTGAGCGTATATGGACTAGAAAACATCCCAGGGCCTGGTGAGTACACAACAAATGTACACAATATTGTAAGACAATACACACACATCACTGTCAAGGGGAGAGTCAAACCATGCACCATTAGCAAATACACACCAACCAAAACATAATCATCCCAAGATGTGTATGTCAGTCAGATAAACACAACACATGCCATCTCATAGTGATATGTAACTGTGTCATCACATGTACAAACACAACTACAAATACAGCTAGGCAGTGGCACAAATATAACTAACAAACACAGCCAGACATGTAGCCACCACTACAACACCACCTCACAGGGAAGCCCACTGAAAGGAAGGAATCCTGTGTATGCTGGGCAAGTCAGTGTAGCCAATAGCATCATGGGAGTTGTAGTCACAGATATTGCACACCCTCACAATGCGCCCATCAACACCACCATGAACCATGCTCACATCACAGGGAGTGGAAAACAACTGACAAGATGGCTGACACTGGCTACTGCTGTGGGGAGCACAAGGCCCTGCTGGCAACTGTGCACCAACAAACAGCAGGACAC
Organism: Calotriton arnoldi; assembly: GCA_963921515.1. Classification (NCBI taxonomy): domain Eukaryota; kingdom Metazoa; phylum Chordata; class Amphibia; order Caudata; family Salamandridae; genus Calotriton; species Calotriton arnoldi. The sequence continues at coordinate 2,401,270 of CAWUFW010001729.1, forward strand.
CACTGACTGACATCCTGAGAGCAAACTTGCACTCCCTGCAATGGAAGCACGTTCCATGGTGGGATATCTGGCTGGGTGGGAAGGAGGACTGACAGCACTGACCATAGTTACCATCAGCTCTACTCACACACACCCCTAACACAAACTCCACACAACTCACCTGGGAGAATGCATTGCCTCACACTCTAATCAAATATCCCACAAAGAACCACAACCCTGGGTCATGCTGTGTGAAGCACAGGGACACACATGGGACTTGTAGCAAAACTAACCCCAGGATAACACTGTCAGCCATCTTGTCAGCACAGGCACACAACCCCACAGGGAAGCAGAGTCAAAAGGAAGGAAGCATGGGCATGCTGGGAAGGGGGGTGGAGGCAATAGCATGATGGGAGTGGTAGTCACAGACCAACATCCCCCACCCACATGGCCCAGCAAGCTCACACCCAAGCATGCACACCTCACAGGGAGTGAAAAGCCACTTCAAAGATGGCTGACACTGGTGCTCAGTTGTGGGGAGCACATGGCCCTGCTGGGAACTGGGCACCAACCAACAGCAGGACACCACTGTCAGCCATCTTGCCATTGCTGTCACACTCACACACAGTGAAGTCCACTCAAAAGGAAGGAAGTATGGGCATGCTGGGAAGGGGGGTGGAGGCAATAGCATGATGGGAGTGGTAGTCACAGCTGAACATCACCCACCCGCATGGCCAAGCAAGCTCAGCAAGCTCACACTAAAGCATGCACACCTACCAGGGAGTGAAAAGCCACTTCAAAGATGTCTGACACTGGTGCTCTGTTGTGGGGAGCACAAGGCCCTGCTGGGAACTGTGCCCCAACCAACAGCAGGACACCACTGACTGACATCCTGAAAGCCAACTTGCACTCCCTGCAATGGAAGCACGTTCCATGGTGGGATATCTGGCTGGGTGGGAAGGAGGACTGACAGCACTGACCATAGTTACCATCAGCTCTACTCACACACACCCTAACACAAACTCACACAACTCACCTGGGAGAATGCATTGCCTCACACTCTAATCAAATATCCCACAAAGAACCACAACCCTGGGTCATGCTGTGTGAAGCACAGGGACACACATGGGACTTGTAGCAAAACTAACCCCAGGATAACACTGTCAGCCATCTTGTCAGCACAGGCACACAACCCCACAGGGAAGCAGAGTCAAAAGGAAGGAAGCATGGGCATGCTGGGAAGGGGGTTGGAGGCAATAGAATGATGGGAGTGGCAGTCACAGATATTGGTCACCCCCACAACTGTCCCATCAACACCACCCTGAACCATGCGCACATCACAGGGAGTGGAAAAGAACTGACAAGATGGCTGACACTGGGTACTGCTGTGGGGAGCACAAGGCCCTGCTGGGAACTGTGCACCAACCAACAGCAGGACACCACTCACTGACATCCTGAGAGCCAACCTGAACCCACTGCAAGGGTGGCATGCTTCATGGTGGGATAACTGGGCTGGGGGGAGAAGGAGGGCCGGATGTCAACCAAATACAACCAATGCAGGCCATGTACACACCCCAACATTCATATTGAAATGCTCAAAGTATGCAGGACAATGTGCTACACCAATATCAACCTCTGACTGTGACAACTTAGGACAATGCAATGTACAGGCCCGCATCCAGAGGTACAGTCACAACTGTCAGGGGTGTGAACCATTGATGCCTGCAGAAACATAACATACATTGTGTGTGTCTCCCAAAAACAGGTGATGATGGGGACACAGCAGCAGACGTTGAGGAGTCCCTCTCCCAGGCTCCAGGGGAAACGGAGCTCACTGGTGTGGAACAGCCTCTGCCCTCCTCGGATGACGAAGACCTACCTGGCACCTCTGGAGCGAGTCATCAGGCAGCACCAGCAGGACCACCAGCTGCACCCCCTGCACCCACCCCTCCAACGACTGACAACACACAAACCACCCCTGCCGACACGGCAGACCAAGGAACACCACCACCACCAGCACACGGACCCTGGCCCAACGTGGGGCTATGGACACCAACACCAGCAACAACGCCCAAGGGGGCCCAGGGTCACCTGTGCGTGCCACCTCAGGTACTGCACGTGTCGCCAGGGGTGGTAGACATAGGTCGCTGCTCGCAGAGGGGTCTGGACTGCATGATGACCCACAACTGGTACGCATAGCCGATGCGTACCAGACCAGCACCGGAGAGCTCAGCCAGGTAGTGGGGATCCTCAGGGACATACGACAGCAGCAGGCTGCCCATCATGCCCGCTTGGACTTACACATGTCCCGCATGGAGTCCAAGTGGGACACACTGCAAGAAATGACGGCGGTGCATAGGGACATATTACAATGCCTCTGCCAGATGAGCAGCAACATGTCAACACCTCCCTGTGTGCCCACAACATCTGGTGCTGAAACAACTGCAACTGCCACAGGGAGGGAGGATGACTCTGGCGGAGAGTCCCCTGCACCGCAGCAGCCTGCACTTGAGGGTCCCCCCAAAGAAGAGGGGTCGTCCGAGGAAGGGCAACTGAGAGGCCGATGGCCATGCGCAACCCCCAGGAAGCCAACACCTGTTCTGGATAATCACCTTTGTGCGCAAACTGTTCACCCTGTTGAATGCAACACAACTCCCCCACATGACATGGGGAGTACAAGTTGGACCAATGTATCAGATGACTGTGGACTTTACTCAGGACATATCTGCTACCAGGACTTCCAAATCATCTAGGAACTTTGGATTACAATCACATTGTACAGCACCCACCATCCTGTGCACTATACTCACACATGTATGACAATAAACACACTAATACACCATACCTGCCTCTGTTGTGATTCCAACGTGGTTTCTGTCATGGAGATGATGACCTGCGAAATTACACTGTGCATGCTAACTGCTACAGCAAGTACAACACCGTCATGTGAGTCATGGCGACGTGACACATATGAGGGAGACACACCACCAGGGCTACACAACATATACACACCAAGGCCATCTGACTCATCGCCTACACTGATGTTGCCAGGAAATACGGTGCAATGCACAGACACAACACCTATTCACAGTCTTTGTGAACTAGCCCACTGGTGCAGTAAGCAAATGTCACTCAGATGTGTGACCACAGACAACGCACATCACAAAGTGAAGCACAGGTTTATTACACATTTGCAACATGTTGTAACCACTACAGATGCAAGGTAATCCCACCTGGCAGTGGGCACACAGTCAACAAGTGTAGAAGGAAGGAAGTCCATGGGTGTGGCGCACATCACCTGTAGGGACACGACAGCTACCACCCTGGAAGTTTAATCACGGTGTCGGGGGATCACAGTTGACCAAACAACTCTGAAAGTACCCTGTGAAGGACAGAAATGACACACAGTCAAAAGCACTGAAGAACAGGACAGAACTGCAATACTCATGCCCAATACATGTCACAAGATACCCACCCAGAACCAAGTTAGCATGTCAACACTGTTGGGGAGTACAGACTACCTGTAAGGACACATCGCTACACGCATACAGTCATGTAGCACATGGCCACACTCAAACAGCACCAGAGCCCCACCAACACATATCATGCATACTCACATCATTGACATGACATCTCCGGATACTCACATTCAGCTGAAGAAGTTGGTGATGAGCTGTGTGCGGACATCACCATCATCATCATCATCATCATCACTGGCATCGTGGTCCAGGCCAGGATCCTCCACAGGTGGCGGATGTTGGTCATCGTCATCCAGGATGAGAGGCAACTCCTTCCGCACAGCCAGGTTGTGTAGCATGCAGCAGACGATGACAATCTTGCACACCTTTGCTGGGGCATATGGGAGTGCCCCTCCTGTCTTGTCCAGGCAGCGGAAGCGGCTCTTCAGGAGACCAAATGTCCGCTCAATCACTCTCCTGGTCCGACCATGTGCCTCATTGTAGCGCATCTGGGCTGGTGTCACAGGGTTCCTGAGGGGTGTCAGCAACCACGGCATGTTGGGGTATCCGGAGTCACCTACATACGGACAAGTGCACATTAGCTGATTTGGAAAAGAGGGTGGACTACTACATTGCAGAACACACACAATGGTACAAAGTCAGTACACACCGACAAGCCAGGCACGCTGGTTCCGAATCTGGGACATCATCCTCGGGATGCGACTACCCCTCATCACGTAGGCCTCGTGTGCAGAACCGGGGAAACGGGCACACACGTGTGAGATGCTCATATCTGCAAGACATACCACCAGTGCATTGACCGAATGGTAATGTTTGCGGTTCCTGTATGCCTGCTCATGTGCCTGTGGTGGTATCAAAGCCACATGTGTCCCATCAATGGAGCCAATGACATGCGGCATCCTCCCCAGGGCATAGAAGTCACTCTTCACGTCAGTGAGTTGTTGAGGTCTAGGGAAATAGATGTACTGGTTCAGGTATCTCAACATAGCCTCCAAAACTTTGCGTAGCACACGGCTGAACATGGTCTGTGACATCCCACCAGCAGACGCCACAGTGTGTTGAAAGGTACCGGTGGCAAAGAAGTGTAGGGGTGCCATCACCTTCACCTTGGGGGTCAGCGCTGTGGGGTATGTCCGGCCAGGTTGCAAATGTGGGGCCAAGCGCACCGTCAATTCCTCAATCAGCGGCCTGGTGAAGCGGTACAGTCGGATGCAGTCCCGTTCCACCATGGATGCAAGGTCAGGGAATGGTCTATGGACAGCTGGTGCCCTGCAGTGCATAGGTGAAGAAAGAAAGATTGTCAGTCACCCCACATATGTGGCATTGACCATACTCAATATCACATGATACATCATTATGAGACACAAGTACATGATGTGTGCAGTTCCGTAAGGACATGTATGGCACCTACATGGCCAACATCTAACATCACAGTTCAACAAGTGGCATCAACAAGTCCCAGGTTGTGCCATGGGATATCATGAGGCCGTGTCACAGTTCCCATCTACTGCTGCCACGTTCCAAACACACCCCACAGTGACATGTGAGGACAGATGTGCCCCAGGCATCACAGCTCATCGACAGGTAGATTCCCAGGGACCCTGTATTGCCACATGGACACTGGCATGACATGGTGCATCATGAATACACCACAGCAAAACAACCATGACCCCCACAGGTAGTGGTCCCTGTTGCCTCGGCAGGACAGACATGGACGTCTGTGACACACACACGCACAACATCAAAGTTCATGCACAAACAACATGGATGTGGAGACTGTCTCCCATTGTGCACATGGAATCAGAGACATTGTAAACACAACATGCACACAGACTGTGGAGGACCATCACTATTGTGGCAATGGGTCACCCTGGGACGTACTACTGTCCCACATGGGACTCAGGGGGTATGTGACATGACATACACATACACCACCGTGAAATGTGACCATGCCACATGCTCAGGAATGAACAGTTGCACATCACAGTGGTCATGTGCACGACACACCAAGGATTCTGTCCCCATGAACACGTGCACAGCCTGGGAGTGGCTGCCCCCAAGTGACACCCACAGAACAACATGTTCACCCCCATACACGGAATAGGTAATGCAGCCTTACATGCCTTAGGATACAGTGTGGACAGGCTGTGGTGTTGTAGGTGTGCCCCTCACTCCCTGGGAAGTATATGTGGCTGGCATATGTTCACCTGTGACAGGCATGGTGACATATGCCAGTGACTTGTACAGGGACGCATTGTGCAGCAATGGACCGATCGGTGCGCACACATTGGCCATTGCATTCAATGTGAGCGGGTACGCGTTGGACAGCAATGGACCGATCGGTGCGCACACATTGGCCATTGCATTCAATGCGAGCGGGTACGCGTTGGACAGCAATGGACCGATCGGTGCGCACGCATTGGCCATTGCATTCAATGTGAGCGGGTACGCGTTTTATCCCGGGTACGTGTTGTAGAGCAATGGACCGATCGGTGTGCCCGGCCGGCCCATTGCATTCAATGTGAGCGGGTACGCGTTGTATCCCGGGTACGCGTTGTAGAGCAATGGACCGATCGGTGTGCCCGGCCGGAACATTGCACTCAATGTGAGCGGGTACGCGTTGTATCCCGGGTACGCGTTGTAGAGCAATGGACCGATCGGTGTGCCCGGCCGGCCCATTACATTCAATGTGGCGGGTGCGCGTTGTATCCCGGGTACGCGTTGTAGAGCAATGGACTGATCGGTGTGCCCGGCCGGCCCATTGCATTCAATGTGAGAGAGTGCAGCGTTGAACTGCAATGGACCGATCGGTGTGCCCGGCCGGCCCATTGCATTCAATGTGAGCGGTGCACGCGTTGTATCCCGGGTACGCATTGTAGAGCAATGGACCGATCGGTGTGCCCGGCCGGCCCATTGCATTCAATGTGAGCGGGTACGCGTTGAACTGCAATGGACCGATCGGTGTGCCCAGCCGGCCCATTGCATTCAATGTGAGCGGGTACGCGTTGTATCCCGGGTACGCGTTGAACTGCAATGGACCGATCTGTGTGCCCGGCCGGCCCATTGCATTCAATGTGAGCGGGTACGCGTTGTATCCCGGCTACGCGTTGTAGAGCAATGGACCGATCGGTGTGCCCGGCCGGCCCATTGCATTCAATGTGAGCGGGTATGCGTTGTATCCCGGGTACGCGTTGTAGAGCAATGGACCGATCGGTGTGCCCGGCCGGCCCATTGCATTCAATGTGAGCGGGTACGCGTTGTATCCCGGGTACGCGTTGTAGAGCAATGGACCGATCGGTGTGCCCGGCCGGCCCATTGCATATGAAGTGTGCGGGTACGCGTTGAACTGCAATGGACCGATCGGTGTGCCCGGCCGGCCCATTGCATATGATGTGTGCGGGTACGCGTTGTATCCCGAAATACGCGTTGTACAGCAATGGACCGAACGGTGCGCACACATTGGCTGGGGCCTGGCATGGCAATGGACGCGTTTTCGAAGCTCCAACGAGTCTGATGCAGTGAATTCAGTTGGCCAGCCACAACAATGTTGCAAAATCATGGGTGTCATGAAGTTGAAGATTTGAAGGACCGATCGTGTGCCCAGCCGGCCCATTGCATTCAATGTGAGCGGATACGCGTTGTATCCCGGGTACGCGTTGAACTGCAATGGACCGATCGGTGTGCCCGGCCGGCCCATTGCATTCAATGTGAGCGGGTACGCGTTGTATCCCGGGTACGCGTTGTAGAGCAATGGACCGATCGGTGTGCCCGGCCGGCCCATTGCATTCAATGTGAGCGGGTACGCGTTGAACTGCAATGGACCGATCGGTGTGCCCTGCCGGCCCATTGCATTCAATGTGAGCGGGTACGCGTTGAACTGCAATGGACCGATCGGTGTGCCCGGCCGGCCCATTGCATTCAATGTGAGCGGGTGCGCGTTGTATCCCGGGTACGCATTGTAGAGCAATGGACCGGTCGGTGTGCCCGGCCGGCCCATTGCATTCAATGTGAGCGAGTGCAGCGTTGAACTGCAATGGACCGATCGGTGTGCCCAGCCGGCCCATTGCATTCAATGTGAGCGGGTACGCGTTGTATCCCGGTGCACGCGTTGAACTGCAATGGACCGATCGGTGTGCCCGGCCGGCCCATTGCATTCAATGTGAGCGGGTACGCGTTGTATCCCGGATGCGTGTTGTAGAGCAATGGACCGATCGGTGTGCCCGGCCGGCCCATTGCATTCAATGTGAGCGGGTACGCGTTGTATCCCGGTGCAGCGTTGTAGAGCAATGGACCGATCGGTGTGCCCGGCCGGCCCATTGCATTCAATGTGAGCGGGTACGCGTTGTATCCCGGGTACGCGTTGTAGAGCAATGGACCGATCGGTGTGCCCGGCCGGCCCATTGCATATGAAGTGTGCGGGTACGCGTTGAACTGCAATGGACCGATCGGTGTGCCCGGCCGGTCCATTGCATATGATGTGTGCGGGTACGCGTTGTATCCCGAAATACGCGTTGTACAGCAATGGACCGAACGGTGCGCACACATTGGCTGGGGCCTGGCATGGCAACGGATGCGTTTTCGAAGCTCCAACGAGTCTGATGCAGTGAATTCAGTTGGCCAGCCACAACAATGTTGCAAAATCATGGGTGTCATGAAGTTGAAGATTTGAAGGATGCTGTGGGCGTGTATTAGTGCTGCTATTCCATGGATTGGTCAGATTCAGAAGATGCAAACGACTTGGACCTATCACTTTGGACACATGGGACAGTATCTGCCTCTGCAGCACACATATAATGCTGGCTGTTCCCCTGAGAGCTCACTTGCCTGCACTACATGCTCCAGGACAACATCTGCCACCAACACTGCTGCTGTTTATGCATCCTCTGGCTCCTGCAATGGCACGTACTGTGGAGAGAGCCCCAGCCTTCAGCCTTGAGGAGAACCAGGCTCTGCTGGACAGCCTCCTTCCACAGTACAGCAAGCTGTATGGGAAACCAGGGGAGCAGGTGAGTGTGCTGTCCACTGCATCACTAATTGTGCATGTTGTCTGACTAGCAGGACTTTCAGTGTGCACACCACTGGCTAGCATGCCCACTGAGTAGTTGTCACACCCCAAAGTGTGTAGTTACATGCACTGAACTGGTACAGTGCAGTAACAGTGCATTCCAACTAGGTTTACTTCCCATGCAATGATACCATGTAGTGACTGCTGGCAAACTGTTCATAGCCATTGTTGCACTGCCTGTGTACATCATATGCCCCTGTGATTGAGACATGTATATCCAACTGTGTGATGCACGTATATGTTGCATGTGTAGTAATGGCCTTTTCACTTTGTCATCTTCACAGGTTGATGCCCACCAGAAGCAGGACATCTGGCTGACCATCGCCCGGAAAGTAAGATCCGTGGGGGTCTATAGGCGCAGGATCCGCAACTGCCAAAAGAGGTGGCAGGACCTTCGTGGCTGGACCCGGAGGATCGCAAGGGTCCAGCTGAAGCTGTCGCCTCCTCGCAGGAGGGGCGGACACCGGACCCTGACCCCCCCACATGCTCCGGATCCTGGCGGCGGTCTTCCCTGACCTGGATGGGCAGCTGAAGGACAGGCAGCAGCAAGGAGGGGGTGAGTCCATGACTGCACTGTGCACTTTGTCTGATATGCTATGTGCCCTCCTCTGGCCTGGTTAAACTTCCACAGTACATCAGTCATGTGGTCCAGGACCCATGTCCCTCATTTGTGACATGCCCACTTCTCCTCTGATACGCATATGTGTGGCCCTTATAGTCAGAAAATTGTGTCATTTGGGGACTGTGTCATTGCATTTTGCTTTGCTCAAGGTGGGGGACAGCATTTGTTCCCGTGACTATGTTGTGCGATTCATGGGTGGGTCAATTGCTTACACAATGCCTAAGTTCTGACATGTGATCTGGGTGTAACTTTGATATGTGGTCCGCTTGCTGCTCAGACTCACCACATGTCCCTGGGGAATTTGGCACACACCCATGCTGCTGGTGGGAACAATCTTTGGGCCTCAGGAGTATGTGTATCCAGTGTGTCACACATGCTTAGCCACCTGCCTACTGTCCAGGACTCATCCCTCTTACAGGTGGAGCTGGACAGTCATGCCTACTCCAGGGCATACAATACACTCTGTACTCCCACTCCCGTGTATCATCTGGCATGTTGTGATCAGTGAAATGTACCCTCAGGTGTCTGCCTCTGTCTCATTGTGCTGTGTCTTCGTTGTCAGGACTACTGGTATGTTTATCGGTTAGGGCTCAGCATGCCATCTGAGATGTGACCAGTATAGACGATACTTCTGTGACTTATAGGTGTCTGATCACTTGACTGTGCACACAGGTGTTTGCGACTGTGACTTTCAGGCAGCTGTATTTTCATTCACAGCACACTGTGAGGTGCTCATGTTCAGAGAGTTGTGTTTCATGTCCCCCATATGTCCAGTTGGTATGACGTGGACAAATAGTAGTACAGATGATGTGGTTTTTGGGGGATGGACATGTGCACTTGTCAGTCACATAGCTTGCATTCCCCATGCCCTCGGATTGTGACACAGTGCAGACTGTTGTTGGCTGGCTGCCATGGCCATGTGACTTGAGACAGTAATGTATGACTTTGCACGCATTCCTGTGTCATGGCATTAAACTTCCTGGGACTGATCCTGCAGGGGAGTGACATGTGCAACATGCACCCCATTGTGGCATTGACTATCCGGACATGGGTGCATCATGGTGTCTGGTGCTGGTATGCATCACATGCATTTCTAATTAGACTCTGGCCATCCCTTTATCCGGACACCTGCACTGACTCAGTGGCAAGAGATGTGATGTGTGCATGTTCACATACTTCACCGTGTTCCCTGCAATGTCCAACAACTGTGTAGGTGGTGCATGTGTCCACACTGGGGTCTTACCATCAGACAGGCACCAGACAGATGGGTGCAAGGGCAGGAGGGGTGTGAGTCCCATGGTTGACCTTCAGACTGACAATTGGCTTCCCGAATCTGTGTGAGGACTTTAGGCAATGTTCAACTAAGGATGCCAGGGCTTGCTCTGTAATGTGCTGTACTTACTGTGGTGTGTGCGGTCAGTGCAGGTGACTGATGTTTGTCTGTTTCCCTAATTGTTTGCAGATACATCCACGGCCACAGGAGGGGACAGCTCCACGGACCAGGAGGAGCAGCGGAGCCAGACTGGGTCAGCATCGGACGAGTGGTCAGAGGGACCCAGTGGCACGGAGGGCGAGGGGAGCCACACCGTGGAGTCCTCAGCACCATCCACCTCAGCTGGGGACCACAGCAGCTCGGAGGATGACTCCCTTGTGGAGGCGGGTCTCAGCAGCCACCAAAGGCCAGCTAGTCTGTCTGGCCCCGCCACCACCACCACCACCACCCTCCTATCCCATTGGCTCCCATTCCTGAGGTCCTTGGAGGCTCCCGTGCTCGGGAGCGTGTCTCGTTCGTGCCAGGCACCGCACCCCCTGCCCCTGTGTCCCCTGCTGCCCTGAGTGAGGAGTCTGTGTACCTCCTTCGGCAGCTCCATGTAGGGCAGACAGCAATGCTGAGTGTCCTCCATGCACACACCACTCTGTTGACACAGCTGGTGTCGTTCATGGAGGGCATCTCGACGGGTATGTCTGCCCTACAGAGGAGCAATAGGTCCATGGACTCCTCCCTGACGGCAGCAGTGTCCCTCCTCCAACAGTCCCTCACCCCTTCCACCTCTGCCCCATCCACACTTCCTGCCCCCTACCTGTCCAAAGCACATGCACACCTGCACAGTCAACCAAACACACAGACACGAGCAGCACAGACACACCCAAGAGTAAGGCAAGACGTGCACACAAGCATCCTCAGGGGACTGATACCACAGACACAGGGGATGGGGAACACACACACACACAGGCATCCACATTCACTCCGCAGTCCTCCAAATCCTCTCCCTCCAAGACCCCTTCCCTTGCCTCGCCTGCTACCCCACCTACACAGCAGATCTTCCTGTGTGACCTCGGCCTCTTCCCCTCCATTCCTGCTGATCCAGCATACCAGGGGAAGAGGAAGTCCACCCACACAGAGAGGAGTGCCCCTCGCCCCCAGACACCCTCCCCCAGGCGCAGGCAGACACAGGAGCCCATTAGGAAGTCCCCCGGAGCAGGAAGAGCAAGACCCCACCACCACCACCACGCAGCTCCAGCGCCCAGTCTCTCTCCTCCATCCCCCAGGCCACCACTGCACAGGTTCCCCCACCACACCCTGCCCCAGGTTCCCCCACACACCGATACTGCATCCCCAGACTGCTTAGGCCCTCCCTCCCTGCCATTTGCTCTTCCACCCCCAACCCAGACGCTCTGCCTGTTAGTGGCACTGTTGTGGGGACCGGGTCCCCCCTCTGTCCTGCCCACCTCATCTGCCCACCCTTCCACTCCCTTGGAGTCATGCACTGCAGTGGAGTCCACAACCACCACGTCTGACTCGGGCACTGCAGTGGGTACCCAGTCCACTACGTCAGTCCAGCCCACTGCAGTGGTTGCAGCACCCACACCAACTGACTTGTGTACCACAGTGGTGCCGGCCCCCTGAGTCAGAAACCTCCACTGCAGTTGCCGGTGACACTCCTGCACCCACCACCCCTTCACTGCCTCACTCTGCCATCCCCTGATCCTGTCCCTGCGGTGCCTGGCCTGCCCCTTGTATGCCCCTCCAAGGGGATGTCCCCCAACCGTACCAGTGCAGGCAAGCAATGTGTGACCAGTTGTCACTTCTCACCCCGTTGGTACTGTGATTTTGGACTGGCCATTGGCCTTAGTTTCTTTTGGACTTCCGTGTTTACCCTGACATTTGCTGAATAAAGCCCCTTTTTGTTTACTTTTGGGTTTTCTTTTGATGTACATGATGTGGATGAGTAGCATCCTGCATTTGCAGTTGTAATAGTGTTCACATCAGGACGATGAAGTGTTGCAGTGATGGACTCCATGTGGTCCATGGGATATGTGTCCTGTTGTAGTCTGGATCTATGGCATCCTTTGCTACAGTCTGAGGGTGTAATGTTCAGCATTTGACACAGGGATGTCCTTTTTGCATTTGTAAATGAACATCTTTGTCTTACACTGATGCACATCTGGTGGGCTTACCACTGTTCAATGTTCCGATTTCCCTGACTGTGTGCCCAGCTCCACTGGACATGCAGTTTTGCACATCAATGTCGAAGGACTCATCTGTGTATACAGTGCAACTTGCTTGACACGTGTTTGGTGTGTGTGCAGATGACTGACGTGACACTCCCGTACCCAGGCTGATGTGAGCAGAGCCTTCTGTGTGTTGTGGTTGTTGACTGACTGACGGAGTGTTCTGCTGACATGTTTGGGTCGTGCACAGACAAGGTTTGGCACAGCGGACCTTCCACAGGAGTGGAGTGCCCTCATGGCAGTGTGTAATCTGGTGACATTGCGTGGGCCTGTGTTGTGTAAGCATGTCTGTGCGTGTTCCCTTCCCTTTTCCTACACAGGCTGTGTCCCTAGGGATGTTCCTGTTTGTGATGCTTGCTGAGTTGTTCTGTGTTCATCCAGCATCTTGGACCTGGTTTCTCTGTGATGTGGGTGCATGGCAAACTAATGTTCATGAGGTTGTCATCCCAGGTTGTCTTTGTTGTCAGTGCTGGGGATGTGGGCAAACGCAGATGGGACACATTCAGGATTCCCCTTGGCACTTGTTGTTTACACGAGTCATGTGATTTACAGTTTGTGTTAGCTTTCAGTGATTGTGACACGTTGTGTGTGTGACTGCTGCCACTCCTCAGGGTCAGAGCTGCAATGTTGGTAGTTGTGTACGTGTGTTCTTCGTGTGTCACCTTGGCTTCTTCATTGGTGTGTGACTATGGCCAGGATCCCATTGATTGTGGTGGATTTCACATCATGCCCATATACGGCATACTGTGCTGTGTGTCAGACATTGACGAGTCTTGTTGACTGGCCATGTGTGATGGGTTTCTGCACCTTAGTTCCCACCACCACCCCTGGTATTGTCATGGGTGCATGTGCAATGTCACCAGTCCATGTGAGCTTCACTGCTGCACATTGGTGGAGATCAGGGTGTGTGGTGTTGAGTGTGTGCAAAAGTGAGTTGTTGCACGACCAGACCCCTACCTCCATATTGGCCTTGGCTGGCAGGCCGTGCTGATTGATTGGAGCTTGTGTAGGTGTGATGGTAGTTAGTTGCTCAGGACACATGGCTGGGGTTCACAGTGTGAACGACATCTAACATTGTCATCACAGTGGGATTATCATGCAGGCTGGTGTCAGCACAATATGGGGTCCCTGGGGGTAGTGCTGTGGTGGGTCTGTCTCTTGCTGTGTTAGTTGCTGTTCCTACAAGCTTGTGTGACATGTGTAATTTGTGCTCCCTCTCATCTAACAATGCCTTATTGCCCACATAGGGGATTTGGATCCATGAGTTACTTTTGTGTGGCACTATATGTGCATCTGTGTAATTGGTATTCAGGCCTCATCATGTGTTGTGTGGTTGCCTGGGGACACTGGCACCCCCCTCACCTGTTGTGTTTGATGTGCAGTGTGGGTCTGCCTGTTTGTGTTTGTGCATCTGCACCACTGCATTGGCATATCTTTAGTGTGCCATTGGCTGTATGTTGTTTGGTGGGTTTCACCTGCTGTCCCTGGGACTCCTAGGTCATCAGTCAGCACAATGATCATTGTTTGTGTGTCCCATTGCTGCCATGGTATGTTATTTGTTCACCTCACATCTACAGTCTCCACAGGGTATCTACATTTGTGTGCCCATTGGTGCAAATATGTGGGTCTGCATTATGATGGTCACTTCTGTCATTGTGTCATTGATGGATGTTGACAGTGTCAGCCCCCATGGGTGATGTTTGTCTGCACATGGCCAAAGGTATGTCTTATTTGCACTGCACTGTTTGCCTCCCCCAATCTATGTTGCTATGGGACACAAGCACTACTTTGCCACTGATGTGTTTGTTGTTCTGTGACCAGGAATCATCCATGCAGTTTGCCAGTTGCAGCTTTTTCAATGTCAACACTTACATTTTGGTCACTGTGATGATGGGGGTTTAGACCCCATTGCCACAATGTTCAAAATGTGCTTCAGCTATGGACCCCACACTTACCTTTTGGTCACTGTGATGATGGGGGTTTAGACCCCATTGCCACAATGTTCAAGATGTGCTTCAGCTATGGGCCCCACACTTACATTTTGGTCACTGTGATGATGGGGGTTTAGACCCCATTGCCACAATGTTCAAAATGTGCTTCAGCTATGGACCCCACACTTTCCTTTTGGTCACTGTGATGATGGGGGTTTAGACCCCATTGCCACAATGTTCAAATGTGCTTCAGCTATGGACCCCACACTTACCTTTTGGTCACTGTGATGATGGGGGTTTAAACCCCATTGCCACAATGTTCAAGATGTGCTTCAGCTATGGGCCCCACACTTACATTTTGGTCACTGTGATGATGGGGGTTTAGACCCCATTGCCACAATGTTCAAAATGTGCTTCAGCTATGGACCCCACACTTACCTTTTGGTCACTGTGATGATGGGGGTTGGACCCCATTGCCACAGTGGTCATGGTCTGCTTGCATTGTGGGGGCCACACACATTTATGTGTGACACATGTGATAGGGGGTCACATTGTATGTTCAAAGTCATGTTCAGTGTTGTAGGCATTTGACACAGTCTACACACGCTTGTCATGGTGTTGGGGGATGTCTTTTGTTGCATTCCTTATGTTGGTGTGTGCTTGTTGTGTCATGCATTACCCATCCTATGAGTGGGGGTGTTGTTGGTGGTAGGCATCCTGCCCCCCATGGGTACGGGTGGTGGTAGGGGTTGGCATCTAGCACCCCCTGGGTAGGGGTGGTAGTGGTGGTAGGCATCCAGCCCCCCATGGGTAGAGGTGGTAGTAGTGTCAGGCATCCTGCCCCCCATGGGTAGGGGTGGTAGTAGTGGTAGGCATCTGGCACCCCCTGGGTAGGGGTGGTGGTAGTGGTAGGCATCTGGCACTCCCTGGGTAGGGGTGGTGGTAGTGGTACGCATCTGGCACCCCCTGAGTAGGGGTGGTAGTGGTGGTAGGCATCCAGCCCCCCATGGGTAGAGGTGGTAGTAATGACAGGCATCCTGCCCCCCATGGGTAGGGGTGGTAGTGGTGGTAGGCATCTGGCACCCCCTGAGTAGGGGTGGTAGTGGTGGTAGGCATCCAGCCCCCCATGGGTAGAGGTGGTAGTAGTGACAGGCATCCAGCACCCCCTGGGTAGAGGTGGTAGTTGTGACAGGCATCTAGCACCCCCTGGGTAGGGGTGATGGTAGGGGTAGGCATCTAGCACCCCCTGGGTAGGGGTGGTGGTAGTGGTAGGCATCTGGCACCCCCTGGGTAGGGGTGGTGTTAGTGGTTGGCATCCAGGCCCCTATGTGTATATGTGGCATTGGTGATAGCCATCCCGCCCCTATGGTGCTGCTGTTGCTGGTGTAAGTAATTTCTGCATCCCTATGTGTGTGTGTGATATGTCGGGTACGTGTGGTTTGTTTGTGTGGTGGGTGTCTGACTTACCTTCTGCGTCGTACGCGTCCATGCCAGTTCCGGTAATAGATGTAGAATATTGGTAGGATCGGCACGATGGGATTCATGGTTGGTTCGTCTCGTTCGTCTTTCTCTTTGCTTCGCCTCGTCCTCGTCGCTGGCGTGTTCGTCTCGTAGCCGTGGATCGTCTTGTGGCGCGAATCGGAGCTTATGTGCGCCTCTCCCGGATGCTTTGACGTGCCGTGCGTAGCGACGGGTTCGGCGCGTACAGAAGGTGCATCGTACTTGTCCGGCCGGACGGGGCTGCATTTTGGCTTCCGTGCGACTCGATTCTGCGTTTCCGGATCCGCCTCGGTCGGAGAACAGGACCTGTATTGGGTGAGTGCGACTGGGTCGGGATTTGGGCAGTTGTGCGCATCGTACTTGCTCGTTCGGACGTATGTGCGAATCGGTCGGGAAACAGGCATTCGCCTGGCTTTTTTCCCGGCCGAATGGTATTAGGTGCGCCTCCGACCGGGATCGGAATCGACCCCTCAGTCTGAAGCGCTGTTTAGACAGTACTATCTGAATTCAGTAAGCATTTGCTATTGATTACAGACATTGTTCAATTCTTTTATATTCTTGTAAATTCAGTTGTATTATTGTATTTGTAATTATGTGAGTATGCAATATTTCTGTGGAAATGTTACAATAAATAAATCAATACGAGAGCGAGAGATAGAGTTACATGTGTGGTGGAAAGGGTGAGTTAAAATAGAGGAGTTGCATAGAGAAGGGTAGGTGAGGGGGTGATGATAGAAAATGGAGGTAGCCTAAGATAAGTAGCAGGAAAGAAGTAAGGTATTGAGAGAGTTTAAGTAAAGGGATCAGAGGTAGAAAAACGGGATTGCAGATGTGAAGTAGCAAAGAAAATGTAAGGTAAATTGAAAGGTTAGATAGTGAGAGAGAGAGAGTTGCAGCTACAGATAGAGCAGGAATCAACCAAATACACAACTGAGTTGGGACGCAGGGCTTAGTTTGTAGTTTTGCTTTTATTGTTTTGTAGCTAGGAATAGTCCTTGGGTTTAAGTTGTGGCAAAACTATGCGTTTTGGATTTTCTTTTCCCAGTCTGGGTTTCCCAGGGAGGATTTGGCTTTTCCTACAATAACGATCTGACTTTTGAGTTAGTTTATTTCTCTCTTTCCTTCCAGGCTTCAGCATGGGGACCAGTTCCTGGGGGGCTCTCACCCTCAGAGGAACAAGAAAGAATTGCCAGGTAGGTACACTATAAGTCTCTCTCTCCTTCGCTTTCAGTTTTTTTCTTTGGGTCTTTGCTTTTGTTTCCTGTCTCCAGCATTTTTCTTCTACCCTCTTTTGTTCCCCTCTCGAGGTTCTAATTGCCTCATTTAGGTTTTCCTTTTCTCTTTCTCCCCGACTTTTCTCACGTAGGTCCAGTGCCCCTCCTCCTTACCTGTTTGGCTTTAATGAAGACCCATCCTCTTTATTGCTGTCATCTGTCATCAGCCTGTCCCTCTCCTTTCAGTATGGCCCCATTCTATACAGCATGACCAACCCCACATATTTCATCCACCTTGGTAAGCACCATTCCTATAGGAATGTGTGGTGTTCTGCACCTTCTTTGTAAACCACGGATTCCAGATTCTGCAATGTGGAATGTGGAATGTGGTGGAGGTTGCCAACCACTAGTTGAATGTAATCGACAGTTAGTCCTGTTAAGCTGCTGGATGGGGTCTCAAAGCTTGTTCTAACTTCAATAAACCTTTCTCACCTTACCATGAAGAATCGGGACCTTCATTTACGAAAGACCTACCTCTACATTTTGGCGACGATCTACCTACACGAATAAGAGACCCCAACAGCTAAATTAAATAAGAACAATTCCATCTACACAACGAGCAACTTGCCCACCAGCTAACCTTCATATTCAAGTTCATCTGCCGAAGAGGGGAAGAAGCAAGGATCACCTCATTCTCCGATATCCTGCTGCAGTGTGTCCCGATCGCTTTTCCATTTCGGCTTCATCCAAGGTTTGCTCTACCAAGTAGATCATCGTGGGTTGAGTGGACTATAAAGCGAGGTTTTCTGTCCTCGCAAGTCGCATCCTTGAAGATATGTGCGCTGAGCTTTATCCTCGCTGAAAGACAGATCCGCTCCCCGCGCTGCCTGACTTGCGGTGCGGCCTACCCTTGATTTGCCTGATCCTGATGTCATAGCAGGAAGACGTCGCGGCCATTTTAGGTGTGCCGTTTTTGCCTGGCCCCAGTGACGTCATCGTGCAACAACGCGGCAGCCATCTTAAGTGTCCTATGCTTGCTGTATTATACGATTCTTCTGTTCTGGCTCAACTTTGCAGGATTTTGTTTCGCATCCATCTTTCGTTGGGATGTCATCTGCAACCACGTATTGATGCCATTTCGAGATCCGGGGAGTGGTCTCAGTCTGCAAGTTGTGCGCTGACGCGCACAGCTGTTCGTGCGTCTATTCACTACTGAGTATCCTTTTTCTCAAGGTAAAGGGTCTGCGCTGACACGCACAGCTGATCCTACGTTTTTTTAAACACTGCGTGTTTGATTTGATCAAAGAATTTCCTGCTGTTTTCGCAAGTGACTTAGGCTGCTTTAAGAATTATGTACATCGCATAAGACTCAAGGAGAATTTTATTCCCAAAGTTGCCAAAGTTAGGAGTGTTCCTCTTCTAGTAAGGGATAGCATGAAGAGTGAGTTGGACAAACTCATGGCGAGGGGCATTATCCAAGATGTTGAGGCAACGGAGTGGGTCTCTCCGGTTGTAATGGCACGTAGGGCAAATGGGGAGGCCCGACTCTGTGTGGACTTGAGGGAACTCAACAGGGCGGTGATTGTTGATCATTACCCTCTACCCAATATCGCTGAAATGCTGTGTTCTCTTGAAGGGGCTAAGCATTTTTTGTCTTTGGATTTAACCTCCGCTTACCACCAGGTTAGGCTACACCCCTCTTCTCAAGAATACACGACTTTTGTGATATCCTTTGGTACCTTCAAGTTTCTAAGGATGCCCTTTGGTCTGATTTCAGCTGCCTCCGTTTTTCAAAGGGTAATGGAGGGCATTCTTGGAGAATTGAAGGGCGTGAAGGTGTATCAGGACGATGTACTTATTTTTGGAGTAAATTTAGAACGGCATGCCTCAAGGTTGAGATCAGTTTTGAAGAAATTACAAGATGCCGGTCTCACCCTTCGAGCTGATAAATGTAAATTCAATGTCAAAGAAATTGAGTACCTTGGACATTTTGTTTCAGCAGAGGGAATCAAACCCAAGAAATCCCTTGTGGATTCCATACTCAATTTGCGTTCACCTTCAAACAAGGATGAACTCATAAAATTCTTGGGGATGGCGGAATTCTATCATAAGTTCATTCCTGACTTTGCTGGAAAAACTTTAATGTTGAGATCTTTGATGAAGAAAGGGTGTGAATTTGAGTGGTCAAAGGGTTGTGAAGAAGAATTCATCGGCATTAAGAATCACCTCCACAATGCACCATGTCTCAGTAGTTTTGACCCTACAAAATCCTCTTTTCTTATGACAGATGCCAGCTCGACTGGTCTAGGGGAAGTACTGTTACAAAAAGAAGATGGTGTTGAGAAAACCATTTTGTTCATCTCCAGACCCCTAAGAGGTGCAGAATGCAATTACTCTGTTGTTGAGAAAGAGGCGTTAGGTGTGTTCTGGGCAGTGCGTAAGTTGAGGAAATTTTTATGGGGTAAAAAGTTTAAGATTCTATCTGACCACAAACCACTCAAAGAAGTTTTTACTAAGAAGGGCATAGATTTTGTCTCTCACCGTATTCACAAGTGGGTGGTGGCTCTTCAAGAATTCGATTTTGAACTATCGTACTTACCTGGCTCTAACAATGTTCTTGCTGACTGCCTTTCGAGACTTAGCGGTATTGAGGATGAAACGAGTGATGATGTTGAATACTTTGCTGGAGAAGATATGGAAGAAAATGTGGATGTGTGCGTGATTAGTGAAGGTGATGTTTCGGAAAATGAGTGGAAGGAACACCTTGGTGGTGATGTGACTCTACAAAAGGTCATTACGATGGTAAGAAATGGTTGGTGTGATAAAAAAAACTGTGATGATCAGCTGAAGGGCTATTGGCATGTCAAAGAGGATTTGGCTGTCGTAGATGGTGTGCTTATGCGTGGTAGTAAGCTTATTCCACCACTTGTCTTAAGAGAGAAATTGGTCGGAAGTGCCCATGCCTCACACATGGGAATAGCCAAGACCAAGGAGCGAATCAGGGAAGTGTACTGGTGGCCCGCCATGGATGTTTTTGTAGAGAGACTTGTGCGGGAATGTGCTGAGTGTGCTAATTGTGACAAGTCAATCAAATGTAGGACACAACCAATGGTGGTTAGAGAGCAAGCTGCTTCTCCTTGGTCTGAAATCTCTTTAGACATCTTAGGTCCTGTGAAGTTGAGATCGCAAGATCGTTATGTCATTGTATGCATTGATTTGTTTTCACGGTGGCCGGAAATTAAAATTGTGAACTCTGTTGAGTCAGTTGTTGTAGTAGAGTTTCTTGATGAACTTTTTGAGCGAGAAGGCTTCCCTCAAACAGTTTTGTCAGACAATGGTGTCCAATTTACCTCTCGCTTAGTGGAGGAGTTTCTGTCTACTAGGGGTATTAAACACAAGACGTCGGCACTTTATCATCCACAAAGCAATGGGGTTGTTGAGAGGTTTATCAAGGTCCTTAAAGAAGCGATACAACAGGCAAGGTCTTGTGGTGACTGCTGGGAGATTGCTGTGAGAAGAAAAGTAAGGGAATATCGCTTCACTCCACATTCCTCAACAAGCGTGACTCCCTTTCGGCTCTTCAAAGGTAGGATGGCGAATGTTGAGGTAGCTCCCTCGTGGGTTTCTGCAAAGAGAGCTTTGGTGGATGAAAATGTGGATAACACTGATGGTTGGAAGGAAAGAGAGAAAGCTAGGATGGATAAAAGGAAAATTAGTTATGATGTGAGAAAAGCTGTGAAGAGCACAATAATTGAAGTTGGTGACTGGGTCAAGATCAGGTTGCCAAAGAAGACTTCTGGGGTATCGAAATACAGTCAGCCGATTCAGGTTATCAAGGTATTTAAAAATGCTATAAAAACGAGTGATCACAGGATTTGGAATTTGGGCAGAGTAGCAAAGTATCACTGAACACCTGCATGTCCTTCCTCCGCTTCCTCTTCAGGGTTGGATCGAAAGGAATCGTTGGTTCCTGAGAGGTGTGTAAGGCCACTTCGATTGAAGCGTGTCCCTCTTCATTTTCAAGATTATGCCTTTTAATGCATCAATGTCTTTGCTACTTGTTCCTCATGTAACTTTCTTTTCTTTTGGGTTTATTCTTCTTATTGTTCTTTTTTTAAAAAAATATTTGTTTATTAAAATTTTTAAAATAACATAACGAAAAATCACGTATACAATTTTCATATCTTCTTCCAACTAATACCATCAATCTCTTGATCATTTGTGGGCAACTCTCACATAATAACAGTATAGTGGTTTAACATGTAAAGGCGGTCACGCCAATCCCCACCTCATCTTTGTCACTGATATTAAACAATGCAGTTTGCGTGATTGTATAAAACATTAAAGGAAACTTATCATAACAAAATTAACTATAATCGTTGTCGCCGGGAGGATATCCACCTACTCAGGAGAACACACCCCCTTGTCACTCCACAGGGGGGGGAAAAACAAAAGAAAAAAATATATATACCACTCTGGGGGTAAGGGGGATTCTTCTTATTGTTCTTATGTTTGTTTATGAAGGGGGAGGTGATGTGGTGTTCTGCACCTTCTTTGTAAACCACGGATTCCAGATTCTGCAATGTGGAATGTGGTGGAGGTTGCCTAGCACTAGTTGAATGTAATCGACAGTTAGTCCTGTTAAGCTGCTGGATGGGGTCTCAAAGCTTGTTCTAACTTCAATAAACCTTTCTCACCTTACCATGAAGAATCGGGACCTTCATTTACGAAAGACCTACCTCTACAGAATGTCAGAACTGGGGAAGGAAATTCAAGAGTTCAGGCAAGCAAATGTAGCTTAAAGATTTGATGTTCAGATTGACAAAAATATGTAAAACATAGCTGTATGTTCCTCGTCTACTGACGAGACGCATACACAGATATTGCTTACTGAAGGCAAGGGAGAAATCAAACCATCCCAGCGAGCATAATGAAGGTCGAAAAAGGCAGACAAATCTCACTAATGAGAAATGGTTCTTTAAATTATCTATCCACAGAAACACTGAAGAAAAAAGAGCTCCTCCTAAAGGACCAATTTGACCAAACATTATCAATCAATCAATCAATCATGTCACTTATAAAGCGCACTACATACCCGCGAGGGTCTCAAGGCGCTGGGGGAAGAGGGGGGTGGTGCTGCTACTGATCGAAGAGCCAGGTCTTGAGGAGTCTTCTGAAGGCCAGTAGGTCTTGGGTCTGTCGGAGGTTGGTGGGGAGGGTGTTCCAGGTCTTGGCGGCGAGGTGGGAGAAGGATCTGCCACCGGCGGTCGTTTTCCGGATGCGGGGGACTGTGGCGAGGGCGAGGCTGGTCGAGCGGAGCTGGCGGGTGGGGGTGTAGAAGCTGAGTCGTCTGTTGAGGTAGGCTGGTCCGGAGTTGTGGAGTGCTTTGTGTGCGTGGGTGAGGAGCTTGAAGGTTATCCTCTTGTTGACAGGGAGCCAGTGCAGGTCTCTCAGGTGGGGTGTGATGTGGCTGCGTCGGGGGATGTCGAGGATAAGACGTGCAGAGGCGTTCTGGATGCGTTGCAGCAGTCTCAGGAGCTTAGCCGTCGTTCCTGCGTAGAGGGCGTTTCCGTAGTCCAGCCTGCTGGTGACGAGGGCCTGGGTGACTGTTTTTCTTGTTTCGGTGGGGATCCACTTGAAGATCCTGCGGAGCATTCGGAGGATGTTGAAGCAGGATGAGGATTATGGCCAGGCAACAAGACTATCTCAGTAATGGAAGAGCTCCTGCTATTACAAAATACGAGCCACCAAATCTTAGATTCCGAAGTTAAAACTAATTAAAAGATAAAAGGAAGTTTGCAATCTGCAGGCTATCAGTGTTTACCAAGAAAGAATGGAGAAACTCCCTGAGAAACAAAGTATACAAATGGCTAACCGACAAAATGTGTGACAGCTTTGTAAAAATGAATGTTCTGCAGTTCGAGAGACGCCCTAACAACAGAGCCAATAACAACAATAATTGTATCTTATATGGCACAGGAAACACAAATCTAATAGGTTATATGCACTAGACCATGCCGCTAGTTAATCCTTTTTCACCAACCAGAATCATGTTGGTTTTGAATTCATGGCTAGAAATATGCCATCCAACACCTTCAATGTCCAAAGACATTTACCATCAAGAAATGTATTCACTGATATTCAACGTAGGAAACTCCCAGCTAGCGACAACACAGAACGGGCATTCAAAAAGACTAAGCTAAATAATAAATGAGAGTTAGGTCTAAAACTAACCATAACAACATAACCAATGCAGGCTCAGTAATATCTATGAACGATTGAAGGGAAAAAGCTCCCACAGCTAGGAAAATACACCCAGAACGTACTAACATCGGGCATACCAACCTTGGTAAAACAGATTGACTAAAAACTGGCCACGATAGCCAAACGGATGGGAATTAAACATCTCAGTCCTCTCCTGGAACGCTACCGGGATCCCTCAAAAAGTGGGTGATAATGACTTCCTAAACTATCTAACATCCCATGACATAATAATACTACAGGAAACAAGGACTTCTACACTTTGGATACATCAACCATTCAAAATGAGCCACAGAGCTGGAGAAACCAGGGAATTGTGGCTGCTTACAGATATCATGCAGAGCTAATAAATACATTGCAACTAAAGCATGGGATAACATTCGTAATAATCTACAAATCTGCAATATTAGACTTTTGGGCAACCGCCATGAAAAGGCAGAGGGAAACTGGCATCGTAATCCCTACGGCGGTGCCTGAGCAAGCACCGCCCCTATTATAGGGATTATGGTCACACTGCTGCCCCGATGGGCTCCTTGAGCCCGTCGGAAAAGCAGCGGTCCGTCCTTCCGCCCAATGCCTCTGACCGCCAGATCAGAATCCGGCGGTCGGACCGCTTATGTAGATGTCAGCTTGCCCACCGACATCAGAATAAGAAGGCACATAGTGTCAAAAAAGATATACATTTTTCATAAGTAACATAAGACTGGATGAAGTTGACTCTTTCAAATATCTGGGGCTAACAATCCACAGAACACCACCTTCAATAAATTTCAGTTAAGCCACGTTCCTCTAGAAATGTGGCGGGAGCCAAGTGCAGGCTCAGTACCTCCTAGACTGGTAGGCACTTAGTGGTAGGTGTTCGCCTCTGATAGAGTGGAAATCTCATTTCATTTGTAGGGGTGCATTTATTTATTTATTTATTTATTTATTTAATGAGTTTTATATAGCGCTGGCTAGACCCGAAGGTATCAGAGCGCTTTACATTAGGATACACATGTTACAGAAAAAGATAACAATTACACATTACGTAAGAAAAAAATAAGCAACACATTGAAAGAGGGAAGAAAGGAGAGAGAAGTAGGGAGAAGGGGGGAAGGGGGAATTGAGAGGGGGGAAGATGAGGGAAAAAAGACGGCAGGAGAGACGAAGGTGAAGTCTGACCAAAGACCGACTGGGTAGGTGACGACCGAGGAAGGAGTCCACAGCCCGTCTCCCCTGTAGCTAAGCAAGGTAGCTCCATCGGGCATTAGTCACATGTCTAGGTCTCAAACTGACGAGGGACGGTTCACGTAAGAAAGTCCAGTGGATAAACAGGGTGGGAACTGTGAGCAAGGACGGGTGAGGACAGGGGTCAATAGCTGGGAAGAAGAGAAGAGGAGAGCGGTGGGGGGTAGGATAAAGGGGAGGGGGAGGAGGGAGATAGGGTCACTGCGAGACACAGGAGAGTTTGCCCAAGGACCGGCTGGGTAGGTGATGGCCAAGGAGGGAATCCATAGCCCATCTCTCCTTTAGCTCGCAAGGTAGCTCCACCGGGCATCAGTCAAAATGGCTGGGTCTCAGCAGTCGATGGAGAGTTCACAGAGACAATGGCTGAGGCGACCATCTTGAGGTCAGGCAGGGGGGGATGAGTCCTTGATGTAAGAATTCAGAGGATCCCCATACTTTTCTGTACTCCGGATGAACGGGGGTGCTGACTAGGCAGGGGAACATCATGAAGAGTAGATCCAGGGTCCGCATGTCTTTCGGGGGAGCGCGTGATGTCGAGCGATCTTTGCCCGAGGGAGAAACAGCCGCCATTTGCAGGACAGGCGGGGGGACTCACGAGGCTAACTTGCATCAATAGTGCGAGTCCCTGCATATAGCGTGAAGAGAGAAACCCCCGATAGCGATTCAAAAAGTACTTCCCACTTCCTCGAGTTAACCTCACTGGTTGGTTGTACGCTCGGGGAGAGCACGGCGCTGGGCTTGCTGCTGTTGGAGGTGCAGGTCTCCAATCAAGATCAAGGGGGTGCACGCTCTCCAATGTGCGCCGAACGCACTAGGGGCAGTCACCGCGGGCCAAGTTCGTTCTTCACACCTAGCCTCTGGATTAGGGAAACATGCCAAGTCGCGCCGCCACAGTCTCGCATTCGGGCATCCATCGCGCGTTGTAGTGTAGCGCATCCCCGCCCGTCACCGAGCCAATCCATGCAGCCCCGGTCTCAGCAGCACTCACGGGATCGATGCCGTAGCCGGAATCAGGGACATGCGATCCTTCTGGTGGTCATTATGCTCCGGTGCAGAGATCGGCCGCTCCTCCTTCAGCCCCGTCCGCGGTGCGTTAACTATCCGCCGGCGCTATGTTGTGAGACGGGGCACGGAGTTTATAGTCTCCGATTTCGGTCCCAACAGTCCACTTCAAACCGCAATTAATGACCCAGCCACTGCAGCCGATATTCCGATTTCGGAATCGTCACTCTGCATGGGTGTAGGGGATCTTGATGTGCTGTTCTGTGCCGTGGTGAGTGCGGTTGGCACAGAGCTGCAGCTCTAAGCGGCCATTGCTGCCAAGCTCCTCCTCCATATCATGGGTGCATCATAATCACTTGTAGAGTGCACCCACATATAATCATTTATTGTATTAACATGAAGTGTTAGAATTGTGAGATGTATTAACATGAATAAGTGACGTATTTTAGGCAATTGACAAGTAGTATGAAAATGAAATGAAATGAAATTCGTACTTGTAAAGCGCACTTATACCCCCAAAGAGGTGTCCTGGCGCTGTACGCATACCGCTGTGGAACCCTTCCTGGCTTTTCCCTGTGAAATGTCCACTCCTGGGCACCCCCAGGGTGAAGCCAGGCATCCCAGCGCTGTTGGGGCCGTTGTGGAGATTAAGCAAGCTATTGCCCAGAGTTGCAGAGTGGGACCCATGATTAGAATAGGCACCGAGGCGAGAATTATCAGGTCCGAGGAAATTGAGCCCAAGACCCGCCGAGGCGGGAATTGAACCCTGGTCCCGGGCCAGATCTCTGCATCAGGGTCTGCCGCTCTAACCATTGAGCCACACTTCTCCACTGGAGTATGGAGAAGTAACAGAAAATTAGTGTAACAAGCAGAAAAAGTTTAACATGAAGAACTTGTGCTGTGAAGCTGATAACAATTTGTGTATTAGATGTGCTTATTAATTATGTCATGTCATACGTAGGTAAATGTATTAGTTGAAATTGCATTAATGTTATGTGAATTTGTAAAGTTTATATGATGCTTTCTTATGTTAGCTGAAATTCGTAGGCCTGAAATGCAAGTCCCTGAAGACTCTTGCTTTAGAATTAACAGTTTGAATTTCATGTACGCTGTAGAATCTGTTGTTTTTCTCACGTTTTGTGTTGCAGGTGAAGAAGCGCTCTTGTTAGATAGAATAATGTCTTTGTTTTACTAGTTAGGCAAGAAGCGAAGAAGTTACAATCGTGCGGCTTGAATCAATAAAGGAAGGTTGTTGCGTTTCACAAAGGAGAAGGCCTGAGAACCAAGGACAAATTGTTGCGAGGAAGGTACACAGTCGACACCGTGGAAAAATACCTTCAGGACTGTACCCAGAGCGGATGGCTTGATTAGAAATGCACCATGTGAGTGCTACCTGTAGATAACTGGTTGTTGGAACTAGGGATAGCGCCCCACTTCTTTCTTGCATTCAGAGAGAGAGTATCGTAGAACAAGCTCTGTCTTGGTAGCTTTATGCTACTTGACCCATTGATCGTAGACAGATTTCTTAGGAAGACTCCACGGGCTGACACCTTTTTACCTTTCTTCTAAAAATGCTTGATTAGGGATGATGTCACCTTAGTATTCGAGTAGGGACAGATTTATTGCTTTTTACTCACCAACTCTCGATGCAGGGAAACTTGGACTCATGCTTCCTGATTTTCTGTATCCTACTTCTTGAATTAATTGTGTTTATGCTGCACCATCTAACCTGGATGCGCAGATTTGGCTTCATGCTAATACCTTTGTATTTCTATACCCTCGTGTTGAGGTGAAGTAGTTGTCCGTTGGTTATTATGTATTCAAGAGAGTTATTGGCTAATTGATTCTTTTCCTAATTACTTTTCTCCCCTTTACACTTTCATGCTGCAAAAAAGGAACCTTCGGAGTGTGACTCTAGAACAGCACTAGAACTTATGGGCCTGGCCCTTTCACCTCTCACAGCTTTTAGCTGCTGCACCTGGTTCCGGGGTCCTTCTTGGGCCTCTCCTGGTGTCGCGACTCTCTGCTTCAGGAATGCTTCCCTCTCGGAAGTGCATCTTCTATCCTTGATCTGTTCACTTTTCTTTCCTTCTCTATGTTCTCTGTGGTCCTCCTCCTCCAGTGGTCTGTTTGCCTCCTGAAAGATGCCACAAGAGAGTCTGTCTTCTTTCTTTATACTCAACTCTGTCTCCTTCTTTGTCCCTTCTCTATGTATTTTTCCCTTTTCTTATTTTCTTCTTTTATAGGTCCCGTGGTATCCCGGTCGTCCTGCCGAAGCGAGAAGGGCACCAGGGCCTCAGGTAAATTGTCCTCCCTCTTACAACGACAGACAGAGAAATGAGCTAGAGAAACGGGTGAGGTAGAGAGAGACAGAAAGTGGAAAAGCTTAGAGATGTGAGATAGTAAAAAACAGGAGGTCGAGAGAGAAATAGGGTAGAGTGTTGAGGTTGGAAGTGGACAGACAGGGTAAAGTGGTATATTTTAGAGAGATGGGGAGAGAGAGGGATGAGGTTGAGACAGTGGTGAAGTAAACGGAAGGAATATACGGTCAGGTGAGATGGATGCAGAACATAAACGTGAGAAAGAACAGAATCTAACAGGCACATCAAAATCAACTATTAATTCTAATGCGAGAGCTTCCAGGGAAAATGCATTTGAGGCCTACAATATTCAGCTAACATTAGAGAAATGGAACATGAGTTTTACGCAGTTATATATAGAAATTGAGACATATACAGTTAATATTTTCATCTACATATAAAACGGCATGATTAATAAGCATATTCAATAATACAATGATTGTCAATTGCACAACACGAGCGTTTCAGTTAATGGTTTCCGTTGGTTACAATTGATCTTCCACGTTACTTCTTCACGTATTCTACATTTTGGCCTAAGCACATCACATTCATGTTTTTACATTACAAGATCCTTACACTTAGGTTAACACGACAAAAGATTATATGCAGATGCAGTCTACGTGTGTGATTATAATGCACCCCTACAATGGAAAATGGATTTTGCGCTACATCAGTCCCCCCTCTGATGACCTGTGTCATCACAATACTCTAACTCCCCGTAGAGCAGATCGATCTAAACTGATGTTGTAGCTAATCTCCTCTGTCTGAATTCTTCCAAGCGCTTAAGGTTCTCATAGTGACTGTCCTGCAGTTTTTCAATTCTCCTTTCTCTCTCTCTAATGGAATTCTCCAATTGCCTCAACTTGTGCCATTTGTATGCCCTCACTATGCCCAACAAGATGATAACACAGACCACAAGAATTACTATCGGCTTCAAAATATATCCAAGAATTCCTCTTCCGAGATTTGCAAACCAACTTTCAACTTTTCCAAATCCTTTCCCAATCTTATCCCAAATTTCTTCAGTTGCCAAATCATATATCTCATGGTGTATCTCAGTGATGTTACTTATATATTTCCTCAGATCCTTGCTGTTATCAGGTATGTAAGTACAACACTGTAGGACCTTCAGCATTTTACAGACTCCGCCCTTGTTTGCTAAAAACACATCTAAAGCAAGACGGTTTTGCATTACCATAGCCCTTATCGAAACCATGTCTCCATCTACAAGCAATAGTGACTGAGTCGTATTAACTGACAGCTTATCCACTATAGTTGATAACCTTCAAATCTTGATGTCATTCAAGACCACTCCCAAACTAGGCATCATTGCTCCACATATATCCCCCACAATTTCACCAGCACTCGTTCCACGTTTCTCTCTATGGGCTGACTTTCCTTCCAAACTCTCCAAATCCTCCACATGGTATATCTTTGGAAACACAACAGCCACATAACAAGTACCATACCATTTGTTCGGGAGCCGAACATACGCATTTCACACACACACAAAATACAGACTTGGTACCACTTGAACAGCTTCTTGCAAGAATTTCTTCGAAGAAGCATCAATCAGAAATGTGTGTTCGCATGCACTCTGTCCCACAAAAATGGTGTTGTAGCATGTTTGTATTTGTCAAATGCAAAGCTTGGCTCGTTGTTACCAATCTAGAGCTATAGGACCATAACTTCCCCTAGCCTTGTGAGCTAATTCTTCCTTAGTCCACTCAAAAGTTTCCTCCCTACTATTAAGTTTAACTGTTAGTTCCCTATGTCGATCTTCTACTTGATCTACAAACTTCTTCTCTATATCTGTTAGTGTACAAGTTAAATTGTGTCTATGCGCATAAGCAGTGTCTAGTGTGACTGTGGGTACAAAATACTTTCCCATTCTCTCTTCTTGCTTCTAATAATCATATTTGTTCAGATGTTTGTAAACTGGAACTTCTGAAAGCACTAAATCATAATTTGAGAAATAGTACTCGTAGTGATCCTTACTTAGAAGCAGACTGCAACTAATACCATACGTCAAGGGCAGTTGGTGATACCTTATACCCTCCTCGACCGAAGCAGGCAATTGCATACATGCAGTCTCTCACATCCATAGTGTCCACATACTCATACAACAGTTTCACATAAGCATTCAGCGTGTAATCACCTTTAGACAAATCTACATGTAGCAAGCAACTAGTTTACTCTATTAAGCCTCTATCAGATCCTAATGTACCCTCTTTTGAGGTGGTAGTGGTAGATGTGGTTGTCCCATGTACCCCCACTCCCTGTACCTCAGCTTTCTGTGCACTTATAATGGACTCAGTAATGACTACAGCTATCACTATGATTACTCCTACAATAAGTGTACC
Organism: Calotriton arnoldi; assembly: GCA_963921515.1. NCBI lineage: Eukaryota > Metazoa > Chordata > Amphibia > Caudata > Salamandridae > Calotriton > Calotriton arnoldi. The sequence goes on from CAWUFW010001729.1 coordinate 2,431,786, forward strand.
TATTATACATTTGTGCCTACGATTAAAATTTCCAGAATCCATTTTCCAATTGACTTGGATTGTAGCTGTAAGAGGATCAACGCAAAGTCTCTTTCTTTTGCATCTTATTTCTGTGCAACAAAGTCTTTGAACTGCTTTTTTGGGATCTTGGAAAGTTCTTTAACAGTCTCTGGCACAATATTTACCCAGCTTGGAAGACTTCCCTAACCTTCTTTCGTCTTGTAAAGAAAAATTCCTATTTTTATTCTTCTTCCACTCAGGCCTAAGTTATCTTCTTTCAAGCAAGAATTTGTATTTGCAGTTCAAAGTTCAGTTTACATCCCTTATGAGGTCAGAGCCAATTTCGTCAATGACTCTTTATAACAATTCAGCTCGGAATGCTGCAATCTCCTGAGGCGGTGGCTGATTTCCAAAGCTCGGTAATTCGATGTCTTCCAAAATTAGAGTTCGTAAGCCACTCAACCTTGGTGGATAAGGCGCAGTCAATTACAAAACTGCATTAGCTTCTATTCCAAGAACTTTCAGCAGGATCTCAATAATCAGTATCGACGTCTCAGACCTTACTCTCCCTGGCATTTATAGCTAGATAAGTCCACTCAGGAGAGGAGTATCTCTGGGCCAGCGAGCTTGCACTCCTCGATCTCCTCACGCTCCCTTGAGCTTGTTCAGACTCGCTCTGATCAGATTCAGATGATTCAGTTATTGGTGCAAGATCTTTCTCAGATGCAAGTCTCAGGTTTTGTCTTTTCTGTCTCACTGGCCACGATTCGTTTGCGACCTCTTTCTTCCTTAACTGTACACGACCAATCTCCACACCAGTTTCTTATGCTGAGTCAGACTCTATACCACTCGCAACGTTACCGTCTCCCGCAGAGTCTATACCTGGCATTGTGTAGCTTGACCCCCGTAAGCTTGACCTGGTGGGTATATAACCTCTTCAGGAACCCCCACAGCTTGGCTTGCCCTCTCCTGTGATCTTGTGACCACGGCTGAAGTTGCTTCTGGGAGAGGAGCTGTTTCTTCCGAGGGCCCAGAGACTCGTTGGGTGTGTGAGGCGTGTATCCAGTTCAGCAGGCCTCCACACTTCACAGCGGTATTCGTCATCAAGATCACCTGGTACGGTCCACGTCAATGTGAGTCAAGACAGTTCTTTCTTACGTGCTTTCGGACTAGCACCCAATCTCCGGGGCTTAGGCAGAGGTCTTTCGATGTTGGTGCAGTCGCAGCTTCAACCTGGTGAGACACAGAATGAACCACATCAGCCAATCCTTTGCAGTAATCAAGGACCAAATCATCTGTGATGTTCACTAATGCTATAGTAGGCATAGCAGGTAAGCGCATCGCTCTCCCCATGAGGATTTCATGTGGAGATAACCCAGTTCTTCTATCAGGAATGCTGCGCAAACTCATTAGAACCAAAGGCAACGCAGCAGGCCATTTCAAGGATGTTGAAGCACACACTTTTGCTATTCTCGCCTTTAGCATCCCATTAATCTGCTCCACAATTTCCAATGGCTCTGGCCTGCAGCTACAATGCAATCTCTGATCCACATTTAAGGCGGCTTCATGATCTCGCTGTGAAAGTGCGTTCCTCTATGCGACTCCAATGTAGTTGGAAATCCGAAGCATGTAATAAGCTCCCTCAACAACAACTTTGCTACTGTGAGGCTATCACACCTTCTAGTCGGATAAGCTTCCACCCACCGTTATGCACACAACAACCAGGATGTATCTCAATCCATTACACACAGGCATTTCAACAAAGTCCAACTGAATCCTTTTGAAAGGACCCCCGGATCTCCCAATGTGACTCAAGGCATTCATTTGTTGACATGTGACACACCGATGACACACTGTGTTAACAATCACACTGAACCTCGGGTTGAACCAAGTCTGCCTGAACAATCTCACCATTGCGTCTCTCCCTATGTGAGCTGCTCCATGAATCTGTCTCACCATTGGACTCAACAAACAATTCGGTAGCACTGCTCTACCATCAGTTGAGATCCAAATGTCATCTTCTCCCTTTTCACAACCTGCTCTGATCCAACTGGCTTGTTCCTGATCTGTTGCTTCCAATTGTAACCGCCTGGCCTCATCCCAAGTATCTGCAATTGCTAGCATCATGCTGAGTTCGGTCTTCTCTGTGCTCTCACCAACATATTCCCCATTAAAGATGCATGCGTGTACGGCACAAAAACGAGCAACTTCGTCTGCATAGCGATTTCCCACTGTGACAAAATCATCCCACCTCCCATGAGCGACATATCTCACAACCGCCACCTCCTTTGGGAATTGTAAGGCTTCCAACAGTTGTCTCACATAGTCCCCGTTCCTAATAGGAGAGCCTGATGACGTTAGGAACTTTCTCTGCGACCATAGATGTGCAAAGTCATGAACCACACCAAAACCGTACTGGCTATCGGTATAGATGGTGACTCACATTTGATAAGAAACAAGGAATGCTTGGGTCAAGGCAATGATCTCAGCTACTTGTGTGGAGTATACTCCCTGTAAATGAGCAGCTTCCAAAACTCCAGAAATGGTGCAGACAGCAAATGCTGCTCTCAAACTACCTTCATTGTCCCTTAGACATGAACCATCAACAAAAAGGACTTGGTCAGGATCAGACAATGGTTCATCGACAATGTCAGGTCTCGGTTTGGTGCAAAGCTCAGTAACATCCAGACAGTCATGGTCTTCACAATCTTCCCCATCAGCATTTGAAACAGGTAACAAGGTAGCAGGATTTAACACAGAACATCGCTTTAAGGTCACATTCTCTGCTGCAAGCAAAATCTGCTCATATCGTGTCAACCTGTTATTCGTCAAATGCTGAGTTTTGGTTCTCGTCATCAGAAGCTCAACTGAGTGTGGAACGAATCCAGTAGGCGGATGACCCATCACAATGCTTTCACATCTCTCAATGCTGACACCCATTGCAGCAACGGATTTGAGACTTCCGGGCAACGCTGAAGCTACAGGATCTAATGTGGCTGAGAAATAGGCCACTGGTCTACAGACACCCCCATGCGTCTGGGCGAGTACACAAAGACTACAACCTTCCCTCTCACCACAGAACAGCGAAAACGCTTTGTTGTAATCAGGCATTCCTAAAGCTGGAGCGCGACAAAGGCACTCTTTCAGCTCCAAGAAGGCAATCAAGCAGTCGTTATCCCAGGGTACCGGATCACTCACATCTTTGTGGGTTAGCATCTGTAAAGGCTCCGTCATCAAGGAGAAGTTCAGGATCCATTGTCAGCAGTAGCTAACCATTCCCAAAAACATCCTGACTTCCTTCTGTGTAGTAGGCGGATTCATTTTCATGATCGCCTCCACTCGCTCTGGTGACACCTTCCTCTTGCCTTTCTCTATGCGATGACCCAAGTACTGAACTTCCATCAAACAGTACTGAAGCTTGTTCGGTGACACCTTGTGTGTCCCTTGTCAGCCAAGTGATTCAGTAAGGCAGTAGTATTGTCCCTGCAAGCCTCTCGGGTCTCCGATGCAATTAAAAGTTCATCGATATACTGAACCAGCACAGAATTATGGGGCAAAATCAAGCTCTCAAGGTTCTTCTTCAAAACTTGATTAAAGATAGATGGACTTTCAGTATACCCTTGAGGGATACAACACGACGTTAAGACATGGTTCTCCAGATGGAAAGCAAATAAAAAATAAAAGTGCGTTCCTCTATCCGACTCCAATGTAGTTTGAAATCCGAAGCACGGAATAAGCTCCCTCAACAACAACTTTGCTACTGTGAGGCTATCACACTGTCTAGTCGGATAAGCTTCCACCCACCATGAAAAGATGCACGCAACAACCAGGATGTATCTCAATCCATTACACACAGGCATTTCAACAAAGTCCAACTGAATCCGATAGAAAGGACCCCCGATCTCCCTATGTGACTCAAGTCAACCACAGTTTCTTTCCAGCATTCATTTGTTGACATGTGCCACACCGATGACACACTGCGGCAGCAATCGCACAGAACCTCAGGTTGAACCAAGTATGCCTGAACAATCTCACCATTGCGTCTCCCTATGTGAGCTGCTCCATGTTTCTGTCTCGCCATTGGACTCAACAAACAATCCGTTAGCACTGCCCTACCATCAGTTGAGATCCAAATGTCATCTTCCCCCTTTTCACAACCTGCTCTGATCCAGCTGGCTTGTTCCTGATCTGTTGCTTCCAATTGTAACAGCCTGACCTCATCCCAAGTATCTGCAACAGCTAGCATCATGCTGAGTTCGGTCTTCTCTGTGCTCTCGCCAACATAGTCCCCATTAAAGATGCATGCGTGTATGGCACAAAAATGAGCAACTTCGTCTGTGCGCAATTTCCCACTGTGACACAATCATCCCCCCTCCCATGAGCGGCACATTTCACAACCACCACTTCCTTTGGCAATTGTAAGGCTTCCAACAGTTGTCTCACATATTCCCCATTCCTAATGGGAGAACCTGATGACGTTAGGAACCCTCTCTGTGACCATAGCTGTCCGAAGTCATGAACCACACCGAAACTGAACTGGCTATAGGTACAGATGGTGACTTGGATTTGCTCAGAAACAAGGCATGCACGGGTCAAGGCAATGATCTCAGCTACTTGTGCGGAGTATACTCCCTGTAAACAAGCAGCTTCCACAACTCCAGAAATGGTGCAGAAAGCAAATGCTGCTCCCAAACTACATTCAGTGTCCCTTAGACATGAACCATCAACAAAAAGGAGTTGGTTGGGATTAGACAATGGTTCATCAACAATGTTAGGTCTTGGTGTGGTGCAAAGCTCAGTAACATCCAGACAGTCATGGTCTTCACAATCTTCCCCATCAACATTTGGAACAGGTAACAAGGTAGCAGGATTTAACACAGAACATCGCTTTAAGGTCATATTCTCCTCTGCAAGAAAAATCTGCTCATATCTTGTCAACTTGTTATTCGTCAAATGCTGAGTTTTGTTTCTCGTCATCAGAAGCTCAACTGAGTGTGGAACGTATCCAGTAATCGGATGACCCAACACGATGCTTTCACATCTTTCACTGCTGACACCCGTTGCAGCAACAGATTTGAGACATCCGGGCAATGCTGAAGCTACAGGATCTAATGTGGCTGAGATATAGGCCACTGGTCTACGGACACCCCCATGCGTCCGGGTGAGTACAGAAAGAGCACAACATTCCCTCTCACAACAGAACAGCGAAAACGCTTTGTTGTAAGCAGGTATTCCTAAAACTGGAGCGCCACAAAGGTACTCTTTCAGCACCAAGAAGGGCAATCCAGGGTACCGGATCACTCACATCTTTGTGGGTTAGCATCTGTAAAGGCTTCGCCATCAAGGAGAAGTTCGGGATCCATTGTCGACAGTAGCCAACCATTCCCAAAAACATCCTGACTTCCTTCTGTGTAGTAGGCAGATTCATTTTCATGATCGCCTCCATTCGCTCTGGTGACACCTTCCTCTTGCCTTTCTCTGTGCAATCACCCAAGTACGGATTTTCCGTCAAAAAGTACTGAAGCTTGTTCGGTGATACCTTGTGTGTCCCTTGTCAGCCAAGTGATTCAGTAAGGCAATAGTATCATCCCTGCAAGCCTCTCGTGTCTTAGATGCAATTAAGAGGTCATCGATATACTGAACTAGCACAGAATTCTGGGGCAAAATCAAGCTCTCAAGGTTCTTCTTCAAAGCTTGATTAAAGATAGATGGACTTTCAGTATACGCTTGAGGGATACGACACCACGTTAAGACACGGTTCTCCAGACGGAAAGCAAATAAAAATTGGCTTTCCTCATGCAATGGAATGGAGAACAATGCTTGACACAGATCAATTACAGTAAACCAAACAGCTTTGCAAGGGATCTGAATCAGGATCAGAGATGGATTCGGTACCACGGGACAACATGGAATCACAATAGCATTGATTTTCCTAAGATCCTGAAATATGCAGTACTTTCTGCTTGGCTTCTGCAATCCCATGATGGGCGATTTGCATGGACTTTCTATGATCTCCCTTAGTACGTCCTGCACAATCATAGAATCAATCACAGGTGTAATTTCTGCCACCATTTCCGGGGTCAGGTTGTACTGGGGCGTTGTCGAGAATTCTGCATTTAGATTGACCTGTATGCGGACTGGCTCGACTCCTCGAATCAGTCCAATCTCTTCCCCTGTGAAGTCCCACACCACTGGAGAGACAGTGTCTCTTAAGTCCAGTGGCATGTCTTCCACTGTCAGTAGGGGAAACATGTCTATGCAATGGTTCTGATTCGCTAACTGGAAAGCGATGTCACCGGTGTTCGTCTGCAGTTCAATTCTGTTTGACGTACAATAGATGGTATAATTCAGTTTACAGAAGAGATCACGCCCTAGTAAACAGACTGGACTCGAATCACACACCACAAACTGGTGATGATCTTGAAAGGTTCCGATTTTCACCGGCACCTCTTCTGTCAATCAGTTTGTCATTCTTTTATTGGCAACTCCTATGACTTGGATTGACTTTCCAGAGAGGGGTAGGTTTGGGACTACTGCAGATCTCACAGTAGAACAGGTAGCACCAGTATCAATCAAGAATGTAATGGGATGACCACCTACGTCTACCTCCACATACGGTCCAAACACTGTGCTCCAAGAGTACAGTGTTCCTCCCCCCTCAGGCACTGTCATTGGGATGGGGCTTGATCGAATCCATCTAGCGCTTCCATAAAGAGCATCTGATGGTTTGTTCAATTAGTCTGTTAAATTCTCGGAGGTTGTGGCATTTGCAATAGTTGATTTTGGTTCCCCCCATTGTAGGATCTTGGCCTTGTCACAGTATTTACCACATCTGGCACTTGTCTCCCTCCTGAATCTGATTCCTTGGATTCAATCGACACTCGCGCCTCCAATGCCCGATCTTGTGGCAAAAATGGCAAGCGTTGTCTTTTTCAGCGTGGCAATGTCTATTCCTGTTTTGGGATCTATAGGGACACCTTTCCCTCTTCCCTGTCCAGCTGCACCCGGAGCATTCTGAACACTTCCTTGGGCATTCCCCTGGTTCCGACCTAGTGTTCATCCGTTTGCCAGCGCCTGATCTACCCTTTGTGCATTCCGCATTTGAACCAGCATCAACTTGTCCTTTATCCTCCTATGCTTGGAATCCACCTCATCACTGCAGTATCTGGCATACCATAGAATTTCATCCACTGACTTATTTTGCCAGCAGATAAAATTTTGCTGGATCATGAGGCTAATCTCTGGTCAAATTCCCATCACACATTTTGGGACAAAATGGCCCATGCCTTTGGGGTCGAGTGTATCTAACCCACTGTATTGCTGGAAGGCTTGCAAAATCATTTCGTAATAGGCATGTACTGACTCTTTAGGCTCCTTGGTCGTTTGATCTATCTTAACCCAATCAATGTCTTGTGATTCTATTTTGAAGTGCAACTATGTAATCATCTGTTCGTACTTTTTCATGACCAAGGGCGAAGGACTATGAATTACAGGATACCTCTCTGGCTCAGCAGCAGGCCAATCAATAGCGATTTTACATGTAGACCATAGGTCACTAGGAACCACAATTTCAAACAGTGTATTCAGATCAATCCACAACACTTTCGAGATCTTAATAAAGCGATCGACTTGCTTGTTCCATTCAGCAGGCTTTTCTCTCAACCTAGGAAAGTCATTTGTGAAAGCGGCTAGACCACCCCTACTCCAAGGAACATGCACATACCCTCCACTAAGCACTTCTCGCAATGGATAAGCCTCAACTCCCAGTGTTCCCCCTCCTGGAGGTGGCGTTTCCCCTGTGACTCTCCTAACGCTTTTCTTTTTCGATCACCTTTCCTCCCACTTATCAAGCATACTCCAAGCCTGTATCCCTATAATCAGTTCCCGGATGTGTATTTTCAGTCCTATTACTCTATTCTCCTCTAGCTCCTGATCACTGTAGCTAAGCCTATGGTTTCCCTGATGCATTTTTGTTTGAGACAGGTCTACATCATATCTCTGAGCCAATTCTCATAACTTCTCATGTGTTCATTTCGCTTTGCGGGAGACATCCTTTGCTACAAATAACAGTTTGTCTGGCTCATAAGTCTCTATTCTTTCCAAAGGCAAGTTCCCACTGATTATTTTGCCTACCTCAGCCTTCAATCTCATCACATCCAATAGTTTCACGTTTACTGCAGCCTTGATAGTCCCCTGATTCGACGTACTTTTTTGTCCTTTCTTACTGTTACTATGATCTCTCAGCCAAGTCTCTAAATCTGTGACATCTAGGACATGTTGGTTTCTGGTGATTTCCTGACTTGCACTTGCTTCTTTTGTCACACCTACTGGTCCCCTCACTGGAGTTTCCCACATCCTTAAGTCTGAGCTCGTGTTCACCATGGGTATAGATCGTATAGTACTAGAACCAATGCGTGTGCCCGAAGGATCAGCGGTCGCTGGTAGAGGGGTACTAGACTTATTAGACTCTATGGGCAACAAGGATGGACCGTTTCTGTTTGTGTTCACTGTTCCTCCCAATCCACTTCCCTCCGCCAACACCGGCTGTCACTGACTAGAGTTTCCCAATGAGCTCGGGTCGTACACAGAGACAACAGGACCAATGGTGACTGGTACTGTAAGAACTTCCGGTAACTATGAAGCAGAGTTGATTCCACTTGGTTCCGCACCTCCCAAAACAGACACTCCTGTCCCCCCTACACCTGCGGCGATCCTTCCCACTACCCCTGCAGTAGGAACTGTCTGAGATGCCAACACACTCTCTATGTTCCAGTATTCTCCAACTCTCGCCTTCCCTCCTGTGAGTGTGGGTTGTAAGGTGGAGGATGCTCCGATAACAACCTATCCAACAAGCTGTTGTCCGTATCACTCCCGTCATTTCCATTTTCCCCTCCGTTCCTATTCTGAGAATCTCCCTCTCTCACCAGCATTGGATGCAACCTTTATCCTTCAATGGTGTCTATCCTCCATCTCTTAAGTTGTGCGTTCCATCGTGCTTCCTGACATGCCCTCAAAGCCTTCTTCATCTTTCCTTGGAATCTCTCCCTGTTCTTTGCATGTGCTGCTCGCATCCATGCATCTAATGCCTCAAACTGTGTTGGTCTAGGCAAAGGCCGCAGCGCAAACATCACTCCTCCAACCTCCAACTGAAATACGCCATAGTGCGGAAATGCCAAATCCCCCACTTTCTCAGTGATCTTGTGCCAATTTTGAAGCCAAGTTATAGTATGAAGTCCTACTTTTTTCGCCATATAATGTGCTGGCGTATCCTCGGGTGGTGCTTCTTCGCCCACTCGAGTGTCGACTCCCTGATCACCCCTGAACAGATCTCGCAATACTCTAAAACATTGCATGATTTAATCAAAAATTTTCTCTTGACGGACAAGATTTCCTTAATCACAACTTCCTGATGACTACCAACCAATCCCAGCGTGGCGTTACATCAACTGACCTATCGCAGCGCGGCACAATCTGAGGTCACCTTTACTCCTCACAGTGGCTCACCCTCCTGCAAAATTTCTCCGTCCACTTCATTCACACAATCATCTTAAATTCCGTAATTGTCTGCCATATACAAGATCGATAGAATTCAATCATCCAAGAACATTCACACGTAGCAACCCTCGACCTGCACTGGTCACCCGAATCAGTATAGTTCACCCCTGTACACAAGGTTTGCCAAATGATTCCCATACGTCCCATTCACACAAAGTTACCTGTCTCATGACAATTCCTCGAATCTCCGGTCAGACAATCACAATAACTCAGTGTCTTCTACACCATTTAATATATCCTGGGATCTTAGGTCACTTCGGGACCTGAAACTCAAATCTCAATCCTTGGACCACGTCCGGCCCGAAATCACATTCCCTCAACCCTCTCACACAAGCTCCGCCAGACATCACACATTCACTTAATTCCAGCCATCTATCATACAACACATCCCTATTGATACTCACTCCTCCGTTTGCCGCTGTTCTCGTCGCACCATCAAGCTCCGTCGGTGTCCGCCTAAGTCCATCGCTCTCCGTTCTCGACCATTGGGCTCTATTTTGGGGCTCTGGGGTTCTAAGTCTCTTTTCTGGATTTTTCTGGATTCTCCCCTCGCTTCATGTGAGAACCATCCTACACTGCTACCAACTGAAGGTGCCGGAAAACCAAGTTCTAGATCTTCTCTAGAACCTTGAGTCGATGGTACTTTTTCTCAGCATGAGAGCGTGGAGGGGAGAGAAATTCATTAACAATGTCAACCAAATCGATTTCAGTTCTCTAGGCCCATAATAATCACAGACTACTAAATAAGGTTAGTTACATTATTACAAGGTCAAAAACAACTGGACATACAGACACCTCAAGATAAGGGTGTAGAAATACATTAGAACCAACATAAAGCCAAATCTACGAGTAAGATTAAGACGGTGCAACATACACAAGACAATCAATTCAAGAATCGGGATACAAAAGATCAAGAAACAGGAATCCAAGTTCCCCTGCATCGAGGGTTGATGGAGATAAAGCAATCATCTATCCCTACACTAGCACTAACATGCTAATTAAGCATTCTTCGGGGCAGGATAGATTAGGTGTCAGCATGTGGAGTCTTCCTTAGAAGTCTCTTCAGTTGGGTTGAGTAGCAGGAAGCTACTGAGACAGAGCTCGTTCTAAGATGCTCTCTCTCCAAAAGGCAGAAAGGAGTGGGCTCCTTTCCTACTTACAATACTCTAAATATCACAGGTGTCTTCCCATGATTCCTTTCAGGTCACACGATCCGATCAGGCCACATTCTCATAGGTAGTTTTTCATGGGACGATGATTACTCCCAAACAGTAACCCAATGACCTTGATTCCCAGGCCCTCTCTGGTGAGAAAATACAACAGTTCTCCTTATCGGCATTAGCTCCCAATGTATCCTCTTCTCTCCTTGCCTACCTCCTAAAACAAAGACATTATTCTAACTAACAAGTCAGCTTCTTCCAACTGCAACATAAATGTGAGAAAGAACAGAATCTAACAGGCACATCAAAATCAACTATTAATTCTATTGCGAGAGCTTCCAGAGAAAATGTATTTCAGGCCTACAATATTCAGCTAACATAAGAGAAATGGAACATGAGCTTTACACAGTTATATAGAAATTGAGACTTATACAGTTAATAGTTTCATCAACATATAAAATAACATGATTAATAAGCACATTCAATAATAAAATGATTGCCAATTGCACAACACGAGCATTTCAGTTAATGGTTTCCGCTGGTTACAATTGATCTTCCACTTTACTTCTTTATGTTTTCTACATTTTGGCCTAAACACATCACATTCATGTTACTACATTATAAGATCCTAACACCTAGGTTAACACGACAAAAGATTATATGCGAATGCAGTCTATGCGTGTGATTATAATGCACCCTTACAATGAAAAATGGATTTTGCGCTACATCAGCATTTAGTATTCATACAGCATTTACATATTCCCATTTCGTCTATAATTACTTAATCTCATGGGTTTATTCCTGCTCCAAATGTCAGTACTGCATGTCTTAGCTGGGGATAAGGCAAAGCCTCAACCTATGGGAAGCCATCGTCACCTCGAAATTCCAGTCTAATTTACCATTTAGGCTTAATAATTCCGTTCCATATTGGAATTGAGGGCGAATCATGGCGCTATAAATTGACAGAATTGGGTGCAGAGCAGTGCTTAATTTGAGCTGGTGGTTTTCGGTGTTCGCCACAAGGTGGCGCTGTCTGGCTAATTTAGAGATGACCAAAACAACAGTCAATTACTAATTAAATATACATAAAAAATTACTATAACCTGCAGCCCAAGCCTTTCTTATAGCTTTAGGGGCCTGAAATAGTACGAACTGTCACGTTTGCAGGAGTGTGATGGTTTGTAGTTGTGTTGTTGCTATCATTAGTAGCATGGCAGGGGTATTGTGCGTTGCAAGCTGCAGTGGCCTCCTGACGAGAGCCTTGGCACTTATTTCTTTACAAATTAAGCACTAGCGCAGAGAGGGACGTCCATATTCTCTATTGAGCTGCCTTAAGCCCCAAACTGAAGACATTGCTGTAGCTTTTAGCAGTTCTATATGATCTTTCCAGTTCAAATTTTCATCAAACTACATCCCTAGGTATTTATATTTTTTTAACCCTTTACTTTATTACCTCTCAGGAACCAGCTATATTATGTGTTTTCTTTTCCCAGTACCAAGATTTTGATCTTATGCATTTTTACAACGAGCTTCTTTCTGAGGCAATATTCATGGAAAGCCTTCACTTTCCTTTGCAAGCCAATTTCAGTTATGTGCATTATCACCAGGTCATCAGCATAGAAAAGACATGGTACGTGCGAGCCATTCATTTTAGGGCATAAGCCTACAGCTTCTTTTAATATTTTTGGCAGGACTGCTAAAATATATTTAATAATAAAGGGGGCGCAAACACATCCATGGCGCAGATCATTCTTAATTTTTAATTTTCTGAGTTAACATACCTTATGTATCTACTATCACCCATGCCCAATTCTCATTATGTAGCTCTTGAAGAATTGAAAGTAAATCCTTAGGGATTGCAAGGTTTACCAGCATAGCAGATTGCGGTCCACCATATCGAAGTAGCACAAACGTCTACAAAACAACAGATCAACTTCCCCCTTTGGTCTACAGATTTTCTTGCCATCGCCCACAAACTAAAACAGTGGTCTAGTGTAGAGTGGCCTTCTTTAAAACCTCCTTGTTCTATGGGAATGGTATTGTCTTCAGCCACCCAATCTTTTAATAACTGCAATAGCATTTTTTAATTGAATTTTCATGAATCAACAATAACAGAAAAAATACAAACGTGCATCACCAGTTGCACCAATAGTTCATTGTAAGCAAAGTAAGAAACATCCTGTCCCATCCTATCCTCCCTCCTTGTGTAGGTACAAAGCATCGAGAGGGGGAAAAACCCCACAATATCACAGTTCTGTGGTAAATATCCTCCACGCTTTTTGGCTTCAAGATAAAAGTCGAGTTGGACCTTATTCTGTACATTATAGGGCACACTCCATATTGGTATGTCCACACAGTTTGGCCTGCAATAAACAAACAGAATATGTGCGAATATGCAGGTGTTGAGGCCACAGTAATGAGAGTTGGATCAAGGTATCAATTCAGTTCTCAAGGTGCTGTTCCTGTTTCTTCCCCGGCATCTTGTGGATGGGTTAACAAATAACTATGTAACAGATCACATATGTCCCGGGATCGCGATCGAGGGGGTAACATTTCAGCATAAAAGGCAGTTGGGCACTACAATAAATTTGGTCAGATAGCCATTTTATTATATTGGAGCTCTTGCCCGCCCCCAACAACAGGCGATTCTACGTTTCACATGGGGTAGGGCTAGTGCCACATATCTCCTGAAACACGCTTCGACTTCCCCCATATGCCTCAACATAGCCATGAGAGGAGTGATATTTAGAGCCTGGCCTACCATGTCAGTGAGTGCTGTGGAAACCTCTCCACAGGAAGCCTGTATGGGTCCACATGTCCACGCAAGGGGAATGAAATCTGCGCCGGTCACACCACAGTGGTCGCACCTGTCATCGGGCCAGAGCCGGTAGCAATGTAACCTGGCAGGGGTGTAGAACATTCTGTGGAGACCCTTATAGTGTATAATGCAGAGTCTGCTGCTAGAGGCTATCCTCCCTGTTTCTAAACGGCAATATCGCCATTGCTTGTTAGTAAGGGTGGTCCCTATATCCACCTCCCAGTGGGCCCTCACCCGTCTGTCAGTAGATGGGGCCTCAAATTGCGCTGTACAATATAAGAGAGAAACTAGGTGTCTTGAACTGTCAGCCTGAAGTACTATATGGAATGTATCTAATCTAGGAGGTTCATGTGTGAAGTCCTGAGTGGCAGCTTTCACATTGTGTCTGAGCCGAATGTACAAAAATACATCTAATGGGGATGGTGCCTCTCCATCAAAAAATGCATCAAGGGATATAAAGGATTCCCCTGATAGAGGTTGCCGCAACGTGTAGCCCATCGCCTCTGGAGTAGCTATCTGCAGGCAGTCTCTTGTGTGACAGGTAGTAGGGGATGATAAGGGAGCGGAATAAGTGGGTAGTATAGCAGTGGCTTGTCCAGTTTTCAGGCCAGCTTTTGTCAAGCCTTTGAAGTACATGCAACCATGGAATCTGTTAATATGGTTGAAGCTGATAAAGATCCCAAGTATGAGGCTGGTGGAACAGGGGCCACTTAACCCTCCTCCATTGCCAAGTGTGGAAGGTATGAAGTGGATTTGTACCAGTGAATGACATAGTGCGCTTGACACATAGATAATTAAAGATAATGGGGTGACCCTGTGTCCCTCAGAACATGGGTATTGATAATATAATAAACAGTTGGTTCTGTTGGGTAATACAATTGCTATGTTCCAAGTAATTAATACAATGCAACAGATCAATTCAGATAGCATTTAACAAATGAATTTTAAAGAACACTTGTATGATATGAACACACCAAAGAAAAATAAAACGTAAGATTGAAAAAACAAACAAAGTTTACTCTTATCTTGTTCAGGATATATATATGGCTGTCACAAGCACATTTTCATATCGACAAAATAAAAAAAGGGTGACTCTCGTGAGATTAAGTGCAATAAAGTGACAAAGTGAAGTCAATAGTGAACTATATACATGACATATACAGGTGACATAAGAAGATGGATCTAATTTAATAGTTCGGTCCTATATCGAATTTCATCGCATGAATTCACAAGACCCAAAGTGATTTTAAGGATAGGGTCAAGGAAACTGCTAGGACATGGACAAGGATAGTGTTGACGTTTCAACCCAAAGGTAAGCACAGAATGTCATGCGTCACGGCGGGTCTTCTTCTGGACTGTGGAGGCAGATATGGATAGCCTATAAAAATTAATTTAAATAAAGTCAGGTGTGTTCTAATGGTCAGAAGTAAATCTTAAAAAACTCAATTGGTAAAGGGACTTACCAAATGGTAGAGGACAATTATTGAAGTGCAGGAATGCGTTAATCAGGGAATCCTCAGAACGTGCAGCGATCCAGGTAGGATATCCAGTAACCGCAGTTAATCTGGGATTTGGAAAGTACCAGGCATTATTTAGGCTAAGAAGAGCAAAAGAGTGCACTGCATTCACTAAGCAACAATCAGTCGATTGTCATCAAGGCAGCAGACAAAGGTGGAGCGGTCGTGATCCAGAATACCAATGACTACGTTGCAGAAATCAACCAACAGCTGAGCTGCCAGGACAGCTACCAATGGACCAACAAAGACCCGACCCAAGACTTATCCAAACTCATCCGGGATCTCACCAACAAAGGACTGGAAGAGGGCTTCCTCACAGAACCGGAGTATAATTTCTTTAACAAAAGCAACCCAAGGATACCCATTATATATACACTCCCTAAGATCCATAAAAACTTGGAGCACCCCCTGGGAGGCCCATCATCTCAGGTTGTGGCTCAATTCTGAAGCCGTTGAATCAATTTATTGACAGCTTCTTACAACCATGGGTCATCAAAACATGCTCATTTATTCGTGACACGATGCATACCATCCAAATGATAGAGAACCAACCATTCGATCCCACTACACAGTTCCTAGTGACATTGGATGTTACTTCACTCTACACAAGTATCCTGCAAGAACAGGCAATGGAAGTGATACGTAGAGTCTTGGAGAAACGGACTATCCCTTGCTGGGTTCCCACCGACTTCATGGTAGAACTCCTGAAGATAGCAATGACTAAAAACTATTTTGTTTTCCAAGGAGAATATTACTACCAATGCAAGGGAGTTGCCATGGGAGCCGGATTTGCTCCTAGCTTGGCAAATCTCTTCATGGATCACTACGAGGACATGCATATATATGACCTCAACAATCAGTTCATTGACAACATCACCATTTGGAAGAGGTATATTGATGATGTCCTGATGATCTGGACTGGAACTGAAGAAAATCTGATCGATTTCAAAGCTTGGCTTGATGAAAGGTCACCAGACATCAAGTTCACCATGGCATACAGCAATCAAACCATTTGCTTTCTAGACCTCATGCTACAAGTGGAAGATGCCAAGATCTTCACAACACTTTTTAGGAAACCCACTGAACGGAACATCCTCTTGCAATACAACTCACATCATCCCAGAAATTTGAGGGACAATCTACCACTTGGTCAATTTTTAAGACTCAGACGTAACTGTTCACCGAGATTGGATTTCTTTATGGAAACAGACATACTCTTATCAAGACTAAAAGAAAGAGGCTACCCCAAAGGCTTGCTAAACAGGGCTAGAAAGAGAGCTTGGTACTGTCCTCCCGAGTCCCTCATGGAGGTGAAACCCAAAGACGACAAAATGAACAAACTAGTCTGTGTTACCACTTTCAATACTAGGAGCCACGACATTAAGAAAGTGATCAAAAAATATTGGAACCTAGTGGGACAGAAATCAATATGAACGAGGAACCGATGTTTGCTTTCAAGAGAGCCAAAAATGTGAGGGATCACATGGTTAGCTCCTACCTGAGGCCAGCCAGCACACCTGAAATCAGGCAACAACTGAATCTACCACCATTGGTTGGCCACTTTAAATGCAGCAACTGCAAAGCATGTAAACTCACAGTAGTTGGCGCAGCTTTCACACACCAGGGGCATACGTACTCTCTGCCACACCACACAAACTGTAATAGCTCCAATGTCATCTATGCTATAGGATGTCCTTGTGACAAATTGTATGTTGGCCAGACAACTCAAAAAGTTAAAACCAGAATCCTACAACATTGCAGCACAATCCGTTGCAAGGTACAGGGGGCACCCCTAGTGGACCACCAGTCTAACACAGGCCATTCTGCAGAAAATTTAGAATGGTGGGTACTAGAAAAAATCTACCTACACCCAAGAGTCTGCAACATTGCCTCTACCCTAAATTTCAAAGAATGCAGGTGGATACATACTCTGGACACTGTCAATCAGGGCCTCAATGAACAAGAGGAGACATACAGACAAATGGTCCAGCTAGATGCAACCTGACCCGCATAATATCATAGGGTCTCACACACCCGGGTTCATTCTTGCGATGATCCCAACTGTGATAGTCAATGATTTTATTCTCCTCTGTCTAGCACTGATGGCACATCCGAATATGTGACAACTATATGTCACGGATTTCAGAACAACATGGAATATACCTTTGATCTTTTACATGATCGCCACTAATTCGGTTATTAAGGTGCTCTCCGACTCACTATAACTGATTAGCTGAGCTTCATTGTTTTTGTATTAAAAGACATATGCCAATGTATTATCAAAGATCTATGACATGTAAACGTTCACAGTACGTTGGGTTTAATTGTCAACAATTTGTTTGTATCAACATGTATCGATTATGTTGCTTCAATGTCGGTAAACATATCGAATCTACTTACCTATATGTCGGTAAATGCTTTGCTTCATTAAACTGAAAGTGGTACAAACCGTGTTTGCACGTACTATTTGTGACCCATGTTTGCGTGACAGACTATCACGTATTTATTTATATGCCTGCAAATACATTGCGGGATTGTACAGAACGTGTCACAATATTTTGAATGTCATGCACTTTTAGTCGTGATTCATCCAACACAATGTGTGGTTGCCACATGTGTCCACGGGCCTTTTTGATATGCCTTCAAATACCTTGCCCCGAACTTGTTACAATTTCACTGGCACGTTTAGTTTTGATTGATTCATCTCATACTATCAGTGGCCTGCCAATGTTTGCCACAGGGTCCCCGGGCATCACAAATATTCGCTATTGTTTTGTCTGCTAATCCCACTTGACGGACCGGTACGTGGTTGCTCCACTGTACCTCAGCGTGGTTAACAGCTGATTCATGCTGTACGCGCCAGCCGGGTAGGGTTTTCCTTCCCCGTCTGGCAGCAATGCTATCTAGCTGCTGCACACTTACATGCACGCCAGCGTCGGCCGACTCAGCATTCCTGCCACGTCAGCTTGCCTTCAATTACAGCGGCATTCTTGACCGCGCTCGTTAGTGACAGGACTCTCCCGCATTCATTGCTTCGTTCAAGGCAAGAGGCTTCCCTGTGCTTCGGCGCTCGTCTCTCCCTTTCGGAATTAGTTGGAAAATACTGTTACATGACGTTTTTATTTTACTACCGTTTAGATTCCAATTCTTTGGGGACTCAGCACTTTTACGACCTGATAAAAACTAAAACCTTTATCTAAGGTAAAAAACACACGTTTTTACATGTGTTTACCTAGTTACACATCAATCTGTGTCCAAACACCTTTTCACTCTTATTTTTAGACTCCAACTGGATGTTGGATCTACTTTTTGCCTACAAAATAATGCTGCACAACTAAGGTAGGGTCTGAGCCCTGAATCTTTCACGCATGGTTTTTTCAGTCCTTCTGCCCAATTAATGACTGGCTTGGTTATTCCTAGATTGCTATGGAATTGGGGATGCCGACATAGGATCCTATTGATTTAATGATGCCTCATTGTTCTACTCTCACATGATCACTGGGTAAGTTCCTTTACCTTCTGTGATACAGCTGCATTCAGTCTTTTGCTCATCTTAGCCTAATTAATGCATGGTACTTTCCAAATCCCAGATTAACTGCGGTTACTGGATATCCTACCTGGATCTCTGCACGTTCTGAGGATTCCTTGATTAACGCATTCCTGCACTTCAATAATTGTCCTCTACCATTTGGTTAGTCCTTTTACCAATTGGGTTTTTTAAGATTTACTTCTCACCATTAGAACACACCTTACTTTATTTAAATAAATTTTTATAGGCTGTCCATATCTGCCTCCACAGTCCTGAAGAAGACCCGCCGTGACGCATGACATTCTGCGCTTACCTTTGGGTCGAAACGTCAACGCTATCCTTGCCCATGTCCTAGCAGTTTCCTTGACGCTATCCTTAAAATCACTTTGGGTCTTGTGAATTCATGCGATGAAATTTTATATAGGATCGAACTATTAAATTAGATTCATCTTCTTATGTCACCTGTATATGTCATGTATATAGTTCACTATTGACTTCACTTTGTCACTTTATTGCACTTAATCTCACGAGAGTCACTCTTTTTTTATTTCGGCGATATGAAAATGTGCTTGTGACAGCAATATATATATACTGAACAAGATAAGAGTAAACTTTGTTTGTTTTTTCAAACTGTAGTTTTATTTTTATTTGGTGTGTTCATATCATACAAGTGTTCAGTTCAGTTCAGTTCAAGAGTAATGTTTATTTAGACCATAGTCTTTAAACAACAATAAAACCCAATTGTAAATATTAAAACAATACAGATACAGACTCTTCTCCATTTTTCAATAAAATTAATAGCCTATAAGCGGAATGGTAACGGCACGGATATCTCACACATATGACACAATAACATGATTAATCGGTATAACTAATTCAATTCAATCCCCTGAAAATAATAAACTTTAATTCAATTTTATATTAATTAAAACAGGGCAAAGTGCACTTTAATAAAACTCAATCTTAAAATCATTAAAATCGTTAAAACATCTTCAGTTTCTCCCTAAAGAGACTTTTTATGGCTTTCATATAGTTTCCAATTGCAATAGCGATCTCAAGATTAGGCATCTCTGTAAGTAGGGCTACTGCCTGTTCTCGTGACTTCGTTTCATATTTTAAAAAGATTGGACGTAGAATTAATTTCCGCTGAACTAAAACTGAAACACAATCTACTAAAATATGCAAAATATCACATTTTGTTCCCAACATACATTTGCAATTTCCGTCCGGCTGAATCATTTCTGATTTTATTTTCTCATTTTTCAGCCAGGGGTTAATGCCAATTCCTAATCTTAAAATTTCACATCTGAGCCAATAGTTGGGTAATGATTCCAGGTAAGGATACCAGGCTTCATTCAACCATGGAGTTCTCATACATTGCACTGATTTTTTCGTTCTCAGATACTCCATATCTACATTTCTGGACAATTCCTGCCCTTGGGATCTGAGTGTACTCTTAGTAAATTCTGCATGCAGTGTTTGTTGACAGATTCTCACTTTTAGGTTCTTACCTACAGTAAGCAGTTTCTTTCTAGATTCCTTAGCCCATTTTAGGTTACTAGACTGAATCTCCTCTCTGCACCATTGTGAGACCTTCTGCACTACTCCAGGGTCCTGGCGTTTCCAAAACCTTACTAAAGCCACTTGAGTCTGTATGCTCCATGCTATTGTTCCTAACTCAATTCCAACGGCCTGGATCATTGCTGAACTCGGTAGTGACAATAAGGATTTTAAACACTTCCCTTCTTCTAAGTCCCAACCGCTTTTACCACTTAGGTAGAGGACTTCGGCTCCATACAGTACTTGTGGGGGTATCATTGCACTATATGCCTTTAATAACGGTCTGTGGGACATATCCCCGTATTCTCGATTGAATTTTTTCAGCCCACAGATCGATGTAAAGGCTTTTGCTTTCTGCGCTTCTAAGTGCGTATGCCACTTTAATGCACTATCGAACCAGACCCCAAGATATCTATACTCACTCACAATCTCCAGTTTCATGGGGCCTAAAAACCAACTGAAGCTCGTATCTCTTTTCCCAAAACATAAAATTTTTGCTTTGTTTTTTCCATATTTACAATTAAAAACTTTGCCTCACAGTACTACCTAAAAGCGTTTAGTTTTCTTTGGAGGCCTAACTCAGTCAGGTCGAGAATCACCAAATCGTCTGCATACAATAAGCATGACACTTTGTTACCATTCATTCTGGGACTGGCGCTTCTATCAACCTCTAGTTTTGCAGGTAAGTCTGCTAGGAATATGGCGAAAAGCAAGGGGGCCAAGACGCAGTCCTGTCTTAGGCCGTTTCCAATTGCTATTTTCGGCGTCAAGGACCCCCCCTTATCCTTAATAACCTGTGCCCAGTTTCCTCTATGTAGCTCTTTTACTATCGCCAGTAAGCCTTCCGGAATATTATAATTTTCCAAAGACTCCCAAAGGCATTCTCGGTCCACAGAATCAAATGCGGCCCGAAAGTCCAGGAAGCAACAGTATAACTTCCCTTTTTGCTCTATTGACTTTCACGCCACTGCCCATAGGGCAAAACAGTGGTCGACGGTAGAGTGACCTTCCTTGAAGCCCCCCTGTTCTACCGGCACAATTGAACATTGCTCCACCCAATCCTTAAGTCTACTCAATATTATTTTTGCGAAGACTTTTTCCCCAATATCCAACAAGTTAATTAATCTATAATTTTTCGGAGCTTTCATGTCACCCTTCTTATGCACTGGTCTAATTACTGCTCCCTTCCAATTTTTAGGGATTTTTCCTGTATCCAAGATAACTAAAAACATGGAGGACAAAAATTCTGCCCACCAGATCAGCTGGGACTTTATTATGGAAGCTGGGAGATTATCGGGTCCTGCTGCCCTGGTTAGCTTTAATTTGGTTATCGTATTTTTCACATTCAATACTGAGAAATCTGGTTTTAGATCTTCTACTAACCCACTCCAGTTTTGCATCCCTCCTTCTTCTGATGCCCTACGAGAGTCATGCAATTCCTGCAGATATTCTTCCCATGCGGCCTCTTCTACCACACAATTCATAGCTCCCACCGGGTGTTCTGCAGCTGCCTGTATCAGCTTCCAAAACTGGTGTATATTCTTTGTTTCGATAGTTTCTAACAGTCTTTCCCAGCATTTTTCTTTATAAACTCTTTTTGAGCTACTAATTAGCATTTTGTATTCTCTTCTCAATTTTTTAAGGTATATAGCTCTGTTCAAATCATATTTAACACTAAGCCTATGTGCTTCTCTCCTTATCTCCCTTTTCATCTTTAAGCAGTCCACAGAGAACCATTTTACTTGCCTTACTGGGATTTTATCTTGATTTATTGCATGTATTTTCTCATTTTTTAGTTCAACACGGAGGCATTGCACAACCTGTTCTATTTTTCCCTCATACCATTCTAGATTCTGCCCTCTTTCACTTCCCAAATCTAGCTTCTGTTATAGTATTGCCAGCTTTGCTATATATTCATCTGTTAGCCTAGTTGTCACTCGCCTAGGATACTCCACTTGTTGTAAAATTACTTTTTCTCGTGGGCTCGGGTTTACATCAAAAATGTCAAACTGCAGGGGGTTGTGATCGCTACCTTCCCTATGGCAGACCCGAAACTCCTTAATTAAGGCAAAGCTCCAGGCAGACGTAAACACGTAGTCTATAGAACAGTTTTGTGTGCCTATTTTAAATGTTTTCTTAGCTGGACAGTCTAATTCTGACCTACCATTTAGGCAAAATAGGCTCTTTGTCCCCAAATAATTTTCCAAGTTTATATCTTGGTTTGAGGAAACACATTCTGGGAAGGTCGCTAATCTTATGTCATAAGCCTCCATGATTTCCGTATACCAACGGTCTACCTTCTTTGGGTTTAATTTATGATTGAAATCACCCATCATTAAAATTATATCCATGCTGTATTTTTCACATAAGATGTCTATATCATCTTTAAAATATCCCAACTCAGCACCATGTTCCTCGGGACACCCCCATTGCATATACACGTTTATGAGGGTTATGTTTTCGTGCTTTTTGTCTGTAACCAACAGAGATAACCTGCATGCAAGGAGCCATTTACATTTCACAGAAAGTGATGTCACATTCTTCACTACTTTTGTAGACAAAAGGGTCATAATCCCACCTGCCGGGCGCCCAAACCTTTTTTTCTTTGCTGGGCGATGGAGTTGGAGAAAGCCTTCAATTGTTGGGGTTTTGTCGCATAGCCAAGTTTCCTGTAAGCATATGATCTCAGTACTTTTAGCTATCTCTTTTAAGATTTCTTGTTTTGTCAATTCTCCGAGACCATTTATATTCCAGGATACAAACTTAAGGCTGTGCGACACCCCATTATCCTATTCCACATCATCTAAATATCCTTCTTCCCCGGGCTCCTCATTATACCACTGGAAGGGGCCTGCGAGGCTGCTTCTTTGGCTCCAGTTCCCCCAGAATTTACCAATATCAGAGTTGTTCGCTATTATATTGAGGTTTCCAGCACCTTCTCCATCTTCCTCCAATAACCTCACCTCATTCTCAAGGTATGGAGCTGACTAGAACCTAGAGGGACTCTTGGCATACCAGACTCTTGGCATACCAGACTCTTGGCATACCAGAGACTTGGCATACTATAGCATACCATACTATAGAATACATCACCTACTTCTTACCTTGCACTACACTTAGGTTAGGTACACTGGGGTAGAACTAGTTAGAGAAGCATCTTATGAGTACTCGCATTTTTAGCTTATATTATTTATGTATATGAATATATGTGTCATAGCTAAAAGATAATGCTAGCGCAGTATTATTTCTTTCTACTGCTTACGCTGAACATAATATATCTCGCATACTGTCTTGTGATCATAACAGCTCATATCTCTTACACGAGAAACAAGACTGTTCAATAAATCCTTTTATTGAAACGCCCGTCTATTCTTTCTGTGTAACTCTGAAGAAACTAAGCATGCACGATTAGCTGAGTGAAACTGTTATCTGTTGTTTCCACGATTCTGAGAGTGTTCCGATTTTAAAGGGAAACAAAGTTGTCATGTTTATGCGGTTCCCAGAAACTACTCCCTTCTTGTTTACAAGGAGTTTCTAGTGGCCTCTGAGTTAGCTGGCACAAAGTAATTAAGTTTAATATACTCGATTGGGACATACTGACCTCAATCCTATGTCGAATCTATAGGGTATATTATTCCAATGCGCAGAGCCTATTAGGGAAATAGGAACTACACTACATGGTGCCCAACGTTTGGTAAGGCACTAATTTAACGCTAGATACTGAGTAACTCAGTCGTGCTTTTCTCAGAGACCCCTACTCACATACTCCATAAGACGTCTGGAGTGGGTAGGGTTAAGTATCCGCCAAAACTAAATAGGACAAAAGTCCTATATATTAGCTGTTTGGTTTGTTCAATGTTGAAGGATACAGTGTTCCAAAATATTGTGCACCTTATCTTTTGTTTCCTTGAAACTTGTTCTACATTTTTCAAAAAACAATGTCCCTGAACGGGGATACTGCCACCAAGAACGGTGTAGCTGTGGCTGATCCACTCGTAACAGCTTTTAACTTTACAGGTTTAAATGAAACCGATGAGGGTGTTATAAACATCCCTCCAAACTTAAGGAGAGCCATCACTCTAAAACTTATAAAACACGGCCTATCACCAAGAGGTGGTAGAGCAGTTTTCGTGATAGAGGCACACGAATTCTTTCAGACAGAGGTATTCTATTCATGGATAGTATTCCCAGAATCAAATCCAGTAACAAAAGTGTTTCACTTCCTTACAGAAGATGAACCACCAGAGGAATATATTCCTTTCAAGGATATTGAAATTCCACTCACATAACAGGAGCATAATCTCTGGTTTAAAGGCGCCCTAAAACATCACAGAAACATTACCAGGCTCGGTCCACTAGGTAGACCAGGAGCAACATGGCCGATTCTAGCCGGCTACACACCTCATCCTGACATCGATGAAATGTCAGAAGAGGAATTACTTACTCAACTACAAGAGTTAATAAAAATTTACAGACAATTAGTCCAATATGTCATGCAGACTTTCACAGTCCAACCACCAATGACCATTCCAAATCAAACCCCTCAACAGGGGAATACACTAAAAATTACTCCACAGACTTTACACGTAGTCATGGGTAAAATGCCCACAAAACGTAAACAAATTCCATTCTGGATAGCTCAAAAAATTACTCAAATCGAAGAAGTATTTCCAAATACTAGCCCTTATGAGAAACACAGAATCCTAACAATCTGTTTACCAATGGGGATCACACCACAACTGGAAGACTGCACCACTTGGGGCGCAGTCTTTGCTGCCATCTATACTAAAACACATGGTGTTCCATCAATTGCAGTAATACCAGATGTCCTGAAACAAATTCAAAACGAATACGGGGCAGAACCTGCTCTGAATTTAGGTTTGAAATTACTGAAAAACTTCGACCATGTCTCTACAATAATATTATCTAATATTAAAGGGGATGCAGCATCAGTGGCGATCCGCCAACGCTTAAGGGAATTTGATGTAACAGAACATCAACATGAACTACCCAGAATAATAGAAAAATCTTATGCAGAATTAGGCAGAGATAGTTTGGGTGGAAAACCATTGAAGCCAAAACTATCTGAAAGTCCTGAGAAGGACTCTATTAAACAAAATCCTACATCTTCTAAAAAGAAGTGGGAAACTAATAAACAAAATTCAAACGAGACACGTTCTCAATCCCGAGGTAGATCTCCTCAAAAGGAGCCCTCTGAAAGGAGGTATAACCTCAGGAATAGGGATAATTTAAAAAAACCTGACAGGTATCAAGATACTGATACACGTTCCTCTCGTACCTTTCAGATATCGTCACAGACATCAGAAAGAAGAGGACGGTCAGAACACAGAGAAGAACGCGTGAAATCCAAAGACGATAAACACGTTCAGAAAAATAAATCAAAACCTCAATTCACAAAAAAGAAGGTAGCAGGTCTGAAGATCAGACATGCCGAGAATACTGAGAACACAGCTCAAGAACGGAGAATGGGCTCAGACAATGCTGGACAGTGCAGCAGAAGTAACAATAGCTCGCCAGAACCTGAAGGAACTTCTGGAGATAGTGGACTTGAATGAGTACATCACAGTAGAGACTGTAGACACCAGGGTTAGTACTCCACAAAAGTTATATGAAATAACACTCCGAATGGACGGAGACATACCAAGAAAAGTGAAAACACTCTTTTGGGAGAAACTTTCAAGGGGTTATGATATACTTCTAGCAGAAAAAGACTGGCCACCACACTTTGTCAGGAGTGCCCACATGGCGAGGACATCATTATGCCAGCCTTCTCCAACCATATTCCAATTCACCTAAACTATACTTATGCCAGGAAATGGGCAGTTGCCCAGGCCCAAGCATTATATAAAAATCATGTAGGATGGGATGAGGACTCACCTCACCATAAAATACAGCTAAAAAATGAACCTACTGCACAAAGGCAGTACCCAATAAAGCAAGAAGCTAAAAAACAGGTCAGGGAGATCTTAGATCAACTTGAATACCAAGGGGTGATTGAAACATGCACCTCCTCAATGAACAATCCTTTGTTTCCTGTATCCAAGCCAGACAATACATATCGTCTAGTTTTGGATTACAGACACTAGAACACTTGTTCCAAAACATTTGCAGTTCAAAATGCACATAGTACAGCATTAATGAATAACATTGTGCGTAAAAAATATAAAACCACATTGGACATTTCAAATGGTTTCTTTTGTCAAAACATAGCACCTGAAAGCAGGTACTTAACAGCTTTATCAATAATGGGGACCCAGCGTCAATTTTGTAGACTCCCACAAGGGTTCAAAAACAGCCCGGGGTTATTCTCAGCAAGGGTAACAGAGTTACTACAAATTTATGATAATGAGGCATTGTCATATGTCGATGACATCTATCTGACAGACGATGACCTAGATAGGCACTTGAATAGGGTGAGTACCATTATATTGGGCTTCGCCTCTGAAGGCTATAAATTCAACTTTAAAAAATCCAGAATTGCCCATCTCAATGTCCTTTTCCTAGGATATGAGCTTTCAAGTGAAGGCAAGAGCCTGGCAGCTAACCTTTTAGAAAAGTGCGCGCTGCTCCAACCTCCAAAAACGCTGACAAATTTACAATCCATCTTGGGTTTCCAAAATTTTGGAAGAATTTATATTCTAAATCACGCAGAAAGGGTTAAACCTCTCTACGAATTAATCAAACCTGAATTTTCAACAAAACATTGGACACAAGAACACACAGAAATCCTGCGTTCACTCCAAGCTAACATGTTAGCAACAAATCACTTACAAACACGCGTAAATAAACGCAATTTAGTGATCCGAATAATTTCGGGACAATGCGGATTCACCTATTTAACATTTAATGAGGGTGAAAAAGTACCAATAGCATACAAATCACATTTGTATACACAAGCAGAGATGTGCTTCACTTCAACAGAAAAAATACTGACAGCAGTTCAAACCGCTGTAGCAAAAGAAAGAGCTCTAGCTCAAGGGAAACGCATTATTGTTGTAACTCCAGTACCAGCCTTAGAGGCGGTTACAAAAGCGAGCATTCCAAATGCAAAAGCTTTACATCCTAGATGGATACATTGGGTTAATTCTCTTGCTGCAACAGATGTTGAATATGTTTTTGATCCTGATTTAAAAACACAAGCGTTCCTGCAATATGAACATGAATGTCCTCTGCCCACTGAAATTTTGCCTCTAGATCAGTACGAATTTATAATTTATACTGACAGATCAGCACAACCCGCTACAGGGAGTAAGCAAGCTTACAGTGCAGCGTGCGCAATCGTTAAAGGTCGCATGCAAGATGGTAACTTCAGACCAATGGTCCCTAAAACTCAATCTCTAGGAGATTGTACAGCTCAGCGAGCTGAGCTACAAGCGTTCAAACTGGCACTTGAAAATACAGATCGCGAATTCCCCACACTTATAGTGTGCGATTCTTTTACTGTGTTCAGTCGTATAATGAATATATACAGAATTGGCTTGAAAACGGGTTCAAAGATGCAAAAGGTGGCACAATAAAGCATAAAACGCTTTGGGAACAAGTAGTTCAGTTGAGAGACGAACTACCAAAAGCTCACGTGATACACACGCTGAGTCATCAACGTGATGGCGTTCACGTTGCAGGGAATTCATTGGCTGATGAAGCCGCAAAGGGGGCTGTTCAGACGGCTTCCGTAGCTGCGATCACTCTTTCAAAAACGAGAATAGACAGTGAGATATTGTTGGCTGTCAATGCTTCAAGCAAAGGCAGTGGTGCAGCGTTACCAAAGAAATTTCCACTCAAGTACTCTTATGTAATTGATGCGAACAACGTTCCTTTTGCTCGAATCCCTGGAGTGGGGGATAGGGTAATTCCAAACATGGAACGTAGAGCAGCTTTGATTTATGAAGCACATCTGGGGGAGGGTCTGTCACATCAAGGGATCTCTAAAACAATATTAACATTAAAAGAGATGTACTGGTGGCCTGGAATGAATACACAGATTTACATCTTCATCGATGACTGCAGAGACTGCAATAGACAGCGTGGTGCAGAACGCCATCAGACACCAGACTACGAAGTAGCCTGCCCAGTACAGACTCCATTGTTAGACAGCATTAGACTATCTACGCGCAGGCGTCCTTTATGACAAATGCAATCCCACACACACTAAGTCAAGGTTCCTATGGATGTGGCCTCAGCGCTCGGCTGATGCTCGAACTGTTATAAAAGATTTGCGAGTCTTTATCGGCACATACGCAATTGGCACACTACATTCTGACCAGGGCCCTGCGTTTAGCTCTCGGGCTTACAAAGAAGCCATGGCCAGTTTGGGCTTAGCATTGCGGTACTCCTCTCCATTTCATCCTGAGGGAAATTCTGTTGTGGAAAGGAAAAACCGGGACATAAAGCAGTCTATAACAGCTAGAGTATTAGGTTCGGGTGATGGGTGGGTCAAACATCTTTATGGGGTCCAACGCTCATTAAATAATTTGCCAAGAAGTTCTCTAGGGGGTCACTCCATATGAGGTCCTATTTGGGACAAGAATGTGGGTTCCTGATCTCGAATGTAAAGGCACAGTGGTGGAAAATAAACCCTTTGATATCAAAGATCGTTTGGCTGTTTTACAGGATCTAAATGAACTAAGATCGAAACAAAGCAACGTGTTCCTGAAGCCAACCACCACTGGGAAAAACCGGCAGTCCCAGCAAGGCCTGTCTGGATCCCAAAAGTTGGGGATCTAGTCAGAGAAAAGATTGCGGACAAGAAGGAATTTGGACCTTCTTACAGACAACCAGTACCTGTCCTAGCCGTCCACGGAACAAGAACAGTACTTCTGCCGCCCCTTGCTGGAAAAAAGGAGAAAAGATTTGTGTCAATCGACCTCATCAAACCACAGTATGTGGCCAATACTAAATAGTAGGCCTCGTGGACTCCGATCTAGTAGCAGACGCACTCCTCTCGCTACTATCCAAGAGGTTCAGACTGAAAGACTCATAACCATCGAGAATTCAGCAGTAAAAGATGAAGGACTAAGCAACAATGCTATGGAACTCATCCCTCTTGAAACTCAAGTAACAGTTTGTCCAAATACACCTGTCTACACCAACGTAACACGTGATCAACTGGTTCCAGCGATTTCTACGAATCTTGATGCAATTTCAACAATTGACCGAACTGCTTCTGGCTATTTCATTAACTTTGATACGTTTTCTGAGGATCCAAGTGAGCCTGAAACGACGCCAGCCTCAAAAACTTTCAAACAACAAGTACAAGACCTTTTTCATTTTCTGAAAGAGACTTATCTGGTTTCACCATGGATTGAAATATGGATTATTTCTGGAATATTTTTCTTTCTGTTTTGTCTAGCTTTGGTTATGACTCTTAGCATGCTTATAAATGGCAGATACATTCGTATGGACACTGAAGGTAAAAATGTGAACTTACTTTTAAAACCTCACAAATCATCCCATCGTGAATCAAGAGACTTGTCAGCAGTGAACATCACAGCCGTTCCTATACAGGATGGTATAGTTTGGGACAAAACCGATTTCGACATATTCGGCCCGACTGAACTTTTGAAGATTCCACATTTATTTAAAATTTCATTAAGTGACTTTATTACCTCCAGTACCTATTCTGATGATTGGGACTTTGAGACTGTTAATGATATGATGTCTGATCTAGAAAGGTCTGCGGCGTTCTCTAACAATGAATACTTAGAGGGCTCATCAGACTACGATCAGCTTTATTGTTACAACCACTATGGTCATCATTTCTTGCATAAATCTGCAACACCTAGAAATATTTTTATGTTTAACCAATGGGAACATTGTCCTACACCACCAAGGGGTAGTTCAAAAACGTTTGCAAATAAGTTTCCATATTTTTCAGGGTACAATACATCTGATCCAGAAACATTTTACTATAAGAATGTAAACAAAACAGGACAGCAATTTATGTTAACTAATACAAAACAGATTTATTCTGCAGCCTTTATTACCCAACTGTCTAGACAAGGATTTGACTTTTGGAAAGACACAATCGACACAAAATCTGTCTGGTGTTCTAAAGATTGGCAAGTGCAGGGGATAGAAGCTTTGTTTAGAACCTGCATCATCCCACAGCAAATAATGTTTTTGAATGACACTGTGCAACAAACGTCTTGCCTTGGTTTAGCCAAGATCAAAGACATGAATACACCTTCTGTACCAACACCTGCAAGTAATACCACTACACAGGGAGCGGTCACAGTAGACACAATACTACAAAACAACAGATCAGATCCTGATTGGAAAAAATGGTTGCTCTGGCCCACAGACACAAAAATCTGTCAAGAAAGATTCCTGAATAGAATACAGGGCTTTACTATTCATAGGCCAGACCCACGTTATGTTCAACGACAACATCCGGGGATAGTAACAACATACAGTGTAGGAAAATTGTGCCTCGACTGGTTACAAAAATCTACACTCGAGGATGTGAAACAACACTTATCTTTACTTAAAGAAGACGCAGACCTTAGGGATTTCTTGCAAGGACCTAGAAAACCGCGTCAAAAACATTTCATATATGCCGGCATTTATGCTGCTTATAATGAAATATGGAAGGTTTCACAGGCAGAGGCTGCAGAAAGAATACGTGAGCTTGATCGTATTAACTTAGAGAAATCTCTCACTGTGGTCGACAATGGGTTAACAACTTTGTCATCCAGAATTTATTCATTGGACAGCATTGTATCCTCTGCTATAGACATACTGGAACAAGATTTAGCCATGTTCCAACAAGGCCAATCTCAGTTACGTTCTATTATGTTATTAGGTTGGACGCTGCAATCCTTGCGTGCAGGCTATGTGCCTTGGCGTTTTATCAACATGTCGTCTCTGTTTGCAGAATACAATCTAACGGATAAACAGATCGAACTGGCACAAAGGGGAGCAAAGTATACAGTGCTGAGCATTGAGAAACTGGAAAAATTACCATTTACGGTAGCAGAAAAATCAGCTACAGAATGGCTTATCCATGGCAAAATAACTCTGCCTTTCACTACTTTTCATTTTCAGTATTGCCTCAAACAAATGCAAGCAGGCAAATATGAAAGGTTGGGTAAAGAATACATTAAGACATCCTGGGATTTACCTTACGAATACAGATGTTGGAGTGGGGATCGTGAAGTGTTTCTAAGCGGTACACACTGTGAAAGTGCACTGAGCGGATCTCTCATATGTCAGGACATTTCTTTACACGGGGCTTGTAATGGTTCTGTGGCAAACTTGTCCTGCCACCTGCAGGGTACACCAGCTGCTGTGATTAATCCGACGTTTGGCCAACTTTCTAATGGGAGTTACCTCATGTTGAATGATCAGAGTTGCTGTGGCATGTTGCCAGGAATCCCATATCTGGTAATGGTTGGCTCCAGGGTTACTTGTTGTATGCAAGTATTGTTCCCCCAAATAGAGACAGTCAGGGAGTCGCCTCTATGGCCTTCATTGAATGTTTCTTTTATACATTTTGATACTTTAAGCAGAATGAAAGCCATGCTTTTACAACAGACCGTGCCTTTGACCTCGGCCAAAGAAATCTATGATCTACAAATTGCAAGGACTTCGGCTGAGATACAGGCTTTAATTCGTACAAAGTGCCCTATACATTTCGTAGAAATGATGGGACGTATCTTAAACATGTCTGATACGAGCGGGATTGTACATGTATTTAAGACCATCTGTTCAGGACTGTTAACACCTTTTCAGGCAGTCCTCGGAATCATTCCAAACTTCGCACATTCTGTGTTTGGTGGTGTGCCATTAATTCTAGCACTCGTTGCAGGAATACTGTTTTTATTCCTACTACTACGCTATGGCAAGCCTATCAACCGGCGTCACTCCCAGCAATTTGGAGAAAGCTCTCCTTGAACGGAAGTGCCGTGAGCGCATAGTGCAACTTTTGGGCATACCTCGTCTACGGGAACTTAATACAACATGGTTTCTGTCATTTAGACCAATCTGGCAAGATTGCATCTTACCTGTTCTACGCTGCCTGCTTTGCGGTGAAGAATGCGTGCTAGAAATCTGTCTAACACTCCCATCAGTCATGCCAACGGATATCGATACTCTGCTGGACCCGATAACGGCCCATGCTCTGTGTTGTCCCCAGAGGCTACCAATCCTGATGACGGCATTCGTTGAGATCTCACAGACGCTTCCTGCTGCTGCTGAGGTACGAGATGGATCAACAGGCACACAGGTAACAACGGACGCGAACATTGCTGCGGCATCCTATGCTGAAGGCGATGCTTCACATCTCTGTGCAGTTAACCTTCTAAATGAGGTATTCGAACTGTCACCGACATCGGTAGACGATCTTTTGTCCACAGGAATAGATGATTTCATGTTTACACCAGACCCATACACTGACTTTGATTCGGCTCACAGTGTACCAGGGAAGCAATGAATTTGGCCTCCATATTTTCAAAACAGAACAAAACTTGGAACTCTTCCTGTAAATTGAATTTTTTTTTTCTCTCTCTCTATTTTTGAAAATACATGGCAATTCAATCTGCTTACAGTAGAACTATTCATATAGAACGGACTTCTTTGAATACGTCAAGGAACACATTGTCACCTTATTTAACACAATTTCATTTAGTACCATGATATGAAATGGCTTTGATTTTTTGAATACTTTTCAACCATTTCATCATATGTATATATTTCTGTTTATTCATTCATGTTGCATTTTATTTATGATATATGCCTAGAATGAAAAAATGCTTTAGAATGTACAGTACCTATTGCATTACATGTTTAGCAACAGTATCTTTAAAAAAAAACTTCTTTTAATATGCTTTTAGAAATGTTTTTAGCAACATGTGGTACTCAGTTTAATGTTTAGCATTTAGTACTATCATTCATTCGAAAGTGGAGTGGGTGTTGTATTCCGCTTTAGGTGTCCGTATATAGGTTTTCCTGAAACATGTCCTTATATAGGCACAATTCGCATTGCCCTTATATAGGCATAAGATCCCAGTCCTTATTTAGGCATTAGCCATGCTATCCAAATACAGGCATGGTCACCTACATCCGTCCACCCCAACGTCACAACAAGTTCTTAGAAACCAGACCCTTAAGCTCTTGGGAGTTCCCCTAGCACAGGATTATTGATTTCTCCAAGAACTCATTTATTATGCATGAACCGCTATTCCTTAAGGGTTCATTCCTGATGTCTTCCTCTGCCCGACTTTATGTCAATGCTAACATTCCAAGGCACCTACCGGGTATAAATATACCTTCCCGTTGCCCAAGCAAGTAGGAGGAGACCTCGACTTTAGAGGAGCCCGTATCCCGGCCTGACGCACTGACAAGAGACGCTGTCATCCCTGCTCGCAGAGAATCCAGCTTCCAGTGTTCTGACTCCCTTCGCGGGATGTTAGAGTTCGAGACCCGGAAAGAGATTCCCACCTCTCTCATTCTCAAGGTATGGAGCTGACTAGAACCTAGAGGGACTCTTGGCATACCAGACTCTTGGCATACCAGAGACTTGGGATACTATAGCATACCATACTATAGAATACATCACCTACTTCTTACCTTGCACTACACTTAGGTTAGGTACACTGGGGTAGAACTAGTTAGAGAAGCATCTTATGAGTACTCGCATTTTTAGCTTATATTATTTATGTATATGAATATATGTGTCATAGCTAAAAGATAATGCTAGCGCAGTATTATTTCTTTCTACTGCTTACGCTGTACATAATATATCTCGCATACTGTCTTGTGATCATAACAGCTCATATCTCTTACACGAGAAACAAGACTGTTCAATAAATCCTTTTATTGAAACGCCCGTCTATTCTTTCTGTGTAACTCTGAAGAAACTAAGCATGCACGATTAGCTGAGTGAAACTGTTATCTGTTGTTTCCACGATTCTGAGAGTGTTCCGATTCTAAAGGGAAACAAAGTTGTCATGTTTATGCGGTTGCCAGAAACTACTCCCTTCTTGTTTACAAGGAGTTTCTAGTGGCCTCTGAGTTAGCTGGCACAAAGTAATTAAGTTTAATATACTCGATAGGGACATACTGACCTCAGTCCTATGTCGAATCTATAGGGTATATTATTCCAATGCGCAGAGCCTATTAGGGAAATAGGAACTACACTACACTAGTGACAGGGGTAGTGAAATCCAGCGAGTAGTACCCTCAGTGATTTTGGAGAATGGCGTGCCATGGTTCGCTCTGATGATTTCCTCTTTGTCTTGCGAGATTACCACCCCCAAATATTTAAGTCAGAATGGCACAACTTCAAGGGGTAGTGTGGGATGAAGGGTTGCGTAGCTGGTGTGAGAGGGAAGAGGTTGGACTTTTCCCAGTTAATCTGCACTCCGGATATCCCCCAAACTGGACAAATTTGCGGAGGACTCCATTAAAGCTGATTTGTGGGTCCCTTAAGTAAAAGGTAATGTCGTCCGCATATAGTGAGACTAGAAAATGCTTGGATGGGTAGCAGAGCGCATGTTCTCAATGACATTGGCGGAGGTTGGCTGCCAGTGGCTCTATCGCAAGGGCAAAAAGTAGTGGCGATAGTGGTCAGCCCTGCTGAGTGCTTCTAGTGATACAAATAGGATCTGAAAGTGAGTCATTGGTTCTAACTCTTGCTACCGGCTGTGAGTATAGAAGGGCAATCCAGGCCAGAAATGGACATGGGAGCCCCATCCGGCAGAGGACAGTCATTAAGAAGTCCAATTCTAGGGAATCAAAGGCTTTGGTGGCGTCTAGGAAGGCCACCACCGCTGCCAGGTCTGAATCTATGTCATGCATCAGAGCAAATAATGTCCTTAGATTATGGGCCCTGGACAGCCTGATTGGTTAGGCCTTACTAGAAATGGCATAAGGAGGGCGAGCCGTTTAGCAAGTATTTCAGCAAAATTTTAACATTACAATTAATTAGACAACGGCTGATAAGATTCGCACCTCAGGTGGCTTACCCAACTTAAGCAGAGCGATAATCATAGCTTTGCCCATAGATGGGGGGATTAGGCCATCTGTCTTTTCCTCTTGATATGCGGATTTTAATATTGGTATTAATAGGCCAAAATACGTCTTATAGAAGTTTGCTAGTAGGCCATCAGGCCCTGGGGTCTTGCCCGCTTGCAATTGCATGATCACCTCCTGAATCTCGTCGTCTGTGATATATTCCGCAAGTGTCACTCAGCCAGCCCAGAGTGAC
Organism: Calotriton arnoldi; assembly: GCA_963921515.1. Classification (NCBI taxonomy): domain Eukaryota; kingdom Metazoa; phylum Chordata; class Amphibia; order Caudata; family Salamandridae; genus Calotriton; species Calotriton arnoldi. Next base: position 2,467,151 of record CAWUFW010001729.1, read on the forward strand.
ATCATCCAGGTAGGAGTCCGCATCTGTGAGCTCTGATCTACGGGTCGTGTAGAGGGCACCATAAAATTGGGAGAATGCATGAAGGATCCCTGGTGTATCCCTTTATAGTAGTCCGTCATCCCCCTGTACCTCTAGAATGTCCTTGGCGGAAGGTGGTTTCCAGGTCATAGTGGCTAGGGTGTGCCCTGGGCGTTCGCCTTCCCCATACGTTCGAGCCTTGGCGTATTTGCTGTGATAAAGGCATTCCCTCTTGGCAGTTTCTTGAAACTCAGAGATGGTTGTTTGAATTTGTTTGGATATATTGGGAACTGCAATTGCATTTTTTAACATAATTTTTTCCCCCACATCTAATAAACTGATCAGATGGTGGTTTTTGGGAGCCATAGCATACTCTTTCTTATGAATGGGTCTTATAATTGCTCTCTTCCAACTTTCGGGGACTAGGCCGGATGCCAGGACTCTTTGGTATATTGCATGATAGAAATCTTCCCACCAGTCTCCATTACTTTTAATTATAACTGCTGGAAGGGTGTCTGGGCCTGCCGCTTTTGTTAACTTTAGGGTCTGTATTGTTTCCTTTATCCTCGTCACTGAATGATGTAATAAGATCTCTTCACCTACTCCAAAACTTTCCTTCGGGGCACCTTTTAATTTCCATTCTGTTATACCTCTTCCAGATGTCTATCCCATGCTTCTTCACCCACCAAACATCTAATTTTCCCTTCACCTCTTCCCATTCCGTCACATACTACCTGCCAGAATTTCATGACTTTTTGGTTCAATTACCTCTATCATATTTTTCCAGCATTTTCCCAAATTTTTCTTTTTTTCGAGTTCAACTTGCTCTTATATTCTATTTTGGCCAAGCACAGGTTATTTCCTATCTTAAGATCATATTTTTTTTTAAGGTACCTCTCCCATTTCCGTATCTTTTGTTTTGGACTTCCACATTCCCTGTTACACCAGACATTTCTTTTTCTCTGTTCTACTTATCCTCTTTTTCCTTTTTGCACATTATCATTTAATTCAACCTTTAAACAGTTAACAATTTGCACTAATAGTCCATTGTGCCACTTTAGGAAATTCTCCGGTACCTCGCTTTCTTTGACTACATCTTGGTGCTGCTAGAAATGTTTATCGCTAATTCTGGTAGTAAGTCGTCTGGGATATTCTACTTGCACCTGGATGACTTTTTCCCTTTGATCCCTCATCTCCAGGTTTAAACCTAGATGCAGTGGCCAGTGATCACTTCCCTCTGTTTTTAATACCTTTAACTTTTCCACTGTGAAAAAAGTCATGCATAAGCACAAATATAGTCTATTGGGGGTACCCATAATTTCCATATCGAAAGGTTTGTCTTGGTGGACGATCAGAATTAACCCAGCCATTTATACAAAATAGCCCAATTGGTCCTAGAAAAGTTTCTAGAGCTACATCACGTGCTCAACGATCATTTTTTGGGAAACATGCTGGGCTGACCTTGTATACAGATCACAAATCTTTAAAAAGCAAGTCATCATCTTGTGAATCCAATTTGTGATTTAAGTCCCCTAGCAGAAGTAGTACCATCTGGACTGATGAGTTTACACCTATTCTCTACAGATCTCCTTTGAGGAGCATTAGCCGAGTAGCATAAACATCTGCATTTAACACCTGGATATATACATTAATGACTATTAAACATGACATTTGCATATTATTACTGTACATTTCCACTGTTCAAGCCAAAGTCCATCTGCTATTTACCTTTAAGGAATTCACTTTATTTGCCACTTTGGTCCAAATTAGTGTGATCAGTCCCCCCAAAGGGCGGCCAGGCACCGGCCTTTCCGCTTTTTTTAAAATCAGGAAATACCATTTCTGGCTCTTCGTATATCCATGTATCCTGTAGATACTAAGGGGCCGATTACGATGGCGGTCGGAAAAGCATTCCGACCGCCGTGGTAGCAGTAAATAACCGTCCGCATGTACCGCGGCAAAACCGGCGGTCAGATTAGGATGCACCGCCAGAGAAATCCGACCGCCGCGGACAGATTCCACAAAACTCCGCCGGGAGCGTCCGGAAGAGCTGAAAATCCGTCCGCGGCGTTCGGATTTGCTGCGGAAAGACTCGAAACCGCCGATCGACCAGCAGAATGACCGCAAGTGAAATTACGATACAATGGCGGTACCAGCGGAACGATCAGTTGTTTCTGACTGCCGCGATCGCAACTAATGCTGAATGGGAGAGCCGGCGGAAGGGCTGTTGCAATCCGACCTCTGCGGTTGCGCCGGAAGAGTAATGGCGGTCGAAAGCAACCACACAACAAGGCTACCAATTGTGGCTGTATATCTGGCTCAGCCTCCAAAAACACCTAACACACCCCAATGACACATCCCCATGGCAAGTATAAAATACAAATCCCAGGTCAACCCAGACAACACACCTGACATGAATACTCCATTTTGACCCACCCACATAGCTGAGTATAAAACCAGCCCCTTCCCTGCCCAGAATCCTTTGCACAACTCCAGCACTGAAGGGCCCAACCCCACAGCACAAAGGAGAGGCAAATCAGCACACATCACACCATCACAACCACACACACACCACACACATCTCCACCACCACCTTCCCATCTGCACTTCTCACACATTTGCACATCACACACCATGGCACAGAAAAAAATGCCAAAATTCATTGACAATGAGTTGTCAGTCATGGTAGATGAGATAATCAGGGTAGAACCACATTTGTTTGGAAGCATGGTCCAACAGACACCAGTAGCCAGAAAAAATCAAATGTGGGAAAGGATAGTCAACAAAGTCAATGCAGTAGGGACCACCCCGCGCACCCTGCGTGACATCAAGAGGGGGTGGCATGACCTCAAGAGCAGGGTGAAAGAGCGTGCCAACAAGAACCATGAGCTGGCTCAGAGGACTGGCAGTGGCCCTCCCATTCCACCACTAACATTCACCGAATGGGAGGAGAAGGTGCTTGCCATACTGCATCCAGAGAGTCTCACAGGAATACCTGGGGGAGTGGAGGCTGGTAAGTACTAACAAATGTCCCCCATTACACTGCTATGTACTGTCTTGCACAACTAGAAAGCTACACTTCCTAGACACAAAAGCACTTATGTACAACACACTCTTCCCAACACATATCTCCCATATCTAACATGTCCTTCCTCTGAATCACCTCAAAGGTAGCTAGCAATATTTCCATTGGGGCATGTGGACAGGCAGCCAGCACTACAACTCCCACCAGGCACCCTTGTCCCACAGTCGAGCAGGATGGAACACTCACCCCACCCAAGAGCCATGTGTAACCTATTCCCTTCAGAAGGTAGCCTTCTTAACAGGGAGGGGTGTTTGTGGGTGGGAAGCCAGCACTACAACTCCCGCCAGGCCCCCTTGTCCCACAGCTGAGCAGGATGGTACACTCCCCACACCCAGAACCATGTGGCAGCCATTGCATTGCTTACCTTCACCTAACAGGTAGGTAGCGTTCTGAACAGGGAGGGATGTTTGTGGGTGGGAGGCCTGCACTACAACTCCCACCAGGCCCCCTTGTCCCACAGCTGAGCAGGATGGAGCACTCCCCCCCACAACCATGTGGCAGCCATTTCCCTCCACTGTGTCACCGAACAGGTAGGTAGTCAGTGCATGCACCCTGCCATCCTTCTAAAAAAACATGGAGCCAGATGACCACACCAGCCTTCACATGTCAGCCAACTTGGCATAGATCCAAAAGCCACATCCAGTGTGCAGACAGCAAAGTGCACGTAACTGTCACAGAAATTAAACTTTGACCCACCAAGTCACATGTGAAAGTAATTCATGGCACAATCATGCACAGCACAGACTGCAATGTGTAAGTGCCATGGTGTCAGAACATGAAGGCCCATATGAACACAAAACATGCATGGTCAATCTGACAAACAAAGTAAAGTACATTATATGAAAAAGGTATGTATAACATTCCAGTGGCTAGTTCTTCCTTAGCTGAAATTGATTCCATGAAGAGCAAACAAAAAAGACGCATTACATAAAGTTGCTGTGCCGCAAGTTGTTAGATGATGACATGTCCTTGTAATCACACAATCTGTACGTGTCACATGGTTTCAATTAACATGTCACACCATGGACAAGTAATGTCTGTACCTCAACATCATGTCATGATGCTCAGTATTTGGCTGCCATACCAAGTGATTGCAATGTAAATTGTTTGGTGTATCAAATGTAACATCCAAAAGTCTAACACCAAGCTTGTGGAGTGCACTTAACTGACAATTTAACCTCTGTTCAACAGGAGATCCACAAGCAACTGCAGCAGAAAACACCACCAACCTGCAGAGCCTGTCTCGCCCCCCCGGAACATGAACTCTCGGATGCAGACTCCCTACGTTTCTCGGATGAGGAGCAACAACCTGGCCCCTCCGGACTGCCAGGGCGCACCACATCTCAGGGCCTCATTGTCCCCACCACCACCACCACAGCAACAACAACAGTGCTGACCCCTGCTACAACGACCTGTGCGGCCTCCACCACCACCATCACCACTGCTACCTGCAACACTCTCCCTGCCTCAGTGGTTACCAACACCACAACACAATCAGAGGATGCCAGGGGGAGTGTGCGGGTGCGTCCAGTGCCAACGCCACAGGTCCGTGTCAGCAGGGCAGGTGGGAGGGCAACTGGGGGAAAAATACAGGAGGACACTGAGACCGAAGCCCTGGCCACCGTCGCAAGAGTCCTTGGGGCATATGAACAGAACCAGGGACAGATGGGCCAGGTTGTGGAAGAAGTGCTTGAGCTCCGCCTGCTGCTGAGGTCCATGGACACACGTATGGGACAACTTGTGGATCTCATGGGCCAGCTTGTGGGTGTTCTGAGGGACAGACATGCGGCCCAAATGACAGCTCAACCCCCCTCCAGTGGCCCGCATGCTGATACACCTACCACCTCAGCTGCGGCCACAGAGAGGGGTGAGCTGCAACTAAATGACTCCTCAGACACCGCTGAGCCTGCAGCAGAGGGCCCCCCTGCCAAACGCACGAGGGGCCGTCCGAGAAACACCAGGGGAGGATCACGTGGCCATGCACCATCCAAACGCAATTCGCTGAGCCAGCCATGATGCCACCTGTGTTCCCCTTGACATTGACTTTGTTAACTATCCTTACCCACATTGCCATGTTGATGGCAGGAGTCTGTTGGACTGTGTGACTACATCAATGTGGTGACTACTCTATATGTCTCATTTACCATCACTGACAACTCATAAATTCACTTGGCACAATTTTGTAAATAATCACTTCTCTGTCACAAATACGTATTGTAAATAAACACTCTTTACACACCTATGTCTTTGTGTCAGCTCCATGTTTATCACAGTATGTACAATGTCAACTCAGATTCCAATGTACCACAAGCTCTGATTGTGACGAGGCATTGAGAGGGTGAAGGGACCTAGAAAGACACAAGAGAATGACATTTACCTGTCAGGTGATACCATTACAGCTAAAACACAACACTAGTCATCAACGTACAAAAACCAGCACACATAACAATGAGCAACAACATCAACATAGACATGAGGTACCTGGATAAAAATACCCTGTGCCACACACATCAGCCATTAGCCCAGAGCCAACAACAGCCAGCAGTCAAAAAGATCATCTATGCCTTGCCACTACCATCAAAGCCAACAGACAATGTCACTGTTGTACAATGTCACTTACACTCAAGGGAAGTAGTTGTTGATGAGCTGTTGACGCAGGTCAACACCTTCCTCTTCTTCACTATCGTCATCACTGGGCATGTGTGGGTTTGCAGGGGGGGCATCTGCTGCTCATCATCGTCCAGGAGCAGGGGGATCTCCTTGCGCAAGGCCAGGTTGTGGAGCATGCAGCATGCAACTACGATCTGACACACCTTTTGGGGAGAGTAGAGTAGTGCACCTCCACTCTTGTCCAGACACCGGAATCTAGACTTCAGAAGCCCAAAAGTATGCTCCACCACACGACGCGTCCTCCCATGTGTATCATTGTACCGTCCTTCACCCGGGGTCCTTGGATTCCTCAGTGGGCTCAACAACCAAGGCCGGTTGGGATACGCAGAGTCACCTAGGTGTTACATACAGAGAGCATATTACTGATAGAAATAGTAGCTGAGAACAGCATGTCACACATACAGCACACTACTTGACTCGGCGTACTCACCAAGCCACGCACGCTCCGGATGCAGGTTTGCCATCAGTTGTGGAATGATGCTTTTACGCAGTATGTAGGAGTCATGGGCTGATCCGGGAAATCTGGCACAGACATGGGAGATAATCATATCCGCTTGGCATACCACTTGCACATTAATGGAATGGAAATGCTTCCTGTTCCAGTATATGTGCTCACGTGCCTGTGGTGGAACCAGGCCAACATGTGTGCAGTCAATGGCGCCAACAACATTAGGTATGTGGCCAAGGTCATAAAAATCTCCCTTCACAGCTGCCAATTCATGTCTCCTTGGAAAATGGATGTAGCGGTCCTTCCACCGTGTACTGCAACGAACCAGTTGCAAAGAAATGCAGGGCCGCCATCACCTTATCTGTTGGTGTCAAAGCAGTCGGATAGGTTCTGCGAGGCTTCAGATGGGGCTCCAACTGACCACATAGGTCTTGAAGGGTAAGGCGATCCAGACGGAATTTTCTTATGATGTCCTCATCCTCCATGTTTGCCAGCACTGGGAATGGACGATGCACATTTGGTCATCTCCTACATACAATGAAAGGGGACACATGTCAATTTAATTACCCTATGAGATGTCTCAAACATCTTACATCATGACTGACGCAGCGCCAACAATGACTGGACTGTAACACCAGCTTAATGCACAAGTCACATGCAGAGACAACTTGATCTCATGTAGTCGTACATGTGGTCAGTATGTACATACTGACTACCTCCAAAACAGATTCTGACTATGTGACGGGTAAATGGTACACTCCTACATCTTGTGTCACCAGTCCTGGGTGTAGGTGACACAGCACATGTTGGAAACAGCAACACTGCTGACTTCTATGTAGCTGCAGTACCTGCCACACCTTCTTGCTTAAGTTGCACAGAGCACAACTTTTCTACACAATGAGCACAGTGTGTGTAAGCTGATCAACTACCAAAATCAATACAACAATGTGCACAGTGAAATAGGCACATTATGTGCTCAGTCCATCATTACTGTGGGTTGATTAGCCATGTCACACATTGAGATGTGCACAAATATGAGACTCCATTACACACCAAATCTGTGTACTGTCACACAAATATCATAGGTGACATGTGAGGAAGTACATGCCAATGCATGTAATCATGTGCACTGACATGGCATGTGTAGGCATCAGTGAGTTGAATGTCACACTAGCATTAAAATTTGCAAACAGGTGCTGTAATACATTGTGAATGTATAGTGTTCAATGATTAAAATTGGCTATTGCCATTGCTAGAGCATATTGTGTCCATAGGTTCGGTATGCGTGCTCCTCCACCGCGATCACGGTCATTGGCCGCAATTGAAAGATGCAGGATTGCGGTAGCAACCGCCTGGCCCCCGCGGTGTGACACCCCCAATGCCAATGCCAATGCAGCCATTGGGAACTGCGATCGCGGTAGTGAAATACAATTTTGAAACTCGCAGTAGACGTGCTCCGCTACCGCGATCATGGTCATTGGCCACAATTGAAAGATGCAGGATTGCCTTAGCGACCGCCTGGCCCCCGCGGTGTGACACCGCCAATGCAGCCAATGGGAACCGCGATCGCGGTAGTGAAATACAATTTTGAAACTCGCAGTAGATGTGCTCTGCGATCGTGGTCATTGGCCACAATTGAAAGATGCAGGATTGCGGTAGCGACCGCCTGGCCCCCACGGTGTGACACCCTCAATGCCAATGCAGCCAATGGGAACCGCGATCGCGGTAGTGAAATACAATTTTGAAACTCGCGGTAGACGTGCTCCGCTACCGCGATTATGGTCATTGGCCACAATTGAAAGATGCAGGATTGCGGTAGCGACCGCCTGGCCCCCGTGGTGTGACACCGCCAATGCCAATGCCAATGCAGTCAATGGGAACCGCGATCGCGGTAGTGAAATACAATTTTGAAACTCGCGGTAGGCGTGCTCCGCTTCCGCGGTCCCGGTTATTGGATACAATTGAAAAATGCTAACCAGGCAGACCAATTGCAGCAGCTGAGTACCACTGAAACAACCCCAGGGGCCTATAAATCTCTGTGAGAGAGCCACACATTTCACTTGCATTCAGACACTGCTGCCTGCCATTCTTCACCACCAACTGTTGCTGTTCCTGTATTCTGGACCCAGTGATGGCGAGAACTGAGAACATCAGGGCCCGTCCCTTTACCACAGAGGAGCTGGAGGTCCTGGTGGACGAGGTCCTTGCACAGTATGGGAGGCTGTATGGTGCGCCAGATGTACTGGTAAGTGTTACTGAATAAAAGTTTGAGAGTGCTCAGAATGCTCACATGATGTTGCTCTGCAGTAGTATGTGCCTGTGAGTGCAAGTCAATGTGCATGCATCCATATTTTTCCTATAGCCTGCTCCATACATGGCCTATTAAGAATTGCATTTGAGTATGTGGGGAGGATGGCAACATGGACACTTCTACAGCCCTTCTTCTGCAAAAAACAACAAACGTTGGTCTGAGACTGGTTAATGTAAATGTGTGATACACTGCCTAGCATGCTGACTTCATGTCAACGGGGTGTGTAACCTTATTTCCACAGATCCAAGACTGTATTGAAGGTTGGGAGTGACATGCAGTGTATTTTGCAGCCATACAGTTACACTGCTGGCTTGATTCAGTCGAAGTCTGAACAAACATTGCCTGTGCTATGTGATGTCATAGTCCATTACGGCTTCACATGCTCATTTGTAACATTACAGAGGGTACTGAATGATGTGTGTGCAGTTCTCAAATTTCCACTATGGTGATGTGTGCATCATGCACGAGAGTACAATGCCTGTGTGTAACACTCTTGGTGGTAGTTATCCTATGACACATCAGATAAATGTAATTTGGAGATGTTGTCCTTCTATTGATTACATTATGTGTTCAGTCTTGCATGTGTAGGCACGGTTTCCCCTCTCATATTGTCCATGCATGTGATTTCTCTGATGGCCCATGTTTAACCTCAGTGTGAGTCCCTCTGGCCTGCACAGAAACTGCCCAATGTTACAAGGACCCATCACTAAATGTGATCAGTGAAACATATGTGTTGTCCACCACCCTATTTCTCAATGAGCTATCTTATGCCTGAGGATTGCACAAGACAGGCCTCCACCTTGTGAGAAGAGTGTGAGAATGTCAGAACATGGCCCTAAATGTGACCACCATGACACATGTAGCCATTCACTGGTCAAGGACATTGAGGGGTGTGTGGTGTTATGACGCAGTGAGTCAGCCCCGACACATCATTCCCAATGTATTGTATGCCATGCTCACTCACATACTGCATCACAGATGAGGGTCATTTTCACGTTGGTTGCTGTGCTGGCACTCTGCATGTGTATGAGATGGCCATGTACTGTGTCCATCATCATACATGTATACATTTCTATGGGATTATCCGATGCAAGTGTACTACGTGTCATGCTGTATGGCCTCTGCTCAACATTTATATATTAGTGTGCTATGTATTTTCATGCTCCTGTACTGACACACAGTGGTACATAAAACAGTGTCCCTGAAACTTCCTCTTCTTGTCTCCCATGCCTGCAGCATAAGGTCCACCAGCGTAAGGCGATATGGAGGGCCATTGCACGCAAGGTGCGGGCTCTGGGTGTCTCCAACCGATGGCACACACACTGTCACAAGAGGTGGGATGACATCTGCCGGCTGAGCAAAAACATGGCAGAGATGACGCTGGGGGTGCTCCCTCGGAGTGGCAGGTTGGCGCGCAGGAGCATAACACCACTAATGGCCCGCATCTTGGCAGTGACACAGCCAGAGCTGGATGGAAGCTTGAGGGCCCATCAGCAGCTAGTTGGGGGTGAGTATTCAGCTAAGTGTGACTTTGGGTGTGAGTGACTGCATGAATCCTAAACGCGAGCCAGTGTGAAGCTCTGTGATGTCACCAGTATGATGCAATGGCTTTGAAGTGGCCTCTGTGTTGAGTGCAGCTGTTATGCATTTGTACGACATGTGGTTTCTCATGTGTTTAAAACCATGAGCCTTGTCATTGACAGATGAGCTGTGGCCTTGTGACATATGCTGCAGTATGAGTGTCATAGACATCACCTGGCAGTGAACAGCAGTGAGCATCATGTTAGTGTGCATTTATAGATGTGTGCTGTGCACAACATATGATTTGTGACAACTACACAGCTGACACCAATGTGCAACTGTAGTTGTGCTTCAAAGCACAACATGGTGGATATCAGGAGCTTGTGGCCATTGCAAAAGGACATCTGGGAGTTTGTATCTGTGGTGTTCCCTTAAAGTGACTCCATATGTGACAGAGACAACATGTTTAGATGTATACCTATCTCACCTCCAGGCACGTAGGTATGCTTACAGAGAATAGTATGTTAGGGTACAAGGAGGCACGGGCCAGCTATTTGGCTGTGTCAACGCCACATGGGGCATTACTATCAACTATGCATGTTTCCATGCATCTTCTGATGATTGCATAAATGTTGCACATGCTGACTGTACATGGAGGAGGCCAACATGGGAGTATCATTTTCAAGTTTTGTGCTTTGCTTGCATATGATGTTTGTGAGTATGGCTCTATACTGAACCTATGTCTCTGTCTCTTGCAGCATCTACCGAGTGCACGGAAGGACGGGGGACCGACACCAGTGGGGAAGCTTCTGGCACAACTGCTACACATGAGCTCACTGACACTGATGTGACCAGTGCCTTGGTGGGGGACAGGAGTGCCCTGGATGATTCCCACCCGGAAACACCAACCTCTACATCTTCAGACTCCAGCGGTGACTCCTCGATGTTGGCGGGCACAGGGAGTTCCAAATCTTCCTCTTCTTCCACCACACATCGTCCAGTGCCCACCCTCCCGGTTGCTCCCACAAGTGCTGTCCGTGCCCGCAGCCCTAGGAAGGGTAGAGTCTCCTTCCCCCCAGGCACCGCTGCCCCTGCCCCTGTCTCCCCTGCTGCCATCAGTGTGGAGGCAGTGGACCTTTTGCGCCAGCTGTGTGTGGGTCAGACTGCTCTCCTGAATGCCTTCCAGGATCATGACAAGAAGTTGGCACAGGTAGTTGCCTTCATGGAGGGGATTCATTCTGACGTGGGTGGCCTACACCGAACTGTCCAGTCTTTGTCCTCCACAGTGATGGCAGCCATTCAGCAGTCACTGGCTCCAAGTCCGGCTCCTGTCCCTTCAGCAACCACCCTGCCAGTGGCACCACCTGACGAGAGTGCCCACATGCCAGAGCCCTCAGGCACCAAGTCCTCCACACGCAGCACACAACAGCAGCACTCCAAGCGGACCAGACAACAGACACCATCCCCAACACACAAAACAGGCACATAGGAGCGCAAAACCAAAAGCCCATCACGTGACACTCATGGCCATCAGGCCAAGAAGCAGGCATCAACATCACATTCATCAAAATCACACCCATCCAAGGGCACTCCCATCCCCACACCTGCTCCCAAAGACAAACAAACCCTTGCCCTGTCTGCCGTGAACCTGGTGCCTGCAACGACTAAGCACAAACACATTTCTAAGGCAGATTCACCCACAACGTCAACTCCCACCCACACCCCTGTGAAGCTGGGACAGGAGAGCAAAGTGGGGGGTTCACCTGGACAACAGGGGATGCAGGGGAAGAGGCAAGGCCACCCCAAGTGTACAACCAGATCCAGCAAATCCCCACAGGGAGAGCCACCTGCACCTGATACCCCCTTGGTGGAGAGTGAGGCTGTTGTGCCCACCCCACTTCCCACTCCAGCCAAGACACTTGTGGGCTATCGAATCCCCAAGAGGTTGAGACCCAGCCCTCAACATTCACCCTCACACACTGTGTCTCCCGGAAGCATCTCTCCGCCTCCCCGTGCAACCACTCCACCCGGTCCAAGCAGCCCTCAGGCTCCCACAGCCACTGATGCCTCTACCTCAGCCGGTTCTCTGTCTCCCAGGTCCAGTCCTCCAACTGGCCTAGACAATCAGCCACCTCCCAGTTCAACTTCAAGCCAAAGTTGAAGCCAAGTGCCCCTCCCCACACCATTTATCACACAGCGGTGCCTGGACTGCCAATTTGTAGCCCCTGAGCTGTGGTGATTCCCATGGCAGTGGACGGTGTCACCCATTCCCTGTGCAGTTTCTCATGCACACATGTGCGGACCGGAACTATGGACTGGCCAATGTTCTTGCTGTTTGTTACTTTTGATGCCCATTCCCTGTGCAGTTTCTCATGCACACATGTGCGGACCGGAACTATGGACTGGCCAATTGCCTTGCTGTTTGTTACTTTTGATGCCCATTCCCTGTGCAGTTCCTCATGCACACATGTGCAGACCGGAACTATGGACTGGCCAATGGCCTTGCTGTTTGTTACTTTTGATGCCCATTCCCTGTGCAGTTTCTCATGCATACATGTGCATACTTTCAATTTATACTGGCCAATGGCCTGGCTGTTTTGTACTTTTGATGCCTATCTGGGTATTATGTAATAAAGACTGTTACTCCTGTTGTCTGCTTTGTCAATGCCCTTGCTAAATAAAAGGTTTTATGTATGGGTATCGGTTCATGTGACACATGCTCTGTATGCCACTTTCACATTGGCAATTACTTGTTTTACTTTTTCAGAGGTTTCCAGAGGTAACAGGCACTTTTGTTCTTCTTCAGTCTGAGGCTTGAGGGTGCAATGATGGTTGTTTGTGATGATCTACTCTTCTCCTAATCATTCTGTGCTCAGGTTTGCTAAATTGTACACATGTCATGTTAGGATGCAATACCAGAACAGAGGTGAATGCTATCCACAGGATTACTTGCGGGGTGGCCAGGGTCTGTCATATCTTTGGGCTCTTTCTTGATGTGTGCACAGCAGTGTTGATGTGTAGTCATCTTGTGTGGGCCTGTCTTCATAGTCACATGGGTACATTTGAATGTGTGCACTTGAGTAGTCATACAGCGTGATTGGCCTGTCATTGTCAGTGGTGTTGATGTGTATGTGCCCCTGCACATGCCAACTACACACATGTGACCCAGGTAATGTGTGCCTGTTAGATTACATTGTCAGACATGTGCTTCAGATTGTGTGCACATGTAGGAGTTGTAGGTTGAGTACTGTGCAATGTGTCGGTGTGTGCTTGCACTCCTGGGGGACACCTACTTGTTGTCACTGTCAGTTGTGAGTATGCAGAGTGTGTCACTGCCAAGTCTGTGTTGTGTTTTGTTGATCAGCCATGTGTCTTGTTTAAGTTTGTGCTCACTGTGCTGACCTGCTCAGCCACACTGACATTATTTGTGAGTTTTCTCATGCATTGCTGTCACTTGACACATTTTTGGGTCGAGTATAATATGTGGTATGAGGAGACATACCATCCCCTGTAGGTGCTTCTGATGCCTACACATTGTGAGTTACTCCTCTATGTGTTTGTGGACTGTACACTCCTCACTTGTCCAATACTGATGTCCACACCACTTCAATCTCATGTCTTCCACCCCATGCCTTGCCAGTGTGTGAACCTCCCCACCACTTCATAGTGTGACACTATACTGTGTGAGGATGATCGGTGTACAGGACCAATGTGCCACTCAGGACAGTTTCACAATTAGTTATGTGTTATTTTCTTCTACTTGTTTGCAGTATTGATTGCTCATGTGCAGTGCATATGTTTGAGCAGCACAGTCCTCTAGTCATGTTGTTTGCATCTGGGTTTCCCTGAGTTGTGCATCTGTGGGTGATGGCTAAGCTGTATGTCTGTTTGCTGAGGTACTGCTACCCTTCCTGAGTGTGATGTTATCTGTGTGCTGTGGTGATTTGTGTTATGGGAGTTCATGGTGGGGCACTCAGATATGTGTGCTACTGGTTTGGTTGGTGTGCACACACTGCTTAGTGTGCATGCAGTGCTGTCAGTGTATGTTGCCTTGTACTTGCCTGGTGTGCATCCCCCTGATGTCCAGCTGAGATTGCTAAGTGATGGATTGGTATGTGCATCTGTTGTGTTTTTGTTGTAGATGGATTCAGTGTTTGGCCTGTGTTGGCTCTTTCTGTTGACAGGTGCAATGTGTGTGTGATGTTCTATTTGCATGACATTGTGTGTGAGTAGTTTGGGCATTGTGATACATTCAGATGTGTGTTGCATGTGTAGTGTGCATTTATTGTGTGTATGTCACATGCAGCAATGTGGATTTTTTTCATGAGCTTGTTTTGAGTGCACAATGGTGGCATGTCCTCCTATGTTTGACCTGTCACTTGTCAGGATTGTGCATGTGCATGCTTGTGGTACCCTGTGACAGCATGCTCACTTGATGACTGGTGTGGTGTCTATGTCTGTGTTAGCTGATTTGTCCCATTGATCCCAGTTAGTGGTCATGATTGGCATTTGAAGATGCAATTCTTGTTTGTGTTGGGGTATGGTGTCTGTGCATTTGTCCAGAGTGACAATGTTGTGTATTCCTGTTCTGTCTAGGGTCACATTGCCTATCCACTGTTTGCCTGCACATGGCTGGGCTTGTTGGACTTCTGTGGATGTTGTTTGTGTGATTTGTGTTTGGCTATTGGTTTTGGGTCAGCATTGGTTCAGGCATCCCTGGGTGTGAGGCTGACATTTGTTGATGCACACAAGGGTGTGTGATCGGTTGTCTGGAAACTCACAGGACCTTATTTGCACCTTTATGTGTATTTCTCACAGGTGTTGAGTGTTGCAGGTGTGAGATGGGTAGATGAGGGATATGTGTGAAGGACCTACTTGGGTTTGACAGTCAAGGAGTGTGACAATGAGCCATGTGTGTTGTGCTGGTGGCATACACATGTCAAGTAAGTTGACACAGATGTGTGGCTGGTCACTGTATGGCTTCTGACACTTCCTATCATTCCTGTGCCTATGCATAGCTTGCATTGCTGTAGCCCAGAGATATTGCACAGTTGTCACTTTGGTTTCATTGCTATCACTGTGCCACCCATGTCTGATTTGAGGGCCTAAGGGTAGTGTGATATGTTCCTCCTCTTGCATGTGATGTCCAAATGCTATGTGGCTTGCTCCATGGTTTTCCAGCACTGTGTACTACACTGTGGCCTAGCCCATTTCTTGTCCTACATTGCTGCTGACCTATGGTATGTGTATGTGGCAGGGTGTCAGTGTGGGATCTTTCAGAGGGACTTGACATGCAGTGTGAACAGTTCAGTGGTTGTTAATGCAGTGTGAGTCTACGTTTCTTAATTATACTCAGTTTGATTCACATGAGTGGAAGGCAGGTGTGAGGAGGAGGGTTGTCCAGCCCCTGACCTTCTGTGCAGGGTGTTCATCTTCACCCCCACCTTCCCAGTCAATCTACCTTGCCCTTTGATGTGTGAGGTGCGAGGTCGAGCCCCACCTGGCTGATGAATTGTGCAGGGGGGGACAGGAGGGGCACACAGCATGTGCAGAAATGGGTGTGGGAAGCGTGCTGTGGGCTGTGGCCAACTGATGCAAGCCACCATGTGGGTCGGGTGAAGGTGGAGCCCTGGGAAGCTGCCCAGACTGCCCATGCCTGGCGCCGGCCCTGCCTACTACATTGTGCGCAGGTTTTCCCGCGTCTTCACCGCTGCGGTGACTTGCCCGGGACATTGCAGTGATTTCGGGGTTGAATAGAACTTAGCCTTAGTCACCTCTTTTCCGGGTTTATTTAGACAAACCCTACCTTTTTTATATCACCAGCCAATATTTCTCGCAGGCTGGAGCACTCTGAGAGGGAGAACAGGAGTTGGGAACGATTCAGCAGGATTAGTTTCCATAGCCTTTTACTGTCCTTTTGCCCTTGCAATGATGAAAAAAACATGAATTGTTCCACTCTTGGTTGCCTGGTTTGTTAGGTCTATCCATTACACTCGTTATCTTACTTTCTTCCCTCCTATATACTGATGAGGCCCTGTTCCCACCAACTTGATCCTCGATACAATCCTCCTTTATTTATTCTTCTGTCCTCAGAAGTCCGCTTTCGCTTCCCACTTACCCTGGTACAGAACTCATTTGCCCTAGTGCAGCACTCCTGCGCATACCTCACTGCTTTTTTTTTTGACTGATCCTCACCACTTTGCCCGGCTCTTGTACCACTTAACGAGATCTCGACCTTCTCCATATCTGTTCTACCTTCTTTACTAAGGTTATCTGCCCTTGGGAATTCCTTCTTGCCTTTTCTTCCTTCTTCCTACCTTCCCTTTTCTTACGAATTTCCTTCCTAGTTTTGTATATTCTTCTTGTATGCGGGAAATAGCTCACGTAGCCTATGTGTGCCCCTGCTTTTTTTTACCAACATTGGCTATTTTGAACCAAATACAGATGAAGCACTCTCGGATCTCAGAGGGAAAATCACTCCTTCCTCAGGGAATTCACATACAGACTGTTACTTGTAGACTCCTCTCGGTCTCACAAGTGGGGGCATACAGTTATTGATCTGTTTTAATTCTGCTGCTACATTCTGCAACTGCATTTTTTGAGCCTTTGCCAAATCATTATTTAGCATTATAGCTTCCAATATTCCTTGTAGGTTTTTTTGCATTAAAACATCACAATATGGAAGATGACGGTGAAGCCCATATTTTAGGCCCAGCGAGGTCTGTAAGGTAGGAGAAGACGCATCTTTTGTATCTATAACCTCAAAACTTACGGATTTCTCATTTTTACCGACATGTACAGTTGCCCCAATCTCTGGGCTTTCGCTAATACCCTCCACGGGATTAAATACATTAACATCCTCTTCCTGTGTTAGGTCTCCTCCATCTATTCTTGGGCCTTCTGTGGACAGTAGAATGAGACAGGGAGAGGAAGATAATCTTGAATCTAGAAGTGCCTTGCTTTTCATTAATATTTCTAAATACTTCGTTAGGGATTGGTTTTGTACAAAATCTGTCTCCATCATACTTAAGCTTACGTTTGCACTTCCACACCTCTACTCCTCTCCTCCTATGATTGGCTTTCCAGACAATGGGAATAAAGCGTTAGCTCTTAACTTACTTTTAAAATGCTTTCCCACAAAGTCCCTTATGGATTGTTTTAATCGAGTTTTACTTGGTACCTCTGAGCCCGCAGTAGAGTCAATACTCGTCTCTCTTTCCCTTAGGATCCTCCCATTTTCATTTACCATCCGGGCACATTATACTTCTCTCAGCCCTTCCCAACAAATCATGCTCTTGCTGCAAGTTCACAGTTCCACATCCTCGACGCCTTCTTTAATAACTGGGCTTTTCGTAATCTCTGCATATTTTGCGGCAGTCTTTCATCATTTTATCCTTGTATTTTTTAAGACCCCTGCTTTTTTCGTTCCGGCTAATATACTCTTTCCTTTACGATTTCCCACGAAGACTAATGGCATGGTTGACCGATGACTTCACTGGACACACTATGGAATAAATAGTACTGCATTCTGGCGCTGGCGCTTGTCCTGTTATTACGGTTACAACCCCTAATGATGGCCACAAGACATTTTCCAGACTCTTACCTCGTCCCCTTCAATTCACCTCTACTTGCTCTGCTCCACTCTGCTGACGTCACCTCCACCAGAATACAATTTTTTATGCTGGCCGCAAGTTAAACTGGTTCATAAAAGGTCAAAAATGACCTCGTAAGTCGTAACTGTGGAGCGCCCTCCGTCTGCCCACGTAGCTAGGGCATTACCTCTTCACTACTCTCCAACTCTCCTCAGCTCCCCGGCAAGAGTGAGTATAGCACTATGGCGACCGGCCTCTAGGGCCCGCCTAGCACTCTGCTGCACTGCAGTGCAGCCATATGACTTCTGGTGGCACAACAACTTTCTCAAACTGCAAAATTCTTCAACGTGCAGCAGGCCCGGCTCCAGGAATTTTTATTTGGGTGGGCCAATGGTGCATTCGGGTGGGCCACTGAGGGAGTCGCAGCCGGCATGACTCGCGGGGGGAGGGAGAGGGGGCAGGGGGTTCACGCGGGGCGGAGTCACGCGGGGGGGGGGTGTTAATTTAATAATATTTAAATGTAGCTTACCTTTCCGGCGGCCGGGTCCCACTTCTTCTCGGCTCCTGCTCTCCTGCCTCCGGCAGGAACAGGATGCAAGCAGCCAGGCTCCCTCCCCAAAGCCAATCACAACGCTGCAAGCAGTGTTGTGATTGGACGGGCCGCCGCCCAGCCAGGGGCTTATGTGGAGGCCATGTTCTCCATGCAGGCTGCATTGCAGCCAATGCAGCCTGCATGGAGAAGGGCAGAGTGGGCATGACTAGTTTGGGCGGCCCCAGAGGGCCAACCAAACAGTCTTTGTGCACTCATTACCGGACTGCTAATTAAATAAACAAAAAACAGAAAGGGCATGACAGGGCCGGCTTTAGCACTAGTGCAAAAGTCTTGTTTGGTGCTTCACCAATGACCTCTTTCTCCGTAGATACCATTACTACCACCCTCCAACAGTGCCCTTCATCTCTCTGTAGTCCCTCTCTCATATGCATTTCATTTGTTGTATAGCGCTACTCATATCAGTGTAGGGTGTCACAGTACTTTACATCACGCACACATTATACAGAGATAATGAATCATGCAAGTAGGTAAATCAGTCTATAGGGAATGTCACATAAGCCAATGAGGATTATAAGGTGTAGGACTCACGGCATCCATACTGGTAGGCAGTATATTTTAAGAGGGTGTGGTCTGGAGAAGCACAAACTCAGGATTTAAAGCATACCCCAATGGTTGGTGGGTTGGCTTTACTAATAAAAATGTATATCTGCCCAAGCTAACTCTTTTTAGCAACATTAGAATAATGAAAGACTGAGGAAGTTCTAACTATATCGCAACACATAAAAAATGTGAAGTTCTAACTAAACCATTCAGGTTTGTATGCAGCTCTTTGATGACAGTTCATAGGTCACTGTCCTATGTTAGGATTGTAACTTCTGAACTGCAAGTAACACAAGAATCACTGTGACAAAGACAGTAACCCACTGAGCTATCCACATAAAATACAGTTTATCTGCATTTCAAAACTACCAACAAAGGATTGCTCTCCAGCAGGATCATTAATCACCAGTTATCTGTACATTTTTATTGTTGCCTTGCATCCATGGTCATGATAATAATAAAAACGATTTAAATGAAGCATACACAAAGTATGTGCCTTGCTGGGACTTTGCAGATTTTAAAAATAAGAACAAATAGTCACACATTTTCTTTCCTACTTGGTACATAGAACTCTGCCTCACAGTCAATCTGATAAGCAGCTGCAGGGGTCACGAAAGGTGAATTAGGATAAACAAACTTCTTTTCTCCAGCACAGAATAGAAATGGAAATATCCAGGCAGCCAGTGTCAAAGAAAGAATTTGTCCCCTTCACCATGCCCCTATTGTACCAGCACGACACAGCCCACCTTACTAAAAGGAGATGCTTGATTGGGGGTGCCTGTGAGAAAGAGCCCAGGCCCAATCACGCAACTTCCAGAACAGGAAGAAATTAACGTGGCCATTTTCTATTGGCCTTCAAGCTATCACTGCGAGGGCCAAGAGTCTGATTGGGACCAGATATAGGCCCGGGCACCCAATAAAAAAGTGGCCCACATTTGCGAATTGCAACCTTTTGAGAAGTATTGACTTTTTAGTATGAGGTGGGTAATTTTATGAGAATGTTATGGTAAAGAAAGCCTTCTATTGCTTATGTGGCCAGTGACATTGGTCAGGACTGAAAAGTCCATTATTCCACTGAAACTCACTCCCTCTTCTCCTGACGCTCATCTTGAGGTCCATGAATCACCCGTATACCATGCTCCCTTTCATATCTCTGAGCCCCCTCCTGTCTATTAGGCTATTATCCGTATACACCCTGATGAAGGCAACAGATGATGAGCCAAAACGTTGTGTACAAGTTGATAATTGTTGAAAAAGTGTCTGGAAAGGAGGGAACAACTGGATGAAATTCATTTTGCTTGGTGTTTTTGTCTCCCCCTTATCAGGACTTATTCAGTAGATATGTGTGAATGAGAAGAGGTGCCTGGAATAGTATTTTACTTATTTAAATATTTTCATAGATATGCTGTGTACTAAATGGTATTTGATAGAAAAAGATGATGAAAATGTAAATAGCCAGTGACTATTTAAAATTTGTATGGAATGTATTTGTTATTATAGGGCAATAAAGATGCGGAGATATCAATGATTCTCTTCCATTTAATAAAGGAGGAAAGGTAGATATTTATATAGCTGAAATTGTGGGCATGAAATCATCAGTTGAGAAGTAATGATGAGAGTGTTATCAATATTGAAATACGATTTGAAGAAGAGTGACTAGATACTCTCTAGATGCAAAGACTTGCCCAATTTTAATGTAAAAAGAGCAAAGACTCTTTCCATGGACAAAAAGATAGAAAAGACAAACTCTGCTCATGGCCTTTGGAATGCAAGAGAGAGATTCTCATTGTGAGTGCTCTGTGGAAGAGACATCATGGACAAAAGGCTGGAAGTAGGCCCTCACCATTAGCTCTGTAGTAGAAGAGGCAAACCTCTAACACAAACAAAATGTGTTCTTTTATACACACACTTTATATGTGTGTAGGGGCTCAGATTTTCTTTAAGGAGTTCTTGGTCGGAGTTGTTGAATGCAGGGCTGCTCAGTACCAAGGCAACCGACCAAAATTTGGTTTCACCCTATCCCGCTTCCTTCCACCATCCTACTCTTCCTGTCTCTTTATTTCACTCTTGCAGGTTCATTTTCCTCTTCTTTCTTCCTTTGTCAGTAGTTTCCTATGACTGTGTTCCCCTCATTTTCTGCCTTTCTCTCTCTTACCCTGGTCAAAATCTCATGTTAAATGAGTGCTTGTGTCAACCACTACCAACGATCTGCACAAATTAAGCACTGTGTGTTGATGTTGTGATAAAAGAACAGTGATGTGTTCAATGAGGACAAATAAAGTGAGCTACAGACATTGGTGGAACACAGTCAAAAGGCAGAGCGTTGCTGAAAGAGGCAGAAAAGGAAAGGTGCATACAATTTGAGTTGTTACATAGTGCATTCCACTGAATTTTCTGCCATTCTGTAGCACTCTACTCAACAGGTGTTTTTAATACAATGATCCATTTTTCTCAGAAAGAGGAATAGTTTTGTTGGAACTATCCAGAATGAAGGCTGCAGGTTATATAAATGCCTACTGGAATTATGTGATTGTGTGGCTGCAGCATTTTTTGCATATAGATTTGTCGCATTTGCCACATAATCCATCATCTGCCACATAATCAGCAGTTTTAACAAAAAAAGTTTGTTCCCAGCTCAAATGGTTCAACAGTTATCTAAACCGCAACTGCACGTGTGACTGCGCAGTAGAAGGCCCTTTGCAAAGCTGGACTGGTCACCTTTCTGTTGCTTATTTCTATATTTGAGTGTTAAACTGGTACTAATGATGTGCAACCAATGCCCAGACACCATTAACAAGTGTAAAATTGAGAAAATATTGACGTAATGCTATCATTAAATTTGCAGCATTACACTGCATAATTTTCCTTTTCTTGCAGTATAATTTACGCAACCCTGCTACATAACTTGGCCCTCCAATGCTGCATAATTCCAGTGGCCCTGGTTATATCAATACACCCCAGCAGGCAGCAGTTAATGACTGTGCTGTCTGAACAAATAAACTACAGGCGTAAACATTTTCAGTTTCGCTCGTTTTGATTGAAAGGGCTTTATTTTTTTTCCAAGGAAGGAGTACATGATCAAACATTTGGTCTCTCAGAAAAACCATTACAGTTTCTGTGGTGGCCCTCCTTTGACTGAGGTAACTTAAAAGCTGCACTGCGGTGGCACTAGGGCCCAGGAAACTCGCTGCCAAGGGCATCTGCTGACAAAGCCTCTAAATTAAGTGCCACATCTCAAAGAGACAGGTAAGGCGGGGTTGGTTTCTGGTTAAATTCTGAGTTTGAGATGGGAGGTTGGTAGAGCAGTGAGGATGCCTTCCCTGGCAAGCATGATTTGGAGTCGGGCCAGCCATCCACTGCGAGGAGGGAGGGAGCAAAACCCTATTTATTGCCCCCATCACTTCCTGTTCCAAGGGGAATGAAAACTCTGGCCCGCAGTAGCAACATCTCCCGTGGTGAGGCCTCACTGTCATACCCTAAGGCAGTGGTCTTCAAACTTTTTTGCACGGAGCCCCCCAAAGCAAAATGTTTTGAAGTCGGGGACCCCTGCAAAACTTTATGGCAAGGATCAGAAAACAGGAGAGGCAGGGCTGAGCGCAAAGGCAGAGCTTTTGAGATCATATCATGGATATTTTTTTTGTAGCTCATAATCCACAGTAAATGTGAAACATATAATAGGGAAAATCATCAAACAATAACAGAAATTGACTAAAAAACTGTTCTCTCCATAATTTGGTTCTTGTGAGCCCCACACACTCCTGGGCCCCAATGCAATTGCACTTTCTGCACTAATGATAGCTGAGGCCCTAAGTAGCAGTCTACCTCCTCTGCCTCTTTCACAACTTACCGACCATGGCTATCACTCCAATCTTGAAACAGGTTATCCATCCCTTTTTGGTTTTATGTAGGGAGGAACCGGCCCAAGGGCATTGGGAAACTTTAAATAAGCCCCATTTACATTACACAAACACAAGTTCATATTCATTTATTATATATTTTTTTTAATTTTAGGCACTGGACTATTAAGTGATTTGAGTTGAGCTGACAAGAGGACCTGAACTAGGTTCCAAAGTAGGAAGCTCTTGCCATTAGGACACAACTCCTCCCTTTAGAAATAATGATCTCCAACGTGCTGCCCCCACCTTTTTGCAGTAAAGGTGCTCTCATCTCTTTGTGAAAGGCCCGTCGCAAAGCTTGACTGGTCACCTTTCTTTTGCTTTTTGCTATATTTGGTTATTAAACCAGCATTAATGAGGTGAAACCAATGCCCAGATAGTTTTCACCAAATGTAAAAATGACAAAATAACAAAGTAGATGTATGACAAAATGTTCTGTATAACGCCACATAATTGTCCTTTTCTTGCCACATAATTTAGTCAACCCTGCCACATGATTTCGTCCTCCCCTGCCGCATAATTCCAGTGACCCTGGCTTTAATAGGCCTCTCATGACGCTGGACCCTATGCAACTGGTTAAGCAACACACATAAAAGCAGCTGATGAGCTAATATATGCTTTATCTGATGCCAGAGTGCTTTTTACCACAGGCATGGAACGTGTAGCTCTATAAATACACTAGTTATTACTATTTCCCACTGTGAAAACCAGGATTCAAATCGGCGACTCTCTGGTCAGACACAGAAATTGGCAGTGATTGCTTTAGCTAACTGAGGTTTATAACGTAAGAGAGTATATTTTCCCAAAATTCGTTTCATTTGCTTTGTTTTTTCATTTACTGTGTGTGCGTGTTTTTTATATATGCAATTATATGAAGGTGGAAAAATTACATAATTATTAGCATATTGTGTTTACTCTTGAGCCCCGTCACCCTACTCACTGACAGTGCCCCGGGAAACACTCAGGATTATAGATGCAAACTTTTTATGCAGTTTAACCTCTGCATATAAAAGAAGACAGCCTGAGAACTCACCAGATAAACGTCACCGCTTCCAGGCTATCTTCATTTACAATTCCTTCCTTGCAGACGCAGTTGTGCCCCTCTGGGAATGTAGTCACGGACCCCCAGGGGGGCGCGCCCCACAGTTTAAAGACCTGTGCCCTAAGGCCAGGGCGGGAGCTCCCACCACATGCTGTGACTGCTGAGTTTGGCCCATTGTCATTCTATATGTGACAATGGGCCGCGATAATCTGTGCTGGGCTGTGCAGAGGCTGCAGCAGCCTCTTGAATTCGGATCAGGAGAGCCAGCCCGAACACTGATGGGGGGGGGAAACGGCTCACATCAAGCCTCGGGCACTGGGCCTCAGGTACCGGCCGAATGCCCGCCTTGCCAATCCGACGCCCAAGGCTCATGTTTGGGTGGGCCAGGCTCATGTTTGGGTGGGCCTGGCCCACCCGGCCCCCCGCTAGAACCGGGACTGACGTGCAGGCTAGTCCTCCGGCAATATCATAGCATTCTGATGCCGTCCTCCATGGAGTAGAAGCCGCCTCCTTGCAACCTTTTCTCCGGGTCAGCTGGCGGGTTCGAGCACGACGGTGGGATCACGGTGATCATGACAATCACGCCTTAGCGTCCACAGCGTCTCTGCAGCGTTTCAGAACTTAGTAGTGACAAAGGTCAAATGCCCACCTGTCTCAAAATTGGAAGATGGACCCCCTCTCACCAATAACCGGTACTGTTGCTGCCTTTGAGTGGGTGCCACTGCACCTGCTGCACAATGAGAGTGCCACACACAGTGCCCACTCAGGCAGAAAATTGCAGGAGTGCTTAGTGGGCCCAAAAACTCAAAGTAATCACCAGGATTATCTTGTTGAGGTGTGGATACACCCCTACAACAGGGAGCCTCTGGGATTCTGTAAGTGTGAGGGTGCTTTAAAACCCCAGGTTTGGTATTCCCGATGATTACTTTGCCTGTAGGACGTGATGCCATACTGGGCCACTTACTGGGTGGCTTATCAGTCACCACCACACCTCATCTTTTCCCAAGGCAAATAGCACGACCATGCACATCACTGGATTTCCCATCATCCATCTGCATAGGACGTGCCATCACTGGATTTCCCATCACCCATCTGTACAGTAAGTGACATCACTGGTTTCCAGCCCATGGCACCCTGTCCCCTCCCCCATCCCAGGCCTTCTTAATGGCAGCTTATACACGGATGTGCAGCAGAGGCATTCAATGAAAGGGAGCCGAAGTTCCACCAAAGGCAAGCCCGTCCCCGCCTGGACTGCGGCCACTGCCTGAAACCCTGGCTTTCCCCCTACCGACCACTACCCTGTTGCACTGCTCCATGCTTTCAACCGCAGACATCACTCGCCACACTGCTGCCACACTGCACCCCACAACACGGAATGAGCATTCACAGGTGCCTCCTGCAAATTCTCATGCTCTCTCCTACACCCACCACTCCTACACCAACAGCACCCAACACACCACTACTCACACCCACACAAACCAGACACCCTCTCATGCTCACATAGACCAAACACTACCCACACATCACACCACACTCTCATGCACGCTCCTCAACATCCGTTTGCTCACCAAACACGCCACAGAGATCTGGGACCTAGTGCACAACCACGCTCCAGACCTTTTCTTTCTCACGGAATCATGGCTAAACCTAACCACTGCACTGGATATTGCAACAGCCATCTCTTCCACCTACAAGGTTTGCCAGGCAAGACTGTCAGCACAAGTCCGGAGATGGAGTCACCATCATATTCAATGATACCAACAGCTGCACCTCCTACACAGACACACGTACAGTCTTTATGGAACACATCACGTTCAAGATATGCATCACAGTCAACTTCTCCCTGGGCTAACTCGCATATACAGACCACCAGGACCCCGCACAAATTTTGTCAGCAACATCATTGTGGGAAGGTGGAATCTGACTGCATGGTTGCCCCCACTTTTTTCCTGGTGTTTTGCTGGTTTTCGACTTAGTTTGGCTGGGATCCTGCTATTCAGGACCCCAGCCTATCTGCTTTCCCCTTTAAATTGATTGCATGTACTTTAGGTACACTCCAGATTGGATTCTGGGATACCCTTATAAGTCCCTAGTATATGGTATACTATGTACCCAGGGCATAGGTACCCCAGAGGCCTCCCAGGGGCTGCAGCATGTATTATGCCACCCCTGAGAGACCATTCAAAATGACACCACAGGTCTGCTACTGCAGCCTGTGTAAGGTGGTGCATGCACCCCTTACTTAGATATAGGTTCACTATATCTATCCTAATCACTGCACATATAAGCCTATCAGTCACCCCTATGGCAGGCCTTATCAATCCAGAAGGCAGGGTGCTGGGTTTTATGTGAGAGGGTGTCCATGCATGAGCAGAGCCCCTCTGCAGCCTTCGGAACCACTATTCCGGGGTTGTCTGTGATGCAGCCAACCATATAAGAACTGAAAAGAAAAATTTCTTCACCCCTAAAATTAAGGGTGCGGCTCATAAGAGCAAGGACATTTTTAAAATTGTCAAAGATTTCTCATCTCCCAGTGCAGTAAGCATGCCGTTCACTCCCACTTCTGGTTGGGTTCATCAGATGGCTAGCTATTTCCATGATAAGATCTGTCTGATACAACAATCTTTTCTGTCTACGGATACTCCTAACATCGACGAGGGGTGGGATGTTGCCCCCGCTCCTTCGGAGGACGGTTACTCGATCAACGAATTTCCCCCCATCTCCGTAGAAAAATCCCTTGAGATCATGTTATCTCTGAAATCGGGCTCCCCCTCAGACCCATGCCCCGCAAAAACTCTGATAAGCATTGCGGAGTCTATAAATCCAGTTGTGAATCGAGTCTTAAATACTTCGCTCCAAAAGGGGACAGTACCCAGTTGTTGGAAAAAGGCAAAAATCATTCCATTGTTAAAGAAATCTACGGCCGATCCTGCAGTTGCCTCCAACTATAGGCCCATATCCCTGCTGCCTTTTTCTCTAAAGTTCTTGAAAAGTACGTTAACTTAGTATTAACGGAATATGTGGAAGCAAACCATGTTCTCCATGACAGCCAGTCGGGCTTTAGAGCCTCGCTCAGCACTGAAACAGCGCTACTGGAAGTCTCAGAAATTATCAAAACACAGCTCAATAAAGGGGGTAGCGCTGTGGTGATATTATTGGACCTGTCCGCAGCCTTTGATACCGTGCCCCATGACCGGCTCCTGCGAAGGTTGACGGAGTGTGGTATTGGGGGCACGGTATACAAATGGTTCGCCTCCTTCCTGAGCGAGCGGCAGCAGGAAATCTGGTCCCCTCCTCTATCAGCCGCAATCCCACCCATGAAGGTGGGTGTTCCACAGGGTGCAATTTTGAGCCCTACGCTCTTTAACATTTATATGGCCCCCCTTGCTCGTCTAGCAGAGTCGCACGGTGCGAAGATTATCTCTTACGCAGATGATACGCAACTGCTGTTCACGTGCGACAAAGGGATGAATTTCAGAAGGAGTGAGATTAATAGATGTTTGTCGGAAGTTTTTTCTTGGATGCGATTCAACCAACTCAAGTGCAATCCAGAAAAATCTGAAATCATCTTTTTCGGCTGTCCTCCATGTGAGGATTGGAGCCAATGGTGGCCCCGGGACATGTCTCCCCCCCTCTGCTCCAGTTAGTTTGGTAAAGAACTTGGGTGTTAAACTGGATGCCAATTTAGCGATGAAGACTCAAATTCAAACTGTTGCTGGCACATGCTTTGGTCTGCTTAAAATGGTAAAAAACTTTCTCCCTCTGCTACCGGTTGAATATCGTAAAACCGTAGTGCAAGCCTTAATTTCATCCAGGTTGGACTATGTCAATGTCCTGTATCTGGGCTTACCGGAATATCTGCTTAATCGACTGCAGGTTGTTCAGAACGCCGCAGCCAGAGCCATCCTTATGGTGAATCCCAGAACGCATATGTCACCTCACCTGCAGGCATTGCACTGGCTCCCGGTCAGAAAGAGGATTCAGTTTAAGGCACTTGTGCTGGCCTATCGAGCATTCCATAGTATGGGTGCCATTTATCTGAGAAGGAGGATCCAACACTATAAGCCCCAACGGACCTTGAGGTCCTCAGGGCAGTCCCTCATGCTCATCCCTAAGTTTGCCCGCTCTCGGGCTGGGGGACGCTCCTTCCAGGTCTTAGCAGCCCGTCTGTGGAATGATCTGCCTTTACATCTCAGACAGGTCCAGAATTTACTGCTTTTTAGGCGACAACTAAAAACATGGTTGTTTCAGCAAGAGCATTCTGGTAGGTAAGGTCGAGTTTATCGTGTTTGTGGTTTCTGGTGGTTAAGCGCCGGGACACTCCTTGTGAGTAGCCGTGCGCTTTATAAATACCTATTTTCATTTAATTTAATTTCATATACTCTTAAGTGCATTATAACCTCGCGGTAAATGCTAACTTTAAAACGGCTGCAAGGAATTATGTTGTGTTTGGTGTCAAACACCTTGGAATCATACCTCCACACCAGTAACTGGTGTGGGAGGTATGATTCCTCCCTCCTAGAGGGAGAAATAGGACACCACCGGTACACCCGGTACCAGCTTCACAGAGCCCTGGCATCACAAAATGGATGCTGCCAGCCACAGACACGAGTCTGCCCTCCTGCTGCTGGACGAAACTCTGGCAGGGGAGGCTGGACAATAGGTTTCCTGTCCCAGGGAGGTGTAACCTCCTCCCAGACAGGCTTTAGTGTATTGGGGCTGGGTGGGTGCACTCTCAGAGTGCTTTGATGTCTGCACTGGGGGCACATTTGGTGTCCCTGTGCATAGTCCAGCTCAAACCGGTTGCAGGGGCTCTCAGTCCCTGCTCTGGCATGAAACTGGACAAAGGACATGGGTGTAGCCACCCCTCTGTCCTGACCCTCCCATAGGTGGGTCCCCAGAGTTTGTCCCACCCCTTCCTTGGGTATAAAGTAGGAACCCTGACTACAGGACTTTAGATTTGACCTGGACTAAACTCTGCTACAGAAACCAAGTAACCTTTGGCGATCTACGCTTTGCTGGACGACTGAAGAATCTCCCTTGGAGTAAAGGAGTTACTCCCCTGCAAGGCAGGCACCTCAACGCATCTGACCGGTTTGCATCTATGCAGCTCCTGACGGACTCCGAAGATTTTGCAACACAGTAGGTGGGTTTCCAAGCTTCCCCGAGGCCGACTAGTGCTCTCAGCAAACCTGAGACCCGCAGCCCTTGTGGGGACCGTGCAACCCGAACCCCTGGACACTGTGCACATTTGCAGCAGCATATGCTTCTAGGCAATCCCTGAGGCTGTGCTTTGGGCCACTTGTAGTCCGAGCCCCGAGCAGTGTTTCCACCAAAGATTACTGGCCTACACTCCAGGAGTGTTCCGTGGGCTGGTATTGTGTGATTCCTCTTGAGGTCCCTTTGCGATCCCTGGTCCGTTGATCTGTGGGTCCCTGAGAAGGCAACTCTAACTTTCAGTGGGCTTTCCTGGTTGCTCCAGACGTGCCCTGACTCTCCATCACTTGGGGAGTCCCCAGGACCTTGCTGGTCCTCACCGAAGCATCTTTTCTTTGACCACGTGGGTTGCAGTTGCCAAGGCTTGTTGGTCTCCAATCCGGAAACTGACCCCTCAGCACCCGACATCCTTTGTGGGACAGCTTGCCTGCGGAATCTGGTCATCGTTGACGTCTCCTGGTCCCCGTGGCTGCAGAGTCAAGCTTCACCTCTTCGCACCTGAAGCACCCGACATCGGTGGGCATTCGATTGCTCCGCTCCTGGTCACGTGAAGTGACCCAGACTTTGTCCCCTCTGCTTTCAGGTTCTTCACATCTCCGATCCAGGCTTGGATCACTCCGGACACTTTTCTTCTCCACGGCAGCAGTACTTCTTCGCATCACGCCATTGAAAACGACAAGGGTTTCCGACACCACTTGACCCCTATGCACCCGGCTTCCTGGGCTAGGTAACATGGGTACCTTGGTACTCACAAGGGTGCTGGCCTTAGAACCTTCTATGTTTAGCTGGGTTTGCTTGAAGTCCTCTCCGAAGTGTCCTTAAACTCTAAATTTCCAACCGCGACTTTCCCATAGAGTTGTACGGAGCTCGCGTCTGTGTTCCCACACTGCACCTCGTCCTCCGTGGGTCCCCTGTGTCACTACCTTGGGTGGTTCCTTGGGGTCCCAGCGATTCTACGTGCTCTAGGCACTGTGTCTAGTCAAGTCGTGGTTGTTATACCACTTTCTTAATATATGGTTTGGTCTTCCCCTGGAGCCCACTGTGTATTGTGCTATTTACTGTCGTTCTAGTACTGTAATATTGTGTGCCTTGTTCTCTAATCTCATAAAGAGGTTAGTAGAGAGTGTTTAGTAATAAATACATATATTTTATATATACCTTGTGTGGTTCTCCTTTCATTTGGTCATTCAGGAGGTTATATACTGGTAAAACAAGCTGCTTTACATTCCTTCAAGACTTAGCCTGAAGGTTGCTCTCCACAGCTACCACTAGGATAGCTTTCTATAAAGGTTGTCTTTAACCTAATCATCAATAAGGGTTGTTTGGACTGGTACAAGGTGCCCACTTTAATTAGTGGACAGCATATACCAGGCCAACTTCTCACATTGGTGTGCAGCGGTTGGGATTCAAGCTTGCTATTGTTTTACCAGATAATCTCAGTGAGTAACTAACTGAAAACCACTAAAGGTACTTAGGTACATATAAATCAAGTCTAGAATAAGGTAAGTTCTACTGAACTTAGAGCTGGGTAAGTCAAGGGTCTAGCACCCCCTTTCTCCAACTCAAGAGAGTCTCAGTTCCCACTAGAGTAGGTAGGTGCATACACCACACCACACTAGCATGTCTTCAAGGCCTGAAGTCAGTGACTCCTTGCCAACTAAGTATGACCATCTCACATTCCAAGAATTGAGAAACATGTGTGCATCAAGGAAACTGAAGACAGGGAAAAACCCAAACACCCAAAAGCTCATAGTGACTTTGCTTTTAGATGACCTCAGAAAGACCCCAGGGTCTGATGAGGCAGGCAAAGGGGTTGGGACAGCAGAAGAGGAAAGGCCAGGGAGTGAAAACCTCAATGACCTGGACTCTGATGCTGGCCAGGAGGATCAAAATGATTCTAACCTGGAAACTCCAATCCTTCCTGAAGGTGAGGAAGGAGGCCCCAGTGGGCCTCTCTTTACCCCACCTGGAAGGGTTAACAGTTTACCAAGAAGATCCAGATCTCCTTCTCTGGAATCTAATCATTCTGGTACATCTGTAGGGAGCTTTGTGTCTCATAGGACTTCTGCTTCTCATAAAAGGGAGTCCTCTTATGAGAAGAAGTGCCAACTGCTTGAGTTTGAGAGAGCTAAGCTCAGGATCAAGAGAGAGCAATTGGCCCTAGATAGGGAATCTCTGGAGCTCCAGAGAGCTTCAAGAAAGTTGGGGCTAGAGCCCCATGGTGGCAGCAACAATATCCCTAGTGGTAGAGAAAAGACTCATGACCATAGGAACCTGAGCAAGATTGTCCCTCCCTATCAGAGTGGGGATGACATCCACAAATGGATAACTGCACTTGAGAGGGCCTGTAAGGTACAGAGGGTCCCTCAGGAGCAGTGGGCAGCAATCTTGTGGCTCTCCTTTGCAGACAAAGGTAGAGACAAGCTCCTCACTGTTAGAGAGGAGGATGCAGATAATTATAAAGTCTTGAAGAGTGCTCTGACTGATGGGTTTGGCCTAACCACTGAACAATACAGGTTAAAGTTCAGGGATACCCAAAAGGCACAGACTCAAGACTGGGTTGACTTTGTAGATTGTGCTACTAAGGCTCTGGAAGGCTGGTTACATGGCAGCAAGGTGCATGCCTTTTTAGGATTGTACAATTTGATTATGAGGGAGCAGATCCTTAATAATTGTCAAAACCAACTTTTACACCAGTACCTGGTGGACTCTGATCTGACCTCTCCCCAAGAATTGGGAAAGAAGGCAGACAAATGGGTCAGAACCAGGGTAAAGCCAAAGAATCAGGGTGGTGACCAGAAGAAAGATTCTTCCAAGACCCAAGAGAAAGGTGGGGATAAATCAAAAGACAAGTCCCCTACAGGGCCCCAAAAGTCCTCTTCTGGGGTGGGTCCCAAACTCCTTCCTCCCCTGAAAAGAAACCCTATTGCCATGTCTGCAAGAAGCCTGGCCACTGGAAAAATGACCCCATTTGCCCTAAGGTCAGCAATAAAGAAAATGTTCCTCCAAGTAATACTACCACCCCTCCTGGTACTACAAGTAGTAATCCCCCAGGTGGTAGTAATGCACCCAAAAGGTAGGTGCATTCTCATGGGGAACTGAGGTGGACCCTGGTTTAGAAAGGACCCCTCACAGGCCTCTTCAGTCTGTGATGGTGGCATGGGATTTGCCACTTTTACTATGAGTCCCAATACTTTGGGCAAGTACAGACAGGAGCCCTTAATAAATGGTCAGAAAGCTGTGGCATTCAGGGACACAGGGGCTAGTGTCACCATGGTGACAGGGAAACTAGTCCCCCCTCACCAGCTTTTACCAGAGTTCAAGTACCAGATGACCTACATTGATGGTATCAGAACAGATCACCCCATGGCCATAGTCAATCTCAGCTGGGGAAGGGTCACTGGCCCAAAGAGAGTGGCAGTGTCCCCAAACTTGCCTGTAGATTGTCTGATGGGCAATGATCTGGAGATTTCAGCCTGGGCTGAAGTTGAATACCAGGCCCATTTAGGAATGTTGGGCCTCCCTGAGAGAGTTAGTGGGGCTGTGAGGGCCACAGCCCAACCCCAGGGAAATCTTGGAGAAGTGGAGCCTGAAAGAATGGCCCACTCTCCTCCACCAGAGAGCAAAGGGAATGAAGAAAAGTCTTCTTCCCCCCAGACTATAGGTAAGGGTCAGCTTCCTCGGGGAACTGATCCTACCCCTTGTGAAGGAACTGCCCCAGAGGTAGTCAGGCCTGGCCTGGCCACCCCCCTGATGGCAGGGGACCCTTCCAAGGTGGTAACCAGTCTGGAGCAGGTAACCTGCCCCTCTCTACCCTCCCTCTGTCAGCCCAGGGCTGCAGAGGTCAGGGAGGTCAGTGGACCCCACAGGGCCCACTGTCCAGAGGAACCCCCCCATCAACAGATTAGGGGCACCCAGTCTAGTAGCCCTAGCCAGGTGAAAATTCCTCAGCACACTGAGGGATCCTTCTTACCATTGTGTAGGGACCTCCCCCAGGTGGACTCTGTTGGGCAAAGGCATACCTGGATCCAAGTGGTTCCAAACCTACCATGTCCCTCCATTGTTCCAACCAAAGGGACCCAACCCCCAGCTGTAGGCTGCCAGAGGTTGACCCTTAGGGCCAAAATACAACTCAGTCATGGAAAGAAAGGCCTCCATGGTGACCAGTGATCTGAGGAAGCTGAGACCAACTTTATTAGGGCCTCACTTCTCCACTCAGAAACCCCACCAGCCTTTTACTTTGCCAAAACACACTACAGGTAGTAATTCCAAATGGTGGAGATCATCCAATACCCTTGGGGTTAGGAATTGCTTAGTGGACCATACGACAGGGGGTAACCATGCTAGTGCAGGTTCTTCCTTAAATGGCCACTTAGTCAATAAAGGCTCAACTGGGCAAGGTTAGCCTTATCTCATTTCGTTTGGGGGGGTTATGTAGGAAGGTGGAATCTGACTGCATGGTTGCCCCCACTTTTTTCCTGGTGTTTTGCTGGTTCTCAACTTAGTTTGGCTGGGATCCTGCTATTCAGGACCCCAGCCTATCTGCTTTCCCCTTTAAATTGATTGCATGTACTTTAGGTACACTCTAGATTGGATTCTGGGGTACCCTTATAAGTCCCTAGTATATGGTATACTATGTACCCAGGGCATAGGTACTCCAGAGGCCTCCCAGGGGCTGCAGCATGTATTATGCCACCCCTGAGAGACCATTCAAAATGACACCACAGGTCTGCTACTGCAGCCTGTGTAAGGTGGTGCATGCACTCTTACTTAGATATAGGTTCACTATATCTATCCTAATCACTGCACATATAAGCCTATCAGTCACCCCTATGGCAGGCCTTATCAATCCTGAAGGCAGGGTGCTGGGTTTTATGTGGGAGGGTGCCCATGCATGAGCAGAGCCCCTCTGCAGCCTTCGGAACCACTATTCCATGGTTGTCTGTGATGCAGCCAACCATATACTCTTAAGTGCATTATAACCTCGCGGTAAATGCTAACTTTAAAATGGCTGCAAGGAATTATGTCGTGTTTGGTGTCAAACACCTTGGAATCATACCTCCACACCAGTAACTGGTGTGGGAGGTATGATTCCTCCCTCCTAGAGGGAGAAATAGGACAACACCGGTACACCCGGTACCAGCTTCACAGAGCCCTGGCATCACAAAATGGATGCTGCCAGCCACAGACACGAGTCTGCCCTCCTGCTGCTGGACTAAACTCCAGCAGGGGAGGCTGGACAATAGGTTTCCTGTCCCAGGGAGATGTGACCACCTCCCAGACAGGCTTTAGTGTATTGGGGCTGGGTGGGTGCACGCTCAGAGTGCTTTGATGTCTGCACTGGGGGCACATTTGGTGTCCCTGTGCATAGTCCAGCTCAAACCAGTTTCAGGGGCTATCAGCCCCTGCTCTGGCACGAAACTGGACAAAGGACATGGGTGTAGCCACCCCTCTGTCCTGACCCTCCCATAGGTGAGTCCCCAGAGTTTGTCCCACCCCTTCCTTGGGTATAAAGTAGGAACCCTGACTACAGGACTTTAGATTTGACCTGGACTAAACTCTGCTACAGAAACCAAGTAACCTTCGACGATCTACGCTTTGCTGGACGACTGAAGAATCTCCCTTGGAGTAAAGGAGTTACTCTCCTGCAAGGCAGGCACCTCAACACATCTGACCGGTTTGCATCTACGCAGCTCCTGACGGACTCCGAAGATTTTGCAACACCGTGCACATTTGCAGCAGCATATGCTTCTAGGTGATCCCTGAGGCTGTGCTTTGGTCTACTTGTAGTCCCAGCCCCGAGCAGTGTTTCCACTGAAGATTACTGGCCTACACTCCACGAGTGTTCCGTGGGCTGGTATTGTGTGATTCCTCTCAAGGTCCCTTCGCCATCCCTGGTCCATTGACCTGTGGGTCCCTGGGAAGGCAACTCTAACTTTCAGTGGGCTTTCCTGGTTGCTCCAGACGTGCCCTGACTCTCCATCGCTTGGGGAGTCCCCAGGACCTTGCTGGTCCTCACAGAAGCATCTTTTCTCTGACCGCGTGGGTTGCAGTTGCCAAGGCTTGTTGGTCTCCAATCCGGAAACTGACCCCTCAGCACTCGACATCTTTTGTGGGAC
This sequence comes from Calotriton arnoldi, assembly GCA_963921515.1. Lineage (NCBI taxonomy): Eukaryota > Metazoa > Chordata > Amphibia > Caudata > Salamandridae > Calotriton > Calotriton arnoldi. The sequence continues at coordinate 2,502,223 of CAWUFW010001729.1, forward strand.
AGCTTGCCTGCGGAATCTGGTCATCGTCGACATCTCCTGGACCCCGTGGCTGCAGAGTCAAGCTTCACCTCTTCGCACCTGAAGCACCCGACATCGGTGGGCATTCGATTGCTCCGCTCCTGGTCACGTGAAGTGACCCAGACTTTGTCCCCTCTGCTTTCAGGTTCTTCACATCTCCGATCCAGGCTTGGATCACTCTGGACACTTTTCTTCTCCATGGCAGCAGTACTTCTTCGCATCACGCCATTGAAAACGACGAGGGTTTCCGACACCACTTGACCCCTATGCACCCGGCTTCCTGGGCTAGGTAACACGGGTACCTTGGTACTCACAAGGGTGCTGGCCTTAGAACCTTCTATGTTTAGCTGGGTTTGCTTGAAGTCCTCTCCGAAGTGTCCTTAAACTCCTAAATTTCCAACCGCGACTTTCCCATAGAGTTGTACGGAGCTTGCGTCTGTGTTCCTACACTGCACCCGCTCCTCCGTGGGTCCCCTGTGTCACTACCTTGGGTGGTTCCTTGGGGTCCCAGCGATTCTACGTGCTCTAGGCACTGTGTCTAGTCAAGTCGTGGTTGTTATACCACTTTCTTAATATATGGTTTTGTCTCCCCCTGGAGCCCACTGTGTATTGTGCTATTTACTGTCGTTCTAGTACTGTAATATTGTGTGCCTTGTTCTCTAATCTCATAAAGAGGTTAGTAGAGAGTGTTTAGTAATAAATACATATATTTTATATATACCTTGTGTGGTTCTCCTTTCATTTGGTCATTCAGGAGGTTATATATTGGTAAAACAAGCTGCTTTACATTCCTTCAAGACTTAGCCTGAAGGCTGCTCTCCACAGCTACCACTAGGATAGCTTTCTATAAAGGTTGTCTTTAACCTAATCATCAATAAGGGTCGTTTGGACTGGTGCAAGGTGCCCACTTTAATTAGTGGACAGCATATACCCGGCCAACTTCTCACAATCATGAATTCCATCGCATCCCTCATCAGCGCCAGCACCTTCATCCTCCTCGGAGACCTTAACTTTCACCTAGAAGACTGTACCAACCCAAACTCTATGGCCCTTCTAGAAAACCTTGCAAATCTTGGCCTCACTCAGCACATTGCCGAACCCACCCACACTGCCGGACACGTATTGGACCCAATTTTCTCCTCAATCAGCAACATCACAGTAGACAAGCCAGTAACTATTACCTGGACAGACCACACCCCCATCAGTTTCAGCATACTCATCCTGCACCACCACAGACCTACCACTACCAGAACCACCTGCTGCAGCTGGAAAAGCATCACAGAAGAGGAGTGGGCTTCCACCCACTCCTCGCACTGCCCAAGCACACCAACAACTTGGAAACAGCCATCAAGAACTTCAACAGCTGGATTACCCCATGTGCAGACATCCTGGCTCCCCTCAAGCGCAAGCCAATTGCAAGAGCTTGACCACAGACCAGTTGGTGCACAAAGGAACTCAGGCTGACGAAATGCCACTGCAAGCAACTGGAGGGCAAGTGGAGAGCAAGTCAAAACACCACAGATAAAAACATTTTCAAATCAGCCCTAAGACTCTACCACCAGCAGACACAGAAGGACACCAAGCGCACAGCTCTTGCAGATCGCATCAATGCCGGCACTAACAACAGCAAGGAAATCTTCGCCATCATTAAAGATTTCACTATGCCTCCTGCCACCTCCAGCAAAATCACCCCCTCACAAGACCTTTTCAACACCACCATCAAAATCGCTCCACTCGGGGGCCCTATCTGAGTCTTTCCTCCACCACGTCTTCACCAAAGGACTCCTACCGACCAACAAAGCACTAACACCCATCATCAACACCTCCATCAACTCAGCCACATTCCCTGACCCCTGGATACATGCCACCGTCATGCCCTTCCTCAAGAAACAATCCAGTGACCCAGCCACACTTTCCAACTACAGGCCTTTCTCCCTCCTACCATACCTGACAAAAGTTTTAGAGAAATTAATGATCCGACGCCTCACCGACCACCTCAGCATCCACCAGCACCCTGACACCATGCAGTCAGGATTCAGGCCCAACCACAGTACAGAAAGAGCATGAACCTCTACCCTGAGTTGCCAGCTGTATTGATGTCTGAATCCCAAATGCTGATTTTGCTGTCTTAGGCAAACATGGATCATGCATGTGCACTATGACAGAGGCGTGTCTCAAGGATTGTAGTCTTGTTGGACCAGAAAGAGCACCTAAATCGCTACCCTCATAGTGGTGGAAAGCTACTGCCTTCACCAGGAGTTAAGCAGCACGAGGTGGTGGCAGCATAACGTGTAATGATTAGTAGAAGTGAACAGGTCATTGCACGCCGCTTTGTGCTTAGCTCACCCTTGGCATACATCGGTTCGGTGTGGAGTGCTGTGCAGCACGAGTGGTGTATCTGCGCTGAGTGAAGGTGTGCCTGGAAAGGTAATTCAACAAAGGGATTCTACCATTAGTTCCCGGAGAGCCACGAGAAGGTAATCCTTGGTGATTGAGCAGCACCCAGCATTATCAATGTGAAGGCGCCTTTACACCCCTCGTGGCATCTCATGGAGCGGATACGTTAATATACGAATGTTTCTTTACAGGATATACAATTGGTATATTGTGTCTACTGCCCTAATAGGGTACATGGAAGAGTATGTGTGACCAGCAGGCATATGTACATTTATAATATCACCCAGTGAGGTGCAATAGGGATCGTTCTGGTCCTGAGGAAGTAAGCCAAGGGGATGGCTTCTGAAACATGTCGACCCTGTAGAAAGTGACCTATCAAAATACACTATCTACACCTCCCCACTTTTACTATTCTCAGCTAGGGAAGCCAATAAAGTGTATTTTTTTCCACAAGCCAGGGAATTTTTAAATCATCACTTATATATTTTTTTTCACGATCCCACGCACTACACATATACACTAATCACTAAATTAAGTGCTCCCGCGTCTACGTAGGTAGTAGCACGCCCCGTCCCGTAGAGGGGCGGGAAGACCCCAATGATGAAGCATGACACTGAATCAGGTTTCAGTGTCTGAGGGGTATTTTACAATTTTTTGAACACTGCCCTTCCTATAAACTAGAGAAGGATTTTTTACAGACATCATCATTAGAACACATTAAAAACACCTGCAGTAAAACTGAGTATACACTTATACACATATATATCTTTAAGTAGATAATGGTAGAATCCCTTTGTTGAATTACGATATCATGAGGAGGACGATTCTACTTTTTTTCCTCTTCACTCCCCCCCTTTGATTTTTTGATCAGTGCCTGGAAAGGTGTCAGGAACTAACCTTGTGCCAAGAATTTCACAGGAGCAGATGAACTTCTCCAAATGCCCCTCTTCTGTTATGTGCGCCAGAATCACTAGAAGACTTTACCACTCCATACCAGCCAGGGGGAAAAGGGGTTGGGGACTAGAAAGAGTACCTCAGAAGATTGTGATGCCTTCCATATGGCTGTCCTGTTTCTCCTCCACTGGTTATCTCATGCAATTTTCTTTCTCTGCAATATCATCTGGGGTTTGGAGATTAATGACTCTCTGCATCTACTAAAACATACAACTATTTCTCACTTGTCAGATATATCCTGGTCTAGTTAAACGTGTAAAATTAATACACAAACATCACTTTTCTCTTCATATACACTATACCTAGTTCTCCCTGAGGTTTGGCTACTCTCTCTCGAATTAATTTCTTAAAGAACTGACTGAAAAAGTCTTGTAATATTGCTTGCAATAGGCTTCAACTGATAACATTTAATTTAGTTCTTTCAAAATCTTAATGAAGGTTATTGAGATTCCTGAATTGCTTTCTTTTTGTCTTTTTTTAACAAAAGATGAGTTGCTTACTGATACTTTACTCTTGCCTTCTCGGTCTCTTTTTCTCCTTGAAAACTGAAAACAGACCATGAAAACTTCGTTTCTTGAAACTGGGGAACACCCCAGTGTGTGCATACACAAAAATGAGTAATACTCTTAGGCAAGTCATAAATTGTGACAACATTTCTCGCACAGAGCGGGAGCGACGGTGAGACACTGCTCTCCGTGACAGGATTCAGTTGAAATGCACAGCTCCAACCCTGCGCATGCGCATTGCCATTTCAGAAGCTGCTCGCCCTCAGCTAGGAAAAGACTAGACCGCTGCTCGCGGTTCTCTCTGACCACATTCTTTGCATTGGGGATCTTGTAACTGTCTTTCTGCAGGACTCTTAACAAGTGTTTACGGAGTGTCTTCCATCCTGGTCGGCGATGAATACACTGAGGGTATTTCTTATATTTACTCATCTTTTGTCTTCTTCTGATGTTCAATGTTTTGACCACTGCATTAACATTCTTACAGAAGGCCACAATACTGTGGGGGGTGAAAGCTGAGTCCCACGGAAGGATGCACGGAGACTGCGGGGTAGGTTACAGGTTGTTTTATTTATTCATATTTCTAATACCACTCTAGGAAGGGGAGAGCCGGTCCGCTTGCCGCTGTGTCCGCGGTCCCAATGCCGAGCCCTCGCGTCACGACCTCTCGCGATCCCTGGCCCTGGGTCACGTGACTGCGGGGAGCTAGACCGCCACACCACACATCTTCCCCCTTAACAATAGCAGACAAAACAGTAGGTGCGCCCACAGGTGTGGGGGAGAGCTAGGTAGAGTGAGACAGAGAGAGAGAGAGAGGGATAGAGAGAGAGAGAGGAGGATGGAAAAAAAGAACGAGAAGGATTCACAACTGAAAGTCACTGAGGTGTTTCGGTAGCTTCACCGCACGGCCCTTGCGGGTGTGTGTTCCGGTCCCCTGCTCTCTTCCTTCGCGGGGTCCGTCTGGCCTTGTGCCTTCTTCCTGATCTTTCCGGAAGGCGTTGGGTGTCCCGCCCAAGATGCCCCCTTCCTCTGCATCCTGGCTGGGCAGACACGGCGTTGGTTGTCCAGGTGATTGTCCTTCCGCGCTGGCTGGTCCGTTCTCACTCGCGTGGTCTGTAGCGGGTGCGACTGCTCCCGCTCCTCTGGGGCTTTCTTCCAGCTCACTGTCGCCTATGCCCCAATGCAGGATCTTGTTGCACTTGGCCATTCTGGATTGGGACCAGACCTTGCCGTCGCTCAATAAGGCGGAGCGGGAGTATGCTTCTACCACCCGCAGGGGCTCACTGTTTTTGCTGTCTCCTTTGAGTCCTGATTGGCCCTTTTTGACTCGGACCCACTCACCCTCTGCCAATGAGGTGTCACGCACATTGTTCCTTTTGTCATAATGTGCTTTGTAGATGCTTTGTGCCTTCGCTATGTTGCTGCAGACAATGGCTGGTGACCATTTGCTTTGCAGTCTCATGGTCATCCAGTCTGTGTTGTCTCTGGTGAAGGGTTCTCTGCCTCTTAAGATCTTAAACGGGCTGTAGCCTGTCAAGGTGGGTGTGATGCGGTACGCCCATACCGTGTTTCTGACTTCGGACTCCCAGTTTTTCCCGGTGCTAATGGCTGCTTGGATCGAGCCCATGATCACCCGGTTAAAGCGTTCCACTTGGCCGTTACCCTCTGGGTGGTAGACCGGGGTGTGCCTCGTCCGGATTCCGTTTCTGTTGGTGAAGGCCGTCCATTTGGCCGACGTATGGACTTGGGGATGCCCTCCCTCAAGAAGATGTTGGTGAGGAAGGTGATGACGGCGTCGGAATCTACAGAGTTGCAGATTTCGACCTCTGGCCACTTGGAGTAGCGGTCCACGACAACGATGAGGTGTTTGGGTGTGCCCCAGGTGTCTAGGACCGGGCCTACGATGTCGATGGATAAGTCCTCCCAGGGGTTGTTGGGAGTAGAGAACTCGCCCATGGGGGGCCTCAGGGTGACCAGGGTTTTGTCCGCTCTGGCACAATGGGCGCAGTCCCTCACGAACCTTTCCACTTGGATGTCCATGGCGGGCCACCAGTATAACAGTTTTATCCGCCTTTTGGCTTTTACGATGCCCAGGTGGCCTTCGTGGTTGATGTAAAGAATGCGGTCATACAGCGCCTTCGGGGGCACCACTTTGTCACCCCGTAGCAGGAATATGGGGCCCTCGCCAATGGAGAGCTCTTCGCGGACTTCCCAGAATTTCCTGAGGTTGCTGTCGATGTGCCTCTTCTCTGGCCAGCCTCGCGTGACGTACCCCTTGATCTGGGAGAGATCCGTGTCTTGCGTGTAGGCTTCTGCCCAGTCTTGGGCACTGATGGTGTGTTCATGATCTGTCATGAAGGCGACACTGTACTCTTCCCACTCCGATGATTTGACGGGTTCTTCCATGGCTGCCGCTCTGCTCAAGAAGTCCGCCACTCTGTTCCGTGGGCCCGGGATGTATTCCACATCATAGACAAAGTCCAACAGATGTAATGTCATTTTAGCAATGCGTGGCGTGGCTGTGACATTGCCGCTCGATGTAAGGACCTTGATCAGAGGCTTGTGGTCGGTACAAAGTGTGAATCTTGACCCCCACAGGTACTGTCGAAATTTCTCCATCGCCCAGATGGCAGCTAGCATTTCCTTCTCGATTACACTGTACTTCTCTTCACTGGGGGTGAGGGATCGTGATGCAAACCCCACCGTGGTCTCGGTGCCATCGGAAGCCCTTTGGGAGAGGACTGCTCCCAGCCCTTTGTCACTGGCGTCCGTGGTGAGTTTACCGGATGCAGCGCCGTCAAACCCATGTAAGGGAACCGCCTTGCAGATGTCTTGTTTGATGGCTAAGAACTCCGCTTCCGTTTCCTCAGACCAGGTGAAACTGTTCTTCTCCTTGAGCAGTTGGCGTAAGTTGTGTGTCTTCGTCGCAAAGTTTCTGACAAATTTACTATAGAACTCCGCCAGCCCCAAGAACGAACGAACGTCGTCTTTGGTTGTCGGGGGGGGAGCTGACATGATGGCCTCCACATTCGCCGATTTGGGGGTGATTCCCGTGTCGCTGATTTCATGCCCCAGACATGTGACCTTGCGGAGACCGAACTTGCATTTCTCTAGTTCAGCCGTGAGGCCATTAGCTGCGAGCGTGTGTAGGACGGTGTGCAGGATGACGTCGTGTTCAGCTTTGGATTTTCCCATGACGAGGATGTCGTCTTGAAAGTAGAGGACGCCGTGGACGCCTTGGAACAGCTTGTGCATGAGTTTTTGGAAGACGGCCGCCGCAGATGCGAGGCCGAAGGGCAGGCATCTGAACCTGTAGCACCCAAAGGGTGTGATGAAGGATTTAAGTTTTCGGCATGGCGGGTGGAGTGACACCTGGTGTTAGGCGGCCTTAAGGTCGATGGTAGAGAACCACTTGATACCTTTGGTCTGGGCGAGCAATTCATTGATTTTTGGCAACGGAAATTTTTCCACAATGATATTCTTATTGAGTTTGCGGAGATCAATGCAGAGGCGGATCTTCTCGCTTGGTTTGCGCGCCACAACCAAAGGCGCGAGCCATTCGGCGCATTCAATCGGTTCAATGATGCAGCTGTCTTCTAAGCGCTTAAGTTCTAGCTGTACCGCTTCTCGGCAGTTGAACGGGATGTTCCTGACTTTGTGGGCGAGCGGTACCGCTCCGCCTTTTAGGACGATCTTGTGGGAGAACTTGCACAACTTCCCAATCTGGTCGCTGAAGACCGTGGGGAACTCTGCTTGGAGTGAGGATGGCAGGGATGTGTCATCCGTTAGGAGCACTTGCGTGTCGCCACCGGGGTTGAGCTGGATACCAAGAGCCCCCTGGTCAACCCAACCCAGGACCGATGGGCCCTTTTGTGCCACGTACAACTTCGCTGTAGTGTGTCGTCCTTTGAACTCGAACAGGAGCTGCCGGAAGCCCACCATGGGGATCTTTTCTCCAGTGTATGTGACCGGATGGATGTCCGTGGGGTGAAGATGGTCGCCCACCACTTGGGCAAAGTCTCAATCTCAGATCTGTTTCTGGATGATGGTGTAGGGCGATCCCGAGTCCGCTACCATGACGACGTGGACGCCGCCTATGGACAACTTGCAGGAGGGTTTTTTAGTTGGGACACCCCCAATGCCCAGGATGTAGTCTTCAATGCATAGAATGCTGTCTGGGTCTGAGAGCTGCGCCCCCTCTTGGTCATCAGAGACGTCCTGGACGTATTTGACTGCTGCGTTTCTAGGCCTCCGACGGCAAACCTTGCCGAAGTGTCCTGTGATGTCGCAGAAGGAGCACTTGACGTGGAACGCCGGGCATCTTTTGTCGTTACCCATATGGGAGTGGCTGCTGCATCTGTAGCAGGCTCCTTGTTTGCTCGGAGGAGCACAACCGGGACCTCTGCTCCTAAACGTAGATTGGCGGGGGAAGGCGGAGTCCGTCGCAGTTTTCGATGATGGAACCTTACGGTCGGAGATCCTGCACACTGTGGCTTGTGGTGCCGCGTCTTTCTTGGCAGCTAGGGTGCATCGTTTTGATAACTCAGCTCGTTTCACTATTGCGATGATCTCTGGAAGGGGTGCATCGCCGCTTACCCAGAGCTTTTCCTGGACACTCGTGTGGGTGGAGTGCATGATGATTTGGTCCTGTATGAGGTCGTCGTGCAGGGTGCCAAACTTGCAGTTGATGGCCAGTTTCTTGAGGGCCGCCACTTAGTCCTCTACTGACTCCGCTTCCGCCTGTTTCCGTTGGAAGAAGTTGTAACGGTCAATGGCCGTGCATATCACTGGCTGGTAATGGCTGTCCAGGTCTTCGAGGGCATGGTGGAATACGTCGTCATCGGTCGAGGCCCTGGTCTTTTTCACCATCTGGTCGTAAACGCGTAGACCCTCCGGTCCTAGATTATGTAGCAGGATCTTCTTCCGCCGCTTGCTGGAGAATTCCTCTTCGCCTTCATCCTCCAATGCTGAGAGGTAATTCAGGAAGTACCCCTTCCAATCAGCCCACTTCATGGCCGGTTCTCCAGGCTTGGGTAGGAAGGGCACGGGGTTGGTTAAAGAGAATGTCTGGGCACACATGGTGCGTGTGGCAAGGGCAGCAGTAGCCTGTACGGTACCTGTGGAGCTCCTGGGGGGGGGCTCCCGCTGGCTGGGAGGGGAGGGCTCCCCTACGTGGGCCGGGAGGGCACCGCTACCGGGGTTGCAGGCAGCCTCGAGCTGGTAGTAGAAGCAGCTGTGTGGCCTTGTGATCCCTGAGGACGCGGGAGGTCAGCCCGGAGTCCCTTAGTGGGAGTAGCCAGTGGGGAACACTGCCCTCAGAGAGTGCAGGCGGTGTGGATGGTGTGCGTCGATATGCGCGCCGAGCTGGCCCCGTGCAGAGGGAAAAACCACTTGAAGGTAGGCCTGGGGGCAGTACCTCTGCTCACGGCTTCTCACAGCAGCTCGTGGCTCCCTTGATATCCAGGCCTGGTAGTGGCTGCTTGTAGGGCACACGCTGTGCGGTACTGTAGCTGGCTCCTTGTGGGATGGGGCCAGGAGGTGGCTGCTCCTATGCACTGGCAGAGCAGCGCAGGAATTGGCACTAAATGTGCGCGGTGCCCCGCCGCGCGCCGAAATGCGCGCCGAGATTAGAGCGGCGAGAGCCGCGCTCCGCGTTAGAACGCACGCCGAAGCTCCGTGGTTGGAGCTTCCCCGCGGTAGGTTTGCCGCTTGGAGCGGGGGCCGCGGTAGGTTTGCCGCTTGGAGCGGGGGCCAGGAGGAGCGCGGGAAGCAGTGCGCCACCTCGCCTTATGACGAGCGCCGGCTCTCCCCTACCTTGCCGCAGTTGTGCGGCACGCCGGTCCGTCTGCCTCGTCGCCACTGTGGGGGGTGAAAGCTGAATCCCACGGAAGGATCCCGAGTCCGCTACCATGATGACGTGGACGCCGCCTATGGACAACTTGCAGGAGGGTTTTTTAGTTGGGACACCCCCAATGCCCAGGATGTAGTCTTCAATGCATAGAATGCTGTCTGGGTCTGAGAGCTGCGCCCCCTCTTGGTCATCAGAGACGTCCTGGACGTATTTGACTGCTGCGTTTCTAGGCCTCCGACGGCAAACCTTGCCGAAGTGTCCTGTGATGCCACAGAAGGAGCACTTGACGTGGAACGCCGGGCATTTTTTGTCGTTACCCATATGGGAGTGGCTGCCGCATCTGTAGCAGGCTCCTTGTTTGCTCGGAGGAGCACAACCGGGACCTCTGCTCCTAAACGTAGATTGGTGGGGAGAGGCGGAGTCCGTCGCTGTTTTCGATGATGGAACCTTACGGTCGGAGATCCTGCACACTGTGGCTTGTGGTGCAGCGTCTTTCTTGGCAGCTAGGGCGCATCGTTTTGATAACTCAGCTCGTTTCACTATCGCGATGATCTCTGGAAGGGGTGCATCGCCGCTTACCCAGAGCTTTTCCTGGACACTCGTGTGGGTGGAGTGCATGATGATTTGGTCCCGTATGAGGTCGTCATGCAGGGTGCCAAACTTGCAGTTGATGGCCAGTTTCTTGAGGGCCGCCACTTAGTCCTCTATTGACTCCGCTTCCGCCTGTTTCCGTTGGAAGAAGTTGTAACGGTCAATGGCCGTGCATATCACTGGCTGGTAATGGCTGTCCAGGTCTTCGAGGGCATGGTGGAATACGTCGTCATCGGTCGAGGCCCTGGTCTTTTTCACCATCTGGTCGTAAACGCGCAGACCCTCCGGTCCTAGATTATGTAGCAGGATCTTCTTCCGCCGCTTGCTGGAGAATTCCTCTTCGCCTTCATCCTCCAATGCTGAGAGGTTATTCAGGAAGTACCCCTTCCAATCCGCCCACTTCATGGCCGGTTCTCCAGGCTTGGGTAGGAAGGGCACGGGGTTGGTTAAGGAGAATGTCTGGGCACACATGGTGCGTGTGGCAAGGGCAGCAGTAGCCTGTACGGTACCTGTGGAGCTCCTGGGGGGGGGCTCCCGCTGGCTGGGAGGGGAGGGCTCCCCTACGTGGGCCGGGAGGGCACCGCTACCGGGGTTGCAGGCAGCCTCGAGCTGGTAGTAGAAGCAGCTGTGTGGCCTTGTGATCCCTGAGGACGCGGGAGGTCAGCCCGGAGTCCCTTAGTGGGAGTAGCCAGTGGGGAACACTGCCCTCAGAGAGTGCAGGCGGTGTGGATGGTGCGCGCCGATATGCACGCCGAGCTGGCCCCGTGCAGAGGGAAAAACCACTTGAAGGTAGGCCTGGGGGCAGTACCTCTGCTCACGGCTTCTCGCAGCAGCTCGTGGCTCCCTTGATATCCAGGCCTGGTAGTGGCTGCTTGTAGGGCACACGCTGTGCGGTAGTGTAGCTGGCTCCTTGCGGGATGGGGCCAGGAGGTGGCTGCTCCTATGCACTGGCAGAGCAGCGCAGGAATTGGCACTAAATTTGCGCGGTGCCCCGCCGTGCGCCGAAATGCGCGCCGAGATTGGAGCGCCGGAACGCTCGCCGAAGCTCCGTGGTTGGAGCTTCCCCGCGGTAGGTTTGCCGCTTGGAGCGGGGGCCGCAGTGGGTTTGCCGCTTAAAGCGGGGGCCAGGAGGAGCGCGGGAAGCAGTGCGCCGCCTCGCCTTATGACGAGCGCCGGCTCTCCCCTACCTTGCCGCAGTTGTGCGGCGCGCCGGTCCGTCTGCCTCGTCGCCACTGTGGGGGGTGAAAGCTGAGATCCACGGAAGGATGCACGGAGACTGCGGGATAGGTTACATGTTGTTTTATTTATTCATATTTCTAATACCACTCTAGGAAGGGGAGAGCCGGTCCGCTTGCCGCTGTGTCCGCGGTCCCAATGCCGAGCCCCCCGCGTCACGACCTCTCGCGATCCCTGGCCCTGGGTCACGTGACTGCGGGGTGCTAGACCGCCACACCACAAATACAGGTATAATGCAATACTGAGCAGTGCGTGCATGGTGAGTGCAAAGTGCTGGGTATATGTGTGCCTATGAGTAGTAGAATACACAGAGGATATAGTGCTGTGCACTGCGTGCATGGTAAATTCATGTGCTGGATGTATGTGTGTCTACGAATGGTACAGTACATGAAGGAAACAGTGCTGTGCAGTGTGGAATGTTAAATGTATGTGCTAGAGGTATGTGTGCCTATGAGTGGTACATACATGAAGGATACAGTGCTGTGCATTGTGTGTAGATTTATGTCAGTCAGTCAAATAACTTTATTCGGTTTAGATAAACCATAAAAGTAAGACATTCATACACAATATATGCAAATATTTCATCTCGAATTAATACAATAAAATATCATTTGACTCAGATAAACCACAATTTCTCATAAAATTATTAAAATATAAAACTCTAAAAATTTACAAATATAAACGGGAGACGTCAGTTTTGTTTATGATTCATACCGTTTCCTTATTATGAGAGCATTCCTGATAAAATGTATTAATACAGTGCAAATTGCTTCATTCGATAAGGATAATAGGAGATTAAAACCCTCCTGATAGTTGCAAGGACGAGCTTTTTTAAAAAGGAATAAGGAACCGGGCCCTTGGTTCCCTATAAAGTGCGCAGAATAGAATAAGGTGCAAGGTGCTTTGTTTTGTTGAATTGTCACACGGGCAGGGAGAGAGGTTATTGCACCAACCGGCCTGTTTAGGAAAGGCCATTAAAAAGTGCAAAGTGCAAAGCCAAAATCTAGTCAAGAAAAATCTAAAATGTGCGTTAATGGTAAAAGACAGGAAAAATTGGGGATGCAAAAAGCGCTGGTTAATGTAGGGTTGCAGCCCTACTATCCTCCTGGGTTTATCATGCTCATTACGATATGCATTTTTAATGATTTGTTTCGCGTTTGGGTCTATGCTGTCCGGATTGTCATAATAATGCCCAAGGCCTATTTCTTTGAATTTTCCCTTTACGTAACTGAGCCATGGAATGGCCTTGGTATTGTCCAACATCATGCATTCCCTGACAATCTCCTTTGTTAACGTTAAATCGTCCGACAGCCAAACTTTCGCCCAAAGGATTAATGGGGCAATGTTAATCCGATCCGCAATGAAGTCAACCCCTACCTCAGTGTGACAAAATACTGAAGGGGCGCTTTGGGGAATCATCAGTAGTCTCTTTAGAAACTTATTCTCTAATATTTGGAGTTTTGAGCTTTTATAGTATCCCCATACTCCCGCCCCATAAGTGGCAATAGACAAACATTTTGATCTATATAAAGTTATCAATTCCGCTACCGGCTTATGGCCCAATTTGCTCGCAAAGCGGAAGAGACCTTCCACTGCACGGCTAGTATTCTGCACCCTGGATGTGATAAGCTGTTCCCAATTCAATTTATCATTAAAAACATTCCCCAAATAGTTAAAATTTGAGACCTTGTCAATTTTCTTATCGTTTACCATAAACTTTCTTGATTTGGTCTGACTAGGGCCACAGACCATAATATAAGATTTATTAAAATTTACCTTTAGGTCCAGAGCTGACATAAAATTATTAAAAACATTCAATGACTTCTGTAGGCTGTTAGCAGTTCAGGCCATTAAAACCGTGTCATCCGCGTATGACAACAACGGGATTGGCTTCCCCCCCATTCTTGGCAGATCTAACTCCTGGTCTTTCAGGGCAGATTCAAGGCCGTTAGTGTACAAGAGGAATAGAAAGGGGGCCAATATGCACCCCTGACGTACTCCCTCCGTGGAGACAATGGGCCCCCTTCTTTCACCCCCTGGACCATATCGTATGGACACCGTAGTGGATGCGTGCAGCCTACGTAGTAAAGTGAACAGGGGTTCCTCAAAGCCCATGACCCCCATCATGGCCCACAGTTTACCCCTATTGGCCGTGTCGAAAGCACTGGACAAGTCAGTGCTGTGCATTGTGTGTAGATTTATGTATTGCTGCATTCCTGTAAGCTGGGTGGGACACACTATGGAGAGGGGAGAGCCAGGCTTTCCGAGTACACTTCAAAGGGTTCTCAAGGAAAGAGTCTGGACACATCTGAGGAAGGATAAAGGGTAGGGCTAGGGCACTGGGCTAATATCACTGTGGCTGACATCCAGGAGTGAACTCTGGTCACTCCCATGGCCTGTGTTGTGGGGCTATCAGCTTTGGAGCTGCTCCTGCTGTAACAGACTGCTTTTAAGGGGAAGGCAAGAGCAGAGTAGTGGGAACTTCAAAAGAAGCAAACTCTAACAAACTTCAAAGTCTCAGACTCTAAATCACATTTGGTGTCTGGAAATGGACTATAAGAAGGGGAGCTTGAGACCCCAAAATTATCATCTGCCAGCGGGCTGTGTAAGGAATGTAAGCTCTGCAAGACTTCTGCCTGTGACCAGGACTGTGCCTGCTAGTCTCCCTTCTGGGTGAGGGGACATCACCCACAGAATCCAAGACCACCAGCACTTGAGCCTGGAGCACCTGTGCCTGCCTGCTTACCAAAATCAGTGTGCCCTTTGAGAAAGAGGAGAGCGTTGGAGGGAGTGAGGTCCAGTGGAGAGCCCTGTTGAGTGGACTGGTTGGGTCATTGCCCATGTGCAGAACAAAGTTGGCGACCCTCGTATGCCAGAGGGCCACCATGAATTGAGTTGTATGCATCGCTGGACCGATCAGGCCAGAGCCTATGCACAATGGGGAGAGGCAACTCCATATACCAGGAGGGGCTGCCGTGAGAAGCTTGCCGTGTGGTAAGGGCCATAACCCATGTGTCATAGTGAGCTGCAACCTTGTATGCCAGAAGGGGCTACAGCCGAGGAATTCACTGTGCAGATTGGGCTGAGCCTTTGTACCATGAGGACATGGTGAAACCATATTCCAGACCTGGTTGGAGTTGTCGCTTAGAGGGGTGAGGCTGCTGTGGGACCCTGCACACCTGCCTGGGACTAGGGATTTGCCTTGGGAGCTTTGTATCACCAACCACTGGCATTGTCAGAGGAACCAGAGACTTACCCTGCAAAGTGGAGCCCAGAGAACCTCTGACCGCTGTGGGGGCACCACCACTTGTGAGGACTCTCTGGCCACTGAGTGCAACCTACTTGGGCCGCGTGCAGCAAATTCACCTGAATCAGCTACTGCTGCTCCAACGCCCTTGGAAGGGGTGTGCTCAGGAACTCTGGTTGCTCCGATCCTGTGAGGTGCGGGTAAGACTGATTTGGGGCCAGTCGGCCAGAGGGAACTTGCTGTTAAGTAGTATTGCGGTGCTGGAAGACTTAAAAATAGATCATAGTGGACTCTTGAGACTCGGACTACTAGGGGGGCTTACACTGATTGTTGCCTATAGTGAATGGGGAATAAACCACTACAGCTACAAGTAAGAAGGGAGTGGGACCCGGGGAACCTCCTGAAGAAACATTAAAGCCCTGACCTCAGTGGGACTGTATAGTTGGTTGTGAATGTTGTATTTTTCCTTTGTACTGTTAACGGTAGAAATAAAATACTTCTCTTTTTTCATAAAAGTGAGTATTTGGCTGGACATTGATTTATTGCTGCTGCTGTGTGCATTTAGAGTTGTGAGCCTGTGTTCTCTCTTCTGTATTCACACCTCTGGCCCAGGGAGCCTTAGACTGCTCGGGCCATGCTCACCCTGAGAATCAAGTGCTGAAGTAATACTTCGCCCAGTTACTCTGAATCCATAGTAGGCTGGGTCCAGGTACATCAGGAGTAAAAGGCCTCAACCCCACGATGGGGCATAGTGACCCCTGCTTAACCTCAGAAAGGAGTTCTGACAGTCCCTCTGGCCAATGCCATCCGTGCACATGACATCAACATGCTTTCCTACGCTGACGACTTGAAGCTTGTACTCTGCCTGTCAGATAAGACCCCCAACACAAGAAACAAGTTCACTGTCTACATGACCGAAGTCGCTAACTGGATGAAAGCCAACTGTCTCACGTTCAACACCAACAAGACAGAAGTAGTGATCTTTGGGAAGAAAACCTCACCATTGAACTCCAACTGGTGGCCAGCCGAACTCGGACCCACACCCACATCCAGCAACCACGGCAGGAACCTCGGAATAATCATCAACAGCAAACTGTACATGACTGCACAAGTCACTGCATCCTGCTTCCTGACCTTGAAGATGCTAAGGAAGATCTTTAAATGGCTCCCAAGCAACTCTAAATAAACTGTCACTCATGCCCTAGTCACCAGAAAGTTGGACTATGGAATCACCCTCTATGCCGGGACTACCGAGCAACTCACTAGAAGACTACAAACCATCCAGAAATTGGCAAGCAGACCTACCTTCAACCTCTCTCAAGGAACTCACATCACACCACACCTCAGGGAGCTCCACTGGCTCCCGATACACAAATGCACTCATTTCAAACTCCTCACACACACATTCAAGGTACTACACAACTTAGGCCCCACCTACTTGAACAGTTGCATCTTCTTCCAATCAATCCGTAGCAGTGGAGGCCACTACTTTACGGGGGTGGCAGGGCGGGGTGGGCAAATGGAGAAAAATAAACCACTTACCTGCAGGTCGGCCGGCCGTTGCCTCTCAGTCCTCTTCGGCTCCTCGGTCGACAGCAGGAAGCAGGAACCAGGAAGCACACAGCCTCCCAGACTCCCCTAGCCAATTACCACGCTGCCTTACAGCAGCGTTGTGATTGGTCTTAGCGCTGTAGTTCGGCGCTCAGAGAGGGACTTGGAGGCTGTGCATGTTCTCCATCTAGGCTGTAATGCAGCCTGGTGGAGAACATGCCAAGTGCGCATGACTTTGGCCGGCCCAAGACGGCCAGCCAAACCATCATGCGCACTTTAGAGTGTGCTGACCACTCCTCTTCCTGGCCCCTAACCTGCCCAGCCCAGCCCGCCCCGCCCCGCACCTAAGCAGGAATGGAAAACTAAAATGATAACAACATTGGTTACTATCATTTTAGTTTTCCTTTTTAAACTGCTTGCAGAGCAGTGGGGTGACTCTCCTTCCCCTGAGCGGAGGAGCCGCCACTGATCAGTAGATTTGTAGAGCGCTACTTGTCACCTGTGAGGGAATCCATGTGCTTCCACAAACCACTCAGACACCTCCACTCCACAGAACTCTGACTCGCACACATCCCACTCATACACAGAACCAGATCAGGAGGAGGCATTCTCTTGCATCGCTCCTCAAGCATGGAACAGCCTTCCACTCCACATCAGATCCTCCTCCTTTCTTATTGAATTCCACAAGAAGCTGAAGACCTAGCCTATCAATTAATCAGGTTACCCTCGCGGGTGATAGTGGGCTTTACAAATACACATAACAAAACAGGAAAATGGACCTGGTGGGGCACTCCTCATAGGGTAGAGATGACGTATACCTTTTGGAAGGCGTTGATTGGGTACTGTGCTGGCGACCGTCTTCTGCAGTGAAGGCGGGTCAAGGTTAAGGTCATGCAGTATGCAATGACCATGGTATGGCTTGGACATTTTAAAGGCTCATAACACCCCCTCGAATTTTTCTAGCCAATGCCTCTAATTTCCTTGGAAAGGGGGAAGAGGGTAGCTAATTGGTCCCCAAAAAAACAATCCACTGGTGGCTTGCACTTGTACTGTTTTGGCTCCCTCAGGTGTCAAACGTGTGCAACTGCAGACGTGAAAAACTCTGTGACTATTGGTTTAAACTGGGTCAGCTGATGAGAGCGTTAGCAAGCCTGTTATTGTAGTACGTTGCTTGCTGTACTCATCACTGTAGGCTGTGGATGAGGTGTCACCCTAAGCATAAGTAAACTCCTGTGGCAGACTCAGAGGAGATGGTGAGGAGAGCACACCAATTACTTGTAAGCAGGATTGGTAAAGGCAGATTTCTGGAGTGTAGTTCAGAAGGACAAGCAGGTAGACACCAAAGGGAACAACAAAACAATGAAGGTGCATACGCAAGGAAGCCGGATTCGAACTGGTACGACAGCGAAGAAACCCAACAAAATGCACAGTTCTGTGTAGCACAGGGTTATACACTTTTCCTTCCGACCTTAACCTGGAAGTTCTACCCTCTGCCATCTTGGAATGTGGATGTATAAGTATGCCAGGTTAGCCACGGGTACCATGAAGGAATGGGATGGATGCCAACTATCTGCTGGCACATTTCAGTATACTTTGTAATGCTTTATGGGTCTCCATAGTCATCATATCCTTTTTGTATATCGTCTGTAACTGACTTACATGATGTGTCTCCGATGTGGAAGAAGGTGAGGCTCCCTTATAACCCTGACAGTTTTAGAACTCTTACTCCGTGACTTAATAAAGTTGCATATGTTTTAAAGCAAACTATGTTTTAATGCAAGTGCACATGCATTAATGTATGAAAGAGAATTATTTTTATGTAGAAGTACTTACGTAATACATGATGTGCTTATAGGCAAATATGTAGCTTAATAATGAACATATCATAAGTCAGTATATTACTTTAAATGACATAGTAAGTATTAAATTAGTTTGTAATACTTTTCTTATTGAAAACTTAAGATAATAGTGGTACAGTTGGATGATGTCATCAGTAATGCCATCAGTGTAATTCGATATGTCTTAAGTTATGTCATATGTGAGGTCATAAGCAGTACAGGACTGGGGCACGAGTTAATACTAGTTCAACTAATCATAACTGCCATATTTATGTGATTTTTGTTTTATAACTATAATTGTAATTCAGCCATTTTTTTCCAGTACATTTCTGGGCTTTTTCTTTAAAATGTAAGTTATAATATTCATGTGTTCTAACCACAACTGTGTTTTTAAGTGAATTTCTGAGATTTTTTTAAACATACGTTAAGATGTCATAGGCAAAACTAACCATAACTTCACTTTAACCTTGTCTTCTCCAGCGAATTTATGGTTTTATTTGATCATATACCACATCCAGCAGCTCAGCACATGCTCTATGACTAACCTGCCATGTGCGCCTAATCCTGCAGCATATGGCCTCGTCCTGTAACCAACCTGCAGAGGGCTAGAGTTGCACATGGCTTTAGATATGTGCAGCCGTGGTTGAAGACATGTCTTGGCTTTGACAGCCACTGCAGAGGGCCAAGTCCTGCTGCACACTGCCTTGAGCCATTCACAATGGGGGTTGGCTGCATGGCATGGCCTGTGCTCTCTCTCTGCATTTAAAAAAATATTTTTAAGGGTTCACAAACCATGTTTTGTGTTTTATAGTCTTAGCTTTGTACAGAGGATCCAAACTAGATACTGGAGTAAAAAGTGATCCCTTGTCCAATGTGGGGGATTTTATTCTGTAGAATTGCAAGACTGTAAACTTAGAACATTTTCTGAACTATTTGCAAAAGGTACCAGAGGCTACCACTGGACTGCCGCCGAGCAGCAGCCACCGATGTCGAGCTGTTGGTTGGACTCAACTTGCTGGTTTGCCCCGCTGAAAGTATCCTGATTTCCAGAAAAGTTTCTAAGTCCGAATGTAGAGGACTACACCAAGACCAACGCCGACCACCAACCCACCTCTGACGACACCCTTCTTGGCCTAGTCTTCAGACTTCACCCACTTGGTCATTTTCTATTGTTGAGAGCCTTGCAATTCCTGCTGGAGCCAAGGCTTCTACCGGAGTCCTGCATTTCACCTGACTGCCGTCAACAAGCCCCGCTTTGGATCCAACTGGCACCCAGCCCTGATGATTACTCTGTTGACAAGGATCTTTCTCCAGAAAACCGATCAGAAAATAAACTTTCCACCGGGACAAACCTGGTCCCACTCCATTGTGGTCAGCCTTACTCTAACTCGGTCTAGCATGACCAGATACTTTGTGCTTTTTGGCGCTAGAAACAACTCAAACTTTGAAAAATCATTTCTCCAGTCTCCTACATCACATGTTTGTTGTTTTGGTGTCTATTTGTTCATTAACATGTTGTTAGAAATGGCCCTTTTTGCAGGGTTATCCCCAAACTTTTTGCTTCTTCCTCCTATTTTTTCCTGACCTGTGTTTGTTGGCTATAGAACTCTGGGCACTTCACCACTGCTGATCAGTGCTAAAGTGCATATGCTCTCTCTGTAAATTGTTATTGTGATTGGTTCTCCCTGATTGGCATATTTGTTTTACCAGTAGGTCCCTAGTAAAGTGCACTGAGTGTGCCAGGGCTGGTAAATCAAATGCTACTAGTGGGCCTGCAGCACTGATTGTGCCACCCACATGAGTAGCCCTGAAAAGATGTCTCAGTCCTGCCACTGCGGTGCCTGTGCTCAGTTTGTTAACTGCCATGTCGACTTGGCAAGTGCACCCACTTGCCAGGCCCTAACCTTCCCTTTTCTTACATATAGGGCTACCCTATGGTAGGCCCAAGGTACCCCCTGGGCATGGTGCAGTGCATGTGAAAGGTAGGACATGTACTGGAGTGTGTAACATGTCCTGATAGTGAAATACTGCCAATTTCGTTTTTCACTATTGAAAGGCTATCTTGTCCCATAGGACAGAATGGGGAATGCTTTGTAACATTTTACAAGCATATCTTCCCATAGGGATAAGATTGAAAAATTGAGTTTGGTATCCCTGAACTCAGGATTTAATAACCCATCTTTTAGTAAAGATGGTTTTTAAATTTTGTATTTGAAAATACCACTTTTAGAAAGTGGCTATTTTCTTGTTCATCCATCCTGTGTGCCTCTGCCTGTTTGTGGATTGACTGTCTGGCTTTGGAGTGACAGGGGCTGGGGCGGTGCAGTGGCTCCAGAAGTCTGAACGAGTCAGCACTAGGCTGAATAGGCCTGATCTGCATTTGGAGTGGTGGGAGGAGTAGCACCTGTACCTGAATAGGGCGGTGCCTGCCTTCTACAATGCTGGCTCCGCCGCCTGTGTTGTGTCTGGAGCCAAGGCTCACACTGACAATGGATGTTGTTGTGCACTTGCAGGGTGCCCCCCAGAACGGGTTTGAACTGGGCTCAGAGCCCCTTGCACAAAGAGAAAAAGACATTTTGGGGTATAAGTATTAGACTTAAAACCCCTGAACTTTAGATCATTCCTGGAATTCAAGAGGAACCTTTGCCAAGGAGAAGAGCTGGAGAGACTGAGGAGAAGTACTGCCCTTGCTGTGTGTCTGGGGTTGGCCTGCAGTTGCTGTTTCTACCAAGGAAAGGAGAAGGACTTTACTGTGTGCTGTGTCCCCTTCTTGAAGGAGATCTCCAAGGGCCTGAAGTGAGCTGGCCTCCTGTTCTGAAGTCTCAGGGACACAAAGACTTCACCCCCAGCTCCCCTGAACTCTGCTGCTGTGAGTTCTGACCTGCCAAGAGGCGTTTGTGCCAATTTTGGGGCCTCCGGAGGTTGTTGCTGCTGTTTGGGAGCTGGAAGCAAGAAGAAACTCAAAGAATCGACGTATCGAGGGATCGCGGCTGAAGAGGACCGACGCAGCGCCACTCGACACCGCCGCATCGATCGCCGACGCATCCCGGATTTCCACGCATCGTACCTGTGCGGCAAGTGCTTCCGATGCATCACCCAAGGACTGGAACTGTCACGGAGAATCGACGCATCACTCCCCGTACAGACCGAATTCGACGCAACCCTTCCTCTGCGTGCAGCGGGACTGTCGCATCGCCTCCCCAAGGTCTCAGGAGTGTCGCATCTCTTTGTTTTCCGATGCTGCGGCTGTTTGGCTTGTGAACTTTGACGCATCTACAGGTACTTTGGTGAAAAGTCACGCATCCATAGTTTTCTATGGTACAAGTTATTGAAACCTTTTGAAAGTCATATTTTTAACTGTGTTTGTTGGATTTTTGTCATTTTGGTCTTGTTTAGTTTAGATAAAGATACTTTATTTTTCTAAACTGATGGGGTGTCCTTTTGTGGTGTTTTCACTGTGTTACTGTGAGTGTTGGTACAAATACTTTACACATTGCCTTTGGGATAAGCCTATCTGCTCGTGCCAAGCTACCAAGGGAGTGAGCAGGGGTTATCTAAAGTGTGTATCCCCCTTACCCTGACTAGAAGCAAGGGTCCCTATTTGGACAAAGGTAACTACCTCTGCCAACTAGAGACCCCCATTTCTAACACGTCGTCTATGTTTATAAAGTGGAGCAGGATTTTTATTATGGTGGGCTTCCTATATTTTTCTTGTTTTTGGACTGATAAATGCTCTACACGTTTCACCTAAGTAAAGATTGTCAACTTTGTGCTGCAGCTACCAAGGATTGAGCTCAGGTTTAAATTAATGAGACTTAACTGTACCTAGTAAGGAATAGTGCCATTATTACTTAAAGAGGACTACTTTCTACTTCGACTAATAATCCACTTTCTCAAACACATGGAAATGCTTTTGCTAGCCCTTTTTAACTTTGCCCCAGATGGATCTGCATGAACCTTGGCATACCAGGACAAGGCTAGTCATGCTAAATATCTGCCAAATGTCATGTGGATTCACCAAATGATGCAGAAGTTATTAGTAAATTAACACTTATGTGAAAACATTTGTAATGGTGCCTTTACAAATCTGCACAAATTTAGTTACACAAAGAATAAGCTTGTTGTGTTTGCACAGCATCTGACAAATTTCTTGTAATTTCATCAAACAGTGGTAAAGTTATAGGCAAAACAAAAATACATATTTTACTGTCAAAATGTCTTCATTTTTTAACTCTTTCAAGCCCAAAGAAAATTTGTTTCAAACGCTAATTTTTCAAAAACTACTGAACGGATTTACACCAAAGTAAGCAAAAGCACTTCCTTGAGTAATACCATGGAAATTAAAATGCGAAATGTCACTTTTTGGAGTTCTGTTTTTTGGCCCTTGCTTGATAGCTCTACTTGAAACTTGCCTTGCTGAACCCAAATCCAATTCACTTTTTTATTAGAAAGTTTTTTGCAGATTTATCGAACGGTGCCAAACTTATTTAGAAATGGAATATGTATTTTCAATGAGAACTCGGGCCTAACCCTAACTACACACTGGATATCACCACAGCTTTCATCAGTAAATTTCTGGACAAAAATGTAGATTTTCCACAGCCTGGTGGGCAGAAAATCTGGATTTTATTAAAGACACAGAGGCTAATATTATGCAGCAATCTTTATTGCTACTACTCCAGAAGCTCCATTAAAGAATATAGAACTTTAGAATTCTGACTAAATAAAACCTCAGAACCCCTAACACACAACCATCATTTTAGCATCTGCAACTGCCTCTTTAACTGTAAAATAGTCTAGTAACCAATCCTAGAATTCAAACTTTCATCTCCATGGAAATCCTAAAGAAGCATTCCATGATAAACGATCCTCCATGCTCTTGCGAAGCGCAGTCCATGCCACTTTTAAGCTTGTCCACGAGTTATGAATTAAGAAAAAAACAAAATTAACCAGGGTTGGGTATACGGGAGCGATAATATTAGCCTCCGCATTTTTAATAAAATCCAGATTTTCTGCCTACCAGGCTGTGCAAAATCTACATTTTATGACAAGACCCAGAGGCTAACATTATGCAAGTTTAAAGCATTTACAACAAACAACTCTCCATACTCTCTATTAGTTTAAAATAAAACCTTTGGAAAGTCATACCATTCGGCCAGTCTGCACAACGTAGAATATCTTGCAAAGATCTTCCCATCATGTACGCTTTAGATGCAGCCGCTTCCCTCACCAAGTGAGCTCCGAACATAATCACATCCACTCCTGCTCTGCACATCACTTTTTGGCATCCATCTTTCAAGCGTGGGTAAAGATAGTGCCTTATATGGTTTCTGAAAGGAAATGAGCAGCTGATTCACCCCATGTGGTCTTACCTCTGCCAATCTCCTCTCATATTCCTTTGCACATCTTACTACACATAATTTCTCTCTGTCTTCAAAGTATGGATAAAAAATATTGAAATTGAGTTAGTCTTCGTTTTTGTTAAATAATAACACACCCTCAGGTGGAAAAACTCTGCTGGTCACGTCTAGAGCCTTCACATCTGACACTCGCCTAAATGAAACCAAACACAACAGAACAGTCAATTTAAATGAGAAATCCCTCAAAGACAAGTCATTTTCCTCCCAACTTAGCAAAAACTCCAACACTTTTGAAACGTCCAAAACTGAATTATACCTAGACACAGGGGGTTTCGCAATTCTGATGCTATACATAAGTTTACGCACCACCACATCCTACATACCACATCGGATCCATTAACCAGCTCATGACCTGCTGCAATCGCTCATCTATACTGTTTTGAAAGCCAAACTTTCTTCAAATCTTTCTGACAGATAATTTACCACTTCCACCGTGGACACTGAAACGGGATCAAACTCACTCTCCAAGCACCAGCAAACCCATTTTTGCCAAGCCAATCTATACATCTTCCTTGTTCCTGGCACCCAGGATTCTTCCGAAGCCGCTCGACAAAACCCTGGAACCTCCCAAACTACTGAAATTCTCCATGCCACCAACCTCATCTGTTCTGAAATCACTCATTTGCGCACTTCTCGTGCCGGGCCCTTCAAGAGTTTTGGAAACCATGGCAACAGAATGGGAAAGTCCACAGACATTTCCAACAGAACTGGATACTGCACTTGGGCCCTCCAAAGTGGAATTATCACTACCGTTGTCTCCTTACACCTGCAAACCTTCATGGTCACCTGAACAATCATTGAAAAAGGTGGGAACGCATAAGGTCTGATTCGGGATCCAGTCGCACACTGAAAAACATATTTTTCTGGGCATTCAGCATGTTGGCAAACAGATCCACATCAAACGGACGCCAAATCATTTCCACCTGCAAAAATACCATCCTGTCCAACATCCAATCGCTTGAGTCGCTGAAGTTCCGTGAGAACCAATCTGCTACGATATTGGTCATTCCAGGAATATGTTCTTCTTGCACACACTCTCCTCATCAGACAGTACTCCCAAAACACTTTTGTTAAATCTGCCAAATACTTTGATTTTGGACCCCCTGGTTTGTTCACATACTGTACTGCTGACACAATGTCCATGGGCAGCAGCACTGAACACCTTACCTCCTTTTACGTAAAACATTTGATCACAAAGTATCCTGCCAACAACTCTAGGCAATTTATATGCAACCCCTTTTCCTTGTTCGTCCAACGACCTCCTGCTGAAACTGTACCACACCATGCCCCCCCAACCATCTAAACTTGCCTCCGACTCTATCACCAACTCCGGATGTTTTCCAAAAATTGCTTTTACATTCCAAGTTTCCATGGTTGATAGTCAACATTTCAGCTCCTCCCTCACTCTTCAGTGAGTACCACTTCCTGCAAATACCTCAAACCATTTTTTAGATGCATAGCCTTCAACCTCTGCAAAGCCAGATAGTTCAAAGGACATGGAAAAATAGTCTGTATCGTGGAGGACAAAAGACCAACCACACGAGCCAACATCCTCAAAGAAATTTGTCCTTGAAGTAAAATTCTGTTCAATTCCTTCCTAATGCTCTTCAACTTTTCTTTCGGAAGTTTTAAAACTCCATCTACTGTGTTCACAAAAAAACCTAAAAACTGAGGGGCATATTAGCAAGACCCACGTTAAAATTATCGCCGTTTTAGCGGCAGGAAACTGCCGCTAAAACGGCGATAATGGGCTTGCTAATATGCGTTATAGAATTCCAATAGAAGCCCAGGTTAGATGTGCAGGACATCTAACCTGGGCTTCTATTGGAATTCCATAACGCATATTAGCAAGCCCATTATCGCCGCTTTAGCGGCAGTTTCCTGCCGCTAAAACGGCGATAATTTTAACGTGGGTCTTGCTAATATGCCCTGAGTCTCCTGCTTTGGTGTCAAACAAGATGTTTCCTTGTTGACGACAAAGCCCAAATATTCTAGCAACTTGATAATCATCCCTGTGTACTCCAATACACGCAACTTGCTCTGATCCATGATCAAAATATCTTCTAGGTAGATAATCAATCTCACCCCTCTTTCACTCAGGAAAGACACCACTTGTTGTAATATCTTTGTAAAACACCATGGGGCCGACGCGAGACCAAAGGAAGGCACACAATTTTCCAAATATTTCCGCCCTATTTGAACATGGGATACTTCTGATGTGGCCCCTAAACTGGTACCGTCAAATACGCGTCCTTTAAATCTAATCGAGTCAACCAGTCTCCTCTTTGTAGAATGTCCCTTAACATGTGCAAACCTTCCATCTTGAAGTGATGGTACACTATCCAATCGTTAAGACTTCTCAAGTTTATTACCGGTCTCATTCCCTTGTCCTTTTTCTCCATTAAGAAAATAGTGCTTATGAATCCCCTTTTTCTTGGAAATTCTCTACAATAGATCCTTACTCTTTCAGCTCTAATACCTCTTTGTCCACCAGTTTTACTTGATCTACACTGAACTGTACCACACCAAGCACCCAACTCTGAAACGGTTCCTCTATGAACTCAATGTGATAACCCTGCACCGTTTTCAAAACTTATGGATCCCTTATTACCTGAAACCAATTGTGATCAAATTGGGCACGTCTGCTGCCCAACTTTACTGGGATAGAAGTAAGGCCTGACCTTACCTGTTCCTCTGAACCGACGTTCACTCCGAGCTACACGTCCTCTAAAATGCTGTCTTTGTGGGTAGAAATTTGCAGTTTTCCAAACAGCTTGAAGTTGTGAAGGGCCATATCCCCGGGAAAAAGATGATCTCATAATTCCCTGTCCTCGGCTGGGAAATTGCCCTGTTGATCTTGCAGCCCAACCAAAAACAAGGCCACTGAAGACCCTCTACATATCCCTTTGGGAATTTTGTATGGAAGAATATGCACCAACAAACTTTGACATAGACTTTATAAAATCATCTCTGAATAGTAGACCTTTAGCAGAAGGCCCAGCTTCATTGTTGGCCAAATCAACCAACGTAGGGTCAATCTTGAGCAAAATGCTCTTTCTGCGCTGTACTGACAAAGCAGATTCGCATTGCCTAACGGGTTTACCTCCCGTTGGACCCATTGACGTTACTCCGTATCCACATTTTCCTTATTCATGTGAGCTTCCTCAACCAAGTCATACATTTTTATCAGTGGCCTGGAGACATCCAAAAGCCGATCCCGGCACATACGAAGTCCTTTATCTAATCCCTTTCTGGGATCACAACCTCCTTTCCCAGTGAATGCCAACATCTTAGGCTCCAGCTCTGGGGTCACCAAAACCTTGTCCTCCAAAGTTGGTCTAGGACACTCTGACCTCAACCAGATTCTTACTTCTTTTGGAATCTGTTTCCTGATCCATGAATGCATGTATTCCGCTGCATGCTCCAGATTCGACCACTACTGGTGATGGAGCAAGGTCTCGTAAGAAAGAGACTTGCTCAGAGGCAATCCACTCGTTTAACTCATTAACAAGTTATTAATCATGTTTGTGAATAACTAATACGCACCACATGAACACGCGGGTTAGTGAAGCTTGCCTATGTGTGTACTAATGCGGATAACAATGAAGACGGAATAATACCGCTTTAAACAGAGAAACTGGTGTGCGCATGCGTCAACTGCATCTACGTAGTATGACGAGGTAACGCTTGGAGGGAAATTTTAGCGCATGAGCAGAAGACACTAAAATGGAGTCTTGAAGACTCGCGTGTATGGCATCTGCTTAGCTGAAACGAAAACAAGCTATTTTACTAATGCTAATGCGGGAAAAATATTAATAAATGAACTGGGACAGAGTAGAGGTGGGAGGTATACAGTGCGACCATTTATTTGTGAAATTAATATTTGTCTTTCTGACTTTATTATTAGTACGCATTTGGGCCTCTCACGCATAACTGAATTAAGCTGAGTAATGAAAAAACTGCGCATGTCCACTGAAAGTTAACCCGGAATGATGACTTAAATGTTGAACGGGAGCCAAGGACACGAGTGACATACCCTGAGAACGGATGGTGAAAAGTTCAATGATGAGGACTCTTATTCATAATGTTATAATAATGTTTCAAGTAGAATGTGAATGCGTATGGGAACTCAATACATGAATAAAAATTAAGGGGATGGGTTTGTGAACAATAGTTGAACTGATTTTAATGACATGAAAGCATGGTGTGATGGAGCTTCCCCCCTTGCCTGACCAATCATATTTCGTATTTTTACGATATTGAAACTTTAGTGGGTGGAACATGAAGAAACGAAGGTATAATTAAAGTAGCTTTAGTTATATAGAGTAAGAGGAGAAAAAGAGAGAGGAAGGTCCAGATGCTGTGAGTCGGAGATGCTGTTACTGGGAGAGATGCTGTGAGATGCTGATGAAGAACCGAATGCAGAACCTGAAGCAGAACTTTCTATCCTAACTTAATTGGGTTAGATCAGAAGATCGCGGAAGAATCTCGAGGAGGAAGAGAGTGTCAGAGAGGGGTGCGGCGCAATCGTCGGTATTCTAGAGAGGTCAACTATCCTGTCCCGAATCCTGTCCTGAAGTCTTTGTCTCCTGACCTATCTTGGGGGACCCTTACCAGCCCTTTGGCCAGGGGGTTGGTCTTTCACACCATTCTTGGTAACTATAATTTCACGTTATTTGCAGATGTTCTTTTCTCTCTGTCCTCTCCCTTTCTGAGCATTAACTATTGTATGAGTCCGAAGTATATGCTTGATGTTTAATCAATTGAATTTTCTCTCCTAAGAATGATGGTGACTGCACTGTATTTTGAAATGGTTCACATGCATTTAATTTAGATAAAGATTTTAAACCTTCCAGAGTCTGTGATCATTTACTTTAAATAAAAGAATAGTTAAGGGTTAGGTTAATTATCACCATCAACTAGTTCAACTAATGGTCCATCGACCAGAGGAAAGAACTTTTTGATCAGTGAAGGGTTAGTTAGGAATATTAAATATCTAATCCTGAATATTATGAAATATATCAATAAAAACTTTGTCACTCCAGCGGTTTACTCAATTGTGTGTTTATGGGCCCAGGTGAGTATATGGTAGTGTAGTATCTGTTGTTGGTATACCGCTGGATCAGTTTTCTGGTAGCAGAGTTATGGTTATTATTGACTAGTTTGGTGATAAATATTGATTATTGATTTATGTTTAACAAAAGAGTTAGTGTCTTGTTTTATGTTGTCTAGAAGCACAGGTACAGAGGTTGCCTGGGCATCCCGGGAATGGAATAGCGGGTGGTGATAGAAGCCAAACTGCAGGAGGTTACTCGTCTGTTGTCATAACACTGAGAAGCTACGGAGGGCTGGCAGTGTTGTAGTAGGGATTATATCGTATAAAAGTAGAGTGCGAATGATAGCAAATGGGGTTCGCTGGTGAAACTTTGGTCTCATTTCCCAATACGGGTGACACTGAAGAAGTAACAGGTTCTCCTGAGCTTGAATGAAGGGCAAACAGAGGTTTTGCTCTTAGTGAAAAGGGATTCTGGGATAAGTCACAATCTATCCTGATTTAGTGGAGCAGGCAGAGTAGCGAATGTTTTTATGTTGTTACTAACGGACATTTAATGAAGAAAAGTTTAAAGAAAATAAGTTTTCGTATTACCTTGTGAAGGGAGGGTCAGTCGCAGGAGTTGAACTGACGTCACAAAGAGCCGCGCTGGGATTGGTTGAGACAGCGGGCGTGAGAGAGAAGCAGATTGTAAAGGGAGGGTCAGTAGTGAGGAGCAATACTGACGTCATAAAGAGCCGCGCTGGTAATGGTAGAACGAGGAGCACGAGTTTGAGTTGAAAGATAGAAGCTGCGCTAGGATTGGTTGAGAAAAAAAAATAAAAAAATTGAATGCTGAGTTCTAATTTGACAGCTAGTGTGAATCGTGCTGACATAGGACGAGACGTAGGTAACAGAGTTCGAAGGTATACGGAAGACTCTTTCTTATATCGACCGTCTGAAATGTTTGACGGACAAAAGAAAATGACGTTAATGAAGAAAATTAAAAATGTCTTTAAAAAAGACAAACCTGTAATGACTAGAGAGGGAATTCCTATTCCGCCACCTAAAACACCTGCTTCATTTATGATGATGGAGAAAGGATATCACACGTGTGTATGGTTGGAGAATTGGGTGGAGGATACTAAAGGTGATGGTGTTTTGGCTTTTCCGGAGCATGGTACTTTTAATTTAAAGATACTTCAGAATTTGAGAGATAGAATGAATATGTTAGAACCAAATCCTAGAATGACACAGTATGAAGCTTTAGAAGAATGGGAAATTGAGGCATTTGATCGTGAAAAATTCAGAAGTGGTCGGAGATTTAGAGGATTTTTGTCTAGATATCCGTATGAATCAAGTGGAGTTCAAATGAAGCGGTGGAGAAGAGCTGAGGTGACCGAAGGTTTATATCCAGTATTAATGGCTGAAGAACAGTTAGGAGGAAAGTGTAAAGAAAAAACGAAACACATGAATACGACAGGATATGGTGAATCAGATGATGAGCTATTAGAGGATAATTTGATTAAAAACCCTCCACCGTACCAAGAAGAACCTAGTAAGCTCACCCCAAGTGCACCAGCGATAGGAATGCCTTTAACCCCACAAATCTTACATGATGTGTCACTTAATAGGGTGTTGCAGGATAATGAGAGAGAAGCTTTAAATAAAACTAGGGAAGAATTAGTTCAGAAAGTAAGCCAATTGAATTTAAATGCCGAAGCTTTGACAGTACCAGTGACTATTGGTCCTGTAATCCCATTATATGGAGATAAAAAGACTTGCCAGAAACCTCAAGCTGTGACAATTCCA
Organism: Calotriton arnoldi; assembly: GCA_963921515.1. NCBI lineage: Eukaryota > Metazoa > Chordata > Amphibia > Caudata > Salamandridae > Calotriton > Calotriton arnoldi. Next base: position 2,532,673 of record CAWUFW010001729.1, read on the forward strand.
TTAAATAGTCCCAGAAAAGAAGTAATAATTACGGATGATCAGGCCAGTGAAAGTGAATCAGTTATTTCATTAATGGATCTCCCGAATATAGAACATTTAACTGAAACTCCGAAGAGAGTTATACCTGCAAATTTGAGAGAAAAGAGATCTTTGGTTCCTATAGGAACTGGAGGTTCAACCGCAGTTACTCCTGAAGATTTAGAGAGATGGGCACAGGAAATAGAAAATCGAAACCCACAACCAAAGATTTTAGATATCAGTAGATTGAAAGTAGATTTGGAAGAAATGATAACTGGCAATGTGAGCATAGAGAGATTGAACGTTTATAATGATGAGGAGTTGTTATTCTTATGTAAGAGTATAACCAGAAGAGCAAGAGTATTTCATGAGAAATTCACAGAAGTTGCCTCAGAGATTGGAATAGATATAGGGAAATCGAAGTTATTGCAGAAACCATATCGAGTGGAGTTTACTGATAAGGATTTAGAAAGTGTAAATGCTTCTGGTAAGAGACTACAGATAAAAGAATTGATGAATATTTTGCGAAAATGGAGAGACATTGACAAATGGAGAATTAGATGGATAAGAAAGAAAGAGGAAGTACAAGCAAGAGAAGCATCATCTGCATTTCCAGTGAGAGAATCAGATAAGATTGAGAGAATGTGTCCAATGAGAGAAGTTCCTGGTGGTGGATATGTTCATGTCCCTTGGAGTAGACAGGATATTTTGTCATTTACGAATGAATTCCCTAGGTTGAGAGAGAAACCCGTTGAATGGTACAAACAAGTTGAAAGATTTGTGAAAGTTTCGAAGGTTCTGTTGAAAGATCTGGATGGATTGTTTGATATAGTAGTACCTGCTGATTTATGGACAGAGTGTAAGATCACAGTTGATTGGCCGAGTGAGGAATATGCTAGAGATTCTAAAACAGGAGCGCCATCAGAGGAGGTGATGAAGAAGTATCACCAAGTGATTACTTTCCTGAAAGGGAAAATCCCTCCTAAAGAAACAGATTGGGTAAAGATAGATAGAACGACTCAAGAGCCAAATGAATCTGTACATGCGTATTATGAGCGGTTACTGCAAGTGTTTAAGCAGTATAGTGGTTTTGAGAACATTGGTGATAAGGGACATTTTGTGTATCGGCTTGTGTATGGTTTGAAACCAGAGATTAGTCAGATGATTCAGCAGCACATGCTGTGCTGGCAAAGCAAAACGATCGATGAGATTTTGAAATATGCCAAGTACTGTGGAGACGACATTGAGGCAAGGCGTAGAAAACTAAAAGAGAAAATGATGTGGGTGCAAGTGAAATTGGCAGAGCAGCAGGAAACCAGATTAAATGCCCAGACCGATAATCAGGTGAAAGAGCAGAGTCAGAATGATCAAGCGGCGAATGGTGGTAAAGGAAGAGGAAGAATAAATAGAGAGGCAGCGAAGAAGAAGTTTCCTTGTCATGCGTGCGGAAAGCTTGGACATTGGAAGAACGAGTGTAAGAATGTTCAGAATAATAATGGGCCAAATCAAAATGTAAATCCGCAGATGCAGAATGAAGTGGTTGTGAATCAGCATCAGCAGGTAGTTACTCCACAGTATCAGGTGCCACAAGCTCCTATGGCAAGCAATGTGAACATTCAAAAATACAGTGCGAACACCGGATTTCACGGAGAAAGTGGTAAGAATAACAGAGTGGTTTTACAATATTTTTTGCAGAATGATGAAGATGAATCGGACTACGTACAATGACGGTGCCTGAGGGGGGAGGAAGAGGAGTGCGTGCTTGGCGCATCCTTGCCGGTAGATCAGACAGGTCCATTTGTTGAAGGGAAAGTTGAAGGTAGTGACATCACTTTCCTGTTGGACACTGGTGCTACCCGGTCTACTGTGAGAACAGCAGACATCCCAAACCTACCCCTCTCGGGAGAAACTATCCAAGTTGTAGGAGTGTCAAACCAACAGATTAGAACCCCAATTACAAGACCAATGGAAGTACATATTGGAAATTTTAAAGACATGCATCGGTTTGTAGTTTGTGACTCAAGCCCAGTAAATCTGTTGGGGAGAGATTTATTGTGCAAAATGAACTGTACAATCTATTGTACGCCTGATGGTGTTGCTTTCCAAACACCTGATGAGGATGTTGTTTATAAGATGATGTTAGCTAAGCAAGGTACAGAAGTGGATGAAATGTTTTCATTACTAACTGAAAGTGAATTACCAGAAGAATTGATAACCACAGTAAATCCAGAAGTGTGGGACTTTTCAGGAAAGGATATAGGGCTAATGGCCAATGTAGACCCTGTGAAAATAGTGGTAAAAGAAGGTGCAGTTTATCCAAATACACGGCAGTATAAAATGAGTCCAGAAGTGAAAGCAGGAGTTGCTCCAGTAATTGATCAAATGATCAAACAAGGAATTCTAAAAGAAATAATGAGTAGTCCATGTAATTCGCCAATCATGGGACTCAAAAGCCTAGTGGTAAATACAGGATAGTGCAGGACTTGCGAAAAATAAACAAAATTGTAGTGCCTTGTTGCCCAGTGGTGCCAAATCCAGCAGTGATTCTTTATCAAATACCTTGGAATGCAAGTTGGTATACTGTAATTGATTTGTGCCAAGCATTCTTTTCCATTCCTTTACATCCAGACAGCCAGTATCTCTTCGCCTTCCGGTTTCAGGATCGTAATTTGGCATGGTGCAGAGTTCCTCAAGGGTACACAGAGAGTCCCTCAATTTTCAATCAGATACTGAAAAAGTGTCTGGAGTCATTAGTTATGCCCGGGAAATCAGTTCTGGTTCAGTACATTGATGACCTTTTAGTGGCATCAAAAACACGAGAAGATTGTGTCACTGACACAATTGCATTACTGAACCATTTGGCTGAAAGAGGACACAAGGTGTCTCCAGAAAAATTACAGTTTTATCAACAAGAAGTTAGATATTTAGGGCATAAAATAGAAAGAGGAGTTAGAAAAGTGACACTGGAAAGAATAAAAATGATCAAAGAAATGCAACTACCACAGACACAGAAGGAGATAAGAATGTTTCTGGGAGTGGTTGGGTACTGTAGGCAGTGGATAAATAGCTTTTCCCTGCTATCAAAGCCATTGATACAATTAACTCAGAAAAGAGCGAAAGATCCAATTGATTGGAATGATGAATGTTTGGAAGCTTTTGTGAAATTACGAAATTGTCTATGTGAGGCCCCTGCTTTGGGCATGCCTGATTATTCAAAAGAATTTGCGTTGTTTTGTTGTGAGAGAAAATTGTGCACTTTCAGTTTTAACACAGAGACATGGATTGAGCCGACGTCCAGTGGCATATATCTCTGCCGCCTTGGATCCAGTGGCCTCAGCCTTACCTGGCTGTTTAAAAGCAGTAGCTGCTACTTGTATGAGTCTGGAGCAAAGTGAGTCAATTGTGATGGGACATCCTGTAAAAGTCTACGTTCCACACTCAGTTGAGATTCTTTTGACAAGAACGCGAATACAACATCTCACTCCTAGTCGGCTGACTAAGTATGAGAGAGTGATTTTGGGAGCAGAAAATGTGACAGTAATAAGATGTACAATAATTAATCCTGCCACATTATTGCCAGATCCATGTTGTGAAGAAGTGAAAGATGAGATTGATCATGATTGTTTGGATGTGACTGAATTGTGTACTAAGCCCCGTCCAGATATAAAGGAAACACCATTGAAGGAATCTGATCATGAATTGTTCGTGGTTTGTCATGTCTGAGAACAGAAGGAGGAGGGTTAAGTGCTGCATATGCTGTATGCAAAATAACAGGGGTCATTGAAGCATCCTGTTTACCGGAGTCAAGTCTGCACAAGTAGCCGAATTGGTGGCCTTAACAAAGGCATGCAAAAAGGGAAAAATTGGAGAATAACCATATTTACGGATAGTCAATATGGTTTCGGGGTTGTGCATGACTTTGGCCAACTCTGGATGCAGAGGGGATTTTTGACTTCTTCAGGATCTCCTATCAGAAATAGTAAAAATGTAAAAGATTTGTTGGAAGCATTACAATTACCAAAAGAAGTAGCAGTTGTTAAATGCGCTGCACATCAGTCAGGAAATGACTATGTGATGGCCGGTAATAGGTATGCAGACCAAATTGCTCAATACTGTGCAAGAAATACAATGTCAATTAACAGAAAAATTGAAACGGGTGAAACCAGCTGCCAACTTATGTTTTTCTCAGTACCAGAAACATGGGATGAGATCAGACAGTTACAGGAAGAAGTTGAGGAAAAAGAAAAGGAAATCTGGATAAAATCAGCTTGTACAAAAAGAACAGAGGATGAAGTATGGGTGTACTTAGATGGCAGACCCATCATGCCAGATTGTCTACTCTCTCAAATGGCAAGAGTATACCATGGGACAACACATATTGGCAGGGATTCAATGATCAGATTATTCAGACAGAGTTGGTACAATCTGAAGTTTAGGGTAGTCGCAGAGAGCCTTTGCCAAAGATGCTTAATCTGTCAGCAGCAGAACCCAGGCAGGAAGACAGTGGTTAGTTGGGGAAAGATTGGAAAGGCAGAAGGACCCTTCACCAGACTGCAGTTAGACTTCATTGAGTTGCCTCCTTGCAATGGATTGAAGTATGTACTTGTCATAGTGTGCCTGTTCTCGAGATGGGTAGAGGCATACCCCACTAGAAGAAATGACAGTCTCACAGTTGCTAAACTACTATTGAGGGAGTTGATACCTCGTTTCGGTTTTCCAATCGCTTTGGAATCAGATAGAGAACCTCATTTTAATAATGAGATAATTCGATTAATCTGTGCTGCATTTAACATTGAACAAAAACTGCACTGTGCTTATCGTCCAGAGGCTTCTGGAATAGTTGAACAGCTTAATGGCACAATCAAATCAAGATTAGGGAAGGTGTGTGCATGCACAATGCTGAAATGGCCAGATGCATTGCCTCTTGTACTGATGGGTCTCAGAAGTATTCCTGACAGAAAAACAGGATTGAGTCCACATGAGGTACTCATGGGAAGGGCAATGAGACAAGCATTTATTCCTGGAAATAAATTGATGAATATAACTGATGATCTGGTGTTGGACTATTGCAAAGGATTGGCTGAAATGGTGCGTTCTGTCTCTCATCAGGTTGGAGAAGACGCAGTTGTAAGGCAGCCAGACCAAGCACATGATTTGAATCCTGGAGACTGGGTGTTAGTGAAGAAACACGCAAGGAAGTCGTGTCTAGCACCCAGGTGGGATAAACCACCTCAAGTCATACTAGTCACTACCACAGCAGTGAAGTGTGCAGGTTTACCCAATTGGATTCATGCTAGTCATACCAGAAGAGTTCCGAGCCCATTTGAACAACAAGAGCAGCCACTCACTGAACAAGCTGTGACGTCAGAATTTGAAAGTTGTGAAGTTGAAGAGTCTAGAGCACGGGTACTCATAGTACGGCCCGCGGGCCGCCAGCGGCCCGGCAAGCCTTCATTGGCGGCCCGCGGACCTTGTAGACATAGTACCTGTGTTTTTTTTTTTTTTTTTTAAATAGTGTCAGCAAACACCGCCGGTTGCAGCAGCGCGGACTCCGAGAGACTCTGCTCTATGGGGGCCGGGCGATTCCAGCAATAGTCAGAGTGGAGATGCAAGGGCGCTAAGAAGAGGTGAAATACAACAAAGCCTCGTTAGCAGTAAATGGTCTTTTAAAGACCTGTGAAGTACTCGGGTGCGGCTGTGTGTGCGCCCGGGAAGCTGTCTCAGCCCGGGCTGACACACACGCGGGGTGAGGTGACAGGGGGTGAAAGTGGATGGTAAACTGCAAAGGAAATCGGGGGCTGCTGTATAATGAAGGGGTAAATTGCTAACTTGGTATTAAGTGTGTCAGAAAGTAACATGGAATAATCATATCATTGCCAAAGCCAACTAGGTGATGCTGCACGTGGCCCTGCATTTTACTGGGATTTTCCGTTAAAAAGAGTCATGCAAGGTATGTCAGTGTGTCCTGTTAAAAATGATGGGAAGGATAGAACAAAAAACTAGAAAAGAGACAATAAATGGAGAAACGCAGTCACAGGCAGGAAAATAAGGTAAAGAGAAAGAGGGACACAGATGAAGAGAAAAGAGACAGCAGAAGAGAGAAAGAGAAACAGAATGAGAGAGAGTTAGAGAGAGAGAGAAAAGTTTGTTTTCCAGTTACAGCCCATCAACAACAACAAGTAACAAGATCACAGACATAGCAATCGCCAATTGGAACATGAAGATAATGGTGTGTAGAATTTGAAAGCGAGCACAAACATATGTATTGTGTTTTAGGACAATTAATTATATGCGCTTTGATCCAAGCTGTGAAATTACAGGGTGACAGAGGACAGCAGGGTGTGAGAGCCGGGTGAGGTGACGGAGGGCAGCAGGGAGTGAGAGCCGGGTGAGGTGACGGAGGGCAGCAGGGAGTGAGAGCCGGGTGAGGTGTGCGTTAAGAGCCTGTGATGTGATGTTTACCGAGGCACAGAGACAGATAGAGACAGTAACAGACAGAGACAGATAGAGATAGAGACAGAGATAGACAGAGACAGGGACAGACTGACAGATAGAGATAGAGACAGATAGAGACATATAGAGACAGAGACAGATAGAGGCAGAGACAGATAGAGATAGGGGCAGAGAGAGCTAGATAGAGGCAGAGACAGGGAAAGACTGACAGAGGCAGAGACAGATAGAGACAGATAGAGGTAGAGACAGACAGAGACAGACAGCGATAGAGACAGAGAGAGAGAGGCAGAGAGAGTGAGACAGAGATAGAGGCAGGGACAGATAGAGGCAGAGACAGATAGAGGCAGAGACAGATAGAGGCAGAGACAGACAGAGAGAGACAGACAGGGACAGACAGAGACAGATAGAGGCAGAGACAGACAGAGATGGAGAGGGAGACAGAGGGAGGGAGACAGAGAGAGAGCGAGACAGAGAGAGAGAGACAGAGATAGAGACAGAGATAGAGGCAGGGACAGAGAGAGGCAGAGACAGATAGAGGCAGAGACAGACAGAGACAGAGAGACGGAGAGGGAGACAGAGGGAGGGAGACAGATAGAGGGAGACAGAGGGAGGAGGGCGACAGACAGAGGGAGACAGACAGAGGGAGACAGAGGGAGGGAGACAGAGGGAGGGAGGGAGACAGAGAGAGAGAGGGAGGGAGAGAGAGGGAGAGAGAGATAGAGAGAGGGAGGGAGACAGAGAGATAGAGAGAGGGAGGGAGAGATCGAGGGAGGGAGAGATAGAGAGAGAGAGAGAGAGAGATGTGTGTATGCCGGGTCTGGTGGCTCAGTGGTCAAAGGCGTCCGCTGCAGGGGCCTGTGTTCAACCTCATGGTCACATGTTTTTTTTGCTCTAGCCCCGCCCCCTCCCCCACTGACCCCACCCCCACCGGTGCGGCCCTCGGCCACAAACCACACTGTAAATTTGGCCCCCGAGAGAAAGTTTGTGAGTACCCATGGTCTAGAGTGATAGATTCTGAAAGACAACTATATGACGAACAGCCAAGTACAAGTCAGGAAGAGTGGATAACAGTGATTGAAATATCTGATGCTGTTGTCGAAACAAGAGGAACAACTGAATTAAAGAGACAGGAAGGTAGAGAGGAAAAGTCAGGGAAAGAACACACTCAGGTAAAAATAAACTAAGCCAATCAGAAACCTGAGCAGGGTAAGATAGAAGAAGAAGAACAAGTTGAAATAAGACCTGAACAGGATCAGACAGATCTAGAAGAACAAGTTCAGGCAGAAGAAGAAATAAGACCTGAACAGGTGCAGGTAGAGGAAGATCCGAATACAGAAAATACAGAACAAAGACAATTAGAAAGGGAAGAAGAACCAGAACAGATTGTGCCCAGATTAAGTGAAAATAAAAGAACCTTAGAAGAAGACGAAGAAGGTAAAAGTCCAGTTCAAGTCAAAAGAGTTAGAAAAGGAGACAATTGGCCAGAAGGAGTGAAGAGACTAAGATATTGTCTAAGAAAATCAGAAAAGAAACCAGAGCAAGTAAATGAAGTTACGAGTCAGACACAATCTAAACAAACCTTAGTAAAACTTACGCGAAGAAGCCCAAGATTGAGAATTCTGAACAGAAAATACAAGGCCCCAGAGTGGACCCATGTTATATTAGAAGAATTTGAAAACTTAGATTTACGAGAAGAACCAGAGAGAGTTCATGTTGCACAGATTGATGAAAACAAATTAAGACCTCCTTACATTAAAAGACTGGATTTTAAGAAAATCCTGACAAAGAAAGAAAAAGAGAAAATAAATTTTCTCTGATTAAAATGACAGAAGTTAAAGACACTGATAGACCGAAACGAAGTTTAAAAAGAAAATGTTTAAGATTTTGCTTATGTAGTATTTTATTAGTAGTATTAGTATGGTTATTTCTAACAATAGGAGTACCTTTGTTAATGGAAACAAGTAACAAGAATAGTACAAATACTAATGAGAAAGTAGATAGAATAAAGGGAACTAAAATAGAAATAGGGGTAGAAGATGAGATAAACTATCATAATGAATCAGACAATGATTCGTCTTTAAATGTGTTTACTAAATTGTTATTTCAGTATGTTAATACGATGGAGATTAGTAATTGTTATGTTTGTATGAAATTACCCTCATCAGTGTCAGAAGGGGTGACTTATCACCATATACCTTTAACATATGGTGTATCATGTAGTGTTTTATCAAGTTTATTTTATGTAACAGGGAAACTTCAGTATTTTTATTCAAACTTAGATGTAGTGTTTTCAGAATTACCTATTCGAAAGAATATGAATCCAATATTTAGTAGTAAAGATGCACAGTTCATGGGTGAATTCTTTTTAACAATGAGTTCAATAGATATAGCACAAGCACACAAGGATAAACTAACATGTATATTACGTGAAGAAGAAAAGGAGTTTTTGAATTTAGTAGAAGAAAGGAGACAGGATTTAACAAAGAAAGCTGCTGAACAGAAATCCCATGTACCTCCATGGGCTGAGAAAGAGGGAATTTATGCAAAGGTCGAGGCTCATGCTGCGATGTCCCTAGACTTTGTGAAAAAAGGAAAATTCTGCCTCCATAGATTAAAGACAGATTATAATAACAATTTCATTGGTTCCAGTGAATGTGAACACAACTTCCTAATTTTAAGGGGATGGGGACTAAAAGAGGGAACCGATCCTGTATTTCCAGGAATTTATTATGTATGCGGGAATAATGCCTTTTATAGGTTACCTGCAAGATGGTATGGGAGCCGTTATTTTGGAATAGTTTATCCAAAGATCTACCATGTGGACAGAATCAATGGAATCAATGAAAAATCTAATGGACTAACACGGAGAAGAAGAGCTAGTTTTTCTGAAATAGTAGGTGATATATTTAGTGCATTGATACCCTCAGTTGGAGTCATTCTAAATTCACGTAAAATATGCAAATTGTCAACAATAGTTGATCGTCTTTCTACAGATACTTCCGGAGGATTCTTAATGATTAATACAGAGATGGTTGCAATAAGGTCTATGGTTTTACAAAATCATCTTGCTCTTGATATTTTATTGGCAAAAGAAGGCGGAGTCTGTGGTATGTTGAAAATTCAACATTGCTGCACTTACATTCCGGACAAAAGTAAGGAAATTAAAGGATATATTGGAAATATTACAAGAATGAATAATGACTTGACCCAACTGGAGGTTGACAGTGTATGGGGAAGATTAACAAAGAGTATAACATCAATTGGGAATTGGTTTACTAATTTTGGAAAGAGTTTTCTAGGTCAAATAATATTAGCAGTAGTTGTGATAATGACAATAGTAATGACAGTAATAATAACATACAAGTATTGCAGAAGCAAGGGAAAAAGAAGGATACATACAGAGAGGGAAGGCAAAGGGAAAGAAACGAAAGAGGGAATATGAAGAAATTCAGTTAGAGGAGATGAAAGGAAAGCTATACAAAAAGATGAAAAATTTAGAAGGAAAAGAAGTAACTGATGAGAGAAGAAGGAGAAAACTGAGAATTATTAAAGTTGGTATCTGGGAAGGGATGGGTAATTTTGTGATGGCTCAAAAATGCCATCAGAGAGGGGATTGATGGAGCAAGGTCTCGTAAGAAAGAGACTTGCTCGGAGGCAATCCACTAGTTTAACTCATTAACAAGTTATTAATCATGTTTGTGAATAACTAATACGCACCACATGAACACGCAGGTTAGTGAAGCTTGTCTATGTGTGTACTAATGCGGATAACAATGAAACGGGGAAACTGTTGTGCGCATGCGTCAACTGCATCTACGTAGTATGACGAGGTAACGCTTGGAGGGAAATTTTAGCGCATGAGCAGAAGACACTAAAATGGAGTCTTGAAGACTCGCGTGCATGGCATCTGCTTAGCTGAAACGAAAACAAGCTATTTTACTAATGCTAACGCGGCAAAAATATTAATAAATGAACTGGGACAGAGTAGAGGTGGGAGGTATACGGTGCGACCATTTATTTGTGAAATTAATATTTGTCTTTCTGACTTTATTATTAGTACGCATTTGGGCCTCTCACGCATAACTGAATTAAGCTGAGTAATGAAAAAACTGCGCATGTCCACTGAAAGTTAACCCGGAATGATGACTTAAATGTTGAACGGGAGCCAAGGACACAAGTGACATACCCTGAGAACGGATGGTGAAAAGTTCAACGATGAGGACTCTTATTCATAATGTTATAATAATGTTTCAAGTAGAATGTGAATGCGTATGGGAACTCAATACATGAATAAAAATTAAGGGGATGGGCTTGTGAACAATAGTTGAACTGATTTTAATGACATGAAAGCATGGTGTGATGGAGCTTCCCCCCTTGCCTGACCAATCATATTTCGTATTTTTACGATATTAAAACTTTAGTGGGTGGAACATGAAGAAACGAAGGTATAATTAAAGTAGCTTTAGTTATATAGAGTAAGAGGAGAAAAAGAGAGAGGAAGGTCCAGATGCTGTGAGTCGGAGATGCTGTTACTGGGAGAGATGCTGTGAGATGCGGATAAAGAACCGAATGCAGAACCTGAAGTAGAACTTTCTATCCTAACTTAATTGGGTTAGATCAGAAGATCGCGGAAGAATCTCGAGGAGGAAGAGAGTGTCAGAGAGGGGTGCGGCGCAATCGTCGGTATTCTAGAGAGGTCAACTATCCTGTCCCGAATCCTGTCCTGAAGTCTTTGTCTCCTGACCTATCTTGGGGGACCCTTACCAGCCCTTTGGCCAGGGGTTGGTCTTTCACACCATTCTTGGTAACTATAATTTCACGTTATTTGCAGATGTTCTTTTCTCTCTGTCCTCTCCCTTTCTGAGCATTAACTATTGTATGAGTCCGAAGTATATGCTTGATGTTTAATCAATTGAATTTTCTCTCCTAAGAATGATGGTGACTGCACTGTATTTTGAAATGGTTCACATGCATTTAATTTAGATAAAGATTTTAAACCTTCCAGAGTCTGTGATCATTTACTTTAAATGAAAGAATAGTTAAGGGTTGTGTTAATTATCACCATCAACTAGTTCAACTAATGGTCCATCGACCAGAGGAAAGAACTTTTTGATCAGTGAAGGGTTAGTAAGGAATATTAAATATCTAATCCTGAATATTATGAAATATATAAATAAAAACTTTGTCACTCCAGCGGTTTACTCAATTGTGTGTTTATGGGCCCAAGTGAGTATATGGTAGTGGAGTATCTGTTGTTGGTATACCGCTGGATCACTGGGACAGAGAGTGCCTAACCAGGTAAGGATCAAACATTGAATCACCTGAAGGATCCCAACCTCAGTCTCTGAGTCTTTAGCTTTCTCCTTCTTTTCCCTTACCTTTAATATCTCCTCACTGCCACTCATCCGTACCAAACACGGAAGAGCAACTAATCTCCACTTCGGCACTACCCGAAGACTCATCACAAAGTACGGCAGTGTGCTTTCTATTTTTTCCAGCATCCTTCAAGCTGCTCTCTCTTTTGGTGCCTTTAATCTGCCCCCAAGTGTGTCCTCGACACCACCATGCCTCGAGCTCACACCGCTGCTAATGTAGATTTATGCTTTTGCATGCGCAAAATCTTCCACGAGGGGCTTTCTCTTTTTCGCCACTTTACCTCTTTTCTTTGACTGAGATGCCTCCTCAGCTGACCAAAACCTCTCCTCTTCTGAAGCAGCCTTTGTACTTGCTATCATAGCCACCAATGTTTTCTCAATACAAGAACCTAAACCCTCAGACATTTTTCCACTGCTTTCTTCAGTTTCTCCTCAAACTGCACTTCATCCAAAAGTGATCCATCCTCACTCATCTTAAACTTCCTATCGTAATTTAACAATACCTACATGTTTTATTTATTTATTTATAAAGTTTTATATATCGCGAACATACATACATACATAAATATAGATCAACAAGACCTGACGTATCCTGATGCAATATCAACCCCAACAAACCAAATCTGACCTTCCCTTCAACTGTCAGTAACTCTACTGACTGACCTCTAGTCAATATCAACTGACAGCATACTGACACTCCTGATTTACACACTTCAATAATAGTGTGTTAGATATTGCCAAATCTATTAAAATGTCCGCCCTGTATCTCCGGTTACATTTTGTCCTATCTTTATTTTTGTATTTTTTTGGACGTCACCTAAAAACCCTTCCTCCGGTAGTGCTCCACATAATTGCGAGATCCAAAACTGATCAGATTCACTTTTAACCTAGTGCGGTCACAAACCGCCCGCTGTTGGGCTTAAATGCCCTTCGTGAAGACAACACTTTACGACGTGTATTGCATGAGCAAGGCAGGCGTACCTTGACATGCGCCCCTCTCACGTGACCAGGCTAAACGGCGAAGATATGGGGAAAATGGAAGCGCTAGCCTAGACAAAGCACAAACTCCCCCATGCAACTGGGCCGAGCTCCCGGCGTGCACAGAGGCCGCAAGTTTTAACTGCCGCACTGATGGCCCCGGGCTGCTAAGTAAGTTAATTACTTGCTTAATTATGGTACCATTTGCTTGCTCAAACCTACGATCGTTGCCTCAAAAGAAGTAAAACCTTTCAAATTAACGAAGTCCCAAAAGGATCAATGAATTTTTGATAAACATCTAAAACAATTAGTCTTAACCGAGTTACAACTTCATTCCCACACTTAGGGGTCGATTCCGATCCCGGTCGGAGGCGCACCTAACACTATTCGCCCGGGAAAAAAACCAGGCGAATGCGTGTTTCCCGACCGATTCGTTCATACGTCCGAACGAGCAAGTACGATGCGCATAACTGCCCAGATCCCGACCCAGTCGCACTCACCCAATCCAGCTCCTGTTCTCCGACCGAGCCTAATCCGGAAACGCAGAATCGAGTCGCACGGAAGCCAAAATGCAGCCCCGTCCGGCCGGACTAGTACGATGCGCACTCCGTACGCGCCGAACCCGTCGCTACGCACGGCACGTCAAAGCATCCGGGAGAGGCGCACATAAGCTCCGATTCGCGCCACAAGACGATCCACGGCTACGAGACGAACACGCCAGCCACGAGTACGAGTCGAAGCAACGAGAAAGACGAACGAGACGAACCAACCATGAATCCCATCGCGCAGATCCTACCAATACTCTACATCTATTACCGGAACTGGTACGGACGCGTACGGCGCAGAAGGTAAGTCAGACACCCACCACACAAACAAACCACACGTACCCGACATATAACACACACACATAGGGATGCAGAAATTACTTACACCAGCAACAGCAGCACCATAGGGACGGGATGGCTATCAGCAATGCCATATACACACATAGGGGCCAGGATGCCAACCACTAACACCACCTCTACCCATGGGGGGCTGGATGCCTACCACTACTACCACCCCTACTCAGGGGGGGCTGGATGCCTACCACTACCACCACCCCTCTCAGGGGGGTCTGGATGCCTGTCACTACTACCACCCCTACCCATGGGGGGCTGGATGTCTACCACTACCACCACCCCTACTCAGGGGGGGCTGGATGCCTGTCACTACTACCACCCCTACCCATGGGGGCTGGATGCCTACCACTACTACCACCCCTACTCAGGGGGCTGGATGCCTACCACTACCACCACCCCTACTCAGGGGGCTGGATGCCTGTCACCACTACCACCCCTACCCATGGGGGGCTGGATGCCTACCACTACCACCACCCCTACTCAGGGGGCTGGATGCCTACCACTACCACCACCCCTACTCAGGGGGTCTGGATGCCTGTCACTACTACCACCCCTACCCATGGGGGCTGGATGCCTACCACTACCACCACCCCTACTCAGGGGGGGCTGGATGCCTGTCACTACTACCACCCCTACCCATGGGGGCTGGATGCCTACCACTACTACCACCCCTACTCAGGGGGCTGGATGCCTACCAATACCACCACCCCTACTCAGGGGGGCTGGATGCCTGTCACTACTACCACCCCTACCCATGGGGGCTGGATGCCTACCACACTACCACCCCTACCCATGGGGGGCTGGATGCCTACCACTACTACCACCCCTACCCATGGGGGGCTGGATACCTGTCACTACTACCACCCCTACCCATGGGGGGCTGGATACCTGTCACTACTACCACCCCTACTCAGGGGGGTCTGGATGCCTGTCACTGCTACCACCCCTACTCAGGGGGGCTGGATGCCTACCACTACCACCACCCCTACTCAGGGGGTCTGGATGCCTGTCACTACTACCACCCCTACCCATGGGGGCTGGATGCCTACCACTACCACCACCCCTACTCAGGGGGCTGGATGCCTGTCACTACTACCACCCCTACCCATGGGGGGCTGGATGCCTACCACTACTACCACCCCTACTCAGGGGGCTGGATGCTCACCACTACCACCACCCCTACTCAGGGGGCTGGATGCCTGTCACTACTACCACCCCTACCCATGGGGGCTGGATGCCTACCACACTACCACCCCTACCCATGGGGGCTGGATGCTCTACCACTACTACCACCCCTACCCATGGGGGCTGGATACCTGTCACTACTACCACCCCTACCCATGGGGGCTGGATACCTGTCACTACTACCACCCCTACTCAGGGGGTCTGGATGCCTGTCACTACTACCACCCCTACCCATGGGGGCTGGATGCCTACCACTACCACCACCCCTACTCAGGGGGCTGGATGCCTGTCACTACTACCACCCCTACCCATGGGGGCTGGATGCCTACCACAACCACCACCCCTACTCAGGGGGGCTGGATGCCTGTCACTACTACCACCCCTACCCATGGGGGCTGGATGCCTACCACTACTACCACCCCTACTCAGGGGGCTGGATGCCTCACCACTACCACCACCCCTACTCAGGGGGCTGGATGCCTGTCACTACTACCACCCCTACCCATGGGGGCTGGATGCCTACCACACTACCACCCCTACCCATGGGGGCTGGATGCCTACCACTACTACCACCCCTACCCATGGGGGGCTGGATACCTGTCACTACTACCACTCCTACCCATGGGGGGCTGGATACCTGTCACTACTACCACCCCTAGTCAGGGGGTCTGGATGCCTGTCACTACTACCACCCCTACCCATGGGGGCTGGATGCTCTACCACTACCACCACCCCTACTCAGGGGGCTGGATGCCTGTCACTACTACCACCCCTACCCATGGGGGCTGGATGCCTACCACTACTACCACCCCTACTCAGGGGGCTGGATGCCTACCACTACCACCACCCCTACTCAGGGGGTCCTGGATGCCTGTCACTACTACCACCCCCACCCATGGGGGCTGGATGCCTACCACTACCACCACCCCTACTCAGGGGGCTGGATGCCTGTCACTACTACCACCCCTACCCATGGGGGACTGGATGCCTACCACTACTACCACCCCTACTCAGGGGGCTGGATGCCTGTCACTACTACCACCCCTACCCATGGGGGCTGGATACCTGTCACTACTACCACCCCTACCCATGGGGGCTGGATGCCTACCACTACCACCACCCCTACCCGTGGGGGGCTGGATGCCTACCACCCACACCACCCCTACTCAGGGGGGGCTGGATGCCTGTCACTACTACCACCCCTACCCATGGGGGGCTGGATGCCTACCACTACCACCACCCCTACTCAGGGGGGGCTGGATGCCTGTCACTACTACCACCCCTACCCATGGGGGACTGGATGCCTACCACTACCACCACCCCTACTCAGGGGGCTGGATGCCTGTCACTACTACCACCCCTACCCATGGGGGCTGGATACCTGTCACTACTACCACCCCTACCCATGGGGGGCTGGATGCCTACCACTACCACCACCCCTACCCATGGGGGCTGGATGCCTACCACCCACACCACCCCTACTCATAGGATGGGTAATGCATGACACAACCAGCATACTCCAACATAAGGAATGTAAGAAAAAAACAGCCTCCCAACACCATGACAAGCGTGTGTAGACTGTGTCAAATGCCTATGATGGAGCAGGGTAAATATAAAAATTTTAACCTCCTAATATTTTCGTACAATATTAATAAACATGTTCGCTCAAGTAAATAACCAACAATGTATGTAAAGGGTTAATGGTAACACGCAATTCAGTGTGCAAAGTAATGGAC
This sequence comes from Calotriton arnoldi, assembly GCA_963921515.1. Lineage (NCBI taxonomy): Eukaryota > Metazoa > Chordata > Amphibia > Caudata > Salamandridae > Calotriton > Calotriton arnoldi. Next base: position 2,549,317 of record CAWUFW010001729.1, read on the forward strand.
TAATAATTGTTTACGTTTCTAACATAACATAATATTTTGCGTACTAAAATAATAATAAAATGCATGATTTGTGCTTTTGAATAAAACGTGTGGTTGCAAAATAAAGTGATGGTAAGTAAGGGACAGCTTTATATGTTGCTTCTGCTAGGTAATACCTAATTGCGGTACGTAGAAAGACGGGAGGGAAACGAAAGGGTTTATATTTCTTTGTTTTAATAACATTTTGTTTTCTTTAAAAATAGTGCGCTTAGGCCTGCTGAGCAGCAATATAAAATGGCCGCGAGTTACTAGAGTGCGCATGAGCGGATGCGACCATGTGATAGAGGAGAGAGGCTGTGGAAAAGGGATGATCACGTGCTGATGCCGAGAGGCTAAGATGAAAGTATGGTCAAGGCTGCTGTGACCCTTCTGAGCAGATGTGTACCAAGATGATCAGCAAGAAGCGTGAGAAGCCTGGTTGAATCAATAGAAGGAACTGTATTATACAAAATGTAGCAGAAAAGATACAATTTGGACTGATCGAAACGGATGAGCAAGTGCATGAACTGTGGGAAACGATGCTTGCATGGACATTCCACACGGAACTGGTTAAGACCAGGAAGTTTGATTAAAAATATATATGGACCTGAGTTTTGACCAATGAGAATGAATCACGCCATGAAAGAAGAAACATTTTATGCTGTAAGCTAGAATTAGGGTATAAGAAGACCTACTCTTGGTGGGAGGGGTAGAGAATGCTGGAGTAGATGCTGCGGGATGCTGCGGGAGATGCTGAAGAAGTTAGATGCTGTAGATGGGAGAGTTTGCGGTTGCTGATGCTGACGAGCTGATGCTGCTGCTGTTATTTTTCTTTTCCAGTTGAGTATAAGATGCTGCTTTAGGAGAACTTTTATTTGATAGATTTTTATTAGAATTATTAGGATTTCCCAGAGAGATAGATAGGTTGATCTATAGAGTTCTTAGTATGATAACCTCATTTTCCGTCTAATAAAAGTGCCATGCAATTTCAACTATTCTTATATTGATGATAAATGCAATGATCTGAATAATAAGATTAATCTCAAATTTCCTGCATTCAAAACTTTATATAAACTTTATTATTCTTTAAACAAATGACTCAGTGATTTTCTTTAGTATAATGACTAATAATGAAATGGTAAAGAGTTCATTGTGATTGAGCTGGTCTTAATCACCATCAACTGATTCCTACTAGTTGGTCCATCGACCAATGAGCGGAATACCTTAAAAGCAAAATGAGAATTATTGTGTCATTATAAAAGAGGTATCCCGTCTCCTTCCAGCGAATCGTTTTTCTCCTAGGTTTCATGACGGAGGAAATCCAGGGAACAAATGAGTAAGTGAATGTATATGCGGTGTTATGGGCCCCACCGTCATATGGATATAGTGTGTGTGTTAGAGAAATAATTGCACCTGGATGACCAAAAGCATAATAGGAGAAATTATTTTTATTGTAAGCGCTGGATCAGATTTCTTGGTAGCAGAGGATGGTTACTATAGATTAGTTTGGTGATTATTGATTTTTGATTATAGATTATTGATAAGTTTATGTCTAACACTTTTTGTTGAGTCGCGTTATGTTATATGTAAGTTTTCACGCTTCCGGGAAGTAGGAAGTGGAACACGTGTGGCAAGAGAAGTCGCATGGAATTTTTACACTGTCTGAGTTCATTTTGGCAATAACACAGGTTGTGTTATTTAGGGACATTTTGCGTATAAAAGGTGTGTAAGTGAAATAGTGATCGGTTTTCTTGTGAAACTCTGGCCTTAATTCTCAGGAGCAGTATAGTCTCCACATGTGTTTTATCCCCAGAGAAACGGGTTTATTGATTGCTTGAAAGAAGGGTAAGGTAGAGAGAAGTGCTACTTTATCGACGAAACTGAAAGTTCTGTAATAGGGTAGAGGTAAGCGCTGCCTACTGGAAAATACAGAATTCTTGTGTGAATGGTCAAAGCTATCTTTTCGGTTTAGCGAATCAGACAATGGAAATGTGGATAAAATGTTGTAACTAACAAGAATTGTTGAAAAAGAAATTGCCGATAAATTTTGTAAAGGAGGGGTCAAGAGTAGAAGTGACGTAGACAAAAGCTGCGCTGGGATTGAACAGTGCGCTAGTCACATGAGAACAGGAGCAAACTGGCGTAGACAAAAGCCGCGCTGGGATTGGACAGTGCGCCGTAGACAGAAATCGCTGTGATTGGAGTGTTGGTGTGAGTCGCGCTAGTATTGGTTGAAATAACGCATATGGAACAGTATTGAATTGCGGATTGTTGAAGGAGAAAAAGGTTGTGAATCATGTCGTACTATGAGTATGGAAAGAGAAAACGTCTTGGATGTCGAAAGTTAAGAACTTCTTTAAGAAGGACAAAAAGGTAGTGACTAGAGAGGGACAAATAATTCCTCCGCCGAAATCACCAGCTTCACATATGATGCTGAAATATGGATATCATACTTGCATATGGTTAGAAAATTGGACAAAATACACAAAGAACGATGGAGCATTGGCTTTTCCTGAGAATGGTTCATTTAATGTAGCTGTATTACGGAACTTGAGAGAAAAGATGGTAATGTTAGAACCTAGACCGACACAGTTTGAAGCTTTAGCGGAATGGGAAGATGAGATGTATGAGAGAGAGAGATCCAGAGGATTAAAGAATCATGAGTTTATACCCGGAAGGTTGTGGGAATAAATCATGAGGACAGAGTAAAGCGTTGGAGATACGCTAACATGGCAGGAGGTTTGTTTCCAGCTTTTGCGGTTGAGGAAGAAGCAAAGAGAAAGTGTACCGAGAAAAAGAAACATGTAGTGGTAGAAAAGTATGTGTATGGTGGTAGTGAAACAGATGACGAATTGCTGGAAGATATTTTAAACAGAAACCCACCTCCATACCAACAGACTTCTGTAGTGGTGACACCTAATGCACCGCAAATGGAAACTGGGAGGAATAAAAACCCGAACGAAGAAATGAAATAAATAGGTCACAAGAAACATTTAAAATTTCACAAAATGAAGAGACAGAAAGTGACAATGCAACTGAACTAGTAAAAACGACAAAAGAATTGACTGAGAAAATAAGAGAATTGACAAAGAATATGGAAGCTGTAACTGTACCAGTAACGATAGGTCCAGTAATGCCAATTTTTGAGAATCAGAAAATAAATGAACATTCTTTGGTGATTCCCATGAATTCACATTTGCTAAGAAAAAGAGAAGGGATGGAACTGAATAATGAAGGTGCACACAACTCGGCTAGTACGTGTAGACCAAGTCCACCTACAAATTTGACGATAAATGAGAGTGAGATTAGGAGAATGCCTATGGTGACAGAGTCCGCATCAGGAACACCAGAAAGAAGCAGTGATTGGATAGAATTAAATAGCACGCCTGTAGGTCCGACTCCAGAAGAGTTAAATGAATGGATGAAAGCGCTAAAAGCAAAAGAACCAGAAGAAAAACCATTAGATGTAATTAGGTTAAAAATAGACATGGAAGAGTTGATTTTGGGAACAATTGGAACGGAAAAACTAAAAAATTATCAGGATGACGAGATTATGTTTTTGTGCAAGAGTCTTACTTGGAGAGCTAGAAATTTACATGACAAATTGGAAGAGATTGCAGGTGAACTAGGAGTGGAATTTGTGAAAGTGAGGACGTTGCAGAAACCGTACAGAGTAGATTTTTGTGTGAAAGACATAGAGAATTTGAACACATCAGGAAGACTGACCCAGATAAAAGAGCTGATTGTTTTATTGAGAAAATGGGGTGATGGGGATAGATGGAGAAATAGATGGACAAAGAGGAATGAGAAAACAACAGATAAAGCATCTTTGGCTTTTGCAGTGACAGATAGGGAACCAGTTGCTAGGGAATACCCGATGAGAGAAACACCAGGTGGTAGTTATGTGCATGTTCCGTGGACCAGACAGGATATACTGTCATTTACAAATGACTTCCCAAAATTGAGAGAGAAACCAGTAGAATGGTACAGACAAGTGGAGAGATTTGTTAAGGTGTCAAAAGTGCTGTGGATAGATCTAGATGGATTGTTTGATATAGTAGTACCTGCTGATTTATGGACAGAATGTAAGATTACAATTGATTGGCCAACTGTAGAATATCCAAGGGATGCCAAAACAGGAGCGCCAGGTCCAGAAGTGATGAGGAAGTATGATAAAGTAGTTACCTTTTTGAAGAATAAAATTCCACCAAAAGAAACAGATTGGGTAAAAATAGACAGAACAACACAGGAAAGCAAAGAATCAGTGCACGCGTACTATGAGAGATTGTTGTTGGTTTTCAAACAGTATAGTGGTTATGAAACGCTAAGTGAGAAGGACATGAGTCACTTTGTATATAGATTTGTGTATGGATTAACACCAGAAATAAGTGAAAGGATTAAGCAGCACTTGATAGGATGGCAGAATAGCACAGTGGATGAAGTTTTGAGATATGCTAAGTATTGCAGTGATGAAATTGAGAGTAAACAGCGTAAATTGAAAGAGAAAGCCATGTGGGCACAGGTGAAAGTTTCAGAGAAGCAAGAAGCTCAATTGAATAATACTAGCAGTGAAACAGGACAGTTTAAATCCCGACCTAATATAGGTAAAGGAAAAGGACAAATGAGCATAGATGAGGCGAAGAAAAAGTGGCCATGCCACAACTGCGGAAAGCTAGGGCATTGGAGAAACGAGTGTAAATTTCCTCCAAAACCTAATGTGGAAAATCAATCATTAAATTCACAGGTGCAGAGTGAGGTAGTTACTCAACAAGGTCAGGTGCCACAACCACCACTTCCCAAGAGTGCTAACCAACAGAAATACAGTGCAGAAACAGGATTCTACGGAGAACAGGTAAAACAGATGTCACGTGCAGCTGAAATTTCACAATATTGGTTACGACAGAATGAAGATGAGTCGTATGAAAGTTCATGACGGTGTCTAAAAGAGAGGGAAGTGTGTGTGCTTGGCGCAACTCTAGAGGTAGATCAGTCAGGTCCATTTGTGGATGGAGAAGTGAATGGTGCAAATGTAACATTCCTTGTTGACACTGGAGCTACCCGTTCTACTGTTAGGTCAGTGGAAATTCCAAATCTTCCTCTCTCAGGTGAACATATACAAGTGGTTGGAGTTTCCAATCAGCAAATTGAAACGCCTTACTAGATTAGTAAAGGTAAGAATTGGTCCATTTAGTGAAATGCACCGATTTGTGGTGTGTGATTGTAGTCCCGTGAACCTTTTAGGACGCGATTTGTTGTGCAAAATGAATTGCACAATTTATTGTACTCCAGACGGAATTGCATTTCAGACTCCAGATGAGGATGTGCTGTATAAAATGACAATGGTAAATTTAGAACCAGAAGTAAATGGCTTGTTTCCTGTATTTGATGCAGAGAAAATCCCAAATGAGTTGAAAAGGACAGTGAAAGAAGAAGTGTGGGACTTGACAGGAGAAGATGTAGGATTAATGAAAGGAGTAGATCCCGTTAAAATAACTGTAAAAGAAGGAACGAGTTACCCAAATACACCCCAGTATAAATTGACTCCAGAAATAATTGAAGGAATAACGCCAGTAATAAATAAAATGATTGAACAAGGGATTCTAAAAGAAATCATGAGCAGTCCATGTAATTCGCCAATAATGGGACTGAAAAAGCCAAATGGAACATATAGAATAGTACAGGATTTAAGAAAGGTAAACAAAATTGTTGTGCCTTGTTGCCCAATAGTACCGAACCCTGCTGTGATTCTATACCAGAATCCACGCGAAGCAGAATGGTACACTGTAATTGATTTATGTCATGCATTTTTCTCTATTCCATTGCATCCAGATAGCCAGCCAATATTTGCGTTTAGGTTTGGAGAGCGTATTTTGGCATGGTGCCGAATTCCTCAAGGGTACACAGAAAGTCCCTCAATCTTTAATCAGATCCTAAAGAAATCATTGGAAGATTTAAGAATGCCAGAAAAGTCAGTAATGGTTCAGTATATATATATATATTTTTTTAAAATTTTTTATTGAAGTCCAGATTACAAACATTTTAAAATCCATAAATACATCCATAAAAAGATATTAAAAATACAAGATCAATAAATAGCACCAATATATACTGAAAAGTCATGAACAATGAGGGGACAACCATAAATCCTCAAATTAAGCCTCTAAGCAAGCATAAAGCAATATCCACTCCCATACATCGGTGTGACCACCCAATCTTAATCAAAATAAGTTGCCCAGATTTTTTCAAATTTCTTAAGCCCTTCAACTCGTAAAGCATAAATTCGTTCACTCTTTTTAACTGATTTCATCTTTTGAGCCCATTCATAGACAGAGGGTATGAGATCTGTACGCCATTTTTGCAACAAAAGTGATCTGGCTCCCGCCATTGCAATGTATAAAAATGTAACAAACTTGTCAGGCAGGAGAAGGTCTGGATCAAAACCTGAAATTATTAAACGATTATTCAATCCTAACACAATACTACATTCACATTCCAAATAACAAAAAATGTCTTTCTAAAACCTCTGAATCATAGGACATTGCAAAATAATGTGTGACCAGTTGGCAGTGGGATGGTTAATACAACGGAAACACTGTGCCGATTGATTGACATAACTCTTAGAAAGGAAAAGAGGAGTTCGATAAAGTTGCCATTTACTGAAAAACAACATCCTTCGCCAATTCGCTCCTCTTAACGTGCTAAAATTAAGATTATTAATTGCTGACCACATACTGGCTGAAATTTCTACTTCTTCATGTTTCATCCATTTTGCAATTGCCTTACTCCCAAGATCAACACCTTTAACTAAAGCTAAGCGTTTTTTCCATTCCCCAGGTTTTTTAACAACCGTATCCTCTAAGAGTTCATGGACTATATGATGTTGATCACAAATTTGGGTTAAATCTAATTCACTAAGGAATTTACTAAAAATACTATATGACCATAGAAGAAGAAAATCGTTAATGATCAATTGTGACATTTCGGCCATACTCAACCATCTACCATTCCTCAAAAAATCTGAGATTTTACGGAATCCAACATAGCCCACTTTGATATAAGTTCTGTAGATTCTCTAATCCCCGACAATGACATAGGGCCAGATAACAAAGTTGAAGAATTAATTAAAGGAATAGAATATCTTTTGTAGAGGGCCTGACGTTTTTAAAAAAACCATTGTAGGCACTTATACCGCACCAATTTAGGAGATTTAAAAATTGATAAAGGGGAGTGGATCTGACTTTCCTTACACATTAAATTCATAAAACTATTAATAAAAAGATTTGATTGTTGTTGAGGCTTAAATCTGGATAAATATTGTGCAAAATACGCAAAGTAGTAATCCCTGAGATTCGGAAGAGCTAAACCTCCCTGTTCCAACCCTTCGTATAAAGTGCTAAGTGCAATTCGCGGGGTTTTTTTGCCCAGAGAAAAGTTATAAATATAGACTCTATTCGGGAAAAAAAGAACCAAACAAGATACATGGAATGGCCGAAAAAGAAAATTAAAAAGTGGAAGAACAGACATTTTAATTAGTGCAACCCTGCCCAAGATAGATAATGGAAGAGAATTCCAGCGTAAAAACAGATCCTGAATTTTTCGTAGAAGCGGGACAAAGTTTAAATGAAATAAATCAATTATACGTTCTGAGAAATAAACTCCCAGGTATCTCTTGGGTTTGGTGTTTAAACAAGAGAGAATATCAGGGTGCAAATCCAAGCCCACTCCACCACACTGTATAATTTCAGTTTTCTTTTTATTAATTCTATACCCACCTAACGCTTCAAATTCCTCAAAAATCTTAAAGGTTTTTACCTGGACCTCTAACTCAGGCTTAATAAAAAGCATAATATCGTCGGCGTATAATTTTAATTTCGCCATAGTGGGAATTGGAGGGCGAATATCAACGCTGTTCCTAATTGCAATCGCCAATGGCTCAATAAAAAAAGCAAATAAAACTGGGGAGAGAGGACACCCCTGTCTAGTCCCCCATTTTACTTTAACCTGGCCGGCCATTGAGGTATTAATAATTACATTAGCTTCAGCATTAAGATAAAGATTTTGGACCAGGCCCGTGATCTTGGAGGATATACCAAAGTTTTGCAAGATAATAAACAGCGTCTCCCAGACAACAAGTTCAAATGCCTTCTCAGCATCTAAAAGAAGGACTAATGCAGGTATCTTCTGGGTCTCAAAATAATCCAATGCCTCCGTTAAATAATGTGTATTAGTACCCAGCTGCCTGCCAGCAATAAAACCATTTTGGTCCGGGTGAATCAAATGTGAGGCATGCTGATTAAACCGATTAGCTAAAAGTTTAGTAACAATTTTGTAATCCGAATTTAATAACGTTATAGGACGATAAGAATTTGGATCTTCACTAACTTTTCCCTTTTTTAAAAAACTGACTATGTTTCCTTGTCTAAAAGATTCTGGTATTGCCCCACCTTCTAACATTGAATTTACCAACTGTAAAAAAAATCTGCCACGGAATTATAAAAACTTTAAGAAATTCCGCGGGAAAACCATCCGGACCGCAGGCCTTACCACTTGGTAAATTCTTAATCACCCCATGCAGCTCATCTTTAGTAAAAGGTCTTGCCATAGTTGATTTCTCACTCTCTGAAAGTGTCGGAGAACAATTTTTCTGAAGAAAGTCTCTCAAAGATGTAATATCGACAGTCTGTTGTTGACCATATATAGACCCATAATGCTGTAGCATTATTTCACTAATTTTCACTGGATCATCCGTACAAGAGGCAGTTAAGGGGCATTTTAATGCATTGATATGATTAGAAGAAACCTGCTCCCTTACCTGCCAAGCCAGGAACCTACCAGTAAAATTGCTTTCTTCATATATTTTTTGTCTATGATGTTGAAAGAAAGATTCGCTTAGAGTGTAATATCTTGCACTGAGATCACATTTAGCCTGATCAAACTGGCGCTGGTTAAAAACAGTAGGATTATTAAGAAATGCCGAATAAGAACTTTGTACCTTCTGCTCCAGAACTCGCTTTTCTACCTTAACTTTCTTTATAATCTCAGCATCTTTTCCGATAATTAGCCCCCGAGTAAAGGCCTTAAGTGTATCCCATATCGTATTTAAGGGAGCAGAATCGTGGTTTCGAACAAGGAATTCCCTAATCTCAATCTCAATAAGACCCACCCAATCCTCCTCTAATAAATATTGCCTATTTAGCATCCATCTTTTAGGGGTCTTAGCACGTTCCCCAATTTGTAAATCAAGTACCAGCATAGCATGGTCAGAAAATCCATTCTGCAGAACTCTTTGCTGGCAAAAACTTAAACTCCGAGAAACCAGAAAAAAATCAATGCGTGATGAGGTGTGAAATCTACCAGACAGACAAGTATAAACAATTTTAGTTGGGAAAGCCCTCCGCCATGGATCCAGTAGATCTAAAGTTACCCCATAATGTTGTATTGTTCTTAAAGTTTTAGGTTTCAATTGTTTTTAGCCAGCACTGAGGAATCAATTCTAGGATTCATTAAAACATTGAAATCTCCCCCAAAATCAGTTCCCCGGGTGTTTGAATTAAAGATTGAAAAAATTCCTCATATATCTTTCAATTATCCTCTACAGGAGCATAAATACTGGCAAAGGTTATCGGTTTCTGTCCAGCAATACAAGTGACCCAACACCAACGACCATACTGATCTTTGTCAAAGCTGACGACTTCCGCCTGGAATTTTTTACTTAAAAATATTGCCGTCCCTCGAAGGGAGGCTGAAGATGAAGAAAATCCCCTATAGGCTGCCCATGACTTAAACATAGAAAAGTCTGACAATTTCACAGCTGGTATATGGGTTTCTTGTAATAAAATTACCGCCGGATTTTCTGTTTTAATCCACATTTCAATTGCCCGCATTTTCTTTCTATTATTAAGACCATTGACGTTAAAAGAGACCACTTTCAAAATCTCCTTACTAACCATAATAAATAAGAAGCAAATCTAACCACCTAAACGGCCCCCACGTATTAAAAAGCATTGATCTAAAAAATGGATGTATAAAGATTAGAAAAAATGGACTTCATTTTCTGGCTATACAGCCTTTTTCACCCCAGTGACCCACACCCTCCCCTTTGAGAAGGTGGCTAGCCCCGCTGCCCACCTTCTCCCAACCACCCCAAATACTAATATTGGTGCCCTAAAATTGCACCTAAGGTGATCTACCCCCCTCCTAAAAAAAAGAGAAGGAAAAAAAGAGAGGTGACAGGATCTAAATGGTACTCTCCTTTTAAAAAAAAAAAAAAAAAAAAACAATACAGAGGTCAAGCAAACCCAGATTATTTTCCAGCTGAAATAGCTTTAAGAAGTTCCTGCGCCTCTTCAATGCGTGTAAATAAGTGAAATTTCCCCTGCACAAGGACTTTGAGCTTGGATTGTTGAGCAATAGAGGCTTGTGCCCCTTGAGCTTTAAAAAGGAACAATAATTTAACAAACTCTTTGCGTCTTCTTGCCGCTTCCGCAGACATGTCGGAGAAAATTCTGCATTTCGCACCATTCTCGATCTCAAACTGTCTAGACAAAATTGCCTTGGACAAGATTTTTTCCTTTATACGAAAGTCTGCAAAATTGACAAGTATAGTGCGGGAAACTTCAGATTAGGGGAAGGATGCGCTGGGACCCGATGAGCTCTGGTTACAGTCAGATCGCCCCTAAACTCAGGAATCACAACCTTCTTAAAAAGGAATCAACCCAATTAAGTGTATCCGTGCCTTCAATCCGCTCCGGAACACCAACTATACGAAGATTTGAGCGGCGTGAAAAATTTTCAAGTTCTTTAATCTTATTTTCCATTCTTATTTTCTCCCGGGAGGCTAAATCTACTTGCTGCAAAATATGGTTCATTTGGTCCTCAACCAGGGAGATTCTTGCTTCAGCCTCCTGAATTCGAGGTGGAAGGCTGGCTACTGCATCTTCTATCTTCTCCAAGCGCAGCTGTATCATTGCAATATCCGTTTGCTGTGTTTTTTTCATATCGCGTATTTCTTCAAGAATCATATTTAACATATTTTTAACATCCAGCTGATATGACATAGCCTTCTCGTTTTCACCCTCAAGAACCAGGTCACAATCTTTAATTCCAAATAGAGTCTCGTTATTCTGTTCAGGCATCAAAGGACCCAGTGGTTTAGGCTTTCCTAAAGCTAAGGCTGAGGCTACTATTTGGTCTTGCTGCTCTTGCTGAACTGTCATAATTTCATTAGATTGCATTTGAATAGACATTTCACGAGAAGGGAGAAGAGAAGGCGGGGATTGAGGAAGCGGGGTCGCGACAGCCTTTGCTAATATTAACGCAGTGATTTTAAGCTGTTCCAAATCAAGTAAAGCCATCGGCGGATCTTCCACTTGTATCTGTATTCCTTGAGTATCCGGAGAAGAGACCACTAGAGGAGAGGAGGATGCTGGACCTAGAGCTTTTACTGGCTCTAGTGTTACAGCTGACATTATCGACTCTTCTAATATGTCATGATTATTCTGGGCTAAAAGAGTTCGACTGAGCATATCTGAGCAGGGAGAGGTGACAGGAGGTAACATTTTTTGGAGAAGAGAGGAAAGTCTCTGGCATTTTTTTGCTCTTGATTTTTATAACATGCGCCACCTCCTGGTGAGCTAGCTAAATCAATATCCCTTGGCTTAATTCCTGAGGCTTCTGTTAAGCTAATCTCCTTTAAAGAAAGATCGTCCGCTCGGAGCTTTGTGAACTAAAGGAGGACTCCGCATGACGCATTTTACCTCCCACTTTAGTCACTGTTAAATTCAGCTTCCCTTTGGCAGTGCGTGCTTTAATCTTTGCAGCATCCACTTTTGCTGCAGCAGCGGCGAGTCTCAGCTGTTTCTTCATTATAAAATGCTTATCAAGGTACCCCCACTTAAAACACCAATGCCAAACCGCCCAAGTCTCTTGCCAGGTAAATTATGAGCTCATCAGGACTTACCCTCCTGCCATTCTCCAGCAACAGTCCCAAAGTTTTTAGGCTCTCCAGAAATCCCACGCCGCAGTCAATTGAAAAACCCATATAGCTCCGGTTCTCAATCTCATCGCGAACCCTCGTGCAGAGTCTCGAGCCACGGTCACTGCATCAGATGGAATCTAGCCGGATCCTCTACTCTCCTCCAGTCTCAGCTGAACACCTTGAACGAATAAACAGTTCTCCGGTTTAAACACAGGAAAAATCCCAATCCGAAAGCCTCAAACGCCGCCAAGAAATGCAGCCGTTGGAAGCACAGCCGCCGCATCCGAAAATGAATACGCGGTGAAATTCCAAAAACCCGCGATAATCCTTAGCGTCCGACCGCTCCCGCTCCCGCTCCTGTTCCACCAAACATCGTCATAGGAGGGGGGAGGAGCATCACCTGAGGCTACGCGCTAGCGGGAGGCGCCATAGCCTACCAATGGTTCAGTATATTGATGACCTACTGGTGGCATCAAAAACGAAAGAAGCATGTGTCAATGATACAATTGCTTTGCTGAATCATTTAGCAAAAAGAGGACATAAAGTGTCGCCTTCAAAATTGCAGTTTTGTCAACAAGAAGTCCAGTATTTAGGCCATAAAATTGAGAAAGGAGTGCGAAAGGTAACGACAGAGAGAATAAAAATGATTCAAGGAATGAGAGCTCCAATGACACAAAGAGAGGTAAGAATGTTTTTGGGAATGGTTGGATATTGTCGACAATGGATAAGCGGTTTTTCACTAATTGCTAAACCATTGCAGAAACTGACAAAGAAGGATGTTAAAGATCCTTTTGAAATGAATGATGAAGAAATGAAAGCATTCAGAGAGCTGAAAAAGAAATTGTGTGAGGCTCCAGCATTGGGAATGCCTGACTATGAGAAAGATTTTGAGCTGTACTGCAGTGAAAGAGATGGATGTGCATTTTCAGTTTTGGTGCAGAGACATGGAACTATGAAAAGACCAATTGCATATTTTTCAGCTGTTTTAGACCCCGTAGCTGAAAGCGTTGCCTGGATGTTTGAAAGCAGTTGCTGCTACTTGTGTGAGTCTGGAACAGAGTGAAGGCATAGTGATGGGGTATCCATTGAGAGTGTATGTTCCCCATTCTGTGGAAATTCTTTTGACAAGAACGAAAACCCAATACATGACACATAGTCGGCTGACTAGGTATGAAAAGGTAATTTTGAGTGCAGATAATGTGACCATTGACAGATGTATGAATGTGAATCCTTCAACATCATTGCCAGATGAAGAGAATGTGATTGAAATGGATGAAGTAGATCACGATTGTCTGAATGTGCTCGAATACTGTACAAAACCAAGAGCTGATATACGAGATGAGCCTTTGAAAGAATCAGATTATATTCTGTTTGTGGATGGCTCATGTTTGAGAACAAGGGATGGAGTACTAAGCGCAGCATATGCAGTTTGCACAGTAGCAACTGTGTTGGAAGCATCTTGTCTGAAAGGTGTACGGTCTGCCCAAGTTGCAGAATTAGTAGCTCTGATTCAAGCATGTAAGTTGGGAAGAAATGTACGGGTTACGATTATGACTGACAGCCAGTACGGCTTTGGGGTCGTGCATGATTTTGGTCAGATTTGGTCACAAAGGGGTTTCTTGACGTCTGCAGGGATGCCCATCAAAAATGGAGATTTTGTGAAAAAATTGCTTGCGGCGATACAGCTGCCTAAACAGATCGCTGTCGTGAAGTGCAATGCACATAAAAACGGGGAAGACTACATTACTGTTGGCAACAAATATGCTGACGAAATGGCACAGTACTGTGCAAAGAATGTGGTTTCTTTGAATAAATGTCGCGAAAGAGAGCATATTTCTTGTCCTTTGCTTTTTACTAACTCTATTGAAACATGGGATGAGGTGAGACAGTTACAAGAAGCTGCAGAAGACGAAGAGAAAGTTACTTGGCTAAAAGCAGGATGTAGAAAACATGAAGAAACTGATGTATGGGTTTACAGGGATGAGAGACCAGTTATGCCTGATAGCATGATTTCTGACATGGCACGGATGTACCATGGGCAAGCCCATATTGGGAGAGATTCAATGATCAGACTTTTTAGACAAACTTGGTACAATCCAAAATTCAGAGCCATAGCTGAGAGTCTTTGTCAGAGATGTCTTATTTGTCAACAGTTAAATCCAGGAAGGAAGACAGTAGTGAGTCTAGGAAGAATAGGACGAGAAGGGGTCCTTTCACTAGAATGCAAATGGATTTTATTGAAATGCCACCTTGCAGCAGATTGAGGTATGTTCTAGTGGTCGTCTGTTTGTTTTCCCGTTGGGTGGAGGCATATCCAACAAGAAGGAATGACAGTATAACAGTAGCAAAACTTTTGCTGCGAGAATTCATTCCAAGGTATGGTTTTCCAGTCACGATTGAAACAGATAGAGGAACACATTTCCAGAACGAATTAGTTAAACTGATTTGTGAAGCACTTAGTATTAAACAGAAACTGCATTGTGCATACAGACCAGAGGCTCCTGGAATAGTAGAGCAAGTAAATGGAACGATCAAGAACAGGTTAGGAAAAATGTGTCAAGCTACAGGACTAAAATGGCCAGATGCTCTGCCATTAGTTCTGATGACAATCAGAAGTATTCCGGAAAGGAAGACTGGACTCAGTCCACATGAGATAATCATGGGACGAGCAATGAGACAAGCACAAGTACCTGTCAACAAGCTACTGACTATAACTGATGATCTAGTACTGGATTATTGCAAAGGATTGGCTGATGTGGTGCGTTCTGTGTTTCATCAGGTTGGACCGGCTCACGACTTGAATCCAGGAGATTGGGTTCGAATAAAAGTCCACCGGAGAAGAAACTGTTTGGTTCCTCGCTGGGACGAACCACGACAAGTGATCCTAGTGACGACCACCACAGTCAAGTGTGCAGGAGTGAAACACTGGGTACATGCCAGCCACACCATCAGAGTTCCAGAACCTGAAGATCGACCTGTAAGTCGACATCTGGAAGACCCAACTACAAGTGAAACGATAGAAGAAGAAGAGGAAATAGAAGAAATAGCTGAAGTTCCAGAATTTGAAGATCGACCTGTAAGTTGACATCTGGAAATATCTGACACCAGTTCAGAATCTGATACAGAACATTCAGAAGGAGAAGAAATTACAAAAAGAAAGTGGAATTTTGAAAGCATAAGAGAAGAAACTGAGCCAGAAAATAGTGACAGTGAACAACCAAGTACAAGTTGTGGTAAAATTCCTTCGAAGATAATATTAATAGATGAAGAAGGGAGAGTTTCAAACCAAAGGTTAGAAAAATCGGAAAAACCCGAGGAGCAGTAGGGACAGATAGTCAAACACAAGAACAGGGAAATTTAGAAGCAGATAGAGAAACTGACACAAAATCGGACGAACCTCGAGGAGGGACAGAAATAGGTGAACGAAGGAAAATAAGAAAAGGACCACAAGTAGATGAAAGCGAAATTATAAGCTTCAAAATAAGAGGAAATAACGAAAAGATTGAAACAGAATCAGAAGAAAGTGGAGAAGAAAGAAATGAAAAACTAGAGACAAGAAAAAGAAATTGGAAAACAGAAAGAGAGGAAAAAGGAAGTGAAGCAAAAAGGCCAAGAAAAGGAGACAATTGGCCCAACGAAGTAAGAAAATTAAGATACAGAATAATAAAATTGGATGGGAAAAGTGCTGAACAAGTGAATGAAATAACAAGTCAAAAAGAGCAAGGAAAACAAGGTGGAAAACACTTGCAGAAAACGAAAAAGAATAAAGAAAGTAAATCAAAAGTACAGATCGCCTGAATGGTTGTATCGTGCTTTGACTAGTCACAAAGAAGAATTGAACACTCACGAAAACCCAGAACAAAGAAACCTGATGGGAGAAAGTGAAGTGCAACAAACCTGAAGCAACAAAACTGAAGAAGTTTAGATAGTTTACTGCATTTGACAAAACACTGAACTGACGAATTTACCGGATGTGACAAAGAAAGAATTCTGAGAAAGAATTAAAAGAAAGTACCAAGCAAAGACAAAATATTGGAAGTACAGAGTGGCAAGCAAGTCATTTCTGAGGTGTAGTGACACAATTTTCTAGAAAACAAGTAAATAAGGTTAAAAGACAAAATGGAGAATACTAGAGATAGAAAGTGTAGATGTGAGTTTTTAAGTAGATGGTGCAAGATGTGCTGTTTTTGTACAGGTTTATTAATAACAGTATGGGTGGTTTTAGCAATAACTATTCCAATTAGTTTAGCTGTAGTGGAAAAATCTAATAACACTGAGAAAGAAAAAGGAGCTAACACTCAAGAGCCAGTTATTTTAAAAAGTAGTGCAGAATTACATAAGGATAAATCAATAACAGATTTTTCAAAGAATGTTTTTACTAAATTACTGTATGAGTACGTAGAAACAATGGATGTAAGAGATTGCTATGTTTGTATGCAATTGCCTGCATCTGTAGCAGAGGGTGTGACTTATCATCACCTCCCTTTGACATATGGAATAACGTGTAGTGTTTTAGCAAGCTTATTTTATAAAACAGGTAGATTAGAATATTATTACACTGATATAGATAAGATTTTTGCAAAAGTTTCTGTAGTTTCCGAGCTTAACAAAATAAAAGAGGGAAAGACGTTTGGTGAATATTTTTTAGAAGATAAGATTTTAACATCAGATAATATATTTAGGTACAACCTTACCTGTGAGTTAAAGAAGGAAGAAAAGGTATTTCTAGAAATGGTTGAAGAGAGAAGGGTGAAATTTGAAAGAAAAGTGATAGAAGAGACAAAAACACCTCTTTGGGCGTTTGAGGAAGACCATCATGACAAGAAAAAGACAAATGCAGCTATGACTCTGGATTGGCCCCAACAGGGAAGGTTGTGCATTAGAAGAAATAAGACAAGATATGACAATTATTTTGTGGGTTCCAGCAATTGCCATGACAATTACAAAATTTTAGGTGGATGGGGATTCAAAGGGGAAAAGATCCAATATTTCCAGGGATTTATTATGTTTGCGGGAATAGGGCTTATTATAGGTTGCCGGACCATTGGTATGGGTCATGTTACTTAGGCCTGGTCTTTCCAAAGATTTTTCATGTAGATAGAAAAGAAATAGGAACACACAAAATGATAAATACCTTTACACGTAGAAAAAGGGAAAGTTTTTCAGAAATAGTAGGTGATATTTTTGGTGCATTGATACCAGCAGTGGGAATATCTTTGAATGCATTTAGAATTCGGAAATTATCCACAGTGGTAGATCGTTTATCTACAGATACTGCTGGAGGGTTCTTAATGGTAAATACCGAGATGGTTGCCATGAGAGCTTTGGTGATGCAAAATCGTCTTGCCCTTGACATTCTTTTGGCAAAGAGGGCGGAGTCTGTGGAATGCTGAAAGTCCAACATTGTTGCACTTACATTCCAGATAAAAGCGAAAATATACAGAAGTATATAACAAATATTACAAATTTGCACAAAGAACTTGTTCCACTGGAGGTTGAAAGTGTGTGGGGAAAACTTGGTAAAGGGTTTTCTTCTGTAACAAATTGGTTAACAAGAATGAGTGGATTAATAATAGGGAAAGTTATAATAATAGCAACCATGATAATAATAATAATATTAATACTGAAGCTTGCAGTAACCTGTATAAAGAGAAGAAGAAGGCAGAACAAGATAGAAAAAGAAAATATGATAAATAAGGAAAGAGAGAGAAATAGGTGAAATAGAGTTAGAAGAAATAAAAGAGAACATGTACAAGAAAACGAAGAAACAAGTTGAAAGGGATACAGAAGTATAAACTAACAAAAGCAAATGGATAAAAGATATATGCTGTCTGAGAAAATTGTATAACTTGGGTTTTTGTGGTGATATTAAAAATCACCAAAGGGGGAGTTGATGGAGCAGGGTAAATATAAAAATTTTAACCTCCTAATATTTTCGTACAATATTAATAAACATGTTCGTTCAAGTAAATAACCAACAATGTATGTAAAGGGTTAATGGTAACACGCAATTCAGTGTGCAAAGTAATGGACTAATAATTGTTTACGTTTCTAACATAACATAATATTTTGCGTACTAAAATAATAATAAAATGCATGATTTGTGCTTTTGAATAAAACGTGTGGTTGCAAAATAAAGTGATGGTAAGTAAGGGACAGCTTTATATGTTGCTTCTGCTAGGTAATACCTAATTGGGGTACGTAGAAAGACGGGAGGGAAACGAAAGGGTTTATATTTCTTTGTTTTAATAACATTTTGTTTTCTTTAAAAATAGTGCGCTTAGGCCTGCCGAGCAGCAATATAAAATGGCCGCGAGTTACTAGAGTGCGCATGAGCGGATGCGACCATGTGATAGAGGAGAGAGGCTGTGGAAAAGGGATGATCACGTGCTGATGCCGAGAGGCTAAGATGAAAGTATGGTCAAGGCTGCTGTGACCCTTCTGAGCAGATGTGTGCCAAGATGATCAGCAAGAAGCGTGAGAAGCCTGGTTGAATCAATAGAAGGAACTGTATTATACAAAATGTAGCAGAAAAAGATACAATTTGGACTGATCGAAACGGATGAGCAAGTGCATGAACTGTGGGAAACGATGCTTGCATGGACATTCCACATGGAACTGGTTAAGACCAGGAAGTTTGATTAAAAAATATATATGGACCTGAGTTTTGACCAATGAGAATGAATCACGCCATGAAAGAAGAAACATTTTATGCTGTAAGCTAGAATTAGGGTATAAGAAGACCTACTCTTGGTGGGAGGGGTAGAGAATGCTGGAGTAGATGCTGCGGGATGCTGCGAGAGATGCTGAAGAAGTTAGATGCTGTAGATGGGAGAGTTTGCGGTTGCTGATGCTGACGAGCTGATGCTGCTGCTGTTATTTTCCTTTTCCAGTTGAGTATAAGATGCTGCTTTAGGAGAACTTTTATTTGATAGATTTTTATTAAAATTATTAGGATTTCCCAGAGAGATAGATAGGTTGTTCTATAGAGTTCTTAGTATGATAACCTCATTTTCCGTCTAATAAAAGTGCCATGCAATTTCAACTATTCTTATATTGATGATAAATGCAATGATCTGAATAATAAGATTAATCTCAAATTTCCTGCATTCAAAACTTTATATAAACTTTATTATTCTTTAAACAAATGACTCAGTGATTTTCTTTAGTATAATGACTTATAATGAAATGGTAAAGAGTTCATTGTGATTGAGCTGGTCTTAATCACCATCAACTGATTCCTACTAGTTGGTCCATCGACCAATGCGCGGAATACCTTAAAAGCAAATGAGAATTATTGTGTCATTATAAAAGAGGTATCCCGTCTCCTTCCAGCGAATCGTTTTTCTCCTAAGTTTTATGACGGAGGAAATCCAGGGAATAAATGAGTAAGTGAATGTATATGCGGTGTTATGGGCCCCACCGTCATATGGATATAGTGTGTGTGTTAGAGAAATAATTGCACCTGGATGACCAAAGCATAATAGGAGAAATTATTTTTATTGTTAGCGCTGGATCAGATTTCTTGGTAACACTGAACATGACATTGAACATACAATGTGACCCCCTATCACATGTGTCACACATAAATGTGTGTGGCCTCCACAATGCAAGCAGACCCTGACCACTGTGGCAATGGGGTCCAAGCCCCCATCATCACAGTGACCAAAAGGTAAGTGTGGGGTCCATAGCTGAAGCACATTTTGAACATTGTGGCAATGGGGTCTAAGCCCCCATCATCACAGTGACCGAAAGGTAAGTGTGGGGTCCATAGCTGAAGCACATTTTGAACATTGTGGCAATGGGGTCTAAGCCCCCATCATCACAGTGACCAAAAGGTAAGTGTGGGCTCCATAGCTGAAGCACATTTTGAACATTGTGGCAATGGGGTCTAAGCCCCCATCATCACAGTGACCAAAAGGTAAGTGTGGGCTCCATAGCTGAAGCACATTCTGAACATTGTGGCAATGGGGTCTAAACCCCCATCATCACAGTGATCAAAAGGTAAGTGTTGACATTGAAAAAGCTGCAACTGCCAAACTGCATGGATGATTCCTGGTCACAGAACAACAAACACATCAGTGGCAAAGTAGTGGTTGTGTCCCATAGCAACATAGATTGGGGGAGGCAAACAGTGCAGTGCAAAGAAGACATACCTTTGGCCATGTGCAGACAAACATCACCCATGGGGGCTGACACTGTCAACATTCATCAATGACACAATGACAGAAGTGACCATCATAATGCAGACCCACATATTTGCACCAATGGGCACACAAATGGAGATATCCTGTGGAGACTGTAGATGTGAGGTGAACAAATACCATACCATTGCAGCAATGGGACACACAAACAATGATCATTGTGCTGACTGATGACCTAGGAGTCCCAGGGACAGCAGGGGAACCCACTAAACAACATACAGCCAATGGCACACCGAATATATGCCAATGCAGTGGTGCAGATGCACAAACACAAACAGGCAGCCCCACACTGCATATCAAACACAACAGGAGAGGGGGTGTGCCAGTGTCCCCAGGCAACCACACAACACATGAGGAGGCCTGAATACCAATCACACAGATGTGCATACAGTGCCACACAAAAGAAAATCATGGGTCCGAATACCCTCTGTGGGCAATCAGGCATTGTTAGATGGGAGGGAGCCCAAATTACACAGGTCACACAGGCTTGTGGGAACAGCAACTAACACAGCAAGACACAGACCCACCACAGCACCACTCCCAGGGTCCCCACATTGTGGTGACACTGGCCTGCATGACAATTCCACTGTGATGACAAAGCTAGATGTCGTTCACGCTGTGAACCACAGTCATGTGTCCTGAGCAACAAACTACCATCACACCTACACAAGCACAAATCTATCAGCATGGCCTGTCAGCCAAGGCCAACATGGAGGCAGGGGTCCAGACGTGCAACAACTCTCATCTGCACACACTCAACACCACACACCATGATCTCCACCAATGTGCAGCAGTGAAGCTCACATGCACTGGTGACATTGCACATGCACCCATGACAATCCCAGGGGTGGCGGTGGCAACTAAGGTGCAGAAACCCATCACACATGGCCAGTCAACAAGACTCGTGAATGTCTGACACACTGCACAGTACGCCGTTCATGGACATGACGTCAATACCACAACAACCAATGGGATCCCGGCCACAGACACACACCAATGAAGAAGCCAAGGTCACCCACAAAGAACACACATAGACAACTTCCAACATTGCAGCTCTGACCCTGAGGAGTGGCAGCAGTCACACACACAACGTGTCACAATCACTGAAAGATAACACAAACTGGAAATTACATGACCGGTGTAACCAACAAGTGCCAAGGGGAATCCTGACTGTGTCCCATCTGCGTTTGCCCACAAACTCAGCCCTGACAGCAAACACACCTATGGGTGACACCCTGATGACCAGTAATGTGCCATGCACCCACATCACAGAGAACCCAGGGAGATGACTTGGGGGAACATAGGTCAACTCAGCAAGCATCACAAACAGGAACATCACTAGGGATCCCAGCCTGCCTAGCAAAATGGAAGTGAACACACACAGACATGCTCACACAACACACACCTTGTGCCCAGGCAATGTCACACAATTACACACTGCCATGAGGGGACTCCACTCCTGTGTAAGGAAAGCTGTGCCATACGTTGTCTCAGTAGGGCTCTATCATGTCAGCAGAACACTTGGTCACACAGTCAACAATTAGCACAAAATGAAGGCTACCGTCATATCAGCCTGGTCATGGGAGTGTCACCGAAATCATCAGCACAGATCCAACACACATGTATAGCAAGTTGCACTGACAACACAGATGAGTCCTTCCCCATTGATGCCCAAACCTGCATGTCCAGTGGAGATGGCCACACGGTCAGGGAAGTAGAATAATTGAACAATGGCAAGCACAACAGATGTGCAGGGGTGGAAGCCACAGATGTGGCATTGCTAATGTAAGTAGGAAATCCCATTGACAACATTGAAAACATGACACCCTCATATTGCCGCAAAGAATGACATGGATACAGACCAGGATAGGACACATTCCCCCTGGACCACATGGTGTCCTGCACAGTAACACTTCTTTTACCTGAGATCAAAACTCACCATCACTGCAGCAAGGGCACGGTTAGCAACATCAACATCATGTACATCAGAAGCAAAACCACTAGAGAACAGAAAGTAGCTTTATTCAGCATTTGTGTGTTAACGAAGTTAAAGTCCTGAAATACAACAAAGGCCAATGGCCATTCCACAACAAAGTCCAAACAGGGTGACAGTGGCAGATGTCACCCTTCGCATGCCTGCAATGCTACACCCCAGGGACATCCCCCTCGGAGGGGCATACGGGGGGCAGGCCAGGCACCGCAGGGACAGGATCAGGGCTCACCAGAAGGAGGCAGGGAAGGGGTGGTGGGTGCTGGAGAGTCACTGACAACTGCAGTGGAGGTGTCTGACATGGTGTGTGCCGGCACAACTGGGGGGCATGACTCAGATGGTGTGGGTGCCGGCACAACTGCAGTGGGCTGGGCAGATGGAGTGGACAGGTTCACCACTGCAGTGCCCAAGTCAGACGGGGTGGTAGTGGCCTCCAGGGGAGTAGAATGGGGTTCAGGTAAGGTGGGTAGGACAGAGGGGGTGGACACCATCTCCACACCAGTGGCACAGACATGCGCAGCGGGGGGTGTGGTGCTGGAAGAGCAAGTGGCAGGGGGAGAAGGCCGGATCATTTTGGGGATGGTGTATCTGTGGGTGGGGGTACCTGGGGCAGGGTGTGGTGGGGGCACCTGTGGAGTGGGGGCCTGAGGGATGGAGGAAGGAGACTTGGTGGTTGAGCTGCAGGGCGGCGGCGGGGTCTTGCTCTTCCGGGTCCGGGGGGACTTGCGGATGGGTGCCTCAGTCGGTCTGCGCCTGGGGGAGGGTGTCCGGGGGCGAGGGGCACTCCCCTCTGTGTGGGTGGACTTCCTCTTCCCCCGGTATGCTGGATCAGCTGGATCGGAGGGGAAGAGGCTGAGGTCACAGAGGAAGACCCGCTGTGTAGGTGGGGTTGCAGGTGAGGCAAGAGAAGGGGCCTTGGAGGGAGAGGTATCGGAGGACTGCAGAGTGACTGTGGATGCCTGTGTGTGTCTCTGTCCCCCATCCCCTGTGGGTGTGGTATCAGTCCCCTGAGGATGCCTGCGTGCACGTCTTGTTTTTAGAGTGGGTGTGTCTGTGCTGCCCGTGTCTGTGTGTTTGGGTGAATGTGCAGGTGTGCATGTGCTTGGGACAGGTATGGTGCCAGGAAGTGTGGATGGGGCAGAGGTAGGAGGGGTGAGGGACTGTTGGAGGAGGGACACTGCTGCCGTCAGGGAGGAGTCCATGGACCTATTGCTCCTCTGTAGGGCAGACATGCCCGATGAGATGCCCTCCATGAACGACACCAGCTGAGTCAACAGAGTGGTGTGGGCATGGAGGACACTCAGCATTGCTGTCTGCCCTACATGGAGCTGGCGAAGTAGGTACACAGACTCCTCACTCAGGGCAGCAGGGGACACAGGGGCAGGGGTGCGGTGCCTGGCACGAAGGAGACATGCTCCCGAACACGGGAGCCTCCACGGACCTCTGGAATGGGAGCCGATGGGAGGGCGGTGGTGGTGGTGGTGGTGGCGGGGACAGCAATACTAGCTGGTGTGTGGTGGCTGCTGACACCCGCCTCCACAAGGGAGTCATCCTCCGAGCTGCTGTGGTCCTCAGCTGAGGTGGATGGTGCTGAGGACTCCTCGGTGTGGCTCCCCTCGCCCTCCATGCCACTAGGTCCCTCCAACCACTCCTCGGCTGCTGACCCAGTCTGGCTCTGCGGCTCCTCCTGGTCCGTGGAGCTGTCCCCTCCTGTGGCCGTGGATGTATCTGCAAACAATAGGGAAACAGACAAACATCAGTCACCTGCACTGACCGCACACACCACAGTAAGTACAGCACATTACAGAGCAAGCCCTGGCATCCTTAGTTGAACATTGCCAAAAGTGCCCTAACAGAGTAGGAGAAGCCAATTGTCAGTCTGATGGTCAACCATGGCACTCACATCCCTCCTGGCCTTGCACCCATCTGTCTGGTGTCTGTCGGATGGCAATACCCCAGTGTGGACACATGCACCACCTACACAGTAGTTGGACAGTGCAGAGAACACGGTGAAGTATGTGAACATGCACACATCACAACTTTTGCCGCTGAGTCAGTACAGATGTCCGGATAAAGGGATGGCCAGGGTCTATTTTGAAATGCATGTGATGCATACCAGCACCACACACCATGATGCACCCATGTCCTGATAGTCAAAGCCACAATGGGGTGCATGTAGCACATGTCACTCCCCTGCAGGATCACTCATAGGAAGTTCAATGCCATGGCACAGGCATGCCTGCAAAGTCATACATCACTGTCTCCAGTCACATGGGCAGGGCAGCCAGACAACAACAGTCTGCACTGTGTCACAAACATAGGTCATGGGGAATGCAAGTCCTGGAGCTGACAAGTGCACATGTCCATCCCCCACAAACCACATCATCTGAACTCTTATTTGTCCACGTCATACCAATTGGACATATGGGAGACCTGAAACACAACCCTCGGAACCTGAGCACCTCACAATCTGCTGTGAATGGGAAACAGCTGCCTGAACTTCGCATTCACATACCCCAGTCTGCACGGTCAAGTGATCAAACACCTATATGTCACACAAGTATCGTCCCCTATGGTCACATCTCCGGTGGCATGCTGAGCCCTAACCGATAAACACCCCAGTAGTCATGACAACGTAGCCACAGCACAATGACACAGAGGCAGACACCTGAGGGTACCTTTCACTGAGCACAATGTGTCAGCTGATACACGGGAGTGGGAGTACAGAGTGTATTGTATGGCCTGGAGTAGGCATGACTGTCCTGCTCCACGTGAATGAGGGATGAGGCCTGGACAGTAGCCAGGTGGCTAGGTATGTGTGACACACTTGATATACATACTCCTGAGGCCCAAACATTGTTCCCACCCGCAGCATGGGTGTGTGCCAAATACCCCAGGCACATGTGGTGAATCAGAACAGCAATTGGACCACATATCAAAGTAACACGCAGATTACATGTCAGAACTCAGGCATTGTGTAGGCAATGGACCCACCCATGAAGCCCACCACAGAGTTACGGAAACAAATGCTGTCCCCCACCTTGAGCTAAGCAAAATGCAAGGAGACAGTACCCAAGTGACACAATTTCCTGACTGCAAGGGCCACACCTGGGTATCAGATGAGGAGTGGGCAGTGCACAATTGAGGGACATGGGTCCTGGACCACATGACTGATGTACTGTTGAAGTTAAAGCAGGCCAGAGGAGGGCACATAGCATGTCAGACAAAGTTCACAGTGCAGTCATGGACTCACCCCCTCCTTGCTGCTGTCTGGCCTTCAGCTGCCCATCCAGATCAGGGAAGACCACCGCCAGGATCCTGAGCATGTGGGGGTCAGGGTCCGGTGTCCGCCCCTCCTGCGAGGAGGCGACAGCTTCAGCTGGACCCGTGCGATCCTCCGGGTCCAGCCCCGAAGGTCCTGCCACCTCTTCTGGCAGTTGCGGATCCGGCGCTTGTAGTCCCCCACGGATCTCACTGCCCGGACGATGGTCAGCCATATCTTCTGCTTCTGGTGGGCATCAACCTGTGAGGATGACAAAGTGAAAAGCCCATTACTACACATGCAACATTTCCGTGCATCACACATTTGGATATACATGTCTAAATCACAGGGGCACATGATGTACACAGGCAGTGCAACGATGGCTATGAACAGTTGGCCAGCAGTTACTACATGGTATCATTGCCTGGGAAGTAAAACCTCGTTTAAATGCACTGTTACTGCACTATACCTGTTCAGTGCATGTAACTACACACTATGGGGGGTGACAACTACTCAGTGAGCCTGCTAGCCAGTGGCGTGCAGACTGTAGGTCTTGCTAGTCAGACAACATGCACATTTAGTTAGGCAGTGGACAGCACACTCACCTGCTCCCCTGGTTTCCCATACAGCTTGCTGTACTGTGGAAGGAGGCTGTCCAGCAGGGCCTGGTTCTCCTCAGTGGTGAAGGCTGGGGCTCTCTCCACAGTACGTGCCATTGCAGGAGCCAGAGGATGCATATACAGCAGCAGTGGTGGTGGCAGATGTCGTCCTGGAGCATGTAGTGCAGGCAAGTGAACTCTCAGGGGAACAGCCAGCATTATATGTGTGCTGCTGAGGCAGATACTGTCCCATGTGTCCAAAGTGATAGGTCCAAGTCGTTTGCATCTTCTGAATCTGGCCAATCCATGGATTTGCACCACTTACACACGCCCACAGCATCCTTCAAAAGTTCAACTTCATGACACCCATGAATTTGCAACATTGTTGTGGGTGGCCAACTGAATTTACAGCATCAGACTCGTTGAAGGTTTGAAAACGCGTCCGTTGCCATGCCAGGCCATAGCCAATGCGTGCGCACCGATCGGTCCATTGCTGTACAACGCGTACCTGCTCACATTGTATGCAATGGCCAATGCGTGCGCACCGATCGGTCCATTGCTGTACAACGCGTATTGCAAATACAACGCGTACCGCTCACATTGTATGCAATGGCCAATGCGTGCGCACCGATCGGTCCATTGCTGTACAACGCGTATTGCGAATACAACGCGTACCCGCTCACATTGTATGCAATGGCCAATGCGTGCGCACCGATCAGTCCATTGCTGTACAACGCGTACCTGCTCACATTGTATGCAATGGCCAATGCGTGCGCACCGATCGGTCCATTGCTGTACAACGCGTACCTGCTCACATTGTATGCAATGGCCAATGCGTGCGCACCGATCAGTCCATTGCTGTACAACGCGTACCTGTTCACATTGTATGCAATGGCCAATGCGTGCGCACCGATCGGTCCATTGCTGTACAACGCGTACCTGCTCACATTGTATGCAATGGCCAATGCGTGCGCACAGATCGGTCCATTGCTGTACAACGCCTCCCTGTACAAGTCACTGGCATATGTCACCATGCCTGTCACAGGTGAACGTATGCCAGCCACATTTACTTCCCAGGGAGTGAGGGGCACACCTACAACACCACAGCCTGTCCACACTGTATCCTAAGGCATGTAAGGCTGCATCACCTGTTCCGTGTATGGGGGTCAACATGTGGTTTTGTGGGTGGCACTTGGGGGCAGCCACTCCCAGGCTGTGCACATGTTCATGGGGACAGTATCCTTGGTGTGTTGTGCACATGAACACTGTGGTGTGCAACTGTTCATTTCAGAGCATGTGGCATGGTCACATTTCACGGTTGTGTATGTGTATGTCATGTCACATACCCCCTGAGTCCCATGTGGGACGGTATGTACGTCACAAGGTGACCCATTGCCACAATTGTGATGGCCCTCCACAGTCTGTGTGCATGTTGTGTTTACAATGTCTCTGATTCCATGTGCACAATGGGAGACAGTCTCCACATCCACGTTGTTTGTGCATGGACTTTGATGTTGTGCGTGTGTGTGTCACAGACGGCCATGTCTGTCCTGCTGAGGCAACAGGGACCACTACCTGTGGGGGTCATGGTTGTTTAGCTGTGGTGTATTCATGATGCACCATGTCATGCCAGTGTCCATGTGGCAATACAGGGTCCCTGGGTATCTACCTGTCGATGAGCTGTGATGCCTGGGGCACATCTGTCCTCACATGTCACTGTGGTGTGTGTTTGGAACGTGACAGCAGTACATGGGTACTGTGACACAGCCTAATGATATCCCATAGCACAACCTGGGACTTGTTGAGGACACATGTTGAACTGTGATGTTAGATGTTAGCCATGTAGGTGCCATACATGTCCTTATGGAACGGCACACGCATCATGTACTTGTGTCTCGTAATGATGTATCATGTGATATTGAGTCTGGTCTATGCCACATATGTGGGGTGACTGACAATCTTTCTTCCTTCACCTATGCACTGCAGGGCACCAGCTGTCCATCGGCCATTCCCTGACCTTGCAACAATGGTTAAACGGGACTGCATCCGACGGTACTGCTTCACCAGGCCACTGATTGAGGAATTGACGGTGCGGTTGGCCCCACATTTGCAACCTGGCCGGACATACCCTACAGCGCTGACCCCCAAGGTGAAAGTGATGGCAGCCCTACACTTCTTTGCCACCGGTACCTTTCAACACACTGTGGCGTCTGGTGGTGGGATGTCACAGACCATGTTCAGCCGTGTGCTCCGCGATGTTTTGGAGGCAATGTTGGGATACCTGAACCAGTACATCTATTTCCCTAAACGTCAACAACTCACTGACGTCAAGAGTGACTTCTATGCCCTGGGGAGGATGCCGCATGTCATTGGCTCCATTGATGGGACACATGTGGCTTTGATACCACCACAGGCACATGAGCAGGCATACAGGAACCGCAAACATTACCATTCGGTCAATGCACTGGTGGTATGTCTTGCAGATATGAGCATCTCACACGTGTGTGCCCGTTTCCCCGGTTCTGCACACGATGCCTACGTGATGAGGAGTAGTCGCATCCCGAGGATGATGTCACAGATGCGGAACCAGCGTGCCTGGCTTGTCGGTGTGTACTGACTTTGTTCCATTGTGTGTGTTCTGCAATGTAGTATTCCACCCTCTTTTCCAACTCAGCTAATGTGCAATTGTCCGTATGTAGGTGACTCCGGATACCCCAACATGCCGTGGTTGCCGACGCCCCTCAGGAACCCTGTGACACCAGCCCAGATGCGCTACAATGAGGCACATGGTCGGACCAGGAGAGTGATTGAGCGGACATTTGGTCTCCTGAAGAGCCGCTTCCGCCTCCTGGACAAGACAGGAGGGGCCCTCCCATATGCCCCAGCAAAGGCGTGCAAAATTGTCATCGTCTGCTGCATGCTACACAACCTGGCAGTGCGGAAGGAGTTGCCTCTCATCCTGGATGACGATGACCAACATCCACCACCTGTGGAGGATCCTGGCCTGGACCACGATGCCAGTGATGATGATGATGATGAGGGTGATGTCCGCACACAGCTCATCACCAACTTCTTCAGCTGAATGTGAGTATCCGGAGATGTCATGTCAATGATGTGAGTTTGCATGATATGTGTTGGTGGTGCTCTGGTGCTGTTTGAGTGTGTCCATGTGCTACATGACTGTATGCGTGCAGCGATGTGTCCTTACAGGTAGTCTGTACTCCCCAACAGTGTTGACATGCTAACTTGGTTCTGGGTGGGTATCTTGTGACATGTATTGGGCATGAGTATTGCAGTTCTGTCCTGTTCTTCAGTGCTTTTGACCTTGTGTCATTTCTGTCCTTCACAGGGTACTTTCAGGGTTGTTTGGTCAACTGTGATCCCCTGACACCGTGAATCAACTTCCAGGGTGGTAGCTGTCGTTTCCCTACAGGTGATGTGCGCCACACCCATGGACTTCCTTTCTTCTACACTTGTTGACTGTGTGCCCACTGCCAGGTGGGATTACCTTGCATCTGTAGTGGTTACAACATGTTGCAAATGTGTAATAAACCTGTGCTTCACTTTGTGATGTGCGTTGTCTGTGGTCACACATCTGACTGACATTTGCTTACTGCACCAGTGGGCTAGTTAACACAGACTGTGAATAGGTGTTGTGTCTGTGCATTGCACCGTATTTCCTGGCAACATCAGTGTAGGCGATGAGTCAGATGGCCCTGGTGTGTATGTGTTGTGTAGCCCTGGTGGTGTGTCTCCCTCATAGGTGTCACGTCGCCATGACTCACATGCCGGTGTTGTACTTGCTGTAGCAGTTAGCATGCACAGTGTCATTTTGCAGGTCATCATCTCCATGACAGAAACAACGTTGGAATCACAACAGAGGCAAGTATGGTGTATTAGTGAGTTTATTGACATACATGTGTGAGTATAGTGCACAGGATGGTGGGTGCTGTACATTGTGATTGTAATCCAAAGTTCCTAGATGATTTGGAAGTCCTGGTAGCAGAAATGTCCTGAGTAAAGTCCACAGTCATCTGATACATTGGTCCAACTTGAACTCCCCATGTCATGTGGGAGAGTGTGTTGCATTTGACAGGGTGAACAGTTTGCGCACAAAGGTGATTTTCCAGAACAGGTGTTGGCTTCCTGGGGGTTGTGCATGGCCATCGGCCTCTCAGTCGCCCTTCCTCGGACGACCCCTCTTCTTTGGGGGGGGACCCTCAAGTGCAGGCTGCTGCAGTGCAGGGGACTCTCCGCCAGAGTCATCCTCCCTCCCTGTGGCAGTTGCAGTTGTTGCAGCACCAGATGTTGTGGGCACACAGGGAGGTGTTGACATGTTGGTGCAAATCTGGCGGAGGCATTGTAATATGTCCCTATGCACCGCCGTCAGTTCTTGCAATGTGTCCCACTTGAACTCCATGCGGGACATGTGGGAGTCCAAGCGGGCATGATGGGCAGCCTGCTGCTGTTGAATGTCCCTGAGGATCCCCACTACCTGGCTGACCTCTCCGGTGCTAGTCTGGTATGCATCAGCTATGCGTACCAGTTGTGGGTCCTCATGCAGTCCAGACCCCTCTGCAAGCAGCGACCTATGTCTACCACCCCTCCCACAACCCCTGGCGACACGTGCAGGACCTGCGGTAGCACGCACTGGTGACCCTGGGCCCCCTTGGGGGTTGTTGCTGGTGTTGGTGTCCGTTGCTCCATGTTGGGCCGGGGTCCGTGTGCTGTTGTTGGTGGTGGTCCTTGGTCTGTCCGTGTCGGCAGGGGTGGTCTGTGTGTTGGCAGTTGTTGGAGGGGTGGGTGCAGGGGGTGCAGATGGTGGTCCTGCTGGTGCTGCATGATGACTCACACCGGAGGTGCCAGGTAGGTCTTCGCCATCCGAGGAGGGCAGAGGCTGTTCCACACCAGTGAGCTCAGTGTCCCCCGGAGCCTGGGACAGGGACTCCTCATCGTCTGCTGCTGTGTCCCCATCATCACCTGTTTTTGGGAGAGACACACAATGTATGTTATGTTTCTGCAGGCATCAATGGTTCACACACCTGACAGTTGTGACTGTACCTCTGGATGCGGGCCTGTACATTGCATTGTCCTAAGTTGCCACAGTCAGAGGTTGATATTGGTGTAGCACATTATCCTGCATACTTTGAGCATTTCAATATGAATGTTGAGGTGTGTACATGGCCAGCATTGGTTGTATTTGGTGGACATCCGGCCATCCTTCTCCCCCCAGCCCAGTTATCCCACCATGAAGCATGCCACCCTTGCAGTGGGTTCAGGTTGACTCTCAGGATGTCAGTCAGTGGTGTCCTGCTGTTGGTTGGTGCCCAGTTCCCAGCATGGCCTTGTGATCCCCACAGCAGTACCCATTGTGAGCCATCTTGTCAGTTCTTTTCCACTCCCTGTGATGTGAGCATGGTTCAGAGTGGTGTTGATGGGCCAATTGTGAGGGTGACCAATATCTGTGACTGCCACTCCCATCATGCTATTGCCTCCACCCCCCTTCCCAGCATGCCCATACTTCCTTCCTTTTGAGTGTACTTCACTGTGTGTGAGTGTGACAGCAATGGCAAGATGGCTGACAGTGGTGTCCTGCTGTTTGTTGGTGCCCAGTTCCCAGCAGGGCCTTGTGCTCCCACAGCGGTACCCAGTGTCAGCCATCTTGTCAGTTCTTTGCCACTCCCTGTGATGTGAGCATGGTTCAGAGTGGTGTTGATGGGCCAATTGTGAGGGTGACCAATATCTGTGACTGCCACTCCCATCATGCTATTGCCTACACCCCCTTCCCAGCATGCCCATACTTCCTTCCTTTTGAGTGGACTTCACTGTGTGTGAGTGTGACAGCAATGGCAAGATGGCTGACAGTGGTGTCCTGCTGTTGGTTGGTGGCCAGTTCCCAGCATGGCCTTGTGCTCCCCACAACAGAGCACCAGTGTCAGACATCTTTGAGGTGGCTTTTCACTCCCTGTGAGGTGTGCATGCTTCAGTGTGAGCTTGCTGGGCCATGTGGGTGGGGGATGTTGAGCTGTGACTACCACTCCCATCATGCTATTGCCTACACCCCCTTCCCAGCATGCCCATACTTCCTTCCTTTTGAGTGTACTTCACTATGTGTGAGTGTGACAGCAATGGCAAGATGGCTGACAGTGGTGTCCTGCTGTTTGTTGGTGCCCAGTTCCCAGCAGGGCCTTGTGCTCCCCACAGCAGTACCCAGTGTCAGCCATCTTGTCAGTTCTTTGCCACTCCCTGTGATGTGAGCATGGTTCAGAGTGGTGTTGATGGGCCAATTGTGAGGGTGACCAATATCTGTGACTGCCACTCCCATCATGCTATTGCCTACACCCCCTTCCCAGCATGCCCATACTTCCTTCCTTTTGAGTGGACTTCACTGTGTGTGAGTGTGACAGCAATGGCAAGATGGCTGACAGTGGTGTCCTGCTGTTGGTTGGTGGCCAGTTCCCAGCATGGCCTTGTGCTCCCCACAACAGAGCACCAGTGTCAGACATCTTTGATGGGGCTTTTCACTCCCTGTGAGGTGTGCATGCTTCAGTGTGAGCTTGCTGGGCCATGTGGGTGGGGGATGTTGAGCTGCGACTACCACTCCCATCATGCTATTGCCTACACCCCCCTTCCCAGCATGCCCATACTTCCTTCCTTTTGAATGGACTTCACTGTGTGTGAGTGTGACAGCAATGGCAAGATGGCTGACAGTGGT
This sequence comes from Calotriton arnoldi, assembly GCA_963921515.1. Taxonomy (NCBI): domain Eukaryota; kingdom Metazoa; phylum Chordata; class Amphibia; order Caudata; family Salamandridae; genus Calotriton; species Calotriton arnoldi. The sequence continues at coordinate 2,582,082 of CAWUFW010001729.1, forward strand.
GTCCTGCTGTTGGTTGGTGGCCAGTTCCCAGCATGGCCTTGTGCTCCCCACAACAGAGCACCAGTGTCAGACATCTTTGATGGGGCTTTTCACTCCCTGTGAGGTGTGCATGCTTCAGTGTGAGCTTGCTGGGCCATGTGGGTGGGGGATGTTGAGCTGCGACTACCACTCCCATCATGCTATTGCCTACACCCCCCTTCCCAGCTTGCCCATACTTCCTTCCTTCTGACTCTGCTTCCCTGTGGGGTAGTGTGCCTGTGCTGAATGGATGGCTGACAGTGTTGTCCTGGCGTTTGTTTGGCTACAAGTCCCATGTGTGTACCTGTGCTTCCCACAGCATAACCCAGGGTGGTGGTTCTTCGTGGGATAATTAATTTTAGTGTGAGGCAATGCATTTTCCCAGGTGAGTTGTGTGTAGTTTGTGTTAGGGGGGTGTGTGAGAAGAGCTGCTGGTAACTATGGTCAGAGCTGTCAGTCCTCCTTCCCACCCAGCCAGATATCCCACCATGGAACGTGCTTCCATTGCAGGGAGTGCAAGTTGTCTTTCAGGATGTCAGTCAATGGTGTCCTGCTGTTGGTTGGTGCACAGTTGCCAGCAGGGCCTTGTGCTCCCCACAGCAGTAGCCAGTGTCAGCCATCTTGTCAGTTGTTTTCCACTCCCTGTGATGTGAGCATGGTTCAGAGTGGTGTTGATGGGCGTATTGTGAGGGTGGGCAATATCTGTGACTACAACTCCCATGATGCTATTGGCTACACTGACTTGACCAGCATACACAGAATTCCTTCCTTTCTGTGGGATTCCCTGTGTGGTGGTGTTCTAGTGGTGGCTACATATCTGACTGTGTTTGTTGGTTAGATTTGTGCCACTGCCTAGCTTTATTTGTTGTAGGGTTTGTACATGTCATGACACAGTTACATATCACTATGAGATGGCATGTATTGTGTTTATCTGACTGACATACACATCTTGGGATAATTCTGGTTTTGTTGCTGTGGATTTGCTAAGGGTGCATGGTTTGACTATCCCCTTGACAGTGATGTGTGTATATTGTCACATGATATTGGGTATATTTGTTGTGTACTCACCAGGCTCTGGGATGTTTGATAGTCCATATACGCTCACTGGTGGTAGGATGGCCCGCACCTTCTCCTCCCAGGGCCTGAGGTATAGTGGTTTGGCAGGAGGGCCACTGCCGGTGTGTTGGCTCAAGATGTAATCCTTCTTTAGTAGGTCCCTGACCCTCCTGCGCACATCATACCACCTGTTCTGGATGTCTTCCTTTGTGCGCAAACATGGTGATTGTGCGTTCACCCTGTCGACGATCCTCTCCCACATCTTGGTTTTCTGCGACATGGGGGTCTGTTGGACCAGTGTACCAAACAGCTGTGGCTCTACCCTGAGGATCTCATCTACCAGGACTTCCAATTCACTGTCTAGGAACTTTGGATTCTTCTTTGGGGGCATGGTGATGGGTGGTGGTGGTGAGTGATGTGGGTGTTGGTGTGCAAGTGAGGGTGTGTGAGTGTGGGTTTTGCTGGGTGTATGTGAGGGTGCTATTTGTTGAGGTGCTGATGGTGTGTGGCTTGTGTGATGGATGAGCTGTGAGTGTGTGTGTGGTTGCTGTCTGTTGGTGTTCTGTGCTGGCAGGTCATTTGAATTTGCAAAGGATCATGGTAGGGATTTGTGGCCTTTATATGGGTGGAGTTGTGGGTGTGTCTTTGTTCCCTGTTCCCCCCAGTATTTATTGGCTTTGTAATTGCTTGTTTGGCCTTTTTTTGTTGTGTTTTTCCCTTTGTACTTTTTGTGCATGTAGGAGACGTTCTTCTGACCGAGTCGGACCCTGCAGTTGTCTCGTGCGAGCTTCTCCGAGTCGTTCACGCTGTGTTTGTGCTGTGTTTCATGTGCGGCGTACGCGTCGGTCGCGGAGTATTGGGTTGCTTCGGCTCGCTGTTTTGTATGCGTGTCGTTCGTACGGCTTGTACTCCGTGCGACTCGGTCGGGTTTTCCACGCGTTGCATCGTACTGCGCGGTTCGGATTTCGCGGGGAAGTTTCGTTCGGGTTCATTCCTGGTGCGTGTCGGTCGGTTCGATTCGCGTGGTTTTCCGGCCGGATAGCTGGTTTCCGCGCGGTTCGGTCGTTCGGCTTGTGTTCCGTACGAGTCGGTCGGATTTTGCACGCATTTCATCGTACTAGGCGGGTCGGGCTGCACCGGTACGTGTCGGTCGGAATAGATTCCCGATCCGAGTCGGTCGGTACGTTTTCCGGCCCGAATCGGAATCGGCCCCTTAATTGTATTACAGCTTGTTTAAAATGAAGTACTTATCTAACTACCAAGACAAAACATTCTATATAATCCTTTTATAAAAAAACCTCACACCTCTCCACACACTACTTATCTGCAGAAGCAGCAGCAAAAAAGAAGGCTTTGCTTTAGGGGACTGACATTCCATTAGTCAGAATTCTAAAGTTCTATACTCTTTAAAGGAGCTGCTGGTGTGGTAGCAATAAAGTTAGTTGCATAATGTTAGCCTCCGGGTCTTGCCATAACACTGTGTTTCTTGAATTTGTCTACCGGCAGACACATTGCATTCTGAGTCGTGATGACTTTTATTGTCTTTTTCTGTGCTGATCAATTTCATGGAAATTAAATACTAGGTAAAGAATGTGTTCGAGAGGAGAGACAAATAGTGCCATGCTAGATTGTATTGGAAAAAAATCAAGCACGCATTATGGACATTCATAAAAGGGTTTGATTTGGTACATTTGGATTTAGTGTCAGAAATATCAGTGTGAAACAAAATCATTTGAAAATATAAGGACAGTTTTGGTAATATTCAGAACAATACAGACTTTCAGACATCAGATTTAATGGTGTGTTGATATTTTATTTGGTTGATACAACAGAAGCATTCCCTTAAGCACATTCTGTGTCGTAGCCTGTCAGTGTGGAATCAGTGATTCATGAATGGCAAGATGGCAACTACAAAACACGTTCTTGAACTTTCATGCAAAGTTTTACAAATTCATTAGTCTGTTTTTATTCACAGTGTTTTTCTCAAATATACTTCACAGATCTGTAACTATCACTCTCGTAACTGAAGATGTAAAGAAACCAAGCGTTTACACAACAGTTTTAACACTTTCATTACCTTTCATAAACTGGTAGATCATTGCACAACTGATATAAAGTCCACATATTTGATACGACACAACAATATCTGTTTGTGAAGTACTATTAATGACGAATATATTACTTGTACAGTGTTATTGATTTTCTTTCATGTGGCTATTCAGCATAATAGTTTAAAAAAAATGTATTTATTGCATTTTATAAATATGAAACGCATATGCATGTATACATTATATATATTGTTAAAATAATGGTATACTAGTTCATTTTACAAAAAATATAGAAATCGTTTTTTAAATGAATGTAACAGAGAAGAGAGGGCTTTGTCGCCCACCTTCGTTCAATATTTGACTATTCACAGAATAATCAGTCACATGGGTGCAACTTTGGAAATTGCTGGTACACTATTTAGAAGCAAAAAGGTGGAAAACAGGCAGAAAATCTACGGTTACAAAATCTTGGACCAGATGTACAAGATGAAGATGGGATATTTTTAAAAAATGATTAAAGGCTGGCAACACAGTCGGGATATATGAAGATTACCGTGGGTTCAGTTAATTTCGGAGGTAACAAGATTATCGAAGTGAATCATGAGCTTTTGCTAAAAAAAACTGGGGATTCTGAGTAAATCGGGAATTCTCCTTTCCTCCCAAAAATTCTTGCCAGAATTTTCACCTGCTATGACCTGCAGAAAGCTCTGTGGCAAACAAGGTAGGAGTGTTTCTTTCCCCGCTGACTTTATAATTCCAGATGGGCCTGTAATGCCCTCAGGATTCACAAGCCAATCTTAACATGGTCCTAAATGGCAGATGCCGAGTTATCTGTAAGTGCATCTTGTAGCAATTTCTTAATGGCTATAAGTTGATTTTTGTAGAGTCTCTGCCTCCACAGTCTCTGTATGTCTTAGCGCTGTGGTTGCCATGTTTTACTGTAGTGTAACTTATTGGTATGGGCCAGATACACAAAACAAGTAGTAGATTCTTACCACAGTAGTACTTCCACAATTGGGTGTAGAGAATTTACAAATGTTCCCAGCAGTATGCTTGCAAAGCTGCACCAGGAGGCTCTTTTCAGGCATACAACTAGGAACCGTAAGTGACATACCCCTAGAGCTCTCATTTCCCTATTGTGTAATTATACATAATGTGCAATTCCACTTTTGGGAAATGCAGCCCGATGTGCAATTGCATATTTATTTTCTCTTTATCTGGAAAATAATTTTCCATATAGAGAAACCCCTTCTCCTACACCCCATCCAAGTTTGGAAGTTCTCTGTTACCCTTCCCACAATGGAAGGGGGTTTAATCCAGCATTTTGCTAATGTAAAGCCCCCTTTCCAGCAGTGACGTAGCAAGGTGGGGCGGGGAGGGCGGTACAAGTTTTGGGGGCGGCAATCTACCCACCCCCGGCAAGGGCAGGAATCGGCGGCACCCCCCACACCCCACTCTTACATGCGGCTGCTGCGGGTGGCACATGCAGGGACCGCCACAGGCGACAAAACGTCTAGCTATGCCACTGCTTTCCAGGGTGGAAAAAGATTGGTGAATGCACAAAACTCACAGTGTGTGGACAGTCACAAACTTTCAACGCAACCCACACCTTGCGCTGCCCCCCCCCCACTCTTTTGTATGGGGTGTACCACAGCAGATTAATCTGGAATTGTGGCGGATTACTCCACGGTAGCAAAGTAAATTATGACTGCCTGGAATGCGTCTGTGAATTCCTGACAAGTGTAAATGAGGTCACTGTTGGGCATGAACATATGTTTGTCTTTATGAATCCGGACCGTTGTATCAGCTTGGAAAGAATGAAAGAATGAGTCTGTCCTGCAAGAATCTAATATTGTGACTTTTGGGTTGTACACAGATATTGAGTGAGTGTGTAATTCACTGAGCCATCTCATGTCAAACAGTTTTCTGAATATCTAACACTTTACTAATTAAGAGCTCCAGTTACCAGGACAATAAAAGAGGTTTCTTTAATTTAAAAAAAAATATAATGGAGTTCTTGGATGTTGAAACCTGCTGAGTAGCCGCTGGAGTAAACAGTCCTCTCGAAATCAAACTTATCTTCCGTACATAAATAGCTGGGTAGGTTGCAGGCCTGGACTGCACTCTCATTGTCCTTTGCTGTTACATGAAAGATCAATAGTATTCATTCACAAATATTTGCTTTTGTAAATCGGACATTTGTACGGTATTTACTTCCTTTCAAGTTCCTGTATCCGCCTTGCAGTGATCGTTCTTTTCGCTCATTGATCTTTAGCACATGCTAATTTGCAATGGTGTTAAACATTCCACAGGAAACACACCGTGAGGAGGGAGCAACGTCCCCCCCTTGTAGGTATTCTCCATATATTTCCAAAATGGTTAATTTTTCTTCCAACGTCTTTATTCTGAAAGAATGGGTAACATACTGGAGATTAGTAATGAAATATGTTGGCATTTCACAGTTTTCTTTTGACATTGTCACTTATGTGGTGGTTACATTTGCAATATATTTTTTATTCTCTATGCATTATTTATCTATAATACATTTCACTGCAATACCCGTTTAAACTCATTTTTGCTTTGTCACTAGGTATGAATGCAGATTTTCCACAGTTTTAATGGTAAGAAAATCATGATTTTCTTAAAGGCACGGAGGCTAATATTATGCGTCATCTCTTTTATTGCCCCATACACAGCAGCAACAAGAACAGAGAATTAGAATAACAACAATACTCTAGAACTCTTAGAACATGCATTTATTCACAGAACTGCCAGCCATCTTCCGTCTTTTGTTGCTGCGAATAAATCCAAAAGTTTCCCAATATTCCAAGATCAGACTTCAAGGTCAAATAATCATTTTCTCCCCAACTTCCAACCTTCCTCAACACCTGAGAAACATCCCATAAAGAAGTGTTCTTCGCCTTGGGAGGAAATTCCATACGTACACTCTTCACAATTCTCTTCACCAACACATGCTGACCAACTGGTATTTCGACCACCAAATCATGTCCTGCTAAAATTGCAGATCTACTTAAATTCACTGAGTTTTATGCCAGACCCTTCCTGAACAATTCTGTCAAATGATTTACTGCCTCCACTACAGGAGCTGATCTGAGAACAAAACCCCGTGCAACACACCAACTACATCATCTTCTCCATACCGATCTGTACGCTCTAGTTGTCCCTGGCGCCCAGGATTCCTTGATAAGCTCCGTAGCCTCTTCTGATAATCCAGACACTTGCCACACTCTCCTGAAATCAGCCAACCTATCAACCTCAACTGTCCTGCTACTATCATCTTGTGACAATTCCTTTGGGCATCCAACAGTACTTGAGGGAAACATGGTAACAAAACATTATCGTCCAACAGCAAGTTCATCACATCCAAAAACCACACTTGAGATTGCCATAACGGAGTTACCAACACCAACTCTGCTCTCTCTCTCCTTACTTTCATTAGCACTCTCTCTACCAGAGAGAAAGGTAGAAAAGAATACATCCTTCTTTTCCTCCAATCAGGGCTGGCTTTAGGGCAGTGCGACTGGTACGGCCCCAATGGGTGCTGGCTGTGGAGGAGCGCTTACCTCAGGTGGGGGCGCTGTTATGTTCCATATAGGTACCCCAATATAGGCTCAGGTAGTCACCTAACCTTTCACCTATATTCTCCCCTACCATTACAATATATAACGGTTCTTTAGTACTGACCTTTTACCTAGTTACAGTAATGTCCAAAGATGACATGGGGTTTTCTCCGAAAAAGCTTAAGCCTCCTTCATTATGCATGAGGATTCTTGGAATCACAGCAGGACAGCAGGCCTACCATCTCCTGCATAATAACTATGTATAAGGGTCATTTCTTCCTTCATCCTAGTCCAACATGACACAGCAAGGTATATCCCCAGGGGGTACCACTTTGGGTATATATACACCATATCTTGCTGAGGTAGTCAGAAGAGAAAAGGACTTCCATGCCGACACACTGACGCGAGACGCTGAGGTTCCTGCAAGCAGACACTCAAGCTCGCAGTGGTATGACATCCCTTGCGGGGTGTCCATCTCGAGACCAAGACGGGGTCCCACAGTCTCTCACTTCAGGTAATGGGGTTGACTTTATCCTAGAGGGATTCTTGGCTTTGCACCCACATCCATGATAGGTACACTTAGGTACATCTAGTTAGGGTCGCATCATAGGAGTACGCATTCGTCTGTCATGTATTTTATATACTTGCCTGTATTCATTGTTTTAGCACGATGATAGAAATCTACCATCCTTTTACTCTGTTAGTACTTATGATCATTTGTATCTGTTACTGTCTAATGGTTGTCTCAGCACACCTATTTTACACTAGAATTACGCTGGTTCAATAAATGCTTATTGAAAAACGTTCCCACCGTTTATTCTGTGTATCTCTCTGAGACGAAGTGAGCACGAGTGACTGAGCGAAAAGTAGTACACTGTTTCCACGATCCCTAATGGGACAGGGTTCTCATGTTCGATAGTTGCCAAGAACTATTCTCTCCTTGGTAAGAGGGGTTCCTAGTGGCACTGTGAGCTAGCTGGTATACATGCTAACATACCCGGTAGAGGTGTCTAGAATCAGTCTACACGACATGGCGCCGCCAACGTTAGTTTGGTACTTATTTAACAGTCAAATCTGAGTAGTTCAGTTGTGCTATTCTCAGAGACCCCTACTCACATTTTCCCAGAGACGTCTAGAGTGGGAAGGGAAGAATCCGCCACAGCTGAGTAGGCATATCCTATGTTTTGGCTGTAGGTTTATCAAGCTTGAAGGACAATTTGTTCCTATTGTGCATAAAACCTTATCTCAGTTTCCTTGAAACTTTTTCCTTTTTCAAAACAATGGCTGATGAGAACGCTGCGTTGCGAGCACAGCCTGCTGCAGTCAAGGAAGAAGAAGAGGAAGGTGAAATTAACATTTCAGAAAATGTCAGAAATGCCCTTACTCAAAAGCTAACAGACTACGGAGTCACAGCTAGGGGTGGGACAGTAACATTTGTGATTGAGGCTCATAAGTCTTATAAAATAGAGGTATTCTATTCATGGATTAAATTCCCACAAGCAGATGCTCAATCAAATACATTTCATTCTTACACTGAAGATGAAACACCAAATGAATACTGTCCGTATGAGGACATTGAAGTTCCGCTCACCTACCAGGAGCAAATAAACTGGTTTAAAGGCGCCCTCCCCCACACAAAAGACAAAGTAAGACTAGGTCCGCTCGGAAGAGACGGGCCACTTGGCCTGTCCTTGCGGCTTACACACCGCATCCAGACATTGACACAATGCCAGTAGCAGACTTAAGTCCACTTCATAAAGAAATAAAAAAACTTTACAGAAACTTGACACAGTTCCTGATAAGAACACTCACACTTCAGCCAACAAGAGCTACACATAAAAGTCAAATTCAGAGTTCTACAACTAAAATTACACCACAAACGCTATACGCAGTTATGGGTAAAATGCTCACTAAATGTGAGCAAATGCCATTCTGGATAGCTCAGAAAATAACACAGCTAGAGGCAGTATTTCCACACACAATCCCTCAAGAAAAACACAGAATGCTAACAATCTGCTTGCCAATGGGAATAGCTCCCCAGATAGAGGATTGTACACTTGGGGTACAGTTTTCGCTGCCATATATACCAGAACTCATGGTATCCTGTCATTAGCAGTAATACCAGGCATATTAAGACAAATATAAACTGAGTATGGAGCAGAACCTGCTCTGAACTTAGGGATGAAATTATTAGGTAATTTTTCCCAGGTCTCAGCTATAATATTAGCAAATATAAAAGGGGAGGTAGCAGCAGTGGCAATACGCCAACCCCTGAGGGATTTAACTCCTTTACAACAGGAACGTGAATTACCTAAAATTATCACTGACACCTATGCTGAATTAGGTAGAGATAGTTTGGGATCTAGAGCAACAAAACCTCAACTCATGGGTGGTCCTGAAAAGGATAACACCAAGCAAGCACCTGATTCTTCCAAGAAGAAATGGGATAACAATAAAAACCAAAAGATTAGAGAAAATAGATCTCTATCTAGGAGTGGGTCTCCTCAACATGAGTCCTCCGAAAGGAGATACAACCTTAGGAATAGGGATAACATTAAAAAACCTGACAGGTATCAGGATACTGATACACGTTCCTCTCGTTCCTTTCAGGGTTCACCAAGAAAATCCAAGAGGGAAGGACAGTCAGAACACAGACAAGAAGAGCGTACAAAGTCCAGAGACATACCACACACTTCAGATTTTACTTCCAAGAAAGAAGAGAAGCCAAAATCAAAACCTCAATTTAAAAAGAAAAAAGTAGCAGGTCTTAAAGTTAGACATGCCCAGAATTTTGAGGACTCAACTTCTGAACGGGGAATGGGCTCTGATGATGCTAGACAGCGCAGCAGAAATAACAATAGCTCGTCAGAACCTGATGGAATTTCTGGTGACAGCGGAGTTGAATGAGCACATCTTGGTGGAAACACCTGATACGAGGGTAAGTGTCCTGCATAGGTTACATGAGATAACACTCCAAATGGAGGGGGACAAACCCAGAACAGTTAAAGGTCTCTTTTGGGAGAACTTTACTTATGGCTATGACATCGGTTTAGCTGAAAAAGATTGGCTGCCTGAAATTGTTATGGATTGCCCATGTTGGGTGGGATGCGGAGTCACCACACCATGTAAACCCAGTAAAAACGACTCCATCTCCACAGAGACAATACCCAATAAAACAAGAAGTGAAAAAAACAGGTCAGGGAGATCTTAGATCAACTTGAATACCAGGGTGTGATAGAAAGTTGCACCTCCTCCATGAATAATTCTTTGTTTCCCGAAATGAAACCCGATAATTCATATTGTCTAGTTTTAGACTACAGACATCTGAACACATGCACGAAAACATTTGCAGTACAGAATGCACACAGTGCCGCATTAATGAATAACATTGTGCAGAAAAAATACAAAACAACACTGGATATCTCAAATGGATTCTTCTGCCAAAATATAGCGCCTGAAAGCAGGTATTTAACAGCATTTTCCACGCTAGGTTCCTAGCATCAATTTTGCCGACTTCCCCAAGGGTATAAGAATAGACCCCGGGTTGTTCAGCGCTAGGGTAACAGAATTACTTCAGAATTGGGATGAAGAGGCATTGTCCTTTGTAGATGATATTTATAGGACGGATGATGATTTACAGGATCACTTGACCAGGGTGAGCGCCATAATTTTGGGGTTCGCCTCTGAGGGCTACAAATTCAACTTTAAAAAATCAAAAATAGCCCACCTCAATGTCCTATTTTTAGGATCCGAGTTATCAAGTGAAGGAAAAAGCCTGGCAGCTAACTTTTTAGAAAAGTGCGCACTGCTCCAACCTCCTAAATCTTTGAAGAACTTACAATCCATATTGGGATTTTTAAATTTTGGCAGAACATACATTTTGGATTACGCAGAAAGAGTAAAACCTTTCTACGACTTAATAAGACCTGATTTTTCAGGTAGACATTGGACACAGGAACACACAGATATCCTTCGTTCCCTACAAGCTGACATGATAGCTTCAAAACACTTGCAGACACACGTAAACGTACGCAATCAGGTGATCCACGTTATAGCGGGTCAATCCGAGTACACTTACCTAACCTTCAATGAAGGCGAAACAGTACCCATAGCATATAAATCACATTTGTACACAAACGCTGAAATGCGCTTTGCTTCTACAGAGAAAATACTGACAGCAGTACAGACCGTTGTAGTAAGAGAAAGAACACTGGCTCAGGGGAAGCGAATAATTGTCGTAACTCCAGTACCAGCCTTAGAGGCTGCTACAAAGGCTAGCGTTCCTAATGCTAAAGCCTTACATCCAAGATGGCTACAATGGGCTAATTCTCTCACTGCATCGGATGTAGAATACAGATATGACCCAAGGCTAAAGACACAAGCATTCCTGCAAAATGAAGAAGAATATCCTCTCCCAAATGAAATAATGCCTCTAGATCAGTATGAATTATTTACACTGACGGATCTGCTCAGCCGGCCATAGGAAGTAAACAGCAATACAGCGCCGCTTGTGCGATTGTAAACGGTCGTAAGCGGGATGGCAAGTTCCATCCCAGCGACACGTAAACACAGTCTTTAGGAGACTGCTCGACTCAGCTGGCAGAATTAAAAGCCCTATTACTGGCACTTATAAATACAGATTAGGAATTCCCCACACTGATCGTGTGCGATTCTTTTTACTGTGTCCAGTCATACAACGAATATCTTCACTACTGGGGTCAGAATGGGTTTCAAGACCCAAAAGGTGGCACAATTAAGCATAAAATGCTATGGGAACAGATAGCTGAGTTGAAAAACGAACTACCAAGAGCTCACGTGATACACATGCTAAGTCATCAACGTGATGGTGTTCACGTTAAAGGGAATTCATTGGCCGATGAACCTGCAAAGGGGGCAGTACGAACTGCTGCCGTAGATGCAATCACTCGTTCAAAAACGAGAATAGACGGACAGATAATGGTAGCTGTCATTGCCTCATGCAAAAACAGCCCAGCCTTACCGAAAGGTTTTCCACTCAAGTACTCCTACAAGTTAGATGCAAACAACAATCTGTATGCTCAGATTCCAGGAGTGGGGGATAGAGTAAAACCAAACATGGATTGGGTTTAGCAATAATTTATGATTGGAGAGATGAGGGGCACTTTTGCCTGGTGAAAGTGAGAGAATCAGAGGAGGTGGTCATGGGGTGTGGGGCACCAAAAATTATTGTTGCACCGGGAGCCACCAGCACTAAAGCCGGCAATAACCTCCAATCCTGTAGAAAAGCATCTACCCCGGTCTCTTCTGGATCCGGTCTCCGACTGTAAAATCTCAGTAACTGCGCATTCAGTCTGTCCGCAAACAAATCCACTTCCAAAGGTCCCCATCTTTTCTCCAAACTCATGAACACTTCCCTGTCCAATCTCCAATTACTTGCATCCGTTAGAAACCTCAAGTTCCTGTCCTCTTCTAAATTGTTCTTCCTGGAATATGTTGGGCCTGCACCAATATCTCTCTGTCCAGACAAAATTTCTAAAATTCTTACTCTGCCAAACCTCTTGAACGAGGACCCCCCAACTTGTTGACATAACGCACTGCTGACACATTGTCCATTGTCAACAGCACACAACATTTCGCCTGTTCTTCCAAAAAGCTCCTCGCTGCAAAGGAACCCGCTAAGAACTCCAGACAAGTGATATGGATCTCCTTTTCTTCCTTCGACCTCTGTCCCCTGTTGTTACTGAGCCACATCTTGCACCCAACCATACAAACTTGCATCTGATTCGAATACTACTTCCGGAACCTCCTGAAAATCATCCTTCCATTCCATGTTCATCAACCCCCATTCCAACTCTTCCAGAGTATCTTGATTCATTCTCACCTTCTGGGAATACTTTGCCCCTAATCTTAAATGATAACCCTTCAACCTTCGAAGAGCCCTGAAATGAAGGGGAGCCGGTAATATTCCCTGAATCGAAGCCGATAGAAAACCCAGTAACCTTGCTTATTGAAGCAACGTTATCCAATCCTAATCCTTTACTCAAATTCCCTATGAATCCTCTTTACTTTCTCCATCGGCAACCTGAACACACCTTCCAAGGTCTGTATCTGGAAACCCAAAAACTTCATCTCATGTGCTGGTTTCAAACAAGACTTGTCCCTGTTCACCACAAACCCAAAATCTTCCGGTATCCTCACAGCCAATTCTGTATGTCCCAATGCCATTGTTTCCTCCTCTGCCATTATCAACACATCGTCCAGATACACAATCAAACGGACACCCCTCGATCATAATCATGCTATTACTGGCCTCATCACTTTTGTAAAACACCATGGGACTGACGTCAGCCCGAATGGTAGGCTCCTGAATCTCCATCGATTCCCATTCCACATGAATTGTAGGTAATCCCTGTGTTCCACACACATAGAAATTTTCAAATAAGCATCCTTCACGTCCAGCCCTGTCAACTAGTCCCCTTTCCTTAACAAATCTCTTAACATGTGTATCCCTTCCATCTTGAAGTGGTTGTAACACACCCAATCATTCAATTACCTCATATTTATAACTGGTCTCATTCCTTTGTCCTTCTTTTTGACTAAGAAAATGTTGCTCACAAAACACCCTGGAACCTCTTCCGCTCTCTCTATTGCGTTCTTTTCCAGAAGCACCTTTCTCTCTTGAGTCACTAAATTCTCCTGATCCTTGGAAAACCTCAACAACCTTGGACACACCTCTGAATTGGAATTCCTACAAAGTCTATATGATAATCCTGTATCGTAGTTAAAACCTGGGGTCCTGAGTAACCTCTCTCCATCTTGTAACAAACTGAGCTAGTCTGCCACCCAGTTTTACATGGATACGTAAAGGGTCTGTGCTTAAACTCACCTGCTGTTCCTCTTCCTCTTCTCTCGCTCCATTCTCCACGCGACCTCGCTCTTTGTCGTTGTGGATAAAATCCACCTTGCTTCGATCTGTAACCATAGCCATAGGGTCTGAAACCCTGCGAAAAAGACCCATGCGTGATTCCTTGACTCCGGCCGGGGAACTGACCCCACATCCTCCTGGCAGTAGCAAAAACCTTTCTCATGTCCTTCTGGACCTTTTGCAATGAATTAAAGGTCCCCACATACTTCTAGACATGTCTCTGACAAATTCTTCGCAAAGCAACATTCCTTCACTTTCCACCCCAAACTCCTTGGTGGCTAACTCTGCCAACTTGGGGTCAATCCACATCAAAATGCTTTTGCGTCTCTCTATGCATAGAGCTGCATTCGAATTGCCCAACAGGCAAATTGCTCTCTGAACCCATTGTCGTAACTCAACCACGTCTCCCCCTGTATTATTAGCATGCGCCTCCTCATACATATCAAATACCTTTGTCAGGGGTCCCAAAATATCCAACAATCTATCCTGGCACCCTTTCATACCTTTATCCAACCCTTTTCTCGGGTCTCGTCCTGTTTTATTTAGAAAACTCACATTTTAGGGTCCAATTCCGGTATATATGTGACTTTCGTCTGCAGGCTAGGTCTTGGACACTCTGACCTAAGTGGAGTCCGTACCTCCTTTGGAATTTCCCTGTGAATCTAATAACTCACATATTTTGCCACATGCTCTGCCGGCGTCCATTGTGGCGACAACGGGTGCTGAATCAACAGAGGATCGAACATCTCCTCTCCAATAGGATGTACAAAATCCCCCACCTCTAACTTTATCTTCCTATTATCTAATCTCTGTCTCTTACAATCTTTTTCTTCAAGCTCTGAATCCTCAAGATCTGAGGAACATGTCAATTCCACAATTCCACTACTGGATGACTTATTACATGCTACCACATTGTGCCTCCTTCCTTTATAGCTTTTCCTTTAGCCTTTATAGCTTGTCCTACATCTGGTGCCTTATGCCCAGACCCCTTACTCTCCTCCTGCACCTCCACGTGCTTTCTTTTTTGTGCTCTTTTTGAACCTCCCATATGTGATCCACTGGCTACTGGCTCTACCTCCTCTGTAGACCAGTACCTTACCTCCTCTACAACCTTCAGCCTACTATCCTGTTTTTTAAAACAATTCTCTATACAACTTGCTATTTTATTATCCATCATCACTGCTAACTCACCAAACATTTTTTCCATTTACTGTTTTATTCTTCCTTCAAAACCTGACTTATCAACCTGCTACACAGCAACCTGCTCTCAGTATATTGAAAATAACCATAATCAACCGGAACTGCTGACTGTAAACCCGCCAGTAACTGCCTCAGCGATACGCACTCCTTCCTCTCACAGCTGACTGGAAAATAAACTGCCAGCAAATTCCTAAACCCTTTAGACGCAATTGCGCCTTTCCCAAAATATTGCTGCCCTATGCCACCATTGACACAAATAAACAGTTTCCCAACTCCTGAAAATGGCCGCCGCATGCAACGCATATGGCGGCCCGTGAGCCCAAACCAGTCTCACACGCGTGTGAGTCTGCGAGTGCCCCTCACCACGTGAACTGAGGCCGCTCGGGCAGCCCATGTGCTAGACCTCTGTACTCCTAACATGCGCTACCAGGCAACGAGCGCCCCGCTGACACGCAGCCAGTCTACACGTCCCTCAGTGACCGGTAAGCGCTTTCATTCAAAATTGTTTCAACAGTCGTTAATCATTAAAGTAAATAATAAATGCTGTCATCAACAAAACATAATTCACAGCACCTACGTCTTCACTACCTGCCTGAACCGCATTTCCTGTGGCATCCTCACTCTAAAAGAAAAAAAACCTTGTTTAAACCTGTACATGGAGCTGCCAACTACACTGTGAGCTTATAAAGTCCCTAAAAATTCATACACATAAAACTCCCTATTTATTTACCCAACATACTTGCTCCCGGTAGTAATCCAAAATACTCAAACACACCTCATATCCTGTGCATAAATCACCCTCTTTATCAATCTCTCATACACTACTAAGAACAAAAGAATGTACTTATCTGTGTATGAGCAGCAACAAAAGAAGGAATATGGCTGCACGTTCTGTGAATATATACATGTTCTAAGAGTTCTAGAGTATTGTTTTTATTCTAATTCTTTGGGCCTTGCCATGATATTCACAGCTTGATGGTAATGATAAAACACCACCACTAGACTACGAGATCTAGTTTGCAAGATCTTGATATACAGAGCAGTGCTTAATTTGTAAAATAATAAATGCCAAGGCCCAAGATATTTCTCAGAATGCTACTGCTACTTATGCCACTTCAGGTGCCTGACATGGCTGCCAAATATTAGTAGCAATGACACCTACTTGCCATTGCAATTCAGCAATTGTTACAATTTGGACTGTACTACCTGGCCCAATGCTATAAGAATGGCCTGAGCACCATGGTATTATCTGTAATCCTATATTTACCAGTTTAAATACTTTGTTCATGTGTTTTACTGTACAGAAATAAACTGACAGCGCCACCATATGATGGACTGCCTTAAATATGTGCCGGTTTCATAAAATAAGTGGCGGTGTCGAGCACTGGAAAACACCAGCACAAACTATGCACTGACAGAGGTAGCATCTGTGGATGTTAGTAGAAAGAGATGGAAGTTACAACGGTGAAAGATCTTGATTTTGGCTCAGTTGTACTTTTTGGTAAGCGGTAGACAAACTGGAATTCTCAGGGAAGGTCAGGAAAATAGTCAGTAGGCATAGTAGGAATAACCACAAAATCCTAGCTTCGTGAGTGGTCCCCAAATAAATTCACATGGCATTTCTCTCTGTAATTTCGTACCTCATTTCAGTTGTCAAAAAATGAATTAAGACTGAAGTTGGACTGGGAAATGCACAAAAACACACAATATTTTCAGGGTGTGCAGAAAAGCCCCTTTTCACCTCGGGAAATGTTTTCCATGTGGAGACAATAATGGGGACAAGGAAATGTGCAGCTGCACGAATTGCCTTTACTTCTGCAGACTGTGTCTCCAAACAATCCACATAAGTAAATCTATGATTTGTGACAATTTTGGTGGGTACGCCTTGGAATTTTACAAATCGCACAAAATGTCTGACCAAATTAGGTGTGCAGTGCATTGATTTATGCATGTATTTTTAAGTCGGGACTATTCATTTCAAAAGTTAACATACAAAATAATTTTGATAATGTTGTTAGTCTATTTATGAATCTAGATCTAACACAAACACTACAGATTATAATGGTTTGTTTCAAATTTGGAACCCGTGGTGGTGGTAAAAATATAGGGTGCGGGGACAGTATCTGGCATCATGAGAATCCAGAATGTTAATCCGTTTATCCAGGGTAACTTTGTCCTATACTTTAGCAGTTAAAATAAAAAACTATTAATGTAGTATGCTTATGTGCAATAAATATGATAGCATACTATTTATATTCCTGTAAGGGTTTCGTATGCTGAAAATTGGGAGTTGAGGATTTCTGAGGTTCCCTGGAGGTAATTGGCCCAGCGATGAAGGAGTCCTCCTGTAGTTCACCACTCCTCCCTAGGGTGCAATCTTATGTATTAATTGGCAAAGGGATCTGGAGACACCTTTTATTTATTCTTTTGGTACATATATATGAATTCACTGACAATGGTTAAATGGTACGGTCTTCATCAAATTCGATTTTTAATATATCACATTTATTTTCATGTGGTACACTATATTTCATAGCTCTTACTTCCACTCATACGAGACGTTTCAGAGCTTTCTTGCTGCCTTGTCAAGCCTAAACTGTGATTTCATGAATATTGTAAGAGAATTCTATGGATTAAAATTTTCATGCATCATTAACAATGTGCAGTATGTATTTACATACAATTACACATCTGCAGACTGATATAAAACAACTGATTTTGAAACAAGTTTCCTGTGAGGTGTAGACGTGTATTTTATAATGTGTTTTAGTTAGGCCACATTTCTGTGTAAAACCCAGTTTTAACTATGATGGAAGTCATTTCTGTCACTCACTCTGTGCTACCTGCCTTGCACCAATCCTTTCCCCACAAGCTCTGTGACACACAGTCCAGGTGAAAGATATTAGGACATTTCCGTTGTTATTGTTGTTCTGTTCATGGTGTAACTTTCTCTAGCTCGGATGTAACTGGCAATATGTAACCACATCTTCAATTTCTTTTCTTTCAAATGTTTTTATTGAAATCGTATTATAAAAACAATGACAACAAGAAACGTAAAGGAAAAGAAAAGGAAAGGGTGCAAATCGACAGTCCCAAAGGTCACAGCATTGATATCCAGGATTTACATTTATACTATGTCTGGACTACTTTACAATATTACATTCCACACTGTTGACAGATGATAAAAACACTATATGTGGTCTGAAACTTTTAACCATATTATTAGACTGATCAATAAAAAATAAAAAAAAGAACAATATACTGTTCTAGAAGGAAAGAAAACCCTTAAAATAGGGGGGAGATAAAAAACGGGGAGTGTGGGGGTGGGAGGTCGCTTTGGTGTGAATGTCGAGAGCTATATACCAAACCGGCTATGTGTGTTTTCTACTTGGGCCCCAAAGTTCCTCCGCACAAGAGGGGAGGATGTTATCGTCAAAGAGGTGCAAGACCCGGAGTTTTGGTGGCTGGAGGCTAGCGTATTCCAATGTACAAAAATAATCTACCAATGGCTGCCATGTGCTTGCAAACTTATTCTTACGGAGGGTGAGAAGTTCCATCGCCATGGTATGCCACAAACGGGTGAACCACAAGGTCACTGGGGGAGTGTCTGCTTTCTTCCAGTGCACCGCTATTATCTGTTTAGCTGCACCAAGCATATGTGAAGTTATGCGCCAATCCGCTTGAGTCATAGCAAGGAGATTCATAGGTTGAAGCAACAAGCGGTGAAGGTGGCTTCAACCTGTTTCACTATCTTGAGATGGCTCAAAAAAATCCTCTGGATGTTGCCTGACTCCACTCAAAGAACTGTGGTCCAGGCTCTTGTTACTTCCAGATTAGATCATGGTAACATCCTGTATCTAGGAGCCAATAAGGATGTGATACGCAAATTACAGATGGTGCAGAATGCGGCTGCTAGGCTGCTTTGCCAGGTTCCCAGGATGACTCCCATTTCAGGTTATCTTCGGGACCTCCATTGGCTCAGGGTGGAAAATCGAATTAAATTCAAAGCCCTGAGCTATATGTTTAAGATCAAATTTGGCAAGGCACCTCAATACCTGAATGCCCTAGCTCGTCCTTATGTACCACCACGCCTTCTCCGCTCGACCACTCAGGCCAAATTTTCTGTCCCTAGGACCAGATTGTCGCAAATGGGGGGTCGGTCCTTTTCTTGCCTGGGCCCCTCAATGTGGAATTCCCTCCCCCTGCCACTTCGAAATGAAACAGTTTATGGGAATTTTCTAAAGGGCTTAAAAACGTGGCTGTTTAATCAATAGATCTTCCTTCCCTCTTTTGCTCCTATCAGGCGGCGCCGGGAAACCTTCGGGTAGCTGTTGCGCCTTATAAGAATAAATAACATAATAACATAACATAACATAGGTTTAAGACCCAGAATAGTTAGTGTTGGAGTTTCAGGTATGGGGTAGCCAATCACCTTTTTAACATGGCTAAGAATCTCCTTCCAATAGGTGGCCAGCAACGGACAGTGCCACCAAATATAGAGGAAATCCCCAACTGCGCTCCTACAACGCCAGCAGGTGGGAGAAGTGTTAGGAAACATTTTGTGAAGCCTTTGATGGGTGTAGTACCATTGTGTCATAACTTTGCAGGCAGTCTCCCTCTGAGGCATGCTTTTAAAGACCTTCGGTATGTCACGCCAAAGTTGCTACCATTGTTTAGGATTGATCACATCTGTACAAATAAATTGCCAATACGACTGATAGGTATGTAGAGTGATCTGAGAAGCGTGTTGGAGCACTCGATATGTGCGGGATATCAGTCCTCTAGATCCATCATATGAACGGACCAGTGATTCAAATGGGGTGAAGGGACGAGTTGCCCCCTGGATAGTGGATGGTGTCTGCAAACAGTGTCCAAGTTGGAGGTACTGCAGTCTTGCGCCCTCTGAGAGGTGAAATTCCCATTTACACTGGTCGAAAGTCTTGAAGGAATCTCCTGCAAAGAGATCCTTGATTGTTTGGCATTCACCCTCCGCCCAAGCCAGGAAGGAGTGGGGCTGCAGAGCTGGTGGGAAGTTTGGATTACGTGCAATAGGAGTGTTAGGAGAAGGGAAGGAAGTAAGGCCTTTGAGTAGAGCAAGTTTATCCCAAATTTCCAATACCGTTTTTGTGGGTATGGCCATGTACGCACTGCGCGGTCGGGCTCCTCGTGGAAGCCACGCGAGGTCCCACAGGGGCCTGCATGCCACAGTTCTGTCCATGTGGAACCAGGTTTTTTCACTTTCCCGCACCACCCATTCTGAGATGTAGCATAAGTGTGATGCCCAGTAGTATTCCAGTAGATTAGGACATGCCAGCCCTCCCCTATCCCGTGGTAGCATAAGTAATTTATTGGAGAAACGTGGTCTTCTCCCTCCCCAAATAAAGGTGGTGAGTTTGTGTTGTAAGTGCAGAATTTGGCCTTGCAGTATAGATTTGGGCAGTGTTTGAAATAGGTATAATATTTTCGGTAACACCAACATCTTAATTGCGTTAAGACGCCCCAGCCACAATATGGGCAGAGACTTCCATGCTCTCAGATCTTCCATGACTGCTGTTTTATATTCCTGCCAATTTGCCTGTGCCCATGTGCGTACAGTAGAGGTTAAGTTGAGCCCAAGATATCTAATTGAGTGTTTAGCCCATTGGTATGGGACAAGGGACTGAATTGCCGGGATCTCCGTTGTAGGGATTGTAAGGTTTAAGGGCCAAGATTTAGCATGGTTAATTTTAAGGCCCGATGCTACTTCAAATGTTTGTAATAAAGTTGGGAGTGCTGGTAGCGTGGTATGCAGTTTCGATAAAGTAAGAAGAAGGTTGTCTGCAAATAAGGCTATTTTGTATTCTACACCTCCAAGGGTGATGCCACTGATATCTTTCGACTGACGTATCATTATGGCGAGGGGCTCAACTACAAGTGCGAAAAGCAAGGGGGACAAAGGGCACCCCTGCCTAGTGCCTCCATGTATGTGTATAGGACTCGTGAGTTGACCATTAACCCTAACCTGGGTTTGGGGTGGGTATATGGTGCCATTATCCTAGAAATCATCATAGGTCCCAGCCCTATTTTCTGCAAAACGGCCCATAAAAAGTCCCAATCCACTCGATCGAATGCCTTTACCGCGTCAAGTGACAGCAGACAGGCAGGAATGTCCCAATGGTGTGCCTTTCCTACCAAATGTGCTATCCCCCGCACGTTGTCAGCACCCTGACGATAAAGCCAACTTGGTCTGGCTTGAGGAGCCCCGGCATGTGTGGCTCCAGACGTTTGGCTTGGATTTTAGTGTATATTTTTAAATCCGTATTTAGAAGTGCAATGGGGTGAAATGAAGAGCACGATGTGGCATCTTTACCCGATTTGGGAAGGAGCGCTATTTCAGCCAGAGCCATGGAGATGGGTGGACCAGTAGTGTCTGTGAAGGAGTTGAAAAGGCGAAGCAAGTTGTCTTGTATTTGTGGAAGAAAGGTGCAATAAAAATAAACCAGTAAACCATCCGGTCCCGGAGTTTTGCCTAGTGGCAGGTCTTTCAGTGCACATGTAAGTTCATCTAGAGTGAGAGGCTCCTCAAGAAGCTGTGCATATTGCCTGTCTTTTGGAGTCCACTTACAGTCCTCCAGTATTGCCTGTATCTAGTGTGGGCGGGCATTCTCCTGCGCATAGAGAGAGGTATAATAGTCATGGAAGGCTGCTAATTTAGCTTTTTCGGTTGTGGCCCACTTGCCATCTATCATTTTGATTTTCGCAATGTGTGCCTTTGCTGCCCTTTTTCGTAGTCGGCGCGCTAGTATTGTTCCCACCTTATTCCCCCCGTCGTAATACTTCTGCTTCAAAGCCATTGAAGCTCGCTCCGCCTTATTGGTTCTGTGTGCCCGTAACTGGCCTCGGAGCATGGCCAAGCATCTTTTATGAATGGCTAAGGGGGTCTCTTGGTCTTGCTTCTCAAGTGACTTAATGTCTTTTGTCAATTAATTTGTCCTCGACCAGGCGAGCTTCCCAATTACGTGCTATCGCTATAGATGTTATTAGGCCCCTAATGGTGGCTTTGAAGGCCTCATACCACTGGGAATGGGGTTTCTGGGAGATCGTTAGACACGAAATACGGCATAATGGCCGTCTCTTATTTCGGTTACGTCTACCGGATCGCGCAGAACATGTGGAGGGAGGCGCCAGCGGGGTGCATGTTGTGTAGAATGTGTGTGGTTTTGCAACAACAGTTCTAAATGTGCCTGATCCGAAACTAAAATGTAAGACATAGATGCAGACAGTACATCGTGCACTAGGGAATGGGAGATAAACAGGTAGTCAATGCGGGGGTAGGAGCGGTGTACATGTGAATAGTATGAGTAGTCTCGTGCATCAGGAGAGTGATAACGCCAGGCATCTATTAGCCCCAAGTCACAAGGCTCTTTTCAAAGAGGCGGATATGGCCCCAGTCCCCTGAAAGGTACTGATACTCCGATCTAACTCCGCGTCCCATGCCACGTTAAGGTCACCCCCTAAAATAAGCTGATGTTCATTTTGTGATATCTGCTCTTTTAAGAGATCTCTGATGAAGAGGTCTTGTGCTTGATTGGGTGCATAAATGTTAAAAAGAGTAAGCGTTTGCACTCCAACCTGTACCACAAGTTTAAGGTATCTACCCTCTCTACTCCTCACTGCTTGCACAGCACCTCGAGTAATTCCTGCTCTACAGAGGATAGCCACCCCAGCCGTTTTTGTGGGTGCGGATGCCCAACACTGGAGGGGGTACTTAGAATGAGCCATGCGATGCGTGTCTTTCCTCAGGAGGTGTGTCTCCTGTAAAAAGATAATGTCCGGGTTCTGTTGCAACAAATAGCGCCAAATTAGGCGGCGCTTGTTGGGGGCATTAAGGCCCTTCACATTAAGAGAAAGGATCTTCAGGCAGGGAACGGTAGTCATGGCAAATACCTAGTGTACCTATCTGCTTTGAAGCGCTGAGTTGCAAGGATTGAGCCCCCAGCCCCATATCCACCCCCCAGAAGACCACCCTTCAATGATGATAATAAAGGAGGGCGCCCCAACTCCCAGCAGAGAGTAGTTTGAAGTAGTCGCGCATCTCAGTAGCCAAAGGCGGGGAGTCAGCGCAGTCACAGTATGGCGTCCCTCCCTCCCTCCAGCAAAGAAAAAGAGATCAGAGAGGAAGTAAGAGAAGAAAATAAAAATTTCAAAAACCATCAAGGGCCAACGGGGCCAACAGATTCTATTCCAGTCCAAGAACGGGCATGGCACAATGGTGCAGGCCATTTCAGAGATGTCACTCTCTTAGGAATAGGGTTGGGGGGAGCGAGTCTCATGGAGCGAAGCACTTCGCCAAGTGGGGGTGACCGATCCTGCTGCCAAGCTTCAGCCAAGGTAGAAGGGCAGATAGTTACTGCGTAGAGGGTCTCAATGCCATCCCAGTGAGCAGCGCCAGGAGTAGAATACAGTCATGTATCCCAGTACAACAGTTCTATCATTCTGATGGCGTTTATGAAAGGGTGGGCGATTTCTCACCGTCCATGGAACGGAGATGTTGGATAATGTCTTATTTAGCCTGGGAGGAGGACTGCCCCCCATTTCTAGGCGCTCGTCGCTGTCTAAGGGCTCTGGTCCACTGCAGCCGTGTGGGTTCTCTATCTAGTGGTTGCAAGCGTGAGGGGCTGGTTACTGCAGAGGGTACTGAGAGTTGTAGTAGTTGTTTAGCTTCTTGAAGGGAGCGTAGCACCCGGTGTTTGGTCTCCCATGTGAAGATTAAAGCAAAGGGATGACCCCACTGATATTGGATGCCCATTTTGCGAAGCATGTCAGTGACTGGCTTAAAGTCTCTGCGGCGTCGGAGCGTGGTGGGTGCAATGTCCTGAAAGAGCTGGATAGTGAGACCCTTGCATGTCAATTCAGACTTGTTCCGTGCTGCCTTTAATATTGCCTCTTTCTCCGTAAAGAAATGGACTCTAGTTAATATGTCAGGGACTAGTTCAGAGCGTCCAGGGGGCGCTGCCACTCGATGTGCCCTATCAAGCGCTGGCAGAGAGGCGTCTTTATCCCCTCTGATCTTGTGAAGGAGCTCTGATACGAATGTCATGATGTCCGTGCCCTCTGCCCCCTTAGGTATGCCTCTGAGGCATAGGTTATTGTGCCTGCTTCTGTTCTCTAAATCCTCTTGCTTTATTTGAAGTTCGATATGTTGTTCCTCGAGGAGGGTCAGTTGTTGCCAAAGATGTTCCTGATCCTCAGTGCGAGCGTCCACTGTTTTTTCAAGGTCATCCACTCTTTCCCCAATTTCTGTTACATCTTTTCTAAGTTCCTTAATGCATGTCTTAAATTCAGACTTGAGAGAGCCAATTTCTGATTTGATCTCTTGCAGGAAGTTAGTCATAAAGGATTGGTTGAGAGGATCGGCCGAACTTTCTGGTGGAGACGCCATGGACACGGAAGCTGCGGGACCAGATTTGTTCCACAGAGATGTGACAGGATTCAATCAATCAATCAATCAGGGACTTATAAAGCGCGCTTCTCACCCGTGAGGGTCTCAAGGCGCTGGGGGGGGGGGGGGGTGCAGCGCCGGATCAGTTGAAGAGCCAGGTCTTGAGGCTCTTCCTGAAGGTGTGCAGAGTAGGGAAGCGTCTGATGTTGACTGGGAGCTCGTTCCAGGTCTTTGCTGCGACGTAGGAGAAGGCTCTTCTGCCTGCTCTGGTTCTGCGGATGCGTGGGGTCTCTGCCAGGGCGAGGTCGGCGGAGCGGAGGTTCCTTTTGGGTAAGTGGAAGGAGACTCTCTCTTTGAGGTATTTGGGTCCGATGTTGTGGAGGGATTTGTAGGCGTGGGTAAGTAGTTTGAAGGTTACTCTCTTCTCGACGGGGAGCCAGTGGAGGTCTCGTAGGTGCTGGGTCATATGCTCGTGTCGTGGGGTTCCGAGGATGAGTCTGGCTGCGGTGTTCTGGATGGTTTGGAGCTTGTGTAGCAGGGTTCTGTTGATTCCGGCGTAGAGGGCGTTGCCGTCGTCCAGTCTGCTGGTTATGAGTGCACGACTCCTCCGCCCCCGACATCGCCATAGCCATCCCGGACGGCTATAAGATCACCCGCAGAGACCGCGTCAACGCAGTAGGAGGAGGAATCGCCATCGTCCACAAGAACACCATCAGGGTCTCGACCAGCACCGACGACACTCTCAGCACCGCCGAACACATGCACTTCCAGATCCACACGGACCCCAACACCACCCTTAGAGGCACCCTCGTCTACAGACCCCTGGGCCCCGACCCCAGTTCAGCGACTCCATCGCCGACTTCATCAGCACGCACGCCCTGACCTCTACCGACTACATCCTCCTCGGAGACCTGAACTTTCACCTGGAGAACAACAACGACAGCAACTCCACCACCCTGATCGACAACCTCGCCAACCTCGGTCTGGAGCCAGCTCGCCACAACACCGACCCATTCCGCCGGCCACACGCTTGACCCCATCTTCTCCTCAAGCTCCCACGTCTCCTTCAGCCACACCACGGAACTCCTCTGGACCGACCACCGCTGCATCCATTTCACCTTCCAGAAACCCACCACACACCACCGCACCCAACAGATCCCACGCCGCTGCTGGAGCAAAGTCACCGAAGACCAACTACGGGCAAACCTCGCTCTCAGCCCTCCCTCCGACCCATCCAACACCGACGACGCTGCCTGCAACCTCAGACGATGGATGGACGACTGTGCCAACACCCTCGCCCGCTGAAAAACTCACCTACAGTGACACCGCCAAAAGAGCCAGCTGGTTCACCTCGGAACTCCTAGCTTCCAAGCGTACCTGCCGGAAACTAGAGAAGAAATGGCACAGTGATAAGACACCGGACAGCCACGCAGCCCACAAAGACGCCATCCGTAACCACCACCACCTCATCAAGTCCGCCAAGAGAATCTCCTTCAAAGACCGCCTCGACAACAACGCACACAACAGCAAGGAGCTTTTCAACATCGTGAAGGAACTCTCCAACCCCAGCTCCAACACCAACGACATCCCGCCGTCGCAACCCCTGTGCGATTCCCTCGCCACCTTCTTCCACCGCAAGATCGCCGACATCCACGACAGCTTCAACACCCAGACAGCCCCAACTAAGATCGATGCACCAGGCCCGCCGCACACCATCGACCACGACCCCCTGCCAGCCTGGGCCAGCGTGAACATCGATGACACCATCAAGACCATGAGCACAATACACTCCGGCTCCCCGTCAGACCCTTTCCCGCACCACATCTTCAACAAAGCCAGCAGCTCCATCGCACCCCACCTGTGCAACGTCATCAATCTCTCCTTCGAGACCGCGACCTTCCCAGAGAGCTGGAAACACGCAGAGATCAACGCCCTACTCAAAAAACCCAAGGCGGACCCTCAAGAACTTCCGGCCCATCTCCCTGCTTCCGTTCCCAGCCAAGGTCATCGAGAAGATCGTCAACAAACAGCTAACCCGATACCTCGAAGAAAACAGCATCCTGGACCCATCCCAATCGGGGTTCCGCAGCAACCACAGCACTGAGACTGCCCTCATCGCCGCCACCGACGACATCAGGATCCTGCTGGACAACGGTGAGACCGCAGCCCTCATCCTGCTGGACCTCTCCGCCGCCTTCGACACTGTCTGCCACCGCACTCTACGCGCACGCCTCCACGACGCAGGGATCCGAGACAAGGCCCTGGAATGGGCCACCTCCTTCCTCGCCGGCAGAACCCAGAGAGTCCGCCTCCCACCATTCCGATCCGAAGCCTCCGAGATCATCTGCGGCGCACCCCAGGGATCGTCCCTCAGCCCAACACTGTTCAACATCTACATGGCCCCGCTCGCACGCATCGCCAGACAGCACGACCTCAACATAATCTCCTACGACGACGACACTCAACTGATCCTCTCCCTCACCAAGGACCCCCTCGCCGCCAAATCCAACCTCCATGAAGGAATGAAGGCCGTCGCCGATTGGATGAAGATCCGCCGACTAAAACTGAACACGGAGAAGACAGAGGTCCTCATCCTCGGCTCCAACCCCTCAGCCTGGGATGACTCCTGGTGGCCAACGACGCTGGGAGCAGCCCCGACACCCACCGACCACGCACGCAACCTGGGAGTCATCCTCGACTCAACGCTCTCCATGGCCAAGCAAGTCAACGCAGTCTCCTCCTCCTGCTTCAACACCCTCCGCATGCTTCGCAAGATCTACAGGTGGATCCCGACAGATACAAGAAGAACAGTCACCCAGGCCCTCGTCAGTAGCAGACTTGACTATGGGAACACCCTCTACGCGGGAGCCCCGGCCAAGCTCATCAAGCGACTGCAACGCATACAAAACGCCTCCGCACGCCTGATCCTCGATGTACCACACCACAGCCACATCACCCCCCACCTGAGGAACCTGCACTGGCTCCCCGTCGACAGGAGAATCTCCTTCAAACTCCTCATCCACGCACACAAGGCACTCCACAAGACTGGCCCAGCCTACCTCAACAGACGACTCATCTTCTACGTCCCCAACCGCCAACTCCGCTCCGCCGACCTCTCCCTCGCCACCGTCCCTCGCATTCGAAGAACTACCACCGGCGGCAGATCCTTCTCACACCTCGCCGCCAAGACCTGGAACACCCTTCCACTAAGCCTACGACAGACCCAAGACCTGCTGACCTTCAGGAGGCTACTCAAGACCTGGTTGTTCGACCAGTAGCAGCACCCCCCCCCTTTTTTTCTCCCCAGCGCCTTGAGACCCTCGCGGGTAAGTAGTGCGCTTTACAAATTCTGTGATTGATTGATGGGTGACGGTCTTTCTGCATTCGGTGGGGATCCACTTGAAGGTCTTGCGGAGGATGCGGAGGGAGTTGAAGCAGGTGGAGGTGACGGCGTTGATCTGGCGGGTCATGGTGAGGGAGGAGTCTAGGATGATGGGTTTCGGAGGGTGTTGTCCCAGGCGGTGGAGGAGGGTCCAAGGACGAGGACCTCTGTCTTCTCTGAGTTGAGCTTCAGGCAGCTGTTGTTCATCCAGGCTGCAACGTCCTTCATTCCTTCCTGGAAGCAGAGTCTGGTGTGTTCGGGATTCTTCGTGAGGGAGAGGATGAGCTGGGTGTCATCGGCGTAGGATACTATGCTGAGCCCATACTGTCTGATGATGGCGGCGAGGGGGGCCATGTAGATGTTGAAGAGCGTGGGGCTGCGCGAGGATCCTTGTGGTACTCCACAGTTCATCTCTGTGGGTTCGGAGAGGAAGGGTGGGAGTCTGATCCTTTGGGTTCTGCTGGTGAGAAAGGAGCGGATCCAGTCGAGGGCGGTTCCTCATATACCTGCGTCGTGGAGTCTGGCTGCGAGATTGCGGTGTGAGACAGTTGTCCTTCAAATTCACTGAGGCGTCTTTCCATGTGTTGGAACGTGGCATGACCTTTAGTCAATAGTACTCCCAGTGAATGGCTTGATCGAGAAGACAGGACAGAAGACCCAGGGTGCCCCAAAACGTGAAGCCAAGGCGCTCACAGTTAGATAGTTAGCTCCACCAGGACAAGCAGAGGATGCCCCTAGGTATAGAATGTTACTGTAGAGAGATTTAGATTGGTGCCGCTGTTCCTCTATGTCTGTGGCCCCGCAAGTCGCTGTTCCACGGAGCGTGTGGGGAGAGTGTAATCTATATAGCAAGGGTTGTCCACTTCCTCCCAGGGTCTCATCTGCTATTGCACTTTCTCTTTCCTTCGCTGACCTCAATTAGGGCGATCGTAGGAGGTGAGGATGAAGCGTGGTGTATGATAGGTAGATTCTCTCCAGGGTGCCACGTTTGCGCTGTATTAGCAGAGCCTGTATGCTAACGAGGGGACTCCAAGTGCACACACAGTCGAGCGAGTAATCCAACGGTGCACTCTGTCTTTGCTCTTAAGGGACGACCAGGCCGCAGATCCTGCCAAATTCTCCCTTCTCAGTCCCGCTGTTCTACCAGTGAGCCCCTCTCTGTCAGACAGATCGATGTCGGGCACCCGCACACTCCAGGGAGAATGCCACAATGATGACGTGTCATAAGGCGGCTCCCCCGCGTCCCACTATCACTCCCGGCCTGGCTGCCGCTCAGAGAGGTGAGCCCAAGCGCAATCCAGTGCACCTCCCGGGGTCCATTCCACTGTAGATAATAGATGTGCCACCTTTGTTATGACACGGCGCTGAGGTTCTCCAGCCCAGCCGGTTCCCAAGATGGCGATCGTCAGCCGTATCGGAGGGAGCGCTGCCCTTTCACACCTGAGGGGATGTGTGTAGTCTGGTGCTTAGTTTATAGAAGGATCTACACCGCCCGGTGCTTCTGAAAGTTGAGGGGTGGCGGCTGCAAGAATGGGTCCCGGCCGCACAGCTTCTTCGATAGCTTTTGAGCCCTTCGGCTCCACGAAGGTGTCCGGCCCTCTCGCTAACCCCCAGGTACCTTCAGTGTCGCTGAGGTGGGCCCTTCAATGTCCCGATGCTGCGTGGAGTGCCTTGGGGGAATTGCGGTGCGTAGTCTCTCCGGCCCTGTAGGCCCTCAAGATGGCTGCTTCGGATCCTCCCCCCGCAGAGCGCCGTACCTTTGCGCCTCCAAGCACCAATCCTGGGTTGCTGCTCCTCCGCCCTCGAAGTCGCACAGATGCAGTCCAGGTCAGCGTGTGTCTCTTTCAACACCACTAGCCATCCGGGGGAGGAGCACACCCACTCGTTATGGAGCTCTCGGGGATTCGTGCAGCAAAGATGGAGGCCCTGAACACGGACCCCAGGCCCCTCGTTCGCGGCCACAGCACCCGAGTTCCGCAGCGACAAGGAGCTCGATCAGGTTGCTCCCCAGCCCCTCCGGTGCCTATCGTGTCATCAAGGGAAGCCCTCTGAAGCCCCGGTGCGTGATATTGGCTATAAACTGCAGCGGCGGACTGGAGCTCCCCGGGCGCACGTCTCACTCCATGCGCTGCGAGACCACGCCCCCCCATCTTCTATTTCTTAAATTAGGTCTATTCAGTCACATAGATAAAGATTGTATTTGTATCGTGTTTTGCTTGAAAATCTCAGGATTACATTGGAATCAAGAGTGTTGAATAATTATTAAAATATTGGGTTAGTGCTTAGGTGTTAAGGTAATGACATTTATTTTTTCTTTTGCTCTGATTTCTAAGGAAATGCCTTAACGCGGGGACACATTGCCTCATGAAATAGAGGTTTAACACTGTCTGCGATTCAGTGAAATGTGGGAGATTTGATTAAGGTACATTTTGGGGTGTCTTGATTTTAGGGTACAGCGTTTTGCTCCCACACTATATTTATATTTCAGTATGCTTACAATTATATATATATAAATTCTATTACAATAGATAATATTGCTTATAAGTTAACAGACTTTGCATAAAGAATGATTGTCACAATTGAACTATAACAAATTTCACGGCTCTTCTTTGTTTTATTCCCTCTGCACAGGGTGTTTGTCTGCACTAAAATACGTTTTATACATAATTTCTCTTCTTTATTCTTCTATTCACATTATCACTCTACAATAGCGATCTCAGCTGAGCATACTGACACGAAATGTAAGTGGTAGTGGTCCTGGCTGAAACTGAAATAAAGCCTGAACTTCAGACTGGAAAAACAACAGCTGAAAGGTGCTTCCGAAGCCCATTGGAAATGAATGGGCTGAACGTGTTTGTGATCAAGAATCACAGCTTTGTGAAGTAAACGGATATGTTACACACAGAACTTTGCAAAACTCCAAATTGAATAAATACCCATAGGTCACTGGTAATGGCTATTCGAGGAAGATGTACAATGATTTATCAATTTGCTGTATCGTTTGAGATCGGAAATTGCCTTTTGAGTTCAAATTCACACAGTGCAGTGTGTGCACTCCTCCCCCATCCTGCAGTGCTTTGTTTCAGGTAGGTAAAACATAAACTCTGCCTTGCAACAGACCCTAGTGCAAACATCATAAAGAGAGCAGATTATAAATTCCTGCCCTCGGTCTCAAATTTGCTCTCTAGTACCATGGATCTATATGCCTTTAAAGCTAACATGATATTCCCCCTGCTTAACTTTCTTACTTTCAATCAATCAATCAATCATGGGTTTGTTAAAGCGCGACTACTCACCCGTAAGGGTCTCAAGGCGCTGGGGGGTGGGGGGGGTGCAGGTTCCATCCATCAAGGAGGGGGTCTGTCGAAAAGCCAGGTTTTGAGGTTTCTTGCGAAGATGGGGAGCGATGTTGTCTGTCTGAGGTGGAGCGAAAGGGCGTTCCATGCTTTGGCCGCGAGGAAGGAGAAGGAGCGGCCTCCCGATCTGGTCTTTCTGGTGTGGGGGACCACGGCGTAGGAGAGCTGGGCTGATCGTAGGGTCCTTTGGGGTGCGTGGAATTTGAGTCGGCTGTTCAGGTATGCTGGTCCGGTGCCGTGGAGGGCCTTGTGTGCGTGGGTGAGCATCTTGAAGGTGATTCTCGCCTCGACAGGGAGCCAGTGGAGTGTGCGCAGGTGCTGGGAGATGTGGCAGTGTTTTGGCAGGTTGAGGACCAGTCTTGCGGCGGCGTTCTGGATGTTCTGTAGCTTGCGGGTGAGGTTTTTGTTTATTCCGGCGTAGAGTGCGTTGCCGTAGTCGAGTCTGCTGGTGACCAGGGCGTGAGTGACGGTCTTTCGGTGTTCGAGGGGGATCCATTTGAAGGTCTTACGAAGGAGGCGGAGGGTGTGGAAGCAGGAAGACGAGACAGAGTTGATCTGGCGGTCCATTTTGAGCTCGGAGTCCAGGATGATTCCCAGGTTGCGTGCGTGGTCCGTGGGGGTTGGCGGGTTTCCGAGGGCGGGGGGCCACCAGGTGTCGCTCCAGGCATCGGGGTTTGGGCCCATGATGAGTACTTCTGTTTTGTTGGTGTTTAGTTGTAGGCAGCTGTTTTTCATCCATTTGGCGACGGCTTCCATGCCTTCTCGAAAGTTGCGTCTGGCGGTGTTGGGCTCGTTGGATAGGGAGAGGATGAGCTGGGTGTCGTCTGCGTATGACACGATGTTGAGTCCGTAGGTTCTGACGATGGGGGCGAGTGGAGCCATGTAGACGTTGAAGAGCGTCGGGCTGAGGGAGGAGCCCTGGTGGACTCCGCAGGTGGTAGGTGTGGGGTCCGAGAGGAAAGGGGGAGTCTGACCCGCTGCGTCCTGCCGGAGAGGAAGGAGCGGATCCAGTCGAGGGCCTTGTCCTGGATTCCTGCGTCGTAGAGTCTGCGTATTAGGGTGCGGTGGGAGACTGTGTCGAACGCCGCTGATAGGTCGAGGAGGATGAGGGCTACTGTTTCTCCTTTGTCCAGTAGGGTGCAAATGTCGTCTGTTGCGGCGAGGAGGGCGGTTTCCGTACTGTGGTTTTTTCTGAAGCCGGATTGGGAGGAGTCGAGGATGTTGTGTTCTTCAATGAATGTGGCGAGTTGGCTGTTGATGGCTTTCTCGATGACTTTCGCTGGGAACGGGAGCAGGGAGATGGGTCTGTAGTTTTTGAGGTCGGTGGGGTCCGCTGAGGGTTTCTTTAGGAGGGGGTTGACCTCGGCGTGTTTCCAGTCGTCGGGGAACGAGGCGGTCGCCAGGGAGCGGTTGATGGTGTGGCGGAGCATGGGTGCGATGGTGTCAGCGGCTCTGTTGAAGATGTGGTGGGGGCAGGGGTCCGTGGGGGCCCCTGAGTGGATTGACTTCATTGTCTTCAGTGTGTCTTCCGTGGTGAGGGCTGTCCAGTCGTCAATCGCTGGTTTCTGGGTGTCGAGGGTGGTTGGTGGGGTTCAGTGTGTTGGTTGTCTTCGTCGAAGTTGTCGTAGATGCTCTTGATTTTGTGGTGGAAAAAGGTGCTGAGTTTGTCGCAGAGGTCTTGTGAGGGGAGGGATGTCGGTAGACTCGCTAGTGGGTTGGGCGAACTCCTTGATGATGCTGAAGAGTTCCTTGCTGTTGTGCGCGTGGGTGGAGATTCTGTCTTCAATCGCTTTTTTCCTCGTTTCTCTGATGAGTTGATGGTGGGCGTTGTTGGCGGCTCTGAAGTTGTCGTGGGCTTCTGTGGATTTGGTGTTCCTCCAGGCCTTTTCGAGGCAACATATCGAAACGTACGTCCCCTGGGACACTTGTTCTGCTCTTTTCAAAGGAAACATCTATCCTATTTTCGAGAGCGGAATCTCTCAGACTTCAGTTCTCCCTGGCTCTCATTTGTTTCTCTCTTTCTGTACATTTTGCTGCTCACTGATCAACTTATAAATGTGTTCTTTTATTTCATGTCCACTCGATAGCTACCCTAACTCTTGCATTACTCAGTTTTTTCCAATACTTCTAAAGTAGTTATCACTACAACTGCTTCTTTCATTGGCGTGCTCATCTGCTGCCTCACCATTTTTAAAACATTTTCAATTGTTTTTGCCACTTGGCCAGATTGGACTTTATGTACAGCGAAGGTTAAATTTGAGAATGTGCCAATAGCGAGTATGTTATGGAAAAAAGTGAGCAAAAGCTAAACCAATACACAGTCAGATTGAAATTTGTAAATCGAGAGGCATTTGAAAAGTGGTCAAAGATTTAAGTAAGATTGAAGACATCACAGTCATAATTCCCATTTAGAACATTTATCACCATTACAGCAAGTCCTTTAAGTGCAGGAGGTTGATCACAAAGTAATATGGTGGTGCTGGCTAAAAGAAACCCTGAAGCACCATCAAGTCAATAGTTTTAATTGTGTGCAAAACATTGACCCTAGGGGAACAGGGGATTGGGATGTGAGAAAATAATGGAAAGGGTGAAAAGAATACAGCAACCCTGCATGAGGAATACGAGGAGAGGTCATATAGAGGGATGCCCTTCTGTAGTGTGCACTACACCTAAAGAAAAATTGTGATCCTTTGTTTTTCAGACCAAGCAAATGATTATGAAAGCCTGTGCAATTGTAGCCCAGTAATATACAATGTGGGTTCACTGCTATTAATTCGGCTTCTGGGTGAATCACAACAGTGGATATTGGGTGTTACAGGTGATACGCGCAGTACATGATAGCTGTTAAATCAATGTGCTAACAGATGATAATTGTAACTTTGCTTATTCCTCAACAGGCAAGTGATGTGCTGACATATTCACCTCACATAAAGAACAGCAATCATGATAAATAGCTCCTAGCGTTGGCAGGGAATTCAGGAAGAAATTTGTTGGAAAGCATTGATAAACCGTTTAGTGTTGCATTAAAAATGAGTAATCGGAAGCAAACTTTTCTGTATTACAAATCAATGGTGTGATAAACGTTGGAATAAGTCTCACCTTTGACATTCTTTGTGGAATCAAATAATAAGAAAACAAAAAAAACACCATTTCATTATATATATATATATATATATATATATATATATATATATATATATATATATATATATATATATATATATATATATATATATTCACTGAAAAACCATAGGTTTCAGGCACGTTATAGTTAGAAATTAGCATTTAAAAAACCTTAGAAATTCACTGAAAAAACCATAGGTTTCAGGGCGTTATAGTTAGTTGGACATTTCACTCGTACAAAACTAGAGAAATTCCCCCGTTATAGTTAGTTCAGCTAACTATAACTCACGCCCCGCAATGCACTGCTGGTGACGTCACATATTACATCACTCATGACATGGCCAGTGACATCACTGATGACATCACTGATGACATCTCAAATGACATCACTGATGACATCACTGATGACATCATCCAGTGACTGTGTGTTTCTGTAAAGTTTAAATATGTTTAATTTATATAGGGAAAGGTGTATTGAAGAATGAGTGGGTGTATAAGTGTCTGAATGGATGATTTAGTAGGTGCGTGACTGACTCTATAAGTGAGTGATTAAACGTATCTTACTGAATGCATGGGTTAGTGACTAAACTGTGTGAATGTCTGTATCCGTCTGTTGGTTTGTAAGCGGCTGCATGGGTTTGTGAATAGCTACATGAGTGTCTACATGGGTTATTGATTGGTTGTCTGAGTATCTGTATGGGTGCCTGAGTGTTTGTGTGGGTGGGGTGTGTGTGACTGTGCATAGATGTGTGAGTGGGTGATTCACTGGGTGCATGGTTTCAAGAGTGCATCTGTGATGGACTGTATGGGTGGGTGAGTGTGTGTATGGGTGTGTTAGTGAGTGAATGTATATCTCAGTGGTACATGTATGAGTAACTACATATGTGAAAGGCAGTATATATGTGTGTTGGAGTATATAAATGGCTATAAGTGAGAGTGCGTGATTGTGAGAGTGGCTGTATGGATGAGTGTGTACTTGTATCAGTGATTGTATAAGAGCGTAAGAATGTGCTAGTATTTGTATGAGTAAGTGAGCTGGTGTGTGTATAACTGTATAGGTGAGTAAATGGCAGTGTAATTAATTATTTGCATGACTGACTAGGTGTGTGAGTACCTCTATGGATGAGTGGCGGTGTGTGAGTGTCTAAATAGGTGTACGAGTGAATATGATAGTCCTGTACTGAGTGACCGTAAGTATGAGTGACTGTACGGGTGAGTGAGTGGATGTGTGTGTAGACCTAAGAATCAGTGAGTGTGTATGTAGTTATTGGTGTTGGAGTGTCTATGGTTTTGAGAATGGCAGTCTGTAATTTAGAGTGGGTGTATCAAAAGTTATATTAGGGTGTGAGAAGATGCATGAAATTATCACACGGATGATGTCATCAGTGATGTTATCAGTGATGTCATTTGAGATGTCATCAGTGATGTCATCAGTGATGTCACTGACCATGTCATGAGTGATGTAATATGTGATGTCATCAGCAGTGCATTGCGGGCGCGAGTTATAGTTAGCTGAACTAACTATAACGGGGAATTTCTCTAGTTTTGTACGAGTGAAATGTCCAACTAACTATAACGCCCCTGAAACCTATGGTTTTTTCAGTGAATTTCTAAGGTTTTTTAAATGCTAATTTCTAACTATAACGTGCCTGAAACCTATGGTTTTTTCAGTGAATTTCAAAGGTTTTTTAAAAGCTAATTTCTAACTATAACATGCCTGAAACCTATGGTTTTTTCAGTGAATTTCAAAGGTTTTTAAATGCTAATTTCTAACTATAACGTGCCTGAAACCTATGGTTTTTTAAGTGAATTTCAAAGGTTTTTAAATGCTAGTTTCTAACTATGCCTACAGAGGTAGGACATGTGAAGAAAGAAGAAAAACGCACTGAAAGAAGCAAAAGAAATGCAGAAAGAAGCAACAGAAGTCCACAAAGACGAAGAAAAGTGCAGGAAGAAGCAAGACATGTGCAGAAAGAACCAACAGAGGAGCAGAAAGAGGCCTTGTTGCAAAATCATCCTCTGCCCACAACTTTTTCAGACGGGTACTGGTGGTAACTGAGTCTGACTAACCAGGCCTAGAGCCAGTGCTATGCTAAAAGACACTTAGAATACAGTGAAAATTTCCTACATACACTAGGGAACACTATGCGTTGGGGTACCCCTGTGATTAGCATGACCTCCTCTGTAAGGCCCTAGTACATAATATCGATACAAAAGGGGATGATGGACGGAACGTTTGAGCCAATCAAACACTCACCCCCAGTCAATTGATCTGGGTCTAATCCATCATCATTCTTTAGCTCACTCCACCACCCCAGTTCAGACATGGCCATATGCAAATCAGTCTGACCCTGTGCCTCATGGGAACAGTCCAGCCCGAACTGCCAAGCCATGTCTTCCCTGGACCGGAAACAAGCATCCTAGGACCGGTTTCTGGCATTTCAGCCGTCATCAGCCAGGCTTGCTTGAATCCAGTGGCAAAGTGAGCAAGGGACCCACGTCTGGGCATACCCCCGCCAACTTAGGGCGACCAAAGCGATACAAAGGGGATGATGGACGGAGCGTTTGAGCCAATCAAACACTCACCCCCAGTCAACTGATCTGGGTTTAATCCATCATCATTCTTTAGCTCACTCCACCACCCCAGTTCAGACATGGCCATATGCAAATCAGTTTGACCCTGTGCCTCATGGGAACAGTCCAGCCGAACTGCCAAGCCATGTCTTCCCTGGACCGGAAACAAGCATCCTAGGACCGGTTTCTGGCATTTCAGCCGTCATCAGCCTGGCTTGCTTGAATCCAGTGGCAAAGTGAGCAAGGGACCCACGTCTGGGCATACCCCCGCCAACTTAGGGCGACCAAAGCGATACAAAGGGGATGATGGACGGAACGTTTGAGCAATCAAACACTCACCCCCAGTCAACTGATCTGGGTTTAATCCATCATCATTCTTTAGCTCACTCCACCACCCCAGTTCAGACATGGCCATATGCAAATCAGTCTGACCCTGTGCCTCATGGGAACAGTCCAGCCCGAACTGCCAAGCCATGTCTTCCTAGACCGGAAACAAGCATCCTAGGACCGGTTTCTGGCATTTCAGCCGTCATCAGCCAGGCTTGCTTGAATCCAGTGGCAAAGTGAGCAAGGGACCCACGTCTGGGCATACCCCGCCAACTTAGGGCGACCAAAGCGATACAAAGGGGATGATGGACGGAGCGTTTGAGCCAATCAAACACTCACCCCAGTCAACTGATCTGGGTTTAATCCATCATCATTCTTTAGCTCACTCCACCACCCCAGTTCAGACATGGCCATATGCAAATCAGTCTGACCCTGTGCCTCATGGGAACAGTCCAGCCCGAACTGCCAAGCCATGTCTTCCCTGGACCGGAAACAAGCATCCTAGGACCGGTTTCTGGCATTTCAGCCGTCATCAGCCAGGCTTGCTTGAATCCAGTGGCAAAGTGAGCAAGGGACCCACGTCTGGGCATGCCCCGCCAACCTAGGGCGACCAAGCTGATACAAAAGGGGATGATGGACGGACGTTTGAGCCAATCAAACACTCACCCCCAGTCAACTGATCTGGGTTTAATCCATCATCATTCTTTAGCTCACTCCACCACCCCAGTTCAGACATGGCCATATGCAAATCAGTCTGACCCTGTGCCTCTTGGGAACAGTCCAGCCCGAACTGCCAAGCCATGTCTTCCCTGGACCGGAAACAAGCATCCTAGGACCGGTTTCTGGCATTTCAGCCGTCATCAGCCAGGCTTGCTTGAATCCAGTGGCAAAGTGAGCAAGGGACCCACGTCTGGGCATACCCCGCCAACTTAGGGCGACCAAAGCGATACAAAGGGATGATGGACGGAACGTTTGAGCCAATCAAACACTCACCCCCAGTCAACTGATCTGGGTTTAATCCATCATCATTCTTTAGCTCACTCCACCAACCCAGTTCAGACATGGCCATATGCAAATCAGTCTGACCCTGTGCCTCATGGGAACAGTCCAGCCCGAACTGCCAAGCCATGTCTTCCTGGACCGGAAACAAGCATCCTAGGACCGGTTTCTGGCATTTCAGCCGTCATCAGCCAGGCTTGCTTGAATCCAGTGGCAAAGTGAGCAAGGGACCCACGTCTGGGCATACCCCCGCCAACTTAGGGCGACCAAAGCGATACAAAGGGATGATGGACGGAACGTTTGAGCCAATCAAACACTCACCCCCAGTCAACTGATCTGGGTTTAATCCATCATCATTCTTTAGCTCACTCCACCACCCCAGTTCAGACATGGCCATATGCAAATCAGTCTGACCCTGTGCCTCTTAGGAACAGTCCAGCCCGAACTGCCAAGCCATGTCTTCCTGGACCGGAAACAAGCATCCTAGGACCGGTTTCTGGCATTTCAGCCGTCATCAGCCAGGCTTGCTTGAATCCAGTGGCAAAGTGAGCAAGGGACCCACGTCTGGGCATACCCCGCCCAACTTAGGGCGACCCCTTTTGTATCGCTTGTCTCGCCCTAAGTTGGCGGGGTATGCCCAGACGTGGGTCCCTTGCTCACTTTGCCACTGGATTCAAGCAAGCCTGGCTGATGACGGCTGGAATGCCAGAAACCGGTCCTAGGATGCTTGTTTCCGGTCCAGGGAAGACATGGCTTGGCAGTTCGGGCTGGACTGTTCCCATGAGGCACAGGGTCAGACTGATTTGCATATGGCCATGTCTGAACTGGGTGGTGGAGTGAGCTAAAGAATGATGATGGATTAAACCCAGATCAGTTGACTGGGGTGAGTGTTTGATTGGCTCAAGCGTTCCGTCCATCATCCCTTTTGTATCGCTGTTCGCCCTAAGTTGGCGGGTATGCCCAGGACGTGGGTCCCTTGCTCACTTTGCCACTGGATTCAAGCAAGCCTGGCTGATGACGGCTGGAATGCCAGAAACCGGTCCTAGGATGCTTGTTTCCGGTCCAGGGAAGACATGGCTTGGCAGTTCGGGCTGGACTGTTCCCATGAGGCACAGGGTCAGACTGATTTGCATATGGCCATGTCTGAACTGGGGTGGTGGAGTGAGCTAAAGAATGATGATGGATTAAACCCAGATCAGTTGACTGGGGGTGAGTGTTTGATTGGCTCAAGCGTTCGTCCATCATCCCCTTTGTATCAGCTTGTTCGCCCTAAGTTGGCGGGAGTATGCCCAGACGTGGGTCCCTTGCTCACTTTCCCACTGGATTCAAGCAAGCCTGGCTGATGACGGCTGGAATGCCAGAAACCGGTCCTAGGATGCTTGTTTCCGGTCCAGGGAAGACATGGCTTGGCAGTTCGGGCTAGACTATTCCCATGAGGCACAGAGTCAGACTGATTTGCATATGGCCATGTCTGAACTGGGTGGTGGAGTGAGCTAAAGAATGATGATGGATTAAACCCAGATCAGTTGACTGAGGTGAGTGTTTGATTGGCTCAAGCGTTCCGTCCATCATCCCCTTTTGTATCGCTTGTTCGCCCTAAGTTGGCGGGGTATGCCCAGACGTGGGTCCCTTGCTCACTTTGCCACTGGATTCAGCAAGCCTGGCTGATGACGGCTGGAATGCCAGAAACCGGTCCTAGGATGCTTGTTTCCGGTCCAGGGAAGACATGGCTTGGCAGTTCGGGCTGGACTGTTCCCATGAGGCACAGGGTCAGACTGATTTGCATATGGCCATGTCTGAACTGGGGTGGTGGAGAGAGCTAAAGAATGATGATGGATTAAACCCAGATCAGTTGACTGGGGTGAGTGTTTGATTGGCTCAAGCTGCTCCGTCCATCATCCCCTTTTGTATCGCTTGTTCGCCCTAAGTTGGCGGGGTATGCCCAGACGTGGTCCCTTGCTCACTTTGCCACTGGATTCAAGCAAGCCTGGCTGATGACGGCTGGAATGCCAGAAACCGGTCCTAGGATGCTTGTTTCCGGTCCAGGGAAGACATGGCTTGGCAGTTCGGGCTGACTGTTCCCATGAGGCACAGGGTCAGACTGATTTGCATATGGCCATGTCTGAACTGGGGTGGTGGAGTGAGCTAAAGAATGATGATGGATTAAACCCAGATCAGTTGACTGGGGGTGAGTGTTTGATTGGCTCAAGCGTTCCGTCCATCATCCCCTTTTGTATCGCTTGTTCGCCCTAAGTTGGCGGGGTATGCCCAGACGTGGGTCCCTTGCTCACTTTGCCACTGGATTCAAGCAAGCCTGGCTGATGACGGCTGGAATGCCAGAAACCGGTCCTAGGATGCTTGTTTCCGGTCCAGGGAAGACATGGCTTGGCAGTTCGGGCTGGACTGTTCCCATGAGGCACAGGGTCAGACTGATTTGCATATGCCATGTCTGAACTGGGGTGGTGGAGTGAGCTAAAGAATGATGATGGATTAAACCCAGATCAGTTGACTGGGGTGAGTGTTTGATTGACTCAAGCGTCCGTTCATCATCCCTTTGTATCGCTTTGTTCGCCCTAAGTTGGCGGGGGTATGCCCAGACGTGGGTCCCTTGCTCACTTTGCCACTGGATTCAAGCAAGCCTGGCTGATGACGGCTGGAATGCCAGAAACCGGTCCTAGGATGCTTGTTTCCGGTCCAGGGAAGACATGGCTTGGCAGTTTGGGCTGGACTGTTCCCATGAGGCACAGGGTCAGACTGATTTGCATATGGCCATGTCTGAACTGGGGTGGTGGAGTGAGCTAAAGAATGATGATGGATTAAACCCAGATCAGTTGACTGGGGGTGAGTGTTTGATTGGCTCAAGCGTTCCGTCCATCATCCCCTTTTGTGCATCGCTTTGTTCGCCCTAAGTTGGCGGGGGTATGCCCAGACGTGGGTCCCTTGCTCACTTTGCCACTGGATTCAAGCAAGCCTGGCTGATGACGGCTGGAATGCCAGAAACCGGTCCTAGGATGCTTGTTTCCGGTCCAGGGAAGACATGGCTTGGCAGTTCGGGCTGGACTGTTCCCATGAGGCACAGGGTCAGACTTTGCATATGGCCATGTCTGAACTGGGGTGGTGGAGTGAGCTAAAGAATGATGATGGATTAAACCCAGATCAGTTGCCTGAGGGTGAGTGTTTGATTGGCTCAAGCGTTCCGGTCCATCATCCCCTTTTGTATCGCTTTGTTCGCCCCTAAGTTGGCGGGGGTATGCCCAGACGTGGGTCCCTTGCTCACTTTGCCACTGGATTCAAGCAAGCCTGGCTGATGACGGCTGGAATGCCAGAAACCGGTCCTAGGATGCTTGTTTCCGGTCCAGGGAAGACATGGCTTGGCAGTTCGGGCTGGACTGTTCCCATGAGGCACAGGGTCAGACTGATTTGCATATGGCCATGTCTGAACTGGGGTGGTGGAGTGAGCTAAAGAATGATGATGGATTAAACCCAGATCAGTTGACTGGGGGTGAGTGTTTGATTGGCTCAAGCGTTCCGTCCATCATCCCCTTTTGTATCGCTAGTACATAATAGGGCAGGGGGATTAAAACTACCTCTAAGTCAGAGGTGCAGAAATATGCTACTTTAACTAGTAGTCGCGTTTGCATAGTGGTGGAGAAAGGGTGCTGGGCGTCCAACCAACGCTCAGGAATTCCACTGCGTAGGACTTACAGGAGGTACCAGGAGGGATTCTTGGCCCCCAAACTCCCTCAGGACCAAATTGGACTTCATCCCCCATCCCGTAGTCTGCCACGAGGCACGTTTGCAGAGTGGTAGAGAAAGGGGGCCATGGCCTCTGAAGACGTCTTAGCAATCCCACTGTGTGAGACTTACTGGAGGTAACAAGAGGGGTAGTTGGCCCCCCAAGGACATCCTTGGGGGCCAACTTCCCAAACTATTACCTCCAGTCAGTCCCACACAGCAGCACTGGTAAGTACTCGTACCAGGCCACGCCCACTTTGCCCACCACTCTACAAACGTGCTCCTTGGCGCGCTCTTGGATGGGGATTGAAGTCCCCTTCACTGCTGGGGGTCCTTTAGGGGCCAACTAGCCTACCTTTACCTCCAGTAAGCCCCACGCAGTGGGATTGGTGAGAGGTAGACAAAGGCCATGCCCCTTTCTCCACCACTCTGCAAACGCGCCCCCTGGCACGTTGTAAGTTGGGGGATTAAGTCCCCTTGAATCCTGAGGGTCCCTGGGTCCAACTCGCCCACCAGGTACCTTCAGTAAGCGCCACAGAGCTGCATTGCAGGAGAGGTGTAAAAAGGGCGTGGCCTGGACCACCTCTCGCTACGCAGCCCTGTGGCGCTTACTGGAGGTACCTGGTGGGCTAGTTGGCCCCCAGGGACCCTCAGGATTGAAGGGAATTAATTCTCCAACTTAAAACGCGCCACAGGGTGTGTTTGCACACATGTCACCTCAGGTCCCGCCCCTCCCTTCACCACTGTGCAAGCGCGCCCCGTGGCGCGTTTTAAGTTGGGGGATAAAGTCCCCTTGAATCCTGAGGGTCCCTGGGGTCCAACTAGCCCACGAGGTACCTCCAGTAAGCGCCACAGAGCTGCGTTGCAGAGAGGTGTAAAAGGGGCGTGGCCTGGACCACCTCTCTGCAACGCAGGCCTGTGGCGCTCACTGGAGGTACCTGGTGGGCTAGTTAGCCCCCAGGGGCCCTCAGGATTGAAGGGGAATTAATTCCCCAACTTAAAATGCGCCACAGGGCGTGTTTACACACATATCGCCTCAGGCCCCGCCCCTCCCTTCACCACTGTGCAAGCGCGCCCGTGGCGCGTTTTAAGTTGGGGGATAAAGTCCCCTTGAATCCTGAGGGTCCCTGGGGTCCAACTAGCCCACCAGGTACCTCCAGTAAGCGCCACAGAGCTGCGTTGCAGAGAGGTGTAAAAAGGGGCGTGGCCTGGACCACCTCTCTGCAACGCAGCCCTGTGGCACTTACTGGAGGTACCTGGTGGGCTAGTTGGCCCCCAGGGGCCCTCAGGATTGAAGGGGAATTAATTCCCAAACTTAAAATGCGCCACAGGGCGTGTTTGCACACATATCACCTCAGGCCCCGCCCCCTCCCTTCACCACTGTGCAAACGCTTTTTTTGGCCCTGGGGGTCCTTGTGGGACCCCCTGAGCAGGCCTAGGGGGTCAGGGTGTTTCTACCCTGCCCCCTTTTCTTTTTTTTCACCTTTCTTTCCCTGTTTTCTTGTGCCTCAGTTACCGAGGCACAAGATGGCTGCCAACACTTCCTGGTTTGGAGTGTTGACAGCCAATTAGAATAAAGCCTCTGGTCGGGAGGGTGAGCGGATCCACCGCGCCTCCATATATCGAAACTTTTATTTTTGATTTTCTCAGCAACTACTGAACGGATTTACACCATTTAAAAAAGGTCTCTTTCTGAACCAAGGGCTACCTTTTGCCAAATTTGGTGTAATTCCGTTCAGCAGTTTCAGCTGTAACCGTGTCTAAAGTTTCCTATGGGAAATTGATTTTCCGACCTCTATTGTTTGAATTTCTCAGGAACTACTGAACGGATTTACTCCATTTAAAAAAAAAGGTCTCTTTCTGAAACAAGGGCTACCTTTTTGCCAAATTTGGTGTCATTCCGTTCAGCAGTTCGAGCTGTAGCCGTGTCTAAAGTTTCCTATGGGAATTAACATGGAGAAAACACGTTTTGGGACCCCCCTTTTTTCTCGGCCCCCGCTTACCGAATCACCCCGAAACGTTCAAGACAGGAGCTGACCGGAGCGGGCTACGAGTTTTGAAAATTTCACGAAGATTCGTCTACCGGCGCCAAAGATATTGAGAAAACAAAAAACGAGTTTCCTATGGAAACTAGGTCCTAACTGTAACTACCTACTGGCGACCGCCAGTAGGTAATATATATATATATACATATATACATATATATATATATATCTCAATAATACTAGCTCTCTCTCTCATATATTAATATATATGTATGTATATGTATGTATATATATATATATATATATATATATATATATATATATATATATATATATATATATATATATATTTACTATCAATTCATCAAAATGCCTGGGGTAGCGGAAGTGACATCACATGAACGTTGACCTGATGACATGACAGGAAGTGACATGACAGTGACATGACAGGAAGTGACATCACTTGCCCTTTGACCCACCCCGATGATGTCACAGGAAGTGACATCACAGACACATTAACCTGGTTCCATCACAGGAAGTGATTTTTTTTGTCATAGGTGAACAAGGATCATGCTTGTCCCTCATCACCAATTTGTAATGATTTCTCCAAGACACCAAGGTAAGTAAACGTCTTTATTTAGAGCAGGCAGTAACATCTATATTGAGCTGCAGTCTTCTTCCAAGAATCTC
Source organism: Calotriton arnoldi (assembly GCA_963921515.1). NCBI lineage: Eukaryota > Metazoa > Chordata > Amphibia > Caudata > Salamandridae > Calotriton > Calotriton arnoldi. Next base: position 2,626,481 of record CAWUFW010001729.1, read on the forward strand.
TTCAACTGCCCACCTCCCCACAATCCCCACATAGCAAATACCTAACACAGATATCACAGATACACTGAACAGATACGCATCAGATTTTAAAGAATCCATATTCTGAAAATTTGGACTGCTAAAGAAAGACCCTTACCTTAACATGGATTTATTAGATTAAAGTAAAAAAAATAAGCTTAAAGGTGTGGCTTCCACTTTTCTAAGAGGACGAAGACTAAAGAAAGATGGGAGCATATTGGGTGGGTAAACTGTGGCTGTGGGTAGTAGTAGTTGGGAAGAGGAAAACCTGGAGGAGGACTAATGATCATTACCAGGAAGTAACCCGGTCAGCTACTGAAAGTCAATGGAACGAAAAGAAGCACCAGAACCCTGCTGTCTTTAATAGTTAATGAATGTGTTAGAAAAGTCCAGTGTAGTTTCCCGGCATACATCCACAAAGGATACCCACAGTTCAGAGGTACAAGTGCACGTTTCTAAGTTGCTCTGAAGTGTTCAGTTGCCTGTGAATTCTTGAGTCCTGTTTGGTATTAAGTCTCAGGATGTTCTTCCACATTAAATTATTAAGCTGGGTTTTATTAAGTGCCTATACATGACTTTGGTGGAATTTGAATTCTTTCAGTTTCGTCCCCAACATTAAATGTTCTGGTAGATACGTACCCTGCAGTTAATCACTTTGTTGTTTGTGAGAAAGCTTCTTCCTAACATTCCAACTATACATTCCAAATGTGATTAAAGTGGCAGAAGGAAACATGATTTGCTCAACCAAAATGATCAACACATGATACTGTGCTTAAAAAACTGACCGCCGGTGAACTTTGTCTACCCTTAAGTGTACCTAAATTGGTGGAGATTTACAAGATTAGCAGTGATTGCAAAGGAAGAAGAGACCATTGATGCGGCCAGTGAGACAGCGCTAGAATTGGTAATGTGGAGGCACACACTAGTACAATAGCTCTGTGTGGCAACAGTGGCACTTATTTTTTATTTAAAAAAAAAATGTATTTATACATGTTGGGATGGAAAAGTCCTCTGCATGGTAAGAGACGTGAACCCCCTACCCAACTGTATTGTTGCCTGGATCCCTAATTCTTATTTGTTGTCATCGGCGAACACGGATCATGTGTGTGTGCCATGACATAGGCCTGGCTCTACAGACTGCAGTCTTGTTGGGCTGGGGCGCATGAAGTGATGCCCTCATAGTGGTGGAAGGCTACAGTCTTCACCAGGAGTTAAACAGCACAAGCGTGGTGATAGCAGCATACTGTGTAGTGATCAGTAGTAGTGAACAGGTCTTTTTTACCCTGTGTCACTGGAGTGAGGCCTACAGGCTCACTCACCTTCTTAAAAGTTCCGCTGCTGTGGACTTAACTCACTCCTGGAAAACATCAGGTTGATGTGGAAGTGCATGTGAGGTGGAAACGTGCCGAGTGCATGAGTGCATGTGCGCTCGCAAGAAATACACTACACAAAGGAATTATCCCAGACAGATTTGTATATTGCTTCATTCCTGTAGGCGGGATGGGACATGCACTGGAGCTCTCTGTGCATTTTAAAGGGCTCTTTGAGTCAATGATCGATCACAAGGACCTGGACACATCTCAGGAAGAGAGAGAGATGGGGCTGATAAGGGAATCATAAAGAGTAGGGCTGAGGGCCCAAGATTTAACCTTTTGATACACATATCACTGTGGCAGACATGCAGGTGTGAACTCTGGTCACTCCCATGATTTACATTTTGTCTGGAAAAGGACTATAAGTAGGGGAGTCTAAGACCCCAAAACTTTTTCTTCTGCTGAGCAGTCAGACAGGCTGTGTGAGGAGGGGAAGCTCTGCAAGATGTCTGCCTGTGACCAGGACTAGGGGCCCAAGCATGCTAGTTTCCCTGCTGAGTGAGGGGACATCACCCAAGGAAATCAAGACTACCTGTCCTGGAGCCTGGAGCACCAGCCTGCTCACCAAGATCAGTGTGCCCTGTGGGGGGGAAGAGTGCACTGAAGGGAGTGAGGTCCAGAGAGGAGCCCTGACATGAGGCTCCCTGTGTGAGGTTGGAAGAATCCATTCCTGCACCAATTGGGCCGTTGCCCGTGTGCCGGACTGATTGGGTGACCCCATATGCCAGGAGGGGCGATCGTGGACTGAGCCAAGGAGCGAGGTGTGAGGAACACGCTCCTGCACTGATTGGGCCGTAGCCCATGTGCCAGATTATTTCGGTGACCCTGCATGCCAGGAGGGGCCACCGAGGACCCCAACACCAGGGTCAGTGTGACCAGACTTGTTTGTGCCGTGGCAATGACCCCGTATGCTGCCGGAGACGTTGAGGCCAAGGGTCTGGGTCGTCGCCCAAGACCGAAAAACTGCTACTGTGACCAAGGCAGGACCATCCCACATTCTGTGGACTGCACCAAAGGAGGCACGCAGATCAACAGGACACCACTGGAGCCTTGTCGGAGCAAGGAGATAACCCGCTACCCCTGCGGAGGGAAATGTGAATTACCGCGTGATAGCCGGATCAGGAGCAATCTGATCGCCATAACTAGCTGATAGCGTGGCTTGAGGCAGAGAACTTGTGCCTGCCGGGTGCTGGCATGTGTGATCATGCACAGCCAGACTTTGTCTCTCCAGAGCAGGACTGTGCTTCACCGCCAAAGGGTTCCATGCCACTGGAGCGGAAAAGCCCAAAACTGGGCCTTTGGGGCCACGGGGGACATATCATCATTGGTGCTGCAACCCCATAGACTCTAGTGACTGAACTTATGAAAAGAGTTTGAAGGGAGAACTCTTGAGTACGGCATAATAGTTTACATTCCCTCTATGCAGTCATCAGTGAATGGGGAATAACATCGAACCGTTCGCATTAGAAGTGGGAGGACAAGGGGTGGCCTCACTGTGAGAAGTTGGCCTGGTATATGCTGTCCACTAATTATAGTGGGCACCTTGCACCAGTCCAAACAACCCCTTATTGGAGATAGGTTAAAGACAACCTTATTGAAAGCTATCCTAGTGGTAGCTATGGAGAGCAGCCTTCAGGCTAAGTCTTGAAGGAATGTAAAGCAGCTTGTTTTACCAGTCTATAATCTCTTGAGTGATCAAATGAAAGAGCACCACACCAGGTATATATTCAAAATATATGTATTTATTGCTAAACACACCCCTCTAGTCTCTTTATGAGGCTAGAGTTCGAAATACATAAGTTAGAAGTTATTTAAACACAGTAATAGCACAAATACACGTTTGGGCCCTAGGGGCGTACCAAACCATATACCAATAAAGTGGTATAAGAACCACGACTGAACTAGACACTAGGCCTAGAGCCTCTAGAAGTGCTTGGACCACAAGGAACCACCCAAGGTAGTGACACAGGGGACCCACGGGAGACGCGTGCAGTGTAAATACACAACCGCGATACGCCGTTGACTTCTATGGAGAAAGTCGT